>CM038222.1:138512115-140912115 GCA_021442155.1 Cymbidium sinense
ATTTTGAAAAAATAATTATCATCAATAAAATTCCATTTACGCTCATCAAATCATCTCTTCATTTGAAGCATTTTCATCTATGAATCCACCATGTTGCGATATGTGTATGTAAGAGAACCCAAGGCATCTTATCCTTCATCAACACAAACACAAACTACACAATTCTCTAATGCTATTAGATGGGTGTAAGAGAACCCAAGAGGCATCATATTATTTCGACTAAGACAACCGAAGTTATCTAAGGGAACCCAATCCTTCCTTGGACTCACATTGCCCCGATGGCACCATTTCATCCATTCTTCGACGTGTTTAGGATAGGTGTAAGAGAACCCAAGTGGCATTCAATTCCTTCTTTCATAACACAAACACACATACACATCTTTTGTCTCGGGCAACTTTGATGTGGGATAACGTCCCCTACGACACTCACTTATTAGCTTCTCTAGGTCGGGCTAACGTGTTATCTTGTTAGTGTGTCACCCTAGTGGTCACTTGTTCAGAAAGATGTAAATCTTCTATGCTTTCTTTCTTAATTTGACTGTTACACATCGATGAGGGCCTTGTTAGCATGGTAGGCCTTACTGCATGGTTGGTAAGCTACCATCATGCTGGCTTCATTTAAGAGGATGTATGTCTGTTACGCCTTGTTGTTGAACTAGCCATCGTGAACTGACTTGGTCGAGTTTAGGATTAAGATAAGCCCCCCCAGAGGCTCCTTTCCTTCTGACTACTTCAAGTTTGGGTCTAATCTTTCTTTGTGACTCCCTACTCAGTCCCCAGTCTATCAGACCGGAACCCCAAAGTGGATACTTGCTTTGGAAGATGTAAGTTTGCTATGCTATCTTCTTAAGTACAACCATTGCACACTGAAGGGCAGCCCTAGGCCAGATATCACCTATTGAGCCGAAGACAGACAATCTTGGCAATCAATTCCGCTTTAGGGAGATAAAAATCTACACACCTTCTCTCTAGACTAATTTTCGCACACTAATGGGCACCTTAGGTTGGTTGGTGTTCACTATACTGACAGTGATCCACCTAGTGGATACACCACCCTTGGCAGATGTAAGACTGCTACACTTTCTCCTTGAGATGGCCACTGAATAACCTACAGGAATAATTTTCTTCAGGGATCAAGATAACGCCCCTTGGGGCACTTTACTTGGCTCGCCCTTATTTAGACACTACCCGGTTACTTTTGGATTGGACAATCCCCTTTTCTAATAACCACCTCGTGGTTGGAGATGATGTACGATTCTTTCGTCCAAGAATCAGAGAAGTAGGTCAAATATATCCCTTCTTAGTGTGGTCCCTTGCACACCAACAAGGTCCACGATAACACACAAAATATATTTTTGCTTGTGGATTAGGAATTAACGCCCCCAACGACACCTTTCCCAAGTAGGCATCTTATCTTTAGGGTAGTGTCAGCAAAACTCCCTATAGGAATCGCCTGACTACTCTTGAGTTAAGATAAGTCCCCCATGGAACTATCTTAGCCTGCTCGGGTTCAATCTATTATGCCACTAAGGTTACCTCGATCGCTCTTGCTTTGAATGATGTGCTACGCATTCTTTCCAAAGATGACCATTGTACAGACGACCTAGGTCCCGATCATTCAGACATCAATGGGTTACCCTGCAGCTAGTCCCTACTCAAAGATGTAAGTCTACTATTTTTTTCTTAAGATACCATTGCAAAGGCACCTCTTTAGGTCTTATAGTTCCAATAGAGACTACCCCTTTAGATTGGTAACGAGATAGGCTAAGTCGACATAGCCCTCTCGTCCATCGTGATACCGATGGGATCCATCAAATAAAATTAATCCTCACTACTCTCGAGCAAACATAAGTCCCCATCGACATTCACTCAGTAGTCGCCGTAGGTCAGGTTTGATTTATTGCGCCATCAATAGGTCACCCCAATGATTGTTCCCTGCTTTGAAAGATGTAAACCTGTTATGTTTTCTCCTTAGCACAGTCATTGCACACCGAAAGGAAACCCTTAGGTTGGATAGTCCTACCTTATGGATGGTAAACTACTCCTTTGGATTTGCAAATCTGAGATAGGCCAAAGTCGATATAGCCTCTTCTCAGTGGGTCCATCGCACACCAATAGGGTCCATAACATAACAGACCAAATTAAATTAAATCAAATGAAATTAAAATCAAATTAATCATCAGGACTACTCTTGAGTTGAGGTAAGATCCCCAGCGGTGTTCACTCAGTTGTTGCCTTAGGTTAGATTTGATTTGTTGTGCATCCAACAGATCACCCTAGTGGTTATTTCCTGCTTTCAAAGATGTAATTCTTTTATGTTTTCTCCTTAGCACAGTCGTTCCACACCGAAAGGCAACCCTTATGTTGGATAGTCCTCCTACCTTATGGCTGGTAAACTACCCCTTTGGATTTGGAGCTGAGATAGGCCAAAGTCAATATAGCCTCTTCTCAGTGGGTCTATTGCACACCACTAGGGTCCATAACATAGCACGCCAAATTAAATCAAATCGCATCAAATCAAATGAAATTAAAATCAAATTAATCATCAGGACTACTCTTGAGTTGAGCTAAGATCCCCAACGATGCTCATTCGGTAGTCGCCTTTAGTCGGTTTGATCAGGCATCCAATAGATCACCCCAGCTGTTATTTCTTACTTTGAAAGATGTAAGTATGATACTCTTTCTTTCTAGTATAGTCATTGCACACTAAAAGGTAACTCTTAGGTTGGATAGCCCTACCTTATGGCGGGTAGACTGCCCCTTTGGACTTGAAAATCTAAGATAGCCCAAGGCCGACATAGCCCCTTCTTAGTGGGTCCATCACACACCATTAGGACCCATAATAAACCAAATTCAAAACCAACCTTTCTAGTGGAGTCAAATTAAACATATCGAACAAACCAAACTTCTTCCCAATGAGGTGCAAATCAGATTATTCTCCCTATTGAAACTTAAATCAAAATCCAAATCTAACAATTTCAACCAAGCTTATGTCCCAAAAAATTCTTAATTCAAAATCATTCTCCCAAGAATCCAATCAAACACTTATCCCCAAGAGATAGCTCGAACCTGCTTCCCTAGTGAAAGGTTCAGATTCACAATCCCTAGCAGATAAGCCTCCACATCAATTAAAATAAATTAAATTAAACTTAATTCGATTAATAGCTTGAACCTACTTCCCTAGTGGAAGGTTAATGTACTCAATCCCCCGCAGATTCCTCCTTCTAGCTCTCTTATGCCCTCATAAATAGCAAACTAAGATTGTGATTCTATCTACCTTTTGGGTCTAGGTATAGATCATTTCCATTAGTGTTTGCAATCTTCTGGATGTTGTTGATCATTTCGTCAAATAATACGCTGTGTCTTGTCGCTATACACATCTATCGGGGTCCTTTTGTTGACATCACTTTTTGAGTAAGATCTCAACCTCCTCTTCTTAGACTTAGGACTCTTCTAAACACTAAGAGCTCCTTAGTCATAAGACACTTCTAGTGATTAGGTGAACACTTAACCCAAGCTTAGAGACTTAGAAGGGTTAATCATAGGATTAGGCTATCCCTTAGGACTTAAGAAAATCACCTATCTTATAGCCAAAATCTAATCCAGGTACACCTTGTTAAATCCAATCAAAATCCAAATCTCAAACAAAACCTCAAATTCAAATTCAAATTCCAATTCCAATTCAAATCCAGCTCCAAATGATTCAAGCCCATGATCAAATTCAAACCCCAAAATCCTTCTCAGCCATTTAAGTTGTTGCCATGAACTTGGCCAAATCTTAACTAAATTCAACCCAAATTTGATTGATTTCTTTATAAATCATCTTGAATCATCTTCACAAATATAAATAAAATATATACTCAAATCATTAAAACTAAATCAAACAAAATCAATTCCCCTTCTAAGCCCTTTGAACCTACCTGCATGAGCTTAGCAAAATTTGCTTTCAAATCACTTCAAACTCAATTTATTTTCTGATAAATCAATTGTTCCTTCTATTATCTTCCTAAATATAAATGAAATCTACAATAAAATGCCAAAAATAAAATCCAAAATCAAATCAAAACCCAATCTAAGTCCTTTAATTCAATTCTTTAGACTTAACCAAATTCTACCCAAATCAAGTCGAAATTAATGGATTTTCTCTTGAATCAATCATTCCTCCAATCACCTACTCAAATATAAATGAAACCTATAATCATCAAACCAAATTCAAGTCAACCCAAGTCAAGCCCAACTTAGCCTTTTTTACTTGAAAATTTTAAATGAACTAAAATCCATTGGACTCAAAGTTGATTGCAGTTGAGTTTAAATTGCAATCTAGCTCATATATGTTCAACTAAACTTAAATCAAGTCAAAACCAAGCCAATTGACCACTTAGGCTCACTTGACCTAAAGTGACCTAAAGGACCCTTTTGAGCCAAGTTCTCCAACCCAAATTAGATTGAACCAAGCCCATCCAAGCCTCATACTATGACCATTAATCACCCTAGGATGACCAATTGCCATGAATTAGGTCAAACCAAGTCAACTTGGTTATTTGACCAAGTCAACCCTTTAGCCCAAATGAACCAAAACTAGCCAAAACTCACCATACAGTAAATTGGTTGAAACCATTAATTCACATCAACCCATGATCAATGTTTGAACATAACTTGATCATCACTTAAGCCAAATCAAATCCAATTTTCCCTTTGACCCAAGTTGACCCAAATTGGCCTGAAAGACCAAATTGAGTCAAATCATGATCCAACCCAAATTGATTACAACCAATGGCTCAAGTTCATTCCAAGTTCATTTTTGAACTTGACCAAAGCTTCAATTTGATCAAGTAGACCCAACCTAGTCCAATTGACTCGCATAGCCCAAATTGACCTAAAGGGTTAATTTGGCCTAAATTAAATACCAATTGATTCAAACCAAGGACTACATTCATTTTTAACTAACCAATTAAATATGAGTCAACCAATAACCCAAGCCAATTTGGTCAATTTTGGTCAAATAGGTCAACATGACCCATTTGATTTCAAATGAGCCAAAATCAATTTTGTGTCAAATTAAATCAAATTGATCTTATCAAAATACTTCAAATCATCATTTGAACCTAACTTAAATCTTGGTTTGACCCAATATGACTAATTAGTCAACATGACCCAATATGACCCAAATTGAGCCAAAGCTTTTGAAACCAACCCATGGCATCTTGGGAGCTGATCAAATCCAACCAAAACCTACTTGGGACCAGCCTAAAATCATCCCAAACTTAATCAAATCTCTCATGAATCCTCCCCTACATAGGATTTCACCCAATCTCATTCCTCCCTCCCCACTTGTATTCAATGGAGACTAACCCCAAAGGAAGACTTTGGAGCTAATCCAAGCTTTCCAAAATCATCACCTCCCAACCATCTCCCCATTCCCACTAATGGAGATTTTTGGCCATCCCAAAAACACAAAAAATATAAGCCTAAAAAATCTTCCTCCTACCCTCATATCACTCCCCTATAGCTTCGAAAATGATCGGCAACCATTCCCACTTCATTTTGGAGTGAAAACCATCAAAATCAAGCAGATTTGGGTGAAGAAGTGACAGCCATTGGTGGATACATTATTCCAAAGGGAGAAAAAAGTCTAGATCCATTCCAAAGCTTCTTCTTGCATTCTGAGCATGTTCATCATCACCACGAATTCATCCCGGTGAGGTAATTTTCAAGAATCGTAGTCAACCTGGGGCTTTTATTTGTGACAATTCTTAAGAATCTTCTTAGAAAATCCTTGCATTTTTCATTGTATTTAGTCCCAATACAAAAATAGAAGTTTTTCATTGTGAATCAATGTGAAAATGAGCCCAATTGGATGAGATTTTGCAAAATTCTGCCACCGTTCTATCGCTTCACCCGGGAAACAACAAATTCTAATCTCGCAACAACAAAACAAATTGCGATTCAAGAGATCACGCATTTGAGACCCTTCATGAGATTTGATCCGATCCGATCAAACAAAATTTGATAAACGCGTGTGGTGCTAACTTGGTTAAGTGAGAAATTAGGGATTTCCTTATTTTAAAAATTAATTAAATCTTTTAAAACTTCAAAATTTATAAATAATAAAATACTTAACAAAAAATTAGAAATGAAGGCTTATTGGATTCCTTTTCGAGAGGAATCCAATTTTAAAATCCTCAAATTTCACTAAATATTTTGAGTTTAATTTGAGTTTTAGTGAAAATCATTTTTTTTTCAATTTCTCTAAAAATATAAATCGAATTGAGTTGAAGTTTATAGAGATTTAAACTAAAGTTAAGATCTACCTAGCATAAAAATTTCAAATCAAAAAAATTACTTGATTAAAAGATATTGAATTTTGAAGCTTAAATAGTCTATTTTAATAAAATAAATTAATAGACTTTATAAAAATTATTTAAATCGACCGAAACTTTAAAAATCATAATAAATTGTATAAAAATCTAAAAAATTTAAATAAATACGCATTTTAAAGGTATTTCAGAGAGAATTTAATAAAAATATTCTTTATTAATTTTGAATAATAAATAAGGCTTAATTAGGGTTTAATTCCAAATTTTATTAACTTAATTACTCCTTAATTAACCATGAGATTAACCCCAAACTTTTTGAGGTTGTCTAAGGTGATGACCTCTACCTCCCCTAATTTTCTTGAGATTTATTATTTTTTAATTAGGAAAATAAATTAATTAATCTTAATTACTCTTTAATCAAGTGAACAATTAATGAATCAAGTAATTAAGTAATCATAGAAATGAGCATATGGGATAAGATTGAGACCTCCTTCTTAATCTATTCCTTCAAGTTCATTTAATTAATAAAGTTGATCCCTTAATTAATTACTTAATCAATGAAGATCCAAATCATTCCTTAATCCTTAAGTCTTGGGTAGAATCTTAATTGTTCAATAACCTAAGAGAATTCTAAGAAAATTATAACTAACTTACATGTGTGGGAGGGTTATAAGAGTACTTAATTAAACCCTTTCGCTAACGACCAATGATTAACCAATTGTATTAGGCCCCTTTTATTTTTATAGGATCATTGTTGATTTTACTTTCAAAATATGTGCATATCATGCTGGCTCATAATTACTCGAATAATTATGCTAAAGTGGCTTAGTAAAGGGTTAATTAATGTACTCAATGCAGGTTACAACCAAATTAACTCATAAAATCAACTAAACTTCTTTTCATTGAACCAAATTAATTAACCAATATGGGAATGGGTTAGGAAAAACAAATGATTGAATCTCCTCTCTTCTTTAAATCAAATTAAACATTCAAAACTAACTTAAAAATAATAAAACTTTAGTTTATTTTAAACAATGGTATTTGATATGATTGTCCTTAGAAATTAATTTGGCTGAATGAAGTCATGTGTTTTATGTTGCTTATTTCTTTCTAATCATAGTAAATATTGTATGTCACTTGTAATCATGCATTCATCTTTTTCAAAAATCAATTAAATGAAATGATTTCTTTTATGTCAAGCTTGCATGTGTTGATTTAAAATAAGAATATGTGTGGCTATTATCACTATTAAATCAAAGTTATTTTCAAAAGTATATAAATCAACTATAATATTTGGACCGCTAATAGTTATAAATATCTATTGCATGTGTCTATAGCTTAGAACAGTGATATGGATTTCTCTTTAGTCTACATAGATTTACATAAAGTTTGAATGTTAATAAATGTATAGTCCATTTGAAAAGAACACGACATTTGTTTGTTTTCATTCCTATATATTTTTATGGTAGAATTTAGATAGAAATTTAGCTCACATGTATAAAAACCTCAATTGAAAGAAATACAACTTTTGCATGATTTTCCATTCTTGTAGTCATTTGTACATTCATGTGTTTTTAAGAATAGTGGTATATCTATCTGACATTCGGGATGTGAGGTTTTAAGTAGCCCCAAGGAGGTCTTTACCTCACCCCCCGCTTAACAATGGTGAAGTATATACTTAAAACTTTTATACACTTGTATGTGCATTTAGCTAATAAATGAAAACCTCCTTTCAATTAAAAGAATACAACTTTTGCATGATTTTCCATTCTTGTAGTCATTTGTACATTCATGTGTATTCAAGAATAGTGAGTATATCTAGTCTGGACATTCTGGGGATATGAGACTTTATGTAGTCTCGAGGAGATCTTTACCTCACTCCCTTGGTTAACAATGGTGAAGTACTTGCTTAAAACTTTTATACACTTGAATGAATGAATGAAAATCTCATTTTCTACAAAATACATCATATTATCATTTAAAGTGTGCTCAAAGAAATATGTTGCATATATATTTACACTTAAAATTAAGTCAAAGGCTTGCTGCATGTGATGGAAAGGAATAACTTGATATATATCATATGATAGTAATTCAATTGAGTTAATACCAAGAAGTCGTTCATATTAAATGGAATTATTTAAAATGAATCCAAATTTAGGATTAATTAAAATATGTGATAGGTCATTCACTAAAGAGATTCAAAATAAATCAACATGTTTTAGAAAGTGGCTTAGGGTAAGGATGAAAGAAGGCAACATCTTTTCTTCGCTTATTTACAATATAGTGTTGGCCATATGAAACAAAAAAAATACTATAAAATTCTCAAATCAAATAAATCACTTTAAATGAAATCAATCTCTTATGATTAAACATTATTTCACACGTAGAAGATCTTAACTTTAATGCCTAGTTAAGACATACCACAAGTTTTAATACACAGACATTACATTTAGTCAACACTTCTATTAGGACGGTGCATGATGTGATGTATATTTTATTTTATGATATATTATTTTAGATGGATGTTAGACCGGGGACCACAAAGGAGAATGCCCGATGACCCGTGATTTCCTATAAGTGGGTATACCCCTTTTTTCTTTCATTCGTGAATCAATCGTCGACTTTTCGATATTTTGTAGACTAGATGGTAGAATTAGCCTAATCATATTTTCTGAGGGATTATGCTTAAGGGGTTGTTGAAAACTAAATATAAATACTCTCTTGGTTTAAACCCCTAAGCATAATCCAAATTAGATGGTACCCATGTGTAGGTGTTAAGTCCAAATTATAAATATAACTGCTTGGGTTGTATATGTGTTGTGCTATCACTTGTTTTACAGGTATAGTTAGATTTAATTTTTTTATTTTAAAAGTAATTTTACATTATGAATTATGATTAGTGCTATGGGGATTTAGGATGAGCATTGGCTAGAAGGCTTAGCCATGAGGTAAAATGTGATGCCTTGATGCCTACCAAATCAAAGGAGAAAAGATATGAAAAAATAAAGGAGCTATGAATACTTGAACATTTGAAGACCCTCCATAGCATTTATCATTTGTAAATTATAATTGTTATTTTATTTTCCAGGTTGTATAAGGGTAGAGCTCAACTACTCATCTTTTCTTTTTAAGTTGTACGGCGGTACCCGACAGCACCGACCTTTTATTCTTTTACGCTAGTTTTTTGTAAATAAAATTGATTGATGTTATGTTTAAAATTATGCATTACAAATGGCAAGCTTTTCATAATTTCTTATATGTTTGATGCTTTAATGTGGAGCTGGATTAGGCTCTTAGGATAAAATAAATTTTCTACCTAACTAACAACTCGTAATTAAGTTCTAAGCAATTCATAACCTCACATAAAACCTAGGATATAAATCAAGATAATTAAAAGATTTAGAATCCCCTTAGCTGAATGTTGTATGTTTAACATCATGCATTCATATTGTCTCACTCTTGTTAAGAGATGGTTTCCATCCTTGCATGGTAGGGGAAGACTTGACCTTTGAGGGTCTCCTCTATGATAGAAAACACCTATGTCTCTTTGATTTAGCCCATAATCTCATTTCAACATGCACTTAGGCATAAGAAATCCTATGGCCTTTGCCAAAATGAAGTGTCAAAAATTAAATAAAATTTGAAAAGATTTGCATTTGTAGATTAAGTCATTACTCATACCACTCATGCTCTATTCTCTTAGGGAGTAGGTTTAAGGACTTAGTCTATTTCAAATTAAATAACAACCCATCTATCATGCACTTTCATAAAACCAGACTACATGATTTTGAATCATAGGAGGTGTTAGCTGGCAACCACTTCAGGCAGTTGTAAGCCCAGCAATCAGGTGATTTACTATCTCTTGTGGAGGTAAATCATATACCCATCTTCGCTTAGATTTAGGTCATGCTTTAACTTGTGTTATAGCTCCCTAGATTTAGGATCTGATGTAGCTATTTTTTTCGGGCTGCAAGCATTAATCCTCACCTCATGCATTTCCATATTGTGATTATAAGCTCTAGCAATCTAATAAAATTTTAACTCAAAACATATAAATTTTTTCAACTTCAAACAAATAAAGCCCAACCATAGGATTGATTAAGATGCTCACTAGGATTTTTGGTATCATGAGTATTTCATATTCATCTCCTTTGACTTCGATAATAAGTATTCTCCTTGAGTTTTCCCACTTGAATTTCCAAATACAACCAATCCTTTGATAGTCTAGCCTTGAAATCTTTGGAGACTTTAATTTCTACTTTAATCGAGAGTAGTCTTACAGAAATTGCCTTCCTTAGGATGTAATTAACTATGGGGGCTTGCCTCCATATGGAACTTAATGAACCCGGCTTAAAATAAACCCTACATTACTTTTTCATGTAAAGTAAGGGAAAAATCTCTGGTATATTCGAAGGCCCATCATGCCTTATGAGTCCTTATTAGGTGATTAGGTCCATTATAGAGTGATGATTTATATCTTCGAGATAGTGCATCATTCCTTAAGATCAATCGATCACTTCAATAAGTACCCTTAAGATCTGAGGTGTCTGTATCTCAAAAATAATCACCACAAGGTGTACACCTTAAAGTTTTCTTGCAAAATAAGTGTGGTATATCATACAAAGTTAATTAGATCAAATACAAATTACAAAGTAATATGCATATTAAAATTATAATAAAAAAACTCTAAATTTAACAAATTCATAGTCAAATTACGCATCTTGACACGATGAACACATTGACTCTAAGAATGGGCCAATCTGAGCTCTAGAAGTATAATTGAAAACTTCAAGACGTTAATTGAATGAGTAAATGACCTTCAAACTTAGCGCGCTTATAATCGAATCTAACAACTCAATGAAAGAAATCCAACCAAGTTTAGATCACTTAAATTGAAAGTCTTTGAGACACTTAAATTCTCAAAAATTCATTTATGATTATGAAACTCAATACAGACTGTCTGATGAAGCATTTTAGAATTTTGGCTAAAGTTACTATGGTGCCCATTCTAAAACTCTATAAATATAGCTTCATTCTCATCATAAAAGAGGGAGTAAAAGGAAGCTTGGAAGAGAAGTGAAGAGCTAAGCTTAGAAGCTTAAAGTTATTCACTACCAATAGCTATCATCCACCTCCAACATCCATTACCGACCACCACCACTAGTCATTACAACATGACCATCACCATATTGAGTTGTAACATTATTCAAAGGTTGTTGTTGCCTGACTTTTAAATAATCACAATTTTATAACCCTGTTTTCTCCATCCTAGGAGAAGAGTGGAAATTTGTAACTCAAAATACATAGTAAATTATGTGAATTAGGTTAAGCCCTGTGTTTTAATTTTCTCATTTTTATGGATTTTTTTCACATAAAAACTCTGGAATTTTTCAATCTCTACTTATCAATGTGTGTAGTGGATTTTCATACATACTTAAGACTTAAAGTTTTACTCTTCCATCATGAATTTCTAACAGGCAGTAATTTGGCATCGTCTATGAAAAATATTTTTGTTACATCATCATAATGATTGACAATTGGACTTCAAGCCAAGAGTAACATAATCTACATGATGGAGGAAATCCTTCAGCTTTTATTAGAAATTAGGAGACAAATTATTATCTTAAAAGGTCATCCATTATCTCTTTGGTCATCTACTTGATTACTAGTCTTAGAAGCAAGTTAAGATCAGGAGCAATTTTAACATTGAGAAAAAAGATATCTTAACATTATGATTAAAGCTTATTTATTTTATCATTCTCATTAAAAAATAAGGCAAAGATCGATAAGCAGCTTTAATTGCAATCTAAAATGGATGTCTTGGTAATAGTAAGTCCCTCCGTCCAATATATTTTATTTCATCGAAGACAACTTTGTCAATGATTGGACTTTTACTCTTAGGGAACAGCCATGACTATGGAAAATAATAATGGTCTAAATGCAGACAAAATATCACCTAAGATCTAGTCATATATGATATATATCTCATTCTAATCAAGTATAATTAATATGAAAGGGATTCGATTTGACCTATTCCACACAGGTTAACATATCGAGTAACACTCTAATAATAATATTGGATGATTGGCCTTATCCAGTTAAGTTAACCTTAAGATAAAAAAAGCTTCATAAGTTATATATACATTAAAAATCGTATGAAAGATTTAGAGTGTATAGATAAATCAAAAATTTTACAAGGCAAAAGACTCAAACGATACATAAATATCAAAAAAATCATAAGAAAAAAAGCATCAAAAGAAGACGATAGCCTCAAACAACATTACAATTATTTAAAGGCATAAACTTGAAAAAGAAATAAAATTTTCACTCAAAACTTTATATCTCAACTAGGTGTATATATATATATATATATATATATATATATATATATATATATATATATATATATATATATATATAATGTTATGTTTGGGGCAAAAGCAAGTAGGCATAAGAGATGAGTGGACCTCAAGGGGTTTATACACCACCTATTTAGGACAATTTTAAACCTCTACACACAAAAACCTAATATCACACTAAAGTCTAAACGAGGGATACACATTGTTTATCTAGAACAATCTCAAACCATTGTACAAAGAAGAATTAGAGGTTGCAAATGGAGAATCTCACACCATTTATACAGGAAAGTGAAAAAAAAAAATAGGGCTTGAAGAAGACAAGAGGAGTTTGGAATCACATCGGAGCCTGAATACATAATATATTCCGCTTTATCAAGATTATTTCAAGCCTCAACATAAAGGAGAACTGGAGCTTGGAAGGGAAGAATGACACACCTTTTATATATGTCACTCGAGGAAATAAGAAAAAGAGAGGGGAAATGTGTCATTTCCCATGATAGTGATGATGCATATTTATAAGTAAAATTTGACTCTTTAAATTCTAATAATAATAATAATAATAATAAAGCTTCTTCAAATTTTAAAATAAAAAAGAAGGAAAAACCCCTTTATCTGTAACATCATCATGGAATAGATGATAAGTTAAAAAATAAAAGTAATGGTATATTTTTTAAAAAGGAATAATTTTTTGTAGATTGATATATTTTGGATGATAAAAAATTAATCTTGATTTTGCATAATTTTCAAGCAAATTTGTGGAGTTGTAAAAAATTAATTTATTTTAGCAATAAGATTTGACATCCAAAAATAGAGTGAAAATGATGTATTAGATACAAGTTAATCATATAATATGAATCTCAAAGTACTATGCATATTCAAATAATCTAAAATAAAATTTTAATAAATTTATATAATTAAGCATCTTGATGAGAGGAACCTATCGATGCTAGCTCAAATCAAGCTCTAGAAGTGTAATTGAAAACTTTTAGATATTAATTAAATAATTAAATAATTTTTAAATCTAACGTGCTTACAGTCGAATCGAGTGATTCAACGAGAGGAATCCAACAAGCCTTATATCACATAAAACAAAATTCATCGAAATACTTAAATTCTCAAGGAGCCATTTACGACAAGAAGGTCAATATGGGATGTTTGGAGTTTGAATCTTGGCTAAAGTTATAAAAATGGTCTTCACAAATCTCTATAAATAGAACTCCATTATCACCATGAAGGAGAGAGAGCAAAAGGAGGTTTAGAAGTGAGATGAAAATCTAAACTTAGAAGCTTGAACTTATCCACCACTAATAGCTTCATCCACCTCTAACATCCATCGCCACCACCAAAGACCATTACAACTTAACCATCATCATATTGAGTTGTAATATTATTCGAAGGTTGTTGTTGTCTGACTTTTAGTCAATCACAACTTTATAACCCCATCTTTTCCATCCTAGAAGAAGAGTGAAATTATAACTCAAAATACAAAGTGAATTATTTAAATTGGGCTAGGCACTCATGAGTTTTTTTTCCCTTTTATTAGAGTTTTTTTTTATGTGAAAACCCTAGTGTTCCTTATACTCTCTCTACTTATCTATGTATGTGTTGAGTTTTCATACAAACCTAAGACTTAAAGTATTACTCTATCTTTGATATTAGTGATACAATAAAATTAAATATCAACATAATTCTTCT
The DNA here is from genome assembly GCA_021442155.1 of Cymbidium sinense. Taxonomy (NCBI): domain Eukaryota; kingdom Viridiplantae; phylum Streptophyta; class Magnoliopsida; order Asparagales; family Orchidaceae; genus Cymbidium; species Cymbidium sinense. The sequence goes on from CM038222.1 coordinate 138,526,487, forward strand.
CAAGGAGATGAAGGTGGCACATCCTAAGGGTGATAAATTTAGAGGTACTTGGTAAAAGATTAAGGTGTTAAATCCAAATTGTTCATTAGATCACACCTAATCAATTTCAGACATGCTATGAAAAAAAATGAGAAGGAAAAGAATTAAATAAGATAAAAGTGAAAAAATATAAGAAAAACTGAGATGTTTTAAGATTTTATTATTTTAAATAACTTTAGTATATAGAATTGAGTGAGATGGTATAGATTTTTCTTCATCTTTAGGGATGTGGTTGTTCATAAGGTTAAATGAATGTATGTTGTTTCTAGCATCTTTAATATTGGTGACACAATCCGATCGAATATCAGAATAATTCTGATACAAGAGATAAATGTGGCATGACCTGAAAGTGACAGATGAAGCATTGTTCTCCTCTTAGAGTTGGAGACGACAATCATCATGTAATCTTCCATTATTATTATTTTCTTTTCGCTTTAAAAGATTGTTGTTCCCAAGTTAAATAGATCTTTGTTATAAACAAAATTTTGAAAAAAAATAAAATTTATTTTTCCTTTCAACTAACTTTCTAAAATTCCTACGTTTTAACTCTCATATGTGCCCTGATATTCCACAAAATTTTATGGAAGAAATAAACCTCTAAGTATTTTTCTATGGAAAGATCCCGTGGTGTCAGCTGTGCAGGAGTTACTGTGATGCTCATTTGACGAACATCATTTTATGAGTTTAAGCATGTTTATGAGTCAACTTATTTAATATGAAAACAAATAATTCTAAATTAAGCAATGATTATGTTAAAATCAATAAAAACTAGAATTAAAATAATAAAAGTTATTTGATTTAAAAAAAATGAAATCTATTTTTTAATATTTTTAAATAATTTATATTTAAACTATATTAAATTTTAATATATTTTAAATATATTATATATTAATATTTATTTAAATAAGTTGACTTGTGAGTTAATGAGTCAAGTCAATGTTGGCTTAAGTTGACTTATTAGCTCATCAATTTAGCTCATAAGTCATTTATGGAGCTGAACTGTTATGAGTCAACTTGATTCACTTATATTACTAGTTATCTTTAACCGAGAGCCAATCCACTATAAGGTATTCTGTCCGCTCGTCTGATTGAATTTCTAATTTCCCAATTTGGTTGTCAAATATTTCAAATCATATTCGGATCAAATAGGAGCAAGTACCCACCGCCCTTAGCTCGGTTGGTGAGGGCGAACGCGGCTGGGTACTCCCCAGTCCGCGTTCGATTTTCCTTCAGGGCAGGATGTTCTACCCTGTGTGGCTGAAAATAAGCGGGGAGTACTTGTGGGCGGGTTGCCGCTCGACCGGAGAGATTAGTCTTCAAGTCGCAATTGAGTGGGATTAGAGGTAGACACCTCGTCACTAAAAAAAAAAAAGAGCGCAACTTATTCCCTCAATTCTTCGTGGAAGAAGGGATATATACGCGTTTTTTACTTTAAACTATCATTTATTAGTAGTCAAACAGACCAATAAATCTACATGTCTGATTGGCTAAAATAGGTTTGCTAACCGTGTAAGGACTATGTCAAATAAGCCTATATTAGTATTGCCGCAACCAAACAAACTGCTGGCCGGCGAGCATTATATTTTCTCCATAATCGGTATAACTCAGTTATTGTATGCAGCTAATCCGATCTCATTACTTGAAACTCCATAATTTTCCGTGCTATAACCCAATTTATTAACAAAAGCATTGTTTAGCGAGAATTTCTTTAAAATAAGTATCTTATAAATAATAGTTAATTGATTAAGTATGATTTTAAAATAATTTAGAAATAGATATAGTCGTCTGTTAAACAGGCAACTTACTTAGGGCATAAAGTCATCGGCCAAACCATACAGGAATTGTTTATTTCCCTCGACCCATCGACCCTGCGAACATTCGCAGGCCGACTCCATTAGTGCAATCCACTAGCTGAAAACACTTCTCCGTGGTGCCCCAAGCTCGTCTTGACGTACCTTCCCCGCTTCGCCCTTTCAACCGCGAGCCAACACGACTTGGCGTCCCACATTGAAGGTATGTTTACTAGAATAACTTTTAACTTTATTGTGAAAATGTATGGATATATAGATGCAGGATTTGAGCCGGATTTAAGTTTAGTTCAATGTAAAAATGTGTGAGAAATTATGTAACCTCATTGTAGAAATGTGTGGGCATGAACTTTTTGTAATCCCCTGAAAGACGATATGGCAAGTTAAATCGGGATTTAGTAAATTAAATCCTGTTGGTAGGCGGATTTACAAGATTTAAGGAAATAGAAGCACGCGAAGAATGGTGGCATAGAAGACGAGGATTACCTTCTATGTGATATTCCTAAATCCGGGTTTATTGGATTTACTATATCCTACTTGAGTTAAATCTTCTGTGCAGCCAAACGCTCTCTTAACCCTTGAGATTTATTTTGTTGGGCTGCTCATCGGTATTGCTTAAGGTGTCTAAGAGAAAACTTCAAAAAATAGTTAAAAGAATGCAGATGTCAAATTTATGTGTAAAAATATAAACATTTCTTGTAGTATGGATGACATAAATATATTCAATCGATACATGACTATATAAAAAATTTTAAGGTAGAAGCATACCAATGGTTAATAGATCATGATATTTCTAAGTGGTCATTGGTTAATGCCGGTGACAAGTGATATGATACTATGAAGAAAAATACTTCTGAATGTTTCAATGGGGTACTAAAACGTGTAAGGGGTTTATCAATTCAAACCCTAATCATTGTCATTTATTATAACATTATCGCTTTGTTTTAAGAGATCCGAAGTGTCAATCGATGAAAACTCAAATGAAACCACTTTTGCTCCAAGAGCATAGACTGTGCTAAATAGGTTTTAACATGATGCTAGACACTATCTACAACCAGCTAATATAAATGCTAATGAAGTGCAAGTATTCGACATGAGATGTAGATCCTTTAGAGCTGATTTTTTGTGCTGATTAGTGTGTAAATGTAGCTATAACAGATCACTTATTTACCATGCCATGTGGTAATTGACTTATTGTTTTAGGTCATCGATGATTAAATCATTTGGTGTACATATCAAGATACTATACACTACAAATTTATAGGAATACATACTCCGCAAACTTTCATGTTTTATTGGATTGTAGTGATTGGCTAGAATTTGATGAAGAGAGGGGAATGTATGAGTTGCTACCACCCAATGTTAAGAGGAGTTGGTCATTATCGGTCATCATGTCCACGGCTCTAGAAGGTAAATATGCATAGTTTAGTCAATTAACATTAATATAAGTAGGCCACCACCTTTTGTAATACATATTTTTTTCTATGCATCAATTATTTTAATATATTTTTGACATTGTAATTTTTTGTTGTTTTTTGTTATATGATGGTCGAGGAGCTACCGGATTAAATATTAATATACGGAGGAGGAAGCGCTAGAGCCATATGATATTTTGATCGATCTCTTTTATCAGATATTTGCCTTACTGGTGAGGCCATTTAGCTAGCACGTGTTTGTATTATTAGCTGGAAGAGGGTGGAGTGGTACCTTCCTAACATAATACTTCGTCAGTTTGGACACTTACCACGCATAGATGTAGCACTGATGGATCTCAGCTTTAAAAGAGTTGATTGTCGTAGGAAAGCTGATATTGACTATGTTCAGTACCATCAGGTGCATATAGCTATTTGGGAGAGCATAAGTGATCACATTATCCAAGTTGATGATGATGATAAGGATAAGGATGGCTATAAACTACTATATGTCATGGTTTAGATCGTTCAGTTGTACTTCGAAAAGCCCGATCCGCCAATGACATACTATCCTAAACACCTAGCTGAGCTAATGTAAGTTAATATTAGCTGCTGCAAATTTTTTTAAGTTCTTATGTATAAATAGTTGTGTTTAACATCTACTCATTTGGTTATACTGATCAAGCATTTCTTAGCAACTAAAGAGATCTTTCAACCTTACTTTAGATGTCCCGGTGACTTAAACTTACGATGACTGTAAATAAGTATGAGAAGATATGCCTTGATATGAGATTACACATGCAAATTAGCGACCATCACTTCCATCACGTGGCAACAGAGCATATGTCTCAAGAGGATGCTTCAGCTTCGACTACACATGCATCAGAGATGGGTGCAGGGCCATCAACTTATGCTGATCCAGGGCCTTCAACTTATCAGCAGAGCTCTAAGTCTCAGCCCCATACAGAAGTTGCACCTTCACCACATGCAATTTCTCCACCAGTTTGGATGCCACTAGAAGAATCACAACCATAATTAGGCCCAGATGTTGAAGGGCAGGTTCAGGGACCACATGGAATCTCACATTAGCTGCGTGATGATAAATTACGTGTTGTGATCCCATTATAAATGGTCTCGGCGATAGTTTCAGGGTGTATGCTTATTTTGATATTTATATTTGTTGAACCATCTCTTCATATGTAATTATATTTGTAACGTTTATTTTATTACATTATGTAATATATGCTTCGACTTGTTGTATTGACCCTTGTTTGAAAAGTACATGTATATGAAGTCTATTTTTTAGTCTTTAAACTTCTGTGAGGTTTATTTATTTTTTATTTGAACAATATATTAGGTTATTGCTTCCATACATTTATTTATTTATATTCATTTTGTATATAATGATTAAAACATATTAGTCAAAATCCCTAAATTTATCATCTTTAAATTTAAACTTAAACGATGTATGTCGTGGCTCAAACATGCTATAGTTTAGGCTCAAACATTCTGACATGTTGTAGGTTTTTTTTAAAAAAATTTGTAACAAATAAGTCACCTAACATTGCTAAGCATTCGGTAGCAAGTCGTTTAGCGGGGCTAAAAGCAAGTCGCCGTTTAATGGCTATACCTATTTCTAAATTTTATTTAAATCATACTTAAATAGTTAATTATTATTCATGAGATACTTATTTTTAAAAAACTCTCTTGTTTCGCCAATGCTTTATATGCTTTTTTTTTTTCTACTTCATAATCGAATTTATATCATCCAATCTCTTGTCATCACTTATAACTGAGGCTCACTGACTCAACTCCATGAACTAATGAAGCTATTTTCACTTATTTCGCGTTGGCTTCAAGGAAAGATCAGTTCGTTTAATAAATTATGTTCATTATAAGTGAAAATTATTTCAATAAAGTCCTATAATTTTTTTTTTTATTTCAAGTTTTCAAGGAAAAAAAGTTGTATCTCAGCAGTTCCTCTGCATCTGTTTTCATAAAAGTTAGCGTTTTGCACTCTCCCTCATGACCGATTCGATTTCCATTACGCGACAAAAAAAAAAATCATCAATCGTCATACAAACAGCGATCTGATATCATTCTTAATGCATGTTTATCAGAGAAAGAAAATTTTATGACATAAAATAATGTATACTTTGACTAAAAACATGACAATACTCAGCGGCTGAGATGCATGATTTCGCCTGCCATGTGGATTGATTTCCATGCATTCCACAGAATGTTGAATATTTAAAATGATCACAACTTTTAATATAATAACTTAGTATCTTTTTAAGTTTTAAGTAATATAAGTAAATATTAATTATTAATTTATGTTTTAGAAATTGTGGCAAAATTATCATTAATTTAGGCTGAATTTATTTGATAAAAATAAATAAGTTGTTTAATTGTTAAGTATTTGTAAAAATAATGATGAATCAAATTTTTAGTCACAAAAATATCACAGTTTATAAAAAAATGCTGTTACAAGATAAAAAGTGCAATCATGCAACCAATGGCGTTTAAGCCGGCCGCAATATATTATAATAGATAGATGAATGAATGCCGGCCAATGTCGGCTTTCAATTCTAACTATATAAACACCTATCCGTTCTATGTTCAAAGCACCTCACAACAGCACCAAAAGCACTTCTCTGTCAACCAGTCTCCCATCAAAGCAAAGGAATGGCTCTCAGGAATTGTCTTCTGCTACTCGTAGTTCTAATTATTGCTCTTCACAGAGTTCATGCTGGTGAAGACGACATTCTTACTGACTTTGTTGTTACTCCCGAAGGATTGATGGTAAATTCTAGCTACTTCACATTTAGAGGGCTTAATCAATCCTTGTTGGGTGGACCAAAGAACGCCTCCATCAAGATAACAAAGGTGAGTCAACTGAGTTTCCAGTTCTCACCGGCCAGAGCGTCTCGCTTGCCATTATCCAGTATGCTCCTGGCGCTATCAATCCGCTGCATACTCATCCTCGCTCTGCCGAGCTCTTACTTCTACGAGGAACACTTAATGTGGGTTTTGTTGATTCTACCAATAAGCTCTACTCTCAAGTGCTAAACACGGGGGACGTATTTATATTCCCCAAAGGACTGATTCATTTTCAAATTAATACGGATCCCAATTTCCCTGCCATTGCCGTATCTTCTTTTGGTAGTGCCAACGCTGGAACTGTCTCTTTGCCTAAGGCTGTTTTTGGAAGTGGAATTACTAATGAGGTGTTAGCTAAGTCCTTTAATGCTGATAATAAGACCATTGATGACCTTGTATTAGCTAACATGTAGTGCAAAATGTTCGATTTAGATGTCTGAACGGGTTTGTTGTTGAAGGATTCCCTGTATTTTTCTTTTGTTTTATGCAATGTTAAAGATGTCTTTTCTTTGCTGCTATTATTGGAAAGTTCCTCGTTTTCTCTTAGATGGTGTTTTGTGAGAAATAATTTGACGAGTAGTATTAAATAGAAAGTTGGAGCTACTAGTCCAACGGGACAAATCATCGCCAATTAAATTAGCTATCATACCTCGTTTGATTTTTTTTTTTATTTTTCAAAATTACCATTTCTTATGGCTTTAATTTTGAGAGGCAAAAAGTTAATTAAAGTTTTAAAAATTTAAAAAAAACTTAGATTTTTAGTTTTTTATGGGAGAGATGGCCAACCCAATATAAATCATCATATCAAGGCATATCACATCGTGTCGAGATGTAACAGTTAATTAAATGCCCAAAATTTATTTCGAAGAAATATTCTCTTTTATCAATTCTACAAAACATAGCCACTATTATAATCAAAATATTATAAAATGAACACATTAACATCAAATCATTCACAAATGTACATCAAAACAATAATCATTGTATGATTCTTCAACTAACAAAATATCATGACTGTCAGAAGAACATATCTAGAGTAGGAATATACCTAAGGTCAAATTATCAATAGTAACCAAAAGCCTCAACTCAATCTAAGCCTCACTCACAGATCTGCCTAAGATCCGCCAATAAATGCATATAAAAAGTCAGCCATAATGGCAATTAATTTCAATACTAAAACATTATTGTCCTAAGTAGGTGTGTGCACTAGTTGATTCAAATCAAAAAATCGAACTGAACTGACTTTATTTGATCAATTTGGTTTGGTTTGCATTCTCACTATTTGATTTTTAGTTGTAAATACTTTGTTATTGTGGGCTCCAAAAATTGGCCACCGACCTCTCGATGAAGAGAGTTTGATTTATGTTGGTTAAATTTTCAGATGGCAGATGGAATAGTAGATAAGACAATACCTAGAGATTTTGCCCTCATTTTGTGAGGACTTTAGATCTGGTTCCAGGTATTTTATAGGCGCAAGCACCTATAGTTAATTATCCCTCTCAATGCTAAGAGAGAACTTGGATTAAGACTAGTCATTAGATCTAAATGTGGCGTATAACATGTGAAATTTTAAAATTTAAATTTATGAAATTCATCATTATTTAGCTTAAAATGGATTGTTGGGGAACGATAAAGCTTCGATCAAGATCCCATGGTTCCATCATCCAGGGCTATCGTGGTCCCTAATCTACTTAGTTAGAGTGTAGGTATCGACAACTGAAGGATCCTTGTCACCAGTCATGGGTTATGTCTCCAAGAAAATCTTGTAGACTTAGGGTGATGTTTGTCTAAGGAGATAAATTTAAGTCCATCTTAGCTGGCAGGGGTCTTTTTGCCCTATCAATATAGTTCTCAATGGCTTAGAACATCTGAGCTACTGCAATGAGAGATATAATGGTGTCATTTGGCGGAACCCGGTCAGGAGGATGATAGTAAATTGCATCATATATGGGTTCTTGACCAAGCCATACACTCAGAGGACACGAGCCACGTCCTTACTGGCATGAGATGATTGAGAGTGAAAATAGTATAATACTTGATATGGCTTTGGCTCCTTTGTGAGCTACAGTTTTTTTAATTTGTCACATTCAGTAAATAATTGTGGAAGGTGAGTTGGATTTTAGCTTTAAGTTTTCAAAGGCGATGATTTTCATTTAATCATTTTGAGCTTAATAATTCATCAGATTTTTCATTTAGATTGATATTTAATTTATATTAATTTGACTTGAAATTTGAATCACATTTTGATAAAAGTATCTCATCCAGGTTGAAATCTCCATTCAACTATCATGTTGACCTTTTTAGAATGAGCTCTCCCTCCATCTTAGACATAGGACTCCTCTTAGACACTAAGAATTTCGTAGTCTTAAGAAACTTCTAGTGATTAGGTGAACACTTAACCTAACCCTAGAGACATAGAAGAGTTAGTCAAAGGAGTAGGTCATGCCTTAGGGGTTTTAGGAAAACTTGCCTACCCTATAGCTTGAACCAAAACCTCACTTCCTTTTTTTCAAGTCAAACTCCAAATTCAAATCAACCTTGAATTTAAATCAACTTCAATCCCAAAACAAACCTCAAATCAATCCCAATGAATTTTCTCAAATCATGAATCAATTCCAAATGATTTAAGCACATAATAGAATTCCAAGTTCAAAAATATTTCCTCAGTCCCTTTGGTTCCATCTTATGGACTTAGCAATCAAATCTAAATCAACTCAAATTCAAGAAATTTTCTCATAACCAATTTATATTCTCATTTATATTCATAAATATGAATGAAATATAAATTCAAATACCCAAAACTAAAATTCAAAACTCAAATCCAAATTCAACCAAAATTCAACCTAAAGCCTTTCAAGTCAAATCCTTGAACTTAGCCAAATCAAACTCAAATCAAGGCAAACTCTTGAATTTTTTGATGATTCAATCAATCCTTCAATCATGAATCCAAATATAAACATAAACGTCAATCATCAAAACAAAACTAAATTCAAAACCTAAACCCAAATTCAACCAAAATTCAACCTAAGCCTTTATAGTCAAAATTTTGAACTTAGCCAAATCAAACTCAAGTCAAACCAAACCCTTGATTTTTCTTGATTCAATCAATCCTTCAATCATGAACCCACATATAAACATAAGCTTCAAACATCAAACTAAAACTAAATCCAAAATAAAACCTAAGTCAAACTCATGTTCACCCTTTGAACTTGAAATTGTCAAGTGAATCAAAACCCATTTGACTCCAAATCACTTACAAATAGATTTATATTTAAATCATAAGTCCATATGTGAGTTCAACCAAACTTAAATCAAACCTTGATCAAGCCAACTGACCCACTTAGGCTCACTTGACCCAAAGTGACCTAAAGTATCCCTAATGAGCCAAATTCTAATCTTACCCAAATTAGATTGAACTAAGCCCACCTAAGCCTCACATTATGAGCAACAATCATCATAAGATGATCAATCACACAAATTGTGTCAAACCAAGTCAAACATAAGGATTGACCAAGTCAACACTTAGCCAAAATGTAACCTAAACTAGCCAAAATCTACCATAGGCCAAATTGATTGAAACTATTGATCAAAACCAATTCATGATCAATGTTTGAACTTGACCAAATCATTTGAGCCTAGCCTAGCTCAATTGGCCACTTGACCTAATTTGACCTAAAAAGTCAAAATGTGTCAAAACTTGATCTAAGCCAAATTGATTGAAACCAATGGGTCGGGTTCATTCCAAATCACTTATTGAACTTAACCCAAGCCTCAATTGGCCAACTAGACCCAACTTATTCCAATTGACCATGAACCCAACTTGACCTAAAAGATCAAATTGAGCCAAAATCAAACCAAACCAAAATTGATTGAAAAAAAAAGATGTCAAATCATTTCAAATGAACAACCAAACCTAAACCAACCCATGACCTAACCCAATTCGGTCAAATGGGTCAAATTGGTCAACTTGACCCATTTGAAATAAACGAAATCAAATGAATCAAATCCAAATATAAACCAAATTGAACCAAACCAAAGTTATCAAAACATTTCAAATGGTCATATAAACTTGATGCAACCCTTGGTTTGACCCAATTTGACCAATTGATCAACTTGACCCAAGTTGACCCATTTTGACTTAAATAGGTCAACACGAGCCAAATCATATAAAATCAATTTCAAATTCAATGAAACTTGGTGAACCCATTTTGTAATCATATCAAACATATTCAAACTGTAATCCAAGCTAAATGACCATTTTACCCCTAGGTCAAAGGGTAATTCTTGGCCAAATTCACTTAGAATTTGGTCAATCCTCTTCATAGCCACTTTGCACCCTCTTAGTGGACCAAGTGGACACTAGTAAGCATGGTGCACTTGACCCAATGAGTTTGGATTAGTCAAACCGAACCTAAGGCCAAAATTGACCAACCCACTCATTTTAAGCACATGGCAATCACTCCTCCACCCAAAATTAGCACATGGGAACCTCTCCACACATTCACACTTGATTGATTGAGAGAGACCTAAGGTAAGCTCCCCAAGCTCCCTCAAGCAATCCCCAAGCCATTTTAATTCTCCTCTTCTCTGTTTCTTCAAGCCAAAAATAGGGGAGCTCAAGTATTTTTCTAACTCTTCTAATAATCAACTTCAATCCAATTGCTCTTGCAAGCACCCTCAGAGGGCCTAATCGAACTCATTCAAAGCTTCTTCCTAGCTTCAAAGGTAAGGGAGGTGGGAGTTAGACTAAGGCCATAAGCATTTGAAGAGGAGCTTGGTCCATACAAAGATCCACTCAACCTCAAGCCCTCAAATCTTCAACAGGCCTTCGTCTCCACTAGATGAAGCTACCTCGATAGTTGGGCGCACCAGTGATAGTCTCCGGCGAGGTATGCCTTCAAAATGAGTCTAGAATAGGAAGTGTTTGGTCCTTTATGAAAAGAATTTTCATCACAAGTAAAATTGGCTGTTAGATCTACTTGTGCTTACTCCTAGATGGTGTGGCTAAAGTTTGAGCTCAATCGAGCTCAGATCATGCCCTAAGGAGTGGACGAATTCCCTCTCCCATAAGCGAGCTCAGTGATGTATCATGGACCATCCATCCACACATTTTGGATGGACGGTCATGATCAAGCCGCGTAGGATCCTTTGATTTATCCTATTAGAACTGCGCGTTTAATCTTGATCGTCTGATCTTTGATCAAACAGTCGAGGAGAAAGCACGTAGCACCGCCATTGACGCGACATTGGATGTGACTACTTAAATAGCAAATCCCATCGTGCCACATGGAAAGCGCACACCGTGTCAGCGGTCCACGTGGTGTTAACAGGATTAACTGTATAATTAGGCTATTTAATTAGGTTTTAATCATGGAATCTTGAAATATTCATAACTAAATGTCAAAAATTCAAAAAAAAACAAAATAAAATGCATTGTGAAGATACTTTATAGAGGAATAATCTAAAATTAAGTTTGATGGATTTTGAATAGTTAATTTTATGCAATTATGATTTTATTAGAAATTTAATTATATTAATTACTCCCTAATTATTCCATTGATTAATTCCAAACTTCCTACGGTTGATTAATGGGATGACCTCTGCCTCCCATGATTTTCTTGGACTTTATTAATGGTTTAATTAGGGTAATTGCTTGATCCACTCATAATTACTCCCTTAATCAATTAAATGATTAATTAACCTATTAAACAAAGATAAATCATTTAATTAAATTTGTTAATTACGTTAGAACAGTGAATAGACTTAGGGAATGAGATTAAGAATTCTTTCCCAAATATTTTCCCCTAAGTTTATTTCATTTGGATAAAAATCAAATTAAAGTGCAAATTAATTAAATAGTTTAATCAGTTAATTAAATGGCTTAATTAATCAAACTTTTCAAAATCAAAACATTCCAGAACTTAACCAATTCATCTTGCATAGGTGCTTAGGTGTTCAATAACCTAAGTAGTTTAAGGAAGTCAAAGTCCAACCTACATGTGTGGGAAGGGTTATGAAAGTACTTAAATTAAACCCTTTAGCTTAATTAATCATTAATTCTGAGTTAATTGCATTAGACCCTTTCTTTCCTAGGTGCATTACTGATTTAAAGTCTTTATGATTTTATATCATACTTTGGCTCATAATTATTTGGTTAAATATGTTAAAGTTGTCTAAATAAGGGGTAATTCATGGACTTAATGTACACCTTAACCTAAGTAAAACATAAAATAAATTTATTGGTTCTAAAAATTAAACTAAAATAATATACACATGTGGGAGATGGGTTAAGACTAGCAAACCTTCTTACATTTTCAAAATCAAAAATCAAACTCAAAACAAAACAAAATTTCCTTAAAATAATTTGATTTACTTTAAATAATCTTATTCCATAAGATTGTCTTTAGGAATTAATTAGGATAAATGAATATACATGCTTTCATCACTTTATTTCTTTCCTAACATGCTAGATGTGTATGTTATATGAAAATCTTGCATTCATGCCTTTAAAAAAAGAAAATGAAATTAAAATGAAATGTTTCCTTTATGTCAAATTGCATGCTTTAGCTAAAGTAAGAATATGAATGGCTATTATCCCTATTAAATCCAAAATTATTTTCAAAACTTATAAATCAAATATAATAACTAAAAGGTATGCTACTTATAATTATTTTTAAGCTTGCATGTGATTATAAATATAAAAATGTGCATTGCGTAACTTTCCTTCTCTTCTCTTTTAGCATAGTTTTGAATAGGATTTTGCAGAGTGTATAGTTCATTTGAAAATGTGACCCCCACTTAATAAATAGAAATTATTAAGTGAAGGTCAAATTAATATTTTGAAAATGAGATCCCCACTTAACAAATGAAAATTGTTAAGTGAAGGTAAAATTTTATGTTTTTTTGAAAATGAGACCCCCACTTAACAAATGAAAATTATTAAGTGAAAGTAAAATTTTATGTCTTTGAAAATGAGACCCACACTTAACAAATGGAAACTGTTAAGTGAAGGTAAAATTTTATTTTTTTGAAAATGAGACCCCTACTTAACAAATGGAAATTATTAAGTGAAGGTAAAATTTTATGTTTTGAGAATGAAACCCCCACTTAACAAATGGAAATTATTAAGTGAGGTAAAGTTTTATGTTTTTTAAAAATGAGACCACCTCTTAACAAATGAAAATTGTTAAGTGAAGGTAAAATTTTATGTATTTGAAAATGAGACCCCACTTAATAAATGAAAATTATTAAGTGAAGGTAAAATCTTATGTTTTTGAAAATGAGACCCCCACTTAACAAATGGAAATTGTTAAGTGAAGGCAAAATTTTATGTTTTTGAAAATGAGACCCCCACTTAATAAATGGAAATTGTTAAGAGATGGTAAAATTTTATGTTTTTGAAAATGAGACCCCCACTTAACATATGAAAATTGTTAAGTGAAGGTAAAATTTTATGTTTGATTCAAATAGAGATTCTCACTTAACAAATTTGGATATGTCAAGTGGGAATCAATTATGGCATGATCATTTTTTTTAATAGTGTGCTTTTCAAAAGAACCTCCATGTAGCAATCATAAGGATTGTTAAATGGAGGAGTTTTGGTTTTGTGAGTTTCTTGAATGGTGCTTTTGGAAAGTGTCATTTTTGTGGAAGAAATTATTTTCTTTAAATTTTATGATGAACCTTGCCTCACCAAGCTAGTGGTGATGAGGTTCTAAATTTAATCATCTCCCTCTTTGTTGATAAATTATGTTTTCTCCTATTGGGGAACCCATAGGGGTTTCAAGACTACAAGGAGTGAGGTCCTAAAGGATGTTGGCTAACTTTGCTTAAGAATGAAATAAGCTAAGTGCCAACAGAAAGAAAGATAGTCTTGGGCTCACATGAAATACAAGTCCACTATGGATGCTTGGAGACAACAATCATCTACTAGAGATGGAGAGAGAAGCCTTCCCCAGCGGAATCACTAGAAAAATATGTGGTGTATTTTTTTTTGTGTGTTTTATGTGAGGGGATACCACGCAAATCCATAGATGTACTTACTAGGGTGATCAGGCATAACATTAATGAATAGTATACTATCTCAAGAGATTGAAGTCACTACCCTATAATGAACCTAATCACCTAATAAGGACTCCTAAGAGATGATGGGTCTTTGAATATACCAAAGATTTTTTTCCTACTTTACATAGAAAAGTAAAGCAAAGTTTATTTAAATTGGGTTCGTTAATTTCCCTTTAGAGGCAAGCCTCCATAGTTAATTACATCTTAAAGACTATGGATTCCTTAAGAATATTCTTGATTAAAGTAGGCGATTGTTGTCTCTAAAGAATTCAAAGATAGGACTATCAAAGGATTGGTTGTATTTTTGAAAATCAAGTGGGAAAGATCAAAAGGGGAAGAGTTCTTATCAAAACCAAAGGAGATGAGTAGGGAGTGCTCATGATACTAGGAGGCCTAGTGAGCACTCCAATCTATCCTATGGTTGGCTTTATGTATTTGAAATTGAAGAGATTTACTTGTTTGAGTTGAAATTTTATTAGAAATTTAGGACTTACAATTTCATAACACAATATTATGAAAATACCTAAGAGGTGAGGATTTTTTCTTGTAGCCTGCTAAGAGAAACAACGACCTTAGATCCTAAATCTATGGAGCTTTGGCAAGGGCCAAAGCGCAATCTAAATTTAAGGCAAAAGTGGGTATATGGTTTACCTTTACAAGAGACAATAAGCCATCCAACTGCTAGACTTACTACCACCTGGAGTGCAAGCCAGCTAACTCCTTCTACGCTTTAAATCCATATAGGAAAGTCATAAGCTTTGCAAGATGGCTAAGCTATTGTTTATTTAGAAGAGGAAACTAAGTCCTTAAACTCACTCCCAAAGAGACTAGATCATGAAGGAAATGAATAATTACTTAGTCTAATGCAAATTTTAACAAGTTTTATTTGATTTTTAGACTTTTTATTTTGACAGAGGTTGTAGGTTTTTGTATGCCTAAATGCATGAGAAATTGGTTGTGGGCTAAATCGAAAGAGAAAGAGGTGTCTTTTCATCAAAGGCTCTTGTAGGACAAGCCTTTATTATCTGGCATAGATGGAAGCCCTCTCTTAGCAAGAGTGGAAGAATTTGACATGCATGATGTTATACATACAATCATCCAACTAAGGGGTTGCTAAACATTTTTTATTGTCTTGATTTAATTCTTAGGCTTTTATGTGAGGTTATAAATTATTTTATAATTTTAGTTATGAGTTGTTAACGGGATAAAAAATTTATTTTTTACTAGGAGCTTAATCGCATCTAGGCCACACAGCAATCACCAATTATAAAGAAACTATGAAAAGGCATGTTATTTCTAATGCACAAGCTAAACAAAATATCACATAATTTTATAAAGCTATCAAAAAAGAATAAAAGGTCGATGCGGTCAGGTACCACCATACAACCCAAAAAGAAATGTCTGTGGAGGAGCTCTACCCTTATACATCCCAGTAAAATGAAAGAATAAATTACAATTACAAAATGATAAGTGTTATGAGGTTCTTCATTCTTCATCATCCATTCTTCACTCTTCATATTTTCATTCATCCATCTTGGTTTGCTTCACTTCTTTCTTTCGTTTGGCTTTTTCGGG
This sequence comes from Cymbidium sinense, assembly GCA_021442155.1. Classification (NCBI taxonomy): domain Eukaryota; kingdom Viridiplantae; phylum Streptophyta; class Magnoliopsida; order Asparagales; family Orchidaceae; genus Cymbidium; species Cymbidium sinense. The sequence goes on from CM038222.1 coordinate 138,542,265, forward strand.
GTATGGCTTCATGGGAATATAGCTTGCTCCAAAGGTATCACATGGTATATAAGATATAGTCTTATAACCAATGTTCATCCTTAATCCCCATAACACTTATACTAATCCTAATGCAAAATTACATCAAGAGAAAGGAAAGTAAATCTAACTACACATGCAAAATAAATAGTAGCTAAAACACGCCATACAACCAAGCAGTTATATGAATAATTTGAACTTAGCATCCCACATATGGGTAACCAAGCTCACCTGTCCTAACTCAGGTTATTCTTAGGGGTATAAGCAACCTACATAACAAAAAATATTTAATATCTTTATTACAACGCCCCTTAAGCACAAACCCCTGCAAAAAGTATGATTAGGTTAATATCAGCCTAACATCCAGGCTACGCACATAAACCCTAAAATCCAAACTAAAATAATACATCACAAACCCAAAAATTCATCAAATCATGCACCGCCCTAACATAAAGCTAGAAATGGTGACTTAGTCTAATGTGCATGTGTTAATGCTTGTGTGGCATGTCCTAACTAGACTTTTAGAGTTATGATTTGCTAAATGTGAGGGGTTTAATTTATAAAAGAGTTTATTTCTCTTTAAGTGATTTAATTAGTTTAGAGATCTTATTTAGTGTTTTCTTTTGTTTCATATGACCTACACTTAGCAACTAAGTGTTGTAAAGAGAAGAAAGAGAGGGGATCTCTCTTTTATCCCTACCATAAGTCACTTTTAAGGTGAATTAATTAATGGATTTCATTTGGTGAATGATTTATTATGTGTTTTAATTAATCCTAAGTTTAGATTCACTCTAAATAGCCCTATTCAATAAGGATGGCATCTTAAGATTAATTGAAATGGATTACTATCACATAATACACATCCATTTATTTCTTTACACCATGTATATCATGCATATTAATAAATCCTAAGCATGCCTATACATACAACGTAAATCTTAGCATACTTTGATGATGAATGCAAAAAAGTGTATTTGGATTTAGATATCTCTTTTTTTATTGGATTATGAATGCATGTTTTTGTTATGTAGAAAAGGGGATTTTATTTCAATTAGAAAAACACACATTTACATGTATAAATATTTTAAGTGAGTACGGAGCCATTATTTCTACACTAGGGGCGTAAGGCACAAGACCTACTTAGGGCCACTTAAAGCCTCGCAGCCCCGGGATGTCCAGACTAATATACCACTTTTCTTAGATACATCTAGATGTATGAATTACCATAAGATAGAAAATCCATCTAGAAGGTGATATTTGATTTATTTTATTTATGATTCTTTATTCATTAGACACATCACACATGCATATGTATAAGAGTTTTAGTGAGTACGACACTGTTGTTTTCTACATTAGGGGAGTAAGGTACAAGACCTACTTAGGGCTACTTAAAGCGTCGTAGCCCCGGGATGTCCAAACTAATATACCACTTTTCTCAAATACATATGAATGTATAAAAAGAACCACGTGAATAAAGAATCATGCAAGAAATTATGTTTGATTTGGTTATATGATTTACATATGTAATATGAGATTATTCCTGAGTTTTAACTTAGAGACACATAGGAATAAATTTAAGCAAGTGTTATGTTCTTTTCAAATAAGCTATACACTTACCAATCCAATGTGAATCCATGTTAATGTAGGGAAGAGAACCTCATCTTATACTATCATCACATGCAAGCTTTTAAATATTTATGATTCACACTATTTTATTTTTAATAATTGATTTATAGGTTTTTAAAATAGCTTTTCGATTTAATAGTGATAATAGCCACTCATATTTTATTTAAGTCAACACATGCAATTTGACATAAAAGATAACATTCCATTTAATTAACTCTAAAAAAGAAATGAATACATGATTTCATATGGTAAACAATAGTTAGCATGATTGGAAAGAAATAAAGGAATGTAAGCACATAATTTCATCCATCCCAATTAATTCCTAAGGATAATCAAATTAAATAAAGCTATTTAAAATGAATCAAAATTCTTTAAAGATGTTTTATTTTATTTTATTTGAGTTTGAATTGATTTAAGAAATGTGAGAGAGATTTGCTAACCTTACCCAATTCTCCATGTGTGAATTAATTTTGTTTAATGAAGAATATTTAAGTTGATTTTATGTTTTAGTTAGGTTAAGGTATGAATTAAGTGAATTAAGTAACCCTTACCTATATCACCTTAAGTTAATTAACTAATTAATAATAAGCTTACATGATATGCAACCACATTGCTAATAAATTTTCAATGCTCTAATGAAATGAAATTGGCTTATGATAAATAGTTAATTAAACTTAAGGGATCTCACTTAATTAATTTTATGATTTTCTCACATATGTGAGCCAGTCATAATTTCATTATCTCTCACCTTCGATTATTGAACGCCCAAGGAGCTACCCAAAATCAATTAAGGGGTGTTTAGGTTTGCATGAATTGATTTTTTTTTTTAATTTTAGCTTCATTAAGCCTTTAATTTATTAATCAAACATTTTATTTATGTTTTAATTAGAATGATAAAATCAACTTAGGGGAGAGGATCAAGGGCAAGGACCTAATCCTAATCCCTTAATATATTAATCATTCAATTAAGTTTTGATTTCTCTTTTTGAAGATTAGTCACTTAATTAATCCATTAAGCATTTCATTAGCCATTAATTAGTTTGATTTTTTAAAGTAAAGAAAACTTAGGAAATGAATAAGGGAAAGTATCCCCAATCACATTCCCTAAATGATCTTACTATTCAATAGAGGTGAATATGCTTAAATGATTAATTAAGTTACTATTCATTTATTAATTATAATTAATTGGACTAAGATGGTGATTAGGGCTTAATCAAATGATTCCCCTAATTAAGCAATCAATAAAATTCCAGAAAAATAGGGAAGGTAGAAGTCATCCCTCTAAGTATCCACAAAAAATTTGGGATTAATTGAGCACTTAATCAATGTGTAATTAAGCTAATTAGATTTTTAATAAAACCCTAATTAAGCCAAAGTCACTGTTCAAAACTAGTTAATTATAATTTTCTTAAATTTCTCTATGGAATATCTTCAAAATGAGCTTAAGTTTTTTTTTTATAATTAGTTATTATTTTAGGAAGTTTATATTTTTAAAGTAATTAAGCTTAATCCCATTAGCCCATGTATCTTGAAGCGACATGCTAAGGCATACTTTCCACATGACACGGCAGGATTGGTTATTTAAGTAGTCACATCCACACACTGACTCAACCAAAAATGGACGTACTTTCTCATGGAGGTCATCCGATCTGAGATCAGACGGCCACGATTTAATCTATGGGTTATGGGAGAAATTAGAAGCTCTACCGCGGGATTTGATCAAAGTTGTTCATCTCGATCACGAGAGATGGAGAGTTTGTGATCTATCCTATTTGCGAGTGGCAAAAGACGAGCACCGTCCATCTTCCCCCGTTCGATTCGAGTTCACCCAAGCTCTGATTTGGATCAAACTAATCCCACACCATCTAAAGGAGCATACAATCACATCTAACGGCTAAAATACCTCGACATGGAGATTCCTTTCACAAAAGACCAACACACAAAGGCCTAGAGCTATGATTTTTGGAAATTATCTCACCGGAGCTAATGTTCGGTGGTGCAACACCGGAGGTATCTTCGTCTGGTTAAGGTGAGACCCTGTTGAAGGAGTTTGAGCTCAATTTGTTCTAGGGTACTTGGTTGACCATTCCACGCACGTGCACGACCTGGCTCTGATCGAACTCACACCTCCCCTGCTTTGGAAGGCTTAAAAATGATTTGGTCCGCTTTGATTGGGTATGAGGATGGTGTGGGTGAAAGGAATTTGGATTTTGTTCAAAGGAGAGGGAGTATTGATTGAGGGAAGGGTGTCCTGTTTCGGCTTTCTCATGGGATTGGCGATGGCTGAATGGAGAGGGCTTGGAAATCCTTGGATTTGCTCTGAGGGAGTTCAGAATATGCTTAGGGACTCACACGAGCTGATTATGTGTGAAATTTATTTCAAATTGAGGGGGTATAATTTTCCATCATTGATGGTTGAGAGTGTGTGCAAGCTTTGCCCTAGATCACTGCCGTTCAATCGCCAGAGTTATCTCCATCCGAGTCAGGCAGCACACCAGGGTGGGGTGAGTCATGAGAGGAGTCTTAAGGGCTGATGTGCAAAGCTTCTTCTTCCTTTGTCCATGGGGTGCTCGATTTAACTTGGAGGTGAGTCAACTCACCTATCAAAGGTTCTTAGCTTACCTAGAGTGGGTTAGGGGAAGGTTCCATGTACTGTAAAGGAGCTGCCATGGGGGATGGGTAGTTGACTTTAGCCTTAATCCATTGAGTTTAAGGTTAAAATTCAATAGTTTGATGGCTAATTCCCTTGGTGGGGTCTACTTGACTTTTGGGCTAATTTGGAAATGAGTTGGGACATTCTTGGGTCAGGTTTGGCTATGTCCTAGGGTTTCACAATTTAGTTTGGGGAGATTTGGCTTCAATTGGTCAAATGGGTGCCACTTGGGTTAGGTTGGGTTGGGTTGACCAATTGGTAAATTGAGTCAAACCAAGGCTTGGGTTAGATTCATATGATGATTTGGGATGTTTTGGTTCAACAAGTTTGGATTGATTTGGTCTAGGTTTGAATTTGACTCATTTGGATTCAAAATGGTCAAATTGGTCAAGTTGACCAATTTGACCAAATTAGATTGGGTTAGGTATGAGTCAAGTTCAATTGGTTGATTGAAAATGATTGTAGGCATTGGTTTGGTTCAATTTGGAGTTTGGTCAATTTGACTTTTTAGGTCAATTTGGGCTAGGTTGAGTCAAGTTGACAAATTGGTCAAGTTGGGGTCAATCATGGCTTTGGTCAAGTTCAACAAGTGAATTGGAATGAACTTGAGCCATTGGTTACAATCAATTTGGATTAAATTATGATTTGACCCATTTTGGCTTTTTAGGCCGATTTGGGTCAACATAGGTCAAGTGGTCAATTAGGCTTGGTTTGGCTCAATTGATGGCTTGGTCATGTTCAATCATTGATTATGGATGGGTTTTGGTCAATGGTTTCAATTAGTTTGACATATGATGAGTTTTGGCTAGTTTGGGTTTTGTTTAGGCTAAATGTTGACTTGGTCAAAAGCTAGGTTTGACTTGGTTTGACCCAATTCAAGGTGGATGATCACCCCATAATGATTGTTGATCATGATTGAGGTTTAGTTGGGCTTTGTCCAATCCAATTTGGGTTGGATTAGAACTTGGCTCAAAAGAGGTCCTTTAGGTCACTTTGGATCAAGTGAGCCTAAGTGGGTCATTTGGCTTGATCAAAGTTTGATTCAAGTTTAGTTGAACCCACATATAAGCTTAGGATTGAAATATAAATCCAATTGCAATTGGTTTATAGCCAATGGGTTTTGGTTCATATGATAATTTCAACTCAAAAGGGTCAACTTGGGTTTGATTTGGGTTGACTTGGATTTGGTTTAATAATGGTGGTTTATGTTTATATTTGGATAAATGATTGCAGGAATGATTGAATCATGAAGGAATCCATGAGTTTTGAGTTGATTTGGGTTTCATTTAGGAAAGTTCAAGAATTTGGCTAAAAAGGCTTGATTTGCAAATTTGATTTGATTTGGATTTGGTTTGGACCATTTGAATTTATATTTCATATATATTTGTAAATATAAATGAAGATATAAGTGGGTTATGAGAAAATCACTTGAGTTTGGAGAGATTTGGAAGCAAATTTGACTAAATTAAGGGATGTAGGTCAAAAAGGCCAACTTAGACTTTGAATTAGTTTGATTTATTTTTGGTCATTGGAGGGTGGGTTCATTTATGTTTATGAATATAAATGAAGGAATGGTTGACTTATAAAGAAATCAACCGAGTTTGAGTTGGTTTGAAGGAGTTTTTACTAAGCATATGAAGGTTGTTCATATGACATAGAAAGAGATTTTGGAGTTTGTATTTAATCATGGGTTTCAATTGGGTAGTTGGATTTTATTTATGATTTAAAATTTCATTTGAGATTGAATTTGATAATTTAAGAAAATCAATTGGATTGGGGTTGATTTGGATTTGGTTAAGGCTAAGTCCATAAGATAAAATCAAAGGGCTTAGCAAGGGATTTAGAGTTTGGATTGAATGGTGGATTTCAATCATTGGATAGTTGGATTTGATTTATGATTTGGAATTTGGTTTGAGATTGAATTTGATAATTGAGAAAATCAATTAGATTGGGGGTTGATTTTGATTTGGTTGAGGCTAAGTCCATGTGATAAAATCAAAGGGCTTGAGGAGGGATTTAGAGTTTGGATTAAATGATGGATTTCAGTCATTAGGTAGTTGGATTTGATTTATGATTTGGGATTTGGTTTGAGATTGAATTTGAGGTTTGGTTTTGAAAGAAGGAAGCAAGGATTGGGTTTGGACTATGTGGTAGGCAAGTCCTCCTAAATCCCTAATGCATAACCTATTCCTATGGCTAACTCTTCTAAGTCTCTAGAGTTAGGTTAAGTGTTCACCTAATCACTAGAAGTGTCTTAAGATTAAAGAACTCTTAGTGTCTATAAGAGTCCTAAATCTATGATAAGTAAGTTGAGGGCTCACTCCAAAAGTGAGGTCAACATACATATGGATGTATAAACAATAGTAAGAATAGAAAATCATGCAAAAATTGTATTTTTATTTTGAATTATGCATATGGAATATTTTTGAGATTTTTATTCATTAGCCAAATTCACACACAAGTGTATAAAAGTTTTAAGTAAGTACTTCACCATTGTTTGACTAGGGGAACGAGGTAGGAACCTCCTTGGGGCTACTTAAAGTCGTGTATCCTCTGATTGATTAAGTTAAGCATGGATTAGATCGATTAATTAACCCTTGCCTATGTTACCTTAAGATAATTGATTAAATGATTATAAGCTAATATAGTATGCAAATGATTTGAAAATAAAATAGTAATGCTCCTATGAAATGAAAGGGGCCTAATGCAATTAGCTCATAATCATTTAATAATTAAGGTTAAGGAACCATTTTAATTACTTTCATGATTTTCTCACACATGTGAGCTAATCATAATTTTATTATGCTCTCTTTAGGTTATTGAACACCCAAAGAACTACCCAAGGATTAATCAGGGAAAATAGATTTAATTAAACTTTTAATTTAATTGATCAAAGGATTAATCCATTAGTTCATTTTTCTCTTTCTTAATTATCAAATTTGATTATATTTTGAAAATGAGATGGACTTAAGGAAAAAAGGGAGGTCCCAACCTAATTCCATAATCCATCTAATTAATCAAGAATGAATTCATATAATTTGAGTTTTAATTTAATCAAGTAAGTCATTGATTAATTAATTAATTAATTAATTATTAATTAGCATTTTTGGTTGAAAAGAGAGGGAAAATTAGGGAAAGAATTAGGGGAGAAGCCCCAATCTAATTCCCTAAGCCTCTTTACTATTCAACAATAATTAAGTAGTCCAAATAATTAATTAATTACTGTTCATATACCTAATTATCACTTAATTAAGTTAAGAAGGTAATTAGAGCTTAATCAATCAATTTCCCTAATTAAGCAACTGATAAATTCTAAGAAAAATAGGGGAAGTAGAGGTCATCCCCCTAATCAATCTCAAAAAGTTTGAAATCAATTGGATGATTAATTAAAGAGTAATTAAGCTACTTAAGTTTTTATTTAAACTTTAATTAAGCCAAAATTACTATTCAAAATTAATTAAGGATAATTTTAATGGATTCCTCTCTGAAATACCTTTAAAACATATCCTCATTTACATTTTTTTAGATTTTTTTTATAATTAGTTATGAATTATAAAAGTTTTAGCATTAAAAATAGATTAATTAACCTTAATTAAAGCCCTAATCCCATTGACACCATGTGACGTGCTAACGCGGTGCACTTTCCATGTGGCACAATGGGATTGGGTATTAAAGTTATCACATTGTGACAGTACCGACGGTGGTTGCGGACTATCCGATCTAAGATCGGATAGCCGTGATTAATCTCATGATTTAAAGGGAATAATTAGGGGATTTAAGTGTGATTTAATCATGGTCATCTGTTTCGATCATGCGGAACGGACAACCCGTGATCTTTCTCCTTCACGAGAGGTGAAAGACGGATATCGTCTGTCTTTCTCTATTCGATCTGAGCTCACTAGAGCTTGGATTGACTCCAAAATGATCTCACTCCATCAAGGAAAGAATAGGAACACATCCAATGGGTAATATTGCATGACATACACATTTCTTTCATAAAATACCAACCAAAAATCACCTAGGCTACGATTTTAAACAATTACCTCAATGGAGCTCAAGACCGGCAATGGGATTGATAGAAGTAGCTTTGTCTAGTAGAGACGAAGCCCTGTTGAGAAGCTTGGGCCTTTATTTGGAGTAGATCCTTCAGACGACCAATCCACACACTTTGGTGCTTCGTTCTTGATTGAACTCAAGCTTTCGGTAGCTTTGGAGCTTGGGAAACAATTTTGATGGCTTCGATATCATGTGTGAAAGGTGTGTGCAAAAGGAATTGAAGTTTGGTGGTGAAATGAGAAAGCTTTGAATCGAAATAAACCTCCCCTATTTCAGTTTAACATAAAATCGAGAAGGGAGAAGAATGGGGGAGCTTAGGAGCTTAGTGAATGGCTGTGGGAGATTCTCCTTCACTCTCTTTGGCTCAAACGAAGATGAATCCTGCAGTTCCTGTTCAAATTGAGGGGGTATACCCCATCAATTGCTGAGGTGGACGGACCAGATTCAATCCCATTTTCACGCCGGCCAGCCACTGTCAGACCACCAGAATTGTCTCCATCAGGTCCACGTGACTCACCAGGAGTGGGGGAAGGCTTAGGAGGCGGCTCAAAGTCTGATATAAGGAGATTGCCTTTATTTTGTCCATGGGGTACTCGATTTGCATGGGAGGTGAGTTAACTCACCTCCCCTTAGTTCATGGCAAGTCCTAGTGCTCTTAGAGTGGGCTAGGAAGGTTAGGCCTGCTTCATTTGGCAATTGGATGGCTGCCTAAGTGATGGGAGAGTGGACTTTGTCCAATGGGGGAAGAAATCCAATCCAAAGAGGTTTTAACTAATGGATTATGATATAGGTGGGGTCCACTTTACTTTTGGGATGACTTTGGGCTGAACTAGGGTTAATTTGGGTCAAATTTGGTCAGCCACCAAAGTCCCATGGGTTGATTTTAAGGGTTTTAGTTTTATTTGATCAAATGGGTTCATATGAGTTAATGTTGGATTGACCAATTGGTCAAATTGAGTCAAACCAAGGCTTAGGTTAGGTTCAAATGATGATTTGGAGAGTTTTAGTTAAAGTGGTTTCAATCAACTTGGCCTAGGTTTCATTTTGGCTCACTTGGATTCAAATAGGTCAAATGGGCTAGGTTGACCAATTTGACCAATTTGACCAAATTGGGTTGGGTTAGGTGTTGATTCATATTCAATTGTTCAATTAAAAATGATTGTATATTTTAGTTTGAATCAATTTGAGTTTAATTTGGATTTTGGATAATTTGACCTTTTATGTCAATTTGGGATAGGTTGGGTCAAGTTTACCAATTGGTCAAATTAGGCTTAATTATGGCTTTGGTGAAGTTCAATAATCAATTTATAATGAACTTGAGCCATTAGTTGCAATCAATTTGGGTTAGATTATTATTTGACCCATTTTTGGCTTTTTAAGCTAATTTGGGTCAACTTGGTTAAATTATCAATTGGACTTGGTTTGGCTCAATTGAGAGTTTGGTCATGTTCAATCATTGATTATGAGTTGGTTTGGATCAATGGTTTTAATCAATTTGGCATATGGTGGATTTTGGCTAGTTTAGGTTTCATTTGGGCTAAAGGTTGACTTGGTCAAATGACCAAGTTGACTTCGTTTGACCCAATTGAGGTGATTAATCATCCTAGGGTGATTGTTGATCATGATATGAGGCTTGGATGTCTTTGGTTCAATCCAATTTGGGTTGGATTAGAACTTCGATCAAAAGGGTTCTTTAGGTCACTTGGGTCAAGTACTTGCTTAAAACTATGATATGAGACTTTAAGTAGTCTCGAGGAGATCTTTACCTCACTCTCTTGGTTAACAGTGGTGAAGTACTTGCTTAAAACTTTTATACAGTTGAATGTGCATGTAGCTAATGAATGAAAATCTCATTTTCTACAAAATACACATATGCATCTTTCATTTAAAGTATGCTAAAAGAAATATGTTGCATATATATTTACACTTAAAATTAAGTCAAATGCTTGCTGCATGTGATGGAAAGGAATAACTTGATATATATCATATGATAGTAATTCAATTAAGTTAATACCAAGAAGCCATTCATATTAAATGGAATTATTTAAAATGAATCCAAATTTAGGATTAAGTAAAATATGTAATAGGTCATTCACTAAAGAGAGTCAAAATAAATCAACATGTTTTAGAAAGTGGCTTAGGGTTATGGATGAAAGAAGGCAACATCTTTTCTTCTGTTTACAATATTTAGTTGCTAAGTGTAGGCCATATGAAACAAAAAAATACTATAAAATTCTCAAATCAATTAAATCACTTTAAATGAAATCAATCTATTATGATTAAACATTATTTCACACTTAGAAGATCTTAACTTTAATGCCTAGTTAAGACATACCACAAGGTTTAGTACACAGACATTACATTAAGTCAACACTTCTAGTTTTATCTTAGGACGGTGCATGGTGTGATGTATGTTTTATTTTATGATGCATTATTTTAGACAGGATGTTAGACCCCGGGGACCACAAAGGTGCTAGGAATGCCTGTCGATGACCCAGATTTCTATAGTCAAGAAGGTGCACGCCTTTTTTCTTTCGTTCTGTGAATCAATCGTTAGACTTTTCTTGGCTGTGTATATTTCATAGACTAGATGGTATGCCGCAATTAGCCTAATCATATTTTATATAGGGGATTATGCTTAAGGGGTTGTTGAAAACTAAATATAAATGCTCTCTTTGCAGGTTGCTTAAATCCCTAAGCATAATCCAAGTTAGGATAGGTGGGCTGGTTACCCATGTGTAGGGTGTTAAGTCCAAATTATAAATATAACTGCTTGGGTTGTATATGTGTTGTGCTATCACTTGTTTTACAGGTATAGTTAGATTTAATTTTTCTATTTTAAAAGTAATTTTGTATTATGAATTATGATTAGTTCTATGGGGGTTTAGGATGAGCATTGGACTTAGCCACGAGGTAAAATGTCGCCTTGAAGCCTACCAAATCAAAGGAGAAAAGATATGAAAAAATAAAGGAGATATGAATACTTGAAGATTTGAAGACCCTCCATAGCATTTATCATTTGTAAATTATAATTGTTATTTTATTTTCCAGGTTGTATAAGGGTAGAGCTCGACTGCTCATCTTTTCTTTTTAAGTTGTACGGCGGTACCCGATAGCACCGGCCTTTTATTCTTTTACGCTAATTTTTTGTATATAAAATTGATTGATGTTATGTTTAAAATTATGCATTAGAAATGGCATGCTTTTCATAATTTCTTATATGTTTGATGCTTTAATGTGTGGCCTAAATGCGATTAGGCTCTTAGGATATAATAAATTTTCTACCTAACTAACAACTCGTAATTAAGTTCTAAGCAATTCATAACCTCACATAAAACCTAGGACATAAATCAAGAAAATTAAAAGATTTAGAAATCCCTTAGCTGAATGTTGTATGTTTAACATCATGCATTCATATTGTCTCACTCTTGTTTAGAGAGGGTTTCCATCCTTGCACGGTAAGGGAAGACTTGACCTTTGAGGGTCTCCTCTATGATGGAAAACACCTATGTCTCTTTGATTTAGCCCATAATCTCATTTCAACATGCACTTAGGCATAAGAAATCCTATGGCCTTTGCCAAAATGAAGTGTCAAAAATTAAATAAAATTTGAAAAGATTTGCATTTGTAGATTAAGTCATTACTCATACCACTCATGTTCTAGTCTCTCAGAGAGTAGGTTTAAGGACTTAGTCTCTTTCAAATTAAATAACAACCCAACTATCATGCACTTTCGTAAAACCAGACTACATGATTTTGAATCATAGGAGGTGTTGGGCGCGACCACTCATTGTAAGCTCGAATCGTGATTTACTCTCTCTTGTGGAGGTAAATCATATACCCATCTTCACTTAGATTTAGGTCATGCTTTAACTTGTGTTATAGCTCCCTAGATTTAGGATCTGATGTAACCTTTTTTTTCGGGCTGCAAGCATGAATCCTCACCTCTTAGGCATTTCCACAATCTTGTGTTATTGGATTATAAGCTCTAGCAATCTAATAAAATTTTAACTCAAAACATATAAATTTTTTCAACTTCAAACATATAAAGCCCAACCATAGGATAGATTAAGATGCTCACTAGGATTTCTGGTATCATGAGTATTTCATATTCATCTCCTTTGACTTCGATAATAAGTATTCTCCTTGAATTTTCCCACTTGAATTTTCAAATACAACCAATCCTTTGATAGTCTAGCCTTGAAATCTTTGGAGACTTTAATTTCTACTTTAATCGAGAGTAGTCTTAAAGAAATTGCCTTCCTTAGGATGTAATTAACTATGGGGGCTTGCCTCCATATGGAACTTAATGAACCCGGCTTAAAATAAACCCTACATTACTTTTTCATGTAAAGTAAGGGAAAAATCTCTGGTATATTCGAAGACCCATCATGCCTTATAATTCCTTATTAGGTGATTAGGTCCATTATAGAGTGATGATTTATATCTTTCGAGATAGTGCATCATTCCTTAAGATCGTACCCGATCACTTCAATAAGTACCCCTTAAGATCTGCGATGTGTCCTGTATCTCAAAAATAATCACCACAAGTAGGTGTACACCTTAAAGTTTTTACTGCAAAATAAGTGTGGTATATCATACAAAGTTAATTAGATCAAATACAAATTACAAAGTAATATGCATATTAAAATTATAATAAAAAAACTCTAATTTTAACAAATTCATAGTCAAATTATGCATCTTGACACGATGAACACAATGACACTAAGAATGGGCCAATCTGAGCTCTAAAAGTATAATTGAAAACTTCAAGACGTTAATTGAATGAGTAAATGACCTTCAAATTAGCGCGCTTATAATCAAATGTAACAACTCAACGAAAGAAATCCAACCAAGTTTAGATCACTTAAATTGAAAGTCTTTGAGAGACCTAAATTCTCAAAAATTTATTTATGATTATGAAACTCAATATAGACTGTCTGATGAAGCATTTTAGAATTTTGGCTAAAGTTACTATGGTGCCCATTCTAAAACTCTATAAATATAGCTTCATTCTCATCATAAAAGAGGGAGTAAAAGGAAGCTTGGAAGAGAAGTGAAGAGCTAAGCTTAGAAGCTTAAAGTTATCACTACCAATAGCTATCATCCACCTCCAACATCCATTACCGACCACCACCACTAGTCATTACAACATGACCATCACCATATTGAGTTGTAAGATTATTCAAAGGTTGTTGTTGCCTGACTTTTAAATAATCACAATTTTATAACCCTGTCTTCTCCATCCTAGGAGAACAGTCAAAATTTGTAACTCAAAATACATAGTAAATTATGTGAATTGGGTTAAGCCCTTTGTTTTAATTTTTCTCATTTTTATGGATTTTTTTCACATAAAAACTCTGGAATTTTTCAATCTCCACTTATCAATGTGTGTACTGGATTTTCATACATACTTAAGACTTAATGTTTTACTCTTCCATCGTGAATTTTCTAACAGGCAGTAATTTGGCATCGTCTATGAAAAATATTTTTGTTACATCATCATAATGATTGACAATTTCAAGCCAAGAATAACATAATCTACATGATGGAGGAAATCCTTTTTTATTAGAAATTGAGGCAAATTATTATCTTAAAAGGTCATCCATTATCTCTTTGGTCATCTACTTGATTACTAGTCTTAGAAGCAAGTTAAGATGAGCAATTTTAACATTGAGAAAAAAGATATCTTAACATTATGATTAAAGCTTATTTATTTTATTATTCTCATTAAAAATAAGGCAAAGATCGATAAGCTTTAATTGCAATCTATAATGGATGTCTTGATAATAGTAAGTCCCTCAGTCCAATATATTTTATTTCATCGAAGACAACTTTGTCAATGATTGGACTTTTACTCTTAGGGAACACCTATGACTATGGAAAATAATAATGGTCTAAATGCAGACAAAATATCACCTAAGATCTAGTCACATATGATATATATCTCATTCTAATCAAGTATAATTAATACGAAAGGAATTCGATTTGACCTATTCCACACAGGTTAACATATCGAGTAACACTCTAATAATAATATTGGATGATTGGCCTTGTCTAGTTAAGTTAACCTCAGAAGATAAAAGCTTCATAAGTTATATATACATTAAAAATCGTAGAAGGCGAAAGATTTAGAATGTATAGATAAATCAAAAATTTTACAAGGCAAAAGACTCAAACGATACATAAATATAAAAAAAAACTCATAAGAAAAAAAGCATCAAAAGAAGACGATAGCCTCAAACAACATTACAATTCTTTAAAGGCATAAACTTGAAAAAGATATAAAATTTTCACTCAAAACTTTATACCACAACTAGGGTGCAAAAATTTTAAGACTATATATATATTATGTTATGTTTGGGGCAAAAGCCTAAGTAGGCATAAGAGATGAGTTCGAGCCTACGAAGGGGTTTATACACCACCTATTTAGGACAATTTTAAACCTCTACACACAAAAACCTAATATCACACTAAAGTCTAAACGAGGGATACACGTTGTTTATCTAGAACAATATCAAACCATTGTACAAAGAAGAATTAGAGGTTGCAAATGGAGAATCTCACACCATTTATATAGGAAAGTCAAAAAAAAATAGGGCTTGAAGAAGACGAGAGGAGTTTGGAATCACATCGGAGCCTGAATACATAATATATTCCGCTTTATCAAGATTATTTCAAGCCTCAACATAAAGGAGAACTGGAGCCTGGAAGGGAAGAATGACACACCATTTATATATGTCACTCGAGGAAATAAGAAAAAGAGAGGGGAAATGTGTCATTTCCCATCATAGTGATGATGCATATTTATAAGTAAAATTTGACTCTTTAAATTCTAATAATAATAATAATAATAATAATAATAATAAAGCTTCTTCAAATTTTAAAATAAAATAGAAGAAGGAAAAACCCCTTATGTGTAACATCATAATGAAATAGATGATAAGTTAAAAATAAAAGTAATGGTATATTTTTTAAAAAGGAATAATTTTGTGTAGATTGATATATTTTTGGATGATAAAAAATTAATCTTGATTTTTGCATAATTTTCAAGCAAATTTGTGGAGTTGTAAAAAATTAATTTATTTTTTAGCAATAAGATTTGACATCCAAAAATAGAGTGAAAAATGATGTATTAGATACAAGTTAATCATATTGAATATGAATCTCAAAGTAATTTGCATATTCAAATAATCTAAAATAAAATTTTAATAAATTTATAGCCGAATTAAGCATCTTGATGAGAGGAACCTATTGATGCTAGCTCAAATCAAGCTCTAGAAGTGTAATTGAAAACTTTTAGATATTAATTAAATGATTAAATGATTTTTAAATCTAACGCGCTTACAGTCGAATCAAGTGATTGAACGAGAGGAATCCAACAAGCCTTATATCACATAAAACAAAATTCATCGAAATACTTAAATTCTCAAGGAGCCATTTACGACAAGAAGGTCAATATGGGATGTTCGTTGGAGTTTCAGAATCTTGGCTAAAGTTATCAAAATGGTCTTCACAAATCTCTATAAATATAACTCCATTATCACCATGAAGGAGAGAGAGCAAAAGGAGGTTTAGAAGTGAGATGAAAATCTAAACTTAGAAACTTGAAGTTATCCACCACTAATAGCTTCATCCACCTCTAACATCCATCGCCCACCACCAGCACTAGCCATTACAACTTAACCATCATCATATTGAGTTGTAATATTATTCAAAGGTTGTTGTTGTCTGACTTTAAGTCAATCACAACTTTATAACCCCATCTTTTCCATCCTAGAAGAAGAGTGAAATTATGACTCAAAATACAAAGTGAATTATTTAAATTGGGCTAGGCACTCATGAGTTTTTTCCCTTTTATTAGAGTTTTTTTTTTATGTGAAAACCCTAGTGTTCCTTATACTCTCTCTACTTATCTATGTATGTGTTGAGTTTTCATACAAACCTAAGACTTAAAGTATCACCCTATCTTTGATATTAGTGATACAATAAAATTAAATATCAACATAATTCTTCTCAAGGAGATGAAGGTGGCACATCCTAAGGGTGATAAATTTAGAGGTACTTGGTAAAAGATTAAGGTGTTAAATCCAAATTGTTCATTAGATCACACCTAATCAATTTCAGACATGCTATGAAAAAAAAATGAGAAGGAAAAGAATTAAATAAGATAAAAGTGAAAAAATATAAGAAAAACTGAGATGTTTTAAGATTTTTATTATTTTAAATAACTTTAGTACATAGAATTGAGAGAGATCGTATAGATTTTCTTCATCTTTAGGGATGTGGTTGTTCATAACGTTAAGTGAATGTATGTTGTTTCTAGCATCTTTAATATTGGTGACACAATCCGATCGAATATCAGAACAATTCTCATCCAAGAGATAAATGTGGCATGACCTGAAAGTGACAGATGAAGCATTGTTCTCCTCTTAGAGTTGGAGACGACAATCATCATGTAATCTTCCATTATTATTATTTTCTTTTCGCTTTAAAAGATTGTTGTTCCCAAGTTAAATAGATCTTTGTTATAAACAAAATTTTGAAAAAAAAAAATTTTATTTTTCCTTTCAACTAACTTTCTAAAATTCCTACGTTTTAATCGGTTGTTAAAAATACAATTTTTTTTTTAAAAAAAATGGGTTTGAACTCTCAAATGTGCCCCACAAGATTTTATGGAAGAAATAAACCTCTAAGTATTTTTCTATGGAAAGATCCCGTGGTGTCAGCTGTGCAGGAGTTTCTGTGATGCTCATTTTATGAGTTTAAGCATGTTTATGAGTCAACTTATTTAATATGAAAACAAATAATTCTAAATTAAGCAATGATTATGTTAAAATCAATAAAAAACAAGAATTAAAATAATAAAAAGTTATTTGATATAAAAAAATGAAATCTATTTTTTTAATATTTTTAAATAATTTATATTTAAACTATTAAATTTTAATATATTTTAAATATATTATATATTAATATTTATTTAAATAAGTTGACTTGTGAGTTAATGAGTCAAGTCAATGTTGGCTTAAGCTTGACTTATTAGCTCATCAATTTAGCTCATAAGTCATTTATGGAGCTGAACTCGAGCCTATTTATGAGTCAACTTGATTCACTTATACTACTAGTTATCTTTAACAGAGAGCCAATCCACTATAAGGTATTCCGTCCGCTCGTCTGATTGAATTTCTAATTTCCCAATTTGGTTGTCAAATATTTCAAATCTTATTCGGATCGAATAGGAGCAAGTATCACCGGTTGGTGAGGGAACACTGGGTCCCATCGCTCGATTTCCATTCGGGATGTTCTACCCTGCGTGGGTGAAATAAGCGAGTAGTAGTGCCGGGTTGCTCATGACCGGAGATTGTCTAAGCCACGCGCCACATGTGAATGGGATTAGAGGTATACATCTCGTCATTAAAAAAAAAAAGAGCGCAACTTATTCCCTCAATTCTTCGTGAAAGAAGGGATATATACGCGTTTTTTACTTTAAACTATCATTTATTAGTAGTCAAACAGACCAATAAATCTACATGTCTGATTGGCTAAAATAGGTTCGCTAACCGTGTAAGGACTATGTCAAATAAGCCTATATTAGTATTGCCGCAACCAAACAAACTGCTGGCCGGCGAGCATTACATTTTCTCCATAATCGGTATAACTCAGTTATTGTATGCAACTAATCCGATCTCATTACTTGAAACTCCATAATTTTCCGTGCTATAACCCAATTTATTAACAAAAGCATTGTTTAGCGAGAATTTCTTTAAAATAAGCATCTTATAAATAATAGTTAATTGATTAAGTATGATTTTAAAATAATTTAGAAATAGATATATTCGTTAAGCGAACTTACTCAAGATAAAGTCATTGGCCAAATCATACAGAAAATTTCTTTCTCTTGACCCATCGACCCCGCGAACATTCGCAGGCCGACTCCATTAGTGCAATCCACTAGCTGAAAACACTTCTCCGTGGTGCCCCAAGCTCGTCTTGACGTACCTTCCCAGCAGCCCTTTCAACCCTTGAGCCAACACGACTTGGCGTCCCCACATTGAAGGTATGTTTACTAGAATAACTTTTAACTTTATTGTGAAAATGTATGGATATATAGATGCAGGATTTGAGCGGATTTAAGTTTAGTTCAATGTAAAAATGTGTGAGAAATTATGTAACCTCATTGTAGAAATGTGTGGGCATGAACTTTTTGTAACCCCCTGAAAGCCGCTATGGCAAGTTAAATCGGGATTTAGTAAATTAAATCCTGTTGGTAGGCGGATTTACAAGATTTAAGGAAATAGAAGCACGCGAAGAATGGTGGCATAGAAGACGAGGATTACCTTCTATGTGATATTCCTAAATCTAGGTTTATTGGATTTACTATATCCTACTTGAGTTAAATCTTGTGTGCAGCCAAACACTCTCTTAACACTTGAGAATTATTTTGTTGGGCTGCTCATCGGTATTGCTTAAGGTGTCTAAGAGAAAACTTCAAAAAAATAGTTAAAAGAATGGGTATTGCAGATGTCAAATTTATGTGTAAAAATATATACATTTCTTGTAGTATGGATGACATAAACATATTCAATCGATACATGACTATATAAAAAATTTTAAGGTAGAAGCATACCAATGGTTAATAGATCATGATATTTCTAAGTGGTCATTGGTTAATGCCGGTGACAAGTGATATGATACTATGACGAAAAATGCTTCTGAATGTTTCAATGGGGTACTAAAATGTGTAAGGGATTTACCAATTCAAACCCTAATCACTGTCATTTATTATAACATTATCGCTTTGTTTTTAAGAGATCTGGAAGTGTCAATCAGGATGAAAACTCAAATGAAACCACTTTTGCTCCAAGAGCACGGACTGTGCTAAATAGGTTTTAACATGATGCTAGACACTATCTACAACCAGCTAATATAAATGCTAATGAAGTGCAAGTGTTCGACATGAGATGTAGATCCTTTAGAGCTGATTTTAGTGCTGATTAGTTGTGTAAATGTAGCTATAACATATCACTTATTTACCATACGCCATGTGGTCATTGACTTATTGTTTTAGGTCATCGATGATTAAATCATTTGGTGTACATATCAAGATACTATACACTACAAATTTATAGGAATACATACTCCGCAAACTTTCATGTTTTATTGGATTGTAGTGATTGGCTAGAATTTGATGAAGAGAGGGGAATGTATGAGTTGCTACCACCCAATGTTAAGAGACGGTCAGAAAGATCATGCATAATTAAATATAAAAATACTATGAATGAGAGTAGAGGCCAAAGTAGTTGTATATACAGCTTATGTAAATGAGTTGGTCATTATCGGTCATCATGTCCACACAGCTCTAGAAGTAGAAGGTAAATATGCATAGTTTAGTCAATTAATATTAATATAAGTAGGCCACCACCTTTTGTAATACATATTTTTTTTCTATGCATCAATTATTTTAATATATTTTTGACATTGTAATTTTTCGTGTTGTTTTGTTATATGTATGATGGCTGAGGGAGCTACCAGACCGATTAAATATCAGCGGAGGAGGCAGGCTAGGGAGCCATATGATATTTTGATCAGATCTCTCTTATCAGATATTTGCCTTACTGGTGAGGCCATTTAGCTAGCACGTGTTCGTATTATTAGCTGGAAGAGGGTGGAGTGGTACCTTCCTAACATAATACTTCGTCAGTTTGGACACTTACCACTCATAGATGTAGCACTGATGGATCTCAGCTTTAAAAGAGTTGATTGTCGTAGGAAAGCTGATATTGACTATGTTCAGTACCATCAGGTGCATATAGCTATTTGGGAGAGCATAAGTGATCACATTATCCAAGTCGATGATGATGATGATAAGGATAAACAGTAAGCTATAAACTACTATATGTCATGGTTTAGATCGTTGGCTTCGTTGTACTTGCTGAAAGCCCCAACTGATCCGCCAATGACATACTATCCTAGAGCACCTAGCGAGCGACCTATTGTAGGTTAATATTAGCTGCTGCAAATTTTTTTAAGTTCTTATGTATAAATAGTTGTGTTTAACATCTACTCATTTGGTTATACAGTCGAAGCATTTCTTAGCAACTGAAGAGATCTTTCAGCCTTTCTTTAGATGTCCCGGTGACTTAAACTTATAGATGTAGCCAAATAAGTATGAAGATATGCCTTGATATGAGATTACACATACAAATTAGCGACCATCACTTCCATCCGCGTTGAGCATATGTCTCAAGAGGATGCTTCAGCTTCGACTAAACATGCATCAGACATGGGTGCAGGGCCATCAACTTATGCTGATCCAGGGCCTTCAACTTATCAGCAGAGCTCTAAGTCTCAGCCCCATACAGAAGTTGCACCTTCACCACATGCAATTTCTCCACCAGTTTGGATGCCACTAGAAGAATGACAACCATAATTAGGCCCAGATGTTGAAGGGCAGGTTCATGGACCACATGGAGTCTCACATTAGCTGCATGATGATAAATTGCAGTGTTGTGATCCCGTATAAATGTCATCGTCGGCGATAGTTTCAGGGTGTATGCTTATTTTGATATTTCTATTTGTTGAACCATCTCTTCATATGTAATTATATTTGTAACGTTTATTTTTATTACATTATGTAATATCTGATGCTTCGACTTGTTGTATATTTGTGACCACCTTGATGAAAAGTACATGTATATGAAGTCTATTTTTTTAGTCTTTAAACTTCTGTGAGGTTGATTTATTTTTTATTTGAACAATATATTAGGTTATTGCTTCCATACATTTATTTATTTATATTCATTTTATATATAATGATTAAAACATATTAGTCAAAATCCCTAAATTTATCATCTTTAAATTTAAACTTAAACGATACGCATATGTCGTGGCTCAAACATGCTATAGTTTAGGCTCAAACATTCTGACATGTTGTAGCTTTTTTTAAAAAAAAAATTTGCAGCAAATAAGTCACCTATTTAACGGTGGTAGCTAGTTTCTCGAGTCAAGTCATCCGTTTAGCGGGCGTAGCTAAGCTAAACAAGTCGCGTTTAATGACATTATCTACCATAAATTTTATTTAAATCATACTTAAATAGTTAATTATTATTCATGAGATACTTATTTTTAAAAAAACTCTCTTGTTTGGCCAATGCTTTATATGCTTTTTTTTTTTCTACTTCATAATCGAATTTATATCATCCAATCTCTTGTCATCACTTATAACTGAGGCTCACTGACTCAACTCCATGAACTAATGAAGCTATTTTCACTTATTTCGCGTTGGCTTCAAGGAAAGATCAGTTCGTTTAATAAATTATGTTCATTATAAGTGAAAATTATTTCAATAAAGTCCTATAATTTTTTTTTTTTTATTTCAAGTTTTTCAAGGAAAAAAAGTTGTATCTCAGCAGTTCCTCTGCATCTGTTTTCATAAAAGTTAGCGTGTTGCGCTCTCCCTCATGACCGATTCGATTTCCATTACGCGACAAAAAAAAAATCATCAATCGTCATACAAACAGCGATCTGATATCATTCTTAATGCATGTTTATCAGAGAAAGAAAATTTTATGACATAAAATAATGTATACTTTGACTAAAAACATGACAATACTCAGCGGCTGAGATGCATGATTTCGCCTGCCATGTGGATTGATTTCCATGCATTCCACAGAATGTTGAATATTTAAAATGATCACAACTTTTAATATAATAACTTAGTATCTTTTTAAGTTTTAAGTAATATAAGTAAATATTAATTATTAATTTATGTTTTAGAAATTGTGGCAAAATTATCATTAATTTAGGCTGAATTTATTTGATAAAAATAAATAAGTTGTTTAATTGTTAAGTATTTGTAAAAATAATGATGAATCAAATTTTTAGTCACAAAAATATCACAGTTTATAAAAAAATGCTGTCACAAGATAAAAAGTGCGATGCAATCATGCAACCAATGGCGTTTAAGCCGGCCGCAATAATATTATAATAGATAGATGAATGAATGCCGGCCAATGTCGGCTTTCAATTCTAACTATATAAACACGTATCCGTTCTATGTTCAAAGCACCTCACAACAGCACCAAAAGCACTTCTCTGTCAACCAGTCTCCCATCAAAGCAAAGGAATGGCTCTCAGGAATTGTCTTCTGCTACTCGTAGTTCTAATTATTGCTCTTCACAGAGTTCATGCTGGTGAAGACGACATTCTTACTGACTTTGTTGTTACTCCCGAAGGATTGATGGTAAATTCTAGCTACTTCACATTTAGAGGGCTTAATCAATCCTTGTTGGGTGGACCAAAGAACGCCTCCATCAAGATAACAAAGGTGAGTCAACTGGGTTTCCAGTTCTCACCGGCCAGAGCGTCTCGCTTGCCATTATCCAGTATGCTCCTGGCGCTATCAATCCGCTGCATACTCATCCTCGCTCTGCCGAGCTCTTACTTCTACTACGAGGAACACTTAATGTGGGTTTTGTTGATTCTACCAATAAGCTCTACTCTCAAGTGCTAAACACGGGGGACGTATTTATATTCCCCAAAGGACTGATTCATTTTCAAATTAATACGGATCCCAATTTCCCTGCCATTGCCGTATCTTCTTTTGGTAGTGCCAACGCTGGAACTGTCTCTTTGCCTAAGGCTGTTTTTGGAAGTGGAATTACTAATGAGGTGTTAGCTAAGTCCTTTAATGCTGATAATAAGACCATTGATGACCTTGTATTAGCTAACATGTAGTGCAAAATGTTCGATTTAGATGTCTGAACGGGTTTGTTGTTGAAGGATTCCCTGTATTTTCTTTTGTTTTATGCAATGTTAAAGATGTCTTTTCTTTGCTGCTATTATTGGAAAGTTCATCGTTTTTCTTAGATGGTGTTTTGTGAGAAATAATTTGACAAGTAGTATTAAATAGAAAGTTTCATAACCATGAGATTAATGCAAGCATGAGAAACATTGTATCTCCGCAGCTACCTCTGACCCAACAACGTGATAACTGAATTACAAATTACATAAATTTAATAATGACATAAACAATAAAGTTAGAATTTTTATCAATTACAAATCTTTTAAAAATTTTATGTAATAAAAAAATATATACTTGAGTTGTTATTACTGTTAGTTTTATAATCTGCTACTATACATAATTAATCCTTCAGTCTAGATCTCTTCAAATGAACACAATATATATAGTTGAAATCTCCATTCAACACAGCCATCATGTTGACCTCATTTTTAAAATAAGCTCTCAACCCCTCCATCTTAGACATAAGACTCCTCTTAGACAGTAAGAATTTCATAGTCTTAAGAAACTTCCAGTGATTAGGTGAACACTTAACCTAACTTTAGAGACATAGAAGAGTTAGTCAAAAGAGTAGGTCATGTCTTAGGGGTTTTAGGAAAACTTGTCTACCCTATAGCTTGAACCAAATCCTCACTTCCTTTTTTTTAAGTCAAACTCCAAATTCAAATCAACCTTGAACTTAAATCTACTTCAATCCCAAAACAAACCTCAAATCAATCCCAATGAATTTTCTCAAATCATGAATCAATTCCAAATGAGTTAAGCACATAATTGAATTCCAAGTTCAAAAATATTTCCTAAGTCCCTTTGATTCCACCTTATGGACTTAGCTCAAAACAAATCTAAATCAACTCAAATTCAAGAAATTTTCTCATAACCAATTTATATTCTCGTTTATATTCATAAATATGAATGAAATATAAATTCAAATACCCAAAACTAAAATTCAAAACTCAAATCCAAATTCAACCAAAATTCAACCTAAAGCCTTTCAAGTCAAATCCTTGAACTTAGCCAAATCAAACTCAAATCAAGGCAAACCCTTGAATTTTCTTCATGATTCAATCAATCCTTCAATCATGAATCCAAATAAAAACACAAACGTCAGTCATCAATTCAAAACCTAAACCCAAATTCAACCAAAATTCAACCTAAGCCTTTATAGTCAAAATTTTGAACTTAGCCAAATCAAACTAAAGTCAAGACAAACCCTTGATTTTTCTTCATGATTCAATCAATCCTTCAATCATGAACCCACATATAAACATAAGCTTCAAACATCAAACAAAAACTAAATTCAAAAATCAAACCAAAATCAAACTCATGTTCACCCATTTGAACTTGAAATTGTCAAATGAATCAAAACTCATTTGACTCCAAATCACTTACAAATGGATTTATATTTCAATCATAAGTCTATATGTGAGTTCAGTCAAACTCAAATCAAGCTTTGACCAAGCCATTTGATCAACTTAGGCTCACTTGACCCAAAGGGACCTAAAGTATCCCTTTTGAGCTAAATTTTAATCCTACCCAAATTGGATTGAACTAACCCCAACTAAGCCTCACATTGTGAGCAACAATCATCATAAGATGATCAATCACTCAAATTGGGTCAAACCAAGTCAAACCTATGGGTAGACGAAGTCAACACTTTGCCAAAATGAAACCTAAACTAACCAAAATCCACCATAGGCCAAATTGAAAAATTGATCAAAACTCATTCATGATCAATGTTTGAACTTGACCAAGTCATCATTTGAGCTAACCTAGATTGGCCACTTGACCCAAGTTGATGCAACTTGACCTAAAGTCAAAATATGTCAAAACTTGATCTAAGCCAAATTGATTGAAACTAATGGGTCAAGTTCATTCCAAATCACTTGAACTTGACCAAAGCCTCAATTGGCCAACTAGACCTAACCTAGCCCAATTGACTTTGAACCCAACTTGACCTAAAGGGTCAAATTGAGCCAAATCCAAATATAAACCAAATTGATTGAAAATAAAGATACCAATCCATTTCAAATGATCAGCCAAACATAAACCAACCCATGACCTAACCCAAATAGGTCAAATGGGTCAATTGGTCAACTTGACTCATTTGACCTAAATAAAATCAAATGAACCTAATTCAAATATAAATCAAATTGAACCAAATCAATGGTGCCAAAATATTTCAAATGGTCATATGAACTTGACCCAACCCCTTGGTTTAACCCAATTTGACCAATTGGTCAACTTGACCCAAGTTGACCCATTTTGACCTAAATGGGTCAACATGAGTCAAATCATATCAAACTAACTCCAAATTCAATGAAACTTGGCCTAACCCATTTTTCAATCATACCAAACATATTTAAATTAAAATCAAAGTCAAATGGCCATTTTACCCCTAGGCCATAGGGTAACCTAAAATCAAAACTACTTGGAATTTAGTCAATTCCTTTTCATGGACACTTGGCATCCTTTTAGTGGATCAAATGGTCACTAATGGACATGGTGCACATGACCCATTGGGTTTGGGTCAAAGGACCTGAAATGAGCACATGGGAATCCTTCCTCCACTCATTTCAAGAACATGACATTACTCCACTACCTCCCTCTAGCCAAACTGAATGCAATTCCACCCTAAATGGCCTAACAAACACACTCAAGGAGGTCAATTAGATCAAAATGGCAAAGGAGCTTGCGACCGTCCTATCCTTCAATGTGGAGATATTCTCTCCCTAATTTCAATTGAATTTTATTCATGGGAACTCAAGGAAAGTGATTCCAAGCTTCCCGAAAGTTTCCTAGGCAATTTCCATTTCCCCATTTTTGGATTTCTTCAAACCAAAAATAGGAGAGCTCAAGTGAAATTCCAACTTAACCAATACTCAAATTCAATCCAATTCACTTTGCACCTTGAGGAATCGAACTCACTTCACCAAGTTCTCCAAGCAAGGAAGAGTGCTTGATCAAGGTCAAGCTCAGAGGAGAGCTTGGTCCATAGGAAGATCCTCAAAAACCTCAAATATTCAACATGGCTTCATCTCCACTAGGCGAAGCTACCTCAGGATTGAATGGGTGATAGCCTCCGGTATGCCCTCAAGCTTAAATTAAGCTGTTCCTTTGTGAAAGAAATTCTCACCTCATGAGAATTTGATGGTTAGATGATCTCCCTTGCATGATGATGGTGTGGGTTGAATTTGAGTTCAATTGAGCTCTAATCCATGGAAGGTGGGCTCCCCTCTGAAGAACTCAATGAGATCATGGGTCATCCATCCGCATTTTGGATGGATGGCCATGATCTAAAGCAGAGATATTTGATTTAATCTTTAATATCTGGGCTTGATCTCAACCATCGATCTTAGATTAGATAGAGAAAATGCAAAGAAAGTCACGATGGCACTATGATGTGACAACTTAAGTGGCCTATCCCATCATGCCACATGGAAAGTGTGCGTCATGTCAGCCTCCACGTGGCGCCGATGGGATTAGCCATGTAATTAAGGGATTAATTATTTAATAATTGTGAAAACTTCAAATATTCATAACTAATTGTAGAAAAATCAAAAAATATAAAACAAAAAGCATTGGAAAGGTAATTCAAAGAGGAATATTCTAAAGTTAATTTCACTTGATTTTGGACAGTGATATTTTCTGAATTAAGGTTTTATTGGGAATGTAGTTACATTAATTACTCCCTAATCATTCCACTAAGTAATTCCAAACTTCCTAGGGTTGATTAATGGGATGAACTCTACCTCCCACTATTTTCTTGTAATTTATTAGTGGCTTAATTAGAGAAATTGCTTATCTCATTCCTAATTACTCTCTTAATCCATTAAATGATTAATTAACTTTTTAAATAGTGATAAATGCACTAATTAATTTTTTTAATTACCTTGGAATAGTGAGTGGACTTAGGGAATAAGATTAGGGGTTCTTTCCCATATCTTTTTCCCTAAGTTTATTTAATTTAGATTAAAATCTAATTAAGGTGCAAAATTAATTAAATAATCCAATCACTTAATAAAATGACTTAACTAATCAAAAATTTAAAATCAAACACTCCAGAACTTAACTGATTCATCTTGGGTAGATGTTTGAGTGTTCAATAACCCAAGTGGCCTAAAAAATCAAAATCCAACCCGCATGTGTGGGAAGGGTTATGAAAGTGCTTAAATTAAACCCTTTGATTTAATTAATCGCTAATTGTGAGCCAATTGCATTTGTCCCTTTCTTTCCTAGGTGCATTGTTGATTTAAATTTCTTATGTAGTTTTATGTCATATCATTGGCTCATAATTATGTGATTAAATATGTTAAAGTGGTGTAGGCAAGGGGTAATTAATACACTTTATTCACACATTAACATAACTAAGGTATAAAATTGATCTAATCACCTAAAAATTGAACATAAATAACTCACACATGAGGGAATGGGTTAGGACCAGCAAACTCATCTCACATTTCTCAAATTAAAAACTAAACTCAAATAAAATTCAAACTCTATTTAAAAACAAATTTGATTTACTTTAAATAATCTTATTCATAAGATTATGTTTAGGAATTAATTAAGGTGAATGAATTTACTTACTTTCATCACTTTATTTCTTTCCTAACATGCTAAATGTGTATGTCATATGAAATTCATGCATTCATGTCTTTTAAAAATCAAATTAAAAAAAAAATGAAATGTTTCCTTTATGTCAAATTGCATATTTTGGCTAAAATAAGAATATGAATGGCTCTTATCACTATTAAATTTAAAATTATTTTCAAAACTTATAAATCAATTATCAAAATTGAAAGGTATGCTACTTTTGATTATTTATAAGCTTGCATGTGAGTACAAATATAAAGATATGCATAGTGTTGTTTCCTTTCTCTTTTCTTTTAGCATAGTTTTGAATAAGATTTGGCAAAGTGTATAGTTTATTTTAAAAGAACACAACACTTGCTTAAATCTTTTCTATTCATTCATATGTTATTACTTAAGAAGGACATCCACACATGCATATATAAATTGCATAAACAAATCAAACAAATAAACATAAACCTTTGCATCTTTCTTTTTCCATTCATTTTTTTTACATGCACATGAATTTAAGGAAAGTGGTATATTAGTCTGGACAACCCTCGAAGTTGCAAGGCTTTAAGTAGCCCTAAGTATGTCTTGTACTTTACACCTTGGAGCTAACAATGGCATCGTCTTATGCCCTTCATACATATAAATATGCATATGAAAAATGCATAAAAAAAATCTCTCTTTCTACTTAATAAAAATTATGCATCATAAAGCATCCCAATTTTCTTAAGCAACACTATTTAGCATTCATCATTAAGGTGTGCTAAACATTCTCATTTGTATGTATAGATATTCTTAGGATTCATCTATATGTATATTACACATGTTGGGAAAGAAATGAAGTGATGTGTGTTTTGTGATAGTATTTCACTTTACTTAATTTTAAAATGCCTTTCTTTTTGAAAAGATTTGTTTAAGGAAAATATAAACTTAGGATTAATTAAAACACATAACAAAATATTTACTAAGCAAAAATCAAACATGAATCTACTTTAGAAATTACTTAAGGTAGGGAGAAAAGAGAAGTTCTCTTCTCTTTTTCTCTCTTCACAACTTAGTAATTAATTGTAGGATTCACTTAAACCAAATAAAAATATAAAATAAAATTAACTAAAACAACTAAATCACTTAAATGAAACACCCTCTAAGTTGAACATTTTCTTAGAAAACTTAAAAGCTAGCTAAGCATACCACAGAAACCTTAAATACACACATTAGGCTAAGTCACCACCAGTCTATCTTGGGGTGCATGGTTTGATGTTTGCTTTTATTTTGTGATATAATGTTTTAGTCTGGATGTTAAGGCGTATGTGTGTAGAATGAATGATAGGATGATTTAGTCTAATCATTATCTTCTGTAGGGGATTGTGCTTAAGGGGTGTTGTAATAAAAATATAGCTGCTTTTGCTGTGTAAGTGCTTATACCCTTAACCATAATCCAAAATAGGCCAGGTGGACTTGGTTACCCATGTGTGGGGTTCTAAGTCTAATATGTGCTCATATATGCTTGGGATTTGTATGGTTTGTTTAGCTAATCTCTATTTTGCAGGTGTTAGTTAGATTTACTTTTCTTTTTCATGTAATTTTACAATTAGGATTTTGGAATGATTATTATGGGAGATTAGGATGAGCATTGGTCATAAGATTTCATCTTATGTGCCATGTAAAGCATTTGGAGCAACCACATTCTAACCATCTAAAAGAAGTAACCAAAAGAAGAAAGAAGAAGTCAAGAATGAAAACCCCCATAATGTGAATTCCTTATTTTATTATAATTTATTCATTTATAATCCGGGTTGTATAAGGGTAGAGCTCAGCTACCCAATTGGTTTTCGGGCTTGTGTGGTAGAGCCCAACCACAAATGGCCTTTTATTCTTTTGCACCAGTTTTATAAATTGATTGATATTTTTTAACTTACGCATTAAGATGACATCTTTTCCTAGTTTCTTCCTTGCTTTGATGTATGGCCTGAATGACGATTAGGCTGTTAGGGAAAAACAAATCTTCTACTAAATTAATCAACTCAAAATTAAAATTAAATAATTCATAACCTCGTATAAAGCCTAAGTTAAAATCAAGATAAAAGAATTAGCAACCCCTTAGTTGGATGTGTACTTTCTTTTCTAACATCATGCATAAAAAAAGTATATTATTTCACTCTTGATTGGAGGGGTTCCACATTTTCCAGAGAATTTGGCTTGACTATGAGAGCCATGGTGGAAAGACACCTCCTTATCTTACTTATTTTTGCCCATAATCTAATTTCTTATGCATTAGGCATAAAGAATCCCAAAGCCTGTGTCAAATTGATTGTCCAAAAATAAAAATAAAACATATGAAAAATTTTCATTATATTTATGTCATTAAAGCATGTCATTACATGCTCTAGTCTCCTAGGGAGTGTGTTTAAGGACTTAGTCTCTTTCTAAATAAATAATAACCTTCATATCTTGCATAAATATATGACTTGCCTACATATTTTAAAATCATAGGAGGAGTTAGTTGGTGATCACCCCTAGGCGGTTGTAAGTCCAATAGTTGGATGGTTTATCTTCTCTTGTGGAGGTAAACCAAATACCTATTTTTCCCTTAGATTTTGGTCGTGCTTTTGTCCCTCGCCAAAGCTCTCTAAAATTAGGTTTAGAGGTTGCTACTTCCTTTCGCAGGCTATGATCATAAATCCTAACCTCTTAAGCATTTTCGTGACCTTGTATCATGGAATTATAAGCCCTAGCATTCTAATAAAAATTCAACTAAAACAAATTAATTCAATTTCAAAAATATAAAGCCCAACTATAGGGTAGTTTGGGATACTTACTAGGCTTCTTAATATCTTAAGCATCCTCTACTTATTTCGATTTTGACTTTTTAAAAATAAACCAATCGATTGATAGTCCTACTTTTCAAAATCTTTGGAGACAATGATCATCGTTAGTATTCATAAGAAATCATGTTCCTTAGGATGTAATTAACTATGGGGACTTGCCTTTATAGAGAACTTAATTAACTCAATTTAAAATAAATCCTACTTTACTCTTCCATGAAAAGTAAGGGAAGAATCTCTGGTATATTCCAAAGACCCATAGTCCTTAGGAGTCCTTATTGAGGTGATCAGGTCTATTGTGGGGTGGTGACTTCTATCTTTTGAGATGGTACACCTCTACTCAATGCCGTACCCAATCACCCTAATAAGAATATCTGTGAATCTACGTGACATCCCAATAAGGCATTTTATATTTCTATTTTTATTTATCCTCTTTTCGAAAGGGGAAAGATGAAGGAAAATATATAAAAAAATTTCACCACAGATTTTTTTGGCGACTCCGCTTGGGATGATTCCTCTCTCCATCTTTAGTAAATGATCATTGTCTCCAAGTATCGATAGTGGGTTTGTAATTTTTTATGAATCCAAGACTATCTTTCTTTCTATTGGCACCTAGCTTATTTCATCCTTAAGTTAAGCTATCCAACATCTTTAGGTTTTAGGACCCCACCCCTTATTGGTCTTAAAAACCCCATTGGGTTCCCCGATGAGTGAAAATAAAAATCTAATAAAAGAAAATGATTAAACAGGTCTCCTTACTATTTTTATGGTAAGGAAAGGTTCATTCTAAAAAAATAAAGATAAAATAAATCCTTCATAAAAGTCCTGCTTTTCAAAATCACTTTTTCAAAATACACTTAATAAAATATTTGCACTACTTCTAACAATTTTCATAATAGTTGAAATGTAGAAACATTTCAAAAATAAAACCAACACTCATATTTTCTAAAAGCACAAATGAACTTCTTCACTCAATTCATTTTGATGAAGACTTCATTTTCAAAAATAAAATTCCAACAATCATGTTTTCAAAAAGCACAAAATTTGAAGATGGGAATTTTCATTTAACACTTCAAAATGTGTTGGATGGATATTACATCTTCAAGCAAAATCACAACTTTAAAATTCCACTCAACACATTCCACATGTGTTAGGTTAGAATTTTCATATTTTTAAAATAATCACATATGAAACCTCTCCATTCAATATACCCACATTTATTGAATGGAGGTTTCATTTCCGATCAAGATCAAAAATAAACTTTCAAAAAGTACATATGAACACCTCCATTCAATATATCCAAATTTATTAAATAAATATTTCATTTCCAAATAAAATGAAATTATTTTAAAATACCACCTAACATATTCCATATATGATTAGGTCAGAATTTCCTCTTTAAAAAACCAATAATCACAAATGAAAATACATCTTTGAAAATGAAACATAATTGATTTTCATCTTACATACCCAAATTTGTTAAGTGGAAATCCCTCTTTTCAAAATCAACAATAACAAAAAAATTCAAAACACATTGGAACTTCATTTTAGCATACCACATTGGCTAAAGTGAAGTCTCCATTTTTCAAAACAAAATCCAAAACAAAAAGAAGCCCTTTTGGAACTTCATTCTAGCATACCACATTTGCTAAAGTGAAGTCTCCCATTCCAAAACAAAATTTGAAACATATTTTTGGAATTTCATTTAGCATACTCAAATTTGCTAAGTGAAATCTTCATTTCACAAAAATTTAAAAACACTTTTGGAACTTCATTCTAGCATACCACATTTGCTAAAGTGAAGTCTCCATTTTCAGAATAAAAATCAAAAACACAAAAACTTTAAACACATTTTTGGAATTTCATTTAGCATACTCAAATTTGCTAAGTGAAATCTCCATTTCACAAAATTAAAGAAACACATTGGAACTTCATTTTAGCATACCATATTTGCTAAAGAAGTCTCTATTTTCAATCAAAATCAAAATAAAAACACATTAGGATCTCCTTAGCATACCCAAATTTGCTAAGGATCCTATTTTCAAAATCAACAAAAAAGAAACACATTAGGATATTTTTAGCATACTTAAATTTACTAAGAGTCATATTTTCAAAATATTTCAAAAAATAAAACACATTTGGATTACTCATTTAGCATACCCAAATTTGCTAAATGAGAATTCCATTTTCAAAATCACAAATGATTCACAAAATAAAGCAAACAAAGAAAAAGAAGAAATTGTTTTCAAACACCCCACTTAGCATATCCAAATTTGCTAAGTGAGTAGATTCCAAAAATCTCAAATCAAAATCAATTGACCCTTTACTTTAACATACCCAAATTTGTTAAATAAAGGGTCCTCAAAATCAAAATCAAAATTCAAATATGAACCTATGGAAGCATCTCTTCAAAAATATTTGAACCCATTTTCAACATATCCAAATTTGTTGAAAGTGGATTCTACATTCAAAAAATTTCTCTTTCCAATCAAATCTCAAAATCTATTCTAAATTATTTGACCCGACTTAACACTTTCAAGATGTTGAGTATGGCTTCAAATTCTAAATTCAAATTCAAAACCAATAAAGGAAGAGAATCTAATTCAAGTTTATTTTCACATTGCACTGCCACATTTTTTTTCAATCTCGCCGATTGATTCAATGGCGATAAGTATGTGTTCACTTTTCCCATGGGATGGATCTTGGCCTGATCCGCCTTCCCCTACGACTATGCCCACCTCATCCACTTTGATGAGGTTTTGATGGGGGCCGGATTACATGTGAGGGCACCCCCTCATGACTATTAGTAGGAGCATGGTCAGAGTCATCATTGCTTGACATGTCAGATGAGATTCCTCATGAAGAGGAAGGCATGGTGGTTCCCATAAGTGTAGTGTCAAGCCATGTGCCCCATGTTTCCTCGTCGCCTCTGAGTGGCACCACTCACTCAGCACCCCAAAGGGGAAGGCTCCATCCCGTGGATTGTCTCCTGCTTGAGGTCTAGCTCTTACTCACTCCCCTACCAGACCCAAAGGAAAACAAGAACCACATGATAAAGAGTACACACATTGCTGGGAGATGGAGGCGCCATGTATTATGAGGAGTTTCCCATGTTTCCACTATACAACTAGTTCCATCCTCTCTCTGGGTCTAGAGAGAGGATGTAGAGGATTTCTTCACCTCCACCTCCAGCTAGTTCACCACAAGTGAGAGAGAGAGGAGGTCATGGCCTCCGATCTCTAGTGAGTGGAGCTGGACCATCTGAGCTCTTTGATTTGAGATATGTTATCCTCATGGGGAAGCATATTAGACAGAGGGCCGGGAGGCCCATACCCTCACCATCACCACGAGAGGCTGAGGTTCAATCAAGGCCAACTCTGCACTCATTGATTTTCTGACGCACTACATCGATCATACCATAAACATTCTACTCACATGGACTACACATCATAGAGGAGCCCCTATCCCAAGAGAGTCGGTGCCTCCACCACACGCTCTACCCCCACCATCTCATCCATGTTCCAAAGATCTAGCCACCAAAGGCCATGAAGGCCGTATCGGGGGAGAAGAGGACCCTGTTGGTGATCCAGCTATGGCCGAGAGATCCCATCCTATCTACACCACCCATGGTGAGGTCGAAGCTCTCCGCCGACCTTCTTCCCCAAGAAGTGGTGAAGAAGAATGGTGAGACCTTCAGTGGTCATCCCTTCACCACCACCACTACATAGACATGGAGATGGTAGCAAGAGGGAGAAGGTGACCCACCTATGATGATAGCCTCCTAGAGTGTCACCCCATACCAATGATTAGAGCATATTTCTTCTAGCATTATACCTCCTGTGGTTAACTCTCCGAAGAGGGGAGGTCTGGTGCCTCACAGTACATGATAGTAATCCCACCACCAGTTAGCTAAAGTCATTTGTGTCAGTTTAGAGATATCATTCTCTAGATGACATTGTAGCCCATTATTTCATGGAGAAGAAAGAGATCCTAGGATATGACTAGTTTGATGAGGAGAAGATCATCTTTGATCCCAATGAAGATGATTTATTGGGAGATTTAGTGGGGTTTGCATGGTACACCGGGATCCTCTAGAGCAAAGAACTATGGAAGGTGTTGACCGAAAGGAAGACACCTACTAACCCAACACCTCCTTAGATAAAGGTAAGGATGAAAAATAGATAGGATGGAGAAGAGGCTCAAGATCTACTAGCTATCTTAGCACTTCAAAACCAACCATAATCCATCCCTATACTGAGTAAGGCATGCATGTCTTGGATCCAACCAAGACTTTACCTCCAGAAAGGTAGACCAGATGTATAGGAAGGTAGTGGATAGTACCTCCATACAAGAAAAGATATCAAGAGCATTGAGCAAAGAAGTGAAAGAAGCATTGGCTCAAGCCCAAGGAGGATCATCCCTAAAGGTAGACCCTACCTAGAAATTTGATCCCAATATCCTAAGGGTTTCATGCCTTCTTCTTCAAGAGTTTTGATGGTGGGAACCCGAGGCAGACATTGCATTATTTCGTGGACGGTGATGATTTACTCTTCAGTCTCTTCGTCAGTAGCTTAGCAGGTATAACATTTGACTGGTACGTTGAACTTCCCAATAGTTCAGTGCAGACTTTTGCTGAGTTGGAGCAACTCTTTATCAAGAGGTTTGTTGGAGCTCAATAAAGGGGTAATGTTGGCAATCTCGTTGTGGCTCAACAAAATCCTGGTAACTCCCTCATTGATTACATTCTCAAATGGCATAATTTGAGTATGAAATGTGAACCATAACTGTTTGAATAGCATGCTATGGAGATTCTACTTAAGAATATCCATGGTCTGGTCGCCTTCATGTTCAAAGATTTCACCATCAAAACTTTTGAGAAATTAATCAACATGGTGGCTAGCTTGCAAGGAGAAGTCAAACAGTTACCTTCTCTAGATCTACCAACAAAGCCAAAGTCGTAGAAGGTATATGAGAAGAAACTAGGGGCAGTGATAGTAGTGGATAAGGGGAAACAGTTGGCTAGACAACAGTTTGAGAGACCTTGTGCTCCACAACCATCGCTTCCACCTCCTCTACCACCATCGAGGTAGCCCTACCGACCACCATAATAGCCTCCATAGCCTACACCACCTCCTCCTCAGCCACATCATCAGCAGCAGTGGTACACATACTCGCCACCAGGAAGCTGTAGTCCACCTACTCTTTTGAATAAACTTAACAAGCCTTATTCATTTAAGAGGGAGATAATCAGGAAGATCTTTAAGAATCTCTTAAAGAAGCTGATTTTAGCTACTGAACCTAGAGATGAGGAAGTGGGAAAATCCATGATCTAACTTTTGCCCCTACCATAGTATGTTGGGTCATGTTTTGGAAGATTGCTTCACATTTAGGACTGGAACATAGCTTCAAGACCGTGCTATAGTTATCCCAAAGGAATATCTTGTGGAACAACCATCCAGTTCCATTAGGGTAATCCTTGGGGATACTGTGATCCTTCAAAACCAAAGAAGGTTGGGATATCTCCTTATCCAAAACCTCTAAAAAATTATCTCAAAAATCAAGAAACTTTCCTTGCAGGTGAGTCAGCTCAAACCTCCAACATCAAGGAAGGTTTGCAAGTTTCGAGCCAACTCAAGGAAAGGGGAGCTCACAACGGTAGTAGCCATGTCGGCGGGATAGCCCAGTGCCCCGAACAAGTCTAGCCTCCAATCCACCGTTGCAGCTACTACATCAATGACTACCTCTACTTCTACTAGCTCTTCTTCTTCTAGTAGACATCTTGTATTGATAGATGAGGGCATCAAATCCCTCACCCCTCTTACTTTACTTGATTTTTACTATGTACCTCTTATTAAATCCAAGAAATTAAAGAATAAAGCTAGCTTGAATTATATCTTTGCCACATCTGATGGGTTGTCTGAATCAATTCCTAATGATAACTATTTAAGTCTAAACAATAACTATAATAATTTTGATCTTCCTCTTTTTGATTCAGAGTTGGATTTTTTTTACTTTGAATACTATAGGTTCACCTCTTGAGATAGACTTGGAATCATCATTGAGGGTCCCATAGGAGAAGGCTAGGTGAGGAGTGCGTGCGGTAGAATCTTCCATTACCACACCACAAGAGATCACCAAGTCACCTCCTAGTGGCAGGTTCTACCTCTAGAGTAGCACCTCAAGATAGGGAAATAAGTCATTGGTTAGAGGATTGAAGCCCCTCCACGGATGCTCCACCCTTGGATATGCTTGTGGAGGATCAAGGTGGACTACAATGTCCTCTCTCACCTAAGAAAGTTGCCATCTAAGCTAAGCATATACGATGCCCTTATCTTATCCAAAGAGATGGAATCATTAATCAAGGCTCTCTTGATCGAGATATGCTTAGCTTAGCTGACCATTATTGGAGAGGAGGCACATTATTCTAGAGAAGCTCAAGGGATCACCTTCACAGATGAAGACCTACTTCTGGGGGACATGGAGCACAACTGTTCCCTCAATATTATAGTTGACATGGACATGTTCAGACTTGCCAAAGTTCCCATTTATCCAGATGCATCGGTGAATATTTTGAGTCTAAAGACCCTTTTGTTGATGATCAACACTCCACACTCCCGAGGGAGATGATGTTGAGAGGATTCAATGAACAAGGCGAGAGGGCTTTAGGTTTCATAGTGTTACCTTTGTAGATAGGTGATTGGAAGACTAAAGATAAATTTCATATAACTAATTTGAATACTTCATTCACAGCTTTGCTCAATAGGCCTTGGATACATCAGAACAAGATGATTCCATCCTCCCTCTATCAGTGCATCAAGTTCAGGAAGGTTGGGATTGAGTACTATGTCAAAGGAGATGAAAAGCCATTTTCAGTTAGAAAGGTTGAGATATATGAGGATGCGGCCTACTATCTTCCTCAAAACACACTATCTCGTGAACTTGGAAAAAAATCAAATTTAAAAGAAAAAGAAAATGAATAAAAAGAAAAAGAAAGAGAAAAGAAGAATGAAAATTCAAGCGAACAAGAAAGGGAAATAGAAGAAGAAATAGAGTCGCATATCACATTCCACACACAATTCATTTCATCATATGGACATGTGAGTAGGATGACGTGACCTCCACCAGGCAGAGGCAAAGGCAGAAATGGAGGCAGCTCTAGAGGTGGAAGACCCCCTGGTTGGCCATCAGCCAATAAGGGTTATGTTCCAGTTCATAGGAATACCCCTACTATTCACATAGACTTGAAATCCATTTGAGGATGAGTCTAATGTGATTAACCCTCTCAAGGGTTTCATTGGAGGTGACACTCGAGCCGGACAGTGATGAAGAGCAGGCCGCCAAACAAAGCAAAGTATTCAAATTAAATGTATGTAAAGCTATCACGCAGCAGTTAGGAACCTTAGCTCTAACCTCACTTTCATCTCAAAATTTTAAAGCTTTAGTAGTTAAGGAGGCCCCTCAGTCTTCCAGGGACATGAAGCCAAAGAGATTCTTTTTGGGATCATTCTCCTCAAGTCCTAAAGTTGATGTAGAACTTGAGGAGAATTCATATAAAGAATTAATGGAATTACCTTTTGATTGGTACTTGTCTTGTGTTCTTAATCTTGCAAATAAGGGTTTGATTCCTTATTCATGGTCTAAACATAGGTCTAAGTACTTTAAAAAGCTATGGAACAACATAGGTCCCTACATTACCAAGATCAAGACTAGGATTCAGTACAGTGAGTCCAGTTGATGATGATGATTATTGTATAGTTGTCACCAACCATCTGGAGTCTGATAGGTTCTTTTCACACTAAACCAACTCTTATAAGGATGTGTGTCTAAAAACCTCAGATGATCCAAATGATCTTCAAATCAAAGATACACCACCAGAATTTGAAGAGGAGATCCATTCGATAATTAACAAGCTTAAAGAAATCAACCTCAGGATAGAAGAAAATCCATGCCTGACATACATCAGTTCGTTGTTGAATAAAGAAGAAACCAATGATTTAGTTAGGCTATTGATTGAGTTTAAAGACTGTTTTGCATGAAGTTATGAAGAGATGCCCGGATTATCTCTTGACGTAGTAGTCCATAAGCTAGCAATAGATCCTAGTGATAACCCTATCAAGAAAGCTCCT
The DNA here is from genome assembly GCA_021442155.1 of Cymbidium sinense. Taxonomy (NCBI): domain Eukaryota; kingdom Viridiplantae; phylum Streptophyta; class Magnoliopsida; order Asparagales; family Orchidaceae; genus Cymbidium; species Cymbidium sinense. Next base: position 138,580,944 of record CM038222.1, read on the forward strand.
AGATGCATGTGATTAGAAATCAAACAACAGGTCATTTTTGAAGTCAAGAAACTGATCGATGTTGGTTTCATCAGGGAAGAAAAATATCCTACCTGGTTAGCCCATGTCATCCTAGTTAAGAAGAAGAATGGCCAAATTTGCATAAGCGTCGATTTCAGGGACTTAAACAAGGCATGTCCTAAGGATGAGTTTCCTCTTCCTATACCAGAATTAATGGTGGACATCGCCTCATCTCATACAATTTTCTCCTTCAAGGATGGGTCATCTGGCTATAACTAAATCAAGATGGCCCCCGAGTTTGAAAGAAATACCACTTTTCGAACCCCAATCAGAATCTATTAGTATAGGGTCATGCCTTTTGGCCTTAAAAATGTTGGTGCTACATACCAACGAGCCATGACTTAGATCTTCAACGAACTCATCCATCATCAGGTTGAGTGCTATGTTGATGATCTAGTAGTCAAGAGCAGACAAAAGAAAGACCATCTCTTTGACTTAAGAATAGTTTTCGAATGGTTAAAGCAATATAATCTTAAAATAAATCCCCTGAAGTGTGCATTCGAAGTAGCTTCAGAGAAATTCCTTGGGTTTACTGTCCAACACCAGGGAATAGAAATAGATCCAAAAAAGATCAAAGCTATCTTAAAAATGCCACCTCCTAAGAGTTTAACTCAACTCAGATCATTCCAAGGATGATTGGCTTATCTAAGATGCTTTATTTTAAATATATCAGGGAGATGCAAGCCATTCTCATCACTTATCAAAAATGATGCCAAGTTCAAGTAGGATGACAAGTGCCAGAATGCCTTTGAAGATATCAAGCAGTATTTGTTGAAGCCATCAGTTCTAGCAGCCCCTACCTTGGCAGGTCACTCATCCTCTACACTATTGCATTGAACGACTGTCTCAAAACTTTGATGGCCCAAGCTAATGACGAAAGAAAGGAAAGTGCTCCTTATTACTTCAGTCATCGTCTGATTCCTGCTGAAGCGAATTACCCACCCATTGAGAAACATTGCCTAGCTTTGATCTTTACCTCCTAAAAGCTATGACACTATATACTTTCTCATAAGATGAACTTGATTTCTAAAACCAATCCACTACAGTATCTCATGACATGACCAAAACTATTCAGACATTTGGCACATTGGTTCATGATTCTCTCGCAGGTTGATATCACATTCGTACCCCTCCGTGCGGTAAAAGGTCAAGCACTAGTGGATTTCTTAGCAGCACACCCACTACCTGTTGATTCCCCACTTAGTGATGATCTCCCTGATGAATAAATCATGAACTTAGAGGAGGTTGACAACTGGCGATGGGAGATGTATTTTGATGGTGCAGCTTCCTTTCATAAAGGAGAAGCACCACGATCTACTCTTCCAGGAAAGGCAGGGGTAGGAACAGTTCTCTTAACTCCAGATCACGATGTGATGAGATTCTCATACTATCTTTTTAATCTCTACACCAACAATAAAGCTAAGTATGAGACTTTGATTGTCAGTCTAGAGTTAGCCATCATAGTCTGTGTCAAGAGCATCAACATCTTTGGGGATTCTCAGTTGGTCATCAACCAGATTGGTGGGTCCTACAAGATTCTCAAACCCAAGCTTCATCATTATCATGAGTATACCATGAAGCTGTTGGCCCAAATCCCTGAAGTCACCATCTACAAGGTTCCTCGAGCAGAGAACGCAGTAGCAGATGCTTTGGCCAAACTAGCCAAAGATTTGGCATGTCTGGAAGATGAGTCCATTCCAATAAGGGTCCAAAATAGATAAGTCTTAACCCTTATTGATGTTGAACTCATCGAGAGACTTTCCCTTAAAGGGGAGGTTATCATTGCCTATAAGGATAAGGACTGAATTGGAGGAAACCGTTCATAGACTATTTCAACACTAGCAAACTACCTCAAGAAAAGTCACAAGCCCATTAACTGAAATAGAGAGCTCTCTCATATGCTCTCATTGATGGCACCCTGTATCGACAATCCTTTGATCAAATGTGGTTACGTTATTTAGATAAACATGAAGCTCATGTCATTGTAACCAATGTATATTCAGGTCTAGGTGGAGCACATCAATCCGATCTGAAGATGAAGATGAAGAACAAGAGACTAGGTTACTACTGCATTCGATGATTACAGACTGCATGGATGTAGCTAAGAGATGCCATCAGTGTCAGGTACAGGGCATGGTCTTACATCAACTACCCAATGTTCTACACCCTACATTTGCTTCATGGCCATTTAAGTGTTGGGGTACCAACATTGTGGGTCCTATTGATCCTCCTTCCTCCAAGGGTCATCGATTCATCTTAGCTGCTACCGACTACTTTCCTAAGTAGGCAAAGGCAATCTCACTCAGGGAGGTCATAGCTCAGCATTTGCTTCAATTTTTTAGGAACCATAATGTATACAGGTTTGGGGTGCATCGATGAATTATATTCGATAACGATACTGCATTCAAAAGCACCAAGATCAACAGCTTTGCCAAAAGACATGGTATATATTGGAGATACTCCAACATCTACTATTTGAGAGCAAATGGCTTAGCAAAAGCATTCAACAATACTCTCATCCAAATACTAAAGAAGACTCTTGATGACAATAAGCGACAATGTAATGAGTAGTTGGTTGAAGCCTTGTGGGCTTACCGCACCACATACTGAACTCTAACTCAATCTACCCCCTTTTCCTTAGTATATGAGTCTGAAGCTATTCTACCTTTAGGAGTTCAACTCCTGTCACTAAGGATAGCATTGGGTAGGATGTTCATATGTATTTTTTTTCTTTTGAAAAGTTGATTGTTGATTTTGTTTTTAAAATGAAATCTTCATTCAATAAATTTGGGTATATTGAATGAGGATATTCATATATATTTTTTGAAAAGTTGATTTTGATTTTGTTTAGAAATTAAATCTTCATTCAATAAATTTGGGTATATTGAATGAGGATGTTCATAAGATCACTATAGAGTATAATGCAAAGTTGCAGTTAGAAGAGCTCGAAGGTTTGGAGGAGAGTCACCTACGGGCATGCCAGAGCCTCAAGTTGTACAAGGACAAAATGATTCAAGCTCATAATAAGCTGGTCCTCCCTAGGTCTTTCCAAGTAGGAGAATTTTTATTAGTCCTAAGGAGACCAATTATTGCCCATCGAAAGATTGGAGGCATGTTTAAACCCACTTAGGAAGGCCCATATGCCCTAGAGAAGGCCTACCAAGGAGGATCTTCTCAGCTTATTGATTGTAAAGGGGAACACCCGATGCTTCTAATTAATGGGCTCTATTTAAAGAAATATTACCCATAATATATGTTTGAAAACAATTATCAACAAAAGAATAAAAATCTGATTCTATTTCATCAAAATCTTCTCTTCTTTCGAAGTATTGTTAGTTTGTCTTACGAATTTACCACGACGTGTTTAGGGTAAGGTGTAAGAGTCCCCCAAAGGCATCGTATACCTGTTTCACAACACAAACATAATCTTTTAGAGCTATTAGAATAGGTGTGAGAGAACCCAAGAGGCATCCTATTTTGATTATCACAACAAAGTTAGGTATGAGAGAACCCAAGTGGCATCCTTTCTTAGTGGGAATTCCCGGTTGCCATCTATGGCACCATTTCATCTAAATCTTGAGTGTGTTTAAGGTAGGTGTAACAGAACTTAAGAGACATCCTATTCCCTTTAACACAAGCACAAAAACAAACACATATCTTTTGTCTCATACTATTTTGATGTGAAAGCAAGCCCCTGTGGCACTCACTCATTCGCTTCTAGGTGCCCTACATGCTCCCTCAAGATGTCACCCTGTGGTCACTTGTTTGGAAGAAGTGAGTCCCCACACTTTCTTCCTAACTTGACCATTGAAAACCAACGAGCATCTTGTTAATATGGTAGACTTCACTGCCCAGCCAATAAGTTATCTCATATTGATTTTGTTTAAGAAGATGTGAGCCCCCGAGCTTTCTTCTTGAACTAACCACCATAAGCTGACTAGGTCAAGTATATTTGAGGTTTAGGATAAGCCCCCAGAGGCTCATTTCCTCTTGACTACATTTGAGTTAATATAAGTCCCCAAGTGGCATTCACTCAATAGTCGCCCTATGTTGGATAGCACCTATCAAGCTAAAGACAGACTATCCCAGCAATCAGTTCTGCTATAGGAGAATGTGAGTCCCCGAGCTTTCTTCCTAGGTTGATTATTGTAAATCGACGGGCACCTTAGGTTGGTTGATGTTCACTATGCTGACATTGACTCACCCGATGAATACACCACTCTTGGTAGATGTGAGTCTCTGCACTCTCTCCTTGAGCTGGCCACCGAATACCTATTTGATATATGACTAGCCATGTCATCTTCTCTTGGGTTTTGGATTAAGCCCTTAGTGGCCCATCTCCCTGCAGGCATTCTATTTGGATCACATCCTTTACGACCCCATTTAGACACTACCTAGATTACTCTTAGATTGGATAGTCCCTTTTTCCTAGTAGCCACCCCTGTGGTTGGAGAATTATGATGGATTCTCCTCGATTCAAGAAATCAAAGATAGGTCAGCGATATGCTCATTCTCAATTTGATCCTTCCAAAACTAATAGGGTCCACATTAAAATAACATAAACAAACAAATTAATTCGCTTATAAATTAGGAATTCAAGCCCCCAAAGGGCCCCTTTTCCCAAGCAGACATCCTATCTTGTGTGTCACAGAACTCCCTATAGGAATTGCGACTACTTGAGTTGAGATAAATCCTGGTCGGACTCACTCAGAGTCACCCTTAGGTTAGGTTCAATCTATTTTTTCATAAGCAGGTTATCCCAGTAGTCATTCTGCTTTGGAAGATCTAAGACTATGACTCATTCTTTCTAGCATGACTGTCGCAAACCGATGGGCAGCCCCAAGTCAGGATTGATTTATTTCCCAAAGCAACCAATCACCCTAATGGTCTTTTATATTGGAAGATGTCAATCCCTGAGCTTTCTTCTCTTGAGTTGATCATTGCAAATCGAAAGGCACTCCTTTGGTCGGATAGTTCTTCCATCAACCGGGAAGCTATTCCTTTTGGTTCAGTTAATCTAAGATAGGTCTAGGCTAATATAAGCTCCTTCTTAGTGTGATCCATCGTAAACCAATAAAATGCATCAAAATAAACTAAAAAATGAAATTAATCTTGACTATCTTTGAGCTGATTTAAGTCCCCTAGTGGCATTCACTCAATAGTCAACCCTAGGTCGGGTTCGATCTATCCCCTTGCCAACCGATCACCCCAATGGTTCTTTATTTTGGAAGATGTGAGTCCTTCTCTTCCTAACTTGACCATTGCAAATCTAAGGGCATCCCTTTGGTCAGTTAGTCCTACTAAGTGGTTAGTATACTACTCCCTTTGGATTGGTAAGTCTGAGTTAGGTCTAGGCCTCCATGGCCCCTACTCAGTGCAGTCCATCATAAACAGATGGGATCCATCATAATCAAAACAAATTAAAGAATGAAACTAATTTGGACTATCTTTGAGTTAATTTAAGTCCCCTAGCGGCATTCACTCAATTGTCAGCCCTAGGTTGGGTTGAATCTGTTGCAATGCCAACCGATCACCCCAGTGGTTCCTTGTTTTGGAAGATGTGAGTCCCCATACTTTCTTCCTAACTTGATAATTGCACACTAAAAGGCATCGCTTTGGTTAGCTAATCTCACTATGTGTTTGGTAGGCTACCCCTTTGGATTGATAAATTTGAGCTAGGTTTAAGCCTCTGTGGCTCCTACTCAATGTGATCCATCGTAAACCAATAGGGCCCATCTCAAAATCCAAATTCTAAAAATTTGAAACAAATTCAACCCTCCTCCCTCAATGGATTCAATCAAATCAAATCAAACATGTCATCCCCTTTATGGATGATTTGAACCTGTTTCTCTAGTGGAAGGTTCACATACTCTATCCCTAATGGATTCCTCCTTCCCTATTTATGTCCTTGACATGAGTAGAGTCACATTACACTAAGCTCTGGATCCTTCTACACCTTGGGTTAGGAATAGACTATTTCTATTTATGCTTGTGATCATTCGATTGGATCATGATCATTCTAATACATGTGGTGTTCCTCAATCACACCACACCTATTGGGCACCCTTCGTTGACCTCATTTTTAGAATGAGCTCTTAACCCCCTCCATCTTATACATATGACTTCTCTTAGACTTTAAGAGTTCCTTAGTCTTAAGACACATCTAGTGATTAAGTGGACACGCAACCTAGCCCTGGAGATTTAGAAGACTTAGCCATAGGAATAGGTCATGCCTTAGAGGTGTTAGGAAAATTTGCCTACCCTATAGCTTAGCCCAAATTCCTCACTTCCTTCCTTCAAATCAAACTTAAATCAATTTCAACTTGATCGACTTTCTCCAAACTCAAACCATTTCTAAATGATTGAAGCCCATGATTGGATTCCAAACTCCAAAATATTTCCTAAGTCACTTTGATTCTATCTTATGGAATTAGCCTAAATCAAATATAAATCAATTCGAATTCAAGGAATTCCCTCATAACCCATTTATATTCTCATTTGTATTCTCATATATAAATGAAATATAAATTCAAATCAATCAAACTAAATACAAAATTCAAATCCAATTCCAAAAATCTTTTCTAATTCACTTTGATTCTTTCTTATGGACTTAGCCTAAATCAAATCTAAATCAATTCAATTTCAAGGAATTTCTTCGTAACCCATTTATATTCTCATTTATATTCACAAATATAAATGAAATATAAATTCAAATATCTAAAAATATATTCAAAATTCAAACTCAAATTCAATCAAAATTCAACCTAAGCCTTCCAAGTCAAAATCTTGAACTTAGCCAAATCAATTTCAAATCAAGACAAACCCTTGATTTGTCTTCATGATTCAATCAATCCTACAGTCATGAATCCAAATATAAACATGGACCTCAACCATCAAACCAAAATTAGATTCAAAAATTAAACCTAAGTCAAACTCATGTTCACCCTTTTGAATTTGAAATTGTCAAATGAATCAAAACCCATTGGACTCCAAATCATTTGCAAATGGATTTATATTTCAATCATAAGTCCCATACGTGAGTTCAATCAAACTCAAATCAAGCTTTGACCAAGTCATTTGACCCACTTAGGTTCACATGATCCAAAGTGACCTAAAGTACCCCTTTGAGCCAAACTCTAATCCTACCCAAATTGGATTGAACTAAGCCCAACTAAGCCTCACATTGTGAGCAACAATCATCATAAGATGATCAATCACTCAAATTGGGTCAAACCAAGTCAAACCTATAGGTTGACCAAGTCAACACTTAGCCAAAATGAAACCTAAACTAGCCAAAATCCACCATAGGCTAAATTGATTGAAACCATTGATCAAAACTCATTCATGATCAATTTTTGAACTTGACCAAGTCATCATTTGAGCCTAACCTACCCCAATTGACCACTTGACCCAAGTTGACCCTAACCTAAAAAGTCAAAATGTGTCAAAACTTGATCTAAGCTAAATTAATTGAAACCAATGGGTCAAGTTCATTTCAAATCACTTGTTGAACTAGACCAAAGCCTCAATTGGCCAACTAGACCTAACCTAGCCCAATTGACCTTGAACCCAACCTGACCTAAAGGGTCAAATTGAGCCAAATCCAAATATAAATTAAATTGATTGGAAATAAAAATACCAATCCATTTCAAATGATTAACCAAAAATAAACCAACCCATGACCTAACCCAAATAGGTCAAATGGGTCAAATTGGTCAACTTGACCCATTTGACCTAAATGAAATCAAATGAACCTAATTCAAAAATAAATCAAATTAAACCAAACCAATGATGCCAAAATATTTCAAATGCTCATATGAACTTGACCCAACCCTTGGTTTGACCCAACTTGACCCAAGTTGACCCATTTTGACCTAAATGGGTCGACATGAGCCAAACCATATCAAACTAACTCCAAATTCAATGTAACTTGGCTTAACCCATTATTCAATCATACCAAACATATTCAAACTAAAATTAAGGTCAAATGATTATTTTACCCCTAGGCCATAAGGTAACCTAAAATCAAAATCACTTAGAATTTTGTCAATTCCTTTTCATGGACACTTGGCATCCTTTTAGTGGACCAAACGGTCAATAATGGACATGGTGCACATGACCCGTTGGGTTTGGGTCAGCCAAACCCAACCCAAGATCAAAACTAACCACAGGAAATGAGAACAAGAACACCACCTGCAAAACCGAATGCAATGCCACCCTAAACAGCCTAACAAACTCACTCAAGGAGGTCAATTGGATCAAAATGGCAAAGGGGCTTGCGACCATCCAATCCTTCAAGGGGGAGATATATTAACCCTAATTTCACTTGAATTCTATTCTCTCCTATTCGATTGAAGCATAGGAACTCAAAGGAAGTGATTCCAAGCTCCCCCCAAAGTTTCCTAAACATTTTCCAATTCCCCATTTTTGGATTTTTTTTCAAACCGAAAATAGGGGAGCTCAATTGAAATTTTAACTTAGCCAATACTCAAATTCAGTCTAATTCACTTTGCAAGCACCTTGAGGGAACTCAATCGAGCTTACCCAAGCCATCACACAAGTTCTCCAAGCAAGGGAAGAGTGCTATTGATCAAGGTTGAGCTTAATTGATGGAGAACTTGGTCCATAAGAAGATCCACTCAACCAAACCACCTCAAATCTTTAACAGGGCTTCATCTCCACAAGATGAAGCTACCTCAAGGGATTCAAGCACTGGTGATAGCCTTCGGCGAGGTATGCCCTCAACCTGAGCGTAAATTAGCCATGGTCTAGTCCTTTGTGAAAGAAATTCTCACCTCATGAGAATTTGATCGTTAGAAGTGATCTCCCATGCATGATGATGGTGTGGGTTGAATTTGAGTTCAATCCAAGCTCAATCGAGCTCGGATCATGCCATGGAAGGTGGAAGACTCCCCTTTCCTGCAGAAAGACTCAGGGATAGATCATGGGCTGTCCCTCCACATATTTTGGATGGATGGCCATGATCTAGACGTGTAGGATATTTAATTTAATCCTTTAATACTGCGAGCTTGATCTTAGCCATATGATCTTAGATCAGACGGATGGGAAGAAAATGCGTAGCGCCGCTGCTGATGTGGCACTATGATGTGACAACTTGAATGGTCTATCCCGTCATGCCATTTGGAAAGCACGTGCTGCATCAGCCTCCACGTGGCACCGACGGGATTAGTCATATAATTAAGGGATTAATTATTTAATAATCATGAAAACTTCAAATATTCTTAACTAATTATAAAAAAAATAAAAAAAATATAAAATAAAAAGCATTGGAAAGGTAATTAAAAGATGAATATTCTAAAATTAATTTCACTTGATTTTGAACATTGATATTTTATAAATTAGGGTTTTATTAGGAATGTAATTACATTAATTACTCCCTAATTACTCCACTCATTAATTCCAAACTTCCTAGGGTTGATTAATGGGATGACCTCTTCCTCCCATGATTTTATTGGAATTTATTAGAGGGTTAATTAGGCTAATTGCTTAGCTCATTCCTAATTACTCACTTAATCCATTAAATGATTAATTAACTTTTTAAATAGTGATCAATACACTAATTAATTTTTCTAACTACCTTAGGATAATGACTGGACTTAAGAAATGAGATTAGGGGTTCTTTCCCATATCTTTTTTCATAAGTTTATTTCATTTAGATTAAAATCTAATTAAGGTGTAAAATTAATTAAATAATTCAATCACTTAATAAAATGACTTAATAAATCAAAATTTTAAAATTAAAACTCTCCAAAACTTAACTAATTCATCATGGGTAGATGTTTGGGTGTTCAATAACCCAAGTGGCCTAAAGAAATCAAAATCCAACCCACATGTGTGGGAAGGGTTATGAAAGTGCTTAAATTAAACCCTTTGATTTAATTAATCACTAATTGTGAGCCAATTACATTAGGCCCTTTCTTTCCTAGGTGCATTACTTATTTAAATTCCTTATATGGTTTTATGTCATATCATTGGCTCATAATGATGTGATTAAATATGTTAAAGTGTTGTAGGTAAAGGGTAATTAACACACTTAATTCACACCTTAACCTAGCTAAGGTATAAAATTTATCTAATCATCTAAAAAGTGAACTTAAATAACTCACACATGAGGGAATGGGTTCGGACCAGCAAATTTATCTCACATTTCTCAAATTAAAAATCAAACTCAAAGAAAATTCAAACTCTCTTTAAAAACAAATTTGATTTACTTTAAATAATCTTATTCAATAGACTACCTTTAGGAATTATATAGGGTGAATGAATTTACTTACTTTCATCACTTTATTTCTTTCCTAACATGATAAATGTGTATGTCATATGAAATTCATACATTCATGTCTTTTAAAAATCAAATTAAAAAACTGAAATGTTTCCTTATGTCAAATTGCACGTTTTGGCTAAAATAAGAATATGAATAGCTATAATCACTATTGAATTTAAAATTATTTTCAAAACTTATAAATCAATTATCAAAACTGAAAGGTATGTTACTTACAATTATTTATAAGCTTGCATGTGAGTAGAAATGTAAATATATGCATAGTGTAGTTTCCTTTCTCTTTTCTTTTAGCATAGTTTTGAATAGGATTTAGCAAAATGTATAGTTCATTTGAAAAGAACACAACACTTTCTTAAATTCTTTCCTATTCATTCCTATGTTATTACTTAAGAAGGGCATCCACACTTGCATATATAAATTGCATAAACAAATCAAATAAATAAACATAAACCTTTGCATCTTTATTTTTCCATTCATTTCTTTTGTACATGCATATGTATTTAAGGAAAGTGGTATATTAGTATGGACAACCTCGAGATTGTGAGGCTTTAAGTAGCCCTAAGTAGGTCTTGTACCTTACACCCCTGGTGCTAACAATGGCGTCGTACTCACTTATGCCTTTCATACATATAAATGTGCATGTGAAAAATGGATAAAAAGAAATCCTTCTTTTATACTTAATGAAAATCATGCATCATAAAGCATCCCAATTTTCTTATGCAACACTACTTAGCATTCATCATTAAGGTGTGCTAAACATTCCCATTTGTATTTATTTATAGGCTTAGGATTCATCTATATGCATGCTACACATGTTGAGAAAGAAATGAAATGATGTGTGTTTTGTAATAGTATTTCACTTTACTTAATCTTAAAATGCATTTCTTTTTGAATAGGTTTATTTTGAGAAAATCAAAACTTAGGATTAATTAAAACACATAATAAAATATTCACTAAACAAAAATTAAACATGAATCTACTTTAGAAATTACTTAAGGTAGGGATAAAAAAGAAGCTCTCTTCTCTTTTTCTCTATTTACAACTTAGTAATTAATTGTAGGATTCACTTTCACCAAATAAAAATACAAAATAAAATTAGCCAAAGCAACTAAGTCACTTACATGAAACAAACTCTCTAAGTTGAACATTTTCATACTTAGAAAACTTTAACCTTAAGTCTAACTAAGCATACCACAAAAATCTTAAATAGCACACACATTATGCTAAGTCACTACTTCTAGTCCTATGTTAGGGCGGTGCATGGTTTGATATTTTCTTTTGTTTTATGATATGATGTTTTAGTCTAGATGTTAGGGTGTATGTGCATAGAATGAATGGTAGGATGATTTAGTCTAATCATTGTCTTCTACAGGGAATTATGCTTAAGGGCCGTTGTAATAAAAATATAACGTCTTTTGCTGTGCAAATGCGTATACCCCTAAGCATAATCCAAAATAGGCTAGGTGGACTTTGTTACCCATGTGTGGGGTGCTAAGTCCAATATGTGCTGATACATGCTTGGGATTTGTATGCTTTATTTAGCTAATCTCTGTTTTGCAAGTGTTAGTTAGATTTACTTTTTCTTTTCATGTAATTTTGCAATTAGGATTTTGGAATAATTATTATATGGGATTAGGATGAGCATTGTTCATAAGATTTCATCTTATGTACCATGTGAAGCCTTTGGAGCAACCACATTTCAACCATCCAAAAGAAGGAACCAAAAGAAGAAAGAAGAAAGAAGAAGTGAAGAATGAAGACCCTCATAACATGAATTACTTACTTTATTGTAATTTATTCATTTGTAATCCGGTTTGTATAAGGGTAGAGCTTGGCTACCCAATTGGTTTTCGGGTTTGTGTGATGGAGCCTGACCACAAATGGCCTTTTATTCTTTTGCGCTAATTTTATAAATTAATTGATATTTTTTTAACTTGCGCATTAAGATGACATCTTTTCCTAGTTTCTTCCTTGCTTTGATGTATGGCCTAGATGACGATTAGGCTCTTAGGGGAAAATAAATCTTCTACCAAATTAGTCAACTCAAAATTAAAAATAAACAATTTATAACCTCATTTAAAGCCTAAGTTAAAATCAAGATAAAAGAATTAGCAACCCCTTAGCTGTATGTGTACTTTCTTTTCTAACATCAAGCATAAAAAAGCAAATTATTTCACTCTTGATTGGAGGGCTTCCACCATAGCTAGATTATTTGGCTTGACCTGTAAGAGCCATGGTGGAAACACACCTCCTTATCTTGTTGATTTTAGCCCATAATCTAATTTCTCATGCATTAGGCATAAAGAATACTAAAGCCTGTGTTAAATTAATTTTCCAAAAATAAAAATAAAATATATGAAAATTTTGCATTAGATTTATGTCATTAAAGCATGCCCTTACATGATCTAGTCTCCTAGAGAGTGTGTTTAAAGACTTAGTCTCTTTCTAAATAAATAACAACCTTTCTATCTTGCATAAACATATGACTTGCCTACATATTTTAAAATCGTAGGAGGAGTTAGTTGGTGGCCACCCCCAGGTGGTTGTAAGTCCAACAATCGGATGGTTTATCTTCTCTTATGGAGGTAAACTAAATACACATTTTCACCTTAGATTTAGGTCGTGCTTTTGGCCCTCGCCAAAGCTCCTTAGATTTAGGTTCATAGGTTGTTACTTCCTTTTGCGGGCTCTGAGCATAAATCTTAACCTCTTAGGCATTTTTATGACCTTGTAACATGGAATTATAAGCCTTAGCATTTTAATAAAAATTCAACTCAAATAAATTAATTCAATTTCAAAAATGTAAAGCCCAACCAAAGGGTAATTTGGGATACTTACTAAGCTTCCTAGTATCTTAAGCATCCCCTACTTATTTCCATTTGGTTTCGATAAGAACTCCCTCTTCCTGATCGATCCCACTTGACTTTCTAAAAATAAACCAATAAATTGATAGTCCTACCTTTTGAAATCTTTGGAGACAACGATCATTTATCTTAATCGAGAGTATTCTTAAGGAATCATGTTCCTTATGATGTAATTACCTATCGGGGCTTGCCCCTGTAAGGAACTTAATGAACTTAGTTTAAAATAAACCCTGCTTTACTCTTCCATGTAAATTAGGGGAAGAATCTCTGGTACATTCCGAAGACCCATAGTCCTTAGAAGTCCTTATTGAGGTAATTAGGCCCATTGTAGGGTTGTGACTTCTATCTTTTGAGATGGTACACCTCTCCTCAATGCCGTACTCGATCACCCTAATAAGAACATCTGCAGATCTATGTGGCATCCCAACAAGGCATTTTATATTTCTATTTTTATTTATCCTCTTTTTTGAAAGGGGATAGATGAAAGTAGAGATATAAAAAAATTTCACCATAAGTTGCTTTAGGAAATTTGGAATGTTTCATGTATGCATGATTTTTGTTAAATAGAAAAGGAGTGATTCTTTTATCCATTATTCATATGCACATGTACATGTATGAAAGGCACAAGTGAGTACGACGCCATTACTAGAATCAGAGGTGTAAGGTATAAGACCTACTTAGGGCTACTTAAAGCCTTACAACCCTGGGGTTGTCCTGACTAATATACCACTTTCCTTAAATACATATGCATGTACAAAAGAAAAGAATGGAAAAAGAAAGATGCAAAAGTTTGTGTTTGTTTGTTTAATTTATTTATGTAATTTACATGTGTAAGTGTGAATACCCTTCTTAATTAATAACATAGATATGAATAGGAATGGATTTAAGCAAGTGTTATGTTCTTTTCAAATCAAATATACACTTCGCAAATCCTATTCAAAACTATATGAAAAGAGGAGAGAAGGAAAGTCACATAATGCACATCTTTATGTTTATACTCACGTGCAAGCTTATAAATAATTATAAGTAGCATACCTTTTTGTTCTGATATTTTATTTATGAGTTTTGAAAATAATTTTTGGATTTAACAATGATAATAGCCATTCATATCCTTACTTTAGCCAAAACATACAATTTGACATAAAGGAAACATTTCATTTTTTTAATTTGATTTTTAAAAGGCATGAATGCATAATTTTCATATGACATACACATTTAGCATGCTAAGAAAGAAATAAAGTAATGAAAGCATGTAAATTCATTCACCCTAATTAATTCCTAAAGAGAATCCTATGGAATAAGATTATTTAAAGCAAATCAAATTTGGTTTAAGGAAAGTTTGTTTTTGTTTTGAGTTTGAATTCAATTTGAGAAATGTGACATGAGTTTGCTGGTCCTAACTCATTCCCACATGTGTATGATATTTTAGTTTAATTTTTAGGTGATTAGATGGATTTTATATTTTTTTTAGGTTAAGGTGTTAATTAAATTCATTAATTACCTCTTACTTACACCACTTTAATATATTTAATCAAATAATTATGAGCCAACATATGACATAAAATCACACAAGGAATTTAAATTAATAATGCACCTAAGAAATAATGGGCCTAATGCAATTGGCTCATAATTAATGATTAATTAATCTAAAGGATTTTAATTAAAGAACTTTCATAACCCTTCCCAGGCATGTGGGTTGGATTTTGATTTTCTTAAGCTACTTAGATTATTGAACACCTAAGCACCTACTTAAGATGAATTGGTTAGGTTCTCGAATGCTTTGAGAATTTTATCAAGTTAATTAAGTAGGTGATTAGTGGGCTAGCCCTTAATTAAGTTTGGATTAAAGAAGGAAAGGGGTTTAAGGAATGGCTTAGGGAAAATTCCCCAAACCCATTCCATAAACCTCTTCTCCACTTAAGAAATGCTTAATTAACTTAATAAAGGGACTAAACCACTATTCACATGCTTAATTACCCTTAATTACTAAAAGAGTGTGATTAAGATTCATTAATTGATTTCTCTAATTAACACATCAATAAATCCCAATAAAATTAGGAGAGGCAGTGGTCATCCAACTAAATACATATGAGAATTTTGAAATGAATTAATGAAGTAATTTGGGAGTGATTAGGGATATTAATTTTTCACTAAAACCTTAATTAAGAAAATACACTACTCAAAATCCATTACAAATAATTTTAGTGAATTCGTTACTGAATTATCTTTATAATGCATTTTATTTTGTATTTTTTTATTTTTCTACATTTAGTTATGAATATTTGAAGATTCAGTGATTAAGGAATTAATTAAAACCCCTATTTATATAACAGATCCCGTCGGTGCCATGTGGACCAATAACATGGCACGCACTTTCCACGTGGTGTGATGGGATTGATTATTTAACTTGTCAAATCGGCTGCCACGTCAGCGACGGCGCTACACATTTTCTCTCTGGATGGTCCGATCAATGATCGGACGGTTGAGATTACACGCGTGGTTCTAATAGGATATATCAAAGAATCTTATGCAGCTTGATCAGGACCGTCCATCCAAAATGCACATATGGATGGTCCATGATCCATTCTTGAGCTCACCTGTGGGATACAGAGACCATTCATCCCTTACGGCAAGATCGGAGCTCAATTGAGCTCGAATTGAGCTTAAACTTTACCCACACCATTTAGGAGTAAGAACAAGTAAATCCAACGGTCAATTTTTCATGAGGTGAAAATTCCCTTCACAAAGGACCACACACTCCCTATTTTAAGCTTGGGTTGAAGGCAAACCTCACCGGAGGCTATCACTGGCGCTCCAATCTGTTGAGGTAGCTTCGTCTAGCAGAGACGAAGCCCTGTTGAAGATTTAAGGCTTTGGTATTGGGTAGATCATCTATTAACCAAGGTGCTCCTCCTATGCTTGTGGCCTTGATCTAAACACCACCTCCCTTGCCTTAAGAACTTGGATGAAGCTTTGAGTGAACTCGATTGGGTTCCCTCAAGGTGCTTGCAAGAGCAATTGAGCTGAATTTGGGTATTGGATGAGTTGGAAAAGGGTGGGGCTCCCCTATTTTTAGCTTGAAGAAACTGAGAAGAGAATAATTCAAATGGCTTGGGGATTGCTTGAAGGAGCTTAGGGAGCTTGCCTTAGGTCTCTCAGTCAATTGAGTGTGAGTGTGTTGGATTCAAGTGGAATTAGGGGGAGTATATCTCCTCCTAGGTTGATTGGACGATCGAGCTTCGCTTTGCCATTTTGATTAAATTCATCCTATGCAATGGGTTTGTTAGGCCATTTTGGGTGGCATATGATTTAGTTTTGGCTATAGGAGGTAGTGGAGAAGTTGACATGTGCTTAATTGACTAGAGGAGGGATCCTATGTGCTCAATTTCTAAGTAGGTGGTTGGTTTCACCATTGGGTTGGGTTTGGCTGACCCAAACCCATTGGATCATGTGCACCATCCTCATTAGTGATCATTTGGTCCACTAAGAGGATTTCAAGTGTCTATGAAAAGGAATTGACCAAATTCCAAGTTGTTTTGAATTTGGGTTACCCTATGGCCTAAGAGTAAAATGGGCATTTAAAATGGGCATTTAACTTTGATTTCAGTTTGAATATTTTGGTATGATTTAAAAATGGGTTGGGCCAAGTTTTAATGAATTTGGAATTGATTTGATATGATTTGGCTCTTGTTGACCCATTTAGGTCAAAATGGGTCAACTTGGGTCAAGTTGACCAATTGGTCAAATTGGGTCAAACCAAGAGTTGGGTCAAGTTTATATGACCATTTGAAATGTTTTGGCATCATAGGTTTAGTTCAATTTGATTTATATTTGAATTTGATTCATTTGATTTCATTTGGGTGAAATGGGTCAAGTTGACCAATTTGACCCATTTGACCTATTTAGGTTAGGTCATAGGTTGGTTTAGATTTCATTGGTCATTTGAGATGTATTGGTATCTTTGTTGCCATTCAATTTTGGTTTAATTTGATTTTGGCTCAATTTGACTTTTAGGTCAAGTTGGGTTCATGGTCAATTGGGCTAGGTTGGGTCTAGTTGGCCAATTGAGGCTTTGGTCAAGTTCAACAAGTGATTTGCAATGAACTTGACCCATTGGTTTCAATCAATTTGGCTTAGATCAAGTTTTGACACATTTTGACTTTTAGGTCAAATTAGGACAACTTGGGTCAAGTGGCCAATTGGGCTAGATTAGGCTCAAATGATGACTTGGTCAAGTTCAAACATTGATCATGAATTTATTTTGATCAATGGTTTCAATCAATTTGGCCTATGGTAGATTTTGCCTAGTTTAGGTTTCATTTTGGCTAAGTGTTGACTTGGTCAACCTTTAGGTTTGACTTAGTTTGACCCAATTTGAGTGATTGATCATCTCATGATGATTGTTGCTCACAATGTGAGGCTTAGGTGAGCTTAGTTCAATCCAATTTTATTAGGATTAGAATTTAGCTCATAAGAGGTACTTTAGGTCACTTTGGGTCAAGTGAGCCTAAGTGGGTTAAATGGCTTGGTCAAAGCTTGATTTGAGTCTGATTGAACCTACATATAGATTTATGACTGAAATATAAATCCATTTTCATGTGGTTTGAAGTCAAATGGGTTTTGTTCCACTTGACAATTTCAACTTCAAAGGGTTAGCATGAGTTTGACTTGGGTTTGACTTTTTGGATTTAGTTTTATTTTGGTGATTGAAGTTTATGTTTATATTTCGATTCATGATTGAAGGATTGATTGAATCATTAAGAAAAATCAAGGGTTTTGCTTGATTTGAGTTTGATTTGACTAAGTTCAAGAATTTGACTTGAAAGGCTTAGGTTTAATTTTAGTTGAATTTGAGTTTAATTTTTGAATTTGCTTTTGGATATTTGAATTTATATTTCATTTATATATGTGAATAGAAATGAGAATATAAATGGGTTATTAAAATTTATTGAATTTGATTTGACCTAATTCCATAAGAGGGAATCAAAGGGCTTAGGAAAGATTTTTGGAATTTGGATTTTGATTTTTTTTTATTTAGTTCAAGCTATATGGTAAGTAAGCTTATCTAACACCCCTAAAGCATGACCTATTTCTATGGCTAACTCTTCTAAGTCTCTAGAGTTAGATTGAGTGTTCACCTAATCACTAGAAGTGTCTTAAGACTAAGGGACTCTTAGTGTCTAAGAGAAATCATATGTCTAAGATGGAGGGGTTGAGAGCTCATTCTAAAATGAGGGTCAAAACTCAATAGGTGTAGTGTGGCCCAGGTGCACATACGTATTGGTGTTGGCAAAATGATCAACAATGATCATAAGCACTAACAGAAATGATCTACTCCCAACCCAAGGTGTAGATGGAATCAAGAGCTTAGTGCAATGTGACTCCACTCATGTCAAAGGCATGAGAGAGTGAAGGAGGAATCTACTAGGGATAGAGTATGTGAACCTTATACTAAGAGAAAAGGTTCAAGCCATCCATTGATGCATGAAAGGTTTTGAATTTGATTTGAGTCTCGCTGGGGAGAAAATTGATTTGTTTTGTTGAGTGCTCCACTGGAGATGAAAATAGTGAACTCTCCACTAGGGAGGAAGTCCAAGACATCCACTAGGGAGAATGGGTTGTGAAATCTGTTGAGGGATTAGAATTCGGGATCCACTGGGAGAACCAGAAAGACTTTCATTTCACTAAGGAGAAACAAACAGATTTAATTTATTTTGATTAGTTTGATTGGATTGTTTGAATGTTTTGTTTGTTTAGTTTTGTTTAAGATTTGTTTAATTGAGTTCCATTGAGGAAGAGGGTTGAATTTGTTTTAGATTCATTAAGTTTTGAAATTTTGAGATAGATCTAGTTGGTTTGCAATGGGCTATACTGAGTAGGGACCATGATGGCCTTGATCTAACATAGATTTACTAATCCAAAGGGGTAGTCCAAAGTAGGGCTATCCAACCAATAGAATGTCTTTCAGTGTGTAGCAGCTGCACTAGGAAGAATGCACAGTAGACTTACATCCTCCAAAGTAGGGATCAGTTGCTAGCGTGATCAGTTGGCGAGGCAATGAATCAAACCCAACCTTAGACTGACTATTGAGTGAATGCTGCTAGGGCACTTAAATCAGTTCAAAGATAGTCAAAATTAATTTTATTTTTAGTTTTATTTTAGATGATTCCAATTGGTTTGTGATGGACTGCACTGAGTAGGGACCTTGGTGGCCTTGATCTACTACAGATTTACCAATCCAAAGGGGTAGTCCAAAGTAGGGCTATCCATCCAAGGGAATGCCTTTTGGTATGCAACGATCAATTTAGGGAAGAAAGTGTGGGGACTCACATCTTCCACTATGAAAGAATGCTGGGGTGACACATTAGCAAGGTAACATGTCCACCTAACTTAGGGTTGACTATTGAGTGAATGTCGCTGGGGGACTTAAATCTGCTCAATGATAGTTGAAGATTCATTTTTTTAAGTTATTTTTTATGGATCCCATTAGTTTGCGATGGACTGCATTGAGTAGAGACCATGTTGGCCTTGAACTACTATAGATTTATCAATTCAAAGGGAGTAGTCTACTAGACACATAGTAGGACTTATCCAACCAAGGGAGTTGCCTTTCAGTTTGTAATGGTTGATTTAGAGAAGAAAGAATGGGGACTCACATCTTCCTGAATAAAAGACCACTAGAGTGACACATCAGCAAGGTAACATGTCAACTCGACCTAGGGCTGACTATTGAGTGAATGTCATTGGGGGACTTAAATCAGCTCAAAGATAATTAAGGTTAGCTTAACTTTTTAGTTATTTTTGATGGATCCCATCGGTTTGTGATGGAATGCATTGAGAAGGGGTCATGGTGGCCTTGATCTAGCTCAGATTTACCTATCTAAAGGGAGTAGCTTCCTGTTCGAGGGGAGAACTATCCAACCAAAGGGGTGTCTTTCAGTTTGCAGTAGCTAATCTAAGGAAGAAAGGTCAGGGACTCACATCTTCCACTACAAAAGATCACTGGGGTGATCAGTTACTTTGGGCAACAAATCGAACTTGACCAAGGGCTACCTGTTGGTTTGTGATAGTCATGCTAGAAAGAATGTGTAGTAGACTTACATCTTTCAAAGTGAAATGACTGCCGGGGTAACCTGTTTGTGGCAAACAGATTGAACCTGACCTAAGGGTGACTATGGAGAGAGTGCCAACCCAGGGACTTAACTTCTCAGGTAGTTAAGAAATTCCGATAGGGAGTTCTGCTGACACAGCCCTAAAGATAGGATGTCTGCTTGGGAAAAGGGGTCATTTGGGAGCTTGAATTCCTAATCCATAAGAAAATTAATTTGTTTATTTAGTTTAGTTTGTTTATCATGAACCTTGTTAGTTTGCGAGGGATCACACTAAGAAGGAGCTTATATTAGTCTAAACTTATCTCAGTTTTATAGAACCAAGGGAGAATCTGGGCATCCGCTAAATAAATTCTCCAACCACATGGGTGGCTATTAGGAAAGAGGGACTGTCCAATCCAAAAAGTAACACGGGTAGTGTCTAAATGGGGTCGTAAAGGGCATGATCTAAGTATAATGCCCACAGAGGAAGGGGCCACTAAAGGCTTGATCCAAAACCCTAGAGAAAATGGCATGGCTAGTTATATATCAAATAGGTACTTGGTGTTCAACTCAAGGAGAAAACTCGGGGACTCATACCTGCCAAGAGTAGTGTACTCACCGGGTGAGTCGCTGTCAGCATAGCAAACATCAAACAACCTAAGGTGCCCGTCAATTTGTGACAATCAGCATAGGAAGAAAGCTCGGGGACTCACATCTTCTTATGGCCGAATTGATTGCCAGGATAGTCTATCTTTGACTTGATAGGTGTCATCCGACCTAGGACAACTACTGAGAGAATGCCACTGGGGGACTTATATCAACTCAAAAATAGTCAAGAGGAAAGGAGCCTCTGGGGGACTTATCTTAAACCTCAAATATACTCAACTTAGTTAGTGCATGATGGCTGGTTCAAGAAGAAAGCACAGAGACTCACATCTTCTTAAATGGAGTCAATAAGAAGTAGCTTACTGGCCTGCGCAGTGAAGTCTACCAAATTAACAGGGCACTTGTTGGTTTGTAATGATCAAGTCAGGAAGAAAGCACGGACTCGCATCCGCCAGACAACTGACCACTAGGGTGACATACTAGCGAGGTAGCATGTCAACCCGACCTAGAGCAGCTAATGAGTGAATGCCACAGGGGCCTTGCTCCCACATCAAAATAGCCTGAGATAAAAGATTTATGTTTATTGTTGTGCATGTGTTAAAGGGAATAGGAAACCTCTCAGGTTCTCTTATAACTTCCTTAAACACGTTTGGGAGGATTTGATGAGATGGGGCCATGGATGGCAGTTGTGATTCCACTAAGAAAGGATGCTGCTTGGGTTCTCTTACACCTAACTTAGTTGCACTAGTCGAGATAGGATGCCTCTTGAGTTCTCTCACACCTATTCTAGTAGCGCTGAGGAAATTGTGTGCAACTTATGTTTGTGTTATGAAAAAAGATAGGATGCCTCTTGGGTTCTCTTACTCCTGACCTAAATAAGTTGTGGCGGATTCACAAGATAAGTAGATAACACTTCGAAGAAAGAGAAGATTTTGATGAATTGGGATGAAATTTTTGTTGATTGATAGAATTATTTTTTCAAACATGACTTTATGGGTAATAAATGTTCAAATAGAGCCCATTCATTAGAAGCATCGAATGTTCACCCTTACAATCAATAAGTTGATATGATCCCCCTTGGTAGGCCTTCTCTATGACATAGGGGCCTTCCCAAGTGGATTCAAACTTTCCTCTAACCTTTCGATGGGAAACAATTGGTCTCTTTAGGACTAATACAACTTCGCCTACTTGAAAAGACCTAGGGCAGACCAGCTTGTTGTGAGCTTGAATCATTTTAGCTTTGTACAAGTCGAGATTTTGGCATGCTGGTAGGTGTCTCTCCTCCAAACCTTCAAGCTCTTTAATCATAATTTGGCATTCTGCACTGTAGTGATTTGACTACCCATTACTATCCTTAGTAATGAAAGCTGAACCTCTAATGGTAGAATGGCTTTAGACCCATAAACTAAGAAAAATGTAGTAGATCTAGTCAGAGTCTTGTATGTGGTGCGGTAGGCTCATAAGGCTTCAACCAACTACTCATGCCACTATTTTTTGTTGTCATCCAATGTCTTCTTGAATATTAGGCTGAGAGTTTTGTTGAATACTTCTGCTTAGCCATTTGCTCTGCAGTAGTAGATGGTGGATTATCTCCTATCTATACTGTGTCTTCTAGCAAAGCTGTTGATTTTGGTGCTCTTGAATGTAGTACCATTATTGGATATAATTCAACGAGACACCCCAAACCTATATATGATATGGCTCCTGAAAAACTGAAGCACATGCTGAGCTGTGACCTCTCTGAGTGGGATCGCCTTCGTCCACTTGGAAAAGTAGTCAGTAGCAACTAAGATGAACCGGTGACCCTTGGAAGAAGAAGGATCGATCGGACCCACAATGTCAATACGCTAACACTCAAATGGCCATGAGGCCAATGTAGGATGTAGAATGTTGGGTGGTTGATGTAGGACCACACCATGTATCTGGCACTGATGGCATCTCCCAGCCATGTTCATGCAGTTTGTGATCATCGAAGGCTAATAGTATATTAGTTTATTGATCTTTGCCTTCAATTTTGGACTGGATTGATGTACTCTACATAGACCTAAATGTACCTCAGTTACAATGCCATGGGCTTCATGTTTGTCTAAACAGCATAACCACATTTGGTCAAAGGACCCGCGATACAAGGTGTCCTCCACAAGAGCATAGGAGAGAGCTCTCTATTTCACCTGATGGGCTTGTGACTTTTCTTGAGGTAGTTTGTCAGTGTTCAAGTAATCTATAAATGGTTGCCTCCAATCTAGCTCCTCGTCCTTATTGGCAATGGTAACCTCCCCTTCAAGAGAAAGTCTCTCGATGAGTTCAGCGTCAATAAGGGATAGGACATGTCTATTTTGGACCCTTATTGGAATGGACTCATCTTCCGAACATGCCAATTCTTTGGCAAGTTTGGCCAAAGCATCTGCTACTGCGTTCTCTCCTTGAGGAACCTTGTAGATGGTGACCTTAGGGATCTGGGCAAATAGTTTCATGGTGTACTTATGGTAATGACGAAGCTTGGGTTTGAGAACCATGTAGGACCCAACAATCTGGTTGATGACTGACTGAGAGTCCCCGTATATATTGATGCTCTTGACACACACTATAATGGCTACCTCCATATCAGCAATCAAATCCCCATACTTGGCTTCATTGTTGGTGTAGGGATTGGAAAGATTGTATGAGAATCTCATCACATTATGGTCTGGAGTTAGGAGAAGTATTCCTACCCCTGCCTTTCCTGGAATAGTAGATCATGGTGCTTCCCCTTAATGAAAGGAAGTTGCACCATCAAAATACATCTCCCAACAATGATTTTCAACCTCCCTTAAGTTAATGATTTGTTCATCAAGGAGATCATCACTAAGCAGAGAGTCAGCAGGAAGTGGATGTGCTACTAAGAAATCCACTAGTGCTTGTCCTTTCACTGCATGGAGGGGTACGAAAGTGATATCAAATTGTGAGAGCATCATGGACTAATGTGCTAAATATTTGGATAGTGTTGACCGTGTCATGAGATACTATAGTGGATTGATTCTGGAAATCAAGTTCACCTTATAAGAAAGCATGTAATACCATAGATTTTGGGATGCAAACTTTAAAGCTAGGAAATGTTTCTCAATAGGTGGATAAATCACTTCATCAAGAATTAGATGATAGTTGAGGTAGTAAAGGGCACTCTATTTCCCTTCGTCATTGGCATGAGCCAACAAAGCGCCAAAGGAGTTGTCTGATACAGCTGTGTAGAGGATCAACAGCTTGCCCGACATAGGGACTGCTAAAATTGGCGGCTTCATCAAATAATTTTTGATATCTTCAAAGGAATGCTGGCACTTATCATCCCACTTGAACTTGGCATCCTTTTTGACAAGTGCTGAGAATGATTTGTGTCTTCCTGATAGGATTGACATACAGCGTCTAAGATACGCCAACCATCATTGGAATGAACTGAGTTGTGTTAGAGTTTTAGGAGGTAGTATTTCTAAGATAGCTTTGATCTTTTCTGGATCTATTTCTATCCCCCGATGTAGGACAACAAAACCAAGGAACTTCACTGAAGCTACTCTGAATGCACACTTCAGGGGGTTCATTTTGAGGTTATATTATCTTAAACATTCAAAAATTACTCTCAAGTCAAAGAGAAAGCCTTCCTTTTCTTTGATTTTGACCATGAGATCATCAACGTAGCACTCAACCTAATGATGGATGAGTTCATTAAATATCTGAGTCATGGCCCGTTTGTAAATAGCACCAGCATTTTTAAGGCCAAAAGGCATGACCCTATAACAATAGATTCTGGTCGGGGTTCAAAAAGTAGTGTTTCTTTCATCTTAAGGGGTCATCTTGATTTGGTTGTAGCCAGATGACCCATCCATGAAGGAGAAAATTGTATGAGATGAGGCAATGTCCACCATTAATTCTGGTATAGGAAGAGGAAACTCATCCTTAGGACATGCTTTATTTAAGTCCTTGAAATTAGCACATATGTGAATTTGGCCATTCTTCTTCTTAACTGGCACAACCCTGGCTAACCAGGTAGGATATTTTTATTCCTAATTGAAACCAACATCAACTAGTTTCTTGACTTTAGAATTGACCTGTTGTTCGATTTCTAATCGCATGCATCTAGGAGCTTGCTTGATAGGGTTAGCGTTATGATATATTGCTAGTTTGTGGACTACTATGTTAGGAGATAATTCGGGCATCTCTTCATAACTCCATGCAAAGCAGCCCTTAAACTCAGTCAATAGCCTGACGAAGTCATTGGTTTCTTCTACATTCAGTAACAAACTAATGTATGTCGGGCATGGATTTTCTTCTGTCCCAAGGTTGATTTCTTTGAGCTTGTCAATTATTGAATGGATCTCCTCTTCAAATTCCAGCGGTGCATCTTTGATTTGGAAACCATCTAGATCATCTAAAGTTTCTAAATGTATCTCCTCGTAAGAGTTGGTGTGATTTAAAGAAAACCTATCAGACTCCAGATGATTGGTGACAACCAAGTAGTAATTATCATCATCGATTGGACCTAACGTATCGAATCATGTCCTAATCTTGATTGTACTTCCCTGCTTCTATTGTTCCATAGCTTCTCGAAGTATTCTGACCTATGCTTAGACCATGTATATGGAATCAAACCCTTCTTTGCAAGATTAAGAACACAAGGCGAATACCAATCAAAAGGCAGTTCCATTAAGTCTTTATATGAATTCTCCTCAAGTTCTACATCAACTTCAGAAGTTGAGGATGATGATCTGAAAAAGAATCTCTTCAGCTTCACATCAATGGAAGACTTAGGGGCTTCCTTAACTACTAAACCTTCAACTTTTTGAGATGAAAGTGAGGTTAGAGCTACGGCTCCCGGCTGCTATCTAATAGTTTCACATAAACTTGATTCAAATATTTTGCTTTGTCTGGAGGCCTGGTCTTCATTGTTGTCCAGCTCGAGTGTCACCTCTAAGTAATCCTGCTGAGAGGGGTTAGTTAGTATGCTAATCATATTAGACTCATCCTCTGAGCTAGATTCTAAGTCTATGTGAACAGTAAGGGTACTCCTATGAACTGGAATATAACCCCTATTGGCTGATGGCCAACCAGGGGGTCTTCTGCCTCTAGAACTGCCTCTACTTCTACCTCTGCCTCTACCTAGTTGAGGTCGAGTCGTCCTACCCATATGTCCATATGATGGAATGAACTATCGTTGGAATGTGATATGCGGGTCTACTTCTTCCTTAATTCCCTTTTCTCGTTGACTTCAACTTTCATTTTTCTATTCTTTTATTTTCTTTTTCTCTTTCATTTCTTTCTTTTTCTTTTGCATTTGAGTTTTAACCAAGTTAACCAACAAAGGTATTTTGAGAAAGATAATATGTCACATCTTCTATATCTCATCCTATCTGACCACAAATGGCCTTTCGTCACCTTTGACATAGTATTCAATCACATCCTTTCTGAACTTGATGCACTGATGGAGGGAGGATAGAATCATCTTATTCTAATGTATCTAATGCCTACTGAGCAAAGCTATGAATGAAGTATTCAAATCAATTATGTAAAACTTGGCTTCAGTCTTCCATTCACTTATCTCTAAAGGTAACACTATGGAATCTAAAGCCCTTTCGCCTTGCTCATTGAATCCTCTCAACATCATCTGATCTCCTCAGAGTGTGGAGATGTTGATCCTAAAGTAGGCAAGAGTCTTTAGACTCATAATGTTTACCGATGCACCTGGATCAACGAGAACTCTGGCATGTCTAAATTGGCCCATATCCACTGTAAAGTAGAGGGGACGGTTGTGCTCCATGTCCCCTAGAAGAAGGTCTTAATCTATGAAAGTGATCCCCTAGGCTTCTTTGGAATAATGTGCATCTTCTCCAACAGCGGTCAGCTGAGCTAAGCATATTTTTGGATCAATAAGAGCCATGATTAGTGATTCCCTCATCTCTTTGGATAAGACAAGGGCATCATATATGCTTAACTTAGATGGCAACTTTCTTATGTGAGAGAGGATAATGTAGCCCACCTTGGGCTGATCCTCCACAAGCATATCCAAGGGTGGAACATCCTATGGAGGGGCTTCTCAATCATATGAATCAATGACTTCTTTTCCTCTATCTTGAGGTGCCGCCTTAGGAGGTAGAACCTTGTCACTATAGAGGTTGACTTCAGTGATTTCTTGTTGCAAGCTACTGAAAGATTATACCTGCTCGTCAGGCTCACCTATAACTTCTCCTATGGACCCTCGAAATCAGATGATTCCAAGTCTATCTCAAGAGGCAAACTCGTGTTATTCAGAGAAGGAAAGTCCAACTCTGAATTAGGAAGAGCAAGATTGGAGTTGTTATAATTGTTGTTTAGATTTGATGAGTTTCCTTGAAGATTAGAATTATACAACCCATCAGAAGTGACACTGATGTTATTCAAACTAGTTTTATTCCTTAATTTTTTAGGCTTTGAAGGAGGTACATAGTAGAAGTCAAGTAAAGTAAGTGGGGTGAGGGATTTGATGTCCTTATCCATCAATACAAGCTATCTACTAAAGGAAGAGCTAGTTGAAGTGGAGGTCGTTGGAGTAGTAGTAGCTACAACTGTGGGTTGGAGGCTGGACTCGGTAGGTGGTTGCATTACTTGGCTATCCCAAGCTGGCATGGGTTGCTTTTGCTAATATTGTTGAGCTCCCCCTTTCCCTCAGTTGGCTCTGACAACTTGCAAACCTTTCTTGATGTTGGAGATTTGAGCTGGCTCAGGCACCTGTAAGGAAAGTTTCTTGATTTTTGACACAATTTTCTTTGAGGTATCGGATAAAGAGATATCCCAACCAACCTTCTTTGGTTTTAAAAGGGTCGCAAGTATCCCTAAGGATTACACTAATGGAACTAGATGGTTTTTCCACAAGGTATTCCTTCGAGATAACTATAGCACTGGTCTTGAAGCTATGTTCAAGCCAGTCATTGAATGTGAAGCAATCTTCCAAAACATGATCTAGCATGCGGTGGTAGGGGCAAAAGTTAGGATCATTTGCTTTTGCCCATTTCCTCTGGCCTTCTAGGTTCAGGTAGCTGAAAATCAAGCTTCTTTAATAGATTCTTAAAGATCTTCTTGATTACCTCCCTCTTAAAGGAATAAGGCTTGTTAAGTTTATCCAAAAGAGTAGGTGGACTATAGCTACCTCATGACAGGTATGTGTACCGCTATTGCTACTGATATGGCAGAGGAAGAGGTGGTGCAGGTCATGGAGGCTACTGTGGTGGCCGGTATGACTACCTCAGTGGTGGTAGAGGAGGTGGAAGTGACGGCTGTGGAGCATGAGGTCTCTCAAAGCTTCTCGGTGTTGTTTCCCCTTATCTCTTATTGTCGGTTTCTTCTCATAAACCTTCTATGGCTTTAGCTTTGTTGGTTGATCTGTAAAAGGTAACTGTTTGGCTTCTCCTTGCAAGCTAGCTGCCTTGTTGATTAACTTCTCAAAAGTTTTGATGGTGAAACCTTTGAGCATTAAGGCGAACGGGCCATGGATATTCTTAAGCAAAATCTTAATGGCATGCTATTCAGACAGCTATTGTTCACATTTCATACTCAAATTATGCCATCTAAGAATGTAATCAATGAGGGACTTACCATGGTTTTGTTGAGTCACAATGAGATTGCCTACAGTCACCCTTTGCTAAGCTCCAGCAAACCTCTTTATAAAGAGTTGCTCCAACTCAGTAAAAGTCTTCACTGAACTATTAGGAACTTCAGCATACCAATCAAAGGCTATACTCACTAAGCTACTAACAAAGAGATGGAAGAGTAAAGCATCACTGCCACTAACATTGCAATAACTGGCCTTGAAATGCTAATGTGTTGCCTCGGGTTCCCACTGGCATCGAAACTTTTAAAAGAAGGTGGCACAAAACCCTTAGGATATTAGATGGCATCGAACTCCTCTGGGTAGGGTCTACCCTTTGGAATTGGTGATCCTCCCCGGGCTTGAGCCAACATTTCTCTGACCTACTGCTATGGTGAAATATTTTAAAATTTCTAAGAATGTATACTTCCATCTTCAATCTATGCGGAATAAAATGAAGATAGAAATATACTCTTTATGCACCTTTGGACACCACGTAGATCCATAGATGTTCTTATTAGGGTGATCGAGTATGACATTATGGAGAGGTGTACTATCTTAAAAGATAAAAGTCACCACCCTACAATAGACCTAATCACCTTAAAAAACACTCCTAAGGACAATGGATCTGCATATGTACCAGAGATTCTTCCCTTACTTTACATGGAAAAGTAAAGTAGGGTTTATTTTAAATTGGGTTCATTAAGTTCCCTATGGAGGCAAGCCCCCATAGTTAATTACATCCTGCAGAATGAGATTTCTTAGGAATACTCTCAATTAAGATAAATGATCGTTGTCTCTAAAGATTTCAATAGGTAGGACTATCAATCGATTATTTTATTTTTAGAAAATCAAGTGGGATCGATCAAGAGGAGGGAGTTCTTATTGAAGCCAAATGAAGATGAGTAGGGGATGCTTAGGATACTAGGAATCCTAGTAAACATCCCAGACTATCCCATGGTTGGGCTGTACATTTTTGAAATTGAATTATTTATTTGAGTTGAATTTTTATTAGAAGTTTAGGGCTTATAATTCTATAATACAAGGTTATGGAAATGCTTAAGAGATGAGGATTTATTCTTATAACCTATAGAAGGGAGAAGCAACCTCAGAACCTAAATCTAGGGAGCTTTAGCGAGGGCCAAAAGCATGATCTAAATCTAAGGCAAAAAATGGGTATTTGGTTTGCCTCCACAAGAGATGACAAAATGCCCAACTGCTTGGACTTACAACTGCCTGAGGGTGGCCATCAACTAACTCCTCCTACGATTTTAAATTCATGTAAGCAAGTCATATGCTTTATGCAAGATAGCTAGGTTGTTATTTATTTTAGAAAGAGACTATGTCCTTAAACTCACTCCCTAAGAGACTAGATCATGTAAGGGTATGAAAAATGGCCCAGATCTAATGCAAAACATATTACATTTTACTTTCTTTTTTAGACAAACACTTGACTCAGGCTTATAGGATTCATATGCCTAATGCATGAAAAATAAGATTATGAGCCAAAATCGGGGAGAAGGGGAGGTGTGGTTCCACCATGGCTCTCAAAGTTCAAGTCAAGTTCTCTGGCAAAGGTGGAAGCTCCAATCAACAATGAAATAATATGCTTTTATACATGATGTTAGAAAAGAAATACTCATCCAGCTAAAGAGTTGCTAATTCTTTTATCTTGATTTTTAGCCTAAGCTTTAGGTGAGGTTATGAGTTATTTATTTTTAATTTTGAGTTGATTAATTTGGTAGAAGATTTATTTTTCCCTAAGAGTCTAATCGTCTTCCAGACCATACATCAAAGCAAGAAAGAAACTAGAAAAATATGTCATTTTAATTCACAAGCTAAACAAAATATCATATATTTTATAAAGCTAATGCAAAAGAATAAAAGGTCATTTGTGGTCGGGCACCACCACACAAACCCAAAAATAAATTGGGTAATCAAGCTCTACCCTTATACAACCCGAATTACAAATGAATTAATTTACAATCAAGTAAGGAATTCATGTTATGGGAACTTCATTTCTTCTTTCTTTTGGTTCCTTCTTTGGATGGGCTAGAAGGTTATTGCTCAGCTTCACAGATGAAATCTTATGACCAATGTTCATCCCAATCCTCCATAACAATCATTCCAAAATCCTAATTGTAAAAATTACATGAAGAGAAAAAGTAAATCTAACTAACACCAACAAGATAGAGATTTTCTAAACAAACCATAAAAATCTCAAGCATGTATATTGGACTTAGAACCCCACACATGGGTAACCAAGTTCTCCTAGCCTATTAGATTATGCTTAGGGGTATAAGCACCAGCACAGCAAAAGTGTTTATATTTTTATTACAGCGCCCCTTAAGCACAATCCCCTACATAAAATAATGGTTAGACTAAGATCGCCCTACCATTCATTCTATGCACATACACCCTAACATTCAGACTAAAAATAATACATCAAAAAATAAAAGCAAACATCAAGCCATACACTGCCCTAACCTAAAGCTAGAAGTGGTGACTTAATCTAATGTGTGTGCTTTAAAAGATTTGTGTGGTACGCTTAGCTATGGCTTTAAGGCTTAGATTTTCTAAGTGTAAAGATGTTCAACTTAAATGGGTGGTATCATTTAATTGTTTAGTTGATTTAAGTATTATTTTTATTTGGTGATTTATTTTGGTTTAAGTGAATCCTATAATTAATTACTAAGTTATAGAGAGAGGGAAAAGAGAAGAGAACTTCTCTTTCCTTCTCTACCTTAAGTAATTTCTAAAGTGGATTTAAATTTGATTTTGTTTAGTAAATGTTTTATTATGTGTTTTAATTAATCCTAAGTTTAGGATTTCCCTAAACAAACCTATTCAAAAGAAAGGCATTTTAAGATTAAGTAAAGTGAACTAATAACACAAAATACACATCACTTTATTTCTTTCCCAACATGTATAACATGCATATGAATGAATCCTAAGCATATCTATACATACAAATGGAAATGTTTAGTACACTTTATGATGAATTCTAAGAAATATTACTTAAGAAAATTGGAATGTTTTATGATGCATGATTTTCATTAAGTAGAAAAGAGGGGTTTCTTTAATCCATTATTCGCATGCACAAGTATATGTATGAAAGGCATAAGTGACTACGACGCCATTGTTAGCACTAGTGATGTAAAGTACAAGACCTACAAAGGGCTACTTAAAGCCTCACAACCCCGGGGCTGTCCAGACTAATATACCACTTTCCTTAAATATAAACACATGTATAAAAGAAATGAATGGAAAAAGAATGATGCAAAAAAGTTTGTATTTATTTGTTTATTTTGTTTATGCAATTTATATGTACAAGTGTGGGTGTACTTCTTAGGTAATAGCATAGGAATGGGTAGGAATGAGGTTAGGCAAGTGTTTTGTTCTTTTCAAATGAACTATACACTTTGCCAAATCCTATTCAAAATTATACTAAAAGAAAAGAGAAGGAAAGTCACATTATGCACACCTTCATATTTATATTCACATGCAAGCTTATAAAAAATTATAAGTAGCACACTTTCATTTTTAGGTGTTCGATTTACAGATTCTGAAAATAGTTTTGGATTTAATAGTGATAATAACCCTTCATATTTTTACTTTAGCCAAAACATGCAATTTGATATAAAGAAATATTTCATTTTGATTTTGATTTGTAAAGATATGAATGCATGAATTTCATATAGCATACACATTTAACATGCTAGGAAAGAAATAAAGTGATGAAAGCAATATAACTTCATGCACCCTAATTAATTCCTAAAGACAATCCTATGAAATAAAAAAAGTTTAGAGTGAATCAAAGTTTGTTTAATGATTTTTATTTTGAATTTATTTTATGTTTGATTTAGAAAATGTGAAAGAATGTTTGCTGGTCCTAACCTATTTCCCCCAAGTGTATGGAATTTTAGTTTAATCTTTAGATGATTAGATAATTTTTATATTTTGATTAGATTAAGGTATGAATTAATTGTGTTAATTACCCTTATCTAAACAACTTTAGCATATTTAATCAAATAATTATGAGCCAATGATATGACATAAAACCACATATAGAATTTAAATCAACAATGCACCTAAGATGAAAGGGGCTGAATGCATTTGGCTCATGATTAATGATTAATTAAGCTAAGGGATTTAAGTTAAGTACTTTCATAACCCCTCTTACACTTGTGAGTTGGATTTTGATTTCCTTAATGCACTTAGGTTATTGAACACCTAAGCATCTACCCAAAGTGAATTAGTTAAGTTATGGAAGGTATTATAATTTTATCAAATTAATTAGGTAGGTAATTTATGGATTAACCTTTAATTGAATTTGGATTGAGGATGAAAGAGGGGGTTTAAAGAATAGCCTAGGGAAAATATCTCAAAATTATTCCCTAAACCTCCTATTCACTTAAACAAACCTTAATTAACTCAATCAAGGGATTAAACCACTGATTACACACTTAATTATACTTAATTATATTAAGATGATAATTAGAAATTAATCTAGCAATTCCTCTAATTAAACCATTAATAAATCCCAAGAAAATTAGGGGAGGCAGAAGTCATCCCACTAATCATACATAAGAAATTTGGAATTAATCAGTGGGGTAATTAGAGAGTAATTATCAAAATTAAATTTCCAATAAAACCCAAATCCAGAAAATAACACTGTTTAAAATTCATCAAAATTAATTTTATAATATTATAGATTCAAATACCTTTCATATGTAATTTATTTCACATTTCTTTTATTTTTCTACACTTAGATATGAATTTTTGAAGTTTCCAAGCTTAATTAGGTAATTTAAATCCCTAATTATATAGTTAATCCCGACGACACCACATGAAGGCTGACGCGGCGCACACTTTCCACGTGGTGCGATAGGATTCACTATTTAAGTTATCACATCGTAGTTCCACGTCAACGGCAGCGCTACGTACTTTCTACCTGCCAGTATGATCCTTGGTTAGATCAGCGGTTCTAAAGAATTAAACGATGGATCCTACATGTTTTAATCATAGCCATCCATCCAAAACGTGTAAATGGATGGCCCATGATTCTTCCCTGAGATCGCCTATGGGAGATGGCCACCATCCATCTTCCATGGCATGATCCGAGCTCGATTGTGCTCGGATTAATCTCAAATTCAACCCACACCATCACAAAGCAAGGGAGATCACATCTAATGGCTAGAATCTCATGAGGTAAAACTTCACTTCACAAAGGGCCAGACCATAACTAGATTGAGCTCGATTTAATGGCTTACCTCACCCGAGGCTATCACCAACACTCGATTCCCATGGAGAAGCTTCGTTTAGTGGAGATGAAGCTTTGTTGAAGTTTCGAGGTGTTAAAATTGGGTAGATCATTCTATAGGAAAAATTCACCTTCACTTGAGCTCGGTCTTAGTCAAGAGCACTCCTCCCTCATCTTTGGAGCTTGGGAAAAGGTCTAGGCAAGTTTGATTTGATCCTCTGATGAAGCTTACAAGAGGAATTAGCTTGGTATGGAGTATTGGCTAAGTTGGATTTTCACTTGAGCTCCCCTATTTTTAGTCAAGATAAATCGAGAATATGGAAATTCTAACTCACCCTAGGAAGCTTGGGAACACTAGCAATGGCTTGCTCTAAGTTCCTATGCTTCAATCAAATAGGGTAGAAGGAAATTCAAGTGAAATTAGGGGGAGTATATCTCCCCCTAGAGAAATCAGACGGTAGAGCCTTCTCTTGCCATTTTGATCCAATTGAGCTCCTTGAGAGGGTTTGTTAGGTTGTTTGATGTGTCATTGCATTACGTTTGGCTAGTGGGAGGTAGTGGAAGAGTAACATCTGTTTGAAATGCATGGAGGAATGATTCCTATGTGGCCATGTTCAAGCAAGTGGTCAGTTTTGACCTTAGGTTGGGTTGGGCTGATCCAAACCCATTGGGTTAGGTGCACCACAATCACTAGTGTCTACTTGGTCCAGTAGGAAGGTGCCAAGTGATCATGAAGAGGATTTCACCAAGTTCCATGTGAATTTGGCCAAAATTTACCCTATGGCCTAGTTTCAATTTGAATATGTTTGGTATGAGTGAAAATGGGTTAGGCCAAGTTTCATTTAATTTAGAGTTGGTTTGATATAATTTGGCTCATGTTAACTCATTTAGGTCAAAATGGGTCAACTTAGGTCAAGTTGACCAATTGGTCAAATTAGGTCAAACCAAGGGTTGGGTCAAATTCATATGACCATTTGAAATATTTTGGAGGCTTTGGTTTGATTCAATTTGATTTATTTTTGGTTTTGGTTCAATTGAGTTCATTTAGGTCAAATGAGTCAAGTTAACCAAATTGACCCATTTGGCCTATTTGGGTTAGTTTATGGGTTGGTTCATGTTTGGTTGGTCATTTGAAATGGATTGGTATCTTTGTTTCCAATCAATTTTGGTTTAATTTGATTTTGGCTCAATATGACCTTTTAGGTCAAGTTGGGTTCATGGTCAATTGGGCTAGGTTAGATCTAGTTGGCCAATTGAGACTTTGGTCAAGTTCAACAATCATTTTGGATTGAACTTGACCCATTTGTTTCAATCAATTTGGCTTAGATCAAGTTTTGACAAATTTTGACTTTTTAGGTAAGTTGGGTCAACTTGGGTCATGTGGCCAATGGGCTAGGTTAGGCTCAAATGTTGACTTGGTCAAGTTCAAATAATGATCATGAATGAGTTTAGATCAATGGTTTCAATCAATTTGTCCTATAGTGTATTTTGGCTAGTTTAGGTTTCATTTTGGCTAAGTGTTGACTTGGTCAACCCTTAGGTTTGACTTGGTTTGACCCAATTTAAGTGATTGATCATCTCATGATGATTGTTGATCATGATGAGAGGCTTACGTGGACTTAGGTCAATCCAATTGGATTAGAATTTGCCTCATAAGGGTACTTTAGGTCACTTTGGGTCAAGCGAGCCTAAGTAGGTCAAATGGCTTGGTCAAAGCTTGATTTGAGTTTGATTGAACTCACATATGGACTTATGATTGAAATATAAATCTATTTGTAAGTGGTTTGAGGTCAAATGAGTTTTGATTCATTTGACAATATCAAGTTCAAAAGGGTGAACATGAGTTTGACTTAGGTTTGATTTTTGAATTGAGTTTTGATTTGATGATTGATGTTTGTGTTTATATTTGGATTCATGATTGAAAGATTGATTGAATCATGAAGAAAAATTAAGAGTTTAGCTTGATTTGAAATTGATTTGGCTAAGTTCAAGATTTTGACTAGAAAGGCTTAGGTTGGATTTTAATTGAATTTGAGTTTGATTTTTGGATTTTGTTTTGGTTGTTTGAATTTATATTTCATTTATCTATGTGAATATAAATGAAAATATAAATTGGTTATAAAAAAATTTCATGAATTTGAAGTGATTTCAACTTGATTTAGGCTAAGTCCTTAAGAGGGGGTCAAAGTGACTTAGGAAAGATTTTTTGATTTGGATTTGAATTTTGGATTTAGTTTTGATTGATTTGAATTTATATTTCATTTATATATATGAATATAAATGAGAATATAAATGGGTTGTCAGAAAATTTCATGAATTTGAATTGATTTAGATTTGATTTGGGCTAAAGTCCTTAAGAGGGAATCAAAGGACTTAGGAAAGATTTTTGATCTTGGAATTTCAATTTGGAATTTGAATTAATTGATTTAAATTTATATTTCATTTATATATGTGAATATAAATGAGAATATAAATGGGTTGTGAGAAAATTTCATGAATTTGAATTGATTTAGATTTGATTTGGGCTAAGCCCTTAAGAGGAATCAAAGGACTTAGGAAACATTTTGAGCTTGGAATTTCAGTCATAAGCTTCTATCATTTGGAGTTGATCATGGATTTTAATCATTTGGAATTGATTATGGATTTCAATTATTTAGTTTTGATTTGAGTTTGAAGAAAATCAATTAAGTTGGAATTGATTTAAGTTTGACTTGAAGGAAGGAAGAGAGGAATTTGGGTCATGGGTCATGCTATAGGGTAGGCAAATTTTCTTGACACCCCAAAGGCATGACCTATTCCTATGACTAACTCTTCTAAGTCTCTAGGGCTAGGTTGAGTGTCCACCTAATCATTAGATGTGTCTTCAGACTAAGGATCTCTTAAAGTCTAAGAGGAGTCCTATGTCTAAGGTGAAGGGGTTGAGAGATTATCCTAAAAATGAGGTCAACAACTACTCAACCATAGTTTTGATGTTCTTTTCCTGTTTGGAGGTACTATCCACTACCTTCCTATACAAATTGGTGTTGTCCTGCTCTACTAGCGGTCTAGTCTTGGCTTGATCCAAGACATGCAACAACTCAGGAGGACTGGTTTTAGCTATAGTACTATGAACTATCGGGGATTAATTTTGTAATGCTAAAATAGCTTCCTATATGTCTTCAAGCCTCTTCCCCATCCTATCTATTTGTTCATCATTTTGCTTTAATTGCGGTAGGATGTGCTGGGTCGAGTAGGCTGTGTTTTCTTGCTCGACCACATCACCTTCCAATGTCTGCTACTCACGGAGAAGGGAACCTCTAGTGTCTACCATGTGTACCCCCGTCGAATCCTCTAATAGATCATCTTCATTTGGATCAAAGCTGACATTCTCATCCTCCAAATCAGACCAGGCATGTCTTAAGATTTCCTTCTTCTCCTCTAGATACTAAGCCACAATGTCATCTAAGGATTGGTTTAGCTGGACAGGTGCAAAAGATCTAAGCTGACCAGTAGTAGAATTGCTGTCATGAACATAAATGCATCTGACCTCTGCTATTGCTGGAGAGTTAACCCTAAGAGGGCTACGCTCGCTGGAAGAAAGATGCTTCTAATTGCTATTGGATCAGGGTGGAGTAGCACTCCTAGCAGAATCTATCATCATAGGGACAACTGAACTGTCTCCCCCTCCTTCTATTGCTGCAATCTCAATATCCTGCTAAGGTGGTGGAAGTGATGGGATGACTATGATGCTCCATGGTTGCCATTCCTTCCTCACCACAACTTAAGAGGCAAGGCAGACTCTGCCACGAGGTGTGGATGGAACAGGATCTCTTGGCCATAGTTGGATCACCAATGGGGCCCTCTTCTCCCCAGATGCGGCCTTCATGGCATTCGATGGAATGGTAGATACTGGAATATATACGGGGGATGGTGGACGGGGGTAGAGCGGTTTGGGGAGACACCACCAACTCTCTTTAAACAAGAGCTCCTCTCCTGTGATGAGTACTCCCCGTGAGTAAGATGCTATCAGTGTGATCGAAGCGGGTAGTGCACCGATCTTGAAAGTCTATGAGTATAGAAGCCGCTGACTGTCAACTGAACCTCCACCTCTCCCGATTGGTAATGTGGACTGATGTACAGGACTCTCTAGCCCTCTCCTACCCAATATGCTTCCTCACTATGGGGATAACGACCTCGAGATGCCCCATGGTCCATAGGCTCATGGCAGCAAGAATTGTCCTCGTGCGACCTCCTCTCGTGTAGGAGCCTAAAAATGCATTGCTAGTGGAGGTGAAGCATAAATCCTTCTAACATCCTCTCTATGATAACTAAAAAGGGGGTGAAACCTATTCTCCGTAACGAGAGGAGGCACTACCCTAGGTGACTCCTCCACGGCAGACTAAGCAGCTGCCTCCAGCTCTCTCGCTATGCGAGTGTGATACCCCTTAATCATACAGTTCTTGTTCTTGTACTGGGTCCTGGTAGGTCAAGCAGAATAGGAGCTAGACCCAACCTCAAAGGCAAGGGAGACAATCCCCGGAATCAGGGGAGCCTTCCCCTTGGAAGGTGCCAAGGAGTGGGTGTTAGCCCTAATTTGGGCAGCATGGGGAACAACAGGGTGCACTGCCGCTAGCACTGCTGCTACTACTATGAGAACTGCCACAGCCTTCCTCTTCAGTGAGGGGATCTCAGAATCTGATGGTAACTCAACACGGATGACCAGCTCCTGCCCGGCCACTACGCTCCTGCTCACTGTGGTGAGGGTGGTCCCCTCACATGTAATCTTGGCCCCCTCAAAGCCTCGGCTAAAGTGGAAGTGGTGGGCATAGTCAGAGCATGGCAGGTTGGCCTAATCCAAGGCCAAGTCCATCCCATAAGGAAAGGTGAACACATCTTTTGGTGCTGCCATCTGAAACAAAATTGAACTAAATGGATTGAAATTGAAACTGACTGAAGACGATTAAGAAGTCTGCAATGTTGAAAAATAAACTTGAATCAGATTTTTATTTTTCTTGATTTTTGAATTTTTTTTATTTTAGAATTTGAAACCACACTCAAAAACTTGAAAGTGTTAAGTGGGGCTCAAACGAATTTGGAAGAGAGATTTTTTGAATTGAGATTTAGATTTTTAGAAGACATTCTTGAATTTGGAATCCATTTTTAATAAATTTGTGTATGTTGAAAATGGGCTCAAGAATTCTTGGAGAGATTGATACTTCCATAGGTTCATATTTGAGTTTTGATTTTTGATTGTTTAGAGACCCTTCATTCAACAAATTTGGGTAAGTTAAAGTAAAGGGTCAATTTGATTTTGTTTGTGGATTTTGATTTTAAAATTCACTTAGCAAATTTGGGTATGCTAAGTGATGTGTTTGAAAACAATTTTCTTTTGATTTCTTGTGAATCATGTGAATTTCGAAAATGGAATCTTTACTTAGCAAATTTGGGTATGCTAAATGAAGAATCCAAGTGCTTAGTTGTTTTTGAAAAGAGGATTTTTACTTAGCAAACTTAGGTATGCTAAATAAACGATCCTAAGGTGTTTTGATTTTATTCTTTTTTATTTTTGAAAAGAGGATATCTAGTCAACAAATTTAGGTATGCTAAATAAAAAATTGAAATGTGTTTTATTTTTATTTGAAAAGAGGATTCTTAGCAAATTTAGGTTTTCTAAGGAAGTCCAAATATGTTTCATTTTGATTTTGTTCTTTTTAAAAAGAGGATTCTTAGCAAATTTAGGTATGCTAAGGAAGTCCAAATTTGTGTCATTTTTATTTTATTCTTTTTCGAAAGAGGTTTCTTAGCAAATTTAGGTATGCTAAGGAAGTGCAAATGTGTTTCATTTTGATTTTGTTCTTTTTGAAAAGAGGATTCTTAGCAAATTTAGGTATGCAAAGGAAATCCAAATGTGTTTCATTTTGATTTTGTTATTTTTGAAAAGAGGATTCTTAGCAAATTCAGGTATGCTAAGGAAATCCAAATATGCTTTTGATTTTGATGATTTTTGAAAATAGGATTCTTTACTTAGCAAATTTAGGTATGCTAAATGCAAGAAATCCTAAGGTGTTTTGTTTTTGGTGATTTTTGAAAAGGGGATTCTTTTCTTAGCAAATTTAGGTATGCTAAATAAAGGAGATCCATGTGTTTCATGTTTTGAGGTTTTAATCTTTGATTTTCAATAAGGGGATAGTCAGTTAGCAAATTTGGGTATGCTATATGAAAATTTCAAATGTTGTTTTGATTTTCGATTTTGAAAAAGAGAATTTTCACTTAGCAAATTTTGATATGCTAAATAAAAAATCCAAGTGTTATTTTAATTTTTGATTTTGAAAAAGAGGGTTTCCATTTAGCAAATTTGGGTATGCTAAATGATAGATCCAAGTGTTGTTTGATTTTTGAAAAAGAGGATTCTTTAGAAAATTTAGGTATGATAAAGAAAATCCAAATGTTATTTTATTTTTGATGTTTTGATTTCTTTTGAAAAGAGGAACTTCACTTAGCAAATTTGGGTATGCTAAATGAAGAATCCAAATGTTGTTTTAATTTTGGAAAGATGATTGTTAATTTTGATTTTTGAAAAGGTATTTGTTGATTTTTTTTTTAAAAAAAAAAGATGTTGGTTGATTTTGTTTTGAAAATGATTGTTGATATCTTTGAAAATGAAGTCTTCATTCAATAAATTGAATGAAGATGTTCATTTGTAATTTTTGAAAAATAAGATTGTTGATTTTGATTGAAAATGAAAACCTTCATTCAATAACTTTGGGTATATTTAATGAAAGTGTTCATTTGTGCTATGATTGTTATTTTTGATTGAAAATGAAAACCTTCATTCAATAAATTTTGGTATATTGGATGAAAGTGTTCATTTGTGCTTTTGGAAAACTTATGATTGTTGATTTTGAAAATGAAATCTTCATTTGAATAAAGATGTTCGTTTGTGCTTTGGAAAATATGATTGTTGTTTTTTTTTATTGAAAATGAAAAGATTCATTCACTAAATTTGAGTATATTGAATGAAAGTTTTCATTTGTGCTTTTTCAAAATATGGTTGTCGATTTTTGTTTGAAAATGAAATCTTCATTCAATAAATTGAATGAAGATGTTCAATTGTGCTTTTGAGAAAATATGATTGTTGATTTTATTTTATTTTATTTTATTTTATTGAAAATGATCCAACATATAACAATCTTGAAGATTATTAGATGAAGTTGGTTTATAAAAAAAAATTTAGTGTAAACATTTTATTATGTGCATTTTGAAAAATTTCTTTTTGGAAATTGATGTTTCTTATGAAGAATTTATTTTTCTTTATTCTTGGAATGAACCTTTCCTTACCATAAAAATGGCAAAGAGAAAGTCTTTAGTTATTTATTTTTATTAATTTTTTGTTTTCTCCTATTGGGGAACCCAATAGGGGTTTTAAGACCTACATGGAGTGAGGTCCTAAAACCTAAAGATGTTGACTAGCTTAGCTTAATAATGAAATAAGCTAAGTGCCAATAGAAAATAAAGATAGTCTCAGACTTATACAAAGTACAAATCTACCTTATACTAAGGCAATGATAATTTACCAAAGGTGAGAGACCTTCTAAATCAGAAAAATATGTGGCTGTTTTATTTATATCCTTCGATCCTCATTCTAATCCTTTCAGAAAAAGAAATAAAATGAAAAAATGAAAGATATAATATGCCTTGAACATTCAGACAGTAGATGTTCTTATTAAGGTGATTAATCACATTGAGAAGGTATTTTGATGAAGTCACAACAAATAGTAATAACAAGATCCCAAGGATATGGGTTTCTATAAGTGAGATTCTTTTATTTGAAAAAATAAAATTGGTTTATTTTAAATGAAAATTTGTGGATTTATAAGATAATAAGTAATACTGAAAAAAGATATGTATATTTCAAAGAAATAAATTAATTGGTTTAATTTTTTAAAAGAAAGTTACTAAAATGAGAAAATTTGTGAGCAATGAGATAAGTAGGGGATTTGAACTATGAAGCTTAAATCCCAAACTATCATAATTTTATATTAATAAATTGATTTATTTGTTTATTATTTTATTAAAATGCATTATAATTCCTAAATCAAAATAAATTTCCTAAATGAGGATTTAGTTTATGTCACAAAAAATCAAGGAAGATGAATTATATGCTCAAAATGAGTCAATCAATGGCAAAAGCCAAGTTCTCAAAAGCATAAGAGTGAAGCAAATCAAGAGTTTTTATGCATGATGTGAGTAAGAAAATACAATATCCAGCTAAGGGGTTTCTAATTCTTTTATCTTTATTTCTAGCCTAAGCTTTAGGTGAGGTTATGAGTTGTTTAATTTTTAGTTTTGAGCTATTTAATTTGGTAGAAGATTTATTTTTTCCTAAGAGCCTAGTCGTCATCCAAGCCATATATCAAAGCAAGGAAGAAACTAGAAAAAGATGTCATTTCTAATGCACAAGCTAAACAAACATCAGACATTTTATAAAGCTAACTCAAAAGAATAAGAGGCCATGTGTGGTCGAGCACTACCGTACAATCCTGAAAAAAATTAGGTAGCCGAGCTCTACCAGTATACAACCTAGATTACAAGTGAATTAATTACAATTAAGCAAGGTACTCATGTATGGGAGTCTTTATTTCTTCATTTCTTCTTTCTTCTTTCTTTTGGGTGGTTGGAATGTGGATGCTCCAACTGCTTCAAATACTACATAAGATGTAACCTTATGACCAATTTTCATCATAATCCCCCATAATAATTATTCAAAAATCTTAATTGCAAAAGTACATGAAAAGGGAAAAAGTAAATCTAACTACTTGCAAAATAAAGATTAGCTAAACAAACCATACAATCCCAAGCATGTATATGCATATATTGCACTTAGAACCCCCACACATTAGTAACCAAGTCTACCTGGCCTATTGGATTATGCTTATGGGTATAAGCACCTGCACAGCAAATAAATTTATATTTTTATTACAACGCCCCTTTAAGCACAATCCTCTACAGATGATAATGATTAGCCTAAATTGTCCTACCATTCATTCTACAAACATACACCCTTACATCCAAACTAAAATATTACATCACAAAATAAAAACAAACATCAAACCATGCACCGCCCTAACATAGGACTAGAAGTGATGACTTAGGCTAATGTGTGTGTCATTTAAGGTTTATGTGGTATGTCTAGTTAAGCTTTAAGGTTTAGATTTTTCTAAGTATGAAGAGTTCAACTTAGAGAGTGGTTTCATTTAAGTTGTTTAGCTGATTTGGTTAATTTTATTTGATGATTTTGTTTTGTTTGAATGAACCTACTTAATTACTAAAAGTTGTAAAGAGAGGGAAAAGAGAAGAGAACTTCTCTTTCCTCCCTACCTTAAATGATTTCTAAGGTAGATTCATTAATGATTTTTGTTTAGTGAATATTTTATTATTTATTTTGAATAATCCTAAATTCAGATTT
Source organism: Cymbidium sinense (assembly GCA_021442155.1). Classification (NCBI taxonomy): domain Eukaryota; kingdom Viridiplantae; phylum Streptophyta; class Magnoliopsida; order Asparagales; family Orchidaceae; genus Cymbidium; species Cymbidium sinense. The sequence continues at coordinate 138,624,164 of CM038222.1, forward strand.
TCCCTAAACAAACCTATTCAAAATGAAAGGCATTTTAAGATTAAGTGAATTATTATCACAAAACACACAATAATTTATTTCTTTCCCAATATGTGTAACATACAAATGGATGAACCCTAAGCATATATATACATGCAATGTAAGTATTTTGCATGCCTTAATAATGAATGCTAAGAGAAGTTGCTATAGGAAATTTGGAATTTTTCATGTATGCATGATTTTTGTTTAGTAGAAAAGTGTGATTCTTTTATCCATTATTCATATGCATATGTACATGTATGGAAGGCACAAGTGAGTACGGTGCCATTAAGGTACAAGACCTACTTAGGACTACTTAAAGTCTCGCAATCCCAGGGTTGTCCAAACTAATATACCAGTTTTCTTAAATACATATGCATGTATAAAAGAAATGAATGGAAAAAGAAAGATGCAAAAGTTTATGTTTATTTGTTTGATTTGTTTATGTAATTTACATGTGTAAGTGTGAATGCCCTTCTTAATTAATAACATAGATGAACTATACACTTTGTAATCCTATTCAAAACTATGCTAAAAGAGAAGAGAAGGAAAGTCACACAATGCACATATTTATGTTTATACTCACATGCAAGCTTATAAATAATTATAAGTAGCATACCTTTCAGTTTTGATATTTGATTTATGAGTTTTGAAATTAATTTTTAGATTTAATAGTGATAATAGTCATTCATATCCTTACTTTAGCCAAAACATGTAATTTGACATAAAGGAAATATTTCATTTTTGATTTGATTTTTAAAAGGCATGAATGCATGATTTTCATATGACATACACATTTAGCATGATGGGAAAGAAATAAAGTGATGAAAGCATGTAAATTCATTCACCCTAATTAATTCTTAAAGAGAATCCTATGGAATAAGATTATTTAAATTAAATCAAATTTGGTTTAAGGAAAGTTTGATTTTGTTTTGAGTTTGATTTCAATTTAAGAAATGTGAGATGAGTTCCCTGGTCCTAAACCTTTTCCACATGTGTATGATGTTTTAGTTTAATTTTTAGGTGATTATATGGATTTTATATTTTGTTTAGGTTATGGTGTGAATTAAATTCATTAATTACCCCTTACCTACACCACTTTAACATATTTAATCAAATAATTATGACTCAATGTATGACATAAAACCACACAAGGAATTTAAAATAGTAATGCACCTGGGAAAGAAAGGGCCTAATGCAATTGGCTCACAATTAGGGGTTAATTAAGATAAAGGGTTTTAATTTAAGTACTTTCATAACCCTTCCAACCAATGTGGGTTAGATTTTGATTTCCTTAAGCTACCTAGGTTATTTAACACCTAAGCACTCACCCAAGATGAATTGGTTAAGTTTCGGAATGCTTTGAAAATTTTATCAAGTTAATTAAGTAGGTGATTTGTGGGTTAGCCTTTAATTAAGTTTGGATTAAGGAAGGAAAGGTGTTTAGGGAATGGCTTAGGGAAAATTTCCCAAACCCATTCCATAAACCTCTTATCCACTTAAGCAAGGCTTAATTAACTTAATAAAGGACTAAACCACTGTTCAAATGCTCAATTACCCTTAATTACCTAAAGAGAGTGATTAAAAATTCATTAATTTATTTCCTTAATTAACTCATCAATGAATTCCAAGAAAATTAGGGGAGGCACAGGTCATCTCAATAAATACATCTAAGAAATTTGAAATGAATTTATGAAGTAATTAGGGAGTAATTAGGGTTATTAAGTTTTCACTAAAACTCTAATTAAGAAAAATGCACTATTCAAAATCTATTAAAAATAATTTTAGTGAATTTCTTACTGAATTATTTTTACAATGCAATATATTTTATATTTTTTTTATTTTTCTACATTTAATTATGAATATTTGAAATTATATGATTAAAGAATTAATTAAAGCCCATAATTATATAACTATCCCATGGACCACCAGGTGCCGCTTTCCACGCTAATGACAGATTGGTCATTTAAGTTATCGAATCGATTGCCACGTCAGCGGTGACGCTACATGTTCTCTCTCTAGATCGTCTGATCAAAGATCGGACAGTAGAGATTACACGCGCAGTTCTAATAGGATTGATCAAAGGATCCTATGCGGCTTGATCAGGACTGTCCATCCAAAACATACGGATGGATGGTCCATGATCCATCCCTAAGCTCACCTACGAGAGATAGAGATCGTCCGTCCCTTAGGCTAAGATCCAAGCTTGATTGAGCTCGGATTGAGCTCATACTTTACCCACACCGTCTAGGAGTAAGCACAAGTAAATCCAACGGTCAATTTTACATGAGGTGAAAATTCTCTTCACAAAAGACCACACACTCCCTATTTTAAGTTCGGGTTGAAGGCATACCTCGCCGAAGGCTATCACCGGTGCTCCAATCCGTCGAGGTAGCTTCATCTAGTAGAGACGAAGCCTTGTTGAAGATTTTAGGCTTTGGTATTGGGTAGATCATTCTATTGACCAAGGTGCTCCTCCTAAGCTTGGGGCCTTGGTTAAACACCACCTCCCTTGACTTAAGAACTTGGATGAAGCTTTGAGTGAACCCGATTGGGTTCCCTCAAGGTTCTTGCAAGAACAACTGAGCTGAATTTGGGTATTGGATGAGTTTCAAAAATGGTGGAGATCCCCTATTTTTGGCTTGAAGAAACCAAGAAGATGAGAATTCAAATGGCTTGGGGATTGCTTAAGGGAGCTTGCCTTAGGTCTCTCTCAGTCAATCGAGTGTGAGTGTGTTGGATTCAAGTGGAATTAGGGGGAGTATATCTCCCCCTAGGTGGATCTGATGGCTTCCCTTTTCCATTTTGATTAAATTCATCTTATGCAATGGGTTTGTTAGGCCATTTAGGGTGGCATGTGATTCAATTTTTGCCAGAGGAGGTAGTGGAGAAGTTGACATGTGCTTAATTGATTGGAAGAGGGATCCCATGTGCTCAATTTCTAAGTGGGTGGTCAGTTTGGCCATTGGGTTGGGTTTGGCTAACCCAAACCCATTGGTTCATGGGCACCATCATCATTAGTGACCATTTAGTCCACTAAGAGGATGCTAAGTGTCCATGAAAAGGAATTGACCAAATTTCAAGTGGTTTTGATTTTGGGTTACCCTATGGACTAGGGTTAAAATGGTCATTTGGCTTTGACTTCAGTTTGAATATGTTTGGTATGATTGAAAAATGGGTTGGGCCAAATTTCAATAAATTTGAAATTGATTTGATATGATTTGGCTCATGTTAACCCATTTAGGTCAAAATGGGTCAACTTGGCTCAAGTTAACCAATTGGTCAAATTGGGTCAAACTAAGGGTTGGGTCAAGTTCATATGACCATTTAAAATATTTTGGCATCATTGGTTTGGTTCAATTTGATTTACATTTGGATTTGATTCATTTAATTTCATTTAGGTCAAATGGGTCAAGGTTACCAATTTGACCCATTTAACCTATTTGGGTTAGTTCATAGGTTGGTTTAGGTTTCATTGGTCATTTTAAATGTATTAGTATCTTTGTTTCTAATCAATTTTGGTTTAATTTGATTTTGGCTCAATTTGACCTTTTAGGTCAAGTTGGGTTCATGTTCAATTGGGATAGGTTGGGTCTAGTTGGTCAATTGAGACTTTGGTCAATTCAACAAGTGATTTGGAATAAACTTGACCCATTGGTTTCAATCAATTTGTCTTAGATCAAGTTTTGGAATATTTTGACTTTTTAGGTCAAATGGGGCAACTTGGGTCAAGTGGCCAATTGGGTTAGATTAGGCTCAAATGATGGCTTGGTCAAGTTTAAACATTGATCATGAAATTAGTTTTGATCAATATTTTTAATCAATTTGGCCTATAATTTCATTTTGGCTAAGTGTTGACTTGGTCAACCCTTAGGTTTGAGCCAATTTGAGTGATTGATCATCTCATGATGATTGTTGCTCACAATGTGAGGCTCTTAATCCAATGTGGTTAGGATTAGAATTTGGCTCATAAGGGGTACTTTAGGTCACTTTGGGTCAAGTGAGCCTAAGAGGGTTAAATGGCTTGGTCAAAGCTTGACTTGAGTTTGATTTAACTCACATATGGACTTATGATTGAAATATAAATCCATTTGTAAGTGATTTGAAGTCAAATGGGTTTTGATCCACTTGATAATTTTAAGTTCAAAGGGTGAACATGAGTTTGACTTGGGTTTGATTTTTGGATATAGTTTTGGTTTGGTGATTTAAGTTTATGTTTATATTTGGATTCATGATTGAAGGATTGATTGAATCATGAAAAAAAATCAGGGGTTTTGCTAGATTTGAGTTTGATTTGACTAAGTTCAAGAATTTGACTTGAAGGGCTTAGGTTGAATTTTGGTTGAATTTGAGTTTGATTTTTGAATTTGGTTTTGGATATTTGAATTTATATTTCATTTATATATGTGAATATACATGAGAACATAAATTTGTTATGAGAAAATTTCTTTGCATTTGAAGTGATTTGAATTTGATTTAAGCTAAGTCCATAAGAGAGAATCAAAGGGCTTAGGAAAGATTTTTGGAATTTGGAATTTGATTTTTTTTGGATTTAGTTTGATTGATTTGAATTTATATTTCATTTATATATTTGAATATAAATGAGAATATAAATGAGTTGTGAGAAAATTTCTTTTGTTTGAATTGATTTTGATTTGAGTTGAGCTAAGTCCATAAGAGGGAATCAAAGTGACTTGGGAAAGATTTTGGGTTTGATCACGGATTTCAATCATGGGTTTCAATCATTTGGAATTAATTCATGATATAAGAAAATTCATTGAATTGGTTTGAGGTTTGATTTGTAATTGATTTGATATGAGTTTGGAGTTTGACTTAAAAGAAGGAGGTTGATGATTTGGTTCAAGCTATAGGGTAAGTAAGTTTTCCTAACACCCCTAAGGCATGACCTATTCTTATGGCTAACTCTTCAAAGTCTTTAGGGTTAGGTTGAGTGTTCACCTAATCACTAGAAGTGTCTTAAGACTAAGGGACTCTTAGTGTCTAAGAGAAATCTTATGTCTAAGATGGAGGGGTTGAGAGCTCATTCTGAAAATGAGGTCAACAGGGCTATAAGCATAAATCCTCACCTCTTAAGCATTTTCATGATCTTGTGTCATGGAATTATAAGCCCTAGATTTCTAATAAAAATTCAACTCAAATAAATACATCTTTTTCAAAATATAAAGCCCAACCATAGGATAGTTTGGGATGTTCGCTAGGTTTCCTAGCATCATGAGCATCCCCTACTTATCTTACTTTTACTTCGATAATAACTCACTCCTCTTGATCAATCCCACTTGATCTTCTAAAAAGAAACCAATCGATTGATAGTCCTACCTTCAAAATCTTTGGAAATAATGATCATTTACCTTAATCGAGAGTACTCCTAAGGAATCTCGTTCCTTAGGATGTAATTAACTATGGGGTTTGCCTCCATAGAGAACTTAATAAACATAATTTAAAATAAACTATGCTTTACATTTTCATGTAAAGTAGGGGAAGAATCTCTGGTACATGCGAAGACCCATAGTCCTTAGGAGTCCTTATTCAGGTGATTAGGTCCATTCTAGGGTGGTGACTTCTATCTTTTGAAATAGTACATATTTCCTCAATGTCGTGCATGATCACCCTAATAAGAACATCTGCAGATCTATGTGGTATCCCGACAAGGCATATATATTTTTGCTTTCATTTATCTCTTTCCAAAAAAAGGGGATAAGATGAAGGCAAGAATATATAAAATTTTCATAACAGATTTTTCTGGCGACTCCACTAGGGATGGTTCCTCCCTCCATCTTTGGTAAATGATCATTGTCTCTAAGTATCGATAGTGGGTTTGTACTTTTGTATGAATCCAAGACTATCTTTCTTTTTTCGTTGGCAGTTAGCTTATTTCATCCTTAAGTTAAGCTAGCCAACATCTTTAGGTTTTAGGATCTCACCCCGTGTTGATCTTAAAACCCCCGTTGGTTTCCACAATGGGTGAAAATAAAAATTTAATAAAAAAATAACTAAAGACTTCCTCCTTACCATTTTTATGGTATGGAAAGGTTCATTCCAAGAATATAAATAAATAAATTCTTCATATGAAACATCAATTTCCAAAAAGCACATAATAAAATGTTTTACACAAAAATTTTCATAAATCACCCTCATCTAACAATCTTCATGATTGTTATATGTTGGATCATTTCAAAATTAAAATAAAAAATCATACTTTCCAAAAGCACAAATGAACATCTTCATTCAATTTATTGAATGAAGATTTCATTTTTCAAAACAAAAATGAACAATCATCTCTTCCAAAAATAAAATTAATAATCTCTTTTCAAAAATAAAATTTAACAATCACATCTTTCAAAAAAGCACAAATGAACATCTTCATTCAATTTATTGAATGAAGATTTTATTTTTAAAAAAAAGAATGAAAAATCATCTTTTTCAAAAAGAAAATCAACAATCTCTTTTCAAAAATAAAATCCAACAATCACATTTTCAACAAAAAAGCACAAATGAACTTCCTCATTTAAATTGAATGAGGACTTTCATTTTCAAAATGAAAAGACAATCATCTCTTTCAAAAAAAAATTTTACAATCATATTTTCTGAAAGCACATATGAATATCTTCATTCAATTTATTGAATGAATATTTTCATTTTCAAAATAAAATTACACACTTTCAAAAATAAAATCAACATCATCTTTTTCAAAAATAAAAAAATCAAAATCAAAATCAAAAATTAAAGAAACAACATTTGGATTTCCTTAGCATACCTAAAATTGCTAAGGATCCTCTTTTTCAAAATGAAAAAAAAAATCAAAAAAAAAACAAAAGAAATAACATTTGGATTTCCTTAGCATACATAAAATTTCTAAGGATCCTCTTTTTCAAAATCAAATCAAAAACAGAAGAAACGCATTTGGATTTCCTTAGCATACTTAAATTTGCTAAGAATCTTCCTTTTCAAAAACAAAACACATTGGATTTCCTTAGCATATATAAATTTTCAAAGGATCCTATTTTCAAATATCTTCAAAAATAAAAAAATAACACATTGGATTTTCTTAGCATACCTAAATTTTCTAAGAATCCTATTTTCAAAAATCTTCAAAAATAAAACACACTTGGATTCTTCATTTAGCATACCCAAATTTGCTAAATGAGAATTCCATTTTCAAATCACAAATGATTCACAAAACAAGCAAACAAAGAAAAAGAGGAAGTTGTTTTCAAACAACTCATTTAACATACCCAAATTTGCTAAGTGAGTAAATCCCAAAATTCCAAAAAATCAAAACAAAACCAATTGACCATTTACTTTAACATACTCAAATCTGTTAAATGAAGTGTCCTCAAAATCAAAAAATCAAAATCAAATATGAACCTATGGAAGCATCTCTCCAAAAATATTTGAACCCATTTTCAAAATACCCAAATTTGGTGAAAATGGATTCTACATTCAAAAAAATCCTTTTTCCAATCAATCTCAAAATCTCTTCTAAATTTATTTTGGGCCCCACTTAACACTTTCAAGATGTTGAGTGTGGGTTCAAATTATAAATTTTGAATTCAAAAAAAAAATCAACAAAGTAAGAAAATCTGATTCAAGTTTGTTTTCAACATTGCAGTTTCAATCAACTTCAGTCAGTTCATCGCAATGGCAGCGTAGAAGCATGTGTTCACATTTCCTCATGGGATGGATTTGGCCTTGGATCAGGCCAACCTTCCATGATCTGACTACGCCCACATCATCCACTTTAGTCGAGGCTTTGAGGGGACCAGGATTACATGTGAGGAAACCCCCTTCATGATAGTTAGTAGGAGCATGGTGACCAGGCAGAAACCGGTCATCCAATTCAACATACCATCTGATTAAGAAATTCCCTCGCTAAAATAGAAGGTTGTGGTGGTTCCCACAGTAGCAGTATAAGTGTCAGTATCAATGCGCCTGGTTGTTCCCCATGCTACCCCAATTAGGGCTAGCACCCACTCCTTGGCACCTTCCAAGGGGAAGGCTCCCCTGATTTCAGGGATTGTCTCCTCTACCTTTGAGGTTGGGTCTAGTTCCTACACTACTCGGCTTACCAGGACCTAGTGTAGAAATAAGAACCATATGATCAAGCAGTATCACACTCGCATTGCCAGGGAATTGGAGGCAACTACTCATTCTATTGTAGGAAAGTTTCCTAGGATGGTTTCCCTACTGGTTATAGAAAACCAATTTTACCCTCTCTCTAGATCTGATAGAGAGGATGCTAGGAGGATTTCTGCATCACCTCCACCAGCGGTTCAATTTCAGGCACCTGTTAGTGAGAGGAGGAGGTCGTACGCCAGCCTTCGATCAATTTTACATTGAGTAGGCAGAGCCTATAGATGATCAAAGTTTGAGGCTCAGTTTGATTTGAGATTCATCATTCCAGCAGTGGCAACACTTAGGCGGGGAGCTCTGGGAGGCCCATACATCGGTTCATGTTACTAGTCGGAGAGCTGAGGTCGCGACCTCCCACTTGGACTTTTAGATCGGCACACTACCCGTCATCATGATCTTACTCACGGGGATAAAACATCATAGGAGGGGAGCTCCTATCCCGAGAGAGTCGGTGGTGCCTCCGCCACACTGCTCTTCTCCACGCCCGTCATCTCCCATATATTTTTTAGCATCTACTGTTCCAACCAAGGCCATGAAGGCTGCATCGAGAGAGAAGAGAACCCTATAGGTGATTCGGCTATGGGCAAGAGATCCCATTCCATCTACTACCTATGGCGGGCTCTCTCTTGACCTTACGCTTGATTATGGTGAGGAAGGAATGGTGACCTCGAAATATCGTAGTCATCCCATCACCACCACCACCAGCATGGAGATAGTCACAGAATTGAGGGAGGATGAGCTTGACGCTCTATCCATAGATCCTCCTAGGAGTACCACTCCGCCTAGATCCAGTAGCAATCAGGAGTATCTTTCCTCTAGTGAGCGCAGTCCTCATAAGATCAGCTCCCCAGCAACATCAAAGGTTAGATGCCTATCTGTTCATGACAGTGATCCTACTACCAGTCAGACCAGATCTTTCATGCATGTTCAATTGGATCGATCCCTAGATGACATCGTAGCTCAGTCTCTAGTGGAGAAGAAGGAAATCTTAGGATATGTCTAGTCCAATTTAGAGGATGAAAAGGTTAGCTTTGATCCGAATGAAGATGACCTCTTAGAAGATTCAATAAGGGTACACATGGTAGATATCTGGGTTCCCTCCTCCATGAGCAAAAGACCTTCGTCAGTAATTAAAGCAAAAAGATGAACAAATAGATAGATGCTATTAGCTATTTTAGCACCAAACATCAAAATCAGAAATAAGATATCTTTAAATAAAAGCAACATAAAAGGAGTAAACCTCATTGAGCAATTGGTGAGAGAAGCATTGACTCAAGCCCGAGGAGGATCATCAGTTCCAAAGGGTAGACCCTAACTAAAGGAATTTGATGTCATCCAATATTCTAAGGGTTTCATGCCACCTTCTTTCAAGAGCTTCGATGGCAGAGGGAACCCGAGCCAGCTTATTATGCAGTTCAGAGCCAGCTGTTGCAACATTGGTGGCAGTGATGCTTTACTCTTCCATCTCTTTGCCAGTAGCTTAGCAAGCATAGCCTTCGATTGGTATCTTTGAACTCAATAGTTGGTGAAGACTTTTTTTGAGTTGGAGCAACTCTTCATTGAGGTTTGTTGGAGCTCGGGATTGTAGTGATCTCAATAAAACCTGTGAGTCCCTCATTGATTACATTCTCAGATGGCATAATTTAAGTATGAAATGCAAACCACAGCTATATGAATAGCATGCCATTGAGATTTTGCTTAAGAATATCCATGGCCCGGTCGCCTTCATGCTCAAAGGTTTCACCATCAAAATATTTGAGAAGCTAATTAACAAGGTGTCTAGCTTACAAGGAGAAGATAAACATTTTCCTTTTCTGGAACAATCACAAAGCAAAAGCCACAGAAAGCTTATGAAAAAAAGCCAGTGGTAGTGATAGGAGTAGACAACGGGAAACAACTAGCCAGAGAGAAGTTTGAGAGACCTCGTGCTCCACAGTCATCACTTCTTGCTCCTCTACCACCACCAAGGTCTAGGCCACCATAGCCTCCATGGCACCACCTCCTCCTGACATCATCATGGCGGTGCACATACACATAGCCAGTATGGTTCACCTACTCTTTTGGATAAACTTAACAAGCCTTATTCATTTAAGAGGTAATAAAGTTCTTTAGAATCTCTTAAAGAAGCTTGATTTTTAGGTGCAGAACCTAGAGGAAGTGGGCAAAAGCAATGATCTTAACTTTTGCCCCACCATGCTAGGTCATGTTTTATGGATTGCTTCACATTCAACTAGCTTGAAGCATAGCCAAGACTATAGTTATCCAAGGAATACTTATGGAATAATCATTAGATCCATTAGGGTAATCCTTGGGGATACTTGTGATTCTTCTAAACCAAAAAGGTTGGGATATCTCTTATCCAACCTAGAAAATTATCTCCAAAATCAAGAAACTTTCCTTGCGGGTGCACAGCACTCGAACCTCAACAACAAGGAAGGTTTGCAAGTTGTTTGACTTCGGGAAAGGGGAGCTCAGCGGCTGCCGGCGGTAGCATGTCTTGCACAGATAACCAAGTAACCCACCGCCTCGGTCCACCTCATTTTACACACTTACTACTCAGCTCTTCTTCTAGTAGACATCTTATATCGGTGGATGAGAGCATTAAATCCCTCACCCCACTTACTTTACTTGATTTCTACTATGCACCTCCTTCAAAATCCAAGAAATCAAAGAATAAAGCTAGCTTGAAATATATATGTGCCACTTCTGATGGGTTGTCTAAATCTATTCCTAATGATAACTCTTCAAGTATAAACAACAATTATAACAACTCTGATCTTCCTCTTTCTAATTCAGAGTTGGACTTTCCTTCTTTGAATACTACAGGTTTTCCTCTTGAGATAGACTTGGAATCATCCGATTTCGAGAGTCCCATAGGAGAAGTTGTAGGTTATCCTGACGAGCAGGTAGAATCTACAACTAACTTGCCATAAGAGATCACCAAAGTCAACCTCTGTAGTGGCAAGGTTCTACCTCCTAGGGCAGCACCTCAAGGTAGAGGGAAACAACTCATTGGTACAGATGATCAAGAAGCCTCTCCACAGAATGCTCCACCTATGGATATGCTTGTGGAGGATCAACCTAAGGTGGTCTACAATGTCCTCTCTCACCTAAAAAAGCTTCCATCTAAGCTAAGCAAATATGATGTCCTTATCTTATCCAAAGAGATGAGGGAATCATTAATCAAGGCTCTTCTTAATCCTAAAATATGCTTAGCTCAGTTGACCACAGTCGAAGAGGAGGCACATTATTCCAGAGAAGCCCAAGGGATCACTTCTATAGATGAAGACCATCTTTTGGAGGACATGGAGCACAACCGTCCCCTCTACATTATAGTGGACATGGGCCAATTCATACTTGCTAGAGTTCTCATTGATCCAGGTGCATCGGTGAAAATTATGAGTCTAAAGACTCTTACCTACTTGAGGATCGACATCTCCACACTCCGAGGAGATCGGATGATGTTGAGAGGATTTAATGAGCAAGGCTTGAGGGCTTTAGGTTTCATAGTGTTACCTTTGGATATAGGTGACTGGATACTGAAGCTAAGTTTTATATCATTGATTCGAATACTTTGTTCACCACTTTGCTCAGTAGGTCTTGGATACATCAGAACAAGATGATTCCATCCTTCCTCCATCAGTGCATCAAGTTCAAGAAGGATGGAATAGAATACTGTGTCAAAGGAGATGAAAAACCATTTTCAATTAGAGAGGTTGAGATATATGAGGATGCGACCCACTATCTTCCTCAAAATACCTTTTCTCGTGACTTGGTCAAAATTCAAATGCGAATACAAAAGGAAAAAAAGAAAAATGAAAGTCCAAGTGAACAAGAAAAGGAAATTGAGGAAGAAGTGGAGCCGCATATCACATTCTACCCACAGTTCATTCTATCATATGGACATGTGGGTAGGATGAATCAACCTCCACCAACTAGAGGTTGAGGTAGAAATAGAGGTAGTTCCAGAGGTGGAAGACCCCTGGTTGGCTATCAGCCAATAGGGGTTATGTTCCAGTTCATAGGAGTACCCTTACTATTCACATAGACTTGGAATCTAGCTTAGAGGATGAGTCTAATGAAATAAGCATACCAGCCAACCCCTCTCAGTGGGTTTCATTGGAGGTGACACTCAAGCCAGATAGGGACATAGACCAGGCATCCAGATAAAACATGAATGTATTTGAATCAAATGTATGTGAAACTATCAGACAGCAGTTGGGAACATTAGCTCTAACCTCACTTTTATCTCAAAAAGTTAAAGGTTTAGTAGTTAAGGAAGTCCCTCGGTCTTTTAGATATGTCAAGTCAAAGGGATTCTTTTTGGGACCATCATCCTTAAGTCCAGAAACTGATGTAGGACTTAAGGATAGTTCAAACAAAGAATTAATGAAATTGCCTTTTGATTGGTACCTACCTTGTGTTCTTAATCTTGCAAATAAGGGTTTGATTCATTATTCATGGTCTAAGAATAGGTCAGAGTACTTCAAAAATCTATGGAACATTTGGAGTCTGGTAGATTCTTTTCACACAACACCAACTCCTATGAGGATGTGTACTTAGAAACTTTAGATGATCCACATGATTTTCAAATCAAAGATGCACCGCCAGAATTTGATAAGGATATCCATTCAACAATTAATAAGCTTAAAGAAATCAACCTCGGGATAGAAGAAAATTCGAGCCCGACATACATTAGTTCATTGCTAAATGAAGAAGAAATCAATGACTTAGTTGGGTTATTGATTGAGTTTAAAGATTGCTTTGCATGGAGTTATAAAAAGATGCCCAGATTATCTCCTGATGTAGCAGTCCAGAAACTAGCAATAGATCCTAACGTTAACCCTATCAAGCAAGCTCTTAGACGCATGCGATTAGAAATCGAACAATAGGTCATTTTTGAAGTCAAAAAATTGAACGATGTTGGTTTCATCAGGAAAGAGAAATGTCCTACCTAATTAGCCAGTGTCGTCCCAGTTAAGAAGAAGAATGACCAAATTCGTATATGCATCAATTTTAGGGACTTAAACAAGGCATGTCCTAAGGATGAGTTTCTTTTTCCTATACCAGAATTAATGGTGGACATCGCCTCATCTCATGCAATTTTTTCCTTTATGGATGGGTCATCTGGCTACAACCAAATCAAGATGGCCCCCAAGGATGAAAGAAACACTACTTTTCAAAACCCGATCAGAATCTATTATTATAGGGTCATGCCTTTCGACCCTAAAAATGCTGGTGCTACATAACAATGAGCCATGGCTCAGATCTTCAACGAACTCATTCATCATCAAGTTGAATGTTATGTTGATGATCTAGTAGTCAAGAGCAAAGAAAAGGAATACCATCTCTTTGACTTGAGGGTAGCTTTCAAATGGTCAAGATAATATAACCTCAAAATGAATCCCCTGAAGTGTGCATTCATAGTAGCTTCAGGAAAATTCCTTGGATTTATTGTCTGACACTTGAAATAGAAATAGATCTAGAAAAGATCAAAGCTATCTTAGAAATGCCACCTCCTAAAAGTTCAACTCAACTCAGATCTTTTTAAGGACAGTTGGCATATCTGAGGCGCTTTATCTCCAACTTATCGGGGAGATGCAAGCCATTTTCAGCACTTATCAAAAAGGATGCCAAGTTCAAGTGGGATGATAAGTGTCAGCATGCCTTTGAAGATATCAAGCAGTATTTGGTGAAGCCACCAATTTTAGCAACCCCTATCCCGGGCAGGCCATTGATCCTCTACACTGTTGTATTAGATGACTCCCTCAGTGCTTTGTTGGCCCAAGCTAATAATAAAGAGAAGGAGAGTTGCTTTTACTACCTCAGCGATCATCTAATCTTTTCTAACGCGAACTATCCACCTATTTAGAAACATTGCCTAGCTTTGATCTTTGCATCTCAAAAGCTACGGCATTACATGCTTTCTCATAAGGTGAACTTGATTTCAAAAATAAATCCACTACGATATCTCATGACACAATGATATCGGACGTTTGCGTTGGTCCATAATTCTCTCAGTTTGATATCACTTTTGTACCCTCGTAGTTAAAGGACAAGAAACTTGTGGCAAATTCACCCCACTTCCTGATTCCCCATTTAGTGATGATCTCCCTGATGAATAAATCATGAACTTAGGGTACATTAACAACCACCATTGGGCGATATATTTTGATGGTGCGGCTTCCTTTCATAAAGGAGAAACACCACGATCTACTCTTCCAGGAAAAGCAAGGGTAGGAATAGTTCTCTTAACTCTAGATCACGATGTGATGAGATTCTCATACTATCTTTCCAATCCCTGCACCAACAATAAAGTCATGTATGAGGCTTTGTTTGCCAGTCTGGAGTTAGCCATCACAGTGTGTGTCAAGAGGATCAACATCTCTGAGGATTCTTAGCTGGTCATCAACCAGATTATTGGATCCTATAAGGTTCTCAAACCCAAGCTTCATCATTACCATGAGTATACCATGAAGCCATTGGCCCAAATCCCTGAGGTCACCAGCTACAAGGTCCCTCGAGGAAAGAACACAATAGCAGATGCTTTGGCCAAACTTTCCAAAGAGTTGGCATGTCCAGAAGATGAGTCCATTCCAATAAGGGTCCAAAACAGACAAGTCATATCCCTTATTAATGCTGAACTCATCGAGAGACTTTCTCTTGAAGGGGAGGTTATTGTAGCCAAAAAGGATGAGGAGCTATATTGGAGGCAACAGTTCATAGATTATTTGAACACCAGCAAACTACCTCAAGAGAAGTCATAGGCCCATCAGGTGAAAGAAAGAGCTCTCTCCTATGCACTTATAGATGGCACCTTGTATCGATGGTCCTTCGATTAAATGCGGTTACATTGTTTAGACAAACATGAAGCCCATAGAATTATGATTGAGATACATTGAGGTCTATATAGAGCGCATCAATCCAGTCTGAAGATGAAAGCAAATATCAAGAGACTAGGATATTACTGGCCTTCGATGATTATAGACTGCATGAACATGGCTAGGAGGTTCCATCAATGTTAGGTACACGGTGTGGTCCTACCTCAACCACCCAACATCCTACATCCTACTTTGGCCTCGTGGTCATTTCAGTGTTGGCGTACCGACATTGTGGGTCTGATCGATCCTCTTTCTTCCAAGGGTCATCGGTTCATCTTAGCTGTCACTGACTACTTTTCCAAGTGGGCGAAAGTAATCCCAATCAAAAAGGTCACAGCTCAACATGTGCTTCAATTTTTCAGGAACCATATAGTATATAGGTTCGGGGTGCCTCGATGAATTATATCAAATAATGGTACTGCATTCAAAAGCACCAAGATCAGTAGCTTTGCTAGAAGACACAGTATAGATCAGAGATACTCCACCATCTACTATCCCCAAGCAAATGGCCTAGCAAAAGCATTCAAAAAAACTCTCATCCAAATACTAAAGAAGATACTCGACAACAACAAGCGATAATGGCATAAGTAGTTGGTTGAAGTCTTGTGGGCTTATCGCACTACATACAGAACTCCAACTCAATCTACCCCCATTTTTCTTGGTGTATGGGTCTGAAGCCGTTCTACCCTTAAAAGTTTAACTCCCATCATTAAGGATAGCATTGGGTAGCAAAATCACTACAGAGCAGAATGCAAAGTTATTGTTAGAAGAGCTCGAAGGTTTGGAGGAGATACACCTACGGGCGTGCCAGAACCTCAAGTTATATAAAGCCAAAATGATGCAAGCTCACAACAAGCTAGCCCACCCTAGATCTTTTCAAGTAAGAGAACTTGTATAAGTCTTAAGGAGATCAATTGTTGCTCGTCAAAAGATGGGAGGCAAGTTTGAACCCACTTGGGAAGGCCTCTATGTCATAGAGAAAGCCTACCAAGGAGGATCTTATCAGGTTATTGATTGTAAAGGGGAACACCCGATGCTTCTAATTAATGGGCTCTATTTGAAGAAATATTACCCATAAAAATATATTTGAAAATAATTATCATCAAAAGAACAAAATTTCATTCCAATTCCTTAAAAAATCTTTTCTTCATTCTAAGTGTTATTTGCTTGTCTTGTGAATCCGCCACAACGTGTTTTAGGATAGGTGTAAGAGAACCCTAGAGGCATCCTATCCCTCTTTTACAACACAAACTCAATCAAACACAATTCCCTGGCACTACTAGAATAGGTGTGAGAGAACCTAAGAGGCATCATATTTCGATTAGCACAACTAAGTTAGGTGTAAGAGAACCCAAGTGACATTCTTCCTTGGTGGGAATCCCAGTTGCCATCCGTGGCACCATTTCATCAAAATTCCCCAAGCATGTTTAGAGTAGGTATGAGAGAACCTAAGTGGAATTCTATTCCCTTTAACACAAGCATAGAAATAAACACATATCTTTTATCTCAAGCTATTTTGATGTGAGAGCAAGCCCCCTATGGCACTCACTCATTAGTTTCTTCCCAGGTCACATGCTACCTGTTAGCCACAATGGTCACTTATTTGGAAGATGTGAGTCCCTGTGCTTTCTTTGTGACTTGACCATTAAAAACTAATGAGCACCTTGTTAGTTCGATAGGCCTCACTGCGCAGCTAGTAAGCTACCTCATGTTGACTTCGTTTAAGAAGATATGAGTCCACGAGCTTTCTTCTTGGACTAGCCATCATGCATAAATTAGGTTGAGTATATTTGAGGTTTAGGATAAGTCTCCCAGTAATATTCACTCAGTAGTCACCCTAGATCAGATGGCACCTGTCGAGGCGAAGATAGACAATCCCAGCAATCAGTTCCGCTATAGGAGGATGTGAGTCCCCGAGCTTTCTTCCTAGGCTGATTATCACGAACCAACGAGCACCTTAGGTTGGTTGATGTTCGCTATGCTGACAGCGACTCACCCGGTGGATACACCACTCTTCGTAGATGTGATTCCTTGAGCTTTCTCCTTGAGTTGGCCACCGAATACCTATTTGATATATGACTAGCTATGTCATCTTCCCCAGGGTTTTGGATCAAGCCCTTAGTGGCCTAATCCCCCACGAGCATTCTATTTAGATCACATCCTTTGCAACACCATTTAGACACTACCCCTATTTGGATCACGTCATTTACTTTTGGATTGGATAGTCCCCCTTTCCTGGTAGCCACCCCTGTGGTTGGAGAATTTGTTCAGCAGATATGCAAATTCTCCCTTGGTTCAGTAAATTTGAGATAGATCTAGGCTGATATAAGCTCTTTCTCAGTATGATCCCTCGTAAAATAATAGGGTCCATGATAAATAAATTAATTAATTAATTAATTTTCTTGTGGATTAGGAATTCAAGCCCCTAAAGGGCCCCTTTTCTCAAGCAAGCATCATATCTTTAGGGCAGTGTCAGCATAACTCCCTATAAGAATTGTCTGGCTACTTGAGTTGAGATAAGTCCCCAGGTCGGCACTCTCTCCATGGTCGCCCTTAGGTCAGGTTCAATCTGTTAGCCATAAGCAAATTACCCCCGCGGTCATTTCACTTCAGAAGATGTAAGTCTACTACACATTCTTTCTTGCATGACTGTCGCAAACTAACGGGCAGCCCTAGGTCGAGTCGACATGTTACCTTCTTAATTTGTCACTCCAGTAGTCTTTTTGTAGTGTAAGATGTGAGTCCCTAAGCTTTCTTCCCTAAATCAGCTACTACAAATCAAAAGGCACCCCTTTGGTTGGATAGTTCTCCCCTTGGTTGGGAAGCTACTCCCTTTTGATTAATAAATCTGTGTTAGATCAAGGCCTACATGGTCCCTACTCAGTACAGTCCATTGCATACCGATGGGATTTATCAAAAATAATTAAAAAATAAAGTTAATCTTGACTATTTTTGAGCTAATTTAAGTCACCCAGCAGCATTCACTCAATAGTCAGCCCTTAGTCGGGTTCAAGATATTGCACCAGCAATCGATCACCCCAGTGGTTATTTATTTTGGAAGATGTGAGTCCCCATGCTTTCTTCTTAAACTTGATCATTGCAAACCAAAAGACAATCCCTTTGGTTGGATAGTCCTACTATGTGGTTGGTAGACTACTCCTTTTAGATTGGTAAATCTGTGTTAGATCAAAGCCAACATGGACCATACTCAATGCAGTCCATCGTAAACCAATGGGATCCATAAAAAATTAAAAAAGAAACTAATTTTGACTATTTTTGAGCTAATCTAAGTCCCCAAGTGGCATTCACTCAATAGCCAGCCCTAGGTTGGGTTCAATCCATTTCCTTGCCAATGGATCACCCCAACAACAGATCCTTACTTTGGAGGATGTAAGGCTACTATGCTTTCTTCCTAGTACAGTTATCGCATACCGAAAGACTATCCTTTGGT
The DNA here is from genome assembly GCA_021442155.1 of Cymbidium sinense. Taxonomy (NCBI): domain Eukaryota; kingdom Viridiplantae; phylum Streptophyta; class Magnoliopsida; order Asparagales; family Orchidaceae; genus Cymbidium; species Cymbidium sinense. The sequence continues at coordinate 138,642,665 of CM038222.1, forward strand.
TGGTTAGCCCTACTACATTGTTAGTAGACTAACCCTTTGGATTGGTAAATCTGATGTAGATCAAGGCCATCATTATCCCTACTTAGTACAGTCCATCGCAAACTAATAGAATTTATCCATTCAAAAATCTAAAAATCTAAAATCCAAAACAAACTCAACCCTCCTTTCTAATAAAGTTAAACTAAACAAACAAAATAAATTTCCCCTAACTCCCTTAGTGGAGTAAAATTTGAATCAAACAAATTTAACCTCTATCCCTAGTAGAGTCAATACAAACAAAACTAAACAATCAAATAAATCAAATCATTTCTCCATAGTAAGACTCAAATAAAATCAAACCTCTCATCCCCTTGTGGATGACCTGGACCTCTTTCCCTAGTGGAAAGTTCATATACTCAGTCCCTAATGGATTCCCCCCCCTCGCTCTCTTATGTCTTTGATATAAGTAGAGTCACATTGCACTAAGCTCTTGATTCTCTCTACACCTTGGGTTGGGAGTAGATCATTTATGTTAGTGCATGTGATCGCTCGGTGTTGTTTATCGTTTTGGTCAATACTATTATGTACGGTATGCCTTGTCAGTCACACCACACCTATTGGGCGCCCTTTGTTGACCTCATTTTTAGAATGAGCTCTCAACCCCTCCATCTTAGGCATAAGACTCTTCTTAGACACTAAGAGTTCCTTAGTCTTAAGACACTTCTAGTAATTAGGTGAACACTTAACCTAATCCTAGAGACTTAGAAGAGTTATTCATAGGAGTAGGTCATGCCTTAGGGGTTTTAGGAAAACTTGCCTACCCTATAGCTTGAACCAAATCCTCACTTCCTTTTTTTCAAGTCAAACTCCAAATTCAAATCCACCTTGAACTTAAATCAACTTCAATCCCAAAACAAACCTCAAATCAATCCAAATGATTTCCAAATGAAATCAATTCCAAATGATTTAAGTCTGATTGAATTCAAATTCAAAATTTCATTTCTCCCTTATATTCTCATTTATATTCACTCAAATCAAATCTAAATTCAAATTCAAATACCAAAAATTTTTCAAATCAACCAAATTTATATTCTCATTTGAACTTCAATCAAATATAAATCAAAAATATCCAAATCCCAAAACTAAAATTTAAAATCAAACCAAATTCAAAAATTCAACCTAAGTCTTTCAAGTCAAATTTTTGAACTTAGCCAAATCAAACTCAAGTCAAGCCAAACCCTTGATTTTCCTTCATGATTCAATCAATCCTTCAATCATGAACCCACATATAAACATAAGCTTCAATCATCAAACCAAAACTAAATCCAAAAATCAAACTTAAGTCAAATTCATGTTCACCCTTTAAACTTGAAATTTTGAATCAAACTCATTTAACTCAAATCACTTGTAAATAGATTTTATATTTCAATCATTTATGTGATCAACAAACTTGATCAAATTGACCCTACTTCACTTGACCCAAAGTGACCTATAGTACCTCTTATGAGCCAAATTCTAATCCTACCCAAATTGGATTGAACTAAGCCCACCTAAGCCTCACATTATGATCAAAAATCATCATAAGATGATCAATCACTCAAATTGTGTCAAACTAAGTCAAACCTAAGGGTTGACCAAGTCAACACTTAGCCAAAATGAAGCCTAAACTAGTTAAAATCTACCATAGGCCAAATTGATTGAAACCATTGATCAAAATCAATTCATGATCAATGTTTGAACTTAACCAAGTCATCATTTGAGCCTAACCTAACCCAATTGGCCACTTGACCCAAGTTGACCCAATTCGACCTAAAAAGTCAAAATATGTCAAAACTTGATCTAATCCAAATTGATTGAAACCAATGGGTCAGGTTCATTCCAAATCACATATTGAACTTGACCCAATCATCAATTGGCCAACTAGACCCAACCTAGCCCAATTGATCATGAACCCAACTTGACCTAAAATGTCAAATTGAGCCAAAATCAAATAAAAACCAAAATTGATTGGAAACAAAGATACCAAATCATTTCAAATGACCAACCAAACCTAAACCAACCCATGACCTAACCCAATTAGGTCAAATGGGTCAAATTGGTCAACTTGACCCATTTGACCTAAATGAAATCAAATGAACCAAATCCAAATATAAACCAAATTGAACCAAACCAAAGTTACCAAAACATTTCAAATGGTCATATGAACATGACCCAACCCTTGGTTTTGACCCAATTTGACCAATTGGTCAACTTGACCCAAGTTGACCCATTTTGACCTAAATGGATCAACATGAGCCAAATCATATCAAATCAATTCCAAATTTATTGAAACTTGGTCCAACCCATTTTTCAATCATACCAGACATATTCAAACTAAAATCCAAGCCAAATGACCATTTTATTCTAAGGTCAAAGGGTAATTCTTGGCAAAATTTACTTGGAATTTGGTCAAATCCTCTTCATGGCCACTTATCACCCTCTAAGTGGACTGAGTGGACACTAGTGAGCATGGTGCACTTGACCAATTAGATTTGGATCAGCTAAAATTGAATAACCCACTCCTTGCAAGCACATGGGAATCACTCCTCCCACCCCCACCAAAAGCAAACCATGTAGAAGTTCAAATAGCCAAAACAACCCATTAAATCAGGCCAATTGATCCAAAATAGCAAAGCCATGCTCGGTCGTCCGATCCTTCTAAGGGAGATATACTCTCCTTGATTTCACTTCATTCACACACATTCACATTCGATTGACTAAGAGAGACCTAAGGTAAGGTCCTCAACCTCCCTCAAGCAATCCCCAAGCCATTTGAATTCTTCTCTTCTTGATTTCTTCAAGCCAAAAATAGGGGAGCTCAAGCATTTTTCCAACTCATCCAATACTCAACTTCAATCCAATTGCTCTTGCAAGCACCCTCAGAAGGCCTAATCAAACTCATCCAAAGCTTCTTCCAAGCTTCAAAGGAAAGGGAGGTGGGAGATAGAACAAGGCCGTAAGAATTTGAAGAGGAGCTTGGTCCATAGGAAGATCCACTCAACCTCAACCCCTCACATCTTCAATAGGGCTTCATCTTCACTAGACAAAGCTACCTCGATGGTTGGGAGCACTGGTGATAGCCTCCGGTGAGGTATGCCTTCAAACCGAGCCTAGAATAGGAAGTGTTTGGTCCTTTGTGAAGAGAATTTTTATCCTAAGTAAAATTGGCCATTAGATCTACTTGTGCTAACTCCTAGATGGTGTGGGTAAAGTTTGAGCTCAATTTGAGCTCAATCAAGCTCGGATCATGCCCTAAGGAGTGGACGGATGCCCTCTCCCACAGGCAAGCTCAGTGACGGATCATGGACCGTCCATCTGCGCATTTTGGATGGATGGTCATGATCAAGCCTCATAAGATCCTCTAATTTATCCTATTAGAACTACGCATTTGACTACTTAAATAGAGAATCCTATTGCGACACATGGAAAGCGCGGGCCACGTTAGCGGTCCAGGTGATGCCGATGGGATTAACTGCATAATTAGGCTATTTAATTAGGTTTTAATCATAAAATCTTTAAATATTAATAATTAAATGTATAAAATTCAAAAAAAATACAAAATAAAATGCATTATGAAGATATTTTAAAGAGAAATAATCTAAAATTAAGTTTGATGGATATTGAATAGCAAATTTTATGCAATTAGGGTTTTATAAGGAATGTAATTATGTTAATTACTCCCAAATTATTCTACAGATTAATTTTAAAGTTCCTAGGATTGATTAATTGGATGACCTCTACCTCCCATGATTTTCTTGAAATTTATTAATGGTTTTATTAGGATAATTGACTGATCCACTCCTAATCACTCCCTTAATCAATTAAATGATTAATTAACCTATTAAATGATGATAAATTATTTAATTAAGTTTATTAATTACCATAGAATAGTGAATGAACTTAGGGAATTATATTAGGAATTCTTTCCCAAATCTTTTCCCCTAAGTTTATTTCATTTGGATAAAAATCTAATTAAAGTGCAAATTAATTACATAGTTTAATCACTTAATTAAATGGCTAACTTTCAAAATAAAAACATTCTAGAACTTAACCAATTCATCTTGGGTAGGTGCTTAGGTGTTCAATAACCTAAGTAGCTTAAGAAAATCAAAGTCCCACCAACATGTGTGGGAAGGGTTATGAAAGTACTTAAATTAAACCCTTTAGTTTAATTAATCATTAATTGTGAGCCAATTGCATTCAGACTTTTCTTTCCTAGATGCATTGTTGATTTAAATTTCTTTTGGTTTATGTCATACTTTGGCTCATAATTATTTGGATAAATATGTTAAAGTGGTGTAGGTAAGGCGTAATTAATGGACTTAATGTACACCTAAACCTAAGCAAAACATAAAACTAATTTATTGGTTCTAAAAATTAAACTAAAATAATACACCCATGTGAGAGGTGGGTTAAGACCAGCAAACCTTCTTACATTTCCAAAATCTAAAATCAAACTCAAAATAAAACAAAATTTTCTTAAAATAATTTGATTTACTTTAAATAATCTTATTCCATAATATTGTCATTAGGAATTAGGGTGAATGAATTTACATGCTTTCATCACCTTATTTCTTTCCTAACATGCTAGATATGTATGTCATATGAAAATCATGCATTCATGCTTTTTTAAAAAATTTAAATTAAATTAAAATGAAATATTTTCTTTATGTCAAATTGCATGCTTTGGCTAAACTAAGAATATGAATGGCTATTATCACTATTAAATCCTAAATTATTTTCAAAACTTATAAATCAAATATCATAACTGAATGTAATGCTACTTATAATTATTTACAAGCTTCCATGTGAGTATAAATATAAAGATGTGCATTGTGTAACTTTCCTTCTCTTCTCTTTTAGCATAGTTTTGAATAAGATTTTGCAAAGTGTATAGTTCATTTGAAAAGAACACAACACTTACTTAAATCCATTCCTATTCATTCCTATGTTATCACTTAAGAAGGATATTCACACTTGCATATGGAAATTACATAAACAAAACAATCAAACAAACATAAACTTTTTGCATGATTCTCTTTCCATGATTTCTTTTTGTACATGCACATGTATTTAAGAAAAGTGGTATATTAGTCTGGAAAACCCCGCGGTTGCAAGGCCTTAAGTATCCCTAAGTAGGTCTTATACCTTACACCCCTAGTTCTAACAATGGCGTCGTACTGACTTATGTCTTTATACTCTCAAATGTGCATATGAAAAATGGATAAAAGAATCTCTTTTTTTACTTAACAAAATCATGCATACATGAAACATTCCAAATTTTCTTAAACAAACTCTCTTAGTATTCATCATTAAGGTATGCTAAACACTTCCATTTGCATGTATAGATATGCTTAGGATTCATCCATATGCATGTTACATATGTTGGGAAAAAAGTGAAGTATTGTGTGTTTTGTGTTAGTATTTCACTTTACTTAATCTTAAAATGCCTTTCTTTTTTAATAGGTTTGTTTAGAGAAAATCTAAACTTAGGATTAATTAAAACATATAATAAAATATTTACTAAATAAAAATTAAATATGAATCTACCTTAGAAATTACTTAAGGTAGGGAGAGAGGGGAAGTTTTCTTCTCTTTTTCTCTCTTTACAACACTTAGTAATTAATTGTAGGTTCATTCAAACCTAAACAAATCATAAAAATAAAAATCAACTAAATCAATTAGATCACTTAAATGAAACCACCCTCTAAGTTGAATATTTTCATACTTAGAAAACTCTAACCTTAAATCTTAGCTAAGCATACCACACAAATCTTAAATAGCATACACACTAGGCTAAGTCACCACTTTTAGCTTTAGGTTAGGGCAATGCATGGTTTAATACTTTGCTTTTATTTAGTGATGTAATATTTTAGTATGGATGTTTGGGTGTATGTTCATAAACTGAATGGTGGGGCGATCTTAGTCTAACCATTATCTTTTGTAGGGGATTGTGCTTAAGAGGCGTTGTAATAAAAATATAACTATTTTTTCTATGCAGGTGCTTATGCCCCTAAGAATAATGTAAAATATGCCAGGTGGACTTAGTTACCCATGTGCGGGGTGCTAAATTCAATTTATATATATACATGCTTGAGATTGTATGATTTGTTTAGCTAATCTCTATTTTGCAGGTTTTAGTTAGATTTCTTTTCTCATTTTCATGTAATTTTATAATTAGGATTTGGAATGATTGTTATATGGGATTAAGATGAACATTGGTTATAAGAGTATGTCTTGTGTAACATGTGAAGCCTTTGGAGCAATCACATTCTAACTAACCAAAAGAAGAAAGAAGAAAGAAGAAAGAAGAAATGAAGAATGAAGACCCCCATAACAATGAATTCCTTCTTGGTTGTAATTTATTCATTTATAATTCGGGTTGTATAAGGGTAGAGCTCGACTACCCAATTTATTTTTGGGTTTGTGTGGTGGAGCCCTACCACAAATGGCCTCTTATTCTTTTATGCTAGCTTTATAAATTGATTGATGTTTGTTTAGCTTATGCATTAAGATGGCATATTTTCCTAGTTTCTTTCTTATTTTGATGTATGGCCTGAATGAAAATTAAGCTCTTAAGAAAATAGATTTTATATCCAACTAATCAATTCAAACTAAAAAAATAAATAACTCATAACCTAATCTAAAGCTTAGGTTATAAATCAAGATAAAATCATTAGCAACCCCTTAGCTGGATGTTGTATTTTCTTTCTCACATCATGCATAAAAAAGTATATTATTTCACTCTTGATTGGAGGGCTTCCATCTCTTCCAGAGAACTTGGCTTGACCTTTGAGAGCCATAATGGAAACACACCTTCTTATATTACTGATTTTGGCCCATAATTTAATTTCTCATGCATTAGGCATATGAATCCTAAATCCTATGTCAAATTGATTGTCAAAAAATAAAAATAAAGCATAAAAAATGTGCATTAGATTTAAGTCATTAAATCATGCCCTACATGATTTAGTCTCTTTGGGAGTATGTTTAAGGACTTAGCCTCTTTCTAAATAAACAACAACTTAGCTATCTTTCAAAAGCATATGAGTTGCCTACATGTATTTAAAATCATAGAAGGAGTTAGTTGGCGGCCACCCCTAGGCGGTTGTAAGTCCAAACAGTGAGGTGATTTATCCTCTCTTGTGGAGGTAAACTAAATACCTATTTTTTCCTTAGATTTAGGTCATGCTCTGGCCCTCGCTAAAGCTCCCTAAATTTAGGTTCAGAGGTTGCTTCTCCCCTTTGCGGGCTATAAGCATAAATCCTCACCTCTTAGGCATTTTCATGACCTTGTGTCATGAAATTATAAGCCCTAGATTTCTAATAAAAATTAAACTCAAACAAATACATCTTTTTCAAAAATATAAAGCCCAACCATAGGATAGTTTGGGATATTCGCTAGGTTTTCTAGCATCATGAGCATCCCCTACTTATCTTTCTTTGGCTTTGATAATAACTCCCTCCACTTGATCAATCCCACTTGATCTTCTAAAAATAAACCAAACGATTGATAGTCCTACCTTCAAAATCTTTGGAGACAATAATCATTTACTTTAATCGAGAGTATTTCTAAGGAATCTCATTCCTTAGGATGTAATTAACTATGGGGGCTTACCTCCATAGGGAACTTAATGAACACAGTTTAAAATAAACACTACTTTACTTTTCCATGTAAAGTAGGGAAAGAATCTTTGGTACATGTGAAGACCCATAGTCCTTAGGAGTCCTTATTCAAGTGATTAGGTCCATTGTAGGGTGGTGACTTCTATCTTTGGAGATAGTATATCTTTCCTCAATGTCATACTCGATCACCCTAATAAGAATATCTGTGGATCTACATGGTGTCCCAATAAGGCGTATATATTTTTGCTTTTATTTATCTCTTCCCAAAAAAAGAGGGGATAAGATGAAGGCAAGAATATATAAAATTTTCACCGCACATCATCGAGGTAGATGTATTATTTTACTATTACAGATCATGTCGACTCTATTAAGTTAATAATAGAAGATCAGATCTACTGTCATATGACAGAATTAGCATCATAGATATTTTACTAAGTTGAAAATCTTATAAAATTATTATTAGATTTTTAAGTTTTATTAACCCGAACCTGGTCCTAAGACCCAACTGGAAATTAACCCGCATAGCATCCTCAGACACATTAAATTTAACCATTCAGCATAGTATCAGGGCACATGCGGGTAATTCAATTCAATATTAATTTAAGTTTAAGGGATTTGAATAGTGTTATTTATTTTTATTATGTTTTATTGCAAGTTTAGAATTTTAGATAAAATTTTGAAAGATTACGACCTCCGACGCTTCCAATATATGGAACTGGGTCTGGGTCCCCACCATACTAAGAAAGATATGTATGGGTGGTGTAAACACCATGGCCGAATGCGTCATCCTTTAATACCAAGAAAGACATGTATGGGTCTCTGAAGCACATGCATATAATATAGATTTCCCCATAATGTTAAGAAAGACGTGTACAAGTATTTATATACTTGCAATGCTAGTTTAAACAATTGATTTTAGCTTGGTGGTTGACTTTATATCAGGGTACTTAGGTCTTCTATTGGTATAAAATTTGGCGATTTTGGTAAAGATCTGGGCGTCATCCCCGTGATAGGGGTACGTATGTTGCCCACCATGCCAAGAAAGGCATGTATGAGTGGTATAACTGCCACGGTCGAATCCGTCATCTCACCATGCCAAGAAAGGCATGTATGAGGCTCTAAGGTACCTGCATATAACACATGTTTCCCCACCATGCCAAGAAAGATGTGTACGGGTACTTAATATTTGGCCACTTGAAATCTTTCTCCCCACCACGCCAAGAAAGGCGAGTATGGGGTTTACCAGCTACGGCACAAGAGTTTCCTATCAGCTGCGGCGAGAGCATCACTTATCACTTCATGCTAAAAGAGGCGCGTTGAGTTCCACTCATGCTAGATGTGTCAGTTTAGGGACATCCACGAGCATGTTATACATGTAGAGGAGGGAAGGAGCTTCTCTGTGAGGGAGCTTCGGATAGGAAGGATGTCGGAGCTATTGTGCTCGCAAGAGGGATGAACAAAAGCTGATGTGCGCTAGGGAGCTCGAGATGAGGGCTAAGGCCACTGGGTTAGGTTAGGTGTGTGGGGGGGGGGTTATAGAATTTTCTTTATTTAAGTGAAAATTAACCATAACTGACATTATTATATGGATAATATATATTTATATATGTTAATTATAGGTTATTCTTATGTTCCAAACCCAACGACACAGTCCATTTCACGATCGGAGGCCATTTGGTTCAAGTCGGTGCCGAATCAAATCAATTTCAATTCAAAAATGCGCATTATCAATTTTAACAGCTCAATATTTGTGCAGACTCATCCAAATTAAGCGTTAATAGTCTCCTTTGAAATGTTTTGATGTTTCGACACTAATGTTGTGATCAATTTCATGAACGAAGATCGTTTGGGCATCGTCTCGGACTCCCAACCTCAATATGTGTAGGATCATCGACGGATTTTCTTCTTGATCGATCAAATGTGAAATTGTGAAATATGTATATTATAATCAATTTTGATATTTTGAACGTGATGGAGGAGTTCGTTTATCGATCAAAGGTCATTTTGACTAATTTTGGTGATTCCTAAGTGCATTTCAGCTTCGATTTGTTCGTTGTTGTATATGATTGCTCGATATTCACACAGACTCATTCAAATTGAGAGCGGATAATCTCATTTGATAGATTTCGATGTTTCTAAGCTTAAAACATTGTCAATTTCATGAACGAAAGTTGTTTGGGCATCATCGCAGCCTCTCAACTCCGATATATGCATTAGCGCTTCGATGACCCTCTTTCTTGATCGGTCTACCGTCGGATTGTGCAGGATGTATATTATAATCAATTTTGACATTTTGAATGTGATGGCGAAGTCCGTTCATTGATTGGAGATCATTTCAACTGATTTCAGTGATACCCGGTGCATTTAAGCCTCGATTTGCGAGCTGTTGCATTCGAAGTCGATCAATTTTGTCTTGTGAGCTCGACTCGACTTATGGCACGTATGGAGGTCAACAGCTATTCGATTTTCAATTTTCGATTCATTTTTTTTAAATGGGATCGTTTAAATCAAATAAATTGAATAAACTAAATTTAGTTAAAAAGTTATAAGTATGTAATTTTGATTGTAAATGCTTAGTTATTTGTATAAATTTATAGATTTCTAATTGACTAAGAAATTTTTAAAGTATACAATTTATTTGGTTGTATTTTAATTAATTATTTCATTAAAAAATTTTGTAATTATTATATGTTGTTTGATTTAACCAAAAGCTGAACCAAATAAATCGAATTATAGTTCGATTCAATTTTATACCTTATTTGGGTGGTTTGGTTATTTTTAGTTATTATGTTTGATTTATTCAGTTTAACAAAAAATTCAACCAAATATACACTCCTAGTCCTAAGATAGCGGTGTGCGTTTGGTAGATTTGGATGGACTGGATGATAAATTTTTAAAATCGATTGGTTTTGGATTCCTAAAAAAATTGAACCAAACTGACCAAATAAAATGTAAAACCAAATAAATCGAATAATAATTTAGTTCAGTTATTTTGGTTTGGTTTTGGATAAACTAAAGTTGGCTACATTTAAAAATTATTTGCATAATTTTTTATTGTATAATGAACAAGCAATAATAAAAACAACATAAATATAATAAAAATGCAATTAACTACTTCATGAACTAAAAAGATATTTAAAACTAATTTTTTCTTACCTGAATGATGTTTTGAACTTAGAAGTTGATGGAATCATATTACCATATTATGAGACCAAAATATTTTAAAAAATTAAAAAATGGTCCTCCAAAAAAGCACCTACCAAGTATTCAAAAAATAAATAAAAATAAGTGTATAATAGATAAGCCTATTATACATAAATTAATAATACCATATTATATATAATTACTTTGGTTTATTTGGTTCCATTCAAAATTTTATTTAACAAACCGATCCAAAAACCAAAAACCAAAGTTTTCATTAATTAAAACCAAAATCCAAATTACTAAGTTTAAAACCGAACCAAATTACTCAAAAACTTTGGTTTTGTTTAATTTTTTGGTTAAAAAACCAAATAATGCACACCCCTATCTAAGATATATATTATAATTTTTAAATATGAAATAAATTACTAAAACACAATTATCTAACTGATAAATGTTTTGATATCAATAAAATTCAATGATGCATCATGCAATGAAAGCTTGTGCCAATATTGTCTTTGTCATGGTGGTGACAAATAAGTGTTAATATTCATGCAGGAAGTATCTACTTTTTAAGCCTTTTCTTTAAAATAATATAATTAAATTTAGCCTAGTGGTTGAGAACTTAGGGTTCAAATAGGAGGTATTGAGTTCGTGAGTTTGTCATCAAATTACCTCAAATGTCCGCCCATAAAACTTTTTAAAAAAATTAATATTTTTTTTTTTTTTGGGAACCCCATATAGGGGAATTTTATTGCTCAAAAAAAAAAGTGTTATGAGATCCTTAAGAAAGGATAAACTCAGAAGCTTCCGCTCAAAGAGCTACAAACATCCTAAAGAGTGAATCCCTTAACTAAGTACAACCACGCAATAAAAAGAAAAAGAAACTACTAAGGAAAGCAAAAGATACACAAGAGCAAAAGCAAGGCTAGCCAACAGCAGCGAATGTTGAGGCTGAGGAAGTTTATACCTTCAGAAAGAAATGACCTGCAGGAAAAGAACACAAAATCTACAAACATCTAGAGAAAAAGTTAGCACCATTAAAATGATATGAGTTAGATCAGTGGAAGAAACATAAAAACTGAGAAAAAAAGGAGAGTTGTAGAACAAAGATCCAACACACTCACACCAACTTGGGGTAGCCACAACCATGTGCATCCAAAACCAAAGGAAGGGATACAACAGACGTGCTACTACCAACCAAAGAATGGGTGAACTCAACCATCCATCATAGCCTACAAACTTGGGGAGACAATCCATCCATTGGAAGAGAGTCGTGTGGCCGAAACAAGCCCTCAAACTAGGCCTAAAGCTTCCACAATAGGAAATCTTCAAAGTAGAATCCTTAGTTGACCAAACAGCAGCCAACCGCATAACACCAAACAACAAACCAGCCACCATAACTTCCAGTGCGCAACAGACTGAAAGCCACAAAGCGAGCCCAACAAAAAATGATTTAAGAAATGTCGTAACAGCAAGCAGACCACAAAAGAAAAGAGGAGACTCACCAGTGGGTATAATAGAGAAAGGTGAGGGGATATAATCCCAGGCATTGAAGGAAGAGCACAATGCCAAACAGGAGAAAATTTAACCCATATATTAGGACAAGAAAAGCTATCCAGCAGTTGGAGCTATAGCAAGTACCAGCCTTGGAAAACAACCAGAAGAAGCCACCAAGGGGATACATAAAAAGCGCACGAAATACAAAAAATGAAACAGTAATAACAGCATAATTCAAATGTAAGAAATAATCCAATCGGGACTAGTCAGACCAAAATGACATTCAACAAGTGAGGGGACAAAAGCAGCACACAAGCCTAAAATGGGAGGCTAGCCCCCACCCAACCAAACAGTTGAAACAACCAGGCAATAAAATAATATTAAAGGTTTCTAACATATGGCAAACCCATTTTATCTAAATTCACAAGCCCCCGTAAGAAGGAAGGAATATTATCATTGAAGAATAAATTCACAGAAGAGGATTTTGCACCCCAATTAGCAAGGAAATCAGCACAAGAATTACCTTCCTGATAGGTATGAGAAATATGGTAATCAAGGGTGGCAAAAAGCCTCCTCGTGTGGTTAAGTAAATAGAAAACTTCAGCGTTGCCATGAGCTCCCGATTTTAATAATTCCAAGAGGAGGAGAGCATCAATTTCAAACCAAATTTTCTTGAATCCTTTCTAAATGCAGACAGAAATTCCATAGTGAAGATCATAAAGCTCAACAAAAAGAACAGAACAGGGTCTTAGAGAAACAGCAAATGCGGTGATCACCTTTCCTCTATAGTCTCTTAAAATCCCTCCACAACCATAAAGGCCATTAGAAACTGATCCATCAGTGTTGACCTTAATGACATGATAATTAGGCTTTATCCAATATATAATTTTATGAGTATACTCAAACTTCAAAAAAAAAAAAAAAAAAAAATATTTATAAAGAGATAACATAATATTTAGAATTCTAGGTAATATAGATAATAATATAATATAGCTGACATTGTAACAAAGAAAATTTTTAAGAAGTTGCAGAATAGAGAGGGATCCATCAAAGAGGAGAGTATTTAACATACTATCATACCATCTCCAAACCTTAGCAGCAATAGGGCCATTCACGAAGACATGATCCACAGTTTCAATGTGAAAGCAACATTCGCATTTGTAGGGAAGATGGAAACCTTTGTTAAGGAGAGAGGAATCAATAAGAATGTAGTGCTTTAGAATACGCCAAGTTAGAACCAATAAAGAAGAAGGGATAGAATTACTCCAGATTTTAGTAAAAACTAATGATTCTTGAGTTTTAAGTCTGAAAGCATGCTAAACATCCTTGAGAACAAAATCTCCAAAGGAGGAATTTTTAAACAGGATTTGGTCAGATTTGTTAGATGTTGGATTAATATTAAGGATTTTGTTAACGATCCCATTAGGGACATTGGAAACTAATTAAGTTACATCCCAAGTGTTATGCATAATGAAATGGCTAACCTTAAGCCTCTCAATAGAATGAGTATTTAGTAAAGAGGCAATAAAACCCAAACCCAGCCAATTATCTTGCCACAAGAAGGATGATCCCAAATTCACACCTCAGGAGATCAAATTCTCAGCAGCCCACTTGATATTACAAAGTCTTCTCCACACCAGAGAATCCCCAAGTTTGAAAGAACAAATGAGGGGGTGTTTCCCCTTACAGTATTTGGTGATCATAAATTGCGACCAATAGCTATGATTGTTCTTAAAATTCCACCACATTTTGTATGAGAAGCATTTAATGGAGTCTCCTAAAGTTTTGCATCCTAAACCACCTTCATTCAAAGGCCCACAACAGTTGTTCCAGCTAGCCCAATGTGTTTTTTGGAAGATGAGGTAGATCCTCAAAAGAATTTGTTAATAAGTATGTTAATCTTTTTAATGATAGAGGTGGTAGGCACAATAGTGGATAGCAGATAGAAAAGCAAGGAGCAAAGAATACTTTGATCAGGATAAGTCTAGCGCCAAAGGAAAGTAAATGGAACTCCCAAGATGAAGTTTTCTTATATATTTTCTGAATAACATCATCAAAGAGGGAAGATCTTTTTATTCCACGATATAAAGGAGTACCCAGGTACTTAATAGGCATAATTTGATGAGCAAATCCTGTAATGTTTTTTGGCATTGATCCTAGATGATGAAATCGACGGACTAGCAATAAAATAACTTTTGTTAGGGTTAATCTTCAAGCCACTTTTCCTTCCAAACAAAGTAAGGAATTTACATAACTTTTAATATACGGGTAGATCCATTGTAGAATATTATGAAATCACAAGAAAGCTAAGGTGGGAGATGGAAAAACCACCCTTAGTTTTGTAGAACATGGTAGGCATTTTACAAAACATCTGCTCAAGACTTCTAGAGAGATATTCCACTACAATAATGAAAAGAGCCAGAGAAATGGGATCCCCTTGCCTTATCCCATGAGAGGAGGAGAAGAAGCCATGGACCTTGCCATTAATAAGTAATAAAAACTAAGAGTTCTCAATACCATTCTTAATTAGTGTAATAAATTGATTAAAAATCCAAAAAGAGTTAGAATTTTATAAAGAAACAACCAATGTTATCATTAAATTTGAAACGTCACCAGCATTTAAAATGTCACCAGTTTGGAGAGATGAGATTAAAATGGGCACAAAGCAAAATGGCTCCAAAGTTCAAGGTTATCTATTTTAGGGATTAGGATAATGGAAGTGCTAGAAAAGTATTTAGGGAGGATACTCCCTTTTAAAAAGTCCAAAATAGCTTTAATCAAATCTTATTTGATAATATACCAGCACTTTTGAAAAAATAAGGTAGTAAAGCCATGAGGGCTACCACCAATCGGTGCATATTCTCAGAAGTGAAAGCTATTTCGGACTCGAGGGTAATGAAGTAAGCATATTGTTATCTTCATCAGAAATGACCTTAAGGATAACTTCACGCTGGGATAACTCATCATAGTTCACATTTTTATTAAGGAGCTCAGTAAAGAAAGAGATACCGTAATCGAAGCTCCTTATTATCGACACCAACTATCATCATTAGTTTTTTTTTTAATGTGGTTGAGAGCCTTTTTCCTTTTAACCATTGCATAAAAATATTTGGTATTTCTATCTCCATCAGATATCTATTTTAAAGAAGCTTTTTGCCTCCAATAGGTCTCCTCCATGTCTTGGTAGAATGTTAACCTATCTTTGGCTTGGTTTAAAAGGACAATTTTGGAAGGGTCATGAATGGAAGCGTCTTCTAAAACTATAACCTCATATTCTAATTCTTTGATGTTGGTAAAAAGATTTTTAAAGCAGTGTTTGTTCCACCATTTGAGGCATTATTTAAGCATTTTTAATTTAATCCATAATCTTGTCATCCCTACAATAGAACCATCAGGATGGAGAGGATCGCCCTAATTACTAACAACCACCCCCAAAAATCTATCGTACATAAGCCACATATTTTGAAACCGGAATGGAATATGAGAAAAGGGGGTATCCACACTAATCTTGATAGAGATGAGCAAAGGGGAATGGTCTGGTAAGGTTCTACTGAGATGTTCAACAGCAGTAGTAAGAAAAAAATTGATCCATAGATTGTTAAACAGAATCCTATCTAATCTTTTCCAAAGTCTGTGATTATTCCAAGTGAAATGAGATCCAATAAAACCAATATCGGTAAGGTGACAATCCAGGATCATGTTATTGAAATCCTCCATGGAGAATAGGTTAGGTGCATTACCACCAACTCGTTCAGAAGAGGAAGAGATAGTGTTAAAGTCCCCACCCACAAACTAGGGAGCATTGATCGAGGAAGAGAAGTTAACCAGATCTTCCCACAAGATCCTTCTACCATACCTATTACAAGAGGCATAGACAAAGGATCCAAAGTAACACCAATTATCAAAGGTGATTTTAACATTGACAACCTAGTGTAAATCCTGCATAACATGTAAAACAAAAGGACTTTTTCAGAAAATTCAAATTTTATTACTCGAGTTAGCAAAGAAATTATCAAAACCAATCATTCTAGTAATAGAATGAATGTTAGAGGGTAGGATAAAGGGTTCCAAAATGGTCAAGAAAGAAATATTATGGGTTCGAACTAAATTACTGAATCTGTTGCGAACATAAAGGGAACCAATCCCTCTCGCATTCCAAATGAGGAAAGAGACCATTTATTTTTGATAAGAGGAGCCAAATCTAGTAACTCTGGCAAAGCTAGGAAATTTTTCGCCCGTGCTCTGGCGATTTCCTTTTCCCCTTTCTTCATGCGGCTTCCTGATCTCTCTATCTTCTCGACGGCCTGGTCTGATTTTGATTTTCTTGAAATGCAAGCCTGCTGATTATGGACTCGACATCGGCTCCCCCTTGGGGAAACCTAGCCTCCTCTCTTGCGGTTGTTAAATTTGTTGAACCCTCGAAAATCTCTGGCTTAAATCACTCCATGGAGTCTAAATCTTTCAAATATGTTCTTGCGGGTAAGGCAAAAAACACAGGTGAGTCACTTGAGCTTTTATCTACGTCTTTTCGAGGTGTACCCACGATCATATGTGCGGATTCGGTGGTGGAAAAGCTTGTTAAGCCTTTTGAATTTACACTGGTTGGTAAATTTGCGCTGCGATGTCCTTCTATGGATAACATTAGATCCTTTTTTTTCATAGTCTTAAACTCTCTGGTGTATTTTCTGTTGGATTGATTGATTCACAGCATGTTCTGATTCAGCTTTCTAATGATCTAGATTACTCCCAAGTTTTTTTTAGACGTTCGTATTTTGTTTTTAACTGTCAGATGTGTTTGTTGAAATGGACACCTTTTTTCGCCATTAAGGAGGAGTCTCCTATTGTTCCTGTCTGGTTGTCCATTCCCAACCTTCGCGTGCATTTCTTTAATCCGGAATTTCTCTTTGTTATGGCTGGGTTGTTCGGTCGACCTCTTCAATTGGACCAGGCGACTGCTTCTAACACTAGACCTTCTGTTGCCCGGATACTTGTTGAACTAGATATAACTAAAAAATATCCTAAGGAAATTTGGTTAGGATCAGAAAAATATGGTTATTTACAAAAAGTGAAATTTGAAAACTTTCATGTATTTTGCTCTCATTGTAAAATTCATGGGTATGGATTTGCTGAATGTTTTGTGGTTCACCCACACTTAAAGAAAAATACTGTTGTGCCCTCCAAAGCTGCTCCGTCTATTAAGGCTCCTTTGATTGAACCACAAAATGTTATGACCACTAATACACCCGTACCGATATCTGACGGCCATTGCCTTGAGATTCCTATCCCCCAACACGGTTCTACGGAGGCTACACCTGACCATTTGCAGGTTGGCACGCTTGCTAATAATGATGCGGTTCCTTCTAATGGAAATCACTTACAATGCAACAATATTGGCATTAATGTTACTAATAGTAGCTCTGATTCCCCTATGGTTGTTGATTCCCTAACTAATGCAAATATCCCTACCTCTGTTTCACCATTAACTAAAGGTCAAGTGAATGATCTTGTAGGAATGGCTGATGTGAAATATTTAGATATAGTTTCTACTCCTGATTTAGGTATTTGTGTTTTGCCCACTTCTAATCCCTCTTGTGCTTCTTCTTCTAACCTTGACCTGATTCCAAATCCGACCTTACATCATAACAATGAATTGGAAGAAGGTGAAATGGCCTACAACCCCCAGGTGCCTCTTTTCACCAAGCATTTTACTGATTTTTCTTTATCTGACAGTGAAGTTGTGGATATGGCCAATAATTTTCAGACAGTTATAAAAAAGTTTTTAAAAAAATTAATGTTAGATTTTCTATAAATTAGAATTCATCATCTTTCTAAAAATATCTAATTTGACATTTAAAAAATTAACTATTGATTCCAAAGAGAGCCTTAACTCTATTGAACCTATTTTGAACCATTTTCCACTTTTTTATAACATAGCTCTAAATATTTTGATTTTCCTTTTATTGCAGAGCAGACTTCGATAGCTTTTCAAAAATTTATAGAAACAAGTCACCATCATCTTTATCATCATTAACTTTATCTCAGTGAGTCGGGCATAGCCGATCCATTCCTTTCCATAAAATTTCCAAACAAGTACTTTATAAGCAAACCTTTCATAGAGGCTTCTTTCAATCCCTGTTATCTCTAATGCATAAAAATCCTGTTCAATAAAGGCTTTAGGAAACAAGTGCCTTCTGAGCAAACCTTTTCTCTGAGCCTTCTTGTGCCATTGCATAGAATCAAGTTGCTTTTTATATATACGAGATATAATTACTCATCTAAAAGCGTTCTCTCTTTATGCACTTTTGTTTTTTTTTTATTGAGATTTGTGCATTTTTTCCGTTGGAAACATAGGATTAATTAATGGTCCGAGAAATGTTTTTAGTTAAATTTGCTATTTAATAATTATTTTCTTGGAAGTTTACCTACATATCACATAATTCATATGATTTTATATATTGAACACTTAAAGTTAAATATTTATTTATCTAATACTTTCTTATGCTTAAAAAAATACATTTCACCTTAAAAAAGTTATTAAAAATGATATGTTTGATGTGATATTAAAGTTTAAGATATTATATATATAAAAATTAAAGTTTATGTATTAGATATGTAAATACATAAAAATTATGAGATATGTATGTAGATCCCTTTATTTTATTTTGTAATTTAATAGCTATTTTAATTTATTTTATTTGATTTTGTTATTTAATGGCTGTGATGGCCATGAGAATTGGATTTTTCTTTTTATTTTCAAATGTTAGATGGTTAGCACTTATGGTTTCTTGCGGAATTAGAACATTTTGGTTTATGGATAATTTATTCAAGTTACACATTAGTTCATGAAAAATGTCTTTTACAGGATGCTATTTAGACCATGCTGCTTTATCATCACCATAATTGATCGAAGGTTTGTTATTACTACATACTATGCTCTTTGAGGCTGTCATGAGTTCTCTATTGTGCATTATTTAATAGAATTTGAGAATGAATTAAGATGACCTTATTAGACTCATGAATAGAATTCATTCTTGATGTGGTGAGAAAAACAAAAATTACTTTCATTAGTCCATAGATTTAATTTTGATCACATTTACTATTTAAAATTTGAGGGATTTTTATACATATCACACAATTCTTATGTATTTACATATCAAATATCTAAACTTCAATTTTTACATATATAACACTTTAATCTTTAATATCACATCAAAAATATTTTCATCACTCACTTTTTAAGTATAGGATAATTTTAGATATTAGATATGTAAATACATAAGAATTATGTGATATGCATGTAAATCTTCCTTAAAATTTTCTTCTTTATTCTTTAGGTTAGTTGTGGCACCAAAATGTATATATTATTGATATAATTCATAGTCTGATTTATAATTTCCTTCATTGCAATAGTGCGGGAAGCAAGTTAAAAAAACTATCGTTCTTTGGAAATGCCTTCAAACAACTGCTACTAAAGTGAGAAATTGATTAGCCTTTAACATATATAAAAATAACCACTTTACCTTTCTTATGATTCATGGCTTAATGCTGTCTCTTTCAGTTTTGAGAGTTCTATGGTGAATTGGTTCGGCTCTCATTTTGACATAAGCGTTAAAGATTTTAGTAAGGAAGGTGGCTGCGTTGAGCTTTGTCTTACTCTAACTATGTGAAGAGTTCAACTTGTTGTAGTAAAATGCTTACTGCAAATGATGCCTACTGTAGCACTAATTGATATTAGAATTGCTTAGATTACTCCTTAAAAACTGCTTATATTCCTCTTAATGTTATTCTTAATGCTGAATGTGCGAATGTGACGTGGAGCAATGTTATTATTATTATTAGGAAGATTTACATTATTATTATTATTATTATTATTATTATTATTATTATTATTATTATTACTGTTACTATTTAAGGTGGAACAATCTTATTCGGTTTCTTAAGTAAGCATATTTTGTTTGATAAAAAAAATCAAATTAGAAGACTTAAAATTCAGGATGTATTGACTGATAGGGGCATTTCTTTATCTCAAAGCTATGTTTTGCAAATACTATTAAAATTCTCTTTCATTTTTTTTTTCTGTAGAAAAATTATTACATGAGAAATCTGGATATAACTTCTAGATTTAGACTTTCTTATAATATAATATCATGTGACGCTCAACTAATGATTGATTATTATGTATTACTATATATTGATGTGTATATAGACGTTGTATAATATCATACAGTTAATATTACATCAATATATAATATTTTATATTATCTTTGTATTTCACAATTTTTGTATTATATTTTTATTGTGATTAATGTAGATGTTCTTCTTATATTTTTTTATGGTGAACGTATGATTTCTCTCAAATTAAATATAAAAACTTAGTATTCAAACTGTTATAATCTGTAAATTAAATTGATGTCATAACTATTTTTAATTAAATATATATAATTAATTTAAGAAAAAACCTATAATTCATAATAAAAATATATTTTAAATTTCTTTTCATTTACAAAAACTATATAAGTTATTTTTAAAATTAATTGACTAAAATATTTTCAATATAAGATTCCACGTATTTTAAAAAAACTGCAAGTTAAACTATATAAATATATATAATTTCTAAATATATACAACCATCTAAAATACCATTTTTTGATATCAACAACTTTTTCTTCATTCTTTGGATAGGCACGTATATTGCTTCCCCCCAGGTCACTAGATCCTTCCTCATTCCATGTTCTTGGATGCTTTGCATGCCACGTTCTCCATCATTCAGGATAATTGCCGTAATTTCTGGTCAGGAAGCTTCCTCGTGCATTCTTTTTTTTATAACAACCAATATTTTAATAAGGTTACGCAGCTACGTCTCACCATCTCTCACCCAAATGGAGCACCGCATCCCCGTCCTCTTCCTTCCGCCCATTAAACTTTATTTTCTTCTTCTTCTACTACTTCTTTCAGGTGCTGATTCTCGGCTTCTCCCCATAGTCGATGAAGCACTCCGACGCCATGACACAGATGTATACATTATCGACGTGGAGAGACATGAGCAGCACGAACTCCTGAGCGATGGTGAACTTGAGAGCTTTCACCTCTCCTTCCTCCCAAACTCCACCCTAGACTCTGGCGAACCACGGCTGCTATACTCCTACCGCCATGTCTTAAGCGGTTTTGCCGCCCGTCTCACTCAAGGAGAGTTGGAGACCGTCAAGTTCAAGCCCGGCTTCCTCTTTGCGCAGCGCGAACGCCACAACTCGCTTGCGACAACTTATACACCAAAGTAAGGTGTTTTTATTCTATTAACTGCTGCTCAAAAATTTTAAGTACTAAGAGTGTTGTAAGATTGGAAGTAAAGTTGTAGCTAAAATCTTTATAGGTGACATGTCATCTTTATTTTTTGTTATGAGATAGATCACAATGATGATGTTGGCTTGAGTGGGGAGTATCTATGTTCTATATCAATATATTTTTTATATATTAAGAGTGATTCTTTATGTATTTTAATATGGGACAAAGAATAATATATTTTGTTATATTAGACATGCACTAAATTTAATACTCTTATGTATTCTAATAGATATCTTGGCTTGACAACAAATAATGTTTGGGGTTCCACAATGATGGGCCAAGGTCTTATCATTGGTATAATAGACACTGGCATCAAGGCTGATCATCCTTCATTTAAAGATACAAATATGCCACCACCTCCTACAAAATGGAAGGGCAATTGTGCCTACATTGGATTCCATTGCAACAAAAAGATCATCGGAGCAAAGGCCTTTGATAGAGGACTTAATCCTTCCCCTCAAGACACAAATGGGCATGGAACTCACGTGGCAAGCATCGCAGCTGGCAACTTTGTTGAGGGTGCTAATCTTCTTGGAATGGCGAAGGGTGACCCAGCTTCTGGCATGGCACCAATGGCTCATCTCTCTATTTACAAAGTTTGTTTCCCTAGTTGTGCCGAGAGTAACACGTACGCAGGTATTGATCAAGCAATAAAAGATGAGGTGGACATCATCTCAATGTCAATTACTGGCGGGCATAATTACAAATTTTATAAGGATTCAATTTCACGGGGTTCTATAGCTGCCATACAACATGGAATTGTTCCTATTACAATAGCTGGAAATGATGGGCCTAATGCTGAGACTATTAATCATAGTGCTCCATGGTTGTTGACCGTTGGGTCGTCGACCACTGATCGAAGAATAACATCTATTGTTGAGCTAGGAGATGGTAGCAAATTCATTGGAGAGTCAGCATACCAGCCAAAGACTTGGAATTCAAGCATAATGTGGCCACTTGAATATCCTGGCGTGTATGGTGGTCTCAATGCCCGTTGTTGTGTGCCCTTTGCATTAGTTAAATTGAACTTAAGAGGTAATTAATAATGTTATCATGAAATCAAAGTCATTAATCTATGGTGCAATTTGTATTACCATTGAATACAAAATATTTATCATTAGGTAATTAAAGAATTCATTATTTTGTCAATTAATATGAACACGTGTATTGGCTTTGTGCGTGGTTTTTTTTATGAATATATATATATATATATATATATATATATATATATATATATCTTATAAGACATATATATGAAAACTAAAATAAACATGAGGCACAATTATTACTACTATAGGAGCCTAATTATTATATTTATATAGAAAATCACTTACAAGATGGCAACAACAAGAAGTTAGGAATATTTTCTATCAATTATGGCATCCACTCATATTCTATTGTTAAATTATCATTATAATCATCATCATCATCGTTATCGCTATAATAGAATTATTTTATCATTTCGGATTCAAAATAATTTTCTCTTGTGCATGTCATTTCATAGGAAAAATCGTGATCTGCGAGTCTTGCATAGTCATAGATGAAGTGAAGTCAGAGGCCGTATATAAAGCTGGTGGGGAGGGAATGATTATAATGAACCAGCCTATTCAAGGACGCACTACTTCTTCTTCCGCTAACATCCTCCCAGCATCAAGCGTAGACTACCTTGCCAGATTACAAATTTCGGAATACTTCTTCAAAGACCAAGCCAATGCATTTGCCACCATACACTTCCAAGGCACTGAATTTGGAACAACACCCTCCCCTACTGTCGCCGCCACCTCCTCCCGTGGCCCAAGCAGAATGAATGGCGGGATCATCAAACCCGACGTGTTGGCCCCGGGAGTCAACATCTTGGCTGCCTGGCACACAGACGTTGGTCCGAACCCTAACCCATTGGAGACCCATACCTTCAACTTTGATAGTGGAACCTCCATGGCTGCACCGCACGTGGCTGGGATTGTGGCATTAGTGAGGAGCAAGCACCATGGCTGGACACCTGCAGAGATCCAATCGGCGATTGTCACGACAGCAAATGACTCGTGGACGAGGTCAGGCGATCTCATTATTGACGACAACACTTACGAAACTGCAGGGATATATACCACGGGGGCCGGTTTGGTGAACCCGATCAAGGCGATGGATCCAGGCCTGGTGTTTGGACGAACCTTCGAAGACTATGTTGGATATCTCTGTGGCCTTAGGTACACTGACTGGGAGGTGAAAATGACGGTGGGAAAGCCAATAAGTTGTAGCATGGTTAAGTTTCTGACTGCGACAGAACTTAATTACCCATCGATTGCAGTGCAATTGACACCATTAGAGATGAGTCAGAAGGTGACCAGGACTGCGAAGAACGTAGGGGATGCGAGAGAAGAGTACATTGCTCAAATTACCGAGCCGGAGGGAGTAACAGTTTATCTGTCAACTTACAAACTTCAATTTACAAGGGTGAATCAGGAGGTGAGTTATGACATTTATTTTGCCTTAAATGGTGCTTATCCGAGCAAGTCAAGTGACATGATAAGTAGAGGGAAAATTGTGTGGATTTCAGGCAAGCACATTGTGACCACACCGATTGCTGTTAGGTTCACATAAATGATTAGTCGAGGCATGCTAAGCATAATAAATGTACGAGCATGTTTAAAAAAAAAGTTTATAACAAGTCTCTCTCTTTCTCTCTCTAGCATGTGTATGTGTGTTGATGTTTCATTGAATAAAATTTAATTTTATTAGCCTGAAATATTTTAATTTATCTTTCCTAGGGCTGCAAATGAACTGAGCGTTCAACAAATTACTTGTGGCTCCGCTCCATTAGAGCTCGTTCATGTTCATTTGATTAACTAATCAAACGAACTTGAACACTTTTTGAAATAATTGATTGCTAAATGAACGCAATGCTTTAGTTCGTTCATTTATACTCAAATTATTATTTAAAGCTAATTGATTACACTCAAGATTTTAATTTGATTGCTCTCAACAAGTTCGAGAATTGATTAAAGCTCATTTATTTTATTAAATGAGTTGCTCATTCACAACCTCGATAATCCAATTTGAACCGAGCTGGTGAACAAACTCAAATCGAGCTCGAGCTCGATAATGGCAAACAAGCTCAAGCTTGAACACTATTCTTAGAAGCTTGAATCGAGCTCGAACTCAATAATATTAAACAAGCTCAAGTTTGAACACATACATGCTCGACTCGACTCGATTCGTTTGCAGCTCTAATCTTTCCATTAATTTTATCCATTTCGGCATACATACATTCCTATAGGTCTTTATATATAGCGAAGTTTTGCCACAATAAGAGATGATATTCCAATTAGAAGAAGGTTTTCTGGGAATTCTTAAATGATTGATAAACAAACCATGCAATCGAGCTTTGATCAATGAATAGGGTTTATTAGTAATGACTACATAGACACACAAGTTTTAATTCAGTAGAAGTATTCATTAGTGCTACTTCAATTAAAAATTTTAATTTTCAGAAAATATTATACACAAGCACATTTTCCTAAAATTTTTTAAATCTATCTAAGTTCATACTTTTTAAATTATATGAAATTTTCATTATTAGAGAAATATTTAAAGTAATCAAGCGGATCTCTAAACATAAATTAAGTATCATAATTATAATTGACCAATATGAGTATGATAAGATTTATTACAAAATAAAGAAAGAAATAAAGTGATTTTTTTTTCCCCTCTCTTTCTTTTGGATTAAAAAAAGGCAATGAATGAATCCATTAGACTTGCTTCTTCAGGTTTTGACAATTGTAAACTATCAAATCTCAATTAGGAGCGACATAAGTAAAAGAATTTCAAAAGTCTCATTATCACAGTAAGAAAGTGGAATTCAAAATTCAAAACTGATTAAGTTGTCTTCTAAAGAAAGTGGAATTCAAAATTCAAAACTGATTAAGTTGTCTTCTAAGGAGGATAATTCATAAAGTAGGATAAACAAGCAAATAAAATACAATCTAAGAGAGTATCCCATATCATCTTCGCTCCATTTCTACTTCGATCAATTGGAGGTGCCTTAAGGTCTACAACAACACCACCACCATCAGTTGCTTCACCATTAGAGGTAACACCACCACCACCACCACCACCAGTAGCTTCACCATCAGAAGTAACACTATCACCAAAGAATGCACCATCTCAACATCGACACCAATGGTAATCTAGAATACTGTGAATGAAGGTATAACAAATAAGAGTTGCATGTTGTCGAACGAGTTGGCACTCATAACATCCCCCAATAGACTATACTGGAGTTCGTACATCGATGAAGCCTCCCCTACAATATCACAGATACTCTACACTCCATACTCCACCTAAACTCTTGCAAACAAAAGTGCACACATTCATGTTCACCAAGGAATGAATTGAAGATGTTGGACACTTGCTACCAAGAAAGAAAACCCTAAGTAGTATTGGTATTGCAAAGTTGATTTGCTACATAGAGTGAAGCAAATAACATTAAATTATCATTATTATTATTATTAGATGCATGCGATCTAAGTGATTATATCCAAGTTTTAATATCTTAAAAAATGACATAAAAGTTTGAGCTTTAGAATAATCACCTCTAACTAAGTTCATCTCTCAAATCCAACCTGTATAACCCATTTATTTTATGAATCAGACAATTTTTAGATCAACACGATACAATGTCACATTTAATATAATTAACATAGCTCAAATCCATTTAACTTGAACTTGAAAAGTAATTGGGTTATTTTTTAAAAAATTTATTTTGAGCTACTTGAGTTAATCAAAATATGATATAAATAATTATCAAGTTAATAATATAGATCTGAATCAAATTTGAATAATAATCATATCGACCCAAACTTATATTTTTTAGGTCAGGTTCAAATTAAGTTATTTATTAACTTCTATTGGCAATTGCATTGATAAAGAATATTGTTGTTTATCATAAGAGAATCAAGCATATTAATGTTTATTTTCATCACATATGAGATCAAATCAAGTAGAAGGAAATTCAAATAGAATATCAAAAAGCTGGAGATCAAATTACAAATATTTTTATTAAGTCACCTCTTATGAAATAAGTTATAAAATTAAAGATAAATATGGTATAATAAATGAAATTATTTTTAGTTTAAAGGAGAAAGTTTGAACAAAACAAGCCAAAAAGTCAAGGTGAAGTGTCTAAAAATTGTACATAAAGATTATTATTGAAATTCTAATTAAAATAAGTTAGATGATAGAATGTAGTTGGAAGCTATATTAAAAATAATAATTGATCTGATCGAAGTCCTCCTTTTCTAGAAAATCTAAAAAAAAAATTATTAAAATATCTAGAATTACCTAAATGGCAGAAGGTAGATGAAAGTTGAATTTAGAATCCTCCGTGTACCAGCATAAATAGATCTAATGCTGTCATTTTATATAAGCGGAATTCAAGAGCAATTAGTTTGAAATAAATTTGAATGTTTCTTATTTCTATCTTGCTTACAAAATTTCTACTACCCTATAATGTTTCTGCCAATTACAAAGCCTTCTTAACAAGTCACATATAATTTATAACTAAGATGAATACGGAATTGAGAAGAACTTGCAGTCTCTGTGCTTGATCATTTCTGTTCATATTTGATCCTCACTTTTTGGGAAACCTCGAGAGAGAGATGCGAAGGCAGTAATCGTGATTTCTAGATGGTCTATATCTCTCATGAAATCTCTCGCGCTTTTATTTTGCAGCAAACAGTATGAAACACTATGGTTTTCTTGAAATCTCTTTCGAGTTTTACTTCATTATTTTGATTGTTCTTCTAATAGGAGAAGAGATCAATTGTCAAGAAAAATGGTCGTTATTGGCTAATATACATTAATCCATAATCTTTAGGAAACATCAAAAGTTAGGAGATTGTGGAAAGTAAGCTTATATTAGTTCTCTTGATGGAATATGACATTAGATAACCAAAAAAATAGAACTTGATGCCCAACGAGTGTTAGTGATTGACATGTGTTCGGCAATGATGGAAAGAATATTAAAAGTTAGGAAATAGTGGTGGTCAGCATAATCATTCTCATGTTAAAAATGAATGCTGCGCAACCAAAAAATTGAGCGTTAGGTAATTGGTGACAATGTTAGAATTTTCATTGATACAAAAAGATTATTTTGATTGTTCTTCTAATAGGAGAAGAGATCAATTGTCAACAAAAATAGTCATTATTGACTAATATGCATTGGCCAACAATTTTTGGGAAACATCAAAAGTTAGGTGATTGTGGAAAGTAAACTTATGTTAGTTCTCTTGATGGGTTATGCAATTAGATGACTAGATAGATGGAACTTCATGTCTAACAAGCATCAGTGGTTTGATATATGTTTGGCGATGGTTGGCAAAGAACATTAAGAGTTAAAAAGGAATGGTGGTCAGCATAATCATTTGCATGATGAAAAGGAATGCTAAACAACCAAAAATTTGAGAGACATATGATTGGTGACAATGTTAGCACATAGTTGATATCAAATAATGAAAGATAGTAAACATCAATGTCAATTGATGTCAAGTAATAAGAGACATGTGGCAGTTTGCTTCAATATTAGTTGACAATCAGTGTTAGGTGATGGACAATGGCAGGCATCAACATCGATCTAATGTTAAATCAAGGCTAGTGATGATGAGCATTAGTGTCAATTGATAGTAGACTGAAGGTGATGAGCAAGAATGAAAGCATTAAAATTTTCAACAAATTCAATTTTTTCCTTACTTAAGGGTGTGTTTGAAACAGCTTTTTGGCTAGTTTATTTTTTCAAAAAGTAGCCAGAAAGCAAAGCAGTTTTATTTGGCTATCAGTTTTTTAGCTTCTTTTCAAAAAGTATTGTGATGAAAAAGCTGTTTTGAGAATCAGAGTTGTTAGAGTGTGGTGACTATTAGAAAGTTGTTAGAATTTTTCAAAAAGAAAAATATTTATAACATACACAACAGTTTTTTCAAAAGCTATTTTCTCTACAGTAGCTTTACATTTAGCTTTTCAAAAATCTACAGCTACCCCAAACATGCTCTAAAAGGCTCTCTTGAATGTGTAAAAAGAAAGCTTATTTTTGTATATATTCTAGAAGAAATATTCTAATCATCTATACATGATGAACACTCAATCAAATTGTCAAGATATAGCTCCTTCATTCTTTGCATAAGTTTTGGCATTTCTTTATTAGCTTTAAAAAACACATAATTGCATAATCTTACATTCATCAAACTTATCTCTCAAGATGCTAGATTTAATTATAAATGTACAGATGTTAGAGAATAATTTAACCTCTTGAATTAACAGAATAAAGAAATTTTCATTTATTTCTTTAGGAGCTTAAATTAGGCTCATTTGGAGTACGATTAGAGTGATTTTAATCATATTGAATTAATCTCTTCAATTCCCATTAAATCATAAGTTAATAAAAAGTAAAGTCTATATAACTTTTGAAAATAAATTTTCAAGCTTTTGAATTTAATTTTGAGCTTTTTTAGATTAAACATACAAAAAACATTGGCAATTTTACTGAGTGATATGGCATACAAAAATATAAATGATATAGCTACCGGCCGGTTTGTCAAAATTTTAGGATTAAACTTCTTTTACACAATTTTACTTTTAGGAACTACTCAACTTCTCTCAAAAAGAAAAAATTGTGTTGCTAGAGAAAATATTCACTTATAAAAATTAGTATTGATGGATATTGGCATAAAAGATTATTATGTGTTTTTTTAAAGAAACTCCATATAGGAGAATTTTATTGCTCATAAGAAAAAGATTACAAGATCCTTAAAAGGGGATAAACTCTGAGTCTACCACTCAAAGAGCTACAATCAACCTAAAGAGTAAATCCCCTGTCTAAGTACAACTCACACAGCAAAAGCAAAGACAATATCCAGAATAAAGAGAAAACACATAGGCACCAACCATACATCCGCCAACGGCAGTAAAAGGAGAGCTGATAAGATTTTGCATCCAAAAGAAATTCCTGCTTGAAACCTGCATACAAAGAAAAAGAACTTTGCAAACAACTAGAAGGCTAGCTAGTACCAATAAAATAGGAGTTAAATATAATGAGTAAACATAAAATTGAAAGATGGTAGAAAGATTTTAGAGGGGGCAGCAAACCATCCACACTAGTTTGGGGCAGCCACATACATATGGGGGGGATACAGCACATATGCTTCTACCATCCAAATATGGGAAGTAATTTGTCACTCATCAAGAAAACAAACTAATTTCCACTAAATGAAGCCAACACCTTCCTTTATCTACATTTGAGTTCATATATCGCCAACAATTATCCAATAAATAATCCACACTAATCCACCAATTATAATTAGGTTCATGAAAAAATAGCATAACAAAGTAAGTGAAAAGGAAGAAGGCATGACACCAATCAGCAGGCAGCCGCCATATACCAAACCAAAGAAAGGCATACAGAACTCCCAGATGAAAATACAAAATGTGAATCCACCAACTGCTCATTTCATATAGAACCATCATTTATCCGATAAACAATCCGCACAGCAAGTAGCCGCAAAACTCCCAACCGAAAGGAAAGCATATATAGCACCAACGATGCATATATTGCGAACATCTATCCAATAAACAACCACACCAATCCACCCATGGTCCATATTATACTTAACTTGAATAAGCTTAGGAAGATAGGAAATAGCATCCAGATCCAATGAGGCTTAAGTAAAACCACCATCTAAATAGATCCAGAGGGACATAACATACCAGAGTAAATGGAAAAATAGGAAACCATGATACCAATCTACAGGCACCGTAAATAGCAAAACAAAAGAAATCATCCCAAACTCATAGAGAAATAACGAAAAAGCCTCCAGCATCATAACATAAAAAAATAAAATCGCAAGTACCATAAAACAAAGGAAGGCGCTTATAGCTCCTGTGAAAAAATAATGAGGCCACCATAGCAGAACTCGAGACAATAAGAATGAAGGAAGATTTCCAACTAGAGAGAAAATAAAAAATCAAGATGTTCAACTAAATAATATGAAAAAAAGAAGTAGGCATATCTACAGAATCAGCCTTAGGAAACATTCCTAGCAACTGCATAGGACTATTTAAGAAACGTATAATACACATAGAATGATAAAGTTTTTCATCAAATCCTATCTGAAAGGTCTTCCAAACAGCATTCCGGATATATAGCCCCCAAAAAATAATGATTTTATGTACGAACACAAGTGTCATATGCTCCAAAAGGGAGAGGGAAAACCTCATCCAGTCAGGAGATGAAACAAAATGCAAAACTAAAAGCTTATATGTTCCTAACATAAGGTAAACCACTTTTATCTAAATTAACAAGCCCCCTTAATAAAGGGGGAATATTATCATAAGAGAATATATTTACCATAGAGGACTTTGCACCCAAATTGGCAAGAAAATCCGCACAAGAATTCCCTTCTCGATAAATATGTGAGATATGATAATCAAGAGAAGCAAGAAGCCTCCTTGTGTGGTTGAGAGTATAGTATACTTCAACATTTCCATGAGCTCCAGAGTTTAATAAATTCAAAAGGATGAGAGCGTCAATTTCAAACCAGGTTTTTTTAAAGAATTTCTGAATGCATAGTAATATCCCATAATGTAGGCCATAAAGTTCAGCAAAAAAAACATAACAAGGTCATAAAGGAATAGCAAACGCAGCAATCATCTTGCCTTTAAAATCTCTTAGAATACCCTCACAACCATAAAGCCCATTAGCAATAGATCCATCAGCATTAACCTTAATAATATGATAGTGGGGTTTTATCCAATAGATAGTCTTACAAATAAAATCAATTTCAGTAGACGGGAGAGAAATCCCAAAGTAGTGGGCCAGATGCTTAACATCTTTGAAGCTAGGAGGAAAAAGGTTAGCTTTGTAAAGGAAGGTAATTTTACATTTAGTTCTAGCAATAATGTGATAAAAATTTATGAGAATATCATTATATTTAGCGTCATTTCTTTCTAATCAGATATACCAAAGTAAAGTAATATCCAGAACACATTTGACATGACCTTTCGAGGAAGAGGATAAAAAAAATATTTAAGAGGTGCACTATATAAAGGGATCCATCAAACAGCAAAGTATTAAATAGACTATCATACCAGTGCCAAACTTTAGTAGCAATGGGTCATTAACAAAGACATTATCCAGATTTTCAATGTGAAAGCAACATTGACATT
Organism: Cymbidium sinense; assembly: GCA_021442155.1. NCBI lineage: Eukaryota > Viridiplantae > Streptophyta > Magnoliopsida > Asparagales > Orchidaceae > Cymbidium > Cymbidium sinense. The sequence goes on from CM038222.1 coordinate 138,674,501, forward strand.
TGGATGGAAGATGAAAGTCATTTTTCAGAAGAATGGCGTCCACAGGAATGTATTGTTTAAGGATACGTCACGCAAGGACCGAAAAGGAGGCAGGGATAGAATTACTCCAGAGTTTAGGAAAGATTAAAGAATCTTGACTTTTGAGTCTAATAGCTTGTCACACATCCTTAAAAATAAAATCACCAGTGGAGGAATTGTTAAACAGAATTTTATCCATTTTATTAGCTATTGGGTTAATATTCATGATTTTGTTAATGATCAAATTAGGGACATAGGAACCTAACTGAACTATATCCCAAGAATTCTAAGTAATGAAATGGCTAACTTTTAGCTTGTCAATAGAATGAGTATTGAGTAAAGAGTCAATAGAACCCAAACCAAGCCAATTATCTTGCCAAAAAAAGGATGAACCGGAATTCACACCCCAGGAGATCAACTCCTCAGCAGCCCACTTGATGTTACAGAGTCTTCTCCACACATGGGAATCTCCCGTTTTGAAAGCACAAATGAGGGGGTGATTACCTTTACAATATTTGGCAAGAATAAATTTCGACCAGTAGCTGTGATTGCTTCTAAAATTCTACCACATTTTGTAAGAAAAATATTTAATGGAGTCTTCTAAAGTTTTACAACTTAGGTCACTTTCATTCAAAGGGCCACAACAAGTGTACCAACTAGCCCAATGAGTTTTTTTGGAGGATAAAGTAGAACCCCAGAAGAATTTATTGAAAAGATGGCTAATCTTATTAATGATAGATGTGGTAGGGACAATATTAGAAAGCAGATAGAAGGGTAAGGAGCAAAGAATGCTTTTTAATCAGTACCAGTTCGGCTCCAAAAGATAAAAGATGGAATTCCCAGGAGAAAATTTTCTTATAAATTTTTTGAATCACCTCATCAAAAAGGAAAGATATTTTAGCACCACCGTATAAAGGAGTCCCAGTATTTAATAAGAGAAGGAATGATTCTTAATAATGAAGGAAGCCACTTTTGTGAGGGTTAATTTTTAAGCCACTCTCCCTACTAAAGTGAACAAGAAGCTTATACAATTTCTTTATGTAACGGGTAGACCCATTGTAGAAAATAATGAAATTATCCGCAAAGCTGAGGTGGGAAATAAGAAAACCACCCCTAGTCTTGTAGCATATGTTAGGCATTTTGAGAAACATAAGTTCAAGGCTTTGAGAAATATATTCCACCACGATAATGAAAAGGGCCGGAGAAAGGAGGTCCCCTTGCCTTATTCCATGGGATGAAGTAAATAAGCCATGAACCTTGCCATTAATAAGCAATGAAAACCCTAAATTTTCAATACCATTCTTGATTAATGTAATAAATGAATTGGAAAAACCAAAGAGAGATAGAATTTTGTAGAGGAAAGTATAACCAATATTATCATAGGCTTTGGAAATGTCCACTTAAAAAGTAGATTCCCACACCGAACTTTGGTGTTTAAATCATGGACAATTTTTTGAGCTAACAATACATTATTAGATATAGATCGACCTTTAACAAAACTCATTTGATTAGGGGAAATGATTTTAGGAAGTAGACTACCTAATCTTTTGGCTATGATCTCAGATATGAGCTTATTAAAAAGAGTACATAGACTTATAGGTCTAAAATGGTTCCAAAGTTCGGGATTATCAATTTTAGGAATTAGAACAATGGAGGTACTAGAAAAGAATTTGGGGAGGATGTTTCCTTTAAGAAAATCCAGAACAGCTTTAACCACATCCTCTTTGATAATATTCCAACATTTTTGAAAGAATAATAGAGTGAATCCATCGGCAATACTATATTCATATTTTGTAGGGTGGATGTAATTTCAAATTCAGAGGGTAAGGAGGTAAGCATTATGTTATCTTCTTCGGTAATGATTTTAGGGATAGCCTCAGGCCATGCTAATTCCTCATAATTCACATTATTATTAAGTAGATTATTGAAGAATGATACACCCAAATCAGCAAGATCCTTGTCATCAGAAACCCAACTATTATCAATATTTTTGATTTTCTTGATGTGATTCAAGGTCTTTTTCTTTTTGAACATAGCATAAAAATATTTGGTGCTCCTATCTCCCTCCGATAACTTTTTAGCAAAAGCATTTTGCCTCCAATATGTTTCATCCATGTCTTGATAACATGTTAACCTCTCTTTGGTTTGGTCTAATAAGGTATTTTTAGAGGTATCCTCGATAACCTCTTCTTCTAATGTTATAACCTCTTGTTCTAAATCTTTTATGTTTGCGAAAAGATTTTTAAATCAATGTTTGTTCCACCATTTAAGGATTTATTTAATCCTTTTTAATTTAAGTCATAATCTCTTCATCCCAATAACAGAATCATTAGGATAAAGAGGATCTCCCCAATTAGTAGCAACCACCTCCACAAATCTGTCATCCAGAAGCCACATATTTTGAAAATGAAAAGGAATATAGGAAGAGGGGGGCTCCGTATTAACCTTAACATAGATTAGTAAAGGAGAGTGATCAGAATGGTTCTACTGAGGTGTTCAACCGAAGTAGTTGGAAAGGAATTGATCCATAGATCATTAAATAGAATCCTATTAAGTCTTTGTCAAAGTCTATGATTATTCCAAGTGAATTGAGAGCCAATGAAACCTAGACCAGTCAAGTGGCAATCTAGGCTCATATTATTAAATTCCTCCATAGATAATAGGTTAGGAGCATTTCCACCCACTCATTCTGAAGAGGAAGAGATAGTGTTAAAATCCCCACCCACGAACTAGGGTGCATTAAATTAGCAGAAATTAACGGATCTTCTCCCTTCTACCATACCTACTACAAGAGGCATAAACAAAGGATCCAAAACACGACCTGGTGAAGATCCTGGATAATATGAAATGCAAAAGGATTTTTCCAAAAGATCCAAATTTTATTACTCGAGTTCGTGAAAAAACTACTAAAGCCAGTCATTCTAGCAATAGATTAAATGCAAGAGGAAGGATAAAGGGTTCCAAAATAGCCAGAAAAGAAATATTATAAGTGCGAACTAAGTTGCTGAGTCTATTGCGAACAGAGAGAGAGCCTATCCCTCTTGCATTCCAGATCAAGAAAGAGACCATTTAGTTAGGATGAGAGGAGCTAGATCTAGTAACTCTGGCAAAACTAAGAAATTTAGATTTAAATGGTTTGTTTCTCTTTTTTGAAACAGTGTGAAAATCATTTTCCAAACTAATAGCTTCACCATCCGATAATGAATGTCCAATTAAGTGTTTGTTGTCAATAGGAGTCTGGAGGTTAAAGGTCAGTTCTCCTTCTTCCAAATCATTATTGATGACCTGATGCAACTTAGGTTTTGGATTTAGATCAGAGTTAGAAGAAGAGTTACAGGAGGGATTAGAATTAGGCAAAATATAAATACCTAGATTAGGGGTGAAAGTTATCTCTAAATACTGCACATCCTCCAATCCTACATTAGCATTCATATGATCTTTAGCTAATGGAGTGCAGAAGTAGGAATATTTGCATTAGTAAGGGAATCAGTAACAAGGGGGGATCCAGAGCTGCTATTCGAAGCATTAATGTCAATATTGTGATTTTGTAAGTGGGTTCCATCATGAGGAGTCTGTTCCAAGATAGGAAATACACCAACTGGAAATTGCTCATCCGTATCCATCTTGGATTCAGGGTGGTGGTTAAGAAATTGGGGCACATTTTTATCAAGTATTGGCGCAGTTGTATTAGTAGCCATATCCTATAATGGTTCATTCAGAGTAGCCTTAATGGATGGAGCAGCTTTGGGCACCACACAGTTTTTCTTTAAATGCTAATGGGCTACAAAACAATCAACAAATCTATGTCCATGAATTTTACAATGGGAGCAAAATATAGGAAAGTTTTCAAATTCTACTTTTTGTAAATAGCTATATTTTTCTGAACCTAACCAAATTTTCTTAGGATATTTTTTAGTGATATCCAATTCCACAAGTACTCGAGCAACAGAAGGTCTAGTGCTAGAAGCGGTTGCTTGGTCCAACTGGAGAGGCCGACCAAACAGACCAGCCACAGCATAGAGAAATTCGGGATTAAAGAAATGCACTCGGAGGTTAGGGATAGACAACCTAACTGGAACGATAGGAGATTCCTCCTTAATGTCAAAAAAAGGGGTCCATTTCAATAACTGCATTCGGAAATTAAAAACAAAGTATGAATGTCTTGCAAAAACACGAGAATAATCCAAATCGTTAGATAATTGAATCAAAACATGCCGAGAATCAATCAGACCAACCGAAAAAACTCCAGTCAATTTCAGTGAATGAAAAAAACTTATATCCATATCCATGATGGGCAAATTTACCAACCAAAGTAAATTCATATGATTTTGACTTTTCCACCATTAAATCGAGCATAATGGCGGGTACTCCCGAAAGTTGTAGAAACAAAATCGAAGGACTCACCGAAGTTTTTTGCCTTACCCACAAGCACCTCCTTAAAAGATTTAGTAACCATGGTAGGATTTGATCCAGAGTTCCCAAGAGGATCCATACATGTCGCAGCCGCATGAGCAGATGTGGGATTCCTCCAAGGGGGAGCCACAGTTGATTCCATGATCAATAGTAAAAACATAGAAATCAGCGGTCTACAGTGAGATCAAGCCGATCAAGAACGATTGAAGAGGAAATCATTGAGGAGGGACGACGGCTAGGGCAGAGCAACGAAACTTTTTGAAAAAAAAAAGATAGTAAGCTTGATCCCAAAAGATTATTATGTGTTGAGTATTCATGTAACTTCTACGTTTAGACTCTAATAATATAATATCACGTAAAGCTTAGCGAATATATAGCTGTTATGTATTGACTATGAAATATTGTGTATTGACTATAAAGTATTGTGTATTGATATAATATTAACTGCATAGCAATACGCAGCATTTATACATACATAAATACACAATATTGCACAATCAATATACAACATTATTGAAATGTGAACCTAGAGCTACGTCTTAACTCCAAAAGTAATAACCTCTCTATTTGCATTGAAATACCTAATATGAGTAAAGTAATTTTCTATGGGAAAATTAAGTCACCGTTCTTAGCATTGCCAACCAAAAAAAAAAAAAAATTTATCTGGAATAATGAAATCACTTAATATTAACAACACAAACCGCGGATCCTTTCACCTTAACGAGCGATGTTTCCATCTATCAGAAAATTTCGTCAAATTTTTTTTCCCTGCTGTATATTCCGATGATATTCCATTTACCGCTACATTATTATGATTATTTTCATGCATTCTTCGCATAGGCACGTATATGGCTTCCCTCCATACCACCTGAAGAAGATCCTATTTGGATCCTTCCCCATTCCATGTTCTTGGATGCTTTCCATGCCACGTTCTCCATCATTCAAGATAATCACCATAATTTCTGATCAGGAAGCTTCCTCATGTATTCTTGCTTGTATAACAACAATTATTTTAATAGTTATACGTTGCTATATATGATTCTCCAATTTGGTCTACTTCTCCAGAACCTCCATCTCACCCAAATGGAGCACCGCATCCCCGTCCTCTTCTTTCCTCTTATTAAACTTTATATTTTTCTTCTTCTACTACTTCTTCAAGGTGGTGAGTCTCAGCTTCTCCCCATAGTCGATGAAGCACTTGGACGCCATGACACAGATGTATACATTATCGACGTAGAGAGACATAAGCAGCACGAGCTCCTGAGCGATGGTGATCTTGAGAGCTTTCATCGCTCCTTCCTCCCAAACTCCACCCTCGACTCCGGCGAACCACGGCTGCTATACTCCTACCGCCACGTCCTTAGCGGCTTCGCCGCCCGCCTCACTCCTGGAGAGTTGGAAACTGTCAAATCCAAACCCGGCTTCCTCTATGCGCAGCGCGACCGCTACTACCCGCTTGCAACAACATATACACCAAGGTAGAGTATTTTTATTCAGTTGATTGTCTTCCAATAAAAATATTAGGAATGCTTTGAGAACAATTGAAAGTAGAAAATAGGTGAAATTCTTTCTTCATGAAAATCTTAAATTTATGTGAAATGTCACCGCTGTATTTTTTTAAGATAAATTATAAGATGAAGTAGATTTGAGCGGGAAGGAGCAATTATGTTCTTCATCAAAATATTTTTGGCGTATCAGAAGTGAGATTTTATTTAATATTCTTATGTACTTCAATAGATATCTTGGCCTAACACCCAATAATGGATGGGGATCCACTATGAAGGGTCAAGGAATTATCATCGGCGTACTTGACACCGGCATCAAGTCTAGACATCCTTCATTCAAAGATGATAACATGCCACCACCACCACCGCCGCGTACAAAATGGATGGGAAATTGCTCTTATGCAAGATTTTATTGCAACAATAAGATCATCGGAGTGAAGGCATTTCAAGGAGGATCAAACCCTTCCCCTTATGATGACAATGGTCACGGAACTCATGTGGCAAGCACCGCAGCTGGCAACTTTGTCAAGGATGCGAATGTTCTCCAAATGGCAAAGGGAGTTGCATCTGGCACAGCTCCAATGGCTTATCTCTCAATTTACAAAGTTTGCTTTCAACAAATTGGGTGCGCCGGGGCTGACCAATATGCTGCTATTGAGCAAGCAATAAAAGATGGGGTGGACATCATCTCGATGTCTATTAGTGGTGGTCATAATGATACTCTTTATGAAGATGCAATTTCTCGAGGATCTATGGCTGCCATACAAAATGGAATCGTTCCTGTAGCGGCAGCAGGAAATGATGGGCCTTCTACTGGTACACTCAGTCACAGCGCACCATGGGTGCTAACTGTTGGAGCATCGACCACCGATCGAAGAATAAAATCCATTGTGGAGCTAGGAGATGGCAGGGAACTCCTCGGGGAGTCAGCATACCAACCAAGATCCTGGAATTCTAGTAAGCTGTGGCCACTTGAACTTAAGAGGTAATTACTAATGTTATCGTAAAACCAAAATCATTCATCTATGATTCATGGTGTCTATTGGGTGATTAAATAATCCAATATCTTGTTAATTCATATGAACACATGTGCTTTGAATCACAGGAACAATTGTGATCTGCGAGGCTTGCATAATTAAGGATGAGGAGAAAGGAGAGGCCGCATACAACGTTGGCGCGGTGGGCATGATCGTAATGAACCAACCGGGTCAAGGATTCACCACTTCTTCTCCCGCTCATGTTATTCCCGCATCGAACGTCGGCTACCAGGCCAGATTAGAAATTTTAGACTACTACTTCAATAACCAACCCGCCAACGCATTCGCCGCCATACGCTTTAGAAGAACCGAATTCGGATTCACTCCGTCCCCCGCCGTCGCAGCCTTCTCCTCCCGCGGCCCGAGCCTCATGAACGGCGGGATCATTAAACCCGACGTCCTCGCCCCAGGGGTCAACATCCTGGCTGCCTGGCCTACAGACGTCGGCCCGAACCCTAGCCAAGTAGCGACCCACACCTTCAATTTCGAAAGCGGTACCTCCATGGCGACGCCGCACGTATCCGGGATTGTGGCGCTGGTGAAGAGCAAACACCGTGGGTGGACGCCAGCGGAGATCATATCAGCCATTGTGACGACTGCGGCCGACGCATGGACTACTGCCGGAGACCTCATTGCTGACGATTACTCATACGATACTGCAGAGATCTATGCGACGGGGGCCGGGCAAGTGAACCCGATCAAGGCACTGGACCCAGGACTGGTGTTCGGGCTCACCCTGAACGACTACGTCGGATATCTCTGTGGCCTTGGGTACGCAGACTGGGAGGTGACGTTGACGTTGGGAAACCAGACGACCTGCAATGGGGTTCAGTATTTGACAGCTTCACAACTTAATTACCCATCGATAGCGGTGAATTTAACGCGCTCAGCCCCTAACCAGGTAGTGAGCAGAACGGCGAAGAATGTGGGAGATGCAAGAGAGCAGTACGTGGCTAAGATTACGGAGCCGTTGGGAGTAAGAGTTTATCTATCAACTTATACGCTTCAGTTCACGAGGGTGAATCAAGAGGTGAGCTATCGCATCAGTGTTGCGCTGAATGGTTCTTATCCGAGCCAGGGGAGTGATATGATAAGAAGGGGAAAAATTGTGTGGGATTCGGGCAAACATGTGGTCACCACACCTATTGCTGTTAGATTCACATAACGTATCGGTTCAGAGTTGCTAAGTATAATAAATGCTACATACATATATATATTATATGCATGTATATATATGTATAATACAGCAAAAAGGATATTGGTTGACACTTTTTTAAATAAAATATAAATTCATTGGCCTCAAGTATGATGTGTGCAGTGTGCACAATCAAACAAATTAAAGAAAAAAATTAGCATGAGTTTTTAGTAGATATTTTTTTCTAAGAAAGACAATGAAAGAATATATTAGACTTGCATCTTTTAGGCATCCGGTACTCCATTAAAATGATCTCAAATCTTAGTATAAGAGGCCCATAAGTAGAAGAATTTCAAAAATATTATGATCATTAATATGTCATCAAGCACTAATCACAAGATAATATTTGAGTTGAAAGCTTTTAGCATTTAATCTAAAATTATTCAAACTATAATTTTAACAAATTTATGATCAAATAAAATTCTAGATGTGATAAACACATAGACATCAAAAGTGATTAGATCTAATTTCAATAAAATTCAAATCAAACACTTGATATATAGTTAAAAATTTTAGATGAATATTTAGATGATAAATTATCTCTAGATTTTACATGCTTATGATTAAATCTAGCATCTTCCTGAGAGAAATCTAACGAGCTAAAAATTATTTAATTCCAAAATCATTAAAGGATTCAAACATTAAAATAAGAGAAGAAAAGAAAGAAACCTTATTATTAAGAGGATCGCTATGAGACATTCTATGAAGTATTTTGAATTTTTATTATATTTTTAAAAAATATTACTTTAAAAATTTATAAGTAGAATCAACACTCTACATGAAAGAAGGTTAGAATGAAGGCTAGATTTGAAAAATTATAGAGCTATATCAAATCTTTGCTTTCAAATCTTCGTAGCCTGATTACTGTCCTCAGAGTGTTGACGCCAAACCACCATAATCGGAGCATCATCACCCTACCTCCACCGCCTAAGATCCACTATTAAAACATCACCCCTAAAATTTTGCTACTCCATTGCCAACATGGGATCTTTGTCAACAATGTTGTCACCCAATCGTCATTATTTGATCTTCATTGTCTAAACATCATCACTCAGTCGCCGCTATCAAAGCACTATCACCTAGAGCTGCAAACGAACCAAGCGTTCGACAAGCTACTCGAAGCTCGGCTCAATAAGAGATCGTTCATGATCGTTTGATTAATTAATCAAACCAGCTTGAACACTTTTGAATACTCGATCGGTAAATGAACAAGCTTGAACAACTCAGCTCGTCGATTATGATGATCGTGAGCTATCATTTTATGTTCATAAACAAGCTCATTCGAAGATAGCGATTATGATCGTGAACAATATAGTTTAAATGTTCCGAGCATACTAAAGCTTGTTTAGTAGTTTTAGGAAAAATATTTAACATTTATGAAAAAAAGATGTAAACATTAACTAAATTAAAATATATCTATATGAATTTTAATTTTAATATTACATAATAAAAATTACTTAATTTGAAATTGTAAATTTTGTATTAAAATTTTAACATTTTTACAAGCGGCAACCAAGTCCGTCTCGACTCACGATCTTGAGTGAGTGAGTCGATTCGAGTGAAGGATCTCACTGGGGGATCGGCGTCCGGTTTATTGATGGATGGGTTAATCCGTGTCCATATTCCGATACTAAGGTGTTAAGTGTAACTGTTAACCGCTAAGGCTCTTATTCACTTATTCTCGCCATCTACTCCAATATTTCCTAATTCCCCTTACGCAGTTGCCTCATACTTCTTCCGTTCATCGGTTCTTCCCCACAACGAAAACCCTAGAGCCGCAGAAAAGGAAGATCTTGGCTTCTTCATAGAATTAGACTATGCTATATATTGTGGTCAAGGTAAGTGATTTACTATTTATGGTTTACGAGCTTCTGTTTGGAGAATGAAAGGAAATGACCTCTGAAATATTTGATTGAGGGAATCATGGTTGTGTCATTTACTGTCGTGGACTCTCAATAATCAGAGGAAAATTTTTGTAGGAAAGTTTGATTGATTTATTTCCATTATGTCATTGTTTATGTTATGCCCTAAGTAAATTCCGAATATTTTGACAAATCGCGGAGGCTCGGAGCCTCGGAGCAGTGCTGTTCAACAATGACAAGTTTATGTTTGAGACTTCGAGTTTATCTCTTTTTTCTGAATTCTGATTCAATTATCTTGAGGTAAAATCAAGTCTATTCTTCTTAGCTCTTCTTCGACCAATTTTGGTTGTTTTGCAAGTGTGTAAGTATGTTTCAGGAAAATGATGTGGAATATAATTTATATCTTGGCTCTTGCAGTTATAATTTATATGTTGGCCGAAAATCATCCTTTTATATCTTGGCTCTTGTAGTTTTTTTTTTTTTTTTTTTTTTGAGATGTTGGAAAAAGTAGCTGAATTTAATTTATTATGGGTTTATTTTTTCATATACTCACTATTCTTTCTTGATAGTTTAGGTGATTATGTGCTGATTCAAAAGTCAAAAAGAATGATAGGTTATAAAAGGGAGAGGGAGTGTTGATTCAATTGTCAAATGAGTTTTAAATTTTAAGGTTTAAGATCTTGTGATTATGTGCTGAAATGAGAATTTTGAGGGGCTATCCTTAGTACCTAATGGTTAATTATCAAACACAATTGATGGGTTCTTAATTCCTATACATTGGTAACATGATGTATTATCATTTAGTTACACATTGGCTGTTTTTCATTTCTGAAATGCAAATTGTAAGATTATAAGATTCTTTCTCATTTCATGAAAATTCTATTTTTGTTTTACCCTTGGATTAGAAAATACTTTTGAGTATGAAGATTTTTATGAATTGTTGATTGTCGTTAATGGTATTTTGGAATACATTACATACTAGCTTTACAACTTCTTTTCCTTTGGATGAAGGTTGTGACTCGTGATTATAGAGATTGTTGGATTTGTGAGACTTAGTCACATATTTTTTTTGAAATCTCAACCGAGGTATCACTTTGAAATAAAATGAAATTAATATATAGTTTTACTATTATGTCTTTTTTTACGTGCTCATTTTTTTTATATTGAAGGTATGTCTTGTAGTCAATCAAAGGAAGTTGTTAGTAGTCCCATTGTTAGTCTATACAAGTGCCTATGAGAGAGTTTAGTGTGTAGGGCGAGCAAATGGAGACATGAGATGCATAATTAATTGCAATGATAGTCAAATAGAGAGAGCTGATCCTTTTGCTGAGAAAGTAAAAAAGAAAAATATCATTAGTATGGAATGATTTTACTTTGATCAAACTCAATGATAGAACTGAGAGGGTACAATATAATCATTGTAAGCATAAGCTTACAAAGAGCAAAGGTGGTGTTACTACACAATATAAGCAAAATTTATTTCATTATGGTAGGAGGATGGTGCAGCCTAAAGGGCAACTTAATATTTCAATTCAACCACATATGATTGCAAGTACCATTGAGTCTGTGAGTGCTTGTAGTGTTGCTAATTGGAAGTACGATCATACTAGGATAAGGGAATTAATTTCTCATATAATAATGGTACATGAATTGCCATTTAAATTTGTAGAATATGAGATGTTCAATATTGTCATGAAAGCTGCTAGTCCACATTATGAAAGGATATCACGGAATACAGTAAAAAATGATTGTGTAGCGAGCTATGAAATTGGAAAAAAGAGATTGAAACACTTATTAAATCATGGTGTTAGTGTCTGGATCTATGGAAATCTGGTCAAGATATACATTATATGGTCTTGACATGTCATTTTGTAGATGTTGATTGGAATTTGCAAAAAAAGTGCTTAACTTTGTTAATGTGCTCAGAGAAAAAGCGTACATGACATATTGTATAAGTGCTTAAAGGATTGGGGCATTGAAAATAAAGTTGTAACAATAACAGTGGATAATGCAGCGTATAATATATTGGCAGTTAATAAGTTGAAAGCAAGTTTAGAGTTCCATAAGAAACTTCCTCTTGGCGGAAGAATGTTTTATGTGCGTTGTTGTGCACATATCTTGAATTTGCAAGATGAGATTTAGAAATTAAAAGTACAATTGATTTGGTTAGAGGCATTATGACCATTTTAGATCGATTAGTGATGTTCAAAATAGATAGCTCCAGATTGCATTTGTAAATGAAAAAAAATTGATTGTGTCACTAGATGGAATGCTACTTACACAATGCTATCTTACTTGAGTTCAAGGAGGTATTTAGGTTTCATGATAAAGATCCAAGTTACACTTTATGTCCAAGTCAAGAAGATTGGGCAAAATTAGAAGATGTTTGTTTTTTTCTTGAGGTGTTTAATCAAGCCACAGAATTTATATCAAATTTAATTCTAAACTTTGTATATTTTGTAATTACTACTGTAATTCATTTGCTTTATATTCAATTAGATAAATTTAATTTTATAATTATGGTAGGTTCTGAATATCCCACCTCCAACTTATTTTTGTCAGAATTATGGAGGATTAAAGAGATGTTGGATGATAATTCTCTTAGTGGGAACTCACATGTTAAGGAAATGACAATCCGAATGAAAGAAAAATTTGATAAGTATTGGAGAAGTTGTAATCTTCTAATATCAGTAGGTGTTATTTTAGACCCTCGAAATAAAATGAAGATGATTAATTTTGCATTCAACTCTATATACTCTGAAGAAATTGCACATATGCACATTGATGAGGTACGCTAAAATTTATATGAATTTTATAATGAGTATGTTGAGGATTATACAGCTAACAATGTAGACAATGTTATTATAGATGGTGAATCAAGTTGTGTTTTGGGAAGTGCTACTTTTAAATGGAGGCCATTATATGGAAAGAGAAAGTATGAGACTTATATCAGAACAAATTACACTAACCAAACTGTTAAATATGAGCTTGAGATTTATTTGGATGATGGGGTTGTCATTCAGAGTGAGAACTCAAATAATTTTTATTGCTTAGGTTGGTGGAAGGCAAACAATGTGAAATATCGTATTTTATCAAGGATGGTCTCCAATGTGCTTTCTATTCTAATAACAACAGTTGTCTCAGAATCAACTTTTAGTACTGGTGGTAGAGTCATTGATCAATATCGTGCTGCTTTAGGGACGAAAACAGTTCAACATTTATTATGCGGGAGTGATTGGTATCGAAGTTTTTATGGAATTAAAAGAAAGTCAAAGGTTAGTGGCTAATTTTACTTTACTCTGGATTACAAATTTGACTATTTTGATATTACTATTTAAATACATTATATTGTACAGGGGAAAGAGGAGATGAAAGAAGTACTTTTATCGTGAAATGTTATGGGAAAGATTTTGGAACTTTGAAGATGAAACTTTAATGATTTTGAACTAGTTTGATGTATTATTAATTTTTCTCATGAACTCTTTATGAACTATTTACTCTTTTTTCTCATAATTTTGAACTAGTTTGAGCACTACTCGAATATTGGCAATGAAGACAATGATTGTTCTAATGATTAATAAACACTATATTAGTAGTTGCCCTTCTCTTGAAGTTTAGTTGGTAGCCTTTATGTTGAGGTCCTATTAAAATGCATTTGTGATGGTACTTAATTTATATAATTTGGATCTTAAATGTAATGTTTGTTGCCCTTTCTTTTAGAGATGATGGTAGATATTATGTGAAGATTAATTTGTAGTGGCCCTTCTCTGTTAGTATTGTTGATGGCCATTAAATTGAAATCCTATTGGTATGTGTTTGTGATGGTAAGTAATTTATAGAATTTGGATCTTCAATGTAATGTTTGTTGCCCTTTCTTTCAGAGTTGATGGCAGCTACTATGTGATGGTTAATTTTAATATGAGCCTAAGCCAATATTGACATTTTTGGTGGTACTAGTGGTTGAAGAATGAAATGTTATCTTTTTACATGTTGACTCTTACATTATTACTATATCACGTATTGCAAAGCAACATTTCAATGATTAAATTATTGTAGCACAGCTGATTACTGCTTGTCAGTTATGTTCCATCATTGAGTTTGATCAAAGTAAAATTTGGCCTGCCATTGGAAAAATAAGCAGTGCTTCGTTTGTGCCATTAAATTTCTTTATTCTTTGTTCTATTAAGTATGGCTTAATGTTTTTAATTGATTGAACGATTATCAAGAAGAATTGCATCTTCAAGTCGGTGGGTGGTTGGTCATTATTTATTTTTTTTGTAATTTTGGTTATCAAGAAGAATTGCATCTTCTGGTTATCAAGAAGAATTATTTTTTCTATTTTTTGGTGGCCTGGTAGGCTGTTCCTAAACGGATGTTCCAATTATTTTCCCTATTTGTTTACTTGTGTTCAATTTGTCTGGTGGGCTCCAAAATATGGTTGTTCCAAGTTTTGTCCTTCCAATTTCGGTTGTTGGGCTTCGCAGGGATTTGGGATTTGGTTGGTTTATTGTTGTTTTTAGTTATTCTCGATTTTGGTGGTTTATTTTCTCTTGTTTTCAGTTGTGCTATTGGGCTTGTTAAGGTGGTTGGATTGGCTTTCTTTCAGAGTTGGTGAATTGTCTTTCTTTCAGTGTTGGTGGATTGTCTTTCTTTCAGTTGGGTCTTTGTTGGTTGTTCGGCCTGTTCCTACTGCAAGCTGATTAGTTTGGGACTTATCTGTAGGCTAACTTTTCTTTCTTTAAGTTTAAGCTTATATTGCTAATATTTCTATTTGAGTTCTTGCAGGCTAACTCTTTCAATCTTTCTGCTTATATTTGGGCTTCAATAACTTATTATGCTAACTGCTGATGGTCTCTTATTTCCATTGATGGCCATAAAGGAGCTTGCTTCCTATAAAGGAGGCTTTAAAGTCATAATTAATACTGATGTTTCTTACTGCCATGAAGCTATTTCTCCATTATTTTTTACTGTTAAAGAACTGATTCTGAAAGAAGTTGTGAACAGATGGGTCAATCGAATGTGCCTGAATGATGATGGTATTATTAGCTCCTGGTTTACTAGTGGTGCTTCTTGTTGGGATGATTTTCAGAATACACCTTTGATAATTTTATATTTTGAACTTTGAAATTGCTTCTATTTTTGTATTTTTTTTTTTTTTTTTGAATCTTTAGATTCATTTGATGGTTTTTAATTTGTTGTGCATTTTTCTTATTTGTTTCATGATAAGTGTGGCATGTGATTTTATTGTGAACTTTTATATTTTATCCCCCTCAAATTTGAGAAATTTAAAAAATGTAATAATCCTTGTATTTCAATGAACAGACTTTGCAATGTGGGAAATATTTAATTATTCCCTTTTTTAAATTTAATTTATTTTATTCTAATTTCATTCACTTAAAATAGTCATTTAATATGAGTTCTTATTTTATTGTTATAATTCATTTTGTAACCAAGTGAAAATATTTTATATTGTGCTTTCAGATAGAAATAACTTACCAAATATACTATCTAAGATTGTTTTTTTTTAAATAAATAAAACGGCAGCCAACAAGTCCCCCTTCAATTGTAGAAGGTAAGATGTTATCTTTTTAGCCTTTTTTTCAAATATTTTTATAATTTATTTATCATTATTTGATGTTCTTTAAAAATATTTCAATTCTTTTATAAATTTTTATTGTTTATGTATTCATAATTACTAAATACTTGTTTATGCATATTTTTTGGTTGTTCACTTGTTCGTGAACACAAATTCTGCTCATTAAAGTACTCGATAAAGCTCGTTTATTTAATATTAGCTCGTTTACTTGGTTAGTTAGGCTCGTTTACAGTGTTTGTTAAGGCCGTTTTGCTTTTGTTAAAGCTCGTTTATCATAATAATCAAGCTACTCGATAAGAGCTCGATTAACTTTAAACAAACCAAACACAAACCAAACTCAAATCAAGCTTGAACAACTCGGTTGTTAAATGAACCGAGCTCGAACACAAACACACAAGCTCGATCCGAGCTTGAGCTCCAAACCTATTATCGAGCTCAAGCCTAAACATGCTCTAACTCGATTTGGTTCAATTCATCTACAGCCCTACTAATATCACCCAACTACACACATTTAATTATCATCATCAAATCTTCATCGCTGACACAACTATAATTGTTCATCTGCTACTAATCGACCTTTGCAGTCCAATCGTCATTTTATTAGAAAAATTCTATTCTTATTTTACTTTTTCTTTTACTTCTAAAACATATACAAATATGAAAAGAAAAATACGTTGTCTGTGTAAAGGGGGTACACTTTGGACTCTTCATGCCTCGAGTAATAATTCAAAATATCATGAAAAACAGCAATATCATCTACCAGCAAACTCAAGAATGCAATTACCAGAATTTAAAAAATATATATTAAAATTTCTTATTTATTTACCTTAAAATTTATTAAAATTATAAAAATTATAAAAATTAAAAAATTACATACTTAACACAATTTTTATTCTAACACCTAAAATTATATATATATATATATATATATATATATATATATATATATATATATATATATATATATATATATATATATATATATATATATATATATATAATCTGGCTTGCATGCATTTCATTTGGTTCAACTTTTCCGCACAAACAATGCACAAGAAGAACCCAAGATATGGAGATATATCTGGTTTAGTCTATCTCAACTGATTTGTTTCTATATATTAAAGAACTATCTCATCTTATAGAGGTCAATACATACAGAGCTCAACAGAGCATTGCAATGCATTCACAATGTAACCCAGAGGTAGAGATGTACTTCAAACAATCAAGACAAAGATAAACTAAAGTGTTTACTGAGATGCAACAAGCCGATGCAGACTATTGTCAGTCTAACTGGTACAATGTATTAACTCGACATCAAATAAAGAGGATATGAATGATTAGATCTCTCTTAAAATTCTGCCATTATGGATTGAGCACAATAGAAAAAAATGCCCCCTCAGAATCAAAGGGGGTCTAAGTGTTCAACTTGAGTTCAGGATCAAAAGGTAGCACCCTGCCGCGATGATTGAAGATCATGAAGTCCAGATTTGTTGGTAATGAGACAACCCTGTATTTTGCAGACCAAAAATAAAAACCAATGACATCATTCGCACTATATGCATATCCAGGTTAAGTAAAAGAAAAGTTGTATGGTTTCACCAGTCAACAGTACAACGATTCCCATTTAAAAAAGAGAGAGACAGAGAGAGAGAGAGAGAGAGAGAGAGAGAGAGAGAGAGAGAGAGAGAATAAATAACTTCTTGTTGCAAAGAAACATTTGAGAATGATATAATACACAGTACAGATTAAAATTATCTGATTGCCTTCAGCAAATTTAATAATCAAATTGGGAAGGATAGGTAGTTCGTAAGTTTTGCTTCGATGTGTCCTTGGGCTACAAGTGAATTAAGCCGAGCCGAGTGGATGCTTGTTTGAGCTCAAGATTATTTATCAACATCTCTCGAGCTCGATTGGAGCTTCGTTCATATTGATATTATCGAGCCTATTAACGAGCAGCTTAACAAAATAAACGAGTTTTAATCAAGTCTGAATTGAACTTTTTTATGAGCAGCTTATTAGAAAATATATACAAGCTATATCAAATAAAGCTTGTTAAGATTAAAACATAAGATTTTAAATGATTATGTTCACAATAAAGCCTAAATTGAGTTTTAATCGAGCTTACTAATAAATTTATTCACAACTTTTAGATGATACTATTCATGAACATAAATGGACCGGTGATCATTTAGCCGAGTATTTACAAAGTGTTCTAACTCATTAGTTTAGTTAATCAAACAAAACATAAACTAGTTTTAATTGAGCCAAGCCTAGAATAGCTTGTGGAATGCTCAGCTCATTTGCAGCCTTAATGTGCCCATTCCCAAATTAGTGGGGGTGGTTAGAATGCAACTTGCTCTGTGGCTTCTTAAAGAAACTGAAATGGACATTGGACAGTAGGATTGGTCCAAACATGAATAACACCGGATGATGATATGTGCTTGAAAATGTAAATGCTAATTATAAATTAACCTAAATATAGGAGCAACGATCAGTTATTACAAAAGGGTCGTTATTTTTTTAATTTCATTGTAAATCATTTTTACACATCGATGCAAGATTAAACAAATCCATCCACTCTGTTACCCGAACCAGCTTCATTATTGTTTGTGGATGTCATTTTCTTTTCATATGCATTTCTATATTTTATGTGGTTTTAATTCATGTCAATTTCATTTGAATTTTGATGTAATATAACATAATATAATGAGGCTTGAGAAAACTAGAACCTTTTTTTTCTCTTTTCATTCTATAAATAAGGACCTTCGTAAGAAGAAATGGCTGAAGTTGAAATACAATTGCTTATGCAAAGAATGCCCTTTTCTCTCTCTTCACTCCGATCTTGTTTCTTGGCCGGCTACTCAAGTTCTCCTCTTCTAGCCTCTTCCTGCCCTCCCCATTCCCTACTCCATTCACTGCCACCTCTTCTGTTCTCCCATGTCTTCCTCTTCATGTTCATAGAAGTTTCAAGAAGGAAGTAAAAGTTAGGAGTGGTTGAGAATCCCGTCATCTTTGTTTCGTGGTCAGCTAGCATCAAATGGTTCCAGCCAAAATGTTCCTGCATGGACTAGTGCTCATCTCTTAGATCCTTAATTTCTCTGATTTCCGCATTGATCTTGCCATTGACTTGCTTTGCACTTCAAGTGCTACCTGAATTGTGGCTCGTTGCATCAATTCAGTTAGCTGAATCAGTCAAGGCATTATGTTGGCATAATCTGCTCCTGTATTTGGTGACAGTTTTCCGTTGATCAGCAGAGTTGGATCTTTGCTGGTTATTTGACGGTTTCCTGCTGAATTTGAAATCCTACAGGCCACAGCTTTGTTTAGCTCATTTGCTGATAATGTGCTTGGTTCAAATCAGTGTTGAATTAGCTTAATTGGTATGCTGAGTTCTTTTTGAACCCATGTTACATCAAATCATCACTTCCAGAAGACTTTGCTGTTCAGTTAGCTCCCATATGCCTGCATCACGGTTCTGCTTACTGCTACTAGTCAGCTCCCCTAACATCCTGCACATCCCGATCCCGGCCTACTATCTCTACCTCTACACAATCACCTACATACAACTCACTGCCTCTACCACACATGCACCTCCACAAGCAATGCTGCCCTTATTGTGTCGCACTCCCACCATCATCATGCAATGTCCTATATCCACAGGGCACATCCACGCATCCCCCTCCCTCCCCTAAAAAAATGAACGTAATGCCTTCTACTAAGCTTTTATCAGGCAAAACCACCACCGCAAGCACTCTACCATAGTGAATGTGCTTGTTGTCATGCTCCTACTCTTTGAGTTCGTAGACATGCAGCCTTAGCACACTCCACTAGCGCCAAGTAAGCTTTACTCTCACACAATGCTGAGTAAAACACAAATAATACTACAGAGAATATAAAGAAAAGGAGAAGACTTCAATAAACAAGAAAAGCTTAACAAGTCTTGGAAGTCCAACTCACACTTAAATTCTTTCTTAGTTACAAATGAGAGGGTGACTCCCTATTTATAGTTCTCCGTCCTCACAACACTGGCTAAGATGCAGATAACACTAGAGAGAATATAAAGGAAAGGAGAAGATGGTACTAAACAAGTTTTAAATGTCTTAGAATTTCAACTCACTCTTGGATTCTTCCTTACATAGTTACAAATGAGAGGGATACTCATTATTTATAATCATCCTCACCCACCTAAAAACATTCTAGATTCACAAGATAACCAGACACTCCCCTATTATTTTTTAAAATTTTATATTATTCTAGAGAATTCCATTAAGTTTTAGATTATTTTTAAAATATCCAAAAGATTCTAGAGAATTTTAGAGACTTTTTGAATATTCACATAAAATCCAAAGACTTCTAGTGTCTTCTAGAATATTGTAAATAAATTTAGACTTGCGTAGAATCTTTTAAGACCTTCTAATGCCTTGTGACTCTACTTCAATATGGTCCTCGCATAATCTCCATATTTTTCATGCCACACCCAAGTGGGTTAGGCTAACATTATAGCTTAATTTGGTGGTGACACATTCTTACCCACCTCATCTCGCAATGCCCTTATCACAAGGATATCCTTGAATTGTCACATGTCCTCCTTAGACGTTTAGCTATCCCCAATGTCAAATGGTTACTTCCCTTGGAACTTCATTACTAATGAACTGATGACTTGTTATTCCTCCTATCGACATGGCACCACTACTACCACACTCACTCCACTTGGTAGTAGATCTTCAAGCCACTCCATTAGCATGACATCCGTGGGGTCCTCAATGACTATCATTACCCCCTTTGGTATGTCCTCGTTAATCTATAATTCATCATCAACCATGCTAGGAAGAGCCAATTGACCATCCCCATCCTTCTAGATGTCTTCCATGAGTTGCAATTTCATCTCCCTTGTAATGCCATCTGCAAGTCCTTGTGTTGACTGCATTTGAGGAGCCCCTATGCAAACAACACTATCGCCACCCTCATCCTTCACTTCCTCTTGACATCTTGTGAGAAATCGAAGGCATTCCCTTATCCAATGCAGACACACTGCAAAAGAAAGAGCCAAAACAGGGCTTACCCAACCCCTTGCCATTACTTACCTTGCTCTTCTCCCTACTCGCCAATGTCTTGGTGAGTCTCTTCCTTGCTTTGGTCCATATCCCCTACATGTTCCTCTAGCCTCCATGGAAAGTAGTTATCTTCCCCAACATTGTGTGATCCCTCAATCTCTCTAGTGTTGATGGTGGATATTATCAGCAATGTATGCTTGCAAAAGGCCACATACCCTTGTGCCTCATCAAAGCATGCAAACACGTCACATTAGGGATGTGCATTATCTGGTTATAACTAAAAAATCAAACCGAACCAAAGTTTTTGAGCAATTTGGTTTGGCTTTGAACTTAGTAATTTGAATTTTGATTTTAATCAATGAAAACTTTAGTTTTTGATTTTTAAATCAATTTATTAAATAAAATTTTAGATGAAATCAAATAAATCGAACTTAGTAGTAAAGTTTTTTTAACTATCATAAAAATTTTAAATATTTTTATGCATGAAATTAGCTAATTGCTTTTTTAGTTATATATATATATATATATATATATATATATATATATATATATATATATATATATATATATATATATATAAATTAAAAAAAGTAATTAGCTATATATATAATGTTGCTTATTGTTTATTCATTATACAATAAAAAATTGCATAATTAATATAAATTTCACAAATAATTTTAAATATAGTAAAGTTCGATTTATTAAAAATAAAATCAAAATAACCGAACCAAATTGTTCTTTGGTTTGTTCAATTTTGCATTCTGTTCGGTTTATTAAGTCTAATATTTTGGTAATCCAAAACCAATTGATTTTAAAAATTCACCATCCAAATCATTTAAATCAACCAAATGCACATCCCTACTTTGCACACATCATGTTTAGTGAGCTTATCACATCCAACAGAGTTCCCCCATTAATTCCTTATGGATCATTGTCATCTTGTCACTCTAGGACTCCTTCAGCCGAAGTAACATACTCCATATCGTAGATTGGATGGCGGAACCCTCTTCCACTAAACTACTCACACATTTGAGTTGAAAATCCATCTAAGCCCCCATGTTATTCACAACCTCCTCCTCCTTAGATAAGCATGAATCGTAACCAAAGATCCTATCATTGGACTTTCTCCTTGGCTTCAAAGGTACAAGGTCACAGTTTCCTCCCCAAACTTGGCCTAATTGCAATGAGTCCACAATACCATGCCAAATCTGTCTCTAATACCACCTGGCCCTGATGTCAACTTTGCCTCCACTTCGCCCTGAGATCAAACAAGCTGTGATACCAACTATCATAATTTTCACTCTGAGTAAATAGACATGCAATCTTACCACACTTCGCTCTGCTAAATAAATCTTACTCTCACAACGCTTGATAGAACACAAAAGGAGAAAAAGGAAGAGCTTTATAAGTCTTAGAATTCCAACTCACTCTTGAATTCTTCCTTCGATGGTTACAAATGAGAAGGTGACTCCCTATTTATAGTTCTCCTATCCCA
Source organism: Cymbidium sinense (assembly GCA_021442155.1). Lineage (NCBI taxonomy): Eukaryota > Viridiplantae > Streptophyta > Magnoliopsida > Asparagales > Orchidaceae > Cymbidium > Cymbidium sinense. The sequence goes on from CM038222.1 coordinate 138,696,676, forward strand.
CCTAAGAATATTCTAAATTTACAATATAATGTTCATATATGTGAAGTTCTCTAGAATACTCTATATCGTTTTACAAATCTATAATATTCTAGAGTTTTATAAAGACTCCACCAATCCATAAGTTTTATATTATTCTAGAGAGTTTCAAAATCTCCTCGATTATTCATGAAGTATCCAAAAGACTTTTGAGAATTTCAAAGATTTTTAGTACATTCTTATAATATCTAAAGACTTTCGATGTCTTCTAAAATCTTCTTGATGAAACTAGACTTGTTTAGAATGTCCCAGAACCTTTTAACATCTTGTGCCTCCATTTCATTATAATCTTAATGTAATATCTTGGCCATATGCGCCATGTCATGACGAAAGGGTTAGGCTAATCTCTTGGCTCAATTTGAGGTCAAGATATTGTACTCTAACTTATTGCCTCCAAACGTGGTCTATCCTCAATGTCATACCCTATCATTATCGTCAATCTACTATGAATATAAAACACTACATCCCCAAATAAAGATCTCGTCGCTGCCACCATTATGCCCTATTGCCCTAACCTACAAATCCTTATGACATCCGGCTGCGCTAAAACACCACAACCCTAATTGCACTCTCCGATCATCTGAGAACAATCACAATTTTTAAATGTGAAAGGGTGGCTCTCTCACTTGTACTTAAGGTCATATTGGGTGAATTGTGCTCTACTTCATGATGCATTATTTATGATGCTAAGTAACACCGAAGATGTTATTTTCCTGATGCTTCATTAAAATTTGTATGAACATACTTTTTATTTATTATTTCAACTCCGCCCCTACCCTCCCTATTAATGACTCTCATTTAATAAGTTTATAACATTTCTTCTTGAGCTTCTAGCCAACTTTGTTTAAGCTATTACAAATCATCTAAACACTCAAATTTAATCTAATTCAAAATTTTGCCAACAAAACTCTATAAGTAGCATGCATGTTGTTTATACCTGCTTCCAAAATCAATATTAACATGCAATTTTCATTCATAAAATTGTATAGACAAATTGCTTCGTAGACATACACTCTTTATCTATTTTTAAAGCATCATCCTTCACCACTCTTATTCCATCATGGCTTAAAGAATTTGATGATTTATCACATCGAATTGAGTCAGTTAATAGCGAAGTTAAGGACTAATAAACCAAAATCAACACACATGATACATAGTTTACTCACAAAACCAAGTTAAACAATATAATCAAAAAAAATATGATGTTACTAAAAAAACGTTAATTCCATCATGAGGTTGTGGGATCCGAAAATTCGTCACCGACCACTTTTGGATGAAAAGAGTTGTTTTAAGTGTCGGTGAAAATTTCAGAAGGCAGATGAATAGTAGAAAAGACACTATCTAGAAATTTCGTCCTCATTTTGTGAGGACGTTTTAGATCTTGTTCTAGGTTTCCTATATGTGCAAGCCCCTATAGTTAATTACCCCTCCGAATACTGAGAAAGCACTTTCGATTAAAGCTAGTCGATAAACCATTAAATAACGAATATATAATAGCAGTGAGTGAAGTTTTAAAATTATGAAATTTATTATTTTTAATTTAAAACTTTTGAGAACGATGACGCACGATCTCATTGCTCATCCCGTCAGTAAATTCTCAGTCCGCTTATAGGAAACCAACCCGACCGAAGGATCTTTGTCAAGAAACACGTTACGTCAATGTGTCCTCAGAAACTAAGAAGTTTGTCAAAGACAAATAACAACCTAGCCTTAACAAAGAGTTTTTTGCCCAACCAAATACATTCTACATTTCACCAAAGAGAAAGTCGGGGGAACATAATGGCCGGTCAGAACTGTAATTAGTGGTGTCATATCGGACGAACCACCGGCCAAAGGCTCGATAATCATATTTAGCTCATTTCTAAAAAATCAAAGGACACGGTCACGTCTTTACTTAAGATTATTTGAGTGTAAAGATAGCATGATTGAGACGTTTTCTTTGTGAAAAAATTTTCTTAATTTCATCCCCGCAAACAAATATGGAGGGTGAGATTTTAATTTTTAATTTAAATAATTAAGTTCATTTCATTTACATTTTATTATTTTAGTTGAATTTTTGATCATTTTATGATTGATTTAGATTTGAATATATGATCATTGGTTATTTGAATTTTAATAATAATCGTCTTTCTCGATCATATGACTATATCGCTTAATAAACCGCCTACTCGTCATTTTTAACAGATTCTGCCCAATTCATCATCTCGAAGTATAATCCTTCAAACCTCACAACTATAAATAAACATGTAGGATCTTGAAACTTTTCCTCTTGAGGGCATGAACTTCAGAAGCTATGTCAATTAATTCATATTTTGTAATTATATGACATAATTAGCTTCTCAGATATTATTAGCTTAAAATTCTTATAATATCATAATCGGATTTTTAGGTTTTGTTAACCCAGACCCGATCCTAAGATAAAACCGAGAAGTGTAACATTTGTTCTTTCATTTTGCACATAACTTGCATATCTTACTAGATATTTGATATAATGAATACTTCAATATATACATGATTCGTTCTCTTAAAATATTGTAATATAATATCTAAGTAGTTGAGTTTGATATGATGTATACATCAAAATGCAAGCATAAATTTTGATATGAATTTTTAGGTTTTGTTAACCCGGAACCCGGTCCTAAAACCAAACTGGGAAGTGTAGTATCTATTTATTTTTTATTTATATCTAGCTGTTCTCTTAAATTTTACTTAAATCCCACATAAAAGATCTATTATTTTAAAATGTTGTATGATGAATGTCTAAGTTGAAATATGATATCAACTTATAAGTTTGATTTTAATATGATGGTTTTAATCCCCAAGACCAAACCGAAAAATACATTGTCAACTCTACTATCTTCTCGAGATCGGATCATTAATTATTTCAAGATCTATCATTCTCCAAACCTCACAATCCTGGGACCGTATATAAGATCTGACTTTCTTCTTTTGATATCTTGAACTTGAGATACATTAACAATGATTTATTTATTCATTCTACATTAATTAATCGCCATATTTTTTTAAATTGAAAATAGTATAATGGCATCATTAGATTTTTTTGGTTTTGTTAACCCGGACCCGATCCTAAGAACAAATCGGGAGGTGTAGTTATTCGTTCTTTCATTTTGTTTGATTGCTTGCATATATCTATTTGAGTGTTTATCAATATTTCATTTATAGCAAAAAGATTCTGTTTTTAAAATGTATGCATTGAAATGCGTTGAAGATGTTCATACACATAAATGTCGAATTACAAAGATAAAGCTGATACCTAAAATCATAAATCAAATGTAGATCCACAAATGAATTTGACCCTTTCAAATATTTATCATGATCAAGTGTAGATTCTATAAGACAAGTTGACTCTTTCAACTATTTGTCACAGTCAAGATGATCTATCTATAAGATATACATCGAATTCTTCATATACTTTCATGGATCAAGTGAGTATTCTGTAAGAATGAATACATTACAAACTGTGATTTGCTCTGTAGATGATATAGCTTCTTTCAACCACTTATCATAAATCAAGATGTATCTTTTAAGAACACATCTATTTTGTAGAGTATGAATTTGATTCTTTCAAGATTTTTAATCAAATAAGAAAAAAAAAATATTGCTTCATAAAGTGAGCATAAATTTCATTTAACTTGATATTTTAAAGACATTCAAATGGAATAGAATAACACTCAATATACAATGAATCATTTCACTAAGATTTTATAGCAAAAAATTATGAACCCATATGTAAGAATGGTTCATGATTCGCAAGATTTAATTTTCTTGAATATTTGTATAAATCATAAGACATTAAACTTAAATGTAAGATCAAAGCATATGTAGAATCTCATTCATTTGAATGTTTAAATAAGCCCATCTTGTCTTATCACTAAGCATATGATTATGACATGATTGCTTTTCCTCTGCCTAAGTAAGTAGATATGCTATGATAAGAACAAGCTTAAGTGTTGGGGATCTTTTCTTTTGAAGGGCAGATGAACTTCCTCTTAGGAGCCTTAAACTTACAATAAATTTTGTAAGGAAAATGAGGAGAAATTGGAAATAAAGTCTTCATGAAAGAAGGATTCTCTCTTATTTATAATGATTAGCCCTTTAGCATGAGGCCAAAAACAAATGGAGATGGACTTGTGTCATCCCAATAATTTCTATAATTTTTTTTTTATGCCCTTAAGAAGGAGAGGAAATCTTTATTTCTTCGTTATTTATCTCTTAATGTCACTTGCCATGAACTTGCATGTAAAGAGAGATTAACTTTTTTTGGTCATTTTCTCCTAATGTCATATGCATACACATACATGTAAGGAGATCCTTAACTTTCTTTGTCATTTCCTTTTAATATCACATCACAAGAACATAAGTCTAAGAGAAGGCCTTTACTTCTATTTTTCTTAAGATGTCTTATTTTCAAACAACTCATTCATGTAGTATATAAAGACATTCTTGACAATAAAGTAAAGTTTAAATCATACTATGCATTTGGTATCACATTTATTTCTCACCCGCTTATATAGATAATCACACTTAGTAAGAGAATTTGAATTTTAAATAAGTAATCATTATATGTTATGAAGATAATAACAATTGAACTACGAGTGAGCATATCAGAATCATTGTAGATGATGAAGATTAATAAACATACGATATACCTTCCTTCACTCAGCATTTATACATACTTCTTTTTTTTGTTTACCAAAATTTTCAACAACCTCCCGACGTCATCCCCGCATTACACGCGCCGGATCGGCCTTCCCACAAGAAAGGCGTGGTAGGTGTCACCGCACCCAAAAAGTTATTTACCCGCCACGCCAAGAAAAGCGTGCATGGGTTAATATAACATAAGATAAGATTTTCCTTACCACGCGAAACAACGCGAAAGACTTATGAAACTCTACGCCAAAACAACGTGAACAAATACTTATCACAGATTTCCATGTCGGAACAACAAAAAGACTTTATAAGAACAGATTTTTCCGCCACATCGAACAACGCAAGCGACTTATCACAAGTTTTCACCGACGAATAACAGAATAGACTTATATAGACAAAGAATTTAACAAATTTATATTCACAATAGCAAATTGCAACATAAGCTTTTAATCACATGTGAGCACATTTCCATTCTTTTCATTTTGAATATGAAGGAGGAAATACCTTTCTCAAAGCCCACAATATAGCAATTAAAGGTCAAGAGATATGCATATATATTTCATCTTTTGCTAACAAATAATCACAAAAAAAAAAAACTTTGCATATCCTATGTCTCCAATTTTCAACATTTTCATGTCAATGCAAGTTTCAAGATTCAATAAAAGATATGATAGAGAGAAGACTTCCTTTTTTTTATTTCAATAAGTCATGCCATGTTACTCATCTTAAGCTACTAAAGAAATATCATTTTAGATTGCATGCAAGTAAAGTTCAAACCCCTTAGTAACATGAAGACAATCTGAAATTTTATTCTCTTTTGCTTGCCACAAACCCAACAACTGAAATAGTAAATTGCTAGCAAAGTATAAGCAAATTTCATCACATTTAAAAATATGAAATTGGCAAAACGAAAGTAAAAATGCCTCAAAGAATATTTTACCCTCCCTTTCATTCCCTTTTAAAGGGGACAAATAAAGTAGCATGTTGAATGCTGCATAAGATATTTAGAAGATATCAACATTGAGCATCACAAACCTAGTATTTACTTGCATTTCCATCTTATAATGATATAAAGACGAGAACAAGCATCGAATAACAAGACATATGTTGTCCTACCATCATTTGTGGACAGCAAAATGAACCCCATTCATTTTGTTTTCCATAAAAAGATTTTGATTTGATATGAAAATCTTCATTCCCAACTTCGTTTTAAACGTATAAAGCATGCTTAGCAAGCAATATTCCATTCAAACAACCAAAATTGAAGCATATAAAGAGAGGGAAACCAGCATATAGCCTTAGATTTGAATCATACATCATCCCAAACCTCCTTTCCATACTTCTAATCTAGTTTTAAACAAAGAAAAACAACTCCAACAAATATCATTCCATCCAAACAGCAAAAACTGCAATGTAAGGAGAAGGAAACTTGCATAAACTTAGGGTTTGAGCCATACATTATCTCAAACCCTATTTCCACATTTCTAATTTCATTTTGAACATGTAAAAGAGGACTAGCAAGTATCGTTCCACCCAAACAGCAAAACTAAAGCATAAAAGGGAAGGAAACTTGCATATAATTTAGGATTTGAGCCACACCACATCTCAAACCTTATGTCCATATCCTTAACATTCTTTTAAACATGCAAAAGAGCTTTGGCAAATACTATTTTGCCAACAAGAAACCATTTCAGCAAAACTAAAGATATAAAAACCCATGAATAATAGCAATCAACATAAAAGCTTGGGCCATACTTCATCCCGCGCTTTAGAATCAAATCCTATCCTTATTCTAAACATTTGGAGAAAGATTCATCAAACCCTAATTTCCAAAGAAAGACAAAATGCATAAAATGCGTTTAGAATTAGATAGAAATGACCTGGAGGGTTTGATTGCTAAAGGGGAAGAAGAAGAAAATCTTTCGGTTGAGATAGCTAAACTCTCTCTTGCTTGGCTAGCCGGTCGAAGTCGAAGACAAGGGAAATCGGGCTCAGTTGCTTCGGATGGACGGGAGGTAGAACCGATCGAGTCTCATGCAAGGAAGGAGAGGAGTTCTAGGCAGAGGAGCAGTGGAGCTTGAGAGCTGGGAAACGGGAGAGGGAAAAGTCATGCATCTGAGGGGATCATGTGCAAGAGAGGGGAGGAGGGGTGGGGAATCCTTCTTTTGGCCTTTTAGGTTAAACCACGGCTTTTAATTGGCTGCCTAAACGGCAGCCAATCAGAAATGATGAGTGGCTTGTTTTAATTGGTCGGATGGGCGGCTAGATTAGGATAAGAATTTAGGTTTAAGCGGTTGTTAGCTGCATAATTATATATTAACGTGATAATAATGCAATTATTGATATCTTCGGCAGCAAATAATTTGAAATTATTTCCTGCGCTAAACCCTATCAATATGGATATCAATTTGAGATATTTTTGTTGTGTCAAACGCAATGGCGCGATCGATTTCGCAATCAGAAGTCGTTTGGACCACGTCGGCGATAGTCTAAGTGAAATTATACTTAAATCGCGCGACGACGCATTTGAATAACTCAATGTTCGCGAAACTTCTTGAAGATCGCGCATCGCTTTGATGATTTCGCTTTGCTGACAATGGCTGATCAATTAAATGGAGCTTTGGAAATCGCCTTCTAACCTCAATATGCGCGTAGTTTCATTAAAAATTGATTTTAATTAATTGATTAATTATTAATTGATGGAATGAGCTTCATTTGATTTATTTTAGTGTCGTGAGCTCAATTATGCAATCAAATTTTTCGATTTAGAAATACTTTAATTAATTTTGATCGCAATTATGAGGTTTTATTCTCCGATTATGCGACATCACCGTTGATTTTCATATATTTTGTCATATACGCTTAATTTGAATAATGGCACATATTTGTAGGTCAACAGAGATAATTGAAAATTCTTGCACTAAAGGAAAACAATGAAATAATAATAGATTTTTTATGAACTTTTCGGTTGATTTTTGTGATGCTGGATTTTTTCCTGCATTAGTGAATGATAAAATTCAAGTGAAAAATCCAACATTAGTCTAATTTTTTTTACAATATTTTGCCAAAGATTCACTGAAATTTGGAATAAACTCTTCAACTTGCATTGATGCCCTCACTTTGAAGATTTATGCCTATATTTCTTCCTATGCCCGTACAACTTTGGCCTCTCACTCACTGCACTGTATAGTAAATGCCACTGGCTGACCTCCTCTTTTGATCCTGTTATAACAAGTCTTTCCCACTATAGCCACCGCTAAACCTTATCAACCCCTACAATTGCTTGTCATGCAACGGCTTCAAGCAATCGCTTGTCACGTCTCCCTCATTCATCCTCATCTCTAAGTGAAGCCACCAATGCCTTGAGCTCTACAGTCATTGCCCCAAAGGAGATAACTATTCAATTAAAGGGTTTAGTAATGGCATTAAAAGGGATGTTGGAAAAGCTTGCAGAGCATGTCGATATATTAGGGAAATATTTTATGGGATTTTGTGGAGGGGCCGAGAGGTGATTTGTTGAGTGAGATTTATTTGCTAAGTAATGAGATGGAGATGGTCAATAGTTTGTGCAAGGGAAATTAGGTTTAGAGTTTAACGTGAAAGGTTTAAGGTTAGTTTAAGAGAGTGAAAGCTGGAAGCATACAGCCAAACTTCTAGATAGAGATGATGAGACCATGTACTAAGGCTGATCCTAATGTTGATGTGGAGTGATAGGAGAGATGTGTTGGGAGCATATATTGAATGCAAGTTTCAATAACTCTAGTCAAACATGAATCTCCATGCTGATTGTAAATCATGCAACTAATAGACTCATATTAGGATACACATACATTCATGACTTCATAAGTCATGAAGTATTATATGTGTGTTCTACACTCATTACATGTTGGCATTCAAGAGTAATTCACTCATAGGTTGGATGTTGCATAATGCATACACATTACATTTGCTAATGTCTAATCTTTTGTATTTATTTTTAATGTCAATAATCTAATTTTTTTAAGAATCTTTTAGACATTTTTTTTTTCAAAATTTTTACAATTGTCACTGGTGGAGGAGAAAAACATTGAAGTAATTCTATTGAATCCATAATTTATAGGCGATGCAAGAAAACTGATGCCAACATAACTATCACCATCACAGCCTTCACACCCACTGACCATGACCACTCTTATTATCCCTCCCATAACCATCAAGACCACACACTTATTCATCCTATAATAGAAGAGTGTAGATCTATCACACATGAGTACAAACAATATATTGAGTTTAAAGATGACACACAAGACTTGAATATGATTGTCTTTACACAATTAGTTATGATTGTCATTATAATTTTCTTATGTTATTAAGTTCAACAATGTAAGTTTAAATTTTAACCACCCCCATGAAGTAACATGAAAGATTAGAAACTTCATAAAGAGTAAGTTCAATGGCTCCTTATGTTCACGACAAAAGATGCCTTCAGGAGTTCACGACCTATAATTTTGTGAGTTTAAGATAATAATTGTTGCATTTTTTATCAAAAAAATCTATAATTTTAATATATATCAATAAACTATTTTTGTATTGCAAAAATAATTATTTTGGCTTCCCAAGTATCATGATCAGATCAAGAGGCACTTTTGAGTGACACAATTCAACACACCCACATGATATGTTTATTGATATCCATAAATATGGATATAAGCCAAAACTATGATGCCCCGACACTATAATAATTAAGAATATAGTGTTGGACACATGAAAGACATGTCATTTAAGTATCTGATTAAAATAATAATAATACATGTCCAAAATAATTAATTTTTATTTTAATTTTAAAATGTAATATACAAATAAAATAATCACATCTTCATTCTATTTTTACAATATATTACATAAACAACTGTTTAGCACTAAATTTTGCTTCTCTCTTCTATTATATTTCCCTACAATTTCTTATAATATTCAATTTTTATTTCTTTTATAAAAGAACAAATTTTCTCAACTTCAAGCTAACGATATATAATATCATAAGGTTATTTCTTTTTCAATTAAGTTCAAAGTATTTAATAAATTTAAATATATTAATTATTTTATAAGTAAACCAAATGAATGTATTAGTATATAAATTTATTCAAATATACTTAATTTGTATAAATAATATACAATATTTTTTTTATTTTTGAGACATTATTATAAAAGACATCCAATGTATATCAATATCATATATTTCAAATAATAAACATACCCTATTTTTGTGTTATATTGTGTCTATATCCTTATATCTAAATAGATGCATCATAAGGCTCAAGTGACTTGGCAAGTGCATGTGAACAAAGTTACATGCCATAGGGTAGCCCAAAGTATGCAAAGAAGAGAGAGCAAAATAATAAAATCACATCTCTGATCATTTTTCAATATTGATGGCTTAATTTCACATAGAATATAAGAGGTTAATAAAAATTTTATGTGTGTCTATGTACTCCTATATTATTTTATTTTGCTTTCAAAAATATAAATTCTTGGAAAAGACCCTATCGAGGTAAAGATGCGCGCGCAAATAATGAGAGACACAAATGCAAACCATAAAACTCAAATTTACAAAAGTTGGCAGCTCACAATTGATTGGAAGACGCATAACTTACATATATAAATGGTAAAAGGATTAGTAGATGATGTTTCGCATCATAACCTTTGTTCAACCCCAATATTTGGAAAAGCTTCATCCAATAATTGATTAAATCCATATCGACCAACACATAATCCTCTAAATCTACTCCAGTCGAAGTAAGTTAATTCCCTTAGTTAAACTCTCAAGCATTTCACGAAAAAAAATGAAATTGATATTTCCATAGCCCATGCAAAGTCAACAATGCCAAAAAGTACACAAAACCATTAACATGATATTTATCTAAATTATGTGCATCTACCATATTATAACATGCCTTCCTTAAACTACTATAATTCTATCATACTAAAAATATATATTATGCAACTACTTCTAAAATCATAAGCTTCTAGGGATGCATAACTTAGCCACTTGTAAATACCGCAGAAAAACTTCATGAGTATCATTTCACTTGACCCTTCTCAAACAACAAAGTTCCATCTAGAGCAACCATCTCTAAAAGAACTACCTATTGAGGGAACAAAATTGCCAATTATGATAAAGAGGATGATCTTAAAAAATTCGTACATCTTAATATTGTTGACCTACATATGTGCTCCATAAAACACATCAAGCAAATCAAATGAAATTAACGCGGCATCACACAATTCAAAATCCAAACCCCTTTTATTACTAACGAAATTGATTAAGATTGAGTCTATTTATAAAATTAATCACATTGATACATTAGAAATACATAAATTGACCAAATGAACCCAAACAAATCGATTAATAATCGATCAATTAATTAAAATTATTTTTTTAACGTAATTATGCGCTTATCGAGGTCGGCATAACATTATCCCGAACCACTGTTTCACGTAAATTATCTCATTATCGTCAAAACATCGAAATCTGTCAAACACCACCTTTCGTGATCAATTCAGCAAATTCTACGCAAACGTTGAGCGATTCGAATATCGTCGCACAATTTAAGCTTAATTTCGCTCCAATCGTCGTCGAGGTTGTTCAAATGACCTTCGATCGCAAAAACGAACGTCATCGTTATACCTGGTACAACGAAATCACCTAAAATTGATACCCATTTTGCTAGGGTCTATCACATAAAATAATTCGTCAAAGTTGTCATAAATTATTATCAATAATATTGTCATTATATTAAATCCTAATCAAGGTGATTAAGAGTTGTCTAAATTCAGCTTAACTCCTCCTTAATACTTGCCACCCATCCAACCTATCATATTCAACCGCCTAGTCAGCCAATTAAATCAGCCTTTCTCTCCACCAATTGAGCTTGCAGCAAGCTTTATAACATGGGCATCCATTATTAGAGCTCTCTTACCCGAAAGCAAACCATATGCACGGAGACCTTCATTCAGACGACACTCTCCTTTCCCTGAAGCTCCCCTCTCATCCATGCCCTAGAAAAGCGAAGGGCTTCTCTCTCTCTCTCTCTCTCTCTCTCTCTCTCTCATCCCGTCCGTCCTAACCGAGCGCACGAGACTCCTCTCTTCCTCTCTCTCTCGTCTCGTCTGTCCGTCCATCTCGAGCAGCACATGAGGGCCGAGAACTCCCTATAGCAGCTAGTCAAATGACTCAACCGAGCTCCCCGTTCCTCTCTTGCAACCAGAACTTTCAGGTTGTCTCTATTCAACCCTAATTGTATTCTTGTGCTTTGTGTTTCTCTTGGATGAAATGGCTTAATGAATCCCTCTTTTACATGCTTGAGATGAGACTAAGGATTTAAATTTAAAGCTTGAGATGATGTATGGCTCGAGCTTCGTGTTGCTTGCAAGTATTTGTTTATCTCGTGCTTTAAGTTTCTCTTGGATGAAATGGCTAGATGAATCTCTCTTTTATATGCTTGAGATGAGATTAGGGATTTAAATTTGAAGCTTGAGATGATGTATGCTAAAGTTCTTGTTGCTTGCAAGTATTTGTTTATCTCGTGCTTTAAGTTTTTCTTGGTTGAAATGGCTAGATGAATCCCGCTTTTACATGCTTGAGATGATATTAGGGATTTAAATTTGAAGCTTGAGATGATGTATGGCTCAAGCTTCGTGTTGCTTGCAAGTATTTGTTTATCTCGTACTTTAAGTTTCTCTTGGATGAAATGGCTTGATGAATCTCTCTTTTACATGCTATGTGAATGGATTAGGGGTAGAAATCTTAAGCTTAATGTGTTGCATAGCTCAAATTTTGTTTTGTTGTCAAGCATTCATTCATACTATGTTATTTTACCTCTATTTGAGTTATGGAGTATTGTCAAGATGAAAAATCAACAGGATGGTTTGCCTCTTGCAATATTTAACTTGATTTTCACTTAAATCTTGTAGCCATATGAATGATTGCTTAGCTAAATCCAACTATATGTTATTAAATTTAGCGCGGATGCTTGATTTATATGGGGCTGAATTCTGTTTATTTATTATATGAAAGAAAGGAAATGGAGAAGATGGATTTGGGTTTTAGTTTTGTGCTTGTTCTTTTCACTATGGATATTTTCAAATCAATGGCCTTTGAGGTAGAATGAGAGATGAAAGTTCACACGTGTGAAACATAAGATTGTTGGGTTTGATTTGCAAGTTTTCAATGAGTTTCCAATGGTTGAAAGTTGTTATTTTTGTTGCTTCAAGCTAGAGTTAGCGTAGACTTTATACATAAAGTATGTTATAATTTTATTATTAAGCAATCCCTAATGCTTGAATTAATTTAAAATGAAAAGGAAGCATAGCATAAGACCCACATAAGCTAAAGCTTACATTTTTCCTATTGATTGTCAGCATTGGCATTGAATTTCATATGACTCTTGCCCTATGTGTTGCTTCCAAATGGCCATCATATTGCATGAAGTGAGATTTATCCTGTTTTTTTATGAAAGCTAAAGCTCCATTGCCTCATTGCAGTTAGTTTTGAACCCTATCAAATGGTGAATTCATCATTATGTTAAGGTGAAGTTGGTAGAGATAAAAATCATGAAATATGCAAGACATTACTTTTGATTCTTTGATAGGAAAGTGAAAAAACAAGGCTTGAATCTCTTTATGATTTAGTGTGGTTATCTTTGTTGCTCTATGTGATGTGATTCAAATCTTATTTAGATTTTTATGTTAAATCAACTTTCTCTTCATGACAAGTAATACAACAAGACTTCAATCTCAAAACCAGTCTTGTATTCTTCTCATTGTTGAAACTGAAATTTGCCCGTGTGTAATTATCAAAGCATCGTTTTGTTTGCTAATTTTTGGGGAGGGAGTTGCTATTTGACACTTTGATCAATCAAATCTCATTTAAATTATAGTGTCATTGTGGAAGCAAAACAAAATGACAAGTGCATGGGGATTTAATATTGATTTAAAACCCTCATTTCTAGTTGAATCTCTTGTTTCATCTTATGATTTTGTTGGCTAAATCATTTTCACAAGTTGTTACCCCATTAAAAGATTAATGTAAGTTAAAGAGGTTGATTCCAACATGATTCTTTAGCTTTGGAATTTCATGGTGATTGATGAGATTATATTCAACTTTAGCCACTCAACACTTCCTTTTATTGATTAAGTTAAAATGATAGAAATGATGGATGTTATTTAAGAACTTGTGAATTTTGAAAGTTTTCATTTTGTTGTCCACAAATAATTGTAGAACAAAATCATCCAAATCTTATTATTGAATCCCATTTCTTATCTTTATACAATTATAAGATGGACTTATAATGAAATTCTAGATTTTGCGATGTTCAAATATTGTTATCTTCTGATGTCTAATATGGCATTCAACTTGCTACTTCATTTGTCCGATTTATAAGAGAATGAAATGGAAGATAAAGTGTTCTTTGAAGCCTCTTTACTCTTCTTTTGCCTCTTTCATAGTTTTAAACGGGATGAAGTTTACTTATGTCTTGCTATCAATTATGCCATTTCACTTATTGAACTTGAGGTGAGTAAAAGAGAATGGAATTTCAATTTTACTTCATTTAAACATAACTCTTGTTTATTGTTCCTACTTTAATGCTTCTTTAAGCTTTTATATAAGTTGAGATAGAGATGAAATTTCAGATTTATAAGATTCTAATATTTATAGAGTTTAAAATTGCTTTCTTTTCATTATAAGAAGCTGACATTTAGCTAGGTTTGGCCATCAAATCCTCATTCAATAAGAAGATTTTCCCCTCTCCTTTCTCTTCACGGCATCATATCATGCAAAATATGAATAATATATATATATATATATATATATATATATATATATATATATATATATATATATATATATATATATATATGACATGATAAACGAGAAATGGGAAAGAAAGCCTATCATGGCTTTAATTTCTTTTATCATCTTTCATAAATGCGCCCATGAAATGGGCATGATGTTAAGAAAAAAAAAGTAAGAGAAAAAAAAGGGTCTTCTCCCTTTTTTAACGAGATTATGTCATGCAAAAAAATAAAAAAGGAAGAAAAAAATAAAAAAGGGAGAAATAATAAATGACAAAAAAAAAGAAAAAGGAGTTTGAAGAAAAATCTATCATGGCTTGGATTTTCCTTATTCTTTTCCTCATAGATTACCCATGGGCATGAAATTAAGTGAAAAGAAGAAAAATGATAAAGGAAGGTTTCCCCCTCTTTATGGAATCATATCGTGACAAAAAAAAAGAAGAGAAAATATAAAATAAAGGGTGTTACGACAAAATAAAAAAAGGTGGTGGTGTCATGAAGGTTTGAAACTCTTTCCCTCATTCATGACCCATTTTGATTTTCTTAAGTGGACTTATAAAAAGTGACTTATGCCATGAGATTCTTAAGCCCATGATCTTTTAATTTAGAATCCCATTAAGCCCAAGCATATGTGTGGGCTTACAAAAAATCTAAGTTTGGCTAGTTTCCATATGCACACCTTCAAATTCTCTTTCTTCTATTTGATTCAAATATGTGATGTATGCCTATGTGTTTACATAAAGAGACCTTTTTTTATAAACATAAGCAAATTCTACATGTCATCTTTGCAAGTTTAAAATATATGCAAGCTTCTAAACCAAATGATGATAAATAAAAATGTCTACATATATTATGAAAAGTTGCATATTTGATTTTATTATGGTAAAATACACATAAAATGTTCAAATGGTGTGGGTTTTATGCATGCCTCATGATGTGATATTTTATTTACATTAGTCACTTTATGAAAGTGTTTGAATCAATCAAACCCATATATGTGCAACGAATCATATATGTGAGCCCATAGTTTTGAGCCTTATGCTAAGTGCTCAATAAATGATTTACAAATAATATGCATTATGTGCTTGCCTTATGAGTTGTGATTCAATTTGATCAATTAACTTACACAATCATAAAAAAAGGGGCGAGCTTGTACTTTACAAGATAAATTATTACACTTGATTCAAAATGTGCTTGAAAGGTCAGATTTTTACAAGACAAAGCTACACTCGAGTTATAGCAAATACTTGAAAGAATCAGACTCATATTTTTTAGAACAAACACGCATTTGATTTATGTCAAGTTTTGAAAGAGTCGAACTTGTATTCATTAGAACAGATTTATATTTGGTTTTTGTCAAATATCTGAAGAAACTAAGCTTACATTGTTTAGAACAAATGCAAACTTGATTTACTGTAAGTGTATGAAAGAATCAAACTCATGTTTTACAAAAAATATTTACACTTGAATTATGACAAATATTTTGTCCCCTTCGGACAGATACATGCTTAAATTACTACAAGCATTTAGAAAAATAGAACCCATATCTCATTGACAGATGCTTATATTTGATCCATAAAAGACATTTAAAAAAGATCAAACGTGTATTTTCATATAATAGATTTACACTTGATTTATGTTTGAAGATATCAAAGATCTCTACTTGCAATTTGACAAATTTGTCATACCAAATACAACTACTTAAACTTAGACATTATAATGTACATACATTATTTTAAAAGAACAGATACTTATATGTGTGTTGAAATATTCGCTAGATCGAACAATTAGAAAAATGTGCAAGCAACAAAAATACAAGGACTTTATTACATGTGCTATACAAGATAAATGAACAGACACATACAACTATTCAATTCACCATACCCATGGCATTGTTACAATCCAACCAATGTCTGGATACCGCATGTCGCCTCCGGGGTCTTAAGACCGAGTCTAGGTTAACAAACCTAAAAATCTAATTATGTTATTATAATATTTTCAACTTAATAAAATATAAGAAGTTAATTCTATCATAGAATTATAAAATAAATCTGTCAGCATCATTGTTAATATAACTTCTCTAAGTTCAACTTCTCAAGATGAAAGTCCCAAACCGAATCATCTATGTTCATTTAAAGATAATGATTTATGACAGATCAAGAATGAATCTGCACCAAATCAGTAAAATAGTAGAATGAGTCTATTAACCAACAATAACCATATGATCAAAAAGACTATCATTATTAAGACTTTAATGATTAATGACTACATACTCAAATTCAAATCAATTACAAGACAACCATATGTTCAAATTAAAAGATATTAATTAAATGAAATTAATTATTTAAATTTAAAGTTAAATTCATCCACCCATCCGCAATTGTTTATCAGGGGTGACAAATTGAGAAAATTTTTGAATTGATGTCAATCAAATATCATGGATTATTTTCAGCTCAAATAATCTTGGTAGGGCGTGGTTCATGTCGGCTTTGTGCGAGATTTTGTGAAATGCGTAAATTACGATTCGACCGGAGATCTACATTAGGGTAATTGTTAATGAAATAGTATTAAATTCGCATTGGCGGCAGGTATACTTTGCTCTTTGAGTTGTGAGCTATATAATATATTTGATTGGCAAAAAGTCCTCTATTAGCTAAGATTGAATTTGTCTCCTTAGACAAACTCTCAATTCGGATATATTATTATGTGTAGTTCTTTGATAAGGATCAACATCGAGTTGAGTCATTCTGCAAGTAAGTAGGGGCAGACGAGAGATGATGGCAGTGGGATCTTGATTGGGCCATCATTCACAATAAAACTTTAAATTAAAATAATAAATCTCATGAATCTTAAACTCCACTCATTCTTCTTATACACTCACAATTAGCAATCATCAGTAGCTTGTCGAAAGTGATCTTTCAATATATTTGATTGGCAAAAAGTCCTCTATTAGCTAAGATTGAATTTGTCTCCTGACAACCAAGTCCTGAGGATATATTAGACAAGCGTAACATGTTCTTGATAAGGATCATTCAATCAGTTGAGTCATTCTGGCTCGGTAAAGCAGGGGCGCATAGAGATGATGGCATGGGATCTTGATTGGGCGTGTCATTCCATAAGCTTTAAATTAAAATAATAAATCTCATGAATCTTAAACTCCACTCATTGCTACTATACACTCACAATTAGCAATCTATCAACTAGCCTTAATCGAAAGTGATCTTTCAATATTATGATGGGTAATTAACTATAGGTGTTTGTGCCTATAGAAAACTTGGAACCAGATCTAAAGTCCTCGCAAAATGAGGGCAAAATCTCTGGAAAGTATTTTATCTACTATTGCATCTGCCTTTTGAAATTTTGATCAACATTAAATCTACTCTTCATTGAGGTTGATGGAATTTTTTAGCTCACTCACCGCAAAACTCAATATGACAACAAGAGCTCATCATAATCATTATCTTTATTGGTCTAATCCCAACCACTTATCACATTTATGAATCCTCCAATTATTCCAATTGAGTGGTATATTAACTTCTAAATCAAATTTTCTATTATCACTTTGTATAATTTCTACAAGGAGTGATCAAGTCATTAAAAAGACTGAACGTTTTAGATATCTCGAGTCTATTGTTCAAAGTGATGGTGATATAGATGGGTTAGTAGAATTCAAATTGGATAGTTGAAGTGGAAGAATGCATCGGGCCTGTTGTGTGATAGGAAAGTATCGCTTACGAGAAAATTTTATAAGATGCTAGTGAGACTTGCAATTATTTATGGCACAAAATATTGGTCTATAAAAGAGAAACATAAAATTGAGTGTTGCAGAGATGATGATCCTCAGGTGGATGGGTGTTTTTACACTTAGAGATAAAATGATAAATGAATATATATGTGATAAGGTTGGAGTACTCCAGTGGCGGATAAAATTAGAAAGAGACACCTTAGATGTTTTGATCATATAAAATGTCGGCCATCCGATGACCCAGTTAAGTTAGTAGAAGTATTAGATTCAGCCTATATTAAGAAAGACTAAGGTAGAGCTAAAAAAATTTGATTAGAAAATATAAAAATATATACTTAATATATTAAGATTAAATGAGAATATGACACTTAATATGACACATTGGAGAAAAAGAATTCATGTAGCTAATTCCACGTAGTGGGATAAAGACTTATTCTTCTTCTTCTTCTTCTTGTTATACTTTCCTTCCTAATGCTTTCACTTTAAATCTATTTAATACTCTTTTTAGGTTTTTTTTCCCTTCATGGTAATAACTAAACCACCTAATTCACTTTCCAAAAAGCTTGCAATGAGCCTCACTCTCACATTCTCTCTCATAAAATAATTTCTCACAATACCCAAACTAATTTTATCCAACACTTAAAATCATAAAACATAGCTAATCTAATTTTAGTGTTAGAAAATTTGCATTTAGATCATTATATTATTCACTTATCACATAGTACTTTGAAGTTATTTCTTCATTTTAGCCATCCAACTTGAAACTCTAAAAATTATCCCCCTCCATATGTTTATTCTTTGTATGGTATATCTAACATACTTAAATCTATCGCACTAAGATATCACTTGATCTTCCAACAATATAGAATGTTTACCATTTTCACAACCACTAAATTGCATATCATATGTTTAATCTTCAATTCTTCATTCACCAAATCCTAAGATCCTTACTTTCTAAAATTTTCTTCCATTGTTCAAACTTTTCACCTCAAAAAATACCTTTCACTTACCTGAAATGCCATTTGCAGATAGTAACACCAAAGATATCACTGTAAATACATCTAGAAGCATCTTCATAATCCATGCAAATATATATATATATATATATATATATATATATATATATATACTTTGATCATTTTGTGTAATCTTATAATCAATATGGTTGGAAATTCTTTAATAAACCAATATCATTTAAATTTTAGTCACATATAATCATGCAAACTTTAAGAATTTCATTAGACCTTCTACACACACTTAATCTCTTAAATACCCATCAATTAATTCCAATGATACTTCTATGATGTTCTAAAATTAATAAAAGCCAATATAAAGATCCCCATATTTAATTTCCATATATTTTAGTTAATGGCCTTAGAAAAAAAATTGACAAATAATTTAGAACTTTCTAGCATAAACCAAATCGAGAGTAATGCTTTACCCACCCAAAATCTTAACACAAGTCAACATTAGAAACAAAAAGAAAAATCATATATTCAAATGCAAAAGAAACCCACTACATTATGTCCATGTGATTTTTCTTATGTCTTATGTGTTGACTTGATGTTGAACTTTTAATGAGCAAAGCATTACTTACCATTCAATATACTTTGCTACATGATTTTTAAAGTAAGTGTTCTATCACCCTCTTTTATAACTTCATTTTATGACTAAAAAATTGATTCACATATAATTTTAACAAACTTGAGCCTCCATAATTCTTAAGATCACTACAAAGGCATTTGTTCTCAAATCATTTGTCATCCTCTCAGATGTCATTTAATTGAATAATAGATTGATCTTAAGTTTTAGCAACTAAAGGCAACGTAATTTGATAGCTCTTTTTTCACAAATCTCAAGTAAAGGCAACCAAATTAAACACATTTAGTTTGCATGCATTTACTATACATTTTAAATACAACAAATAAACTTCCCTTTATTCCTTAGAATTGTATTCAAAAGATTAGCAAGCTAACCACTTCAATTAGATTTCTTAAAGAAACTTAACTCAAAAAATTCTCAATTAATAATATCTCAAAATAGCATTTTTATCTTCATTTAATATCTTTCTCTTTAAATTAACTCTTGTTATTATTCTGATAAATTTGGTTAGAACAAAGTCTCTAGATCTCCTTACTGTATCTTTAAGATATGTTATACATCTCATTTTATCCTTAATGTGGTACCGAGAATTAGAATCTTCAAACACAAAACCATTACAAAAAGCACTCAAAACATTACCAAACTTATTTAAACACTTAAAGTATGAAGTCTGACTTCATGAATTTCTATTAAAAATTATTTATAATATTAAAGATGCAAAACAATTCAAAAACCAATTTAAATAAAACAAGTAATTTTAAGATTCAAATTGTACATGCTATATATATGATAAAAAAAAATTACACAAGCATAAATAAAAGTACTTTGCATGCATACTTCCCCATTAGACCCACATGACAGGACGCATCTCTTAGACAAATAAATGCGAAGAGCTAAAAGAATCAACAATAAAGCGGGAACCTTGGACTATTAATGTGTGTTGTAGATAAAATAATCGTCTAAACCAAGGTAACAACATAATGAATTCATGGTTACTTATGCTATAGATTAAGATTTTGATCCTCAAAGGACAAGGAAATCATAATCATCAAAGTTGAAGCACGGATTACGAATGACACTTAACATCAACCCCATTGTCCCGAATCATTTTGGAAAAACTCTAGCTTTGGAGTGAAGTTTTAGAAACCATGAACACGAACTGACTTGTAAAAATACAGATCTCCCTGATTCATGTCTGTCACAGAAAAATAAAGGGGGCAACTTATCTCCTATTCCCTGAGAAGTAATGAGGCGTGGAAAATCCAACTAAAGCAGAGAAAATTTTGTCAAAAAAAAAAAAATGTAGTGGTCGACAACCCAACGCACCTGTTCTCTTCCGAGTCGGGCAGTATTGAATGGAACTTCCCAGGAACCGCAAGCCCCGCAACCATACAAAGAACCAACCCCAGAAGCAGTTCAATCACCACCTAACGGTATCAATAAGCACAAAAACCACATATTCAACAGAAACAGGTTTTGCATCCAAACACCGGGAAACAAACGAAAAAAGACACTTTTAGCAATAGGAATATGATTACATTTGTGGGAGGACCGGAAAATTCCTCCTCCATGATCTTGAGCATGCCTCTATCTGCAACTCGGATCGAACAAATAGATTAGTGGGAGAATCAAAACCTTTGTTTTAAATTCGAGATATTGGGAGAAGGGCAAGAGTTGAGCGCACACTGAATGGTTGAATAAGCAGCATGAGCGAAGAAAAAACCCCCGAGAACGCCCATGATGACTCCGACCCCCATCTCTCCTCTCCACGTAGAAATTGTAGCGTGGTAACTGGTAAGAAGGGTATCGCAGCCTTCTCGATCTCCGATGCTAACCGTGAATATGAACAACGAAGGAATAAAAAGCGCGGTGCCGGCCGGAATTAGGAAATTGGGCTAACGTCGTAAAATCACCCACTCGCCGAAAATCTTTAGAGCGGAAGACCTGAAAAACAAAATTTCTTTTTCAAATTTCTAATGCCTTTGCTTTGCTTTTTTTTTTTTTTTTTTTTGATTGTATTTTAGTTTCAATTTTCACTTAAGGTTAAAGAGCTGTTTGAGATCAAATTTATTTTATATTTTTGTTTTTATTTTTATGCTATTTTAAATCTTTATTTATTTAATATATTTTTATTTTCAAAATAAATAACATTATTTTTGAAAATAATCAAAATAATTTTTAGAATCTATTTTATTTTTAAACAAAATATAAATATAAAAAATAAAATAATAAAATAAAAATAAAAAACAAAAATGATCCCAAAGATCCGACATCTATTTTATTTTACAAAAAAATAAAATAAAATAAATTTTTGTCAAGACCGTACTTTTACAAATTAGATTAGATTGAAAAATGATATCATTAGACCTAACAAGTTCAAATATTTTAATATTTATTCAAAATAATAAATAATTTTCTTAAATATTTTAATTTAATTAAATGTCTGGAAATATAACTAAATCTAAGAACCAAAGAAACTCAATAGTCCATCTTATTGCTGTATCTTTTACTCTTTCTTATTTATAATCAAATAGTTTAATAGTATTTTTTACTACCCTATTTCTAGTAAATACCACAAACATTATCTTCTGAATTTGGCCATCACCTACAATTGTTTTATTTTTTCACGTATTTTTTTAACATTGTATTACTTTTATTATGCCTCACTTAATTATTAGTGAATTCTTACCACCTAATACACATCAAGCAACATAATCAACCTCATTATAATTTTATATTTTTTTTCATTTAAATCTTTTAATACTATGATTACCGGTCTCAAGTCCGGATATAAAAAGTGAAGGGTTGTGTTAGGCAGTTGACAGTCAGCGTAAAATTTGTCGAAATAATCATGACATGAATTCTTTAAAATATTGTGTTATCACAAAAGCGCGTTGTATGGCACGAATATAAAAAAAAGTGTAAGAATTGATCTCGACACGGTGCAATGTTAAATAAACAAGGGTTCCCAAATTATGACGGAATAGGGCAAAGAAGTTAGTCCATGAAACTAAAATTATGTTAGAACTTGGAATATAAGTACTGTAAACTAGAATTAATAGATATTATGGTTCATAGAAAGATAAATATTTTATGTGTTCAAGAAACTAAATGGTTGGTGAGAAAACTAAAGAGTAATAGTTTAGATTTTAAACTTTAGTATTGAGGTACAAGTCGAATTATAAATGGCGTAGGTGTGATTATAGATAAAAAATTTGAAAGATAATATTATAAATATTAATAAATATAGAGATAGAATTATAGATTTAAGATTATTGTTGATACTAAGATTATCAATATTTTAAGTGTTTATGCTCCTCAAGTAGGTTTGGATGTAGGCTCAAAAAAAAAATTTTGGAATGAATTAGAGGAATTAATACAAAAGATACCTCTTGAAGAAAAAATATTTATTGGAGGAGATTTAAATGGCTATGTTGGTAGAGTAGTAGAAGATTTTAAAAGTATTAATGGTAGTTATGAATTTGGAGTAACTAATGAAGAAGGTATGATTATATTAGATTTTATTTTAGCCTATAATTTTGTAGTTTCTAATACTTTATTTAAGAAAAGAGAAGAGTATATTATTACTTATAAAAATGTATATAGTAAAACACATATTGATTATTTTTTTATTAGAAAAATAGATCGTTTAGATTGTAACTATTGTAAGGTCCTTCCAAGTGAAAGTTTAAATACTCAACATCGATTATTAGTCTTAGATTTTAAGATGAAAGATTGGAAGATGAAAAATAAATCAAATTATTATCTTAGGATTAGATGGGACACTTAAGGAACATTAATTAGTGCAGTTTTAATTATTTTTTAAGGGTGAATCTTCCTAAAATCATAACTAATCCTAGAAAAATCCAATTAAAAATTATATATGAGGGCTCATTTTAAAGATATTTCAGAGTATAATCTATTAAAATTATGATTAATTAATTTGAAGTAATAATTTCACCTTGTAGTATTTATTTTTGAGAATGTGGGATACCACGCAGATCTTAGGGGGTACTTATTGAAGTGATCGGGTACAACATTAAGGGATGATATACTATCTCGAAAGATAGAAATTACTACCCTATAATAATTATAAAGGTTTGTTTAATTTTTAATTTGATTTCATATTTGTTTAAGGTAATGATTTAATTAATGATTTAATCATTTAGTTTTGATTAATATTTAATTATGTTTATGTTTGATTAAGTTTAAGTTTAATATGATTAATTTGATTGACTTAATTAGCTTATTTAAGAAGTGTGATCAAATTAATTAGTAGATTAATTAAGTGTTTGATTTAAATCTTATTTAAAAAGTTAATTTGGTTCATTAAGATGATGGATTAATTCATTAGGTTTGTATTAATTAGGTGTTAATTCAATTGGATTAGTTTAAGGGTAATTAGTTTAATTATGAAGTGTGTTTAAGTAAATTATTAAATTAAATAAAGATTTATTTAATTTTTAATTTGGTTTTATATTTATTTAGATTAATGATGTAATTAATGATTTAATGATTTATGTTTAATTTAGGATTTGATTGATATTTAATTGCATTTATGTTTGATTAAGCTTAGGTTTAATATGATTAATTTGGTTAACTTAATTAGTTTACTTGAGGGGTTTGCTTAGTTAATAAATTAAATAAAGATTTGTTTAATTTTTAATTTGATTTCATATTTATTTAGGTGAATGATGTAATCAATGACTTAAGTTTAAATTAGGATTTGATTAACATTTAATAGTATTTTATATTTGATTAAGCTTAAGTTTAAAATAATTAATTTGATTGACTTAATTAGTTTAGTTAAGAGGTGTGATTAAATTAATTAGTAGATTAATTAGGTGTTTGATTTGAATTAATTTTGATGTGATTTATAAAATTAATTTGGTTTATTAAGATGATGGGTTAATTTGTTAAGTCTGTATTAATTAAATGTTTGATTAATTAAGTTTGATTAAGGGTAATTAAATTTTTAAATCGTTAGAATAATTAAGGGTTTATTTAATTATGGATTAATGACTTAATTTCTCACATGTGAGTGATTTGATTTATTTAAGTTTGATTTGATTAAAGGATTATTGGTATTACTATTTGATTAGATTAATTGATTTAATTGTTTATTTTTATTTCAATTAAACTTGATTATTCATAATCATAATTAGATTTGATTTTCTTCATTTATTATGTTCATTAGATTTCATTCATGTTTGATTTAGTTGTTAGGTTTATGTATTAATGGCTAATTAATTATCTTATTTCAAATGAATGTGATTTAATCATATGTTAATTAAGTTTACTTTAACTTTATTTTGTTTAATTTCATTAATATCAAATGATTATGTTGAATTGGTTTGTTAATCAATTTGACTTTTAGTTTATTTAGTGATTAATTAGTTTCAGTTTATTTATATTCATTAAGGAGTTTCATGTGATTAAGACTCCATACTTAATGTAGGTTTAGTTATACTAGTTTGACCCATGTTAAAGTTTCCTACATTTGTTGAATTTTAAGTTTGATTTAAGATTCAATCTTTTAATTGAGTTTTATTAATTTAAATAGGTTTAATCATATTTAATTTAATTTTCTCTAGGAATGATATTTTTTCTGATTTAAGGTTTAATTAATGATTGCTTAGGTGCTACTTCATTTCTCATTTTGATTTGATAGTTAAATTATTTTTAGATTATGTTTTAATTAACTCCTTAATTGATTAAACTTTACTCTTAAGTGTTTGTTTGGGATTCATTAGAATTCAGAAGATCATATTATTTTCTTAAGAATCTTGGATGTCAATTGAAGTGATTTAAGCCATTTTTGAAGATTTTTGTAAATTTCTAAATTTTTATTTGATTTATTTTATTAAAATAGACAATCTGAACTTCAAAATTTAATTTCTCTTAATCCAGAAGTCCTTTTCATTTTAATTTTTTATGGTAGGTGTGCTTTAACTTTAGTTTCAATCCTTAAAAATTTTAACTTAATCTGACATATATTTTTAGTTTAATTAATAAAATTTATTTTTTATTAAAATTTAAATTAACCTGAAAATACTTAGTGAAATTTAGAAAATTTAAGTTTGTTGGATTTCGCTCGAAAAGACGAATCCAATGAGTCCTTGTTTGTAATTTTTGGTTAAGTATTTTATTTTTTATGAATTTTTGAAGTTTCAGATAATTTAAATTAATTTTTTTAATCAAAAAATTGCACGGGCTGACGTCTGCCGTTGGGCGAGAAAGACCGGTCAACGATCTGGAGAGCGACCCGCGGTTTGCTCTGGACTATCCAATCGCAGATCAAATAGTCCAGATCATATAGTCATCCGGGATGACGATCATCGCGATCCGGCCCGACGCCAACCGTGATCGGATGGTCTATCATCGTGCACCAAGGCCTAGATCACGCGATCCATGCACGATCCGAACTGTCCGATCCCGCGAGCTGTGGGATCGGATGGCAGATGTAGCATTCTAGCCGATGAACAGTAAAAATAGGTTTTTAAAGGGAAAAATAAGGGTTTCTAAGTGAAAACTTGTCCAAATGGACTCATTTTCATGTTGATTCACACCAAAAAATTTTAATTTTTTAATTGGAATGATTTAAAGTAAAAATGTGAGATTATCTAGGAGAAATTCCTAAAACTGCAAGAAAATTAATACAAAATGCGAGAAATCCTAAGGCCGGCTAAAGTTTGGCAAAATTTACCTCACTGGGGATAGTTTCCAGCAGAGGTAAAGATCTGAGCGAACTCCTAGGTATGTGAGGAAGCTTTGGAATGATCTTTAACCCTTGCCTCCCTTTGGAACGTCATCTTCTCTGCTGTTTATCGTCATCTCGTCGGAAAAGTAATTATTTGTATTTTTGAGCTCAAAAATGGCTCAAAGAGGTAGGGGATGGATTCCTTTTTTTGGGTTGGAGAGCTTTTGCGGGCTAAATGGGGGTGGGAGCAAGAGGTCTAAAGTCTCACTTCCCCCTCCTTTTATAATGGCCGAAAATACATTCTTTTTTGAACTTTTTTTGGCTCCAAATTGATTGTCATCTTGCTTGGGTGGTTGGGATGGATGATAGATTGATTGAGGGCTTTGGATTGTTGCTCCAAAGTCCTCTCTTACTGCCATATGATCAACAATATTTAATGCAAATATTGGGGATGAGTTAAGTGTGTGTGATGAGGGAGAATTAAATGAGGTTGGGTGGAATTAATTATTCCTTTATTTATAAGGAGATCAATTGAGTTAAGTGTGTGTGATGAGGGAGAATTAAATGAGGTTGGTTTAAAGGCTTATGAATGTGGTTCATATGGCTTAGGAAGGGTCTTAAGCTTTGAATTTGATTTTGGGTTTCTATCATTTAGAGTCAATTTTTGAAATTAGATTTGAAATTTGAATATGAATTTGAGATTTGGTTTGAGAATTAAATCTGGGTTTGATTTAAGAAAGTGTATCTAGATTGGGTTTAGGTTATGGGATAAGTAATTTTCATAAGCCCTAAGGTATAGCCTAATCTTATGATTAACACTTCTAAGTCTCCAGGCTTATGTTAAATGTTCACCTAATCACTAGAAGTATCTTATGACTAAAGAGTTCTTACTGTCTAGAAGAGTCCTAAATCTAAGAAGAGGAGGTTAAGAGCTCACTCAAAAAGTAAGGTCAACAAAAGGACCCCCAATAGGTGTGGTGTAACTAATAAGGTACACCGCACGTATTGGCGTTGACAAAATGATCAACAACATCCAAAAGATTGTAATAAATAATGAAAGTGTTCTATACCTAGACCCGAAAGATAGATAGAATCACGATCTTAGTGCAATGCAGCTCTCTTTATACCAAGGGCATAAGAGGGCAAAAAATAATCCGCTGGGGATTGACTACATGAACCTTCCTCTAGGGAAATAGGTTCAAGCTATCCGCTGGGGATATGGATTTGAGTTTGATTATGAGTATGATTTATTTGGGTGTGTATCTGCTGGGGATTGAGTACATGAACCTTCCACTTGGGAAATAGGTTCAAGCTATCCATTAGGGATAATGATTTGATTGGATTTCTTTGATTTATTTGATTAGACTCCACTAGAGAGGTTGGTTTAATTTATTATGGCTCCATTAGGGAGAAAGATTCTAGATTGAGAGCATATCCGCCTAAGATGTACACTCAGTCAAATTTATTTGATTTAGATCTAAGCTCTACTAGGGAGGCCAATTTGATTTGCGCCTAGCTAAAGGGAAATTTGGTTTGTTCGATATGTTTAAGTTGACTCCACTAGAGAGGTTGGTTTTGAATTTATTTTGTTATGGACCCTGTCGATGTGTGATGGACCACACTAAGAAGGAGCCACGGGAGCCTTGGCCTGTCTTAGATTTATAAGTCTAAAGGGATAGTCTACCTGCCATAAGGTAGGACTATCCGACCTAAGGGGTTGTCTTTCGATGTGCAACAAATGTAATAGGAAGAAGGCGTAACAGACTTACATCTTCCAAAATAGGGATCAGCTGTTTGGGTGATCTATCGATGGTGCAATAAATTGAACCCTACCTAAGGCGACTATTGAGTGAGTGTCATTGGGGGGTCTTACCTCAACTCAAGAATAGTCCTGATGATTAATTTGATTTAATTTTGTGTGTTATATTATGGACCCTGTTGGCATGCGATGGACCCACTGAGAAATAGCTATGTCGGCCTTAACCTGTCTTAGATTTACAAGTCCAAAGGGGTAGTCTACTAGCCACAAGATAGGAATATCCGGCCTAAGAGGTGCCTTTCGATTTGCAGTGGTCAAGTTAGGAAGAAAGCATGGGAACTTACATCTTCCTAAACAAGAAACCACTGGGGTGATTGGTCACTTGCTCAATAAATCGAGCCTGACCTAGGGTTGCCCGTCGATTTGTGTGGTGAAAAAAATCTGTTACAAGGAGTCGCCTTTCAAATCTATTGGAGAAAAGAAAGAAGAGACCTTATAGAATTTCTTCTTAGTAAGATGCCACGCAGATCCGCAGATGTACTTCGGTGATTTATCATCAAGGTATAGTGTACTATCTCAAAGATAAAAGTCACTACCTTTAATGGAACCAATCACCTCAATAAGGACTCTTATAAGGGTTTGTATATGCATGTAAAGATTCTTCCCTACATAAAAGTAAAGTAGTTTATTTTAAATTGGGTTCATTAAGTTCCCTATAGGGGCAAGCCCCCATAGTAATTACATCCTAAAAGATAACATCCTTTAAGAAAACTCTCGATTAAGGTAAATGATTATTATCTTTGAAGATTTCAATAAGAAGGACTATCGATCGATTGGTTTCATGTTTGAAGATCAAATGAGATTGATCAAAAGAGGGAGTTATTATCGAAGCCAAAATGGGAATAAGTAGGAGATGCTCACGATGCTAGGAAACCTAGCGAGCATCTCAGACTATGATAAAATTAGGCTTTATATTTTAGAAATTGATTTAGTTTGTTTGAATTAAATTTTTCATTAGAAATTTAGGACTTATGATTCATTAACACAATATTAAGGAAATTACTAAGAGGTGGGGAATTATGCTTAAGGCCCACAGAGGAAAAAAATAATCTCAGAATTGAAATCTAGGGAGCTTCGACGAGGGCCGGAAGCCCAACATAAATCTAAGGTAAAAATGGGTAATTGGTTTGCCTCTACAAGAGAGAAAAATCACTGACTTACAACCGCCTGGGGTAGCCACAACTAACCCTCCTATGATTTTAAATACATGTAGTCATTATGCTTATGCAAGATAGCTAGGCTATTTTTATTTAGAAAGAGACTAAGTCCTTAAACTCACTCCCTAAAGAGACTAGTCATGTAAAGTGATATGCTTCAAATGACCTAAATATAATGCATTTCAAATTTCATTTTATTTCATTTTTGGACAATCAATTTGACTTAGGCTAATAAGCTTTTTTATGACTAATGCATGAGAAAGTAGATTATTGGCTAGAATTAGCGAGAAATTTAGGAGGTGAGTTTCTAGCATGGCCCTCAAAGGTCAAGTCGGGTTCTTTGGCAAAGATGGAAGCCCTCCAATCAAGAGTGAAATAACATGCATTTGTGCATGATATTATAAAAAAAAGAACTCATCCAACTAAGGGTTTTCTAATTCTTTTATCTCGATTTTAATCCTAAGCTTTAAGTGAGGTTATGAGTTGTTTAGTTTTAGTTTGAATTTTTAAATTAGGTAAAATATTTATTTTTTCCTAAAGAACCTAATCCACATCTAGGCCATACATAAAGCAAGGAAGAAACTAGAAAAAATATGTCACTTAATGCACAAGTTAAACAAACATTAATCAATTTATAAAACTAGCGCAAAGAGAATAAATGATCATTTGTGGTCAGACACCACCGCACAAACCTGAAATATCAAATAGGATAGCCGAGCTTTACCCTTATACAACCCGGATTACAAATGAATTGAATTACAATTAAGCAAAAGGAAATTGTTATGGGAGTCTTCAAGCTTTATTCTTCTTTCTTCTTTCTTCCTTTTTTTTTTCTTCTTTCTTTCTTCTTTCTTTCTTCTTTGGATGGTTGAATGGTAGATGCGCCAAAGCTTCACATGGTGCATAATATGAAATCTTATGACCAATGTTTATCCTAATCCCCATAACAAATCATTCCAAATCCTAAATATACAAATTTTTACAAGAAAGGGGAATGTATAAATCTAACTAACACCTGCAAAATAAAAGTTAGTCAAATCACACCACATAAATCCCAAGCATATATATTGCACTTATCACTCCACACATGGGTGACTAAGTCCACTTGGCCTTTGGATTATGCTAAGAGGTATAAGCACCTGCAAGCAAGAAGCATTTATATTTTTCTATATGATAACGCCCCTTTAACACGATCCCCTACAAAAAGGAATAGTTAGACTAAGCACGTCCTACCATTCACTCTACGAGAATTCATCCTAACATTCAGTCTAAAACATCGATCATAAAAGAAAATACAACATTAAGTCATGCACTGACCTAACTTAAAACTAGAAGTAGTGACTTAGGCTAATGCGTGTGCTTTAAAGGTTTGTGTGGCATGCTTAGCTTAGGACTTTAGATTTGAATTTTTGAAGTGTCCAAGACATGTTCAACTTAGAGAAGAGTTCCATTTAAGTTGTTTAAGTGTTTTTATTTATTTTTATCTCATGTTTTAGTTTGATTTGAGTGAAGCCTATAATTAATTACTAAGTTATAAAGAGAGGGAAAGAGAAGAGGACTTCTCTTTCCTTCCCTAATCCTTAAGTAATTTCTAAGGTAAGTTCTCATTTTAATTTCATATAGGTGAATATTTTAATTACATCTTTTAATTAATCCTAAGTTTAGATTAACTCTAAACAAACCTATCCAAAAATAAAGGCATTTTAAGATTAAGAAAAATGAATCAAAATTCACATAACACACATTACTTCAATTCTTTCCCAACATATATAACATGCATATGAATGGACCTAAGCATATCTATACATGTAAATGAGAATAGTTAACACACTTTATGATGCATGCTAAGTAATCCATTTAAGAAAATTTAGAAGTTTTAGATGCATAAATTTTTCTTATGTAGAAAAGATTTTTCTTATCCAAAATTTCACATACATGTATGAAAGTAAGAAAGGCATAAGTGAGTATAGCGTCATTGTTATCCAGAGGTGTAAGGTACAAGACCTACTTAGGGCTACTTAAAGCTTCGCAACCTCGGGGTTGTCCAGACTAATACACATCTTTCCTTAAGTACTAACATACATACAAAAGAAATGAAATGGAAAAGAAATATGCAAAAGTTTGCTTAATGGTTTCATTTTTGTTTATCCAATTTATCCATGCAAGTGTAGGCGATCCTTCTTAAGTGAGAGCATAGAGATGAATACGGTTTAGAATTAAGTAAGTGTTGGGTTCTTTTCAAATGAACCCTACATCTTACCAACCCATATTCAAAACTATACGAACCTATGAAATGAAGGAAAGACTACACTAAACATGATTTTAAAATTCATCACATGAAAGCTAATAATTAATATATGAATAACACACTTTCAGATTTGACGTTTCATTTATATATTTTAAAAGTACTTTGGATTTAGTAGTGATAATAGCCATTCATATTTTACTTTAGACAACACATGCATATTTTACATAAAGTAAACAATTTCTTTTTAAAACTTTGGAAACATGAAATCATGGATGCATAAGTCACATGGCATATAATTTAACATGTTGGGAAAGCTCTAAAGTAATGTAATCACATGAACAAAGTCACTTTACTTAATTCCTAAAGACATTCTTAAATAATAAGAAAACTTAGAATAAATCAAAGTGAATTTCAAAATAATTTTTGTTTGTTTGAAGTTTGATTAATTTTGAAAGGGTGAGATTAGTTTGCTATTATTAACCCATTATCATATGTGTTTTGTATTTTAGTTTAATTTTTAGATAATTAAATTTATTTTTAAATATTGATTAAGTTAAGGTATACATTAAGTGGCTTAATTAACTCTTACCTATACCACCTTAGAAAAACTAAGTAATTATGAGCCAATGAGATAACATAAAACCCACAAGGTATGTAAATTTGCAATGTACCTAGTAATGAAAAGACCTAATGCAATTTGGCTCACAATTAAAAGTTAATTAAGCTAAGGGGTTATAGCTTAAATACTTTTAAAACACCCTTTCACACTTATGAAATGGGTTTTAATTTCCCTAATTAGACTTAGGTTATTGAACACCTAAGTATCTACCCAATATAGATTAATTAAGTTTTGGAGATTTTTAGAATTTTTGGAAATTGTTTAAAGGGGTAATTAATGAATTAACCCTTAATTAAGAAGGGATTAAGGAAAGAAAATGGGGTTTAGGGAATAGCTTAGGAAAAATACCCCAAAATTATTCCATAAAACCCCTATTCACTGGATCTAACCTTAATCCAACTTAATCATAGGGAAAACCCACTAATTATATCTTAATTATCCTTAATTATATGAAGAGGATAATTAATCTCAAGAAAATTTTAATCTCTTAAAGAGATTAATAAAGAGAATAATTAGCTAATTAACATTCCCAAAGAAATCAAATTAAAACACATTGAAAATAATTTTAGAATATTTTAGATGGAATTATCTATCCAAGGCATTTTTCCTTTTATTTTTTTTATTTTTCTAGGTTGAGTTATGATTTTTTGAAGTTATTTGAATTAATTAAGAATTAATAAAGCATTCCTTAATCCCTTGCTCATGGCGCGACGAATGGCGGCGGCGGTCAGTGCGCTTTACATGTGTCGCGCTGTGAGCCTTTACTTAAGTTGTCAAATTGGGAGAGACGACAGCGGCGCACGTGATTTTACCCTTAGCCGTTCGATCAAAGATCGGACGGCTGAGGATACACCCGTGGTTTTAAAAGGGGAATTAAATTCTAAAATGTGAGAAATAATCTCAGCCATCCATCTAAAAATGCACGGATGGATGGCTGAGATGGGTTGAGTTCTTCTCTGAGCAGGAATGTGAGCCATTCACAATCCAAGGGGAGATCCGAGCCCGATCCTTCATGGATTCAATCAAGACTCAACCACCATCTAAAGGATCAAAGCAGCCAATCCAATGGCTAAGATCCTATGAGATTAAAATCCACTTCACAAAAGATCAACACCTCTTAGCCTAAGCTGTCGAAAATTCATTAACCTCACTGGAGGTGATCACCAATGCTTGGGATCGATGAGGTAGCTTCGTCTAGTGGAGATGAAGCCCTGTTGAAGTTCCTAACTCTTGAGGTTGAGTAGATGAGTGGGTGGACCAACTCCTCTTAGCTCCCCTTGCGGCTTTGATCGAATTGATCTCCCCCTTACCTCTAGAACTCAATTAGATGCTTGAGCAGGCTCGACAGAGTCCTTGGATGATGAGTGTAGAAGGAATTGAAATGGGATCAAGTATAGAAGAAGTTTGTTAATCACTCCACCTCCCCTATTTTTGCACAGTGAAAAATCGAGAAGAAGCAATTCTAATCTTTCTTAGAAGGCTTAGGGATGCTCTCTGATGATTGATAACTCTCCTTAGACCTCAATCAAGTATGAGTGAAGTGAAATTTTTAGTGGATTAGGGTGAGTATATTTCCCCCTATGGCAATCAGATGGTCAAACACAAGCTTTCTGTTTTGATCCAATTGTCCATATGGGATGAGTTGTTTGGGTGGTTAGAGGTGTGCACATGGTTAGTTTGGCAAGAGGAGTGGAAGTCGAGCTCCCGTGTGCATCCAATTGAGGTTTGGGGGGAGTTTGAATTTTCAATTTGGCTATGGGTGGTCGGGTTTGGTCCATGGGCCAAATGGGTTGGCCCCGACCCATTGGGTTGGGTGCACCACTCATCACTAGGTCCCCTTGAGATTTTAAGAGAGCCTGAAGTGATTGTGATGAGTGCATGACCAAAATACCCATGGGCTAGGCCAAAATTTGTTATATGGCCTAGGGGTATAATGATCATTTTGCTATTTTTTTAATTTGGGTATGTCAGTATCTTGAGAAAATAGGTTGGGCCAAGTTTCAATGGATTTGGAATCCATTTGATAGGGTTTGGCTCATGTTGACCTATTTAAGTCAAAATGGGTCAACTTGGGTCAAGTTGACCAATAGGTCAAATTGGGTCAAACTAGGTTGGGTCAAGTTCATACCATTTGAAAATGTTTTGGGTTAGGTTGGGTGTTCAATTTGGATTAGGTTAGGTTTTAACTCATATGATTTTCAAATGGGTCAAGTTGACTCATTTGACCCATCTGACCTATTTGGGTTAGGTCAAGGGTAGATTTAGGTTTGGTTAGTCATATGGGGTGGATTGGTATCTTTGTTTCCAATCAATTTGAGTTAGGTTCAATTTTGGCTCAACCCCCTTTAGGTCATGTTGGATCTAAGGTCAATTGGGCAAGGTTGGGTCTAGTTGGCCAATTGAAGCTTTGGTCAAGTTCCGCAAGTGATTTAGGATGGACTTGACCCATTAGTTTCAATCAATTTGGCTTAGATCAAGTTTTGACACATTTTGATCCTTTAGGTCAAAATGGGTCAACTTGGGTCAAGTGGGCTAATTGGGCTAGGTTAGGCTCAAAGGTTGACTTGGTCAAGTTCAAACATAGGTCATGAGTGAACTTGGATCAAAGATTTCAATCAATTTGTCCTATAGTAGATTTTAGTCATGTAAAGTTTTATTTTAGGTTAAGTGTTGACTTGATCAACCCTTAGGTTTGGCTTGGTTTGACCCAATTTGATTGATTGATCATCCCATGATGATTGTTAATCATGATGAGAGGCAAATATGAGTTTGGTTCAATCCAATTTGGTTAGGATCAAAAGTTGGCTCATAAGGGCACTTTAGATCACTTTGGGTCAAGTGAGCCTAAGTGGGCCAAATGGCTTGGTCAAAGCATGATTTGAAGTTGATTGATCTTGTATATGGACTTATGATTGAAATATAAATCCATTTATAAGTGGTTCGAAGTCAAATGGATTTTGATCCATTTAAAAATTTCATATTCAAAGGAAGAATATGAAGGGGTCTTGAGTTTGATTTTTGATTTGGGTTTTGATTGAAGGATTGAGGTTTTGATTTATATATGAGCTCATGATTATAGGATCGATTGAACCATGAGAGAAAATCAAGAGTTTGGCTTGATTTGAAAATGATTTGGCTAAGTTCAAGATTTTTACTTGAAAGGCTTAGATTTGATTTTGATTTGATTTGAGTTTGATATTTGGAGTTGGTTTTGATTGTTTGAATTTATATTTCATTTATATATGTGAATATAAATGAGAATATAAATTGATCATGAAAAAATTTCAAGGATTTGAAAGAGTTTAATCATGATTTGGGTTAAATTCGTTAAAGGGAATTTAAAGGATTTAATAGAATTTTTAATTTAGAATTTAATTTTTGGATTGGATTTGATTGATGTATATTTATATTTCATTTATATATGAGAACATAAATGAGAATACAATAATATTTTGAGAAAATCCCATGAGTTTGAAGTTTTTTGATCAAAATTTAGGTTAAATCCATTAATGAAAAATTAAGGGATTTAAGGGAATTTCAAGCATTTTTAATTTGAAAAAATCCCAAGGTTTTGCGTAGGTTTGATCAAAGTTTGGAGTTGATTTTAGTTAAATCATTTAATGGAAAATTAAAGGAATTTAGGAAAATCTTCATAAATTATTTTGGGATTTTGAATTTGATTTGATGAGTTTAAATTTATATTTCATTTATAAATATGAATATAAATGAGAATATAAATGGATTATCAAAAAATCTCAAGGGTTTGAGTGGGCTTAGTTCATGATTTTGGCTAAGTCCTTAAGAAAGGGTTAAGGACTTAAAAAATTTGGATTTAGGAATTTTTAATGGATTTTGATCATGGCTTTCAATCATGGACTTCAATCATAGATTTCAATTATGGAATTGATTTGAGTTTGGAGAAAATCAAATAGAATTGATTTTGAGTTTGGTTTGAAAGAAGGAAAGTGAGGAATGGCTTAAGCTAAAGGGTAGGAGATTTTCCTAACACCCCTAAGGCATGACTTATTCCTATAGCTAACTCTTTTAAGTCTTCTAGGGATAGGGGAGAGTGTCCACCTAATCACTAGATGTGTCTTAAGACTAAGGAACTCTTAAAGTCTAAGAGAAGTCCTATGCCTAAGATGGAGGTGTTGAGAGCTCATTCTAAAAATGAGGTCACCAGTTTGCAACGATCGTGTTGGAAAGAATGCGTAATAGACTTATATCTTTCAAAGCAAAGACAACCGTTGGGGTAACTCATTGGTGCCATGATAAGTTGAACCCAACCTAAGGGCGACTACTGAGAGAGTGCTAACCCGGGGACTTATCTCAACTCAACGTAGTCGAGCAATTCCTATAGGGAGGTTTGCTGACACTGCCCTAAAGATATGATGTCTTCTTGGAAAAGGGGCCACTAGGGGCTTGAATTTCTATTCCACAATCAAAGATATACTTTATTTTATTTATATTTGCATGGAACATGTTGGTTTGTGAGGGATCACACTGAGAAGGATCTCATATCAGCCTACTTCTATCTCAGACTTACTGGACCAAGGAATAATCTGCGCATCCGCTGAACAAATTCTCCAACAACATGGGTGACTACTAGGAAAGGGGGACTGTCCAATCCAAAAGTAATCCAAATAGTGTCTAAATAGGGTCGCAAATGACGTGATCCAAATAGAATGCCCGTAGGGGATGGGGCCACTAAAGGCTTAATCCAACACCCTCGAGAAGATGACATGGCTAGTCATATATCAAATAAGTATTCGGTGGCCAACTCAAGGAGAAAGCATGGGGACTCACATCTTCTAAGAGTTATGTATCCACTGGGTGAGTCGATAGAACATCAACCAACCAACCTAAGGTGCCCGTTGTAATAACCTAGAAGAAAGCTCGAGGACTCACATCCTTCTAAAGCAGAACTAATTGCTGGGATAGTCTATCTTCAGCTCGACAGGTGCCATCCGACCTAGGGTGACTACTGAGTGAATGCCACTAGAGGACTTACATCGACTCAAATGTAGTTCCGAGAGGAAAGGAGCCTCTGGGGGACTTACCCAAACCTCAAATATACTCAACCTAGTTAGTGCATGATGGCTATTTCAAAAAGAAAGCATGGGGACTCACATCTCCTTAAGCAAAGTCAACATGAGGTAGCTCACTAGTCGGCGGAAATCTATCATACTATCAAGGTGTTGATTTTACAATGAAAGAAAGTGTAAGAACTTACATCCTCTAACAAGTGACCACTCGAGTGACATACTAGTGAGGTAGTATGTAGACCCGACCTAGAGCAGCTAATGAGTGAGTGTCATAAGGGGCTTGCTCCCACATCAAAGTAGCCCGAGATAAAAGATATATGTTTATTTATGTTGTGAAAGAGGGAATAGGATGCCGCTTGGGTTCTCTTACACCTATCCTAAAAGAATGGATGAAATAGTGTTGCAGGGGCAATTGTGACTCCACCAAGAAAGGATGTTGCACGGGTTCTCTTACACCCAACTTAGTTGGACTAGTTAAAATAGGATGCCTCTTGGGTTCTCTTACACCTATCCTAATAGCAATAGATGATCATTTGTAGTTTGTATTTGTGTTGTGGAGGGATATGATGCCTCTTAGGTTTTCTTATACCTACCCTAAATATATCATAGCAGATTCACAAGCAAAAGATATTTCTAACACGGAAGAAATAAAATTTGAGATGAAAAGAAGTTTTATTGATAATTATTTTCAAATAAGATTTATGGATGGTATTTCTTTAAGTAAAGCCCATTCATTGGAAACATCGGGCACTCTCCTTTATAATTTATGAGTTGATAAGACCTTCCTTGGCAGGCCTTCTCTATGGCATAAGAGTCTTCCCAAGTGAGTTCAAACTTGCCTCTTATCTTTCGATGGGCAATAATTGGCCTCCTTAGAACTAAAACAAGCTCTCCTACTTGAAAAGCTCTAGGACGGACCAACTTGTTATGAGCTTGAATCATCTTGGCTTTGTATAACTTAAGGTTCTGGCATGCCCGTAGGCATCTCTCCTCCAAACCTTCGAGCTCTTCCAACCACAACTTGGCATTCTGTTCCATTATGATTTTGCTACCCACGATTATCCTTAGTGATGGGAGTTGGACTTATAATGGTAGAACGACTTCGGACCCATACACTAAGGAGAAAGGGATAGATTGAGTTAGAGTTCTGTGTGTGCTACGGTACGCCAACAAGGCTTCAACCAACTGTTCATGCTGTCATCATTTGTTGTCATCTAATGTCTTCTTTAATATTTGGATGAGAGTTTTGTTGAAGGCTTCTGCTAAGCCATTTTTCCTTGGATAATAGATGGTAGAGTATCTTCAATCTATGTTGTGTTTTCGAGCAAAGCTGTTAATTTTAGTGCGCTTGAATGTAGTACCATTATCAAATATAATTCATCAAGGCACCTCAAACCTATATACGATATGGTTCCTAAAAAATTGGAGCACATGCTGAGATTTGACCTCTCTGAGTGGGATTATCTCCGCCAACTTGGAAAAGTAGTCAGTAGTAGCTAGAATGAATCGATGACCTTTGGAAGAAGGAGGATCGATCAGACCCACAATGTTAGTACCCCAACACTCAAATGGGCATGAGGCCAATGTAGGATATAGAATGTTGGGTGGTTGATGAAGGACCACACTATGTACCTGACATTGGTGGCATCTCCTAGCTACGTCCGTGCAGTCTGTGATCATCGAAGGCTAGTAGTATCTTAGTCTCTTAAACTTGGCTTTCATCTTCGGACCAGATTGGTGTGCTTTGCATAAACCTGAGTGTACCTCGGTCACAATCCTACGAGCTTCGTGTTTGTCCAGACAATATAATCATATATGATCAAAGGACCATCGGTACAATGTGTCATCCACGACAGCGTAGGAAAGGGCTCTCTGCTTCACCTGGCGTGCCAGTGATTTCTCTTGAGTTAGTTTGTTAGTATGTGGATAATCCATGAATGGTTATCTCCAATCTAACTCCTCATCCTTTTTGGCAACGGCAACCCCCCCCCCCCTTCAAGAGAGAATTTCTTGAAGAGTTCAGCATCAATAAGAGACAAGACTTGTCTATTTTGGACCCTTATTAGAATGAACTCATCTTCTGAACATGCCAACTCTTTGGCAAGCTTGGAAAATGTGTACATTACTACATTTTCTCCTCGAGAAATCTTGTAAATGATAACCTCTGAGATTTGGGCCAATAACTCTATAGTGTACTCGTGGTAATGATGGAGTTTAGGTTTTAGAACTCTGTAGGACCAATCGATTTGGTTGATGACTAATTGAGAATATCCAAAGATGTTGATACTCTGTACACATAGTATAATAACTCCAAACAGGCAATCAGAGCCTCATATTCAGCTTCGTTGATGGTGCATGGATTGGACAGATGATATGAGAATCTCATCACATCAAGGTCCAAAGGTAGGAGAACTATTCCTACCCCTGCCTTCTCTAAGATAATAAATTATGATTCTTCTCCTCTTTGAGAGGAAGTTGCACCATCAAAGTACATCTCCTAGTAATTAGCACTAGCATCTCCTAAATTCATGATTTGTTCATCAGGGAGATCATCATTAAGCGGAGAATCAACAGGGAGTGGATGTGCTACAAAGAAATCCAGCTTGTCCTTTCATGACATAGAGGGGTATGAATGTGATGTCAAACTATGATAAAATCATGGACCACCGTGTGAACTGTTCAGATAAGGTCAGTCGTGTCATGAGATATTACAGTGGATTGACTCTAGAGATCAGATTTACCTTATGATAAAGCATGTAGTATCGTAGCTTTTGGGATGCAAAGATTAAAGCTAGGCAGTGCTTTTCAATAGGTGAGTAGTTTGCCTCAGCAAGGATTAAACGATGGCTGAGGTAATAGAGAGCATTTTCTTTTCCTTCGTCATTGGCTTGGGCCAACAAAGCATCAATGGAGTCATCTAATGCAATGATATATAATATGAGCGGCTTGCCTGGGATAGGGGCTACTAGAACTAATGGTGTCATCATATATTGCTTGATATCTTCAAAAGTATGCTGACACTTGTCATCCCACTTAAACTTGGAATCTTTTTTTGATAAGTGCCGAGAATGGTTGGCATCTCCTTGATAGGTTGGATATGAAGCGTCTTACATATGCCAACCGCCCTTGGAATGATCTTAGTTGAGTTAGACTTTTAGAGGGTGGCATTTCTAAGATAGTCTTGATCTTCTCCGAGTCAATCTCTATTCCCCAGTGTAGGACAACAAACCCAAAGAATTTCTTTGAAGCTACTCTGACTGCACACTTCAGGAGGTTCATTTTGAGGTTGTATTATCTTAACCATTCAAAAACTACTCTCAACTCAAAGAGATGGTCTTCCTTTTCTTTGCTTTTGATAAAGAGATCATCGACGTAGCATTCAACTTGATGATGAATGAGTTCATCAAAGATTCGAGTCATGGCCTACTAGTATATAGCACCGGCATTTTTAAGGCCGGAAGGCATGACCTTATAATAATAAATTCTGATCGGGGTTCAAAAAGTAGTGTTTCTTTCATCCTCGTGGGCCATCTTGATTTGGTTGTAGCCAGATGACCCATCCATAAATGAGAATACTGCATGAGATGAGGTGATGTCCACCATTAATTATAGTATAGAAAGTGGAAATTCATCCTTAGGATATGCCTTATTTAAATCTCTAAAATTGACGCATATGTGAATTTGACCATTCTTTTTCTTAATTGGGACGAAACTAGCCAACCGGGTAAGATATTTTTCTTCCCTGATAAAGCCAGCATCGATCAATTTCTTGATTTCAAAAGTGACCTATTGTTCAATGTCTAATCACATGCGTCTAGAAGCTTATTTTATAGGGTTAGCATTAGGTTCTATTTCTAGTTTATGGACTGCTATGTTAGGGGATAGATCGGGTATCTCTTTATAACTCCTGCAAAGCGATCCTTAAACTCAGCTAATAGCCTAACTAAGTCATCAATTTCTTCTTCATTTAATAAGGAACAAATGTATGTCGAATGTGGATTGTCTTCAGTTCTCAAGTTAATTTCTTTAAGTTCATCGATGGTTGATCCGGTCTCTTCTTCGAACTCTAACGGTGCATCTCTAATTTCAGGCTCACTTGGGTCATCTGAAGTTTCTAAACACACCTCCTCATAAGAGTTAGCATGATTTGAGAAGAACCTATCAGACGCCAAGTGATTTATGATGACTAGACAATGGTTGTCATCATCGATTGGACCCACTGTGTTAAATTCTAGTCCTGGTCTTGATTGACGATGTCTGCTTTGGTTGCCCCATAACCTTTCAAAGTAGTATGACCTGTGTTTAGACCAAGTATATGGGAATTAATTCCTTCTTTGCTAAATTAAGAACACAAGGTGAGTACCAATCAAAAGGTAATTCTATTAAATCTTTATATAAATCATCCTCAAGTTCTACATCGGCTTGCTAACTTGAGGATGATGCTCCCAACAAAAATCTCTTTGGCTTGACATCTGTGGATGACTTGTGGGCCTCCTTAACTACTAAACCTTCATCTTTCTAGGAAGAAAGTGAGGTTAGAGCTAAAATTCTCAACTGTTGTCTGACTGTTCTACATAATAATGATTCAGATACACTCATGCTTTGCTTAGAGGCCTGGTCTTCATCACTGTCTGACTCGAATGCCACCTTCAAAGGGACCCATTGAGAGGGGTTGGTCAGCGTGCTAACCACGTGAGACTCATCCTTCGAACTAGACTCTAAGTCTATGTGGATAGTGGGGGTACTCCTATGAGCTGGAACATAGCTCCTACTAGTTGGCCACTAGCAAGGAGGTCTTCCACCTCTAGAACTCCCTCTGAATTTACCACTTCCTCTACCTGGTGGGGGTCGAGTCATCCTACCCATGTGTTCATATGGAGGAATAAACTGTGGGTGAAATGTAACATCTTGCTCTACCCCTTCCTTGGTGTTTAATTCTCACTCACTTGTATTTTTATTTTCTTTTTCTTTTATTTTTGAACATTCACCAAGCTTGCGAGAATAGACTTTTTGATTTGGAGGAAGATAGTAAGCTGCATCTTCATAAATCTCGACCTCTCTAATTGAGAATGGCTTCAAGTCTCCTTTGACACAATACTCAATTTCACCTCTTCTGAATTTGATGCATTGATACAAAAAAGATGGAACCATGTTGTTTGCATGTATCCAAGGCCTACCAAGAAAAGTAGTGAAAGATGTATCTGAGTCTATTATGTAGAACTTGGCTTCTGTCTTCCAATCATCTATCTCTAGTGGGAACACTATGGAGCTTAAAGCCCTCCCGCCTTGTTCATTGAATCCTCTCAACATCACCTGATCTCTTCGGAGTTCGGAGATATCGATCCTCAAGTAGGTAAGGGTTTTTAGACTCATAATATTCTCTGATGCACCTTGATCAACTAATACTCTGGAGAGCCTGAATCTGCCCATGTCCACTGTGATGTAGAGGGGACGATTGTGCTTGATTGTCCCCAAAAGAAGTCTTCATCTGTGAATGTAACTCTACGAGCTTCTCTTGAATAACATACCTCTTCTCTAACAATGGTCAGCTGAGCTAAGCATATTTCTGGATCAAGAATAGCTTTGATCAAAGACTCCATCATCTCTTTGGATAAGACAAGGGCATCACATATGCATAGTTTAGTTGGCAACTTTCTTAGGTGAGCGAGGACACTGTAGTCAACTTTGGGCTGATCCTCCACAAGCATATCCATGGGTGGAGCATCTTATGGAGGGGTTTCTTAATCACTAGAACCAATGACTTGTTTACCCTTATCCTGAGGTGCTACCCTAGGAGGTGGAACTTTGCCACTACGGAGGTTGACTTCAATGACTTTGTGGATGATTTAATGGAAAGTTCGACCTGCTCATCAGGTACACCTACAGATTCTCTTATGGGATCATCGGAGTTGGATGACTCTAAATTAATCTCAATGGGCGAACCTGAATGATTCAGGAATGGAAAATCTATTTCTAAATCAAAAAAGGAATGATCGAAACTAAAGTTATCATTATTATTTTGTAGACATGGAGAGTTTTTGAGAGGAATAAATTTAGAGTATCAGAAGTGGACAAGATTTAAGTGAAAGCTTTTTTCATTAATTTCTTCTTAAATAGAGGTACATGATAGAAACTTAATAAAGTAAGCGTGGTAAGGGGTTTAGTGCCCTTGTCCACTGATACAATGCTCCTGCTGGCAATAGAGGAGCTAATGGAGGAAGAAGTAGTAGCTAATGGATGGATGGAGTGCCGCACTGGATGGTGGTTGTGCTACTATGCTATCCCGTGCAAGTAAGTGGACTGGCCGCGCTTCTGGGCATCTACCTCCTTCAAGTTTTAAATCTTCCTTAGAGTTAGAGGTTTGAGCTACTTTAGGTACCTACAAGGGTAACTTTCTGATCTTAGAGATGATTTTTTTGGAGGTTCGGGATAGGAAGATATCCCAACCTTCCTTTGTCTTGAGAAGATCGCTTGTATCCCCAAGGATTACCCTAACAGAACTGGAGGGTTGTTCTAGTAAATATTTCTTGGGGATGACAATGGCACTTGACTTATAGCTATGCTCAAGCCAGACCTTAAAGGTAAAACAATCTTCTAAGACGTGACCTAGCATGTGGTGGTAGGGGCAAAAGTTTGGATCATGACTCTTGCCCACATCCTCCGGCCTCCTAGGCTCTGGTAATTGAAAATCAGGCTTCTTTAAGAGGTTCTTAAAGATCTTCCTGACTATCTCCCTCTTGAATGAATAAGATTTATTCAATTTGTTGACAAGAGTAGGTAAATGGTAGCTACCTGGTGGTGGATAGGAGTACTGCTACTGATGTTGTGGGTGGGGATACTGCTGAGCAGGATGTGGTGGAGGCCACTGTGGAAACTGAGGTGGCCGATATAATGGCTGAGGTGGTGGCAAAGGAGGTGGTAGAGGATGTTGTTGTGCTCGAGGTCTGTTTGGCTGAACCTTACCTAGCTGCTTCCCCTTGTCAACTGCTGTGACTACCCCTAGCTTTTTCCTAAATGCCTTCTGCAGTTTGGG
The DNA here is from genome assembly GCA_021442155.1 of Cymbidium sinense. Taxonomy (NCBI): domain Eukaryota; kingdom Viridiplantae; phylum Streptophyta; class Magnoliopsida; order Asparagales; family Orchidaceae; genus Cymbidium; species Cymbidium sinense. Next base: position 138,741,182 of record CM038222.1, read on the forward strand.
CTTGGCTGACTGATCTTAGAAAGGTAACTATTTGACCTCTCCTTGTAGACAATCTTAATGGTAAATCTTAATGGTAAATCTTTTAAGCATGAAGGCGACCGGGCCATGAATATTATTTAGTAGAATTTCAGTGGCATGTTATTCAGACAGCTGTAGTTTGCATTTCAAGCTTAAATTGCACCATCTAAGAATGTAATCAATAAGAGACTCACCGGGGTGTTGTTGAGCTACGACTAGATCACCCACAATTACCCTTTGTTGAGCTCCAGCAAATCTCTTAATAAAGAGCTCCTTCAACTCAGCAAATGTCTTCACTGAACCATTGGATAGTTTAGCATACCAATCAAATGTGATGCATGTCAAACTACTGATGAAGAGATGAAATAAGAGTGCATCGAACCCAAGATTACAACATCGGAAGTGCTATGTCGTGAGGGTTCCCACTGCCATCACAAATTTTGAAGAAATGATGCACAAAACCCTTAGGATATTGGACACCATCAAATTCTTCCAGGTAGGGTCTACCCTTTGGAACATATGAGCCACCTTAAGCTTGCGCCAACGCATCCTTCACTTGCTATTCCACCAACTTCTTGATATATTTTTCTTGCATGGAGGTGCTATCCACCACCTTCGTATGCAAGCTACCACTATCTTGATCTACTGGAGAAGTACTTTTGGGCTGATCTAGGACATGCGCTAACTCAGGATAATCTATCTCTAGCAGCATATGTTGTGGTACTAAGGCCTGGTTTTGAAGTGCATGGAGAGCTGCTAATAAGTCTTCCATCCTCTTCTCCATCCGATTGATCTAATCATCATTTTGTTTAAGCTGCTGACGGAGGTGTTGGGTTGAATGGATGGCATCATCTTCCTCAACTATAATACATTCCTGACTATGTTGATCTCTATGAAGGGAGTTCCTAGTATCAACCATATGGATCTCGGTCGAATCCTCAAGAAGATCATCCTCATTCTGATCAAAACTGACATTTCCCTCCTCACAATATGATCGGTCACTCCCTAGAAGCTCTCTTTTCTCTGTAAAGTACTATTCTGGAATCTCTTCTATGGAACGATCTAACTATGCTGGTATAAATACACGCTGCTGACCAGTGGAGGGACTGTGCTCACTGACGAAGATGCACTTAACACCGGCTATCACAAGAGTGCTAACTCTAGGAGGGTCATGACTGCTGGAAGAGATATGATCGTGGCTGCTCATGGTTGGAGTAATATCCTTAGGGAGATCCACTGCCATGGGGACTATAGAACTGTCCCCTTCCCCTTCTACGACTATTGATTTCATTGCCTCTGATAATGATAATTTTGGTGGTGCGACCATGATGCTACGGGGTCACCACTCCTTCTTCACCAAGACTGAAATAGGAGATCGAGTAGGAGAACTCGCCCTCACCTCAGTCAGTGGAGTAGACGAAGTGGGATCCCTTGGTCGTAGTCGGATCACCAAAGGGGCTTTCTTCTCCTCGAATATTATCTTCTATGCCTTTGCAGACACAGTAGATGGCGGGACCTGAATAGGTGATGGTGGGTGAGGAGTGGACCGGTGTGGTGGAGGCAACACCGACTTTCTCTTGGCAGGAGCTCCTCTCCTATGGTGGGTAGTACCCATCAGTAGAATGCTATCAGTATGATCGACGCAAGTAGCGCACAGATCAGGAAAGTCCACAAGGGTCGAGACCGTCGACTATCTGGCATACCTACATCTCTCTCTACTAGTAATTTGGCGATCCGACCTCCCCGCCCTCTCGATGTGTCTACCGCGTGAGGGATGACATAATGTAAATCAAATTAAGCCCCAGACTCTGATCGTCCATAAGCTTCACCAACTCGACGCAGAATTGATCTAAGGCCGGCATACGACCTTCTCCTGTGACTAATAGGAGCCTCAAAATGAACTGTGGGCGAAGGTGAAACTGAGATCCTCCTAATGTCTTCCTCTCCATCAAAACCAGAGAGGGGGTGAAACTTGTTCTCTGTGATAAGAGGAGACACTATCTTAGGTAACTCCTCTGTTGCAGACTGAGAAGCTGGCTCTAGCTCCTTGGCTATGCGATCATGATGCTACTTGATCTTGTGGCACCCAGGGTGAGTCCTACTAGAGGTGACGAGAACTAGACCTAACCTCAGTGGGGGAGACTATCATGAAGGGTAGCCTTCCCTTGGAAGGAGCCAACGAGTGGTGCTATCTGCTCTAAGGGAAACCACCGAGGCACTGGGAACTGAATCCGGGAACTGCCATAGCCTTCCTCTTCAGTGAGGGAAACTTTGAGTCAAACAGCATCTCAACTGGATCATCGCTCACCACACTTCTTGGCGACAGGAGGGTGGTCCCTCACAAGTGATCCTAGCCTCAAACCCCGCCAAAATGAATGGTGGGCAAAGTCGTCGAGATGATGAGAGGTCGGCTGATCCAAGGCCAAATTCATCCCAAAAGGAAAAGTAAATATGTACTTCTAAGCTGCCATTGTAAAAACTATAAAAACTGCACTAGCTGATCTGAGATGTATATCTGCATTTGCGGAAATATAACTTGCAATCAGATTTTTTTCTTTGATATTTATTCCACGCAAGTAAGAGAAGTTTGGAGTTTTGAACCCACACTCAATAATTCAAATATGTTAAGTGGGGTTCATTAGAGAGATTTGGATATTGATGAGAGTCTTTGTCATTTGATTTTGATTTTGAACCTATACTCAACCGATTTAGGTAGGCTGAATGGGGTTCTAAAATTTGAGGAGAGATTTTATTGGTGAAATTTGTGTTTTGAGCATCTTGTTTGAAAATATTGATGGTTTGAAAGACCTTTAGTTAGCAAATTTGGGTATGCTAAGAAGAGGTTGTGGTTGTGTATCTGAAATATTTTTGCTTGTGAAGATTTGATTATGTGATATTTTGGTTTGAAAATTGGCCTTCTTACTTAACGAATTTGGTATGTTAAGTAAAGACCACATGTGTTTGATTTGTGCTTGATGATGAGACTTTCACATAACAAATTTGGTATGCTAAGTGAAAGTCAAATGTGATTGTGAGATAGATTTTCTTTTCTTTGAAGATGGGAGTCCCACTTAACAAATTTAGTATGTTAAGTAGAGGCCCCAAATTTGTTTGAGATATATTTATTTTTTTTTGAGAATGAGACTCTCACTTAACAAATTTGGTATGTTAAGTGAAAGCTCAAGTGCGGTTTGACATGAAAAATTGGATACTTATTTAACAAATTTGGTTTGTTAAAATAGGGATCAAATGTGTGTTGAAAAAGAGACCCTCACTTAATAAATTTGGTTTGTTAAATGAAAATCAAATTTGTTTAAGATTTTGACAATGAAACTCTCACTTAACAAATTTGGTATGTTAAGTGAAAGCCAAATATGCTTATGATTTTTGAAAATGAAACTCTCATTTAACAAATTTGGTATGTTAAGTCAAAGTCAAATGTGTTTATGATTTTAAAAATGAAACTCTCACTTAACAAATATGATATGTTAAGTGAAAGTTAAATGTATTTATGAATTTAAAAAAATGAAACTCTCACTTAACAAATTTGGTATGTTAAGTGAAAGTTAAATGTGTCTATGATTTTAAAAATGAAACTCTCATTTAACAAATTTGGTATGTTAAGTGAAAGTTAAATATGTTTATGACTTTTGAAAATGAAACTCTCACGTAACAAATTTGGTATGTTAAGTGAAAGTCAAATGTGTTTATGAATTTTAAAAATGGAACTCTCACTCAACAAATTTGGTATGTTAAGTGAAAATCAAATGTGTTTATGATTTTTGAAAATGAAACTCTCACTTAACAAATTTGGTATGTTAAGTGAAAGTCAAGTGTGTTTATGATTTTTGAAAATGAAACTCTCACTTAACTAATTTGATATGTTAAGTGAAAGTCAAGTGTGTTTATGATTTTTGAAAATGAAACTCTCACTTAACAAATTTGGTATGTTAGGTGAAAGTAAAATGTGTTTATGATTTTTGAAAATGAAACTCTCACTTAACAAATTTGGTATGTTAAGTGAAAGTCAAGTGTGTTTATGATTTTTTGAAAGAAAAGAACTTATTTAACAAACTTAGCTATAGTAAATGGAGTTCAATTTGTTCTTGTGATTTTCAAAAAGGGGGTTCTCTTTTAATATACTTGGTCATGTCAAATGAGCTCCCACTATATTTTGACATCCAAGACTTTGGCAAGGAGGAGTTTTATTAGACAAATACAATTAGAATTCAATTTGCTCTATCTTCTCCAAGGGAAGGGGAACTCCCATTTGACAAATTTGGGTATGTCAAGTGGGGGGGCTCAAACATGCCTTGACTTCTCTTTTATGTGTGTATGGTTTATTGCTTTTTGAAAAGAGGGAAAACTTCAACTCTAGCACATGTGAAGTATGCTAAGTGGAGTTTCAATTTTATATAATGATTTTATTCAAAAATAGAATCTCCATCCAACAAATTTGAGTGTGTGGGATGGGGATAACTATTTCCAAAGAAAATGTGCTTTTGAAAAAGGCATTAAAAATGGTTGATTTTGATTTTAAAAAGGAACCTCCTTGTAAAAATCATTGGATTTGTTAAATGAGGTTTGGTTATATGTGTTTTGTGCCTTTTTATAAAAATTTTACAATTTTTTGTGTAAAGATCTCTTATTATGTGGATTTTGAAAAAGTGCTTTTGGAAAGACGTGTTATTTTGTAGAAGGGTTTTATTTTCTTATTGTTCATGCGATGAACCTTGCCTCACCATCAGGACAGTGAGGAGGTTCTTAATTTTGGTCATCTCCTTTGTTTGATTAATTTTAATTTTCTCCTATTGGGGGAATCCAATAGGGATTTTAGGACCTACACGGAACGAGGTCTTAAAACTTAAAGGATGTTGGCGAGCTTTGCTTAAGGATGAAATAAGCTATGTGCCAACGGAAAGAATGATAGTCTCGGACCTATATAAAATATAAGTCCACTATCGATGCTTGGAGACAATAATTATCTACTAAAGATGGAGAGAGGACCATCCCTAGCGGAGTCGCTAGAAAAATATGTGGTGTTTATTTTTGAGAATGTGGGACACCACATAGATCTTCAGGGGTACTTATTGAAGTGATCGGGTACAACATTAAGAAATGATGTACTATCTCAAAAGATAGAAATCACCACCCTATAATGGACCTAATCACTTAATAAGGACTCCTAAAGCATGATGGGTCTTGTTGAATATACGAGAGATCTTTCCTACTTTACATGAAAAAGTAAAGTAGGGTTTATTTTAAGCGGGTTCATTAAGTTCCTATGGAGGCAAGCCCCATAGTTAATAATTACATCTAAGAATGGAATTCCCTTAAGAATACTCGATTAAAGTAAACAATTAGGTCTCAAGATTTCAATGTTAAGAATATCAAAGGATTGGTATTTTAGAAAAAATTAAATGGGATAGATCAAGGAGAAGACTTATTTTTGGAATCAAAAGGGTGAAAGTAGGAAATGCTCATGATACTAGAAATCCTAGTGAGCATTCAAATCTACCCTACGATTGGACTCTATATTTTTGAAATTGAAGAGAGTTAATTATTTGAGTTAACATTTTATTATATTGCTAGGGCTTATAATTTCTGACATAAGATTATGAAAATATATACGATAGCGAGGAGGTGAGGAAACTAAATCTAAGGCAAAAATGGGTATATGATTTACCTGTAGAATAAACCACATTCGGACTTATTACTAGAGTGGCGTAACTCCTCCTATGTTTTAAATCCTTGTAGACAAGTCTCATGCTTTGCAAGATGGCTAGACTATTATTTATTTAGAAAGGAAACTAAGCCCTTAAACTCACTCCCTAAGAGACTAGAGCATGAGTGGTATGAATTCATGACTTAGTCTAACGCAAATTTTATCAAATTTATTTGATTCTTTTGAACTCTTTGTTTTGACACATGCTACGGGATTTTGTATGCCTAAATGCATGAGAACTTGATTATGGGGCAAATCAAAAATGAAAGGGGTGTTCTTCCATCAAAAGCTCTCACAAGTTAAGCCTTCATTCTCTAGCAAAGATGGATGCCCCCTCTTGACAAGAGTGAAATAATATGACATGCATGATATTATACATTCATTTATCCAGCTAAAGGGTTGCTAAAAATTTTATTATCTTGATTTAATTCTTAGGCTTTATGGTGAGGTTATGAGTTATTTTAAAATTTTAATAATGAGTTATTAATTGGGGTAGAAAAATTAATTTAATCCTAAGAGCCTACGGCATCCAGGCCACACATTCAAGCATCAATCATAAAGAAATTATGAAAATCATGTTGTTCTAATATGCAACCTAAACACAATACCAAATAACTTTATTAACTACCGTAAAATAATAAAAGGCCAATACGGTCGGGTTCCACCGTACACCCCGAAAAGAGAAAAAAATATGGTTAGCCGAGCTCTACCCTTATACAACCCATATTACAAAAAAATAATACATAAAAAAACTATGAAAGCATGTTATTCTAATACACAATCTAAACACAATAACAAATAATTTTATAGACTACCGTAAAAGAATAAAAGACCAATACGGTCAAATTCCACGGTACACCCCAAAAAGAGAAAAAAAATATGGGTAGCCGAGCTCTACCCTTATACAACCTGGATTATAAAAAAATAATACATGCTATGGGGGTCTTCTTTTCTTCATTTATTCCTTCTCTTTTTTTGATATGATTTGCTCTAAAAGGCATCCTGGGGCACTAAGCCACTACTCATTCTAATTATACTAATCCTAATTCTTAATGTAAAATTATATCAAAAATAGAAAAAGTAAATCTAACTACACCTGCAAAATAAATGTTATCTAAACTTAGTACTAGAAGTGGTGACTTAGTATTCTAATGTGTGTGCTTAAGGCTTGTGTGGCAAGACTTTACTAGGCTTCTTTAGTTTAAGTTTTAATTTGGAGTTTGAATTTTGTTTAAATTTTACCTTTGGTTGATTTCAATTTAAATGATTTAATGCTTTATTTTTTTATTTTTTTATTTCACTTTTATTTGGTTAAAGTGATGTTTAAGTTTTCAAGAATGAAGAGTAGAATGGATTTCATTTGTAGATAAAACTCACCCTATTCTACATTCTAACTCCTAAAGAGTCTAACTAAGGTCCTTAAGTATCTTAATCAGCCCATTTGAATTTGTGTAGTTCATTTGATTTGATTTATTTGATTTGATCTAGAATTTAGAATTTGAGTTTGTTTAAGTATTTGATTAATTTATTTTGGATTATATGTTTTGGTTTAATTACATCTTGATAATTCAATATCCTTAATATCTAATGAAGTTTAAGTTTGTTTAAATTCATGTGTTTTTTGATTAATTAATTTTAGATGAGATGTTTTAGTTTAATTAAATCTTAATAATTCAATATCCTTTTAAATTAATATTAATTCTTTTCTTTGATTATAGTTATGTGACTTAATTTTATGCTTATTTGATTTGATTGTGGGTCATTTATTTGTAGTTTGATTGGATTAGATTAATTGAGATTTTAGTTTGATTTTAATTGGGTTTGATTCTTTGTAATTAGGATTTTATTTTTAATCTCATCCATTTGTCATGTTCATCAAAGTTTGGTTTGTATTTTGATTTCATACATTGGATAGTTAATTAGTTTATCTTATTTAAGTAGGTTGAATGAGATTTGATTTGATTACATATTAAATTGATGAGAGTCTTTCTTAATTTAATTTAATTTGATTTAATTTGATTTGATTAGCTTTATTAGTCTATGGGTTTGCTTAGGTTTAATGTGATTATGTGATTAGTTTAATTAAGAAGTGTATTTATGTTAATTATAAAGGTTTGTTTACTTTTTAATTTGATTTCATATTTGTTTAAGTTAATGATGTAATTAATGACTTAATAATTTAAGTTTATATTAGTATTTAATTGCATTTATGTTTGATTAAGTTTAAGTTTAATATGATTAATTTGATTGACTTAATTAGCTTATTTAAGAAGTGTTATCAAATTAATTAGTAGATTAATTAAGTGTTTGATTTGAATTTGATTTAAAAAGTTAATTTGGTTCATTAAGATGATGAATTAATTCATTAGGTTTGCATTAATTAGGTGTTTGTTCAATTGGATTAGCTTAAGGGTAATTAGTTTAATTATGAAGTGTGTTTAAGTTAATTATTAAATTAAATAAAGATTTATTTAATTTTTAATTTGGTTTTATATTTATGTAGATTAATGATGTAATTAATGATTTAATGATGTATGTTTAATTTAGGATTTGATTGGTATTTAATTTCATTTATGTTTGATTAAGCTTAGGTTTAATATGATTAATTTGGTTAACTTAATTAGCTTACTTGAGGGGTGTGCTTAATTATTAAATTAAATTAAGATTTATTTAATTTTTAATTTGATTCCATATTTATTTAGGTTAATGATGTAATTAATGACTTAAGTTTAAATTAGGATTTGATTAGCATTTAATTACATTTTATGTTTGATTAAGCTTAAGTTTAATATGATTAATTTGATTGACTTAATTAGTTTATTTAAGAGGTGCGATTAAATTAATTAGTAGATTAATTATGTGTTTTATTTGAATTAATTTTAATGTGATTTATAAAATTAATTTGGTTTATTAAGATGATGGGTTAATTTGTTAAGTATGCATTAATTATATGTTTGATTAATTAAGTTTAATTAAGGGTAATTAAAATTTTAAATCGCAAGATTAATTAAGGGTTTGTTTAATTAGGGATTAATGACTTAATTTCCCACATGTGAGTGATTTGATTTAGTTAAGTGTTGTACTTAAGTTTGATTTGATTAAAGGATTATTGGCATTACCATTTGATTAGATTAAGTGATTTAATTATTTATTTGTATTTCAATTAAACTTGATTATTCATAATCATAATTTGGTTTGATTTTCTTCATTTATTATATTCATTAGATTTCATTCATGTTTGATTTAGTTGTTAGGTCTATGTATTAATGGCTAATTAATTATCTTATTCCAAATGAATGTGATTTAATCATATGTTAATTAAGCTTACTTTAACTTTATTTTGTTTAATTTGATTAATACCAAATGATTATGTTGAATTGGTTTGTTAATCAATTTGACTTTTAGTTTATTTAGTGATTAATTAGTTTCAGTTTATTTATATTCATTAAGGAGTTTCATATGATTAAGACTCCATACTTAATGTAGTAGTTATACTAGTTTGACCCATGTTAAAGTTTCCTAGATTTGTTGAATTTTAAGTTTGATCTAAGATTTAATCGTTTAATTGAGTTTTATTTATTTAAATAGGTTTAACCATATTTAATTTAATTTCCTCTAAGAATGATATTTTTTTTTTTTGATTTGAGGTTTGATTAATGATTGCATAAGTGCTACTTCATTTCTGATTTTGATTTGATATTTAAATTATTTTAAAATTAAATTTTAATTAACTCTTTAATTGATTAAACTTTACTCTTAAGTGTTTGTTTGGGGTTCATTAGGATTTAAAAGATCACATTATTTTCTTAAGATTCATGGATGTCAATTGAATTGAATTAAGCCATTATTGAAGATTTCTATAAATTTTTGAATTTTTATTTGATTTATTTTATTAAAATGAAAAATCAAAACTTAAAATTTTATTTTCTCCCAATCCAGATGTCCTTTTCACTTGATATTTTTATGGTAGGTGTGTATTAACTTTAATTTCAATCCCTGAAAATTTTAATTTAATCTCACATATATTTTTGGTTTAATTAATAAAATTTGATTTTCACTAAAACTTAAATTAAGCACAAAATACTTAGTGCAATTTAGGGATTTTGGGTTTGTTCGATTCCTCTTGGAAAGACAAATCCAACGAGATCTTTTTTGTAATTTTTGGTTAAGTATTTTATTTTCTATGAATTTTTGAAGTTTTAGCCAATTTAAGTTAATTTTTTAAATCAAAAAAACTGTGTGGCGCTAACATCAGCCATCGGGCCGGAAAGACCGGTCAACGATCTGGAGAACGACCCGCGGTTTGCTCTGGACGGTCCGATCACAAATCCATCCGTCAGTGTGCGTGATCTAGAGAGGATCGCGATTGGCTGCATCCGGTTTCATGCGTGAGCCGCGCGATGAACAGTTTAGATCACATCAGGCTATCCGAAGGCCTGGATCACGCGATCCGAGCCGTTCGATCCGGCGAACCGTGGGATCAGACGACGATTGTTGCCCGTCGGATGATGAACAGTAAAAATAGGTTTTTAAAGGAAAATTAGGATTTTCTAAATGACAACTAGTCCAAATAGACTCATTTTCACGTCGATTCACACTAGAAAAATTTTATTTTTTTAATTGTGATGATTTAAAGTAAAAATGCAGGATTATCTAGGAAAAATTTTTAAAATCACAAGAAAATTAACACAAAATGTTAGAAATCCTAAGGTCGGCTAAAGTTTGGCGAAATTTACCTTGCAGGGGATGGTTTTTGGCGACGGTGAAGATCCGAGTGAACTACTAGGTATGTGAGGAAGCTTTAAAATGATCTTTAACCCTTGCCTCCCTTTGAAAGCGTCTCTCTCGATGTTTTATCGCCCTTGGAAAAGCAACTATTTATATTTTTGAGCTCAAAAATGGCTCAAAGAGGTGAGAGATGAGTTCTTTTTTTTTTTTACTTTAGGGAGCTTTTGGGGGCTGAATGGTGGTGGGAGCAAGAGGTTTAAAGCTTCATTTTCCCATCCTTTTATAATGGCCAAAAATCCATTCTTTTTTGAACTTTTTTAGCTCCAAATTGATTGTCATCTTGCTTGGGTGGTTGGGATGGATGATGGATTGATTGAGGGCTTTGGATTTTTGCTCCAAAGTCCTCTCTTGTTGTCATATGATCAGGTCTATTCAATGAAAATATTGGGGAGGAGTTAAGTGCATGTGATGGGAGAGAATTAAATGAGGTTGGGTGGAATCCTATGTGGGGGAGGATCCATGAGAGATTTAAATGGGTTGGGTTGATTTTCGGCTGATCCCAAATGGGTTTGGGTCTAGTTTGATCAGCCCCCAATGGGTTATGGCTTGGTTTCAAGAGATTTGGCTCAATTTGAGTTATATGGGTCATATTGGGTCAAGTTGACCAATTTGACTAAAATTGGCTAAATTAGCTTGGGTTATGAGTTGATTCATGTTCAATTAGCTAATTGAAGATGAATGTGACCTTCGGTTTGAATTAATTTGGATTTAATTTGGATTTAGGCCAATTTGGGCTAAGTTGGGTCAAGTTGATCAATTGGGTTTGATTGATCAAATTGGGTTTAATAATGGCTTTGGTCAAGTTCAATAATTAATTTGGAATAAACTTGAGCCATTGATTGCAATCAATTTGGGTTAGATCATGATTTGACCTGATTTGGTCCTTTAGGCCAATTTGGGTCAACTTGGATCAAATGACCAATTGGGCTTGGTTTGGCTCAATTGATGGTCAAGTCATATTTAAATATTAATTTTGGGTTGATTCAAATCATTGGTTTCAATCAATTTGGTGTAGGATGAGTTTGGGCTAGTTTTGGTTTATTTGGGCTAAGGGTTGACTTGGTCAAATAACTAACTTGACTTGATTTGACCCAATTGATTATAATTGATCATTCTAGGGTTATCAATAATCATGATAGAAGGTTTTGATGAGCATAGTTCAATCCAATTTAGGTTGGATTGGAAATTGGCTCAAATGGATCCTTTAGGTCACTTTGGGTCAAGTGGACCTAAGTGGGTCAATTGGTTTGATTTTAGTTTGATTTGACTTTAGTTGAACTTATATATGAGCCCTAAATTGAAATATAAATTCAATGACAATAAATTTGGAGTCTAAGGGATTTTGGCTCATTTAAAATTTTTAAGTCAAAAGGGCTAGGTTGGGTTTGACTTAGGTTGGTTTTGATTTGATGATTGTAGATTTCATTTATATTTGGGTAGATAATTGAATGAATGATTGACTCAAGAGAAAATTTATTGATTTTGACTTGATCTCGATAGAATTTGGCTAAGTCCAAAGAATTGGCTTAAAGGGTTTGGATTGAGTTTGGATTTGATTTTCGATATAGTTCTGGTCATTTGAATTTGGATTTCATTTATATTTGTGAATATAAATGAAGGAATAATTGATCTATAAGGAGATCAATTGAGTTTGATTTGATCTACGTGAGTTTTGGCTAAGCCTATGAATGTGGTTCATATGGCTTAGGAAGGATCTTAGGATTTGAATTTGATTTTGGGTTTCAATCATTTGGAGTCAAATTTTAAAATTAGATTTGGAATTTGAATTTGAGATTTGAGATTTGGTTTGAGAATTGAATCTGAGTTTGATTTGAGAAAGTGTATCTATATTGGGTTTAGGCTATGGGATGGGTAATTTCCTTAAGTCCTAAGGTATAGCCTGATCTTATGATTAATACTTCTAAGTCTCTAGGCTTAGGTTAAGTGTTCACCTAATCACTATAAGTGTCTTATGACTAAGGAGTTCTTAGTATCTAGAAGAGTCCTAAGTCTAAGAAGAGGAGGTTAAGAGCTCACTTCAAAAGTGAGGTCAACACTACTTAATTAAAGTTTAATTAAAAACTTAATTAGCCTAATTACTCACTTATTAGTTGACCAATTAATTTCAAAATTTTCAGAGATGTTTAGGGGGATAACCTCTGCCTCCCCTATTTTTCTTAAAATTTATTGAATAGTTAATTAAAGAAATCAATGAAGTAAGCCTTAATTACTCTCTAACCTTAATTACTAATAATTAAGCAAATTAACAGTGATTTAATTAATTAATTAAGCTAATTATCCTTTATTGACAATGGGAAGTCTTAGGGAAGTGATTTGGGTTCATTCCTTATAACCATCTCATTAAGCCTTTTCATTTGTTTCAAGTTAATTAAAAAGCTTAAATAATTAATTAGACATTTAATTAACCAAATAAAATGAGAGGGAACCTAATTATTTCAGAGCCTAATTGAGTGTTTGAAATGACTTAGGGGTTAGGATTGAGGCATTTTTCCTTGATCCCCTTTCCTAAGTTAATTTTATCATTCTAATTAAAACATAATCAAAGAATTTAATCAATTAATCAAGGGCTTAATTAAATTAATTTAAAATTCATTCATTCATAACCTAACTTTGTTTAATCAATCTTGGGTAACTCTTTGGGTGTTCCATAACCTAAAGAGAGAGCTAATAAAATTATGATTAGCTCACATGTGTGAGAAAATCATGAAAGTAATTAAGTGAGCTCCTTAAGCTTAATTAACTATTAATTATGAGCTAACTGAATTAGACCCTTTCATTTCTTAGGAGTAATGCCAATTTACTTTTCATATGATTGCATCTCATATTGGCTCATTATTATTTAGTTAATTAACTTAAGGTGATGTAGGTAAAGGTTAATTAATGGATTTAATTTATACTCTAACCTAATTAAGATATAAAATCAACTTAATTACTCTTCATTAAATCAAATTAACTCACATATGGGAATGCGATTAAGATTAGCAAATCTCTTTCACATTCTTTAAATCAAATCAAACATAAAGATCAAAAAATGGCTTTAATAAACTTTGGTTTATCTTACATGAGTTTGTTTAATATGATTGTCCTTAGGACTTAGTTAGATTGAATGAAACCACATGCTTGTGTTGTTTTATTTCCCTCCCTTCATGTTAGATGTTTTATGCCACTTTTATTCATGCATTCACTTCTTTCAAATTATTCAAATAAAAAATAATTTTCTTTATGATAATTTGCATGTGTTAGCTTAATTCAAAATATGTGTGGCTCATATCACTATTAAATCTCAAATATATTTTCAAAAGTTTATTAATGAATGAATATAAATATATATTGTACCTTTAGTTATAAATACATAGGAAATTCATGTGAATATAAGTTTAGTGTATGAAGTAAAGTTTCTTTCTTATATCTACGTGTTGATTTATATAAGTAAGAATGTTGGCGGGTATATTAGTCTGGACATCTCAGGGATGCACAACTTTAAGTAGCCCTAAGGAGGTTCCTACCTCATTCCCTTGGTGCGAAACAATGGTGACGTACTTGCTTGATTTCATTATTATGCATTTGGATATTAGAATTTAGATAGAACTTTAATTCATTCACACAAATAAATCAAATAAATTAAATACAACTTTTACATGATTTTTCTATTCTTATAGTTGCTTATACATCCATTATCTAAGGATAGCGGATATACCTTTTTTTCTACTAAAAAAGACATGCATTCATACTATTTAATTGGTTGAGTTGATTAGTCATGTGATTTAAGGTTCTTTCCTTATGCTTTTGCATAAGAATTTAGATAGAGCTTTAAATTAATATGACAAAATCATTCAACTAAATAAAATATTAATTCTAAATACATTTACTCACAGTCATCATTTAAGTGTGCTAAGATATAAATTGCATGTATAACTATGCTTATGATTTAATCATATGCATGATATACATGATGAAAAAAAATGAACAAACATATGCTATGTGATAGTAATTCATTCCAACTAATTTAAGATACATTTCTTATTGAATGAGTTTATTTAAAGTGAACTTAAACTTAGGACTAATTAAAACATGCAATAAGCATTCACTAAAGGGAATTAATTAATTAATTTGATTTAGATGTGACTTAAGATAGAGATAAAAGAGAGTGATCCTCTCTTTCTTTCTCTTCATAACACTTAGTCGTTAAGTGTAGGACAAATGAAATAAAAGAAAATATTAAGTTAAATTTGCAAATCAATTAAACCATTTAAAGTGAGGCCACCCTTTATAATTAAATGTCCTTCATACTTAGAAAATCTTAACTCTAAAGCCTAGCTAAGATATACTACACAAATCTTAACACACACATTAGATTAAGTCACCACTTCTAGTCTTATGTTAGGACAGTGTATGATTTGATGTATGCTTATTTTGTGATGTACTATTGTAGACTAGGTGTTAAGGTGTATGTCTTTTAGACTGGATGTCAGGCCATGATTAGCCTAATTATATGTTTTGTAGGATATTGTACATAAGGGACGCTTAAAATAAATATAAATGCTCTCTTTTGCAGGTTGCTTAACCCCTAAGCATAATCTACGTTAGAACATGTGGACTTGGTTACCCATGTGCAGGGTGCTAAGTCCAAATCATTCATATAATTATTTGGGTTGTATGATGTGTTTAGCTAACACTTATTTTGCAGGTGTAGTTAGATTTTCTTTTTCTATTTTTGATGTAATTGTGCATTAGAGATTTGGTTAAGTGTTATGGGGGTTAAAGATCAATATTGACCAGAGGGTTTGATCCCCGGGTGCCATGTGATGACTAGAAGCCTACCAAATCAAATGGAGCAAATCAAATGAAGAAATGGAGGGAGCATGAAGACTTGAAGATCCCCCATAACACTTATCATTTTGTAATTTGTAATTATTCTTTCATATCTGGTGTATATGGGTAGAGCTCTACCCATTTCTTTTTTAGTTGCTGGTACCCACCACGGGTTGTAATTCTTTCACGTTGAGTTTATAAATTATTTGATGATTTCTTTATATTATGCAATAGAAATGGTATGTATTTTCATAAATTCTTTATGTATGATGATTTAATGTGTGACTTGGATCCGCTTAGGCTCTAGAAAACAATAAATTTTTTACCCCAATCACAACTCATAACTAAATTTTCTAAAAATAACTCATAACCTCACATAAAGCCTAGACATTAAATCAAGATAAATAAAAGATTTAGTAACTCCTTAGTTGTATGATTGTATGTTTCATATCACACATGCATCTTCTACCACTCTTGTAAAATGAGGGCCCCCGTTCATGCACATATGGGAAACACTTGACCTATGAGAGCAACTTCTACTGACCTGGCTTCACCGTCTTCTTTCTTGATTTGGCCAATAACTTATTTCAAGATGCATTTAGGCATATAAAATCCTATGGCCAGTGTCAAAATAAAGAGTCAAAATCAAATAAAATTTGATACGATTTGTATTAGACTAAGTCATTACTCATACCACTCATGCTCTAGTCTCTTAGGGAGTGAGTTTAAGGGCTTTAGTTTCTTTCTAAATTATAACATCTTAACCATCTTGCAAAACATATGACTTGATCGCATGATTTTAAATCGCAGAAGGAGTTAGCTGGCTGCCACTCCAAGTGGTTATAAGTCCAGCAGTCAGATGGTTTACCATCTCTTGTGGAGGTAAACAATATACCCATTTTTTGCCTTAGATATAGGTCGTGCTTTGGCCCTCGCTAAAGCTTCATAGATTTAGGATCTAAGGTCGTTATTTCCCTTTTGGGCTACAAGCATAAATCCTCACCTCTTAGGAATTTTCACAATCTTGTATTGTGGGATTATAAGTCCTAGCTTTAAAGAAAATGAATTGTGAAAAACAGTATGACCTTATGATATTCCTATAGAAATGTGGAAATGTTTAGGAGATCAAGGAATTTATTAGCTTACAAATCTTTTTAATATTATTTTGAAGACTAAAAAGATGTCAGATAAGTGGAGAAAGAGTTTGTTAGTTCCTATATCTAAGAATAAATGTGATGCACAAGAGTGTGCAAATTATAGAGGAATTAAGTTAATGTGCCATACATTAAAATTATAGAGAGAAACATTGAAGCGTAGGTTACGATGTGATACAAAAGTTTCTTACAATCGGTTTGGTTTCATGCGGTAGATCTACTATGGATGTTATACATTTGTTAAGAGGTTTGATGGAGAAGTATAGAGAAAGCAAGGAGGATCTATATATGATATTTATTGATTTAGAGAAAGCTTATGATAAAGTATCAAGATATGTTCTTTGGAGAGTTCTAGAAAAGAAAAGAGTTAATATTGGTTATATTCAAGTCATTAAGGATATGTATACTAAAGCTGTTACTTGTATCCTACAAGGAGGATTGACAAAATATTTTCCTATTTCAGTTGGATTACATCAAGGATCAACTTTAAGCCGTTATCTTTTTTGCTTTAGTTATGGATGTTCTTACTAGGCATTTACGTGAAGATGTACCTTGGTGTATGCTTTTTTCTAAAGACATTCTTCTTGTTGATAAGACTAGAGAGGGAGTCTAAGAGAACTTGAATTATGGAGGTCAACCTTAGAGTCTAAAGGTTTTCGTTTAAGTAGATCTAAAATTGAATATATGAAGTGTAATTTTAGTTGTAGAAATTATAGTGGTAATGTTGTGATATTAGGTGAACAAGTCATTGAAATGAGTGAGTGATTTGGATATTTAGGCTATATTGTTCAAAATGATGGTGAAATAGATAGAGATGTTATTAGTAGAATTCAAGTTGGATGGTTGAAGTGGAGGAATGCATCTGGTCTGTTGTGTGATAGAAAAGTACAGCTTAAACTTAAGGAAAAATTTTATAAGATTGTGGTAAGACCTGCAATCATTTATGGTGCAGAATGTTGGCCAATAAAAGAGAAGTATGAGACTAAGTTAAGTGTTGTAGAGATGAGGATGCTCAGGTGGATGAGTGGCTTTACTCTTAGAGATAAAATACGAAATGAGTATGTTCGGGAAAAAGTTGGAGTAGCTCCAATGGCAGATAAGATTAGAGAGAGTTGCCTTAGATGATTCGGCCACATAAAGCGTCGGCCGTCCAATGACCTGGTTAAGAGAGTAGATGCATTAGATTTGCCTTATGTTAAGAAAGATAGAGGTAGACCTAAAAAAACGATTAAAATGTATAAAACATGACCTTAGTATACTTAAATTAAATGAGAATTTGACACATAATATGTAACAATGGAGATGAAAGATTCATGTAGCCGACCCCACTTAGTGAGATAAAGGCATGTTGTTTTTTTTTCATTTAAATCTTTAGAATATTTTCTTGATCTTATTAGATACTTTAGTTGAAATCTCCCAACTTAACTCTAAATTATATATATATATATATATATATATATATATATATATATATATATATATATATATATATATATATATATATATATATATATATATCTATATAATATTTTTGAATCTATCAAAACAATTATATCACTTAATTTTGTAGAAACATTAGGTGATCATCGATCATATTATACTACCAAAAAATATATCATATAAACTCTTTCATTGTTCAGCTTATTCAATCTTCTAAATATTTTATCTATTATTTTTATTTTTTATTTATTTAGTAGTGGCAAGGTATACCCCATTCCCCAAAGAATCATAATGTAATATTATATAAGGAGTGATGAAGTATTCATTAGATAATAAGCATAAAAGCCAAATTGAGATCCACAAATATTCAACAGATTTGTCTAATATGCGTAAAGATTCTTTTTTTTTTCTTAATTTTTTTGGAAATATTTAAACAAAATTAATTGTAAACTCACATATATAATATAAATAAAAAGAATTTGAATAAAATATCTCTTAATTGAAAACTTAGAGCTTGTTTGGAACAACTGTAGTTATTTGGGAAGTAGTTGTGAAGTTGTGCAAAAAAAGTTGATGGCAGGAAATTGTTGTTGAAACTATGATTCTGTTTGAAAAATTCAATTCAGAATCTACTGTGCTACATCTATTTGTACATAAAAGATTATAATATCCTTATGTGCTGAATGCTATAAAATAAAATGAAGAAAAATAAGATAATTGATTTTCATATATAAGCATAAATTCACTAAATCATATTAAGAGATTATATTTCACATAAAAAATAGCATTAATATTAAAATTATAAGTGTAACAACTAGTGCAATCAAAATATTCAGCTTATAATCCTGTTGATCAAATCAATTATAACTTAGGTCTTTATCCTCCAAGCGTGATCATGCATGTCGTGTGAATTCATCCACCTCTCTCAATGACATAGAAATGCAACAAGTTCATCAATCTGCATGTAGCAGCTTCATATTAAACTTGTTTGCGAAAAAAAAAGTATTGTTACCATTTGCAAGCTACAAGAAATCTATACTCCGAACAAATAAGCAATATTCCAAAGTTATGAAACGAGAACGGGCTTGCCATAAAATGGAGAAACTAAATGTAATGAGGATTGCATGTTATTAGGAAGCGACCCCAATAAAATTTTGAAGCAAATCGGGAACCAAGCTTCCACCAAAAATGGGAATTAATGCACACATAATGTTGTAATTAAAACCAAAGAAAAATACTAATCAGATCCAACGAAAAGATGAAGCATGCTGCAATCACCTTATTTAGGGTGAAAATGAGGAGAAACATATTGTTCAGTAGGAATAACAAATTTAGGACGAAACCGAGGAGACGACGACAAAAAACACACCGTAAGAGTGAAATCATATAGAAAGAAAGAAGTCGCAGATTATAGGTGATACCGTAAAGTAGTGAAGATATGGGTAGAACACACCTGCTTGAGGGACTTTCAACGGGGAAAGAGAAGGCAGCGAGGAGTTGATCGAAAATTTTGAGGTCACAGATTTGAGGCGAGGGCAATCCATGAGGATAAAAATATTAATAGAAGCGGAACGCGGCCGAAGACGAGGGGGTTAGAAATGGAGTTTTCAAACCCGAAGCTCAACCGAAAGTGACACTGTCGTAGTAAACAAACGTCATTGCATCGCATTTAGCGACGCAACTGACTCATGACGCGGCTCCAAATGAGGTTTTAATCTCTCAACCACGCGTATAAGATGCCTTGCACTGTATAGAGATTCTTATGATACTTTGGATTGGTGATTTTTTTTTTCCATCCTTTTCGTTTAAAAGGGTTGTTTTGGTTGTAATACAGCTACGGGTTCTGGAATTGGCTCAGAGGCCGCTTAACTGTTGGCGTATGCTGCTTACCTATTGCTGAAGAAAGATCGAATGTTACTGAAACGTGCTGAGCTGTTGCATTTTGATGTTGAATATGTTAAGATTATGTTGTTCCATGCATGGAAGCTATTTCTTCTCTCAATAGCATATCATGCTAATAATCTTCTCTTATTGTGCTTGAGGGGGCAAGACTGCTACTATTACTAATTCTATTCTACTTGAACTGGCAATCTGATTATTCATGATTCAGTATTGTATGCCAAGAATACAAGATCACATATAACAAATTTATATACAATTATATATCGTTACACAAAGGTCCAGGTTCATTTATATATATATCATATGATATCTATCAAATGTCTGTACATGAAGGAACAACTTGGAGGAAGCTGGATCTCTCATCCAAATGTCTTCTCGCTGCTGTAGTGCAGATACAGGAACCCATCTTCATCTCTGTAAGATTCATAGATTGATTCCACGAGGCTAGCTGCTTAGAAAGTATCAAAACCAGAAGTGAGATTTCTCTAACAAAATCTTGAAGACAGTGAATCCACGGAAAGGGTAAAAGCTTACAGGTTTGAGGTAAAGTGTTATTGACAAACACAAAAAGTGCTTTTCCTGGTGCCAGATGAAGCCGGCAGCTCAAAATGTGAATGAATTGCCCAACGGACATGTCTCTAGGAACCAGGTACCTGATGGATTAAGGAAATTATATCATTTATAAGGCAATGACATCTAGAAGAATTGAGGATATATAAATGGATATGACTTCTGAATTTCATTGCTATGTGCCTTAGACAAAAGTATATAATTAGGCCGATTATATTATTATATGGGATAGGAGGGTGGGCTAATAAAAAAATTATTAGCCAAATTGAGTAAGACTAAAATGAGAATGTTAATCAATGTATGATAAACTAAGAAGGATAGATTGAGGAATTATATTATATTAGAGAGAGAGAGAGTGAAAAATAAGCTTAGGTGATTTGAATATGTATAATAAATGGTAGAAAATGCATCAATAGACGGGCAGATAAATTAAGGTCCAAATATTAGAAAGAAAGGGTATTCCTGGCGGGTTAATATAGATAAAAGTTGTTCAAAAGATACAGTGTCTATAGAGCACTTACATTGAAACAAATAAAAAATTAGAATTCATAAGGCCAATCCAAATAGGCGAACAAGGCTTTTATAATAATAAAGATTCTACTTTGCTCATGCCTGGTGCTAAATATCATTAGCAGAATATATCCAGTAACACACATTACGATAATACCGTAAACATCAATCGACAGAGAATAATCAAAAGATTACCTTGCGCTCTGTGTTTGAAATGTCGGTGTGATTTCTTCTTCGATAGACAACTTACGATCACGAATATTTGATCGATGTGTATTGTAATGAAAATACGAGGTTGTTTGATTGATTCAATCCTATTATAGGACAATACTATGTTGATGGCAATGCTACCTTATGAATGATGATACCTAGAATGATCAGTAGTGATTATAGCTTTTTTTTAATTTTATCATATTTACTAATGCCACCAAGACAGCTGCATTTTAGATGCCATTAATTTGATTGACATCTAAGCTTCATTTAATAGGATTGCCAGTCCATCGCTACTCTTAGGTGATGGAGGCTAGGCATTGTAAGCACATTTCAAGTCATATAGAAGTTTTAGAAGAGGCACTCAAATGATTTTTTTTTATAACATAATTCTCAGAAGAAAAGTTAAAATCAATGTAAGGTCTTCAAACGTAAAGCAACAGAATAGTACTCCCAAAGGAAGCCCCAGATGCAGCAATCATGGGATAAAAAGTTACGAGCAACTGAATACCTTATAATTGCACTCAACAACCTACTTGTAAAATGCCGCATATAAGTAAAAGCACGTTCGTATCAGAATTTCATTTGCATAACTAAGCCAATTCTCCATCAATTTTACTAGACAAATATAAACTAAAAGAGTAGAAAATATTCATAAAACCCTTGACAACTTCATTAATACAGAAACATCAGAAGAAACATAGTCCCACATCTGGTTATTTATGAAGTTCAACAAAACTAGGCTACTTACTTTTTCTTCTCCATGTCAGGTAGATCACTCCTAGAAAATCTCTCAGCAATAACCTTACAAAAACATAAAAAAATAAATTAGTAGCTTTAGCAATATCTTGTCTTACATAATTCTTCAAATACATACAATAACGACTATCAATGCTCACTTTGTTCTTAGAAATATTTTATGTAGTATTATTATGCTGACAGCATAGATTCTGTGTTTTCTTCTAAAATCCCTCGTTTTAAAAGATTTTAATGCAGAGGTAGCATGCCAACCCAAATTATATGACAAAAAACTTAGAAAAAAAACACATCAAACCACTCAAAATCATTTTGAAGTCTACGTCATCACTATTATTATTTAACAAGCTCTTTCTAGATTTAAAAAAAAAATCATGCTTTGGAATGAACCAATAAATAGAGTAAACATACCTAAATGACCAATTAACTCTTTAAATGGAACAAAAATGAAATCATGGAAGAAGTATTAAGAATGATGATACTGAAAATGTGTAGTAAAACAAATACGAGAACTAATATAAATGGAAAAAAATTTTAACCACAACTAATAAACTCTTATTTTTCCTAGCAAATGATTTTTATTTTCCTTGGGCTGTACAAACGAAGAAACATAATATGCAATTGCAACATATGTTTTCAAGAACAAGAAGTTCTTCTCATGCTCAAAAAACCCAAAACCTTTAAACAAAATATCACCAATTCTACAAGCAATTTGATTGTCAAAACTTTGAGGGTACAAACGATATGCATAGGTACCATTTTTTTCTTTAAACAAAAAAAAAAAAACCAGCAAAAGAAAAACTGAATAATTACCAAATAAAATGTAAGAAATTATCCTTATAAAATAATCATATAAAACAATATGGTAAATTCACAAACTTGAACAATGCATCCACACAACTATTAAAAGGACGCTTAAACTTCCTCCAATAGCATACCTCATACATTCAATTTTTTATAATAATCAAAACTATTAATTGCTTTTCATAACTCTCTCAGATCCCTTTTTTCTTAAAAATTGACACTTTCCTACTGCCTACCTCCTAACAAAGCATACAAATCTAACCAAAAGCCACAACCAAAAGCAAAAAAAGCTGGTCTCTAACATTGATCTTAGAGCCACACGGTATATGATTTATCCTCCTCCCTTCGACATCAGTTCCTTCAGAATCTACACAGTTTGAAGATGTTGTCACCAGGCTAACACCTATAACATTTATTCTTCCACAATAAGTGGCCATATTCACTACTTTGTTGCTCATTTACACCCATAATTTTCCACCTAAAAAAGCTTTTACTTTAAATTATTATGTTGGCCCGATGGTTTTTGAATGATTTGATCAAACTAAAATGTGTGGCTAAGCTTTTCTTTGTTGATTGATAATGATAATCGGCACTTTAGATGTATGAATATTTCTAAAACTATTTTCCTATATGGCATTTGGTATTAACATGAAAAGGTGCTTGCTTCAAAAAGTTTGTCATCTTATGCTTATGTAGAAGGCAAATTTAACTTGATCCCAAGCCATAGGAAGGTAGAAAGATTTTTCTTAATTTAGTTTTAGATATCTTTTGCAATTACAAATTTAGTTGTCAAAGATGCACCCTTATATCTGAGCGTTTAAAATAAACATAATTGATCACTTATTTACTGTTACTTTATTGAATCCTTCAATAATAGCAAGAAGAATAAAGGAAAGGACACCTAACTAACCTTTACTGTGACTTTAAATGTTCCTCTTTGTGAGAGATAAAATAATTTTCCTAGCTCTAAAGGAATGGAGTCATTGTTTTTCCAAATTTCTAACAATTTGTTTTGTATGTCAAAATAATAGCAAGCTAGGAAAAAGATGGAAGAGAAAGAAGTAAGAAAATGAAGCAAAATAAAGAATTTCTATAGTTTTCTTTTTTTTTAATCCACATTATAAAAGTGTTGTTTTTCCTATCCCATCTTTTTTTGTTCGTCCTAATTTATGAGTACATATTGTGCTCTTTGCCAATATCTGATTCACTTTTGTCTTAATAAAATGATAACTACATATATGAGGTTTATGCATCAATGTTAAATATCTTTTCTTAGTTGTATCTTTGGGTTATTGTTGTTGGGAGGCATGTATTAGGAGATAAAGCAACAAGATGTTAGAAGTGGTTACATAAATAGAAGAGTATGATAGTGACAAAAGTGTTTATTGCTGTTATTGTTGTTGCCCGTGGCTTGTATAAAGCAAGTTCATAAGAGTTGATCGCATGGTTCATCTTAATTTGATTTATTTATGCTTGGTAATCTTCATTATAGACTCGATATAAGTAAGCATAGAAAATGCATTTGGTTTGAGTTGAAGTGTTAATCAAATTGGCTAAATAATCACAAAAATCGTTCATGGTGTTTGCTGGTTCTTGCATCCTTAATGCAATATATCTGTTTGATTTTTTTTTTTTTTTTCATGCCTCATATGCCATTTGAACTGGTTAGTCCAGCTCCAAACATCTACAATTCTGTCCTCTAATTTTCCAAAACTACAGTAACATGATTCTCCTTTTCTGATCACTTTAAACATGAATCTTTAGTTTTCAGAAATGGCTTTCAACTTATTTATCTCAATCGGGAGTACCTCGTAATCATAGCAATGGTCAGCAACACAAGATAAAACTAGAAGACTGTTACCTATGTTTGCTGCTGGGACAACTTGATTTATAATCAAATAAGAGTTTCCATTTTTGAAGATATTTGATCGATTGAAATATAATTCACACATTATTATCTAGTTTTATGTGAACAAAATATTAATTACTTAAAGCATATTTAAAGATTTGGAAACTGTAATAGAGTGTTGTTGTGTCTAGAGCCTTTTTTATTGATTTCCTTATAACATTGAAAATTGAAATACCTCAAACCTTCATAATATTATGCAAAACTTATTAGGAGCTGTTTGGTTGACTGCATTTGAAATCTGATTAATAAAGAATCTGATGTAAAAAATTGATAAAATGATTCTTTATAGTTGTTTGGTTGAGAACTTTATAAATTCACTGACTCAGATTTTTTGTTTGGTTACAAAATGTTTGGGCGTCGGCGGTGGGGGTGTCACGTGCCGTGGCGGCGGAGCGGCGTGGCGGCGGCAGCGGCGCGCGCGGCGCGTCGGCGGCCACAGCCGCCACATCACTTTATTCTGTATTTGAAATTCCAGATTTGGGCAAATTCAAATCTGTATAAATATATTCGGTGTATTTGAAATGCACTGAATTTTACTCTGAACCAAACGCAGAAATGTTGCGTCGTTTGAAATGCGGTCGTACCAAATGTACTCTTACTTATACGCAACACATGTTTCGCTTCATAAAATACTGTGGTTTTGATAATCAAGTTGATCATTTTTGTTATACTGAAATATTGTTTATTAAAATGCCAAGAGGATGGAAAATCCGTAGATTGAGAAATTATAAGGGCCTGTTTAGGGTCAATTATATTTTGTGCTTTTTGTTTTTGTTTTTATTTTATTTTTAAAAACATGTTTATTTAATGCATTTATAAGGTTTTTTTTTTTTTTTTTTTGAAGACAAATCACATTATTTTGAAAAAAGTCAATACATTAAAAACAACTATCAACATCAAATATGTTTTATTTCAAATCAAAATATAAGCAAGATAAAATAAAAACAAAATATAGAAAACAAAAAACAAAAGTGATCCCAAACAAACCCTAAGATTATGGATATTAAGGTTTACTAACATATCCGTTGATATAATCATTGCGTTTGGTTCGTCTGAGATCTCATATGGCAACAACCAGAAACCCTAATGAAACAAGCAAAACAAATTTCTTGTTTCGTATGCAAAGAACGGCAACAAGTAAAAAAATTACCTTTGGAAGATTGATAGAAATTGAAGTGCTGCCCTACAGAAAAGGGAAATAAAAATAATAATAATTCTTGATCAAGTCAATGTCAAGAGGTAACTCACAGGTACCCGGTCAGGATATTTGGCTAGGATCTCCCTGGACTCCTCAAATCTTTCCTCTGCAACCATGTTAGCTTTTTAAAAATTTAAACTTCAATCCAAAAAACGTACCAAACTGGAAAATGTGAATTTACAATTTACAAGAGAGATAACGAACCGAATGAGTATTCTTCCTTGAAGGGTTTCATCTTCTTCATTGTCAACTGCCAGAGATCTAGGTTGCTAGAAATGAAAAAGGAAGAAAGTGAACAACTTTTGGGGCGGGTGGTTGCGTTGGCCGGTTGCCGAATGAAAAGTAGATAACGAAAGAGAGAAGAAAATGCAAGGCATAGATCTGCGGAAGCACGAAATGAAATTAATTTTTTAAATCTTATTAATAAAGAAAGAATTTTTTTTTTTAATATTTTTAGCTTCGCAAAAAAAAAAAAAAAGATGTATGAAATCCTGCAGGCCAACATCATTATAATTTAATAGGTGTAGGAAAATTATCGCAGCCATGGAAAATTAATATTTGTAAAATTCATTCCAATAATTTGATCCATGCTAATGCTAAAATGGCATCTCATCAATGTTCTTTATTTTATAGTCAAAGCATATCCTTAAGTGCTAGGGGGGTTGGTGGAAAGGGTAAAAAAAAAGGAAGATAAGAATATTCTAATATAAATTTAATTTAAATTTATATTTTACTTATTAAATTTTTTAATAAATATAATAATTAATTAATTAAAAAATATTTCATTACATTAAACTTAAAAATAAATCTAAAAATTGGATACATCATAAAAAAAAATAGATCGAGCATTAATCTTTATATCTATTTTGAGTTGAAACTTTTTTAAAATAAATTCAGAATCACCTATTTTTTTATTTTAATAAATTTATAATCAAATATAGCATCTCAATAAAATAAACCTAACATCAAGTGATCCAATTCAAATCCAAAGGTGCTAAAAAAATCAGTTAAAGTATGATTGAAAGGTTTAAGATACTAATTAAATTGGTAAACAACCTTCAAATCTTACTTGCATATATTCAAATAAAGTGAATCAATGGAAAAAATCTAATAAGCCTAAGATTACTCGATTTTAAGATCATTAAAAATATTAAAATGGTGATTGAATGATCTATCATCAAAAGAATCATTATGAATCATTATTGAATTATTTTTAACAAATTTTTGTCAAAATAATCAAACTGTCATTCTAAAAAATTATAAATAGACATCCATTCCACATAAAAGGAACTGAGATTTGAGTTTGAAAAGAACTTGAAGATCAAAAGAACTCTAAAGCCATTGTCATCATCAAATAATCATCTTTAAATTATCATCATCCCATCAGCTATTATAGTTTATTCATGATTATCAAATAATAATCATTTGATAATCACTCAGCCATCACCATCTGATCATCACCTAATCACTATAGCTTAATTATCTTCTAACCTCCATTATTTATATGTGCAATAGATTTATCCATGAAGCTAATATGTTAAATTCACTTATCCTACTATCGCTCAAACACACGTCATAACTAAAAATCTTTATTTTAACCAGATTTTTTTATAATTATCATATCTAAATCAAAAAGATGATTAAGCTAAGGTTTAATACTATGATGCTTAACCTTTTGGGTTTAGAGCATGAGATATGTAAATAAGGAGATTTTAAGTGCTATGTATGTAAATCTCTCTTATAAAAAATAATTTTTCTTGTGCTTCACAAGTGTTGCACTCTAACTGTACTGGCAGAAACTCCATTTTTGCTCTGCTCTACACACCCACATGCCTATAGCAAGCGCGGGGCTCTCTACTTCCCTGATCGTCGAGCACTGATGAATTTGTAGCCCTCGCACATATACTTGCTTGGCCGAATTGTTGAGCGTTATTACCAAACAGATGAATTGTGCATTTCGGCTGAATTGCTGAATCATGCGCCACCTCGATCTATTTAGAGGAGTTTTTTTTCATAATTTTACATATCAAGATTCATTTAGTCTATAATTTTTTGTTAATTTTGATAAAAAAATCTTACGATGAGAAGTAATTTTAATAAGTTAATTTACTCTAATGATATTGCTGTGGCTATCTAATTTTTTTAAAAAAGAGAAAAAAAATATTATAATATTCAAATAAATTTTAAGAAATTAATTTTTCTATAATAATTTTACAATGAAGAAATTTTTAAAATAAGTATAATTTAAAATATAATTAATAATTTAAATATCTCAAAAATAAAATTTAAATATACCTATAATCACTCATTTATTGGGCGACTTACCTACATAAAAATCGCCCATTTAAACCCATTAAACGGGCAACTTATATATAATTATTATTTTAAATTATTTTATATCTAAATTACACATAAGTTACATATAAACCACCCGTTTAACAGACAACTTCCATGTAAATGACAAATAAATCACCCATTAAACGGACGATTATACATATATTTAAATTTTTATTTTAAAATACTTAAATTACTAATTATATTTTAAATCATACTTATTTTAAAAATTTCTTCTTTTACAATATCTATCATTCACAAACGGGTCCATTTGAGGCAGCTACATGTTGTGAAAATAGATGTTAAATTATTGGGGTAAAGACATTTTATTTGGGGCAGTTAGATGCTCTCAGAGACGAAGCAAAACTACTCAAAATACTTTCTCACGCATGAAGGTTGCCAATAAGAAAGATAAATAAATAAATTAATCAATAAACAAAGATACCCACAACTCTCAAAAACATTTCATTTGTTACAATTTATAATTCCCAGTCAAATAAGATCATCAAGCTCATTATAAAAAATATAAATTACTTCTGAATCCCCAACAATCAATTAAAGAAGAGAGAAAGAACCAAACGAAAAACAGATCGCAAGTAAAACAATTACAAAATCGATTTCCAGCGCAAACAGAAACTCATTTATGCGCTGAAAGAGGAATCAAGATTTCTTTCTTCATCACCTGGTGCGAAGAAATCAATAATCTGCATGCCTCTTCCAGCTACAGCAATTTTGTACCTTTTTCTGATCCAGAAGAAATATGAAGATCCAATGATGCATTAGCATCAAAAATAACACAAAGAAAATAGAAAAAGCACTCAAAATATCAGTTATAAAGCCGAATAAATTGGTGCAGATGCTAGAAACTACCCACCTGTCAATGGTAATTACATCAAGCGATTCTGGCTCAGGAACACTGATGATCAAATGAGCGCGTTCAATGAGCTCCCCGCTGAGTCCAATCTGCCAGCATCGAACCCTTTGATCGAGACCCGTAGAGAAAACCCAAATGCCATTTGTCCAAATACCTAGATTGAGAATAATAGAGTTGGAATATTCATTAAGCATGATTATGTATGAAACAAGACCAATAACATAAGACAAATGAATAGAAATTTGGCCATCAATAAATATTATGCATTAAAATGAAATCCAAAGACAATACCTTATACAAAAACTATATAGAAATGCTGTAGGTGTTGTTTGTTTTGCTGAAAAACGAATTGGAAGAAAAAAGAGTATTAAAGATATTACTGAGTTGTTTGGTTTGAGTACAGTAGAAATTCAAGTGATTAAGGCTTCGTTTGGGAGAGCTTTTTTAGTGCGTTTTGCTTTTGAGAGCCTAAATTTTTAATTTTGATACCCGTTTGAATAGTGAACTGAGTTTTATTCCATCTCACTGAAAGCTTAGTTTTCAAAAGCCAAAGACAATAAATTTTCGCGAAAGACTTTAAACCAAATTTTATAAGAAATAAACGAGCCTAAGAGCTCTTTGAGCTTTAATTTAAAATTTGTTTTAAAATAGTTTTTTAAAAAAAAGCTATTTTAAAACGGTGTATATAAACATCGTTTTATAAAGAGAGGAAACTGATATTTTGTAAAACGCGTAGAAAATTCAAACGGACTTTAAAATTTATTAACACCGAAGCGATGCACTAAAAACAAGGAATCAAACGTGCCCTAAATGTGTTTGATTTGAAATAAAACTAATTGTGTAAAACCAGACAAGCAGATTGAGAGGGTAGCTATTAGCAACGTATGATGGTTGGTAGTGGGAGGCAGCGAGGAAGGCACGTAAATATATTTATAAATTTTCTAAATTTGGCAATTTTTACCAAAAATGAGCTAAAGTTTAAATTCCGAATTCATTGATCTAATAGCCTTGTATTTGGTTTTCCTCGAAGTATACAATCAAATTTTCAAAATGTAGGGATTACCTACACTCAAAAGTCTTGCAACCAAACGGCCCCATAATAATATGTGCTAATTATGTTACAATGCAATGTGGTAAAGAATATAGCATACATTCTCGTTCATATGAGGGTGTCCGGGGTGTGTCTAGGCTGTAAGTAATGAATATTTACCGAAAAAAATATATAGTAAATAGTTTTTAGCACGCTTGACTCATGCATAGAATGTCCATATAAAACTTGATACGTTGGGACTTCTAGAAGTGTCCAGGCTTCTTTCCTGTTTTCTTACTCCCTTGAAATAATAATTAAACAATATTACACAAGCTCATGTCAAAGAAAAAAAATATTATATAAACCAAATATTAAAATAAGATAAAAGAAAATACGGTAAAATAAACATGCTCAAGTCTTTTCGTATTACAAAAGTTGTAGTCAAAAGCCTCACTACTAAGACATTTAATCAGTGTTATTCAACCAACAACTTAATCGGTGCATGATCAAAAGCATCTTTCGAAGCAGGAAGAAAAGCTAATTTGATAAATATAAGATAAAGGTAGTTGGTAGAGAAAGGTAAGCGGAATGAGAGGGGCAGAGAGGGACATCATAGAATGGTGGATCGTAAAAAGTTTGAGGGAGAGACTAGAGAGAGACATGTGAGTGGGTGGAAGCTCGAAGGATGTGATCCTGCAAGAGAGATGGATAATAATAGTAAAGTGAAATTACCAAACACACTCGCCTAATTTAAATTTAAAGTATACATTTATAGAATTCCTTAGGTGCATATTACAATAATTCCCGTACAAAATAAGAAAAAGTTAAAAAAAAAGCCTACATCTTCACGCCATCGAAAATAAATAAAGAAGGTTGGGGAGCAATCAAACGTGTTGTCACTATTAAGATTTTTTATTTCATTTGAAGATCAAAGATTGTGAGAAAATAAAATAAACTTGTCCTGGATCAAAATCAACAAGTTAATTAATGCAGCAAGGCTTGCACAAATCAAGCTATCTCAAGATCAAATCTAACATGTTGTATGAATGCATGCATCAATATATTTATATGTATTAATCTATATATACATCTTATACTAAGAAAATATTCTAGGAGATTGAAAATCACTAAAAATTGAGTTGCTTTGTTACTCAAATTACAAGCCAAGTTTAGGTCGAATCTAGATCAGATCGAGCTAGACTATAACCAAACCAATTTAAGCTCGCGATCGGATCGAATGTCTTTGATTCAACCTAAAGTCGAGATTAGATAAAGTAGATATTGAATTGTTAACAAACCATTGTCACTGACACAAATAGATATTGAATGTAATAGGATGAACTCCATTAATGTGCAGGGTAATAAAAAATTCTCCTTTAAAGATTTTGCTAAAGGTACTGATCAAGCATGCAAGGAGAAAGTTCTTGAACGTGACACGTGACACCCTTACTCATCAAATGGAGGACCGATGCTTACTTTAAGAACCCATCATAATCTTATTGATCAAAATTTGTTCAACATCTAAAAGAACAGGAGCTAATAGCAGTACAAGAACATCTCTTAAAGTGGAAGACAATTCAGGAATACTATTGTCATAAAAAAACAATTTTGCCACATAAGATTGTGTGATAGAGAGGGAGAGAGAAGAGGGGGGTAGGAAAAGAAGTAGCCCATGATAGAGATGAGGAGGCAGTCATGGGTAACATTATGTAATCATTAAACAGTCTATCCTAATGGCAGCTTTAGGGATCCTTCTATAGAAAGAAAACTGTAAAAGGTGTTTATTACCATAATGACCTTACATCAAAATTAAACATAATAATAAATAAAAATTGATGACATGCATTTCCATCAACACACATCTCATTAATGGAATCAAATGATCTCAAAACCTTTATAAACGTTTTATCCATCAAATCTTCTTGCTGAAAATTGCATTAGCGTTTGTTCTTTCTTATTTCTTAAAGCAACAAGTTCATTTAAAATTCATTAATTAAACTTCACAGCTTAAACGAATTCACTTATGTAGTAACTGAGACAAGCTTTCTTTGCCACACATGTCCGAAACTTAGAAAAATATGACCTACGACAATTTTCCTAAATGTATGCTATTTTTGCACCTCCATTTAATAATCACAATTCTGCAACATCATAAATCAATTTATTGGCATGCCTTTCTGCGCAAAATATGCACACCAAAAAAAAATCAAATGTTATTTTCACCAAAGTCAACTTGTTTTCTATAGGGACACCTTGTTAACATAAAATGCATATAAACAAAAATAAAAATTCTTTTTACTTTTTTTAGTAGCCCCTAAAAGCACCACTCTTCATTTGGTTGTGCTCTTACCTACAAGTTAAATCCTGATATATCAAATAACACTGCATATTTTTTTATACTTTAAAAAGATAGAATTGGCACACACCACATCTCTACTTCAATATAAATATGTATGTGCCTAAATATATAAGAGAGAAGAACTATAAAAAATAAAATAAAAAACAATACCCTCAATAATAAAGAAATTTAATAACAATAAATACTACATATTCCTACTAAACAAAATAAATAAATGTGATGTTTTAGATATGGTATAATCCCCTGAAGCTCGAGTTGAAATAAAAAAGATGTCAACATGAATTTAGAAACAATGGTAACTAGACATCACGGAGCTGAAGGTTATGTTGTCTAGAAGTTGTGAGCACTTCAAGAGAAGCAAGATCAATTTGTTAAAAAAATATTATGAATTAGATGTAAAGAGTCAACAATAAAATCTAAGGGGGATTTACATACATACCACTTGAAACTCTTTTATTTTCATAACACCTAAAATCATTTATTTACGCCTATAACCACCTCAAAGTTTTAAATAAAAATTCTACCATTCTGCTTAGACCTCATCACCCTCTGTCCCTCTTTGCCGTCACGGAGCACAAAAATTTCCCAAACTCCCCTCTTTGCCAAGTAATTTTCCAGTTTTTTTTTTATTTTTTGTGGATTGAGTAGTTATGTTTGTAGATTTTGCTTTCCCTCTACTAACCTTTTATCTTATGTGATTTCACAGTCAAGTCTGCTGTGAAAGGGATGAAGCAAGCCTTTCCTTCAATGTTTATTTTTTCAGATTTCGGGTAGCAGAATTTTATTATCTTGACTACTATTTGTATATTTAAACAAAGCACGTTCTAGCATTTTGCTGAATCAAATGTTATTTAGAGTGTACAACTACGTATTCTATATTAATTTGGATAATAAATCAAATATAATTTAGGATATTTAATTTTAAAAGCATGCATAATGGACTTGGTAAAAGTGCTGGTTTAAGCTTGAGAATATGTTTTTATCCGGTTTAAATTTTGCTTTTGGACAGTATTTTTTGAATTCTATGTATAATCTCATTAAATTATTTCATAAAAACCTTGAAAACTCAAATAGTGTTTTGAGTTAATTTCTATACTCAATAGATATTTTTGTTCAAAAAAATGAGTTCAAGTCACTCAATACTATCATTTTATAGATGCCCCAGAAATCATTCAAAATTGATGGATCAAAGATGTTGAGCACACAGCATTTAACATGAATCCTAGACGGGGACAACAT
Organism: Cymbidium sinense; assembly: GCA_021442155.1. Classification (NCBI taxonomy): domain Eukaryota; kingdom Viridiplantae; phylum Streptophyta; class Magnoliopsida; order Asparagales; family Orchidaceae; genus Cymbidium; species Cymbidium sinense. Next base: position 138,774,835 of record CM038222.1, read on the forward strand.
TTCAAGGACTATGTTGTGAAAAACTTGGCCAAATGGTGCTACTTCTCAAAATTTAATTGCTATTGTATGTAGATGACAAGCTTGGTTTGTGTAGAAGTTTGAAGTTCTAATTGTTGTTGTATTTTTTTAAGTTATATGTTATCTATGATTATCTGTTTGTAATTCTTATTCCCCTTGTTTGATGTATTATGTATAGCTTAACAAATGGTCATTGTCATTGAACGTAAAAGCTGCAGAGAGTATCTTTCCTACAAATAGGAATGATAAATTTGATCGGTGTATTTCCAACAATATTGTCATATCAAATTGAGTGTTGAATGGTCAGACAATTGACATCCTGAAAAGAATGCTTGTGTAAATAAAAGGATGCAACAATGTGAATTACAGGAAAATGATATACAATGCAAATAGTTTGCGATTACATATAATAGATTTTAAATGAATATTGCATCCCCTAAAAATTGCAATTGAGAACTTCTGTCACAAACTGCTCCACTCTTTCAAACTTTTTTTTTTCTATATTTATATATCTAATATCTAAACTTCTATATTTATTTATACAACACTTTAGTATCACATTCACATCAAAACATATGATAAAAAAATGTATATTTCACTTTAAAAATAATAATACTAGTAATATTTTTGTGATATTAAAGATTTGAATGCTTTTTAAGAAAATATTAAAATTTTAGTATTAGATATGTAAATATATAAGAATTATGTGATATGCATATAAATAACTTTTACAATAAATCATAGTTTTAAACTACTAGGAGCAATCAACCTATTTGGAAATAAATAAATGAGAATGCACAACATTAGTCAATTGCAAATCATGATATTATTTTGATAAAAGTGCCATCCTGAAACATGAATATAAACTGTTTAACTACAAAAAAAAATTAATTTAAATAAAATTTGATAATCAAAAATTATTTTGGGTTTAATAAAAATGGGGGTGATTAAAGATTGAAACTTATTTCGCATGATGAAGTATTTGATTATTTGTATTTGACTATTTATTTTAAAATTTAAGATTTATAAGAAGAAAACTTTGAAATTGTTAAATATTATAAATTATGATGTTAAATAATCCGTAAATTCAAATAATAGAAGATAAAAGTTTAAGCATTCACGACTACATTTTAGTATTTAAAATTAAATTTGCATGATGTTTTTAAATAATAATAGTAGAATTTAAAATCCAAAAAAGTTTTTGTAGTATTTAAGCTAAATTTTATTTAAATACTAATTAAAATATGTTCTGCACACTAAAGTCTTTAGCCTTGCCACCAAAATGCAAAGGTGGTGGCAGGATGGCCCAAGAGCAAAAGCTGAAGAGACAGCAAGCGAGCATGCACTCGAATGTGAGAACTGAAAAAAATCTCACATTTCCTTTGTCACTCACACGTACATCAAATGAAGGACAGAGAAATATAGGGAGTAAAAGAGCTTTATTTTGCATTTACCTTTCCTCTTCGCATTGATTTCTATGAGAAGGCATCAGTCGTCAAGCCATGGGAAGGTTTTTGCTTTGTGAGAGCAAAGAGGAATATACATTCACATAGGTTTCTGGGGCCATTTTTCTGCTCCAAGATGGCGAAGAGGAACGGAGAGTAACAAGACTGAAGCAGAGTGGTATATTTGATCTATTAAAAACTTTGAGGTGGTATAGATGAAAATAAATGATGTAAGGTGCTAGATATGAAAATAAAAAAGTTTTAGGTGGTATGTATGTAAATCCCCCTAAAACCAATGTCAAAGAAGGAACAAATAAGATTCATAAAAAAATGTATCAATAGAAATTGTCAACTGAGGTATCAAAGCGAAATAGCAATAAAGAGCATTCATTACAAGTGTCAACAAAGATGATGTTGTGAGAAGAAAAAAAAAGCTGAACAAAGGTAGATCACAATAGCTTATAGATTTAAAAGAAATAGAGAAAAAGATCAAGTGCCTAAACAATTGACAATAGAATCGATGATATTACGAGGGGAGAAGCAAAATATTGTACACTGGACACAAAAAAGTTTGAGCATGAGCCAATGGAGAGAATTGACAAATAATATATCCTTACTAAATTGTCATATAAGTACATACATATATAGACCTATATCTAAGAGAGAAGAAAGCAATAAAAAAAATATAATAAAATAAAATATCATCAATAATAAAGAAAATATAAAAATAATTATAACTAGAGTGCATTAATAATAAAAATATTAGCATACAGGATAATTTAAACATGGCAACATTAGATAACACAAGTTATCCCAATCTACCACAACAGAAAATTTGATCAAGGGTTTATCAATGTCATTTTCCATGGCATACAGAAATAGTATAAAGCATATTTGTTAAAACAATTATCAGACTTTTACCATCAAAAATCACCAAGTTGTCCACAAGTTGCTTTAGTTGGTACTATTGTCTTACTCATTAGTATGATACTATTAGAAAAATACCAATCTCAACTTTAAAATTAATCAAATGGGGTACGCAATTGATACCTTTAACTGATGAGCTGTGAGCCGATTTGACACTTTGCCTCTGAAGTATTCTAAGTCGATGACCATTGCCCATATAATTATACGAACAATTTTCTATGATGCTTGATCCTACAAAAGATTATCTTTTCGCTTCAGTGAAATACAGAGTTCTGCCAGTTCTGCAAGTTCTGCATAATGACCATAACATCATATATAAATACCTGACTGTTGAGAATAATTAATATCCTGCATAAGTTTTGCAAAATCAATAGTTTGACCACAGCTTGAAGCTGAGTTTGTCATTGGTGCATCGATCTGAAAGGAAATGTAGTGCATTGCCTGGTCATCCCCACCACTTACAACACAATAAACTCGTCCTAATTTTCCATTAGAATCCCTCATCTCTGACACATGAAGGCAATTGACACCCGACTGGTGAACAGAACTGAGAACAAGTAAAGGTAAAATTTCTTGTCTTGCTAAGGACGTCATTGAATGAACTTCAGGTGAAGAGGAGGAATCTGAAGTTCTAGTATGGTGACTACCTATTTGATCACCCACAAGATGGCTTTCCTGCCCACATGAGGAATCAGGAGCAATATTTTCAGAACTAATGGAATATGTGCCATTGCCAAGCTTGTTTTCGCTCATAGAATCTCTCATTTTCTTGTCACTAGGTTGGTTAATCAAGTACCTCCACCATCGTCCACCCTTACTACCTCGTCCTGTTCTAGGCCTTCTTTGACAGTCATTAAGCAATTGAGGTTGATGATGGAAAACAAACTTCATAAAATTCTCCACTATTTCAGTAAGATCCCAGAAAGTGATGCTACCATCTGTTGATCCACTAATAACAAAATGTGTGACACGAGTTGAATTATTACCTACAAAAATGACAATTATAGTTACTAGAATAAAGCTGTCAGAGAAGTAATAAAATTGGGATGAGAACTGAATCAAATTAAAAGTTCATAAGATATATATATATATATATATATATATATATATATATATATATATATAATTCAGATTGAAGAGATCACAAATAATAGGACTAAAAAGGATGAATCAAGATCCCAAAAATTATGAAGAATATGCAAGAATTATGGGATTTAGTCGAGATATTTAACCAGGCCAAACTTACCTTTAGTAATCTCTCTCTTTTTTTTTTCTTTAACCAAGGGAAACAATATAGTTAGATGATTCCTTATTTAGCATTTCTTTTCTCCTAAAGGCAAGACCAAGATTAGCCTATAAATTAGAAACCAATCAGGCCATACCAAGCATAAAATTATTCTTCCATATTGGAAGCCGGATCTCCTCCAAGTGAGTGATAAAAAGCACCAAACCCTTCGAAGTCACATGTCATCTCAGTATGAACCTCTGGATATCAATTCATCTTTCTTGCATTTCATTTGAACTAAATAGCCTACAAAGAATCCTCAGCATACTATATTCCTGCCCAGTATGCAATTGAATATGCCAAATAAGAAAACTGTTTCCCCCTAACAAGAATTTAAATTTTCATATCTTTGCTTTGTAGGAAGAGTTAGAATACATTTAGTCATTTACTATTTAAGAATTCTAGTTGGTCGAGATGCATCTTTGAAATTTCTAGTCAGTTTGCTAATTTGATATTATAATTCTATATTCAGACCAACCAGACTCTTTTCAACTTGAGCTCCATTTTATTATATGCACACTTCGTCCAAAATAAACTAGCGCACATTTCAATCATTTGTAAATTGAGCATCACAAACATGCTGTACTTGGGATGGCATTATTTGAAGCTCTCGAGTTTATGCATAACTCATTGTTGCCATCTTTCTCTATCTTATGTTACACACACACATATTAGATACAAGCAATAAAATAAACGATAGTGTAGTCATTAAACGAATAAAATTATAGTTTGACAGATAATTTGCAAGTCACATGACATGCTCTTTAGAAAACATAATAACAGTTTAATTATTTTAATGACAATGTAATCATTTGATTTGTTGCAAATATTTAACGTGATATATTTTATAATCACATGCTTGATATTTTCTATGAGAAATGATCAAATTACCATCTAAATCAACTGTGAAGTTGAATAAAATTAGATTTTTTTTAGAATACTTTACCATTTCAGTTCATACACATATTTGAGTAAATTCACATGTAGAGACGTACCAAAAGCACTTATACAAAGAGGAATAGCAACATGTTTCAGCGCCAGAACTGGAGATGGTTGTGGTTTCAATAAAGCAACATCAAACCTGTCAAATGAGTATTTTCAAATAACGATTTTAAAAATAAATTTTAAAGAATGTGCGGTATGATGATCAGACATACTTCTCAATCAAATCACTCGTTAAATTAATAGAGCAGCCTACTTCAAAAATAACTAGTTGTCGGCTTTGCAAGCCACTTACCAAAGTCGGTAAGGCAAGAGAAGAGCCCTCAGCGACAATGTTGCATCAGAACAAGCAACAACAATGAAACAAGTTGTAACCCTGATTAACAAATAAAAAAAATATGATTTTTATTTTTCTTCGTTTTATTTGCATCACAAACCTGGAAAGCCAGGAAACAATACAGTATTTCAAATCCTGAAATCCAATATCAACGAGAAAAAATTAATTACCTGCTATTAACATGTTTGACCAAAAAGGCCGTGACTGCAAGGTATCTCCAATCATTTTCGAGTATATCTAAAGGTGCAGAACTGGAATTTTGCTCTCTATTTTCAGCTATAGATGTTTCTGGTTTCGCATCAGAGACAGTTGAAAAGGCATTTTTATGTTCAGTAGTTTCAGGTAGTTTTTCCAATCTTCCCCGTGGGCTGCCATATATCGATGGGGTATGAGTAGCAAGCCACTGAAAACAAATAGGGGAATATTTATAATTGGAAGAACAAAAAGTGTTTTCTGATTCTCTTGCATCTAGATGCTGTTCAGTAAGATCTGCAGTCTGATAATACAAAATCCATGAAGTTAAAACTTGTTTGGCACCAACAGAAATAAGTAGGGGAGGCTCAGTCTTGCTGCAATCTAAAATATCATTTAAGATACAGCAAGTTTGACCAGCCTGAATAGAATATATCTTTGACGTTAAGCATATAGATCTCACTGCTGATCCACCAACATGCTCACCAAGTAGCTTCGACTCACACCAACTTTCTAAGCTCAAAGATGCGCACCTGATGAGTTCAACGATCAGATTCTCAAACACCTTGTGGTATGTTAAATAATAACTAATAGTATTGACGAATGACATAAACAGAAAAGAGATGCAATTCACCAAACAAAAAAAAAAAGAAAAACTAGTTGAATTAAGTATGATTTGAAAAAAAAAAAAAACTACAATGAAGGTTTTCATTTTTATTTTCGGAATGGTAAATGCCAAAGCATAAATATGATGTAGGTGGGATTCAGTCAAAAGATCTTGATAACATCTAAGATCTGTACCAACTGAAGTAGCTAATATTACTTCAAATACAGAAACTGAGAATGGCAGCACAAATGATAACCAATTACCCTACATTAATAAAGAAAACTGCTTAGGGTAATCAACTGAAGACAACTAACAATCAGATACAAACAATTTCTGATAGCAATAAATCAAAAAAAGCCTATGGTTTTTTGCAGCTATGAATCTCACTATTTTTTATTTTTTCTAACCTTGTTAACCTCACTGTTCCATCTTCACAACCTGTCGCAATCAAGGAATCACAGGGTTTTTCACCATTTGATTGATGAGGAAATGATATGAAACACACTGTATGGATCTCTCTTCCATGATGTTGCAGGTGCAAAACCCGTGTGTGTTGTTCTCTTTCACGGGCTGGCACCCACTGCCTATGTATATGGATGTAAAGATCCTGTAAATATAATACAAAAATTGTACTTAATAATCAAATGAAGGTATCATGATCCACAAGCAGATGATTCTAACCAAAAGTTAACAAGAAGAACAACAACAAGCTTTTATCCCACTATGTGGGGGTCGGCTACATGAATCATTTATCTCCATTGTGCCCTATTAAGTGTCAAATTTTCATTTAATTATAATAAACTACCATCAATTTTTATACATCTTAACCAAATCTTTTTAGATCTACCTCTACCTTTCTTAACATAAGGCACATCTAATACATATATTCTCCTAACTAGGTCATCGGATGGCTTTAAGTCATTGGACGGCTAATATTTTATGTGGCCAAATCATCCAAGGCGACTCTCTCTAATCTTATCTATCACTAGAGCTACTCCAACCTTATCACGTATATATTCATTTTGCATTTTATCTCTAAAAGTAAAGCCACTCATCCACTTGCGTATCCTCATCTCTATAACACTTAAGTTAATTTTATGCTTCTCATTTACTGGCCAACATTCTGCACCATAAATCATTGCAAGTCTAACCATCATCTTATAAAATTTTCCCTTAAGACTAAACGGTACTTTCCTATCACACAACAGGCCAGATGCATTCTTCTACTTCAACCATCTAACTTGAATTCTAAGCAAAAGTTAGTTTAACTAAAAGTTTCATGATGTTATGAATAGTTTATTGATTACAACAACAACAACAAGCCTTCATCCCACTCGTGGGGTCACCAGTACTGATAATAGAAATAATTCTACGGACCTTAACATATGCAAAGCAGTACTGATACTCAGGCAAAGCTCCCAAACAATAAGAATATGGGCGCCGCCATCCCCCACAAGGAATTTCTAACATCTGTTGAAAGCAAAAGAATCATTAGTCATTAATTTGAATTTTAAAAGCAAAAGAGCATTTGAAATACCTTTGTTTCATTTGATAGGTTCTTCATGATAAAGTTCGCAGATGTAAAGCCTATTGCATATTCACCCATTGGAGACTCTATAACAGGAATCCAACTTGTGTGAACAGATTGAACTGTGCTTAACTCTTTCACTTGCTTCATTCCAACAAATTCCAGTACTTGTAAATTCTTATCATATTTAAAATAGCAAATGCAACCATCACCTCCTGTCTAGAATACAGAAGAAAATTTATTGCCTGAGTTCAGTCTGCCCTTTTTTATTTCAGATAAAATTTTCAGGTTCTACATCTTACTGTGCGTATTTCCACTTGGTTGAAATCTAACATAGTAATCTTGATGCTGGTTACAGTAGAAATTCCATGTGCTCCTTTAAACCGATTTATTACAGAAACCTTTTTCACCATTTCAATAGAATCAGCATTCATCATGTCCTCGGAAAAGGGATATACCGTAAGATTACCACGTTGATCACCACATACTAAAACCTATGCAGGTAAAAAGCATGTTAGGTCACTAATCAGGCGTACATTCTAAAACTATATTACTGCAAACACTAGTATTTTGTCATACCAACCAAACAATTTAGTTCCAGTAAATTATTCACATGGCTCTCAGAAGTCAACAGCTTTAGATGAAAAGGCTACACTCACAAAGTTTGGCTGAAAACATAAATTCAACTGACTCAAATTAAAAGGGAAATTTCAGTCAAGGGAACATAATTGCCCGCTTTATAATTACAAACATATACCACAATGCTAATATTCATCACAATTCTATGAACATAATCCTTATTTTATGGTAATAGCCTTATTACATCGAACCCACAATGGCACTTAAGAATATAACTTTGGCAAATTGTTCTCAATTGAAATTGAAAGTTACTACAGCATTAAAAATAAAATAAAACTGATACTACATATTAAAGGGTAACTGAACATAAATGTCGGATGCAAATAGATATACCCTTGTCAAGCTGAAAGTAATATATCTGAAGGCATTGATCAAAAGTGTGTGCTTTCAGCCTCCTTTAATGTTAATGTGGGTATTTCAGTATATCACCAATTAAAAAATGTAAAAATTAAATATTACCACATTGCAAATGCATTTCATAGGAATCACCTCATCTCTAGTTGATAAATCTAGACACATGATCCGCACCCCAAAGTATGATGTGAACTCCGCAATAAAAGAGACGCTGGGTTTCAAATTGTTATCATCAGTATCAGAGTCCAAAGCATTGCTTATTTTCCAAAGTTTTAACACCCCTCTAGGGTCAACTGTAAAAAGGTGTCTGCAAAATTGAAGAAAAGCACAAATGAACATCCCTTTGAAAAGATGCACTACATGAAGAAAAAAAAAATACAATAACCTAGTACCTACAACCTAATGACTTGCACCAATAGATTCCTAACAATTGCCTCTTCTTTTCAGCAGTCCAAGTAAGAGAGAAAACCACAATAGAAGTTGATTTCCCACCAATCAGTTTCATGACGGTAGCTTTTCCCATGCCATCACCAATAGCAATGACAGACTCCATGAATGAAGAAGATTTACATGATATTACAGACATTAAATCCATGCAAATAATTGGTGATTCTTTACTGACGTGAGCGAGTTGAGTCCATCTTACAGCCCCGCTATTACAAATGTCAACATGATATAATAAACCATTATTAGTGGCAACATAGAGGGCATTCTCTTGAGCAAAACACAAGCAACGAACATATTCACTTTTGCTGCAGCACAGAGAAGAAATATATATAAGATAATAATAATAGACCACGAGCACCAATCAAATATATCAGAAAAAAATAATTAATTCATAATTAATTGTTTTTTCATTCTAAAACAAATCATACTTTCAATCCCAAGCTTTTCATGTATAAACATGATAACCTATAAATAACAAAAAAAATGTGATAACCAGTGAAGAACGAATTAGGGTTTGTGTGGTTCAATGTTTGATTTGATATACTTGTGTTTGATATTATGAGAGGTGTTTGATTTGAAGCTCTCGTTCAAATGCAAGTTATCTGCCTAACATTAGTAGCCAGAATAGAGGTAATCTAAGTATATAACCAGCGGTCAAATTGGATGCTAACTAAATAATCTTAATCTTAATAGTATAAAAAAGGATCGAAAAAATGCCTTAATCACCATTTATTATTTTAAATAACATTATACTTTTTTAAGTAAAATATTATTGTATTAAATCAAACACCCTAAAATTAAAAAAATAATAATAATAATGCCATCTGAATGATATTGAACAAATCAAACTCTAAATTTGTGATTATATATGCTAAAGAAGAATGAATTATGGAGGTTTTGGCATTCTACATATTTCAGAAAATTGGAAACAACTTCAAAATACAGCCTGAAATGCAACAATTAAAAAAATAGGTTAGACATATTTTTTTAGTATTTTTAAGTACAACGTTATGCATGGCACTCCCAGTAATAACAATAGAAAGTATAGATAAGAAATTTATAAAAAAATGATATGAAAGTTGACAAGCATTTTTCAGCTAAACTTTTTAGAAATATAAACTATGATTGTTTGCTTTTCTTGTCAATAATAATAATATAAATATTTGTTAAACAACAAAAGACTTGGTCGCAAAAAATAATTTTATAGTTTCCAGAAGACAAGGAAACACCAATAACTCTTCATGGCTTAAATAAGTACGAAATCTTCTACAAAGAACAGAAAAACGTTTGAGACAGAGGGGGGGCGGCGGGATGGGACCTGTCCATCAGATCTTGCTGCCTTGTTACTTGAGGGGCAGAAATAGTATAAATCTCTCTTGCATCCTTCACATTATTCAGCAACCTATCATCCTTAGTTGGTTCTCTAACTGCAGGAGAACACACCTTACGCACTTTAATAGCAGAATCAAATCCAGCCGTGACAAGAAGGGATGAGCTTTGATCATATAAACATCGCCATATGCCTCTCCCACTTGACAATTAAAACATAATAATGGTCTCAGAAACATCAACCAGAGTCAAAATTTTCACCTATGGAATTATAACACATAATCAACTTACATGTGTTCTTTGAACATCAAAAACAGGTTACCATCCAAATCCCACACTCGACAGGTACAGTCCTCACCAGCTGTGATAATTAACTAAAAAGTGTATTCAATATTAAGTTTAATGACACATGCAAAGTACAAAAACACAAATACATCCATATAAATATAAATTATTAACAAGAAAAACGCCACTGAATTCAAATTGACAAATACAAGTGAAGGCCCCTAGTAAAAAGGCACGACAATGAAGCAACTAACATATGGTTTTAATGAATGTTTTAGAAAAAAGAATGTACAACTAAGGTTTGTTGCCTTAAATGGTGCAGTCTATAATATAGAAAGACAAAATTACGTAAACATTAAAAGTTACACAGAGTATATAAGGGCAATATGATGTGTGAATAACGAGATAACACATATTTCAAAAAGTGACAGAGAATATATCAGGATGAAGACAATGAACATTTAACTATAAATGCACATGCATAATCTTAATACATCATTTACAAATATTTACATCAATTAGAATGCATGAATCCATCATTTGTATTGCATCTGTGCAAAACTTAATCATGCACCCAAAAATAGATGTTGATATGCCACAGAAAAATTCCAAACCAACGTGCCCTTTCTAAATGTTAAATAGCCTAAGCCAAATAGTTATTCAAACCAGTAACATCAAGCACACAAGCAAAAATCCCAAAAAAATAACCTATTAGAAAAGGATATTGAGTAAAAAAACCTACCATTTATCAATTGTCCAATGAACATTGAAAAAAAAAATCAAAATTTGAACGTTCAGTGCCATGAATGACTTGTCATTTATTGGATCGAATAAGGTTCACATGACATTCATTCATTCAGCCACTGGATAATGTTATATCACTCCACATACGCATATAAGTCGGTCAGTCCACAAGTCTAATTCGACGGACGGAGGCGGCGCAAATCGGGGCTCAAAATGCACTGGACATCACTGAAAATGGTCGAAACAACCTCCGATCGGCGAACGGACTTCGCCGTTGCGTTCAGAACGTCGAAATTGATCAAGATATAAATATTGCAAATCAAAGTAATTGATGCCGCCAGCTATCAAAGTGTACGCGATATCGGAGTCGGAAGGCTGCGATGATATCCAACTCCGTTTCAAATCGAAGTATCGGCTTCAAATGCCAAAATCTATCAAGAGCATCGTTTCGCATTTTCCGGACGAAGTCGAAACAAATTTGGCCGACCAACAAAACCGGATCACGAAAAGATTAGTTATTGTGTTCAATAAATGGAATTTGATATATATTGATTATGTGTATTTATCGGTGCGAAATCCACATTAAAACCATTTAATAAATTTAAAATTAATTGAAAAATTCCTAAATTACCCCCATGCTCAACCGTTCCCCCCTATTTTCAGTTTTCTGAAAAATTGCAAAAAAATTAAATAAAAAGAAAAAAAAACTGCCACTCCCCCCACTCACTCCTCATTTCCAATTCCCGTTTCTCTCTCCTGCATTCCCCTCTCACATCCAAGAAAAGGTAAAAAAAAAATCTCTCCTAGTCTCTATGAATTTCCCCTGATTCGGCCAATCCCGCCGGCTTAATCCGGCAAAACCCGCACCCGCGGGACCTGCGCACGCTGCTCCGACCCACGCTCTGCGCCCAGCCCGCGCTGCCGCCTCCCGTGGCCCGACCTGCCCGCTCCACTTTGCTCCGGCCCGCTGCCCGCAGCCCGCGCGTCCCGCGATCCCGTCGTCGACCGCTCAGCCGTTCCACAATTCCGCCTCCTGCCGGCGCATTTCCCCTGCGTCCGCCAGAAACCCGCCGACCCGCTTCCGTTCAGCCCGCTCCGCACTGCCGCACCCGCACACGACCCCGCCGCCCGGCCCGCACCGCTTTCGCGCGTCTCGTCCCGCCGGCTCACCTCTGGCCTGGTTCCCGACCAGCGCTCCGCTGCCAGCGACCCGCGCTGTCCCGCGTCTCCCGCAAAACGCGTCGAGCACGCACCGATCCGCCGCCGGCTATCTCCCGCCGTCCAGCCGCCGCTGTTCGTCCTTCTCCCAAAACCGCTCCGCTTTCCTGTTTCCGCCGGAAACCTTCCAGCTATCTCCCGCCGTTCGCTCCTTCCCGCAAAACCGCTCCGCTTTCCTGTTTCCGCCGGAAACCTCACCGTTGCTGCCGCCATCCGCTGAAGCCCGCAAACCCAATCCGCCATTCACTCCGTCTCCCACAAAGCCCAATCCGGCCCGCACCCCCCATTTCTCCTGCATTCCTTGGCCCGTCCAGCATTCAAACTGACCCGAACCCGCGTGTTCTCCGCAATCCAGCCCGCAACCCATCCAAATTTGCAAATTCTTTTTTGGTTTCCAGCATCGCACCCCTCATTTTAGTGGTCGTTCCACTGCAATTGGAAAAATATCATCAAGGAGAATTTATTTCTATTTTCGCCGTCATTCTTCCACTTTCGCTTTCACAGCCGTGAGAGAACATCGTCCGTCTTTTTCGATGACGTCGACTCCCACGCTTCCACTTTCGCCGCAATCGAGAGAAGAACATCGTCAAGAGGCGAATTCTTCTTTCGATTTCCGGCGTCGCATTCCTTGCTTTAGCCTTCCCACCTTGTTTCGACACCGGGGAAGAACATCAATTCTTTCTTTCGATCGTCGATCCTCGCTTTAGCCTTCCCACCTTCGCCACATTAAATCGGAAGAACATCGTCGAGACTAATTCTTCTTTCGGCGTCATGCCCTCACTTACATTCTCAATCGCATATCAAACCCCATTCCTTTTCCGCATTGCATCAAAAAAATCCGAACATGTGATCTATGAATGTGAATATATATATATATATATATCTTTTGCTTTCTGCTGGGGTTGTCGCTCCAAGAGGCTGACGAGATGAAAATAGTGGTGTCATGACAGCCACGCTTCAAGAGGCGTGAAAAGTAACACTTAGATATCGCCCCTGACGAAATGCTCCCGAAATTTTGTCTAATTTCTAAACTTAGAAAAAAAAAAGGGAATGGGGGAATAAATATATATTACATTTATCTTCTCTTTCAAGGTCGACGCTCAAGAGCTGACGAGATGAAAAATCTATGGTGTCATGAAGACACCGTATCTCAAGAGGCGTCGAAAAGTAAAACACGATCCTCTACAGGGATGACAGAGAGGTCAAAAATTATCCAAATCTTTTGACTTAGAAAAAAGGGGAGAGTGAAGTGATTTAAGAACGCTAAGTTGAAACCTGACAATTTTTAAACTAAAAGCCCAAAAAAAGCTTTAAAGCAAATTTTGAAAAGAATAACACTCATTTAAAATGCACATAAAATTTGTAATATTAAACTCACAAACTCTAATTGCAATTCTACTTAAATCAAGCGGTAAAGTGAGTTCTCTTTTTCATTCCATTAAGCAAGCTTTAATTAGAATTGAGGGGGGGACTAATGCTAAACTCATAACAAACTTACAATAAACTCAAAATCTAAAGATGAATCCAAATTGGATTTAATAACTCTTATACGAATGTGGAGGTGATTACTTATCTTGGTAATAAAGATGAGAGTAAATTTACAAACACTGAAATCGACATAACTTATCAAAATTGATGTAAATTGAGCATAATCAAGTTGGGAAAATTACAAAAACTCAACAAATAAACTAAGTGTCAGTAGTGTGTTAAACTATAATCTAAATCAAATGTCTCACATCTGATCGAACCCGACAAGCAGACAGAAGACGATATTAAATCAAATCTACAGAAATCATAGGGCTTCATTTGATCAAAAGTTAAGGAATTTCATTCTAATTATGATTTTCAAAACCAACGAAATCACTAATTATGTGAAATTATTTAAGCTATAAACACCTGCATGTGCTCCGACATAGAGATTTCAAGTGCAAATTTTAATGTCTGAAAATGTTGCGCAGGCATGTTAGAATTAAATTAAAATTTTGAAATCAATCTCATAATTCAAACACAAAATTACCTAAATTACAAATACATCCGCATGGGCTATTAAATCTGAATGCTTAAATTCAAGTGTTTGTTCATGCGGTTCGCTTCCGATTTAGTCTTGGAATGAATGTCAACTTTGTTTAATGCTTCTGGATATAGATTTCAGTCAAATTTTAAGGCGAAAATGCGCTTGAAATTAAATGAAAAATCTGAAATCAATCTCATAATTTAAACACAAAATTACCTAAATTACAAATACATCCACATGGTCTCATTAATGTTGAATTCTTAAATTCAGAGTTGTTTCCTGCGGGTCTTAGACCCCGGGTTAACAAAACATAAAACCTAAGATTTTCAAATCGTGAAATATCGAAACTGATTATGCGACAATAGATTTAATCACATGTAGCCTAAACGAGTCAGGGATCTAAAACTCTTAAACATATTCAAATTAATTAATTTTTCAAATCAAATTAAGTAGCAATTTGAAACTGCTTAAATGAAATTCTATCATTAAAAACTTAAATCAAACTCAACCTATCCACCTTCCGCAACTGTTTATCGGGGGTGAAAAATTAAGAAAACCCTACCACAGCGAGTCAATGTCAAATTAAGTGTCATGTTCACTCTCAATCAATCTCTTGCCAAGAAGGACCCCGGTCCGATCAGCTAATGCGCTCCATAGATGAAGATTACCAGTAGTCCTCGACACGTATTTTCGGGCCAGTTCCATTATATTACGATCACGATCGTTGTGATGCTCTAATGGCGTCTTTTGAGTTGTGAATCATAGGGTATACTGATATGAATAACCTCTCTAAGATAGCTTAAGTTTGTCCCAGACAAACATCACCCAAGTCTACAAGAATTTCTTGGATGACGTAACTCAGTGTTCTGATGAGGATCCTTGTCGGGGGTCGACTACCTCCTCGACTAAGTAGACTGGGGATCTAGGAGATGACCAATGGGATCTAGATCGAGCATGTCATCATTCCTCCAACCATCCGGTTTAAGACGAAATGATAAATTTCATAAATCTTAAATTCTAAAACTCTACACGCCGCTATATACGCCACGATTCAATAACGACTAGCCTTAATCGAAAGTTCTCTTATTTATTGGGAGGTAATTAACTATAGGCTGTTTATAGGAAACCTGAAACCAGATCTAAAGTCCTCGCAAAATAAGGGCGAAATCTCTAGGTAGTGTCTTATCTACTATTACATCTGCCTTCTGAAAATTACACCAACACTTCAAATCATACTCTCTTCAATTAAAATAAAAAAAAATTATTGAGAGGTCGGTGGTGAATTTTCGGAGCCCATATATACATCGAGCAATAAAACAGCTAATGTCATATTCAGTTGTATTAAAGAAAAGCAAAATCAAACAAACCCTCTAAACCACATATTAGCACCTAGTAGAAAACTTAGCACCTTTTTAAACAAGAATTCTGAAATTAATTGAAGTAAATTTCAATTTAAAAAAATTTGATGGTGATACTGAAGAGTCCCTAATGAGAACACAAATAATTTTTATAAGCACCTGAACCTCAGAAATTAGAAAGTACGCATATATGACTATCATGAGACCTCATAAGCCGCAACCAATAGCCCTAAATTATAGCATCTCCAGTGCCAAAAAGTATAAAGTGTGGTAAGACGCAAATAAAATGATAATTTAATTATTAAACCTTACAGAATCAGATATATGGCAGTCCCAAATTCTAGCACTGTGCCCAAAGAGCACAAGATTATTTGGGGCATGATTCCCGATATTGTCCCGAGAACCATGAAAGTTCAGTCCATCGTTGTTGTAAAGCCAGATGCGAACACTGTCCTAACATAAAAACATCACAACAGAATGGATATTATTCAAAGCCTTTATGCTTGCTAAGTGAAAAAGGAAATGACATAAAAATCAGTGGCAAGGCTCCAAAAATGACAAAGTGTAGACCTTCGATCATCAGAGACAGACACCAATCTGGATCCATCAATAGACCATGCAATACGAGATATTGAACCTTCATGGCCAGTAAGTCTGCTCAAATGGACAGGCAGAAATTGTTGACACCCAATTTTGGCAGCCTCATAATGAATTGTGCATTCATTGATGGACCCCAAAGACATCGCTGAAGCATGCAGATCTTGACAATTAAGCCTCCAAACAATAACCTGAAAACGAATCAGTAGAATAGTTCATGAGCTTCAAATATACCAAATTATATGTGAAATACATGCACCTCTATCTGTTTTAATGAAACAAACCCCTGCTAAACATGATACGATTCAGGATATTGATTACAAAAATGAATGTGATTACAGCACATCCTGAAAAAGTTATAAGAAAAAACGGTAAGAAGACAGCAGATATTACTGTTAAGTACATGTTTATGCACTGTATATGCACTTTCTGCTATGGGCGTACAGACATTAAATACATGTCCAAAAATATAATCACATAAAATAAAAATGCATGTCAATCAACATTGAATTAACTATGGAGTTGCTTGTTGGATATTATTGTATTCGTCAAAAATTATTTTCTTAAGCATACAACAACAACAACAATAAGCCTTAATCCCACTAGGTGGGGTCGGCTACATGAATCCTTCGTCTCCATTGTGTCCTATTATGTGTCAAATTCTCATTTAAATCAAGTATACTAAGATCATTTTTTATACATCTTAACCAAGTCTTTTTAGGTCTACCTCTACCTTTCTTAACATAAGGCAAATCAAATGCATCTACTCTCCTAATCGGGTCATCGGACAGCGGACGGTTTATGTGGCCAAACCCTCTAAGGCGACTCTCCCTAATCCACTGGAGCTACTCCAACTTTTTCCCGGTACTCATTTTGCATTCTATCTCTAAGAGTGAAGCCACTCATCCATCTAAGCATCCTCATCTCTGTAACACTTAACTTAGTCTTATGCTTCTCTTTTATTGGCCAACATTCTACACCATATGTATTTTCGTAAGCATACAAACAACATAATTGTATAAACTCTTAAAACCCAAGATCTTGAACAAAGTGATTTTCACAAAACTTCAATTAATAAATAAATCATATACCTTGATTTGTCATGAGTACTTTTAATTTGTGAAACTAAATTTTCTCTTCCTTCACCCAAATTTTTCGTGTATTTATCTTAATGGAGAGACACTTACATATTAAAAGGTAAGAAGAGAACCGGTAGTTTTTCTATGAAGAGACACTTTATTTGATCAAACGGTCCATAAACGATTGATTAAACTCTCTCTTGACCAATGAGATTTAAGTACATAATTAATTATTAAATAATAAACTGAATAACAATTAATGTTACACTTCGTAATTACATAATTCTTACATTCTCCCACTAAGCCCATATAATATTATTCAATTTAAAGATTTAATAATTATATACATAAACATAATGCGCATTACATGTCAAATATATTTCTTAATTTGGTCAAATCATAATTCATTATTAAATAAAAAATTAATGGGGATCATGGCGATCACATACATATTTCTTTACGTATCACAATTAATTTTACACTTAATATGATTTATAATGAGAGATAATCAAAATGGTTCAACATTAATGTCTTTATAAAAGACAAATCTTGTTAACATTTACATAATTCTTTCATATATATATATATTCAAACATAATGAAACAAGATGCGATAATATATCAAAAACAGTTCAATAAAGAGCTCAGAGAGTCAAATACATAAAGAGCATAATAAATTTAATAATGCTTTTCAATAATGCTCATCTTTTCAGCATGTTCATTAAATAGTTTAGGCTGCAATCTTTTAATTAAAGGATCAACAATCATAAGATTAGTGCTAATGTACTCAAATGACACTCTGTTTCTGAACTTTTTCTTTTAACGACAAAGTATTTTAATTTCATATGTTTAACACCATTTGAATACTTATTGTTCTTAGAAAAGAAGACTGCTGCTGCATTATCACAATAAATTTTCAACGGCTTAGCAATACTGTCGACAACTTCAAGTCCTGAATAAAATCCCGCAACCATAACCCATGAATTGTGGCTTCAAAATATGTCACAAACTCAACTTCCATAGTAGATGCATCAAAGACGAACTGTTTCCCCCTCTTCCATGAGATAGCTCATCCAACTAGTAGGAACAAATAGCCAAATACGAATTTTCTAATATCCACACATCCAGCAAAATCTAAATTTGAATATCCATTCACCTCAAGATGATCGAATTTCCTATAAGTGAGCATATGTTCTTTCGTTCCTTGCAAATATCGCAAAACTTTTTTTGCAGCCTTCCAATGATTAATTTCTGGATTACTTTGATATCTATCGAACATTCACACAACAAAATTGATATCTGGCCTCGTACAAATCTGAGCATACATCCTACTTCCAACAATAGATGCATAAGGAATTTGTTACATTTGCTTACGTTCCAATTCATTCTTTGGGCATTACATAAAGCTGAATTTTTCTCATTTCTGAATTGGAACAATACTTACAAAACATTTTTCAATTTTAAGTCTCTCTAAAACTTTATTTATATATATTTTCTATGATAATCCTAACAATTCTTGTGATCTATCATGAAATATTTCAATTCCTATCACATAAGATGTTTCACTCATATCTTTCATTTCAAAAAAAATTTGAAAGAAATTTCTTGGTCTGATATAATAATCCAAGATTATTAGTTGCAAGCAAAATATCATCAATATATAAAATCAAAAATATAAACTTACTCCCACTGACCTTTAGATATATACATCGATCAATAATATTTTTTTTAAATCCAAAAATAATAATAGTATCATTGAACTTAAGATATCATTGTTGAGAAGCTTATTTAAGTATGTATATTGATTTATTAAGTTTACACACCATATGTTCTTTTTCTTCAATTGAAAAACCTTCAAGTTGATTCATATAAATTCTTCCTCTAAATTTTCATTTAGAAATGCACTTTTCATATCCATCTAATTTAGCTCTAAATCATAATGAGTCACTAATATCATAATAATTCTTAATGAGTCCTTTTTTGAAACAGGAGAAGATGTCTCTTTATAGTCAATACAATCTTTCTGAGTGAAACCTTTGGTAACAAACCTGACTTTATATCGTTCTATATTGTCATTAGAATCACGTTTGGACTTAAAGACCCATTTACAACCAACTCTTTTAGAACCTTCAGGCAATTCAACGAGATCCCAAATATTATTGTGATCAATTGATTTTAACTCTTCTTTCATAGCATCTAACCACTATTCAGAATTAATATTTTCAATGACCTGTATAAATGAAACTAGATCATCATCAATTCTTAAATCAAATTTTGACTCTTGTAAATAAACTAAATAATCCTCCGAAATAGCAAATTTTCTTTTTCTTTGAGAAAGTCTTAATGTTATTTCTTGCGGTTCATCAATTATTGGTTCATTAGTGATAACTTCATTATATGGTGTATGTTCATTCATTTGTTGCCCTTGTGTATTATCAAATTGTTCAACAATTATATCAACAATAACTTTAGAAGAAGTAATTAATAAAGGAATTTCTACTTTAGCTTATCTAATTTTCACATTTCATAGTTCTGCACTCTCACTAATATCACCATTTTCAATGAACTTAGCATTTCCAGTTTCAATAATTTGTATACTATGACTAGGACAATAAAATATATAAATTTTAGATTTTTCTGGATAACCAAGAAAATATCCACTGATTGTTCTTGAATCCAGTTTCTTTACATGTAGATTATAAATTCTTAATTTTGTTGGGCAACCCCAAACATGGAGGCATTTTAAACTAAGCTTCCTTCCTCCCACGCTCAAAAGGAGTTTTGAACCGCTACTAGGAACCTGTTAATAAATATATAGCTTTTTTAATACATACATCCACAATGATAAGGATAAAATAGAATAACTTAACATACTCCAAACCATATTCATTAAAGTATGATTACGCCTTTCTGCAACACTATTTTATTGTGGTATTCCTGGCATTGTGTATTGAACACAAATGTCATACTTTTCTAAAAATTTAGCAAATGGACTAGGACATTGTCTAGATTCATCATGTCTTCCATAATATTCACCACCTCTATCAAATCTTATAATTTTCACTTTTCTATTTAATTGTCTCTCAACCTCATTAATAAATGTTTCCAAAACATTTATTAACTGAAATTTTTCATGCAACAAATAGACATAGTCATAGCGTGAAAAATCATCAATAATAGTGATAAAATACTTTTCTCTATCAAATGTTGGAACATCAAAAGGTCCACAAACATCAATGTGTATAATCTCTATAAGTTGTGTGCTTCTTGTGACTGCTTTCTTAATTATGCATTTTGTTGATTTACCTTTAATATAATCCACACATATACCAAGATCAGTGAAATCTAAATCATGAAAAATTTCATTCTTTAATAATTTTTGTATTCTTTCTTTAGATATATGATATAAATATTTATACCACAAATAAGCTGATCTTTTATCAACCAAATCACATTTTATTACAATATTATGATGTAAGTTTAATAAAATATCAGCAAATAAATTATCAAGCTTAAATTTATATAAACCATCACAAAGAACACTAGAGCCAATAAAATGATTATGCTTAAATAAACTGAAACATTCATTTTCAAACTTAAAATAATATCCAGCTGTATCAAATTTAGATAATGAAACTAAATTTCTAGAAACAGATGGAACATAAAGAGTTTGAGAAATATCTAAATGTTGTTCAGTATCTAAAATTAAGCAATACATTCCAATGTCTTCAATTGGAGCTTTGACTCGATTACCATGAAGATAAACTTTTCATTTAGCTTTATAGTTTAGGTCGTAAGGAATTCCTACATCACATTTGAAACATGTGTGGTACAACCAGAATCAATCCACCAAGTATTATAAGGAACTTATGTCAAATTTGATTCGAAAAATACAAAAGTAATTGGCTTACTTTTTTTCAAACTAAGCTTTACGTTTTTGGCAATCTTTCGATGTTCATGCGTGACGAAATGACATCTATCGCTTCAGACCTTCGAATTTGATGACACATTAGCCTTCAAGTATCCTTTATTATCCTTAGCAGTTCTCTTAATTAGCTTTCTTTTAATTTATGACTATCTCGTGAGATTAACTGAGTAAATTCCTTGTTTCTTAAGCCTTGTTTCCTCTTGAATAAACAAACTTTGTAATTCAGCCACATTTCATTTATCTTTAGTAGTATTAAAGTTTATTTGAAATGGACCATATTTAGGAGGCAAGGAATTAACAATAAATTATACAAGAAAATTTTCACTCACATTCATTTTCATGGTGTTTAATCTTGCTACAATATTTGTCATTTTAGTGATTTGCTCATACATGGTACGTGAACCATCAAACTTCATGGTGATCAGCATACCCATTAATGCCCCAGCACGTGACTTATCAGCAAACTCAGGCTGAGATAAATCTTTCACAAACTTCATAAATTCATTTGCAATATCAGTTTTGGGAATTGTTGGCTTAATGATTTCTACTACAGTCATTCGCATAAACATTAAGCTGAGTCTATTTGATATTTTTCAAGCATCATAAAAAAAACTTTTGTTCATTGTTGCTCGTAACAATAATAACAGCGGGCTTATCATTAAGAAGTGTTAAATCAAGATCCAAGACATATAAATGGAACTGAATTTATTCATTCCATTCATTAAAATTAAGCTCATTGAACTTTATAATAGATGAAGCTTACGAATAAAGAGTAACATAAGTAAATGCTGCAAAATATTAAATGCTCACATATTAATATTTGAGTTATAAACATAAACACATAAAAATAGATTCAGATAACATTCATATAATCACATAAATGTATATTGAAGTTCTCCTTTGGGTGATAATACAATACACAATAATAAATATAATTGATGCTCAATATTAATTTCACATAATTGACAATTATACATACTTTAATTAAATATATTTGTTACCTTTGAATATGCTAAACACATCTAGACAAGTATATTAATTAAGCACAATTATGTTCATAATTACAAATCGACTGATCAACCTTTGGGAGATCATTAAATAATTTATAATCATTGAACTTTAATTACTCATGATAAATTTATAGAGTTCATCATTATGTCATTTCATTATTAGCATCACATGCTCATAAGTAATTAAATAAATTTAATTTAATATTTACAAAAATTTTCTAATTCGATCACTTTGGTGATTAACGAATTATGTTTGATGTAAATATCAAATTAAATAAAATAACAGTAATTATTTCACTTGAATGAAATACATAAAGAAAATCACTAATATATATATATAGTGTCATACATGAACAAATCCAAATTTAATGGTTATTCTCTTAATATATACATGCAATTTTTTTAACATAATTACATTAATTCCTTTCAAAAAGAATAAATGAAAATTACATTCAAATTTGTTTATATGTATACTTTGTGTAAATCAAAACATAATTGCCAGAATTATTTGTATACAGAAATTTTGAAATAAATAGAATTTATAGCATTAAAGATATATTCTATATATATCCAAAAAATTAAATAAATGTTATATTAATCCATAATATATGTTGTAACATCCTTAATAAGCAATAAAATTTAATGTGTTCAAGTTTTCAGATATCATTTTACCTATATATTCTTTAATGAGCTCACTTACTCTTGTACAGTTAACAAAAATAGCTTTAGAATTAAAACATTTCTCCAAATAAAATGAGAAGATTTCATTACAGTAAAATATAGTAGGTGATACGTAAAATCAAAGAAATTTAATGATTACGTTAAATACATTGAAAACAATAAATAGTGAAAAGAGCGTACTTAACTTGAAAAGCGTTGATCAAAGATTACGACAAGAATAGTCTACTATAATATGTGGAATTAAATTTCATCTATCAAAAGATGAATTGATTTTTAATGAAAAATCATAAGTTCTTAAACCTGCTCTGATACCACTTGTTGGATATTATTGTATTCGTCAAAAATTATTTTCTTAATCATACAAACAACATAATTGTATAAACTCTTAAAACCCAAGATCTTGAACAAAGTGATTTTCACAAAACTTCAATTAATAAATAAATCACATACCTTAATTTGTCATAAGTAATTTTAATTTGTGAAACTAAGTTTTCTCTTCCTTCACCCAAATTTTCTTCATGTATTCATCTTAATGGAGAGATACTTACACATTAAAAAAAGATGGTAGATAGTTTACATGAAGAGCGTTTTATTTGATCAAGCGATTAGTAAATGATTAATAATTTCTCTTGGCCAATGAGATTTAAGTACATAATTAATTATTAAATAATAAATTAAATAACAATTAATGTGGGCCACACTTCAGAATTAATTACATAATTCTTGTATCGCTAAGCAAGAAAACAACTGTATGACAAAACATGTACGGATATATTAAATAAGTTTTAATAGTTTGAAAGATTATAAATGTATGATAAAAACCAACAGTTAATTGTCCGATATGAGTCCTAATACTTGTTGCATGCTATTAATGTATAACTGCAATATGTTCCACTGTTCCTTCGGAAATATTATATTGGATACGACATTTGGCTCCATCTCTTTTTTTTTACTATGAGGCATCTAAGATGGAATTCAACCAACCAAAATTAGCACATCCAGGTACAAACGCCCTTATAAGATTTCTTTGTGCTAAATAAGCAATGCCCTCCCCCTGATCCACTATTAATAAAAGACAAATGGACTGCATAATTTCCAACACAGATAACTAAAGTTGTGAATTGCAGGAGTTTGAAATAAGCAAAGAAACCCTGAAACACAATGATGCAATCCACAAAAAAGACAAAGCGCACAAAACTCTCATCCTATTTATCAGTTTGGAAAATCTAAAGTTGGTTCTCTTGACCCAATCAAATCAAAAAAGAAATGTACATTCTACTCACTCAAGTCAATAAATTTTCAGCATCATCCCCAAGTTATATGTCAAAAAAGTTGATATTGGCTCATCATTTCCTCATACATATTATATCTAAGATGTCGTATGATAAATACATTGAAAATGTGTTGACTTTGTGGGTGTGAAATGCAATGCTTAAATCAAAATGGCCAATCAAAAGAGAATCAGAAAGACCAAGCCAACCTCATTGTAGATGGTACCAGATGCCAAGCGTAGCGTCGCCAAGCCCTCACCCCATATTCGCATAGAGTACAACAGGCATCTCTCTGTAAGTATTAATCCACTCATCATCCAACGAAACTAACAAAACAAGTCCAGAACTTTTATTCAGAAGCCTCATACAGTAACCAACCTGCGGAATTCAACCTCCCAACCAAAGTCGATTTATCAACATCCCAGAGAACCAACGAATTATCACTTAACCCCAGGGCAAGATAACCGTCATCGTTCAAGAATTTGACGTCCAAAATCCAATGTTCAAAGCGAGGCAACTGGCTCACAAACTCAATCCGCACCTGCAACGGATTCGTGTCCACACGAAAGGTAAACAGCTTGACCTTCTTCTCCCCAAAAACCGCGATCAAAGGATCGGGGGAAGATCGAACGGATACACCGTGGACGCGAACCCCGTCGAAGACGTGAAAAGAGTGTAGGAGAGTCCCAGTTTCGAGGTTGTAGAGGAGAACCTCCGACCCGGTTCCTGCGTACAAGTGGAATAAGCACAAATAGGTGGCATGCGGATAAGTGAGAGAACACTAGAGAGAGAAAGAAAGGAACAGTACCGGCGAGGAGAAGTGGGAGGGAATAGAGAGGAAGACGGAGGAAGGAAAGAGCGGAGATCTCCCCGAGATAAGGGCCGGCTCGGAGTATGAGCGGATTGAAGTTCGGGCCACCACCATCCATTACAGGAGAAGAGTGGAAGAAGGGACGGCGAACGCTAACGCAAGGGCTTTTGGAGGGTTTTAAACGGGTCAATGACCCGAAATGTGTAGCGTGGGCTAAGCATGGCAGATTTGCTGGGCGGGCTCTCAAAAATAAATTGAATAATACTTAACACTTTATTTGTTTGTATTTAAAAACCTGAAACTTAAATTTTATATTTATTTACATAATATTTTGATTTTAATTGACATCAAAAATATTATTTGATATGACTATGAAAATTCTACTAGTCGAAGCACGAATCTTGGCGTAAGCAATCGATGTTCAAAGCAGATTAGCGTTTATTATCAATCGACTCTTAAGCATTAGTGTTTATAGTCAAATCGGCGTCTTGACGGCGAATCTAACAAGCCCAAGATATCATAATTCTGACATCATTTGAGCATCAAATATACAAAATACATCATAGATCAAGGGGATCATTTTGAGCTGTCCGATGAAGTGGAGTGATATGAGTTTTGCATGTATTTAGAGCGTCATCTCCATCATAAATAGCCTCATTTCTATAGAGGGGCAGAGAGGAGAGAGAAAGATCCTCTAGATCGTCGCCAGCTCACGGTGTCAACCACGTGGCCACGGTCAGCGCCAGTTGATCCTTGCCGTCGTCAATCTCTGTCGGTCTCCATCGCGGACCTGCAGGTGATTGTTCGCGCATTTCTACCGATGATTGTTTGCATTTTACCGGTGATTGTTCGCGTTTATCGGTGATTGTTCGCCAGCGTTTCCGGTGATTGCTCCGTCTGATTCACTATCGTCTGCAACTGTTATAACGATCGTTGTCACATAGGTTGTTTATTTCTTTATACAATTATGTAATCCGTTATCGGAAAATCTTTGTCTAAAAGCAGATACATAGTGGAAGCTTTTTCTTGGGCTAGGGTGGTTTTCCCTCTTTTGAGATTTTTATATAAAAATTCTAGAGTTTTCTTATTTCTTATTTAAATACTGTATTGTGCGGGGATTTTACAATGTTAAGGCGAAAATTTTACTTCTATGATTTTCCAGAACATTATTAAAATTAATTTAAATAAGAAATAACAGTTAGGCATATTTCTTAATGGTTTAATATATTTAAATAAGAAATATAAAGACTCTATATATTTTAATGGCCCATTAAAATTATATATAATGGGAGATTTAATATAATTTTAAGGATAAAATATGAGTGACTCCCTTCCAATAGTATTCCTTTTGGTCGTCAGATAAAGACTCTATCACATGATATTCTTCTCTGAATCATTTCTAAATCTTCATTGTTCATAGATTTTTAATGAATTTTTACTACAGAAGAATGAAAACAATTATATAATTATTTTTTAACAAGATTAACAGTACTTCATAATTAAAAAATAATCATAAAATAATTTATTTAAAAAAATATATCTTTTATTTTGAATTAAAATTAATTAAAATATCTTCAGTCAAACTTTATTCCTTTTAAATATATTTATGCTCATAAATTATTGATTTCTTATAAACACTAATCCACAATAATTAACTTTGGATACAAAATAATAAACTTTGAAAACTTATGCTGATGATAATACATAAATGTTTTTCACCAAAAATAATAATATAAAAATATAAATAAGAATTAATTTTTAAATGCATAACTAGCATTATTTTGGAATGATTTTAAAATAAATTGATGAATAACGCGCCATAAATTCTGCTTATTTTTTTAAGATCTACTTGCCTTTAATTTGGAATTTCTCCACTGAATAATTTCCATCACGTAACGAGCATTATCAAAGAGACGTGGCTGCATGACGATTTTATTTCACATGGAAACAAGGGCTTGAACTACCATGAGTTTTTGCCTGTATGCATTACACATGATTTAAAGTGATATTTTATAATAAACAGTTGAAATTATTGTATTACAATATTCTAATATGTTATATATAAAAAGAATAAAAAAATGCAATAATTAGAGATAAAAAATTCAATATTTTATCATTATAATGAAACAGATTATTAGGCAAGCTAGCAAGCTATCTTCTCTTTCAATAACTATTTTAATGTATTTTAAGTCTGATTAACCATTTGTTTATGAAAGCTATAGCTGGTTGTAAAATTGTTATGAAGAAAGTAATTTTTTGAAAAAAATATATATTATAAATATATTTTTTTAAAAAAATTTAAAAAATAGCTTTCTTTTAGTCACCATATTCTAAATTCTCAAAATAATTTTTTCACCACAAAATTTTCTGAAAAGCGGATAACCAAAAGAAGTTGCTTTACTTTCTGACTAATTTCTGAAAAAGCAAAATAGCCAAAAAATTATCTCAAATACATCCTAAAATTTCTTTCAAGCTGGCGACAAGCGAAATAACCAACCAGCAAGACACATTGGGGCTTGAGCTCGGTAGCACACTCGGAGCTCGAGCTCGGTTCAAGCTCGTTCGAGCTTGCTAGTCTGTATTCGAGCTCGGTTCGTTTAACAACCGAGATGTTCAAGCTTGATTTGAGATTGATTTGTGTTTGGTTCATTTACAGTTAATCGAGCTCTTATCGAGTAGCTTGATTGGAATTATCGAGCTTAATCGAATATCTTAACGAGCACTATTATCAAGCCTTATCGAGCAATAATTAAACAACGAGCTTTAGCATACGAACCTTAATGAGCGTGAAGTAAGCCTAAACAAGCACTAAATAAGCGCAAGCACTAAATAAATGAGCCTTAACAAATACTAAATAAACGAGCCTAAATGAACTAATAAATGTGCATAAACAAGCATTAAACAATCATGAATAAATAAACAATATAAATTTGTAAAATAATTATAATATTTTTAAAGAATTAAAGGGGGCAACCTTGAAAATTTTGTTGAATCTGGCTACTGGACTATAGTTTTATTTTATTTAGGTAAGAAGAAATTTTTTGCATTTAAGAAAAAGAATACAAAGTCCAACAGCAAAAGAAAATAGATAATAGACTAAAACTAAGTATAATAAAATAAAATTACATTAACTAACAGTCCAACAACAAAAGAAATGAAGGAGATAAAGCTATGACAAGGCAAGGCCAACCAGCTTAATGGAGGTAGACATATCCCAACTCTCTGAGCTGCAGTTGCCAGTTGCTGTAAGTTCCATCCTTCGGTTCCTAGAATTATAAACACAAGAATTATGTAGGGAATTATATATAAAATCTGAAGCAGATTACCACCTTGTGAGTAGTATAACAAGCAGATTACCACCTTTTTTTTGTTTCCCATTTTAGAGCTCTGACCTCAAATAATTTCAATGGAAGAATACCTGCTTCAATCGGCCTGCTCTCCAACTCAAAGATGTTAATAAAGAGTATTAAAATACTACATTAATACATAAAATTTAACCAGTTGCAAAGTTCAATTCTCCAGATCTGAACCGTGAAAAAATAGAATTATGACAATCAGAATTATGCAAAGTTGAAGCTCATAAATGCACCAATTAGCAAAAAATAGAAAATATCAAGGCAATCAGAATTATGACAGTACAATCAAGTGATCAACCAATATTGGCTCGAGCTCAGATAAAAAATTAAGCATCACATAGTAGCTACCATCAACTTTGAAAGAAAGGGCAACAAACATTACATTGAAGATCCAAATCTTATAGAGTAAGTACCATCATAAATGCATTTTCTTAGGACCTCAACACAATGGCTACCAGCAATATTTAGAGAGAAGGGCTACTACAAATTAAGCTTCACATAATAGCTACCATCAACTATAGAAGAAAGGGCAACAAATATTACATTGAATATCAAAATTCTATAGAGTAAGTACCATCACAGATTCACAAATGCATTTTAATATGACCTCAACATAATGGCTACCAACAATACTTAAAGAGAAGGGCAACTACTACTATAGTACATATCATTCATTACAACAATCACTCCCAAATAGAATGGAATATCATCATTGCTTTCATTGTCAATCTTGGACCAATACTATTTCAAGCATAAAAGAATAATGTAAACGTGCATAAATAAGCATCTAGCATTCATGAATAACAGAAATTTATAAAAATTAATGTGCATAAAGCGGCTGTACGGAGGTGAAAGCTTACGCTAAATGCTTAGTAGTACCATATTCGATATGAAAAATAAGTACTAATCTTATGACATTCGATCTTCATAAAGAGTTCAAGAGAAAAGATAATAATACATCAAATTAGTTCAAATTCAGTAGAGTTTCATTTCAAAGTTCCAAATATTGACTCTATAACATCTCAAGGTAAAAGAACTTCTTTCAACTCCTCTTTGCCACACATAATTTACATAGATATTAATGTCAAAATAGCTAAATTTGTAATGCATAGTAAATTAAATTTAGCCACTAACCTTTGTCTTTCTTTTAATTACGTAGAAACTACGATCACCACTCCCACATAATAAATATTGAACTATTTTGCCTAAAGAAACGCGATATTGATCAATGACTCATACCGCCTAAAGTTGATTGAGGCGATATTATTGGAATAGAAAGTATATCAAAGGCCATCATTGATAAAATACGGTATTTAACACTATTTTCCTTCCACCAACCTAAGTAATCAAAGTTATTTGAGTTCTCACTCTCAATGACAACCCCATCATTCAAATAAATATCAAGCTCAGATTTAACTGTTTGATTAGTGTAATCTGTTCTGATGTAAGTCTCATACTTCCTCTTTCTATATACTGGCCTCCCTTTAAAATTACAAGCACTTCCCGGAACACAACTTGATTCACCTTCTAGACCAATCTTGTCTGTATTATTAACTTTATAATCCTCAACATACTCATTATAAAGTTCATATAAATTTTGACGTACCTCACCAATATGCATCTGTGTAATTTCTTCAGAGTACATAGAGTTGAATACAAAATTTATCATCTTCAATTTATTGCGGGGGTCTAAAACAGCACCTACTGAAATTAAAAGATTACAACTTCCCCAATATTTGTCAAATTTTCCTTTCATTCGGATTGTCATTTCCTTAACATGTGGGTTCCCACTAAGAGAATTGTCATCCAACATCTCTTCAATCCCCCATAATTCTGACAAAAATAAGTTAGAGGTGGGATATTCGAAACCTATGATAATTAAAAAATTAAATTAATTTAAGTGACTATAAAGCAAATGAGTTGCATAATAATTAGAAAATATGCAAAGTTTAGAAGTAAACGATATCAATTGGCTTGACTAAAAAGCTCGAAAGAACAAACATCCTCTAATTTTGCAATCTTCTTAACTTGGACATAAAGTGTAACACGGATCTCTATCTTGAAACCTTGGAAAAACCTCCTTGAATTCTAGTGCAGAAGATAACATTGCATAAGTAGCATTCCATCTAGTGATGCAATCTAAAATCAATTTCTTTTTAGGTAAATGCAACTGTTGAGTTATCTCGCTGAACATCACTAATCGATGTTGCGAAACGGTCACATATTTGACACTATCTCTAACCAAATAAATTGCACTTTTTATTTCAGAAATCCCATCTTGAACTAACAAATTCAAGATATGTACTGTAGCACATGAAAAATTCTTCCACCAAGAGGAAGTTTCTTGTGGAACTCTAGACTAGCTTTCAACATATTAACCGCCAATGTATTGTATGCTGCATTATCTACTGTTATTGTTGCAACTTTATTTTCAATGCCCCAATCCTTTAAACACTTATATAATATGTCATGTATGTTTGTTGCTCTATGAGGCAGGGGCACATCAACAAAATTAAGCACTCTTTTTTGTAGATTCCAATCAGCATCTATAAAATGACATGTCAAGACCATATAATGTATATCTTGACCAAATTTCCATGGATCAGTTATGACACTAACTCTACTGACGCTATCTAATAAGTGTTTCAATCTTTTTTTTCTAATTTCATAACTTGCTACACAATTATTTCTCACTATATTTCGTGAAATCCTTTCATAATGTGGACTAGCAGCTTTCATGACAATGTTGAACATCTCATATTCTATAAATTTAAATGTCAACTCATGTACCATTATCATATGAGAAATTAATTCCCTTATCCTAGCATAATCATATCTTCAATTAGCAATACTACAAGTACTCACAGAGTCAATGGTACCTGCAATCATAGGTGGTTGAATTGAAAGATTAAGTTGCCCTTCAGGCTGCACCATCCTCCTACCATAATGAAGCCAATGTTGCTTGCATTGTGTAGTAGCACCATCTTTGCTCTTTGTAAGCTTATGCTTACAATGATTATATTGTACCCTCTCAGTACCATCATTGAGTTTGATCAAAGTAAAATCATTCCATAATGATGATGTTTTTCTTCTTACTTTTTTAGCAAAAGGATCAGCTTTCTCTATCTGACTGTCATCAATTGGTATAATTATGTTTCTCATAGGTATCTCTACTACTGTTGGGCTCGATGAGGACCCTACACTAAACTCTCTTATAGGCACCTGTATAAGACTAACAGTAGGTCCTATAGGACTGACATCTTCCTTTGATTGACTAGAAGATATACCTTCAATATAAAAAGTAAATAAAGATGAGCATTTAAAAAAAATGACATAATAGTCAAAAAAAAATTTTCATATAGCTTTATCTCAAAATGATACCTCAATTGGGATTTTAAAGGGTTACAATCACAAAAAAAGGGCTACCAACCTATATAACAGAAATTTTGAGTTCATTCGAGATTCCACACAAAAGGGGGCCGAAGGTAGCCACCAACAACCATAATCCAAAAAAAGTATAATTCAAAAGGATCAACAAAGAATCAGTCAGTACACTATAAGACTCCAGCATATTGTACAATAAGCAGGAAAAGAGCAACAAGGAAAAAACTAAGCCAAGCAAGATTCTAAAGACAACTAAAAGTCCTCCAACCAAACTAGCTAAGTAAAATAGCCATAAGGCAACCACTAGAGAATAGCTCACCATAAGTACCCAACAAAGGAAGCCTTCCCAATAGCCAAGAAAAAGTAAAAAAAAACCAAGAACGCACCACACAACAGAGATTTAAAAGAAGCTCGGCCACCATAGAAAGGCAATACTACAATTTTGGGATGAGTCAAAACCAAACTTATCCACCAACTAGAATAATAAGGTAAACAACCACCAAGTCAAAAAAACTAAGCCAACATAGTGAAAGATTGGAATCAATATCACAAGGTAATAACCACAAAATTGATTAGAATTGGTCATAGCAACAACCATCTCTACATCAGAATCCAACCAAATATTAAAAAAAATTTTGAGTCCATTCGACTATTCACAAAATTTTGAGTCTACCGACTGAAAAGCACCACAACCCTGACCAGAAGACAGGACCATAACCAAGTAAGAGCCGAAAACACCACTAACCAAATAACCACCAACAACAGAACCTAAAACAGCCAACTAGAAGACAAATTGAAAGAGGAAAAGGCCAGAAATATGCAACAATATAGCAAAAGAAGCTCGGTATTATCCATGTGATTAGAATTGATCATAGCAACAACCATCTCAGCCAAATAACCAAATAACCACCAACAGGTTACAATAGAACATAAAGCAGCCAACGATTGCCGAACAACAGAAGAAAAATTGAAAGAGGAAAAGGTCGAAAATATGCAACAATATAGCAAAAGAAGCTCAGTATTACCCATGTGATTAGAATTGGTCATAGAAACAACCATCTTAGCCAAATAACCAAATAACCATCAACAGGTTACAACAGAACATAAAGAAGCCAACGATTGCTGAACAACAGAAGAAAAATTGAAAGAGGGCATAACCCAAAGTCTCAAACTGTCAAACATAAACTTAACATTGTCGAACAAAATTCCTCAGAAATGCGATTTGTCAAAACAATTATTTTGGGCATAACCGGATAAGCAAGTAAACAATGACATAATGAAAATAAACTAATCAAACTTCTCCACAAAGATTTTCCTCTCATTACTTAGAGTTCGACGACAATGACACCATGATTCTCTCATTCATCGAACTCCGACATAAACCTAAACCGAAAATAATAAATCACTTACTTTGGCCACAAAATATAGCACCATCAAACTCTATCAAGAATCCAAAATCTTTCTCTTCCGCGGCTTTAGCCTCTAGGGTTTTCTTTGCGGCCTTACGGAGTTGCGGGGAAGAACCGAAAGGAAGAGAAATGAGGCGACTGTAAGGGGAATTAGGGATAAGCGAATAAGAGCCTAACTTACCGCTAGGGTTATCATATCGGATTGGCATCATTAAACGGATGGCTAATGGCGACGATGTGGCTGGCGAGAAACGGTCCAGGAGGAGTCGGATCAGGGTGAATTGGTTGAATGCTGATTAATATATATTATATAATATTAAAATTAAAATTAAGAAAATTTTATTGCACTTTAAAGTTAAGAAACTTTTATTATATAATATTAAAATTAAATTCATATAAATATACATATATTTTTATTTAATTAATGTTTATATTTTTTTTATAAGTGTTAAATATTTTTCCTAAATAAGTTTGAGCGAGCTTGTTGCAGTATGTTCATGAAACATTAAATGAGCTTATTCAGCGGTATGTTCGTGAGCATTAAACAATATATTGTTTTCATAATGATGGCCTTAAGAGCTTGTTCATGAATATTAAATGATCGCATTCGATCATGTCAAATCAGTATGAGTTGTTAGAGCATTTAGATTCTGCGTCAGTATTCAAAAAGTGTTGCTTGTTTGATTAATTAATCAAACGATCATGAACGATCTCTTATCGAGCCGAGCTTCGAGTAGCTTGTCGAATACTTGGTTCTTTTGCACCCGTACTTTCAACCTCTATTTTGAGGATTCTTCCTCTTTTTTAGAGTTTTCTCATTCTTCTATGCCTTGTACGTCCCTTCTCCCTATCGTTCTTTTGTATAAATTCTTGTTACTTCTCTTCTCTTCTATTTTCAATAAAGTCAATCTATTTTTATTGTAGAGCTCTCCGTCATAAACCTTCCTTTGATGGCACCAAATAATTACTTTTTATTTAATATTAAAAATGCTTGAGATAACGTGTCAAAAATAAATAATCTTTTCAACCACTTAACGATACCATCAGGCATAATTTTCTCTTCAAGAAAAGAATTTATTCAATGTAGAAAAATTCATTGAAGAAGTTCACCAGTCAAACTTATTTTAATGACCTCTCAAATCTTATCAGATAAAGACCTGTTGAAACTGCTATTTAATTTGTTTGAAACTTCTGACCCGTTTGATAAATAATTAAAGTACCAATTTACATTTCAATTTTAGGGATTTTTTTTTAAATTGAACCAAAATTTCAAATATATATATATATATATATATATATATATATATATATATATCAATTTAGATTAGATTGATTCTATTTATATTATAATCACATGTGTCGGTACTCTTATTTTTCCCATGTAGGTATAGGCAGCGCCAGGAGAGGATTGGCTCGGTCAGGAGGTTCTCTCGCCCATCAGCTAAGAGACGATGGGTAGCATCAGACTTAATATTGTAACCACAAAATATCTCTAAGATTTGACGGAATTTAAAATAAAAATTCATTCAAGTGGTAGGCTGGTAGCTGTGTCCAAAAGCATCAGCTCAAGTTGTAAGTTTTATTGGTGGCCATATTGTGGTGGTAGATTTGGTGAATTGTCAATGACGAAATATGTTTATTTGCTTTTTAGTCCTAATAATCAATCACTCTCATCACCTACCATCTTCACCTACTTCAAACTCAAAGTAGTAGGTGGATCTTTAATGGAATCAAAATCTTAAAATTGAATTCATAAATGAAATTAGTCTTTTGCTTCACATCTTAATTAAGTCACAAAAATGAAGTTCATATATATATATATATATATATATATATATATAATGTTATAACTGCAGTGTTGGATAGGAGTATAAACTAGTCAAGTTTGAGCGAACCTAATCCTCCTTGTTTGTGTTCGGCTCATTTGAAAATTGATTTGTTCATTTTCGGCTCGTGTTTGAAATGACTCGAAATTTCACTGTTCGTGTTCAGCTCAAATTGTTCTAAATAGCTCGAAATACAATAATCCGAAAAATCTGTAAAATCGAAGATTCAAACCTAGGCTAATATTTTGTATAACAAAAGCTTTAACTACTAAGCCATACTTGCAGCTATGATATATATATATATATATATATATGTTTGTATAAATAATAATAATAATAATATAATATAATATAATATAATTGTTACGTGCTAGAAAACCAGTCGTGGTAGAGTAAAATTTATCTTGCGCTGTTGATTAATTCAGCACACAGTAATTAAGAAGTAAGACACTCATTTTAACGTGGAAAACCTCGAAAAGGGGAAAAAACGGGCTTGATAAAAAGGTTCCACTATGTATCCTTTTGAGTACAAAATCCTCCGATGATTACGAATTATTTGAGAAAGGGTATAATACGATCGGTTATAATAGTTCGATGTTAGAGATCTTTGGGTAACTACGGTGGAAATGTATAATTAGCGATGGCGGCGGTGGTCGCGATCTTGCTCGGGGATCTTCAAGCTTTAGAGCTTTCTCTTCCTCCTCACTTCACTTTTCTTCCCGATCTTCTTCTTCCTCCTCGCTTGACTCTTCTTCTTGGACTCTTCTTCTTCTTCCTTGCTCGGGTTCTTGTTCTTCTTCACTGCTTGACTTCATCTTCTTCACTTAGCCAGCAGCAGCTTAGCTTAGCTTAGGCCCCATGTGAGGAGTGGATTTATAGATAGGAGGAGGGTATTAGTAAATTCATGTAAGGCACACTCCCCTCGATCGGACGACTCGGGATGACTCCTTGATCATTTGATGTATTTTGAGCATTTGGATGCCCAAATGAAGTCGAATTATGAGATCTTAGGCTCATTAGATCCTCGTCGAGCCGATTTGACTATAAACACTCCACATTTGAGAGCTTTTTTGGGATTTAATTGATGTCAAGATCTAATGATATTTTAAGTGTTTGATCTCGATTGGTTTCGACTCAAAATCATATCGTTTTCAACATCAAGATTTGTGCTTTGACTGGTGGTATTTTGAGAGCCATATCAATAATATTTTTATTTCGAGTTAAATCGAGCCTAACATGATCGAACAAATGATTGTTCGTATTTACCATTTATAAATCGCGAAATGTTTATTCTTACCACTTTAGTTAACGAGCATGACAATTTCTTAAAATAATCTGCTCTTCGAACAACTAATTTTTTGACAACCCTAATATAAGTGATATAATTTTCCCCTTTTAGAAGGACATATTTGTTATCTTTCTATCCAAATTAGAATAATATATTTTAAACATAAAATCAAAAACATTTTTTTTCTTTAATTTCAATAAAAAAAATTTGATAAATGATTTAAAAGCTTTTATATTATTTAAGTACCAACTAAATACATCAAATGTTTTGAGCGGATAATTATAAATTTGAAGCTGTATTGTATTTTAAAAGATTTTGAATTTAAAATTGCGCTAATGATTTTTTTTTGTTATATCGTCTGATTATGATTGATGAAAAATACTTATTTTTTAAAGTGTGCTTTTATATATCATCTTATTATTCATATTTTGTGTGTGTTTAATTAATACTTAAATTATCATAATAATTAATAAAATACTTACTACTAATAATTTTCATTCATAAAATAACTTAATAATATAATCTTGAATCCAAAGGTCACATAAAATAACAGCGTTGAATTATATTAGAAAAATAATTATCATTCTTATAAAAAGAAAAAAAAATCATTGTTGCGTGCTAGAAAACCAGTCGCGGTAGAGTGAAAGTTCTGCTTATGCTTGTCGATTAGTCCGTAGCGTAATTAAAGAAGCGAAACAAGACACTCATAACGTGGAAAACCTCGAAAAGGGGAAAAATCATCCCAAAGTAAAAAACTATGTATCTGTTTGAGTACAAAGTCTTCCCGATAAGCGGGATTACAAAATTACATATGAGAGGAATATAACGTGTAGAATGATCGTTGTAATTTATTCGATGGTGGAGATGATGGGTAGCACGGTGGGAATCGGGGTGATTAGTCGGCGGTGGTAGGTGGCGGTGGTTGATGGTCAGCCGGGGCGATCTTGAGTGCGATCTTCTTGGAGGATCTTGAGCTTGAGCTCTCTCTTCACTTGCTTTTTCTTCTTCCTTTTTGGACTCTTCCTTTTTTTTTCTTGGACTCTTCCTTTTCTTTTTTCCTCTTTCTTCTTGCTTGGACTCTTTCTTCCTTTCGGACTTTCTTCTCTTG
The DNA here is from genome assembly GCA_021442155.1 of Cymbidium sinense. Lineage (NCBI taxonomy): Eukaryota > Viridiplantae > Streptophyta > Magnoliopsida > Asparagales > Orchidaceae > Cymbidium > Cymbidium sinense. The sequence goes on from CM038222.1 coordinate 138,812,251, forward strand.
CTTGGACTCTTCCTTTTCTTTACTGCTTAGCTCTCTTTTTTTCTTCACTTCACTTCACTTGGCCTCCCCCGTGTGAGGAATGAAGGTATTATAGATGAGAGGAGGCGTTAAATTCATGTAAAGCGTCACTCTCGATCGGACGGCTCGGATGATTCCTTGATCATTTGATGTATTTTGAGCATTTGGATGCCCAAATGAAGTCGAATTATGAGATCTTAGGCTCGTTAGATCCGGCTCGTCGAGGCTTCGATTTGATATAAACACTCCATATTTGAGGCTTTTGGGATTTAATTGATGTCCAGATTGATGATATTTTAAGTCAAGTCACCATCGGTTTATTTAATCATATCGCTTTCGACATCAAGATTTGTGCTTTGACTAGTGGTATTTTGAGAGTCATATCAATCATATTCTCCCTTTTTTATGAAATTATATTTTATATCTAACATAAATTAAAAATTAAATCATAAATTTAATCAGATGATGTTATAATTTAATCAGATGTCCAAAACTTTAGTTTTAATTTTTAGCATCAGGTTTATATTGTCACTCTATAAATTTAATTTAAAAAAAAAAAAAAGCTTGACTTGCAAATTAGCTGTCAAACTTGGTAGGCAGGACTTACATGTGTTATGCCGCTATTATTATTTTTGTTTTAAATAGTGATAAGACGGTGGATAATAATCTCATGAAGACTAATTTATTATTAAAAATTATTACCTATAAAATTATGTTCATATTTTAATAATATAATATTATATAATATTCAGCTAATATATATTGCTATATATTAACTGTGAATTAATATATATTATTATACAATTAATAATATATTAATAAATAATAATATACAATATTTTATAATTAATATAATAATCATATATTAATTGAATATCACATGATTATATATAATAATTTCTCTTTAAATTCTAATATTTTAAAACATTTATTTACATCACTTCATTTTAGATAGTTTATATTTTTATTTTTTTATTATTAAAACTTATTTTTTAAACTCTAAATTTATCTCATCTAAATATGCTTTTTAAAAAAAAATAAATAAATAAATAAATAAGTGAAAAAAATTGTTGGTCAAATTTATATCATCGAAATAATAAAAAACTATACCAAACAAAATTTTCACCATATGATTACTTTAAGTGCGCCGAACATCTTTCATAATATATTGATAACCTGTTATCGTATATTAAAAGGTAACCGTGTAGAGCATGAAACATGTGGGCTATTAATTATAAGTTTTTATAAATTATTAAATTTTATTTCTGAAAATAAGCATCAATTATGAAAACCCTAAATTAAATTTAAGTCAAAATATAATATATTTATTCATTTTATTATGAGCAAATACAGAGATGATTGGCATTATTTTTTTCTCTCCGAATGACCAAATAATTAAACATGAAATACAATTGTTTATCCTTCTCCCATCTTTTAATTAATGTCTTTAATTTTTTTAATCAAATTATTAAGAATTTACAGAAAATGAAAATATATATTTGTTGCGTCTTAAAACCTCCTTGATAAATTACTTACTTGTTGTGAAGTTAGCCAGTAATTAAAGAAGCGAAACGAGAATTTAGAACGTGGAAAACCTCGAAAGAGGGGAAAAAACCACGGCTCAAAAAAACTTCCACTATGTATGTTTTGAGTACAAAATCTTCCCGATAACGATTACAGTGCATATGAGAGAGGAATACCGTATGATGATCGAGGTTGTAATTATTCGATGGTGGAGATCTTGGGTAACTTACGAATCTGAGACAATTAGTGGCGGCATGGCCGGTGGCGATGGTTGATGGCAGCCGGCGGAGTCTGTCTGCTTGGGTGCGATCTTGCGGAGGATCTTGAGCAGCTCTCTTTTTCCTCACTTGGGCTTTTCCTCTTCCCTCTTCGGACTCTTCCTTTTCTTCCTTGCTTGGACTCTTCCTCTTCTTCCTTTCGGGCTCTTCCTCTTCTTCCTTGCTTGGACTCTTCCTCTTCTTCCTTGCTTGGCGGTGTGGCAAGGATCGGCTGGCTGGCCGGCGGTGGTGGTTAACGGCTCGGCGGTGGCTCCTCTTCTTCTCTTTTTTTACTCACTCTTCTGGCTTTGCTTGGCCTCCTCTGTGAGGAATGAAGGTCTATTTATAGATGGGATGAGGCATTCTTGTAAATTCATGTAAAGCGTACCCTCCCGATCGGACGGTGGGATGATTCCTTCGATCATTTGATGTATTTTGAGCATTTGGATGCTCAAGTGAAGTCGAATTATGAGATCTTAGGCTCGTTAGATCCGGCTCGTCGAGACGCTCGATTTGACTATAAACACTCCATATTTGAGAGCTGTTTTGAGATTTAATTGATGTCTCAAAGATTCCAATGATATTTCAAGTGCTTGATCTCGATGTATTGACTCAAAATAATATCGGTTTCGACATCAAGATTTGTGCTTTTAGTGGTATTTTGAGAGCCATATCAGTTGCCCCCCTATTTTTGGATGACATTAGCTTAATCATCCAAAAATATATATGTCAAATGCTCGAAAATAACGAGTTCTTCTACGAAACGTGTGGGCCCATGAATCATACATTTTGAGAGAATAAATTATCATAAAAATACAAAATTATGATTGTAGGAGTAGATGTGTAGCCGTAGGCATGAGATTTTGAGGTTACGGATCTATTTGGATACTTGCGAAAGTTTTCAGGCGTTCGGACTCGGCGCCGTGGCGCCGTCGGCCATATGACTACAGCATAGCCACAAATGCGTCTTGAAAACCCGGTCGCGATAGAGTGAAAGTTTACGCGTTAGCGTTGTTGTGAAGTCCAAAGACACACACGTAATTAAAGAGCGAACAAGAGACACTTCGAATTTTAACGTGGAAAACCTCGAAAAGGGGAAAAACCACCGGCTAGCCAGTAAAAGCTTCCACTATGTATCTTGAGTACAAAATCTTCCCGATAAGTGATTACTGAGTGCATATGAGAGAGGAATAACAACTGTAACAATGATCGGGGTATTGTCGATGGTGGAGATCGGGGTAACTACGGAATCAGTACAATTAGTGACACATGTGGTGGCGATGGTTGATGGCCGCCGAGCGGGAGTGCAATCTTGCTTGGGGTGCGATCTTGCTTGGAGGATCTTCAAGCTTCAGAGCTCTCTTTTCCTCCTCACTTGGGCTTTTCCTCTTCTTCCTCGCTCAGACTCTTCCTTTTCTTCCTTGCTTGGACTCTTCCTCTTCTTCCTTGCTCGGGCTCTTCCTCTTCTTCCTTGCTTGGACTCTTCCTCTTCTTCCTTGCTTGGCGGTGTGGTGAGGATCGGCGGTGGCCGTGGTGGTGGTTGGCCGTCGGCGGTGGCTCCTCTTCTTCACTTGTTTCAGCTCCTCTTCACTTGGCTTTGCTTGGCCTCCCTCTCATGTGAGGAATGAAGGTCTATTTATAGATGGGATGAGGGGCATTCTTGTAAATTCATGTAAAGCCCGTACCACTCCCCTCGATCGGACGGCTCAGGATGATTCCTTCGATCATTTGATGTATTTTGAGCATTTGGATGCTCAAGTGAAGTCGGAATTATGAGATCTTAGGCTCGTTAGATCCGCTCGACGCTTCGATTTGACTATAAACACTCCATATTTGAGAGCTGTTTTGAGATTTAATTGATGTCTCAAAGATTCCAATGATATTTCAAGTGCTTGATCTCGATCGGTATTGACTCAAAATAATATCGGTTTCGACATCAAGATTTGTGCTTTGACTAGTGGTATTTTGAGAGCCATATCAATATTAAAGTCTTATTGTGAATTTTGATATTTGGATATGAGTTTGATTTATGGAGTACTAGTTTGGCAAATAATTAAGATTTGAATGTTATATATGAAATTTAATTTTTTTTTTAATATTGTGATATAAATTTAATGATTTTATTTGACATGTGTTTTGATTAATATTTAATTTATTCAATTAAATTGCTTTGCCTTATTTTAATCAATATGTTAACTAATTAAATTTATATATTTGGTTTGATGCTATGATAACTTGAATTTATGATTAGATAATGTTAAAATTTAAATATAATATAGTCATATAAATAACATGATTTTATAATGTTTTATTGGTTTTTAAATTTGTATTTAATAGCTATCATAAACTTATCTTTCCCAAGAAGTCGAATTAGTTCTTATTCCATCCTAAGGATATGTTTCGATTAAACTAATTTTTATAAGTTTTAAATATATGATAAGCATAGCTGCTCAATTTATATTTAATTAAACTTAAGTATAATCAAATTGATCAATCTTAAATTCAGTAAAATCTGACTAAACATAGGTTAGCCTAATGAGAAGATAATAGCAGACAATGATTATATTACGTTAAACTTGAGTAAAACTTAAGTCACAAGTGGGTCATGTAATCCATCAGGATTAATTTAACTCCTAAGTTTAGGGTTAGTGTGGGTTAAACTATGTGTTAATACCTAAATTACAAGCTAAGATTTGAGTTGATTTGAATTTGACTTTTAACCTTAGGTTCAAGAGAAATGATATTAAGGTAATAGGGAGTTTAATTGATTCCTAGGTGTTTTGTTGATGTTATCTAGACTTAAGATTAAGTATGCAATAATATTAAGTCTAGTTTAGGATAATTTTTGCTTAATTTAATTACAATTTGATCAAGATAAAAATTATGGTCATATAGTTAATTAGAGGCTGGCCTAAGATTGTTTAAGATTGAATTAACCATCATATTAGATACTTAGATGTATTTATCCCCTTTTGAAGCATAGCTTAATGAAACTCCTAGGGTTAGTTTATTTAGGATTTGACATAAGTCAAATTTGGGTCAATGTTGGTCAATATTAAGCTATATAGATCCCTTTATTTTCATAAGTTCCCAATTTAGTAGTATGACTTGAGTACTACGCTTTACTTTGGCTAGTGAGACTAAGATATAAAACTAAGTGACAACAACAACAACAACAACAACAACAACAAGCCTTAATCCCACTAGGTGGGGTCGGCTACATGAATCCTTCGTCTCCATTGTGTCCTATTATATGTCAAATTCTCATTTAATATAAGTATAAGATCATTTTTATACATCTTAACCAAGTCTTTTCTACCTTTCTTAACATAAGGCAAATCTAATGCATCTACTCTCCATCATCGGACGTGCATGTGGTCAAACCATCTAAGGACTCTCTAATCTTATCTACCCTGAGCTACTCCAACTTTTTCTCCCGAACATACTCATTTTGCATTCTATCTCTAAGAGTAAAGCCACTCATCCACCTGAGCATCCTCATCTCTGTAACACTTAACTTAGTCTTATGCTTCTCTTTTATTGGCCAACATTCTGCACCATAAGTCATTGCAGGTCTTACCACAATCTTATAAAATTTTTCCTTAAGTTTAAGTGGAACTTTTCTATCACATGATAGGCCAGATGCATTCCTCCACTTCAACCATCCAACTTGAATTCTACTAATAACATCTCCATCTATTTCACCATCATTTTGAACAATAGAGCCTAAATATCTGAATTGCTCACTCTTATTAATGACTTGATCACCTAAAGTCACAACACTATCACTAAAACTTCTATAACTAAAATTACACTCAATATATTCAGTTTTAGATCTACTTAAACGAAAACCTTTAGACTCTAAAGTTGACCTTCATAATTCAAGTTTCTGTTGGACTCCCTCTCTAGTCATATCAACAAGAAGAATGTCATTAGCAAAAAGCATACACTAAAGTACATCTTCTTGTAAATGCCTCGTAAGAACATCCATAACTAAAGTAAAAAGATAAGGGCTTAATGCTGATCCTTGGTGTAATCCAACTGAAATAGGATTATAAATTTATGGCTTCAAAATAAATCATAGAGAACTTTTGTGAGCATATAAATCTAACAAATTTCTTATTTATTAATGACTAATTCTTATGCTCCTTCTTACCCTAACAAAAATCACATATATTTTTCAAAATAAAATTTTAGTTATTATAAACTCTTAGGCCTTCCTTCTTATGATATAAAGTTTTTATCATGATAATTTTTTAATTGATAGAAAAAGATCATAATTTTAACCAAATGGAGCTTATTTTTTTACTTAGATTAATTTTTTATGTATATTGTATGTAATTTGTAATTTAGGAATTAACTATGGACTTTTCACTAAATAAGGTGAAATCTCATCATTTATTTAATTATTTTTTTGAAGCCTATTCATCAATAATTTTAGTTTGCCTTCATGATTTAATTTTCATTTATTTCTAAATAAGTATAAAATCGTGTTAAAAAAACGGGTGGTCAAAAATTGGTTTTTAATTACTAATCTAACCCGGCGCACGGGGCCGATGAACGTAGCCTCAAAGTCGGCTCGGTGGAGATGGGTAGGTGAGGCGCTTTTCAACCGTCTCCGCAGTGCATCAGGCGTAACCGGTGGTGAGATATAGGCCACCCTCTATGACCGGTGAACGCGTCAACCGTGTCTGGGTCCGACAACCGCTTCTCATTGTTATAAATTGGGGCCGTGGGAAGGGAAACAATCCGTGAAAGAGGGAAAGATATATCTCAATTTATTTTCTCTCGCCGAACCCTAAAGGTGAGCAATGAATCATTCATCAGTATTGTTCCTGTGATTTTCTTGTTCCTTTGAAACGATTCCTTCGATGTCTATTCCTTTTCAAAACATAGGGAAATTATGGGCACTATTTAGGAGTTTTGTGGTGGGTGGCCAGATCTGGTGGGATAGATGAGCGGTGGAGCGGCCGGATGTTGATGAGCGGTTGTGCCTGGGATTAATATGATTTGTGGGTGATGAGAGGCATTCGCCTTTTATGTTGTGGTTCGGAGGAGCTGGATTTATTTAGATCTGGGGTTTCTTTGTTGATCTTCTGGGATTTTAGGATTTAGTGATTACGATTTGTGCTTTCTCACTTGTTCTTCTTTTAGATCTGTTGATAATATGGTTTGGTGGTGCGTAATTTTTAAGTTATTTTCTGAGATCAGTATTTTACATGTTGGTTCGATGAAATGTAGTGGGTTTCAATCTCATTATCTCTTTTTAAAATTTTCTTTACCAAGGGCTTGGATTTTTTGTTCCTGTGTCGTAGATTTTGAAACTTATTCTTCTCTTTTTTAAATTGTTGTTTATCAATGGCTAAAGTTTTTGTTGTGGTGTTAAATTAACTGTAGTTATCTGAAATTAATGTAATTCAAACTAATTGTCCTTCATGTTAGCACTACCTCTTGGCTGACAATCTGCTTTTTCTCGAGTCCTTTTTGTCAGATCGACTCATTTTTTCTTAGGATATGGATTTTCTTCAACTTTACGATAGCAAATGGTTTTGTCGAGTTTGGGGTTTGAAGCCCGTTTCGTGAATCTTCATCACCTCTATTCTTCCAAGATTTCCTACTTCAGTTTTTTGTTGAGCATGTTTTTTTTTTTTTTTTTTTGTATATATATCTCTTTATTTTGTTTTATTTCTATGAGTTTGAGTTAATTAATCTCAAGCTCACATTTGATCTGTCGTTTATGTTCTAGCTAGCATTTTGGATAATACTTGATCAATTTGTTCTCTTTTGCATTTGCTCAGATTACTAGATGGCGGACACCTTCCTTTTCACCTCCGAGTCTGTGAACGAGGGTCATCCTGACAAGCTTTGCGACCAGATCTCAGATGCCATTCTTGATGCCTGTCTTGCTCAGGATCCCGATAGCAAGGTTGCTTGTGAGACCTGCACCAAGACCAACATGGTCATGGTCTTTGGTGAGATCACAACTAAGGCCACTGTTGACTATGAAAAGATCGTCCGGGACACTTGCCGTTCCATTGGCTTCATCTCCGATGACGTTGGCCTCGATGCTGACAACTGCAAAGTTCTTGTGAACATTGAGCAGCAGTCTCCTGATATTGCCCAGGGTGTTCATGGTCACTTCACCAAACGCCCTGAGGATATTGGCGCTGGTGACCAAGGCCACATGTTTGGGTATGCCACTGATGAGACTCCGGAGCTCATGCCTCTCAGCCATGTCCTTGCTACTAAACTTGGCGCTCGGCTTACTGAGGTTCGGAAGAATGGCACCTGTGCCTGGTTGAGGCCGGATGGCAAGACCCAGGTCACCGTTGAATATCGCAATGACGATGGAGCCAGGGTCCCCATCCGAGTTCACACGGTCCTAATCTCCACACAGCATGATGAGACTGTCACCAACGATGAAATTGCTGCCGATCTCAAGGAGCATGTCATCAAGCCAATCATTCCCGAGCAGTACCTTGATGAGAAGACCATCTTCCATCTCAACCCATCGGGCCGCTTTGTCATCGGTGGTCCTCATGGCGATGCTGGGCTTACAGGCAGGAAGATCATCATCGATACCTATGGAGGCTGGGGAGCCCATGGTGGTGGTGCCTTCTCTGGAAAGGATCCCACTAAGGTGGACCGCAGTGGCGCCTACATCGTGAGGCAGGCTGCCAAGAGTATCGTGGCCAATGGACTAGCTCGTCGCTGCATTGTTCAGGTTTCCTATGCCATTGGTGTGCCCGAGCCTCTCTCTGTGTTTGTTGATACCTATGGCACTGGCAAGATCCCTGACAAGGAAATTCTCAAAATCGTCAAGGAAAACTTTGACTTTAGGCCTGGGATGATCAGCATCAACCTTGACCTTAAGAGGGGTGGCAATGGCCGATTTTTGAAGACCGCTGCCTACGGGCACTTTGGAAGGGATGATCCGGACTTCACCTGGGAGGTGGTCAAGCCCCTCAAGTGGGACAAGGCTGCTGCTTAAGATTCACGAAATATGCTATTCAAATAACGTTTCTGCATCCGTCGTACTTTCGATCGATACTGCTTCCTCTTCTGGTCTTTCTGACAAGTGATCAACTCCTTTATTCATTGTAGTTCTTTTTTGCATCTTTTGTTCTTTATGTGGGTGTGGGAAAAACATGGAAACATCAGCTTAGAAAATCGAGTTGTTTTGGGGGAGTTTGGATTAATAATTAATCGTGTGGGTTTAATTAAAACAATTATTGTTTCTTATTCAATGAACACTGTTATTATGTTTAATTTGAGTAGCTTACAGTGGCTGGGTTGATGCTTAATCTCTGTTGAATTTATCAAAATCTTTTTCTTTTTTGCCACTTCAGAAAAATGTTGGTTTACAGGGTTTTCTTATATGATATTGAAAGGATGATGCGGAAAACACATGTCAATCTACTTGAATGAATCCTGTCCAAACAGTAAAAAGGGGTGATATGGAAGTTGTCACATGCCATAATCAATTTCTCTCAGTACTAAATATCTAATTAGAGCTAATTCATGTGGGACTTAAATTGGCTTATCTTTAATGACTTGTGAATTCAAATTTGATTTTCTTCATTAATTTTTTTATGTTGACTCATAAATATGAGTGTTCACTTATTCATATTAAATTTTTTTTTTTTGTACTCATCTAAACTTAATATGAGTCTTAACCTACTCAAACAATAAGATAGTGGAACATCATTTCCTTTGAAAATGATATCCATGGTAGAGTTGTAAATAATGTATGGACTAGTAGGTTAATGGAGCATCCGTCTTTAAGAGTAATATTTTTCACATTTTAATATAAATAAAATTCAACTTGTTAAATGAAAAATGCTCAAACCACTTGCTTGGATGGCTTCTTGGTTCGTGAGATATAAAGATCATTTATTGCAATAATATGCTGATGCTCCAATCCTCTTTCTCATTAATGCATACAGCTGTAGTTGCTGATTACATCAACTATAGGGGCACGAATAACGTCGGCAAGGACAATGAAAAAAAAAGCTGAAGTGATGTCTTCGTGAATGTCATCTTACTCTATTGAGGTTAAAATAAAATTTGCATACATATCACTTAACACATTAGAATTTATATATTTAATATCTAAATTTTATTAAGACAAAAAATAACACTTTCTTCAACTAAGATGGTAAATGAGTTGATTTCGAGCCGATCTGTGATTAGCTCATAATTGACTCAAAATTATTTGAGCCGGCTCAAAATCGGATCGTCCGATCATGGCTCGATCAGTTCGAGTTCAAGCCAGCTCGAATCGAATTATTGTTGATTACGAGCTGGCTCGTTTTGTTACTGAGCCGGCTCGATTTTTTTTTTTTTTTCAGAACAACAATCTGAACAGCCTCGTTTTTTCTTATCTTTTCTGTGATTTTTTAATATAATTTTTAATATTTATGATACAAATTATATTAAAATATATTTTTTAAAACATACACATATTATATATATAAGTAGAAAAAATGTTTATAATTTAGAAAAATCTACTCTAATGCATATGTGCATATCTAATTACAAGTTTTAACTTTAACGTTACAATTTATAAATCATAACTCTTTGCACTAATATAAATACATTATACACTACAACTTACAACTTAAAAAAAAGTGTAAAATAAACATGATTTTGATTCCTCAATAGGCCGTTGAATACCTTTGTTACACCATATGAAAATTCAAGAAAAAGATTAGCAAAAATTTACATATATCTAAAGAATAAATGATGATATTATTGAATTTTGTAGAAAGAAAGAATGATAGATAAATAATTGGAATATAAGAGATTATGCATGACTTTTATCCTCATAAAGCTGAGATGATTGGTGGATAACTGAAAATAAATAAATAAATAAGAACAACAATATAACACGACAAAACAAGAAGAAATATAGAAGAACAATCTAAGTAATCAACTGCTTAGTTTCAGGCTCAACTCAAGCCTTACAGCAAAACCAAAGAAGCTAAGTAGAAGAGAAAAAACCCAATAACAATCTAACAGATATGACAACAGAAAAAAATAATAAGAACAGCAGTACAACACGACATAATAGGAAAAAAGGCAGAACAATATAAGTAAATAACTGCTCATTTTTAGGCCCAGCTCAAACCTTCCAACAAAATCAAAGGAGCTAAGCAGAACAATAAAAACCTAATACCAGTCTACCAGATATGACAGCAAAACAACGAGCAGAAAAAATAATAAGAACAACAATATAGTACGATAGAACAGGAAAAAAGCTAGAATAATTTAAGTAAGCAACTCCTCATTTTCAAGCTCAGCTCAAGCCTTCCAGCAAAACCAAAGGAGCTAAGCAGAATAACAAAAACCTAATACCAGATATGATAGCAGAACATCCACCACAAAAATAATAAGAAGTTAAGAACATCAGTAGAGCACGACAAAATTGGAAGAAAGACAAAATAATATAAGTAAATAACTCATCATTTTCAGGCTCAGCTCAATCCATCCAACGAAACCAAAGGATGTAAGCAGAATAACATAACCCAGTGAAATCTAAGTAAACAACAGACAACAGGAAAAAAAGTCCAGCACGACAGAATAGGAGGAAAGACAGAAGAGCTAAGATAGATTACAGAAGAACAACATTTGAGGTTCAATTCAGCAATTACAAACATCTAAGCAGAACAACAAGATTTTTTTGGCCTCGACTTTATATCATTGGCCAAAACATCGCTTAACGATTATCCACCATTACAATGTATCAGTTTTATCTGCCCTCCAAATTTATAAGCATCTCAGTCAATTTTCATCATTGGGTATAGCCTAAACATGCAAATTCTAAAGAAATATAATAATATGAATGATGTAGCATTGAAATATATAAAATTTTCATAGTATCCCAATTCTTCAGTTCTAAATGTTCAAACATATCCTAATTGTTAAATAAAGATGTCCAAGTTCTTAATATAATATAATAGAGTAATCTAAAACACCAATGGTTCTTTTGATGACTTATATAAGGAACGAATCTAACTATCGGTGCAAATTAAAGCATCAAGTGTTTTGAGTGAAAATGAGCATTTATAATCTCCAAGCACCACGACCCTTGCTTGATATATAGCGGCCTCTATTTTTTGTCATATTATATAGAGTTTTATACTTCAATGCTAACATTTTTCACCACTCAATAATATCAAATTCAGAATCTGAACACTTCATACAAGCCTCTTCTAAGAAAATTCTAAATCAATTTTTTGTGGAAGTAGCAGTACAGTCAAATCAATGAAATCATAAAAGCCATCAAGAACATCAACATCACTTGTACTTCTTTATGGAGTAATTGTACTACTAACCAATTGAGAGGATGTACTCTCAGAGAATTCATTTGAAATATTATATTTTTGTACTGTATAATATGAGTAAAGCTCAAAAAGGTTTTTGTTTTACAACATCAATCTTCTCATACACAATATCAGAATCATAAATCTATGAGTAATAGTAATTGATCCCAAACATTTTTATCTTGGGATCCAATATGCATGCAATCGAAAATAGCGTAGAACAATCAGACCAATTTTGTGAAACTTTGACTTTGTAGTAATTGTCATATTTGAAGGAAATGTAGTGTCTGAAGTACAATCTCTATCTAAAGTTCTTTTATTAGAATTGTGAGCTCTGAAAATTTGCCACCGACCTCTCGAAAATTATTGAATTGAAGAGAGTGATGATTTGAGTGTCGATGTAATTTTCAGAAGGCAGATGAGATAGTAGATAAGACACTACCCTAAGATTTCGTCCTCATTTTGTGAAAATTTTAGATCTGGTTCCAGGTTTTCTATAAGCGCAAGCCCCTATAATTAATTATCCCTCCCAATAAGTGAGAGAGAACTTTCGATTAAGGCTAGTCGTTTAGATCGCTCAAATGTATAGCGTATAGTAGCAGCATGTAGAGTTTTAGAGTTTAAGATTATGAAATTCATCACTTCATCTTAAACTGGATGGTTGGGGGAATGATGACGTGTCCGATCTAGATCCTATGGTTCCGTCATCTCGGGCCGTCGTGGTCCCTAGTCTACTTAGTCAGAGGAGGTAATTACCCGACGTAAGGATCCTCATCAAGAACACATGTTACGTCGTCAAGAAATCATTGGGCACAGGGGTGATGTTTGTCAGGAGACAATCTTAAGTCTACCTTAGTTGACGAGGGTTGTTCTTGTATCAAGTATACCATATATGATTCACAACTCAAAGGACGAGCCATTGGGGAGCATACGCTACGTGTGATCATAATATAATGGAGCTGGCACCACCAATCAAAGGACTCGCAATTGCTTAATCTATGGAATTTATTGGCCAAGTTCTGCTGATAGACACCAGACGTCACTACTTGGCGTGAGATTGATTGAGAGTGAACATAACAAAACACTTGATTTGACATTGGCTCCTTTGTGAGCTGGAGTTTTCTTAATTTGTCACCCCCGATAAACAGTTACAGAAGGTGGATAGATTGAGTTTTGATTTAAACTTTTAATAATAGAATTCCATTTAAGTAGTTTCATATTGCTACTTAAAAATTGATTAATTAGAATATATTTAAGAGTTTTAGATCCTGTCAACTCCGTTTAGCTATTAACAGAGGATTAGATCTACTGTCACTTGATAGAATCAATTTTTCAAATATTTCACTGATTTGAAACTCTTATTATAGATTTTAGATTTCGTTAAACCCAGTCAAGTAGAAGCACAACATCCTTGCATCCAATTTCATTCACCATAGTGGGGCGTCGCGTGTATTTAAGACTTTACGTAGTGTTTATTTCTTAATTATGAGATTGATTTCAAATTTTCATTTAATTCCAATTTAGCCTGCACAACCTTTTTAGATATTAAAATTTGCACTTAAAATTTCTATGTCCAAGCACATGCAGATATTTATAGCTTAGATAATTTCACCTAATTAGTGATTTCATTGATTTTAAAAATCATAATTAGAATGAAATCCCTCAATTTTTGATTAAAAGAAGCTTTATGATTTTATAGATTTTGATTTAGCGTCGTCTTCTATCTGCTTGTACAAAGAGTTGCAGATCCGGTGGCGAATAATGCATTTTGATTTAGATTATAGTTTAAAATATTACTTACACTTAGTTTACTTGTTGAGTTTTTACAATTCTCTCAACTTGATTATATTCAATTTACATCACTTTTGATAAGTTACGCCGATCAGTATTTATTACTTTAGCCCTACTTATGCTTATTAGCTAGCATAGTAATCACCTTCATATTGATATAAGAGTTATTAAATCAAATTTAAATTCATCCTTAACTCCACATCAAATCATATATTTATTTAAAAACTAGACTTCAAATTTATTGTAAGTCTCTTATGAGTTTGACATTTGTCACCCCAAGTTTCAATTTAGACTTGTTTAATTTTGAAGAATTTGAATAAAAGAGAACTCACTTTACCGCTCAATTTAAGCCATAGAGAATCGCAATTAAAGTTTGTGAGTTTAATATTAGCCTCTCCAAATTTTACTTGCATTTTAAATAAGTGTTATATTCTTTCCAAAATTTTCTTTAAAGACTCTCTCTCTATTTCTCTTTGATTTAACATTTATCTTTATATTTATCATATATCCTTTTGGTTGACTTAAGTTTAAATAATTTTTATTTGAATTTGTTTAAGTCTTGAATTTTAGTCTAAATTTGACTCTCCTCAAATATTTAGATTCGAAGATTTTGACTTTCTCGCATGATGTCTTTGCGATCTGCGGTAGATTTTTTATCTCGTCTCTCTTGAGCGACGAGACCTTCAAAGTTGCAAAGAAACATAAACATGTATATATTCACATCACAGATCTCACATGTTTTGACTCATTTTTCTGTGCACAGTAAATATCAACAAAAAGATGATGTTGGATATGCCGGAAACTAAGTGAAGAACCCGCCTCTTGATGGTGTTGCTTCTCTGGTAACGACGAAGAGAAAATTGAGAATGTAATGTAAAGAGTGCGACATCGGAAACCGAAAGAAGAACTCGCCTCTTGACGGTGTTGCTTCTTCCGACCGCGGCAAAGCAAAGAATGAAAAGATGATGCAAGGAATGCGACTCCGGAAATCAAAAGAAGAGCCCGCCTCTTGACGGTGTTGCTTCTTCCGATTGTGGCGAAGCGAAGAATAGAAAGGTAATGCAAAGGGAGCGAAGAAAATTTGGAGAAAGCATATTCGATAGATTTTTGTTTTTTTAAAGAAGAAGGCAATTGCATGAGAAGAACTCAGAATTTCAGGTTTGGCGGAATCTAAATTCAGATTTTCAAATTTGCTGAAATCGGATTTCAGATTTCAGATTTATTGAAATTCCAATTTCAGATTTCGTGCGGGATTAACAGGTAAGAAAAGGTTTTGAAATGGGAGGGATCTCGCTGGTTGCAGGTTTGCACTTAGAGAAAATGAAGCCATAAATCACAGATTTCAAAAATCCATTCAGAAAATCAACTCATGTTTCTATTTCGGTTTTGCCTTAAATTTCAGATTTCAGAAATCCACTAAGAAATTCAAATCCCGTTTCTATACTTCTGTGACGTCCATAGTTAACTACCAAGAGGTATTGAAATTTGGGTTATTAAGGCAAGAAAATTAATAAGAAATTTGGGTTTCTATACCGCTGGTAGCTATGTAAGATCGAGATTTCAGAAGAGAGAAAAAAAAAAACGTATCCGCAATCGGATTTATAGAGGCAAAATTTTTAAACTAAACATCATTAGTGATTTAATTAGCTAATTAGGTTGGATAAAAAAAATTAATAAAATAGACCTAGTCGGTCGTGAGCGTATAGACCGGTCATGCTCGGCTAATTAATTTTTTTAAAAAAATAATTGACAGTCCTCATTTTTTGAACATATCAGGTTCATTAGGTGTCGGAATTTGGCGTAGTTGGTGTCGTTGGAAAGATAATGAAAAATTCTACAACTTTCATGTTGACAGCTTTCGACGAATCTAGCCCGTTGAGCCGCAATTTTTGCAAATGTGTGAGATGTGAAGTTGTAAAAAATAATAATATTGATGCAGCCCTCGTTTTTTGGTCATATCAAGCTCATAAGTTGTCGGATTTTGGCGTGTTTAGCATCGTTGGAAAGATAATAATAAATTTTACAACTTTTATGTTGATACCTTTTGACGGATCTCGCCCGATTTTTGCAAATGTATTTTTTTTTTAAAAAAGTAGAGTATTAATTTTTAATATTTGGAAATGTAAAAAATTTGACGTTGCAAAAAATTAAAAATATTACGATAACACTCGTTTGTATGATCTTAACACAATGCTTGTTGAATACATATTTTTTTTTTTATAATATTAAACATTGTAAGTGTATTAATTTTTTCGATATGAGTCTAAATAGTTGTGAGTTAACCAAATAAAACTAAATTGATAATAAACAAAAGTATAATTGTACAATCAGCTGAATCTGAATAAGTGGACATAACAAATAAAAAAACAGATATGACTACATGACATAAAGTACTAAAAAAAAAATACAACTATGTCGATGTGGCGGTGGAATCGCATTCTGGGGTGTAATGAGATGGTGGTCGGCGTGGCCGATCACGCAAATGATCTTCGACAATCCTCCTCGTCCACCTTCTCACCGGGTTGTTGCGAACATCCCGGTAAAATATGTGGTATCTCGGAAGCGAGATGGCGGCGAATAATTATATAGGTGTCGTGAATGAGGTGGAGCATATGTAAGCGGGATCGGCATGCCATGGGTTCATCTCGAGACATGCGTCACGATATGAATCTTGGGGTGGTAGTGTGAATGGATAGGGTCGTCCCAGCGGTGTATATGATGGACCCACATCCGGTGCATGCAATACTCGGCGATGCGAGAAGTGCAGAAATACATATCGCTGTATCTGGCGTAGGATATATGCATGTTCACTCGGATCCGCATACGGTTGCTCATGTCGTCGATGGATTTACGAAATTCTATGTCACCTCTCTGTAGAAATAGCGAAATATATCTTGATGTTGGGATGTGTCACCGAAGAAAGTAAATTTATATCGGGGTTTCAGAGGAAAGCAAATTGTAATTTCACATAGACTTACCATCGGCGATCTCCGGTACGGGGTAGTATGTATCGAGCTATCGTGCCTTTAGCGTATAAAGTGAAGCCCAGATCGGTACCACCTCATTATAACGGTTGATCGGCGGCTCCCGATCATCACGTCTTTGAATCCACGGTCACAACCAACTCCGCGCCGCTGTGCAATGTATGAGTGGTGGTACCGCGCTCAATCAGCGTCGGCCTTTCCTCGTCCATCAACGAACAAGCGATGGATCTATCGGGTCAACATCAATCATGGGAGGCATGCGGCGTTTGATCACCACGATCGGCGAGGTGCCACTCTACCCTCTTCCAACAAATCAGTGGTACTCTGGCTAGCCATATCTCCTCTCCCTACAAACATATATCTGCGATGCGCATGCGGATCTGATGTCCATATGGCTCCCAGATGACCTGCACATGTACCATAAGTTACTCTGAAAATTAAAATTCCATGACGAGTAAATAAGTAAAAATGGCGCTATTTAGCGTGCGACTTTGCGAAGTCCATCCAACTCATCCATACTCGATGTTGGATCTTTGGCATTTCTCGAACAAATCCTTCATTCCGACATCCAACTAAGACCAATGTCTCCGGGATAGGGAACACGTAGGTGCGCCAACATGAATGTGCTCCCATATACTGCGATAAATGAATACATCCTGCTATGTTCTTTGCGATTGCGTTTGCCTCATGCAACTCTCTGTAAAGATACATAAACGCAGTGAGCCCAGAAACCACGAAAGAATGAACATCCTCTAGTAATGGTAGATCTTTGCGGGTGGACCTCGAGCACAGTGTCGGGAAGAAGAAAAGACCCGATGACAAGCGGTATGTATGCTCGATATGCATAATAAAGCGGAGCTACGGTAGATCTAAGTATGAATCTCGTAAAAGTCCGCGACCATCGTAAAGGTAAGCATGTGCGTGCATGCGCCCATATGAAACTGCGAGGTGACATGTGGATGGATAGGATCACGATACACGGTTTCTGGCTCGGGATGCGCTCCAATCAACTCATCACAACGATAGCCCCGCGTCTCCCTCCACCAACGACAACCGCACATAAGAGGAGGGCCATCGATCGAGCGCCCGGGATCGCCATAGCGTCACGTAGTGTGATCGTCATCTCTATAGCAAAGTGAAATGTGTTCGTCTGCGGGCACCGGCTCTAATGGCGTCGGTAAGTGATGATCCGGCAATATGCGCATCTGCGAGACAATCAAAAGCATCTCATGCACCCATGAATCGAGGGCAATTAGCAGGCCATTCCGAACATCAACAAATGCCTCAGCGAAACACGCAATCGAGAATGGAGCATGCATGACTACGTTAGTAAAACAAGCATACATTGGCACATAAATAACTTCAAAAAATGACGTACCGAATCAGGATGTGCTGCTCTATGTCTACCACGTAACACAGCTATGCTAGGGTGCACCCTAGGTGGTGGACCGTAGTCCTCGATGGTGTCCTCTCAGTGCGTCGCCTCCTCTGGTGGCGGGGGGCTTCCGCGAACATCTTAACCTGGTATCGTTGAGGCAAACAACATAGTCAGCATTTAAAAAATAGACAAGAAATGAAATTGTCAAAGAGAAATAAAGTCTCGTGCCTATAAAATAGATGCATTATCCTGAAATCAGATATTTACACGGAAGCAAACCTTCAACTTATACACAGAAGATTGAAAACAAAAGCATAAACATTTCACTTAAGCTAAAAAAACAAAATTAGTAGATTAGTTTAATTAATTTTTATTATTTTAAAAAAGTCATACTGCAGAAAATTTTGTTATCTAAAAAGTTAAATTTTTTGTTATTTCCTTAAATGAAATATTAGACATGCTCCAATTATTGACACGCAAGAAATATATGTTCATATATGACGTAAAAATATTTGACATGGGAGGAAGAAACTGCAAGAGAGATTAATCTCCAGTTCTCTAAGCCTGCCTGGAGCTCCCGTGTATTTCAGCTTTCATGATCTCCAGATGGCAACTAATAATTTTTCTCGTTTGCTGGGAACAGGTAATGGTGATTTTCCTCATTTTTTCCTTTCTTAAAATACAAATTTTCATATGTGAATTGGTTTGAAAATATATGATTTGCCAAGTTCGGATTATTATTATTTGCCCTGTTTGAAGGTTTGTTTTAAGATTATGCTGTTTCTTCACATAATTTTGGTTTCAAAACAAGGAGTTTCCTCTCTGTCTCTCTCTCTCTCTCTCTCACACACACACATATATTTCTGACAAAAATGATAAAATTTAGAACTTCTGAGATTATATTTAAAAAAGTGCAGCATTTCTATAAAATAAAATCAATTGCTGAAATGTTTCAAGGGCTCGAGAAATTTCAGATTTACTCTTACAGTCCTGGGAGCAAATTACAGGACTGTTAATTGTACTAAACTGCATGAAAATAAAAGAAATCAAACTCACTGCTCATAGCATTAATGCTTTATTTTCCTTTATTATTTTCACCTCACATTGAAATGAAAGTGATTAAGGGATTGTTTCATTAGATGCTGTTAAAATAGATGCATTTTAGAAATATAGGATAAATTTTATATATATATATATATATATATATATATATATATATATATATATATATATATAGTTGCTTGGTTAAGTGCAAATCAAAGGCATTGAAATAGTTTTTTATTTGTTATGATACATTTTAAATGCACTGTAATGAGGACGAGGACAAGAACATGAACTTATGAAGGTGACAAGCAGTGATGCAAGCAAGAGCCAATGAGAGACAAGTACACCGTAGGACTACTGCAATCATAAATAAAGCAAAACATTTCATAAACAGTAGGACTACTGCAAGTAGACAATATGACATAAATCCGTAGTTAAAATATATGAGAGACAAGTACACAGTAGGACTAATACAATAATAGCATAAATACACAACATGACATCAAACAACAGACTCCAAAAACATCACACTCGTTAATGCATGGCGAGGACATCGACTGCTATGATAGTCTTACAAGCGGCTGCATACGAACTTTAAAGAATGTTCTCATCCATGGTATTTTAAATCGCTGTTCGCCTTCCGTGACTTTCGCTTAATATTGGGGTTATAAGTTTCATAATTGCTTCTCGCGGATGTGATCCCCTTCCTCCCGAATCGTATCACATGAAACTCTCCCGGTAGTGCTAATATAATTCGCAAGTCGTAGTACACGAGACATACCGCACGTGGTTTGTGGGTATGGCTCAAACCGCAATCACGCGGTGGACAAGGTAGGTGATAAGACCGTGGTTCTACACGCATAGCACTCATAGTTTAAACTTCAACTTTGTTCATTGTCGACATCAAACACTTGATACTCGACATGCTAATCCTAACGTTCGTAATCTTCGCCTCGCGCTCATTAGCAATAAGTGTAGCTTTTAATGCGAGGGGAAAACAAGTTTTCTTGTTGCCTTCTAGAGTGGCAGCCTTTTCAAGACGCTTGTGAAAATGAAACTATATTATAGTACACGCCATAATCGAGCTTGAATAGTAACCACGCACGCTTAAAGCACAAGCACTCGCCGATTTGTCGCCATAGTCGCACTGCACTGCTATCATGAGTTTGAGTCCACCGCTGAACATCCCTTGAAACTAGCCGTCAGATGCCTCCCGCTAATATTCTTAATGTCCGACATGTGCCTTTTGAAAATTCGATGTCATCCGTTTCCCCGCAACATACATTTTCGACACATGAATTACATCGCCTATGCCAAGTCGACGCATCTACTCTCTTGAAGTTCTCCCAAAATGGCGCAATAAACGATGAGTACCATGGGAAGATTTCTCGACCCTGACAAGACCTCGCATGTCTATCTGAGATGAAGCATAGATCACCCCTCGTAGACACTAATGGGATCAAGTCCTGAAGAGTTTGCAAAAACCAAATCCAAGACTCGATGCTTTCTGATTCAACCACCGGGAACAACCCATCTCAAGGATCCCAACAAAGATAAGTAGAGTGCCTCATTACCCGTGAGAAAAGTCCCATCAAGACACGTAACCGCACAATATCGCCAACCACGTATTGACGGCTCAAACAACTGTAATGGAATCTATTCGAGTGGACTGCATTTAAATCAACTGCATGATGTGCAAACAGAAGCCATAAATTTTCCCAATGATTTGTAAGATTCCTCCCAACTGCCAAAAATAAATTTTAATCGCTGTCATCCCAATCTTCATATAAGACACTCAGATATTGAACTTCACTCTATACCTATAATCTCAGCTTGAGATCCAACTGACGCCTGACTGCAGGGTTGATGAAATAACTTATAAATTGGCCGGTATCGCTCGTGTCCAAAGATAAGAATTGAATGGCTACAACCGTGAGAGAGCCAACCAATTCTCCAAGTTCCACCCAACCTCTTAACTGAAAGGTGCATGTAAACGCTACAAACATGGTCTCACTGGGTCAGAATGGCGGGTACACAGCACAGTAAATATTGATTTGCTTGAGGCATATATGACATATTCAACATTGTTTAAAATAATTACCCACCACAAGAACAAATCGCTTCTTATCATGAAAGCATATACCTTCCACTAATTCATCTCGGGTGCAATTCTCGCTTCAAGATTGAATCATCTCGATGGGCCATCAAATGCAAGGTCTTCATCCCATTCTCTTTGGAGCAAGCATATAATCATTATTATGTATAAAATGCTCCTCAAGATGACTCGTTCTCGAGTAATCGACAATCAAATCTCGACCGTATGGGATGGTTCTCGCCGCTCTTAAATCGCCGAGTCAATATAATCGTCATCATCCTCATCACTACTATCTCCACTGCATAGTTTCATATTCAACATTTACATCGATGGTGGGTTCACATCATTATCAGGGTCACCGTCACCCATTTGAGCAGAGCTTGTGCTAGTAAAATAATCATTTTCCCCGCTGCAGCCTCATATATCTCCCCTTGAGTACTTATCTGAGGAGGTGGTGTTATGTAATCGTGATTCCACCACTTTGATGGTCGACCACGCTGCTAACCAACCCATCTCCACGGGAGTTCCTCAAATTCGACATACACCACAATGATCGAACATGTGAATAATAGTCTCACAAACTTCATCCTCAATGTGTGTCGCAATAAATCCGCCCAAGGAAAACCACCCACCAGAAATTTTGATGGATCTAACTTCAACGACCTCATAACTCTTCTCCGTAATTCCTCAAATTTAATCCGTCGTGAAATTTGGATTGACGCATTTCTCCCACCAATATATGTTGGAATGAACTCATCACTTACTCGAAGTTCACCATCATAATAAAGAACAATAAATACACTATTCAACTCATCACAAATAACGAAACACCGATTCAAACGCTACCTATTACGCACAAAAATCTGATTAATATATGACAAAGATGACTGAAATACTTACACATTCAAGCCATCACTTGGTCCTAATATTTCAGCATAACAAACAGAATCCAACTACTGCAATATGACAAATAAAATCAAAATCCAATCATTCTCTTTTGAAGCAATAATAAAACATCCCTAAACTACACATACATACTTCCTAAATAAAAAATAACATTGCACAAAAAAATTAAGCTTTTCCTACATAAAATTGCACATTCGATCGATCACGATCTCCTAAACCCTAAATTAAACTACACATACACATTTCCTAAATAAAAAAAAATATTGCACAAAAATGAAGTTTTCCTACATAAAATTGCACATTTCGATCGATCACAGATCTCCTAAACCCTAAATTAAACTACACATACACATTTCCTAAATAAAAAAAAATAACTTTGCACAAAAATGAAGTTTTCTAAATAAAAATTAGACATTCGATCGATCACATCTCATAAACCCTAAATTAACTACACATACACACTTCCTAAATAAAAAAAAAACACTAAGAAAAAAATGAAGCTTTCCTAAATCAAAATCACAAGACACTGATCGATCAGATCTCCTATGAATATCATAACAATTAGCTAAACTAACCAAATAAACTCATACAAAATACATTTCTTTTCGCTTAGGGTTAGAAATACCTAAATCGGCAAAAAATAAACCTTCCAAGTTACTTTCTCGCCTGACTTCCTGCCGGCGGTGATCCTACCGGGTAACAAGTCGGATCGCTACAGATCCGCGTAAGAAAGAGCAGAAGAAAATAGGAAACCCGAGAGCTTGTTCTCGGTTCCCAAATTAGAGAAGTCAATGGCGCCGGCGTGACGGCATCCTGCCGGGCCACGTCAGACCAGCCTATTGATTTTAATTTTTATCCAGCCTAATTAGCTAATTAAATCACTAATGATATTTAGTTTAAAAATTTAGCCATTTACAGAATTTACACAAACGGAAGCTTATGGAGGAAGGGAAGAAAAGAAAGGAAAGGAAGAAGATGAAGGAGAGAAAGAAGAAGAGAAGATCTTACCCTTTTTTTGCTTGAGGGAAGCAGTTGAGAGAGAGGGATGCTTGTCGCATGTTCTTGGAGAAAAAGCCGTCGGTTTGGAGAAGGAGGGAACGGTTGAAAGAGGTCTCAGCTCGTTATTTTTTTTTTGTTTTTTTTATAAACAAAATTTTTTTTTCTCTTTATAAAAAAATTATTTAGTATGAGATTTTAGTAGCGTTAAAACTACTTTAAAATAAACTTTTTTAAAAGTAAAAGCTTTTGGTAAGTTTTTACTTTTAAAAAAGTTTGTTTTGAAGTAGTTTTTAGAAACGCTACTTTAAAACGTCCTATATAAACAACTTTTTATAAAGAGAGTAAACGACGCTTTTATAAAAGAGAAATTCAAACCTATTTTAATAAACGCTTTTAAAAAACGCAACAAAAAAAGCTAAAACAAACGACTCAATCACAGAAGAGGGAAGGCTCGTGGAATGGGGAACGTAAGAAACGGTCGTATGGGTTGAGGAATAGGCGGTTTATTAAAGTAAAAATAGAGCAATAGGATTATGTTAGGATTTTTAAATTGACTTTTAAATTGAGTAATCGACTTTAATGTAAATTTTACGATGATATAATTAGATAATCAATACATATATGTCGATTCAGATGATTCCGACGAACGGCGCACCGTTCACAATCGAGATCGTTGGTCGAACCGCATCAAATGAGTCAATTTCAAAATATGTCGCCGCTGATCACTGATTTTCGCGACTTCCAAATTAATAAACAGCCTTACTTGATATATGAGCTTCAAGCTAACAACATCTATTTCATAGAGTTTGTGTCGTTGACCGACATGTGCAAAAGCACACCGACTTGCTCTTGATCATCAAGTTCTACAATATTTATATCTTGACCAGTTTCGAAGTTCTGAACGCGATGGCGAAGTCCGTTCGTCGATCGGAGGTCATTTGGGTTAATTTTGGTGACGTCCAGTGCATTTCAGTCTCGATTTGCCCGTCGTCATTTCAAATCACTCGACATTTGCCTAGACTTGTCCGAATTGAACGCGGACAATCTCATTTGATAGTTTTCGATGTTTAACAACATGATCGCCACAATGGGTCGTTTCATCGTTATGTTTTTCGACTCGATATGCGTGTCTAATATCGATAGCGCTTAATCAATTGATCGTTAGATTTTGCAATATTTATATTTCGATCAATTTCGACATTCTAAACGTGACGACGAAGTCCGTTCATCGATCAGAGATTGTTTTGACCATTTTCAATGACGCCCAAGATTGAGCCGATTTGCATACTATCACCAAGACGCCGAATTTAACTTCATGTCTTTCGATTTATGACACATTTGAGGAGGTCAACAAGAATTAGATTTAGAAGTAAGAGATTAGCTGTTGGGTAATTTGAACCAGAAAAAAACTCAGTAATACGATTAAAAATAAAAAGAGGTTGTATAATTTTATCAAACTAATCTCATTCCTCCTCTGAAGGCGACCACAAATAATTGTGATCCTTTAAAGCATACTTTGAAAACACAGCTTTGTAATAAAAAAAATAGAATGAAGCATTTTATATGTTGAGTTCCAACGAGTCAGAACATCTGAGCAAAGTAATTTTGAAGTTGATAATCATATATGTCTAGCAATTCCACCAAATTTATGCAATCTACTTGGCGACCTCTTTATAAAAATGATAGATTTTCACACTTTCTCAATGATTTGACTAATTTTCTTCAAATCATCTTGAACCATCAAATTCAAAATATGACCAACACATCTAACATGAAAAAAATCTCCCATAAAAAGAAATGCAAACCTTCTACTAAATAGAGCTTTCAAATTTCTAGAAGCAACATCATTAGTAAAAGCATTATCTAATGTGATTATACAAATTTTATTTTGAATACCCCATTGCAACAAAATTTCAGAAATAGCCTCAGAGATAACATAACCATTATGAGAAGGATCCAAATAAATAAAGCTTATTATTCTACTTTGCAACTTCCAATCATAACCGAGAAGTGCACAAATACGTATATAGCCAGCTTTGATGTCCAACAATCTGAAGTAAGGGAAACATGCTCAACCAACTAAAGATTTTTTTTAAGTTTTTCTTTCTCTAAAACATAAACTTCTATGCACTCTTCTTTGATAGAATGCTTAGATATTTTATGAAAATTAAGATTCATTGATTTTATCAGAATATTGAACCATAAATACTCAACCATTATGAAGGATACTCATGAACAATAATCATTTTGATAATAATATTTTAATTCTACTATGATCATAAGTAGAAGAGACACACAAAAGAGACATTAAATCATCACCCTCTATATCTTCTGCAATTGGATCAAAGAGTTTTTGTTTTTTCTCTTTCGTAGTTATTTTACTGTAATGATGGGGTTTTAAATGTCTATTTATTTGAGAAGTAGTACCTATTTTCTATTTGAGCTATGATTTAGAGCAATAATTGTGTTTTCATTTCTCTATCATCTTACCTTTCTCAGAGATAGAAGTTTGGTAAAAATGTTGCCAAATTTCTAATCTCTGCCTTTTGTCTTTGATGTCTTATAATAATTTTCTCAATACTTTCATTAGGAGTACTAATATTATCATCTGAAGGTTAATTAGAACTTATGAACTGATTTTGAGAATTTGTAGCCATTGTCTATAAAATGAAATAAGAACCTTAATGTTAATAAACTGAATATGTTAAAGGTAATAATGCATGTATGTAAATTTTTATGTATGCTAACAAAAGAACACTCAAACTCCAATGGTTTCTGCATTGCTCGATCATTTTATACATATTGACTTTTATTAAGCATATCCAAGAAAACAGAGCATGTCCATCATAACCACTTTTTTTAACTAGACATAAGAGTGTGAAAAAAATAAATAGCAAACAATAATATCATCTACACTGCCAAATGAGCCAATATAATAGTAATAACACATCTAAAAATAAAAAATGTCATTATCTACCAACAAGTTGTAGACCCACAGAACTATATATCCGCAAGGCCACAAATTATCACAAAGTATCAATGTCCCGGATTAGGAGTGTGAAAGCAGACTTACTCACAAGTAATAGCTTTTGATAAAAACTACTAACAATGCATTTATGCAAGCTCAACAATACCACTATAATAATACAAACCCGGGCAAGCTCTACAAAAATAATACAAACCCTCGGCAATACAAGCAGCACCAGGCCACCAACAAGTCGTATACTTGAATAATACAAAGTCGAGCATTTGAGCAAAGCTACCAAAGCAAGCCATATCCACTAACTAACAAGTAATAACCATAGGTTATATGTCTATAGCAAATAACCGAGAGACAGCCAGAGGCAAGAGGTCCAGAAAGCTAGAAAATGAAAAAAACAAAACCCTCCTCATTCTTGGTGTATTTTTAAGCTAGTAAAAATACAAAATTCATGTGATCAACATTGAGAGCAAAAGTATCTAATAGAAATAGTCAGTTACGAATGAGTTATTTAGAACAACAGTTCAATAGTTACTGATCGATGCCAATAAAGATATGATACTAGATATAGAGATAACAACTAAAAAAACCCTCATTCTCGGTTTATTTTTACGTTATCGAAATATAGATGTAGAGAAAACATAAAAACCTTACAGAGATTGTTGCTCGGAGATGATCGAGACTTCCAGAAGAGGTAAATTCTCGATTATATAACAATGGCACAAAGAACTTAACTGTTTAAGAGCAAATCAAGAATGGATACGCCGATCGAGAATCAAAAGATTGATAGAAGAAAATAATTGGAGAGTCAGAGTCGAGGCCTTGAGGGTTAGGGCAGAGTCGCAAAGTAGAAATAAACTAGAATTTGTGAAAGCGTTGTGATTCTTGTGAAAAGAATCTTATAAAACTACTTTGATGGTAAATCACAGTCGTATAAAATAAATCAAACGATCATCTCGATGAACGCGGAATAAACAGTTCGATTCGAGACGATTTGCGAATCGAGCTATGTTGGGATCGAAATCGGCTCGATTAAATAACCGATTTATCGTAGCTCGGCTTGATTAGTTCAAATCAAGCTCGATTCGATCCAAAACCGATCCGATTTTCTAGTGATTTTCGATTATCGATTAAAACTAACAGCTCTACCTTCAACACCATTTCGTCTCGGACATCAAAGGTCGAGCTGATATCGGACAGCGAAAGATGCGGTTGACTTCTCGAACAGCAGCAGAAGCAGCTCGTCAATGGCGACGACAAGGGAGATTTGCGAAGGGAGTTTGCTGATACGAAATGTTACGCGTCAAGGAATGTGAATGCTGAGACAAGGTCGAGGATTACATGGAGGTTTGTGAAAGCGGACGACAACAACTGCTATACTAATTATAATGAAAAGCTAAAGCAAAAACCCTTAATCTTTCCCCACAAGACATGGGGTAGCTCTAAATATTGTTATAATGCAAACCAGAAAATCATCCATATGAGCAGTGTATTCAGAGAAATTCCCTTCTCCATCAGAGAAAAGAGAAATTGGTATCAGTACTAGTGCAAGCATATGAAAGAAACAAGTACAAACTTTACATACGAAAGAAATAGACTAATTTTTTAAATAAGTATGGTTTAAAATGTAATTAGTAATTTAAGTATTTTTTTAAAAAATTAAATATAGTTATAAATATGCTTAACTAATACTATCATTACATCAAATTGACACGCTACTGCTTTAAGTATCTAATCTTACATTACGACGATGAGTGTTACATAAATCGCTCGTTAAACTAATTTACACGTAACTATTTTTTTTTTAAATATTTTGTAACTTCTAGATTTGACTATTATCTATCATTTTACCCAAACCATATGATGCTTATATAAAACCTATAATTACTTCCATCAATATTTTATTAAATTCTTAATATTTTATCTCAAATTGCATAAATATATGAATTTGTTAATTTAATTTATTTTGATGAAAATTTTATAAATAAGCATATTTTTAATGGCTTGCACATATTTTTATTTTATATTTTATAAAATTTTGATAAATTAATAGAAAAATATAGTTTAAATAACTTTTTATTTAATTCTATATTTGTTTATATATAAACTGGAGCCTTTCATCTTGAATATATTAAATAAATTGAATTTTGAAAATCCTTATGTTTGAATGATAAATGTTAGATTTATCTTATGAATAATGATAAGATCAAAATTTTGTCCACATGAATAAGGATAAACATTAATATTTAGTCTAATATCTTAAATGATGAAAATAATATATTAGTCGTTAGTGTATAAAAAGATCTATATATGTACATAAATATGTAGAAATGAAGAGAAAAATTTATTTCAAATGCATTTAACCTTTTATTATAAAAGAAATTATATAAGTCACTCTTCCAGTCAGTTATTATCAAGTAAAATTTTAAATAATATATATGTGTGTGCGAGTGTGTGTGTGAGGTTAAAAAAATTCTTGAAAATAATTCAGGTAATTTTACACTTTTCACAATGTCATTATTTTTTAATAAAAAAAATCTTCATCTTAAACAAATTTGGAATTAAATAAAAAATTATTTAAACTATATTTATTTACTAATTAATCAAATACTTGTAAAATATAGCATAAAAATATACGCAAATCATTAAAAACATATCTATTTATAAAATTTTCATCAAAATAAATTAAATTAATAAATTCATATATTTTTATAATTTGAGATAAAATATTAAGAATTTAATAAAATATTAATTGAGAGAATGAGAGGTTTTATATAAGCATCGAAGGTTGGGTAAATCCGATCGATAATAGTAGAGACAATTCAGTTGGCAAAATCTTTAAAATAATAATTACACGGCTTGTATATATATAAGTCGTCCAGTCAATATTATTAGATTACGACACTTGAGCAACAGAGCGCATGATTTGGCGTTGGCGAGAATCGCCGTTAAGCAGACATATCTATATTTAATTTTTTTTAAAAGATACTTAAATTATTAATTATATTTTAAATCATACTTATTTTAAAAAATTTATCAAAAAGAATTGAGCTGCGAGAGTATGAAAAAGAGATCACAATCTTTTGAAAAATTTTCTTACTTGTTCTGTTTTTCATAGATGTTTTGTCAGAGGTTTTGTTTGCTGATTGGATACCTTAACCTACAGTTAAATGATATCAGAGTGGCCCATTTGGCAATTGCCAAGAATCTCTCTTTTTTAGAATGATGAGCAAAAATTCTTAAAGTGTATCAATAAAATCTTTAAAATACTTGAAAATTACTTGAAATAGATTCAAGCAGATTTTTGCATGGTTTGTTTGAAGCAATAGAACAGATGAGATCATCTATAACTCCGTTGATGTTATTCACAGTTTTAGTGAGAGCACCAATTTTTCGTGAACCAAGAGCTCGTAGTTTTTGGTAGAAATGGACAACAGTGTCACGGAAAAAAGATCCAATGTGAGTGTATTTTTCAGGAATAAATGATCAGCTGCATGTAACTTCTTTTTGCAAGCATTAATCTACTTGTAGCACGAGAATGCAATTTCAGATGAAAATTTTTGCAACAAAGCTCGCAGATAATACAAATGATCAGTAAACAGATAATACAAATGATCAGTAAACAGTGGATTGTTACCTTTTTGCTTTGGGTTTCTCAGATAGGCATTTTCGGAACTGTGACGGAGGGAGGGTGCGATATTTGTTGTAAAGTAAATTATACTTTGAGCTGTAGTTGGAGGCGTCAGCCATCGTGCATCTCTCGCCGTTCAAGGCATCAACCCAACCTCCGAAGACGAAGAAGAAATAGTGTTAAAGAGAGTGTTATTTTTGTTGTGTTAAACAAGTTTTAGATGATATATATATATATATATATATATATTGTATGTGTCATAAAATTTATAGCAGTAGAATAAACTTTTATATCTTAACTTTATATAGAAATTACCATAGTTGAAAAAATAATAAAAACTCAAAATGTGAAAAATCCCAAAGAGAAGGAAAAATGTGAGCCTAACATTAAAAATACTCCATTATGCATCTGCTTTAGAGTACAAAGTTTGAATCTTCCCGATAACGAGATTACAAGGTTATATGTAGGAAATCCTAGTAATGAAAATTCCAGAAGCAAGTTACAATAGCTATGTGACAGTGGTTGCACTGTAATGATTGTTGGTGTCAGTCGGCGATGATAATAGGTGGCGATTGGCGGCGACGACGGTGATGACGAAATTCAAACTTATAGTTCTCTCCCAGCTTTCTCCCAAGTTCACTTAGACTTATAACTCTTCTAGACACTAAGAACTCCTGAGTCATAAGACACTTCTAGTGATTAGGTGAATACTTAATCTAAGCGTAGAGACTTAGAAGTATTAATCATAAGAATAGGCTATGCCTTAGGGTTTAAGGAAATTACTTATCCCATAGCCTAAACCCAATATAGGTACACTTTCTCAAATCAAACCCAAATTCAATCCTCAAACCAAATCTCAAATTCAAATTTAAATTCTGAATCTAATTTCAAATTTGACTCCAAACGATTGAAACCCAAAATCAAATTCAAATCCTAAAACTCTTCCTAAGCCATATGAACCACATTCATAAGATTAGCCAAAATTTCTTTTAGTTCAAAGCAAACTCAATTGATTTCTTTATAAATCAATCATTCTTTCATTTATATTCACAAATATAAATGAAATCCAAATTCAAATGACTAAAACTATATCGAAAATCAAATCCAAACTCAATCTAAGCCCTTTAAGCCAATTCTTTGGACTTAGCCAAATTATATCCAAATCAAGTCAAAACTAATAAGTTTTCTCTCGAATCAATCATTCATTCGATCATTTATCCAAATATAAATAAAATCTATAATCATCAAACCAAATTCAAGTCAACCCAAGTCAAGCCTAACTTAGTCCTTTTGACTTAAAACTTTTAATTGAGCCAAAACCTATTGGACTCCAAATTGATTGCCGTTGAATTTATATTTTAATCTAGTACTCATATATAAGTTTAACTAAACTTGAATCAAACCAAAACCAAACTTGACCCAAAGTGACCTAAAGGATCCATTTGAGCCAACTTTCTAATCCAACCCAAATTGGATTGAACCAAGCTCACCAAAACCCTCCACCATGGTTGTTGATCACCCTAGAATGATCATTTACAATCAATTGGGTCAAACCATGTTAAGTTAGTCATTTGACCAAGTCAACCCATAGTCCAAATAAATCAAAACTAGCCAAAACTCATCCTACATTAAATTGATTAAAACCAATGATTTGAATCAACCCAAAGTCAATATTTAAATATGATTTGACCACCAATTTAGCCAAACCAAGCCCAATTGGCCATTTGATCCAAGTTGACCCAAATTGACCTAAAGGACTACATTAGATCAAATCATGATCTAACCCAAATTGATTACAACCAATGGTTGAAATTCATTCCAAATTGATTATTAAGCTTGACCAAAGCCATAATTAAATCCAAGTTGATCAATCGAGCCCAATTGGTCAACTTGACTCAACCTAGCCCAAATTGGCCTAAAGGATCAATTTAGCCTATAACCAAATTAAATCTAAATTAATTTAAACCAAAGACCACATTCATCTTCAATTAGCTAATTGAACATGAATCAACCCATAATACAAGCTAATTTGGCCAACTTTGGTCAAATGGGTCAATTTGACCTAATATGACCCATATGACCCAAATTGGGTCAAATCCCTTGAAACCAAGCTAAGACTCATTGGGGGCTGATCAAACCTGACCCAAACCCATTTGGGATCAGTTCAAAACCAACCCAACCCATTTAAATCCCTCATGGATCCCCCCCACATGGGATTCCACCCAATCTCATTTAATTCTCCCCCATCACCTGCACTTAACTCCTCCCCAATATTTACATTGAATAGAGCTGATCATATGGCAACAAGAAAAGATTTTGGAGCAAAAATTTGAAGTCGTGAATCAATCCATCATCTATCCTAATCACCTCAAGCAAGATGATAATTAATTTGGAGCCAAAAAATTCAAAAAAAGTGGATTTTCGACCATTATAAAAGGAGGGAGAAATGAGGCTTTAGATCTCTTTCTCCCATCACCACTCAACTCCCAAAAGCTCCCCAAAGTAAAAAGGAACTCATCCCCCACCTCTTTTAGCCATTCTTGAGCTCAAAAACATAAATAGTTTCTTTTCCGGTGAGGTGACGATAAACATTGGAGAAGATGACATTTTGAAGGAAGGTGAAGGTTAAAAATTAGTCCAAAGCTTCCTCACATACCTAAGAGTTCGCTCGGATCTTCCAAAAACCAATCTGAGGTAAATTTACTTTAGTAGATCTTAGGATTTCTCGCATTTTATGTTAATTTACTTGCGATTTTAGGAATTTCCCCTAGACAATTGTGCATTTTTACTTTAAATCATCTCAATTATAAAATAGAATTTTTCCGGTGCGAATCGACGTGAAAATGGGTCCATTTGGCAAGTTTTCACTCAGAAATCCCATTTTTCCTTAAAAAAAAAAAAAAATCTATTTTTACTGTTCACCATCGGCGGGGCTACAACCACCATCCAATCCCACGGTTCACGGGATCGAACGGCTCAGATTGCGCATGGATCCAGGCCTTTGGATCACCTGATGCGATCTGGATCATCTGATCGCGTGGTTCGCTGTCGGGGACCGGTCGGCGTGTCGTCGCGATCTAACCCTGCGTCACGATGCAATCATCCGATCAATCAACGGTCCGAGCAAGCCATGGGTGCTCAGGTGGTTGGCCGTCATCCCTTGCGGCGGCGCCGCGTATTTTCTTTTTATAAAAAAAATTAATTTAAATCACCTAAAATTTCAAAAATTCATGGAAAATAAAATACTTAACCAAAAATTGTAAATAAGGGCTTGTTGGATTTATCTTTCCAAGAGGAAACTAACAAACTCGAAATCCCCAAATTTCACTAAGTATTTTGAGCTTAATTTAAGTTTAGGTGAAAATCAAATTTTATTAATTAAACCAAAAATATATGTTGGATTAAGTTGAAATTTTTGGGCATTGAAAGTAATGTTAAAACACACCTATCAAAAAAATTTCAAGTGAAAAAAGACTCTAGATTGAGAGAAATTAAATTTTGAAGTTCACATTGTCCATTTTAATAAAATAAATCAAATAACAATTTTGAAATTTACAAAAATCTTCAAAATGGCTAAAATCACTTCAATTGACATCTAGGACTCTTAAAAAAATAATGTGATATTCTGAATCCTAATGAACCCAAACAAACACTTAAGAGTAGAGTTTAATCAATTAAGGAGTTAATTAAAATATAATCTAAAAATAATTTAAATATCAAATCAAAATTAGAAATGGAATAGCACTTAAGAAATCATTAATCAAACCTCAAATCATAATAATATCATACTTAGAGAAAATTAAATTAAATATGATTAAACCTATTTAAGTTAATAAAACTCAATTAAATGATTAAATCTTAAATCAAACTTAAAATTAAACAAATCTAGGAAACATTAACATGGGTCAAACTAGTATAACTAAACCTACACTAAGCATGAAATCTTAATCATATGATACTCCTTAATGAGTATAAATAAACTGAAACTAGTTAATCATTAAATAAACTAAAAAAATTAAATTGCTTAATAAACCAATTCAACATAATCATTTAATACAAATCGAATTAAACCAAATAAAATTAAAGTAAACTTAATTAACATATAATTAAATCACACCCATTTGGAATAAGATAATTAATTAACCATTATATTTCAACCTAATAACTAAATCAAACAAACATAATAAGTGAATCAAATCAATAAAACTCTAATAATAAATAATCGAACTTAATTGAAATGAAATAAACAATTAATTCACTTAATAATAATGATGGTAATAACAATAATCCTTTAATCAAATCAAACTTAAGTAAAACACTTAACTAAATCAAATCATTCACATGTTAGAAATTAAGTCATTAATCTATAATTAAACAAACCCTTAATTAATCTAATAATTTAAATTTTTAATTACCCTTAATCAAACTTAATTAATCAAACATCTAATTAATGCAAACTTAATAAATATTCATCATCTTAATTAATCAAATTAATTTAAATAAGTTACACTAAAGCTAACTCTAAAATCAAGCTTAAATCAAACCCATAATTAAATTTAATAATCACACCCCTCAAGTAAACTAATTAAGTTAATCAAATTAATCATATTAAATCTCAGCTTAATCAAACATAATTAAGATGCAATTAAATGCTAATCAAAACCTAAATTAAACTTAAATCATTAAGTCATTAATATCTAATTAAATAAACCCTTAATTAATCTAATAATTTAAAATTTTAATTATCCTTAATCAAAATCTAATTAATGCAAATTTAATAAATTAATCCATTATCTTAATAAACCAAATTAATTTTATAAATCACATTAAAATTAATTCAAATTAAACACTTAATTAATCTACTAATTAATTTAATCATACCTATTAAATAAACTAATTAAGTTAATTAACTTAATCTTGTTAAACTTAAGCTTAATCAAACATAAAATGCAATTAAATGCTAATCAAATCCTAATTTCAACTTAAATCTTTAACTCATTAATTACATCATTAACCTAAATAAATATGAAATCAATTTTTTTTTTAAAAATTAATCAAATCTTTACTCAATTTAATAATTGATCACACCCCTTAAACAAACTAATTAACTTAATCAAATTAATCATATTAAACTTAAACATAATCTAAACCTAAATTAAACTTAAATTATTAAGTCATTAATTAGATCATTAGTCTAAATAAATATGAAATCAAATTAAAAATTAAACAAGCCTTTATAATTAACATAAATATCTTCTTAATTAAAACTAATCACATGTCATAAAAAAGCAAACCCATAGACTAATAAAGCTAATCAAATCAAATTAAATTAAATTAAATTAAATTAAATTAAAATTGACTCTCATTAATTTAAAATGCAATCAAACCAAATCTCATTCAACCTACTTAAATAAGATAAACTAACTAACTATCCAATGTATGAAATCAAAAATGTAAACCAAACTTTGATAAACATGACAAATGGATGAGATTAAAAGATAAAATCCTAATTACAAGCAATCAAACTCAATTAAAGTAAAAATAAAATCTCAATTAATCTAATATTATCAAACTACAAATGAATGAACCATAATCAAATTAAATAAATATAAGGTCAAGTCACATAACCATAATCGAAGAAAAAAATTAAATATTAATTTAAAAGGATATTGAATTATCAAGATTTAATTAAACAAAAACATCTAATTTGAAATTAATCAATCAAAAACACATGAATTTAAACAAACTTAAACTTCATTAGAGATCAATGATATTGAATTATCAAGATGTAATTAAACCAAAACATCTAAATCAAAATCAATCAATCAAATATTGAAACAAACTCAAATTCTAAGATCTAAATCAAATCAAATAAATTACACAAATTCAAATGGGCTAATTAAGATACTTAAGGACTTTAGTTAGGTTCTTTAGGAATTAGGATGTAGAATATGATGAGTTCCATCTACAAATGGAATTCATTCTACTCTTCATTCTTGAAAATCTAAACATCATTTTAATCAAATAAAAGTGAAATAAAAATAAAAAATAAATCATTAAATCATTTAAATTGAAATCACCCAAAGGTAAAATTTAACAAATTCAAACTCCAAATTGAAACTTAAACTAAATAAGCCTAGTAAAATCTTGTCACACAAACCTAAAGCACACATATTAGAATACTAAGTCACCACTTCTAGTGCTAAGTTAGGGCGTTGTATGTATGATGTTATATTTTGTTTTGTGATATAATATTTTAGACTGGATGTTAGGGTGTATATTTCATAGACTAGATGTTAGGCCGTTGTTAACATCCTAATCATATTTTCGTAGGGGTTTTGCTTAAGGGCGTTGTAATAAAATATAAATGTGTTCTTTGTGTTGCTTAGCCTAAGCATAACTCATGTTAGAGGCGGTGAGCTTTGGTTACCCATGTGTGGGTGCTAAGTCAAATTATTCATATAATTGGGTTGTATGGTGTGTTTAGTTAACATTTATTTTGCAAGTGTAGCTAGATTTACTTTCTATTTTGATATAATTTTATATTAGGAATTAGGATTAGTGTTATGGGGATTAGGATGAGCGGTGGCAGAAGGCTTAGTCAGGGTGCCTTGTGATGCCTTTGGAATAAATCAAATCAAAAGAGAAGAAGAAATGAAGAAAAGAAGACCCCCATAGTATGTATTATTTTTTGTAATTGGTTGTATAAGGGTAGAGCTCGGCTACCCATCTTTTTTTTTTCTCTTTTTGGGGTGTACGGTGGAACTCGACCGCACTAGCCTTTTATTCTTTTATGGTAGTCCATAAAATTGTTTGATCTTGTGTTTAGAATGCACATTAGAGTAACATGTTTTTCATAGTTTCTTTACGATTGATGCTTGAATGTGTGGCCTGGATGTAGTAAACTCTTAGGATAAAATTAATTCTTTCTACCTCAATTAATAACTCATAGCTAAAATTTTATAACAACTCATAAACTCACATAAAAGCCTAGGAATTAAATTAAGATAATAAATTTTTAACAATCACTTAGTCGGATGAATGGATGTATAATATCATGCATGTCATATTATTTCACTCTTGTTAAGAGGGGGCTTCCATCTTTGCCATAGAATGAAGGCTTAACCTGTGAGAGCCTTTGGTGGAAGAACACCCATTTCTCTCTTGATTTGGCCCATAATCAAATTCTCATGCATTTAGGCATACAAAATCTCATAGCCTATGTCAAAATAAAGACTCCAAAAGAATCAAATAAAATTGATAAAATTTACATTAGATTAAGTCATGGTTTCATATCACTCATGCTCTAGTCTCTTCGAGAGTGAGTTTAAGGACTTAGTCTCTTTTCTAAATGAACAACAATCTAGCCATCTTGCAAAGCATAAGACTTGCCTACATGAATTTAAAGCGTAGGAGGAGTTAGCTGGCTGCCACTCTAGGTGATAATAAGTCCAGCAGTTGGGTGGTTTATTCTCTCTTATGAAGGTAAATCATATACTCATTTTTACCTTAGATTTAGGTCGTGCTTCGGCCCTCACCAAAGCTCCCTAGATTTAAGATCTGAGGTTGTTGTTTCCCTTTGCAGGCTACAAGAATAAATCCTCACCTCTTATGCATTTTCATAATATTATATTGTGAAATTATAAGCCCTAACGATCTAATAAAATATCAACTCAAATAATTAACTCTCTTCAATTCCAAAAAATATAAAGCCAATTATAGGGTAGATTGGAATGCTTACTAGGCTTCCTAGTATCATGAGCATTTCCTACTTTCTCCCTTTGGATTTCAAAAATAAGTCTCTCCTTAATCTATCCCATTTGATTTTCTAAAATAGTCAATCCTTTGATAGTCTTAACCTTGAAATCCTAATTGTCTACTTTAATCGAGAGTATTCTTAATGAATTCTAATTCCTTAGGATATAATTAACTATGAGGGCTTGCCTTCATAGGAAACTTAACGAACCTGGCTTAAAATAAATTCTACTTTACTTTTTTATGTAAAGTAGGGGAAAGATCTCTGGTATATTCGAAGACCCATCATGCCTTAGGAGTTCTTATTAGGTGAATAGGTCCATTATAGGGTGGCGATTTCTATCTTTCGAGATAGTACATCATTAATAATGTACTCACTTCAAGTATCACGAGATCTGTGATTTCCCACAACATCCTTAAAATAAACACCATAGATTTTTCTGGTGACTCCACTAGGGAGAGTTCCTCTCTCCATCTTTAGTAAACAATTATTATCTCCAAGCATCGATAGTGGACTTATATTTTATATAGGCCTGAGATTATCATTCTTTCCATCGACACTTAGCTTATTTCATCCATAACCAAAGCTCACGAACATCCTTTAGATTTTAAGATCTCACTTCGTGTAGGTCCTAAAATCCCTATTGAATTCCCCCAATAGGTGAAAATTAAAATTAATCAAACAAAGGAGATGTCCAAAATTAAGAATCTCTTCACAATTCTGATGGTGAGGCAAGGTTCATCCCATGAACAATAAGAAAATAAAACCCTTCTACAAAATAACATGTCTTTCCAAAAGTACTTTTTCAAATCCATATAATAAAAGGTCTTTACACAAAAATTTATAAGAAATTTTCAAAAAAGGCACAAAACACATATAACCAAACCTCGTTTAACAAATCCTATGATTGTTATAAGAAGGTTCCTTTTTAAGAATCAAAATCAATAATTTTTAATGTATTTTTCAAAAGCACATTTTCTTTGGAAATGGCTTTCCCCATCCCACACACTCAAATTTGTTGGATGGAGATTCTATTTTTGAATAAAATCATGATATAAAAACTGAAACTCCACTTAGCATATTTCACACGCGCTAGAGTTGAAGTTTTCCCTCTTTTAGAAAAGTAATAAACCATACACACACAAAAGAGAAGTCAAGACATATTTGAACCCCCTACTTGACATAACCAAATTGGTCAAATGAGAGTTCCCCTTCCCTTAGAGAAGGTAGAGCAAATTGAATTCTATTTGCATTTGTCTGATAAAATTCCTTCTTGTCAAAGTCTTGGACTTCAAAACACATTGGGAGCTCATTTGACATGTCCAAGTATATCAAATGAGAACCCCATTTTGAAAATCATAAGAACAAATTGAACTTCATTTAACATACCAAACGTTATTAAATAAGTTCATTTTCTTTCAAAAATCATAAACACATTTGACTTTCACTCAGCATCCAAATTTGTTAAGTGAGAGTTTCATTTTTAAAAATCATAAACACATTTGACTTTCACTTAACATATCAAATTTGTTAAGGAGAGCTTCATTTTCAAAATCATAAACACATTTGACTTTCACTTAACATACCAAATTTGTTAAGTGAGAGTTTCATTTTTAAAAATCATAAACACATTTAACTTTCACTTAACATACCAAATTTATTAAGTGAGAGTTTCATTTTTAAAAATCATAAACACATTTGACTTTCACTTAACATACCAAATTTGTTAAGTGAGAGCTTCATTTTCAAAAATCATAAACACATTTGACTTTCTTATACCAAATTGTTAAGTGAGAGTTTCATTTTAAAATCATAAACACATTTGACTTTCACTTAACATACCAAATTTTTTAAGTGGGAGTTTCATTTTAAAATCATAAACACATTTGACTTTCACTTAACATACCAAATTTGTTAAGTGAGTGTCTCTTTCAACACACATTTGATTCTATTTTAACATACCAAATTTGTTAAATAAGGATCCAATTTTCATGTCAAACCACACTTGAGCTTTTACTTAACATACCAAATTTGTTTAAGAATCTCATTCTCAAAGAAAAATAAATATATCTCAAACAAATTTGGGATTTCACTTAACATACCAAATTTGTTAGTAATCATCTTCAAGAAAAGCAAATCTATCTCACAATCACATTTGACTTTCACTTAACATACCAAATTTGTTAAGTAAGAAGCCTCATTTTCAAATCAAAATATCACACAATCAAATCTTCACAAGCAAAAAAATATTTCAAACACACAATCACAACCTCTTCTTAGCATACCCAAATTTACTAAGTAAAGGTCTTTCAAACTATCAATATTTTCAAATAAGATGCACAAAACACAAATATCTCCAAGAAAATCTCTCATCAAATTTTAGAACCCCACACAACCTACCTAAATCGGTTGAGTATGGGTTTTAAATCAAAATAAAATGGCAAAGACTCTCCTCAATATCCAAAATATCTCAAAAATTTCAATGAACCCCACTTAACATCCTTAAGATTATTCAGTGTGGGTTCAAAATCTGAATCAAATCTTGAGATCAATGATAGGTGAATATCAAGGCAAGTGTCTGACTCAACTATATTTCAACAATGCAGATTTTAGTGCAGTTAATTCTTCCAGTCCTTAGTTAATACATCATCCATGACTCCCAACAAGTTCATATTTTCCTTCCCCACTGGTCTAAACTTAGCCCTGGATCAAGCTAGTCTCTCTATTACTAGCTTCACTAAGGTCATCTACTTTGGCCATAATTTTGAGGGGGTGAGGATTTCTTGCGAGGGGACAACCCTCACCATAGTTAGCAAAGAGGAGGTGGTGGGGGCAGACACCGCTTATCTAATTCAAT
This sequence comes from Cymbidium sinense, assembly GCA_021442155.1. Lineage (NCBI taxonomy): Eukaryota > Viridiplantae > Streptophyta > Magnoliopsida > Asparagales > Orchidaceae > Cymbidium > Cymbidium sinense. Next base: position 138,852,796 of record CM038222.1, read on the forward strand.
ATGCCATTTGATTCTTAGTTTCCTCCATTAAAGAGGAAGGCCATTGTTGTTCCTACTACCCCAGTGTCGGTTTACGTGCGGTTATTCTATCCCGAGGTGTCGTTACTCTTTACTAGCAGGGCTACTCCTTGGACACCCAAGGGAAGACTGTCTTGGTTTCTGAGATAGTATCCTCCACGTTTGAGGTGGGTTCTAGCTCTCACTCTATCATACCTACATGTACATAGTATCACAACAAGAACCGTAAGGTCAAGCGACATCATAAGAGGGCGGAGAGAGAGATGGATGCCACTTCCCATGTGGCTGAGAAGGGATCTCCCTATGAGACCTCTCCATATTTGAGTGGTAGTAGTTCCACCCCCTTTAAGCCTCAAATGTAAAGGAGGACTACAGGAGGATTGCTGCAGTACCTCCACCACCAGCATATTTTAGCACACCGGCTAGGGAGCACAAGAAGCCCTACGCTGGGCTCAGGATAGTCTTACGCCAGGTTGGCCGAGCTTATGGATGCTTAAAGTATGGTATAGTTTTTGATTTGAGGATAGTTATCCCTAGGAGAGTGGTCGGATCGAGGGGGAGAGGAGGCTCAAGCATCATTCAGATGAGTAGGAGGGGCGATAAGGTTTGTCGGGTAGTGCGACTCCTCGATGGATTTCTCGATCATCGCCCTATTAGGGCCTATCATTCAAATATCATCGTCCCTACTGGTGCTACTCGTCATAGGAGGAGTAGGCCTATAGTTGAGGGGTAGTGCTACCTCGCCTCACTCACATCACCATCCATCGGCATCCCCATTCCAACCAAGATCGCCCCCATCAGGAAGAAAACACCATTGGTGATCCTTCTGAGGATCCCCATCTACTCCACCATTGAGGTGAGGTCAGCTCTCTCGACCTCCACCTTCTGAGAAGAATGGCGACCAAGTGGTGGTCACCGTAGTCACAACAATTCATTACAATGACCCTTGCGGTCTTCACTGCGGCGACATCGGTGGCGAAGGGTAGAAGATATAGATGTAGTGTCCATGGCAGTAGATCCTCCTATAGTTAGTGTTAAAGGCGGTGATAAGCATATACTCATCATGAGCCGGTCCTAGAGGCTAATGCGGTAAGCAATATTTGATGTATTTCTGTCAATGAGCATAGCCACTCGTCGATGTGAGTATTTGTCTATGCATTTGCTCTTTAGATGAGATCTCGATCTCGAGAAGAGGGAACTCTTTGGGGGCAATTTCTTTGATGAAGAAGATGCTATGGTCAATTTTGATCTATATGAGGAAGATCTCTTGGAGGACTCAGCAGAAGTCCATATGGTCGACATTAGGGGTTCCCTTCTTAGGGATCAGCATAGCTAGGTTTGTAGTTGAGGAAGAAAACACAGCTCATTCAATCTAACACCTTTGTCAGCAACTGAGGTAGAGAGATGAGCATATCAGTAAGATAGAGAAAATAGTTGAAGACTTATTAGCAGCACTCCTAGCACTTCAAGGCCAAGCTCCATCGATCTGACCTACTCCGCAGAGGACCACCCTAGGTTGTTGCATATTCTAGATTAGTCCAAGAGTATATCTCCCGTGGACCAGGATAGTGACAGTCTGCATAGGAAGGTCATAAATAGTACCTTCATGCTTGAAAGAGATATAAAGCATATGGTGGAACAGTAAGTGAAGGAAGCATTGGCGCAAGCCCAAGGTGGCTCATCTATTCTAAGGGTAGACCTACAGAGGAATTGATGTGTCCCAATATCCTAGGGTTTTGTCACCATCCTTCAAGATCTTTGATGGCGGTGGAAACCCTCGGACATATAGCACTTTAGAGATTGTTATAATGGGAGGTAGTGATGCATTTCTCTTAGACTCTTCGTTAGCGGTCACATTGCATTTGATTGATATCTTTGAACTACAATGGTTCGGTGAAGACTTTCTTGAGTTGGAGCTATCAGAGGTTTCTTTGGAAGCAAAGGATAGCGTGGTGACCTCATTGTAGCAACAAAATTCCAACGAGTCCCTTATTGATTATATTCTCAGGTGGCAAAACTTGAGTATGAAATGCGAACCATAACTATCCGAACAGCATGCTATAAAAATTCTTCTCAAGAATATTCATGGCCTGGTTGCCTTCATGTTCAAGGGATTTACAATCAAAACCTTTGAGAAATTAATCAATAAGGCAGCTAGCCTACAAGGGGAAGCCAAACAGTTACCTTTTCAAGACCAATCGTTCAAGACCAAGCCGCAGAAAGCATTCGAGAAGAAACCAAGGTAGTAGTGTCAGTAGATAAAGCGACCCGAATATACCTCGTGCCAGACCTCTTATCACCTCCTCACACCACCACCTTGGTACATATACCACCATAGCTTCCACAACGGCTGTCATTGCCTCCTCCACAATATACTCAGCAGCGGTACTCATATCCATTGCCAAGTAGCTATTACCCACCTACTCTTATTGATAGATTGAATAAGCCATATTCATTCAAGAGGGAGGTAGTTAGGAAGATCTTTAAGAATCTCTTAAAGAAACCTGACTTCCAATTACCTAAGCCCAAGAGGCCGAAAGATGGGGTAAGATTAATGATCCTAACTATTGCCCCTACCACTACATGGTTAGTCATGTCTTAGAGGATTGTGTCACCTTTAAGGATTAGCTTGAGCGTAGCTACAAGTCAAGAGTTATTTTTATCCCCAAAGAATACTTGTTAGAACAACCCTCCAGTTCTATTAGAGTAATTATTGGAGATACTTGCGATCCTCTTAAGATAAAAGAAGGTTGGGATATTGCCTTATCTCGAACCTCTAAAAAAGTGGTCTCTAAGATCGAAGCTTTCTTTTAGGTGCACGAAAAACTCAAACCTCAACACCAAGGAAGGTTTGCAAGTTTAAAGACAACTTGAAGAAGGTGTCAGTGAGCTACCTTACTTGCGGGATAGCATAGCGGCTAACCACCATCCAAGTCAGCACTCCATCCATCGTTGCACTACTACTTCTTCCTCCACTAACTCCTCTTACGATAAGAGCATTGTATCGTGACAAGGGCATTATACCCCTTTCACTTACTTTATTAGATTTCTATCATGTACCTCCATAAGAAGAAATCAATGAAGAAAGCTTTCACTTATATCTTGTCCACTTATGATACTCTAGATTTTATTCCTCTTGAAAATTGTCCAAGCCTACAAAATAATAATGATAACTCTAGTTTCGATCATTCCTCTTCAGATTTAGAAATGGATTTTCCATTCCTGAATCATTTGAGTTCACCCATTGAGATTGATTTGGAGTCATCTAACTCTGATGATCCCATAGGAGAAGTTGTAGGAACGATGAGAGAAGGTAGAACTTTCCACTAAATCATCTCCAAGTCACTAAAATCAACCTCCGTGGCAAGTTCTACCTTCAGGGTAGCACCTCGGGATAAGGGTAAAGAAAATCATTGGTTCTAAGAACATATAACACCTCTCCGCAGATGCTCCATGGATATGCTTGTAGAGAATCAAGCCAAGGTTGACTATAATGTCCTAGCACATCTTAGAAAGCTGCCAGCCAAGTTAACCATATATGACACCCTTATCTTATATAAAGAGATGCGGAAATCTCTAATCAAGGCTCTTCTTGATCTGGAGATATGCTTAGCTAGCCATTCTGAGGAGGCTCTTGATTCAGGAGGACACTCTAGAGTTACATTTAGTGATGAAGACTTGCTTGGGACCCGCACAACCCTCTTTATATTACAATAGATATCGGAAGATACAGGATATCCATAGTTCTTGTTAACCAGGGTGCATTAGTGAATATTATAAGTCTAAAAACTCTTGTTTACTTGAGGATTGACATCTTCAAATTTTCAAAAAAGAGAATAATATTGAGAGAATTCAATGAATAAGGCGAGAGGACTTTAGGCTATATAGTGTTGCCATTAGAAGTAAATGATTGGAAGACTACCACCAAGTTTCATATTATAGACTTAGATACATCTTTCAATACTTTACTTGGGAGACCATGGATACATGAGAACAACTTGGTTTTATCCTCTCTACATCAGTGCATGATGTTCATGAGGGGTGGGATTGAATATTGCATCAAAGGAGATCTTAAGCATTCACAGTTCATGAGGTCAGAATATATGAGAATGTGGCCTACTATCTCTCCCAATATCAAGAAGTTTATTCTCGTGAACTTGGCAAAAGTTCAAAAATAAAAGAAAAAGAAAAGAAAAAAGAGAAAGAAAAAGAAAAGGAAAAGAAAAAGAAAAATAAAAATAAAAAGAAAAAGAAAAAGAAGAAGAAAAGAAAAAAGAAAATGAGAAAGAAAATAAAATGGAGCGAGAAATAGACTTGGAGGAGAAAGTAGAGCGACCTAGATTCCACTTGTTTATTCATTGAACATATGGGTAGGATGACTCGACCTCCACCAGCAAAGGAAGAAGATCGAGACATGCAGGGGAGGAAGACCTACTTATTGGCCATTCAATGGGAGTTATGTCCCTGTACCAGACTACACTATCTATATAGACTTAGAAAGTTTAGATGATGAGTCATATATGATTAATGCAGAACACTTCAGATAGCAGATCCCCATGCAAGTGACAGTTGAGCCAGATAGAGATAAAGACCAGGCTCTTAAGCAAAACATAAGTGTATCCAAGTCTATATGTGAAATAGTGAGGCATCGGTTAGAAACTTTAGCTTTAACCCTACTTTTCTCAGAAAAAGTTGAGAGTTTGGTAGTTAAGGAAGTTCCTAAGTCTTCCACAAATGTAAAGGTGCATAAGTTGTTTCTTGGAGCATCATCCTCAAGTCAAGAAGTTGATGTAGAACTTGAGAATGATTCATACAAAGATTTAATAGAATTACCTTTTGATTGGTACTCGCCTTGTGTTCTTGATTTAGCAAAGAAAGGATTAATTCCACATGCTTGGTATAAACACAAGTCAGATTATTTTGAAAGGCTATAGGACAATAAATGCAGACATTTACAATCAAGACCAGGACTAGGATTCAGTACAGTGGGTCGAGTTGATAATGACAATTACTGCTTAGTCATCACCAACAATTTAGAATTTGATAGGTTCTTTTCAAATCATGCTAACTCATACGAGGAGGTGTGCTTAAAAACTTCAGATGATCCAAATGACTTTGAATTCAAGGATGCACCGCCAAAGTTCAAAGAGGAGATCAGATCAACTATCGACGAGCTCAAAGATATTAACCTAGGAACTGAAGAATATCCACGCCCAACATACAATAGTTCTCTATTGAATAAAAAAGAAATACATGATTTGGTGAAGCTATTGATTGAGTTTAAGAATTTTTACATAAAGTTATGAAGAGATGCCCGGTCTATCTCCTAACATAGTAGTCCATAAACTAGCAATAGAACCTAATGCTAACCCTATCAAGCAGACTCCTAGACGCATGTGATTAGATATTGAACAGTAGGTCACTTCTGAAATGAAGAAATTGATCGATGTTGGCTTTATTAGAGAAGAAAAATATCCTACTTAGTTGGCTAGTGTCGTCCTAGTTAAGAAAAAGAATGGCCAAATTCACATATGCGTTGATTTTAGGGATCTAAATAAGGCATGTCCTAAGGATGAATTTCTACTTTCTATACCATAATTAATGGTGGACATTGTCTCATATCATGCAGTATTCTCCTTTATGGATGGGTCATCTAGCTACAACCAAATTAAGATGGACCTAGAGGATGAAAGAAACACTACCTTTTGAACCCCGATCAGAATTTATTGTTATAAGGTCATGCCTTTTGGCCTTAAAAATGTCGGTACCACATACCAGTGGGCCATGACTCAAATCTTCGATGAACTCATTCATCATTAAGTTGAATGCTACATCGATGATCTCGTTGTCAAAAGCAAAGAAAAGGAAGACCATCTCTTGGACTTGAGAACAATTTTAGAATGGTTAAGATAATACAACCTCAAAATGAACCCCCAGAAGTGTGCATTTGGAGTAGCTTCGAAAAAATTCCTTGGGTTTGTTGTCCACAGGTGGAATGAAATCGATCAAGAAGATCAGTATCTTAGAAATGCCAAAAAGCCTAACACAACTCAGTCATTCCAAGGGCAGTTGGCGTATCTAAGATGCTTCATTTCAAACTTACGAGGAAGATGCCAATCATTCTCAGCACTTGTCAAAAAGGATGACAAGTTCAAATAGGATGACAAGTGTCAGCATGTTTTTTAAGACATCAAGCAATATCTGATGACACCACCAGTTCTAGCAACCCCTATCCCGGGTAGGCCGCTCATATTATATATTGTTGCATTAGACGACTCCCTTGGAACTTTGTTGGCTCAAACCAAAGATGAAGGGTAGGAGAACGCTCCCTATTATCTCAGTCATCATCTAATCCCTGCTGAGGCAAGCTATCCACCTATTGAAAAGCATTTCCTAAGTTTAATCTTTGCATCCCAAAAGCTACGACATTACATGCTTTCTCATAAGGTCAACTTAATCTCTAGAGTTAATCCACTACAATATCCCATGACACGACAGTCATTATTTGGACAGTTGGCGCATTGGTCCATGATTTTATCTCAGTTTGATATAACATTCATACCCCTCCGTGCCATAAAAGGACAAGCATTTGTGGATTTCTTAGCAGAGCATCTACTCCCTGCTGATTCTCCGCTTAATGATGATCTCCCCAATGAACAAATCATAAACTTAGGGGGTACTAGTGTTCGTTGTTGGGAGATGTACATTGATGGTGCAGCTTCCTCTCAAAGAGGAGAAGAACCATAATTTACTATCCCAGGGAAGGCAGGGGTAGGAATAGTTCTCTTAACTTCGGACTGTGATGTGATGAGATTCTCATATCATCTGTCCAAACCATGCACCAATAATGAAGCTGAATATGAGGCTCTAATTGCCAGTCTGGAGTTAGTCATTATACTATGCATCTAAAGTATCAACATCTTTTGGGATTCTCAGTTAGTCATCAACCAAATCGTTGGGTCTTATAAAGTTCTACAACCTAAACTCCATCATTACCATAAGTATACCATGGAATTGTTGGCCCAAATCCCAGATGTTACCATCTACAAGATTCCTCGAGGAGAGAATGCAGTAACAGATGCTTTAGCCAAGCTTGCCAAGGAGTTGGCATATCCAGAAGATGAGTCCATTCCAATAAGGGTCCAAAATAGACAAGTCTTATCCCTTGATCTTGAACTCATCAAAGATTCTCTCTTGAAGGGGAGGTTTCCAAAAAGGATGAGGGGAGATTGGAGGCAACTACAGATTATTTAAATATAGGTAAACTATCTGAGAAATCAGCACCGCGTGAAGCGAGCCCTTTCTTATGCTCTTGTAGGTGGCACCTTATCTGCGGTCCTTTGATCATAGATTACGTTGTTTGGATAAACAGCTCATAGGATCATTGATTGAGATCTCATTTATGAGGGAGCACAATCGATCCGAAGATGAAAGCCAAGATCAAGAGACTAGGATACTCGGCCGATGATCACATTCATGGATGTAGCTGAGATGCCACCATTGTCACCGGTATGGTCCTATATCAACCACCCAACATTCTACATCATATATTAGCCTCATGGCCATTTGAGTGTTGTGCGACATTATTATTATCCTCCTTCTTTCAAAGTTGATTCATTACTGCTACTAACTACTTTTCCAAGTGGTGAGGCAATCCCACTTAGAGAGGTCAAATGACATGTGCTCTGATTTTTTAGGAACCATATCATATATAGGTTCGGGGTGCCTCGATGAATTATATCTGATAATGATACTACATTCAAGAGCACTAAAATTAACAGCTTTGCTCAGAGACATAGCATATATTGGAGATACTCTACCATCACTATCCAAGGGAAAATGGGTTAGCAAAAAGCTTCAACAAAACTCTCATTCAAACACTGAAGAAGACACTAGATAATAATAAACAATGATGGCATGAACAGTTAGTTGAAACCTTGTGGGCCTACCGCACCACATACAGGACTCCAACTCAATCTACCCCTTTCTCCTTAGTGTATGGGTCCGAAGCCGTTCTACCATTAGAAGTCCAACTCCCATCACTAAGTATAGCCATGAGTAGTAAAATCACAACGAAACAGAATGTCAAGTTACAGTTGGAAGAGCTCGAAGGTTTAGAGGAGAGACCCCTATGTGCATGCCAGAATCTCGAGTTATATAATGACAAGATGATTCAAGCTCATAACAAGTTGGTTCATCCTAGAGTTTTTCAAGTAGAAGAGCTTGTTTTAGTTCTAAGAAGACCAATTGTTGCTCGTCGAAAGATGGGAGGTAAGTTTGAACCCACTTGGGAAGGCCCTTATGCCATAGAGAAGGCCTACCAAGGAGGGTCTTACCAATTCATAAATTGTAAAGGAGAGCGTCTGATGCTTCCAATCAATGGGCTCTACTTAAAGAAATACTATCCATAAATCTTGTTTGAAAATAATTATCAATAAAATTTCTTTTCATCTCAAATTTCATTTCTTCTGTGTTAGAAATATCTTTTGCTTGTGAATCTGCTATGATGTATTTATGGTAGGTATAAGAGAACCCAAGAGGCATCCTATCCCTCCACAAACAAACACACAAATCTTTATTAGGATAGGTGTAAGAGAACCCGAGTGACATCCTTTCTTGGTAGACTCACAAATGCTCCAGTGGCGCCAGTTCATCCATTCTTCGACATTCAGTATAGGTGTAAGAGAACCCAAGTGGAATCATATTCCCTATTTCACAACACAAATAAACATATAAATTTTATCTCAAGCTACTTTAATGTGGGAGCAAACCCCTTATGGCACTCACTCATTAGCCACTCTAGGTCGGGTCTACATGCTACATCGCTAGTATGTCACCCCAGTAATCACTTGTTGGAGGATGTGAGTCCCCGCGCTTTCTTTCTAACTTGACCATTGCAAACCAATGAGGGCTGTTGTTAGTAGAGATTTCCTTTGCCAGAGTGAGCTACCTCATGTTGACTTTGAGGAGATGTGAGTCCAGTGCTTTCTTCTTGAACTAGCCATCATGCACACCTAGGTTGAGTATATTTGAGGTTTAGGGTAAGTCACCCAGAGGATCTTTTCCTCTTGACTATATTTGAGTCGATGTAAGTCCTCCAGTGTCATTCACTTAGTTATCACCCTAAGTCGGATGGCACCTGTCGAGCCAAAGATAGACTATCCTAGAAATCAGTTCTGCTTTAGGAGGATGTGAGTCCCTGAGCTTTCTTCCTAGGCTGATTGTTGCAAACCGACGGGCATCTTAGGTTGGTTGATGTTCTATGCTGATAGCGACTCACCCAGTGGATACACCACTCTCGGCAGATGTGAGTCTCTATACTTTCTCCTTGAGTTAGCCACTAAATACCTATTTGATATATGACTTGCCATGTCATCTTCTCTAGGGTGTTATATTAAACCTTTAGTGGACTCATCCCTTGCGGGCATTCTATTTGGATCACGTCCTTTGTGACCCCATTTAGACACTACTCGGGTTACTTCTGGATTAGACAGTCCCCCTTTCCTAGTAGCCACCCCTATGGTTAGAGAATTTGTTCAATGGATGCACATGTTCTCCCTTGGTTCAGTAAATCTGAGATAGGTTTAGGCTGATATAAGCTCCTTTTCTGTTTGATCCCTCGCAAACCAACATGATCCACGTTAAAACAAACTAAACAAATAAATAAAATTAATTCGCTTGTGGATTAGGAATTCAAGCCCCGGCCCCCGGCATCCTATCTTTATGGCGTGTCGAAACTCCCTAGAATTGCGACTACTTTGAGTTGAGATAAGTCCCGGTGCACTCTCGATGGTCACCCAGGCGGGTTCAACTTATCGTGCCATCGACGAGTTTCCCAGGCGGTCGTCTTTGCTTTGAAATATATATAAGTCTATTACGCATTCTTTCCAGCACGATTGTTGCAAACCGACGGGCAGCCCTAGGTCGGGCCTGATTTATTATGCAAGCGACTGATCACCCCAAGGTTCCTTGTTTAGGAAGATGTGAGTCCCCACGCTTTCTTCCTAACTTGACCATTGCAAACTGAAAGACACCCCTTAGGTTGGTTAGTTCTACCTAACGGCTGGTAGACTATCCCTTTGGACTTGTAAACCTAAGATAGGTCTAGGTTGATATTAGCTCCTTCTTAGTAGATCCATCGCACCGGGTCCATCTAAAATTAAATTTTGACTATTCTTGAGTCGATATGAGTCCACCGGCATTCTCAAATAGTCACCTAGGTCGATTGATCATGCATTAACAGATCACCCAATGGTGATCCTACTTTGGAAGATGTAAGTCTTCGCTTTTCTTCTTGTCATTGCAGAAAGGCAACCTTAGCGGATAGTCTACCTTGTGGTAACCCCGGACTTGTAAATTTGAGAGTCAAGTCGACATAACTCCTTCTCGTGGGTCCATCGCATGAGGTCCACAACATAAACACCAAATTTAAATTAAATCAATTCAAATTAATCATCAGACTACTCTTGAGTTGAGGTAAGACTCACTAGTGCCTTGTAGGGTTGATTTGTTACACCATGGATCACCCTACTGATCCCTACTTTGGAAGATGTAAGTATTATATTTTTTCCTGAATGCATCATGCAAAAGGTAACCCCTTAGGTCAAATAGTCCTACCTTATTGCAGGTAGAATACCCCTTTGGACTTATAAATCTAAGACAGGCGAAGGCCCCCGTGGCTCCTTCTTAGTGTAGTCCATCGCACACCGACAAGGTCCATAATAAAATAAATTCAAAACCAACCTCTCCAGTGAAGTCAAATTAAACATATCGAACAAACCAAATTTCTCCCGGTGAGGCGTAATTATCAAGCTTAGATCAAAATCAAACAAATTCAATGAGTGTGTCCCAGGATGCCCTCAATCTAGAGCCCTTTCTCCCCACTGGAGCCATAAAAAATTAAACCAGCCTCCCTAGTGGAGTCTAATCAGATAAATCAAAGAAATCCAATCAAATTCTTAACCCTAGTGGATACACACCCAAACAAATCAAACTCAGATTCATATCCCCAGGGGATAGCTTGAACATGTTTCCCTAGAAGAAGGTTCATGTACTCAATCCCCAGCGGATTCTTTCTTGCTTTCTTATTCCCTTGGAATAAAGAGAGCTGCATTGCACTAAGATCGTGATTCTATCTACCTTTCGGGTCTAGCTATAGATCACTTTCATTGTTTGTTGTAATCTTCTGGATGTTGTTGATCATTTCGGTCAACGCCAATACGTGTGGTGTGCCTTGTGATTTTACACTGACCTCAGAGTGAGCTCTTAACCTCTCTTCTAGACACTGAGAACTACTTAGTCATCAAACACTTCTAGTGATTATGTGAACACTTAACCTAAGCCTAGAGACTTAGAAGTGTTAATCATAAGATTAGGCTATGCCTTAGGGTTTAAGGAAATTACTTATCCCATAGCCTAAACCCAATCTAAGTACACTTTCTCAAATCAAACTCAAATTCAATTATCAAACTAAAGCTCAAATTCAAATTCAAATTCTGAATCTAATTTCAAATTTGACTCCAAATGATTGAAACCCAAAATCAAATTCAAATCCTAAAACCCTTCCCAAGCCATATAAACCACATTCATAAGCTTAGCCAAAATTTCCTTTAAATCAAATCAAACTCAATTTATTTATTTATAAATCAATTATTTTTTTCATTTTTATTCACAAATATAAATGAAATCCAAATTCAAATGACCAAAACTATATTGAAAATCAAATCCAAACTCAATCTAAACCCTTTAAGCCAATTCTTTGGACTTATCCAAATTATATCCAAATCAAGTCAAAACCAATGGATTTTCTCTCGAATCAATCATTCATTTGATCATTTATCCAAATATAAATCAAATCATTAACCAATTCAAGTCAACCCAAGTCAAGCCTAACTTGACTTAAAACTTTTAATTGAGCCAAAACCTATTGGACTCTAAATTGATTACCGTTGAATTTATATTTCAATCTAGGGCTCATATATAAGTTCAACTAAACTTGAATCAAACCAAAACCAAACCAATCGACCCACTTAGGTCCACTTGACTTAAAGTGACCTAAAGGACCCATTTCTTTCATTATTGGATTGAACTAAGCTCACCACAACCTTCCACCATGATTGTTGATCACCCTAGAATGATCAATTACAATCAATTGGGTCAAACCAAGTCAAGTTAGTCATTTGACCAGTCAATCCTTAGCCCAAATAAATCAAAACTAGCCAAAACTCATCCTACATCAAATTGATTGAAACCAATAATTTAAATCAACCTAAACTCAATATTTAAATATGACTTGACCACCAATTTAGCCAAACCAAGCCCAATTGGTCATTTGATCCAAGTTGACCCAAATTGGCCTAAAGAACCAAATTGAGTCAATCATGATCTAACCCAAATTGATTGCAACCAATAGTCTAAGTTCATTCCAAATTGATTATTGAGCTTGATCAAAGATATAATTAAACCCAATTCGATCAATCGAGCCTAATTATTCAACTTGACCCAACCTAGCCCAAATTGGCCTAAAGGGTCAATTTTGCCTAAATCCAAATTAATTCAAACCAAATACCACATTCATCTTCAATTAGCCAATTGAATATGAATTAACCCATAACCCAAGATAATTTGGCCAACTTTGGTCAAATGGGTCAATTTGACCCAATATGACCCATATGACCCAAGTTGGGTCAAATCCCTTGAAACCAAGCCAAGATCCATTAGGGGCTGATCAAACCTGACCCAAACCCATTTGGGATCAGCCCAAAACTAATCTAACTCATTTAAATCACTTATGGATCCTCTCCCACATAGAATTTCACCCAACCTCATTTAATTCTCCCCCAACACATGCACTTAACTCCTCCCTAATATTTGCATCGAATAGAGCTGATCATATGACAGAAAGAGAGGACTCTGGAGCAAAAATCCAAAGTCCTGAATCAATCCATCATCAATCCCAACTATCCCAAGCAAGATGACAATCAATTTAGAGCCAAAAAATTCAAAAAAGAGTGAATTTTTGGTCATTATAAAAGGAGGGGAAAATGAGACTTTAGATCTCTTGCTCCCACCACCCTTCAGCTCCCAAAAGCTCCCCAAAGCAAAAACTAATCCATTCCGCACCTCTTTGAGCCATTCTTGAGCTCAAAAATATAAATAGTTGCTTTTCCGGTGAGATGATGATAAACATCAGAGAAGACGTCATTCCGAAGGGAGACGAAGGTTAAAAATCATTCCAAAGCTTCCTCACATACTTAGGAGTTCACTTGAATCTTCATTGCCGCCGAAAATCATCCATGGTGAGGTAAATTTTGCTTAACTTTAGCCAACCTTAGGATTTCTCGCATTTTGTGTTAATTTTCTTCCAATTTTAGAAATTTCTCCTAGATAATGCCACATTTTTACTTTAAATCATCTCAATTAGAAAATAAAATTTTTCTGGTGCAAATTGATGTGAACGGGTCCATTTGGATAAGTTTTCACTTAAAAATCTCATTTTTTCTTTTAAAAAAACCTATTTTTACTATTCACAGATGGGAGCTACTCCGCCGTCAGATCTGCAGTTCATGGATCGAGCGCTCGGATCGCATGGATTGAGCCTTGATATCGATCACGGACCATTGATCGCAGCAGTTCGCGTTTGGCGCTCGTGCTCAATCACGTCGATCTCGGACCGTCAGAGCGAGCCACGGGTCGCTCTCCGTGGGTCGCTCTCCATGGGTTGACTGGTCTTCCCACATAACGGCTGATGTCAGTGCCGCACGTATTTCTTTTTATAAAAAAATTTAATTTTAATCACCTAAAACTTCAAAAAATCATAGAAAATAGAGTACTTAATCAAAAATTGCAAACAAGAGGTTGTTGGATTCGTCTTTCCGAGATGAATCCAAAATCCCCAAATTTCACTGTGTTTTGAGCTTAATTTAAGTTTTAGTGAAAATCAAATGTTATTAATTAAACCAAAAAGATATGTCGGATTAAGTTGAAATTTTTGGTGATTCAAACTAAAGTTAAAAAGCACCTACCATAAAAATTTTAAGTGAAAAGGAGTTCTGGATTGGGAGAAATTAAATTTTGAAATTTAGATTGTCCATTTTAATAAAATATATCAAATAAAAATTAAGAAATTTACAAAAATCTTCAAAATGGTTTAAATCACTTCAATTGACATCTAGGACTCTTAAGAAAATAATGTGATCTTCTGAATCTTAATGAACCCAAAAAATACCTAAGAGTAGAGTTTAATCAATTAAGGAGTTAATTACAACATAATCTAAAAATAATTTAATATCAAATCAAAATCAGAAATGAAGTAGCACTTAAGCAATCATTAATCAAACCTCAAATCAGAATAATATCATCGTTAGAGAAAATTAAATTAAATCTGATTAAACCTATTTAAGTTAATAAAATTCTATTAAATGATTAAATCTTAAATTAAACTTAAAATTAAACAAATCTAAGAAACTTTAATATGGGTCAAACTAATATAACTAAACCTACACTAAGCATGAAATCTTAATCATATAATACCCCTTAATGAGTATAAATAAACTGAAACTAATTAATCATTAAATAAACTAAAAAAATCAAATTGATTAATAAACCAATTCAACATAATCATTTAATGCTAATCGAATTAAACCAAATAAAATTAAAGTAAACTCAATTAACATATGATTAAATCACACCCATTTGGAATAAGATAATTAATTAACCTAATAACTAAATCAACATGTTAATGAAATCAAACAAACATAATAAGTGAATCAAATCAATAAAACTCTAATCATAAATAACCAAACTTAATTGAAATGAAATAAACAATTAATTCACTTAATAACAATGATGGTAATAACAATAATTCTTTAATCAAATCAAACTTAAGTAAAATACTTAACTAAATCAAATCATTCACATGTGAGAAATTAAGTCATTAATCTCTAATTAAACACACCCTTAATTATTGTTATAACTTAAAATTTTAATTACCCTTAATCAAATATAATTAATCAAACATCTAATTAATACAAACTTAATAAATCAATCCATCATCTTAATTAATCAAATTAATTTAAATAAGTTACATTAAAGCTAACTCTAAAATTAAGCTTAAATCAAACCCCTAATTAAATTTAATAATCACACCCCTCAAAGAAACTAATTAAGTTAATCAAATTAATCATATTAAACCTAAGCTTAATCAAACATAATTAAGATGCAATAAATACTAAACAAAAATTAAATTAAACCTAAATCATTAAGTCATTAATCTCTAATTAAACAAACCCTTAATTAATCTAATAATTTAAAATTTTAATTACCCTTAATCAAGCTTAATTAATCAAACATCTTATTAATGCAAACTTAATAAATTAATCCATCATCTTAATAAACCAAATTAATTTTATAAATCACATTAAAATTAATTCAAATCAAATACTTAATTAATCTACTAATTAATTTAATCACACATATTAAATAAACTAATTAAGTTAATTAAATTAATCATATTAAACTTAAGCTTAATCAAACATAAAATGCAATTAAATGCTAATCAAATCCTAATTTAAACTTAAATCATTAACTCATTAATTACATCATTAACCTAAACAAATATGAAATCAAATTTTTAAAAAGAATTAAACAAATCTTTACTTAATTTAATAATTGATCACACCCCTTAAACAAACTAATTAAGTTAATCAAACTAACCGTATTAAACTTAAACATAATCAAAATACAATTAAATACTAATCAAAACCTAAATTAAACCTAAATTATTAAGTCATTAATTACATCATTAGTCTAAACAAATATGAAATCAAATTGAAAATTAAACAAATCTTTATAATTAACATAAATACTTCTTAATTAAACATCACATAATCATATTGAACCTAAGCAAATTAGACTAAGCTAATCAAATCAAGTTAAATCAAATTAAATTAAATTAAGAAAGATTCTCATCAATTTAATATGCAATCAAATCAAATCTCATTCAACCTACTTAAATAACATATACTAATTAACTATCCAATGTATGAAATCAAAAATGCAAACCAAACTTTGATAAAAATGACAAATGGATGAGATTAAAAGATAAAATCCTAATTATAAGGAATCAAACTCAATTAAAATCAAAATAAAATCTCAATTAATCTAATCATACAAATGAATGAACCATAATCAAATCAAATAAACATAAAGTCAAGTCACATAATCATAATCAAAGAAAATTAAATATTAATTTAAAGGATATTGAATTATCAAGATTTAATTAAACCAAAACATCTAATCTGAAATTAATCAATCAAAAATACACGAATTTAAACAAACTTAAACTTCATTAGAGATCAAAGAAATTGAATTATCAAGATGTAATTAAACCAAAACATCTAAATCAAAATCAATCAATCAAATATTTAAACAAACTCAAATTCTAAGCTCTAAATAAAATCAAATAAACTACACAAATTCAAATGGGCTAATTAAGATACTTAAGGACTTTAGTTAGATTCTTTAGGAATTAGGATGTAGAATAGGGTGAGTTTCATCTACAAATGGAATTCATTCTACTCTTCTTTCTTGAAAACCTAAACATCATTTTAACCAAATAAAAGTGAAATAAAAATGAAAAATAAATCATTAAATCATTTAAATTGAAATCACCCAAAGGTAAAATTTAAACAAATTTAAAACTCCAAATTGAAACTTAAACTAAAGAAGCCTAGTAAAGTCTTGCCACACAAGCCTAAGGTACACACATTAGAATACCAAGTCATCACTTCTAGTGCTAAGTTAAGGCATTGTATGTATGATGTTGTATTTTTTTGTGATATAATATTTTAGACTAGATGTTAGGGTGTATGTTTCATAGACTGGATGTTAGGTTGTTATTAGCCTAATCATGTTTTCTATAGGGGGTTGTGCTTAAGGGGCTACTATAATAAAAATATAAATGTGTTTGTTGTGCAGGTTGCTTAGCCCCTAAGCATAACTCACGTTATGACAGTTGGGCTTGGTTACCCATGTGTGGGGTGCTAAGTTCAAATTATTCATATAACTACTTGAGTTGTATGGTGTGTTTAGCTAACATTTATTTTGCAGGTGTAGCTAGATTTACTTTTCCTATTTTTGATGTAATTTTTTATTAGGAATTGTGATTAGTGTTATGGGGGATTAGGATGAGCAGTGGCCAAAAGGCTTAGTCCCTGGATGCCCTGTGATGCCTTTGGAGTAAATCAAATCAAAAGAAAGAGAAGGAAAAAATGAAGAAAAGAAGACCCCCATAATATGTATTTTTTTTTTTTTTGTAATCCGGGTTGTATAAGGGTAGAGCTTGGCTACCCATCTTTTTTTTCTCTTTTCAGGGAGTACGACGAAACCCAACCGCACTGGCCTTTTATTCCTTTATGGTAGTTTATAAATTGTTTGATGTTGTATTTAGATTGTGCATTAGAATAGCATGCTTTTCATAATTTCTTTACGATTGATGCTTAAATATGTGGGCTGGATGCAGTAGACTCTTAGGATGAAATTAATTCTTTCTACCCCCAATTAACAACTCATAACTAAAATTTTAAAATAACTCATAACCTCACGTAAAAGCCTAGGAATTAAATTAAGATAATAAAATTTTTAGCAACCCCTTAGCTGGATGAATGAATGTATAATATCATGCATATCATATTATTTCACACTTGTTAAGAGGGGGCTTCCATCTTTGCCAGGGAATGAAAGCTTAACCTGTGAAAGCTTTTGGTGGAAGAACACCCATCTCTCTCTTGATTTGGCCCATAATCAAATTCTCATGTATTTAGGCATACAAAATCTCATAGCCTGTGTCAAAATAAAGAGTCCAAAAGAATCAAATAAATTTGATAGAATTTGCATTAGATTAAGTCATGATTTCATACCACTCATGGTCTAGTCTCTTAGGGAGTGAGTTTAAGGACTTAGTCTCTTTTCTAAACGAACAATAGCCTAGCCATCTTGCAAAGGATAAGACTTTCCTACATGGATTTAAAGCATAGGAGGAGTTAGCTGGATGTCACTCAATGTGGTAATAAGTCCAGTAGTCGGGTGATTTATTCTCTCTTGTGGAGGTAAACCATATACCTATTTTCGTCTTAGATTTAGGTCGTGCTTCGGCCCTCGCCAAAGCTCCCTAGATTTAGAATCTGAGGTCGTTGTTTCCTTTTACAGGCTACAAGCATAAATCCTCACCTCTTAGGCATTTTTATAATCTTATATTATGGAATTATAAGCCCTAATAATCTAATAAAATGTCAACTCAAATAATTAACTCTCTTCAATTCCAAAAAATATATAGCCCAAAAATAAGGTAGATTGGAATGCTCACTAGGCTTCCTAGTATCATGAGCATTTCCTACTTTCTCTCTTTCGATTCCAAAAATAAGTCTTCTCCTTGATTTATCCCATTTGATTTTCTAAAATAGCCAATCCTTTGATAGTCTTAACATTGAAATCTTTGGAGGCCTAATTGTACTTTAATCGAGTATTCTTAAGAATTCTCATTCCTCATGATGAAACTATGGGCTTGCTCCAGAACTTTCTAATGTCTTAAAATAAACCTACTTTACTTTTCCATGTAAAGTAGGGAAAGATATTGGTATATTCAAAACCCATCATGCTTGTGAGTCCTTATTGGGTGATTAGGTCCATTATATGGTGGTGATTTATCTTTCGAGATAGTACATCATTAATTCGCAATATCTCGATCACTGATAAGTACTCGATCTGGTGTCCCACAACATCCTCAAAATAAACACCACAGGGCATTTTGGTCATTGTAGCCAAAATCTCAAAATACTTCATCGGACAGTTAGTATTGATTCATTTGATAATATATAATTTTTTGGTGATTTGACCATTCAAATGACCTTCAATCGGAGTGATCTTAGACTCATTTAGTGGATTCGTCTCGTCGAGCCACTCAATTCAACTATAAACACATCAAATTTGGAAGTCATTTGACCATTCAATTATTGACTTGAAGTTTCATATGTAACTTTTGAGCTTGATTTGAGCTCATTTGAGCTCGATTGTTAGACTCATCTCACTAAGTCATTTAATTTGATTGAATATATGCTTTAACTTGAATTTCATACTTGAATTACAAATTTAGATGGATATATATATATATATATATATATATATATTGAAGTTTAAGTTTCATATGTAACAGCGATTTAAGCTCATTTGCGATTTCAATTTTAATATTATTATTTCAAATCATTCGTTTAATTTCATTGAATATATACTTTAACTTGTAATCCATACTTGATTTATAAATTTTAGATAAATATATCAATATATATATATATAAGTTTAAGTGTCAAATATATAAATTTTAATATTTTGAATGTTATGTATATAAATCCTCTTTAAAATAAAAAAATTTCTGTGTAAATTTATCATTAAAGTTAACATTTCTCCATTTAATTAGTGTTTTTAAAAGACGAGTGACAATAAATCTTCCTGTTAAATGACTTGAAAATGAAAACTAATCCAGGTGACAATGAATTATTGTTTATCTTCATTCACTTTAAAATTAAGAAGATTTGCATACCTAACATATAATTCTTATATATTAACATATTTAATATTTATAAATATAATATTTTTTACACAATAAAATATATATCATTTAAAAAAGATAATAATGATATTATTTTTTATAAAATATTTAAATTATATATATATATATATATATATATATATATATATATTAAAATTTAACCAAAATTTGTAAAAATATAAGAAATATGTGCTATACATGTAAACATCTCTGAATTTTTATAAACAAACCCTACTTCTATAGATTATGTACCATATGAGAGAATTTAGAGATTCAAAAAATAAGCTCTATCTACTAGCACCCAAAATCAATCATCGATCAGATCATTATCAATCAATGCCAACCACCACTAACAATTATTATCTTGTTTTGCAATGACACCTTTTCCAGTGATAGGGAGGGATAAATCGATACAATAATTATTTCAGTTGAACTAAATCGTATGATTCTTCCCATCCACCATTAAAAATAAAATAAAATCTTACATTTATCATCAGCAACAATCAATTCATCTATGTATATGATAAATTTTCATACAATATGAAGACGATAAATTTATCTAAAACCTTTAATATTCTAACAAGCAAGAAAAATAATATGAAAAACACTCTGTGGAAACTTCATGTTACTAGAACCAGGAGCCTTTATTGGCAAGTGAGAATACAATCGTAATACTTAGCGAATTCAAATAATTGGGGCTCAATTCAACAAAATTGCCATTCAAATGGCAAAAGCATGTATATACACCAGAAACTGCGTGCAACTCGGATTCTAACTTAACTACATTGCAATGGCATTAAATTGCCCAAAAATAAAGCAAAATAAATAAATGCCAGAATGAACAATGAAAAAAAAAATGTATGTAATCTTAACATGTATTAATATGAGCAACCTTACAATTTTATTTTCTTCTCGAGCTTTAGCCGAATTCAGCAATAACCCAAATGTTAAAATCTAATGAAATAAACGAACAAAACTGAAGCATAAATGAACCTTTACTGAAAAAGAGTATCCAAAATATAATTATTTAACATATTAGTCATTCAAAGCCACTTAAAATATACACTTCCATTATTTGCCTAAGAAATACTTTTTTGGAATGACCAAACAAGAAATAGATTTTTGAATGACTCGAGATGCTAGAGAAGAAGTTAACGCACCTCATGCCAGAAATCACAAACAGTTTTGTAGTAGAACTTGCAACATGCATCTGAAGCCACAAAGCATAGATTTCAGATATAAATTATATCTCTCTGTGAAGCAGTTCTGCTATTAAATCAACAGGCAAAGAGCCAAAGGGGACTGAAGATTCTAGCTCTTCACAAAAATTATTTGAATCTTGGTCATATTCCTCGTTATCTTCAACTTGATTTCCATTATTTCCATATTCAGTACTGTCATTGTCATCAGCCTTAGTGTCATCCAAAGTATTAGCTCCACCATCAGAAAGAATCAAAGCAGGGTACGAGTGTTCAGCTGCCTGTGATATGCCTTCAAATTCTTCAACTCTCTCAAGAAGAGAATCTGGAGTGAGTTCAGTCTCATCTAATAATAATGCTTTGTTTGACTCCAAAGCTCGCCTCCATAAGGACATCATTTTGGGGCTTGATACTAACTTGTTGAGCGTGGACTCACCGTCACTGTCATCTATCAGATCTGCGTATGAATAACTCTGTTGTAAACAATGAACATTATAACTTGATTCCAAAGTATTTCTTGTAAGGGTCTACCCCTGGTTCAATTAGAAGTTCTTTTTTACTAGTACAATTAAAGGTAAAGAGAATTAATCACATTCAAGAAAATTATACCAACTACAAAGATGTTAGTGAGATATAATGTAATTTAAATAGTGTCTCACCTATGCTTAATAATGATTTCATGATTAAGAATGGATTTCTTTTTCTAGACTTTGCATCGAGATTTCTTTATATTACAAATACATGTTGGAGTTACAAAACCTTTTAATCAAGATAAAATGATAGCAATGGCTAAGAATATGTACTTTTTGGCCTGGTTTAAAATAGTATGTCGGGCATACAGTGTCACCATAAACAAAGAGTATTTTTAAACTTCAATATGAGCTTTATAAATCGTTGCCTGTTCTGTATAAGCCCTCGGAGGATGTGAGATTAGCTTTTATTCAAGAATTGAGGCAAAAACAATGAAAATGCAATCTATTTTAGTAGTGGTTGATAGTTTTAAAAAATAGCTAATTCAATTAAATGTTTTAAAATGTTCACGCGCTAATAAATATAGAAAAATTACACTTAAAGAAGTGGATAAACTACATGAAATATATAAAATGATTGTAACAGAGAAAAAATTTATAAATCATTTCTGGAACACTATGAAGGGACCCAATTAAAATTTTCAATTACTTAGCACCCACAAATTGATATTCAAATTGAAGTTATTAATAGGAGACTAGGTGATCTTTTACGAAGTCTAATTAAATAACATGTATTTAGGCGGGATCACATTGTGCATATAGCTGAATTTGCATATGATTTATTTGTTATTAAGTCTACAATTATGATTACATTCAAAATTACAACGAGTATCAACAAACAAATAAATCTTGTTGAACTTCCTATTGAACCTAGATCTAGCGATTTTGCACAATCATTTGCACAACATATGTAAGATCAACATTAAGATATTCACAAGAAACTAAAAAACTAATTGAAAATATATAAATATGTTGCTGATGTGAGCATGAGATACGTTAAATCAGATAATAAAGTAAAGTGTATCTAAATTCAAAAAAAAAAATCCTATAGATAATTTTAAAAAATTAACTGCAAGAAAATTGAGTCCATTCAAAGTTTTGCAATGCATTGGAACGGACATTTACAAACCAAAAATCATATGAAATACTAATATTAGTTTGCTATTCAGCATATTTGATTTGGCTTTATTTCATGAATTTGTTGCCAATATCATGGATTATTCTCTCTTTTTATTCCCTTGTGATGACTTTACATCAAGCACCATACCAAATAGGTCTACACAATTTATTCCTAAAATCATTATGAAAAATGAGATTTTGTTCACTATTGATAGCAAATATCATAGGTATCATATGCATTGGCATAACAAACCTATTTGTGATAAGTCATGAATAACTCTACACGCAGCATAACAATTTATGCTTAGATTGACTTGATGAATAACAAATTCTTAAGAGCCAATTTTTCCAAGCCAAACAGATTTAATAAAAAAATACACTGCATTTATTACGTCCCAAGTCCCGGATGTGAAAAGTGGAGGGTTGCGTTAGGTAACGTGAGCTCCGAAAATTCGCCACCGATCTCTCAATTAAGAGAGTAATTTAAAGTGTCGGTGAAATTTTCAGAAGACAGATCGAATAATAGATAAGACAACCCAGAGATTTCACCCTTATCTTGTGAGGACTTTAGATATGGTTCCAAGTTTCCTATAGGCGCAAGCATCTATAGTTAATTACCCCTCTCAATTATGAGAGAGAACTTTCGATTAAGGCTAATCGTTAGATCGCTAAATGCATAGCGTATAGTAGCAGCATGTGGAATTTCAGAATTTGAATTTATTAAATTCATCATTATTTAACTTAAAACGGATGGTTAGGGGAACGATGACGTGCTCGATCAAGATCTCATGGTTCCATCATCCCGAGCTATCGTGGTCTCTAGTCTACTTAGTTAGAGGAAGTAGTCGACCCACTAAATGGACGAAAGATAGGTCGATGTGATGCTAGAAATTGGAAGCGATTTGCGGCCTTGACTTGTGGCGAGAAGGAAGAGAGCGGAAAGATCCATTCGGTTAGCGATCACGAAACAGCAGGTGAACAGTAGGAGCGTTCACCGGTGTCTCGATATGACAGGAGAAATGAAGAGGTGAAGTAGTTGACCCACTAAATGGAGGAAAGATAGGTCGATGTGATGCTAGAAATTGGAAGCGATTTATGCGGTACTTGACTGTGGCGAGAGGAAGGAAACGGAGAGATCCATTCGTTTGGTTGATCCACGAAACGAGCAGTGAAACAGTAGGCGTTAGTTGCTCGATGGTAACGGAGAAAGCGAAGAGCGAAGTCTTGCGCTTTTGATCAAAGATCGGATCATTCGGCTTTAGGCAAGAGAGAGAACAAGCCGAGAATCGAGTAGTCGAAGGATTCCAGCACAGATTGCGGATAGCTTTGACTTGGTCCTCGAGCGACAATCACGAGCAGCAGCGGCGTGGTCGATAATGAAATGAAGCTGAGCGCGTGGGAGCAGCATCCGGCTTGCGTGTGTCCAGTAGGAGTCGCGGGAGAGGCAGAGCTTGCTCACGGGAGATGGTCGTCCGTGTGCGGCTATGTTCCGATCCAGAGAGAAGTTGAACGAAGGATTGTTCGACTGAGGCTTGCGACACTCGAGATGAAAGAAAGTGTGAATCATTAGGTGAGTGTGCGGCGTTTAGTTAGGGCTGTGAATAGGAATCCCTAGGGTTAGGTATATATAGTTATATATAAGTAGGCTTCCTCTTTTTTTTTTTTTGAGAAAAAATAAATCCAATTGAGTTTTCGCAATTGTATCCGCACATAGACAAGTTGGATATCAATTTTAGGTTACTTCGATGTTTTAGACGCAACGGCGCAGTCTGTTTCACAATCGGAGGCCGTTTAGTTCAAGTCAACGTCAAATCGGATCAATTTCAGTTCAAATTTGCGCATCATTACTTCCGGTCACTCGATATTCCGAACGTCAGGTGAGCGTGTCATTTGATAGGTTTTGATGTTTGGCTAGCATCAATTTAGCGAGCGTCGTTTGAACGTCGTGACTTTCACGATCTCAATATCATGCACATGACGGCCTCTTTTTGATCGATTGATTGTCGAATTGTGTAATATGTATATTTTGATCAATTTCAACATTCTGAACGCGATCAAGTTAAATTCGTTGATCGAGGTCATTTGGTGATTTCAACAATGTAAGTATATATTTACTGATTTGCGCCGTTGCAATCCAGTGAACTTGCTTTTGAATTGCTACACTTTGTTGATGCCTCTTATTTTCTTTTTAGGGATTAATTCTCATAAAAATTTTGAAACACAAATATGATTTATAATATTCATCCATTAAGAGAACTAGAACATATTATTTTTTTATTACATCTAGGAGGATTATTAGAATTTTTATCTTTTGGAAACTATAAAAAAAAAAAAACACTTATAGTGCAATAAGAGTTCCAATTTTCTTCAATTCATGTACGTTTGTTGGCTGGATATGTAATCTTTGAGTGAATCTCCTTGTATCACCAAGGTTCTTCATTTTGGGTGATTATCAACTTTATTCTTGCTTTAATTTGTACAGTCATTAGTTTTTTGCATGTGACTGAATTTTCAAACTCAATCATGATTGGAATTTTATGTTCATTCATTATTCTTTTATGTAGATTTCAGAGGCAACAAAATTATCACACAAGATGAAAGAAACGTGTTTGCCATTTTACATCAAGAACAATTGAGTTTTGCTATATCTAAGCATTGATAACCTAAGGATTGTGATTTTTTGAGTATTTTCATAACACTTCTTATCCTAAATTTCATTAGACTCTTAATCATCATATATTATTCATCCTTTCAGTTCTTAAGTTGTATAATGACTAAAGAAGAAACAAAATATAATACATGTTCGATAATGCTATACGGCTTCAATTTTGAAGGGCAAAAAATTCAATAAGTACCTATTTCACCAGAATCAGATGATGATCCATCACCATTTGTAGGAATGTTGGGAGCCAAAGAGATGGGTGTATGGTATCTTGATTTCCAATCTTTACCTCGCCACATGAGGATCTGCTCCTGATCGAAAGATAACAGCACACAAGGCACAAGATCCTGCAAGACAAAAATAAGCAAGCCTATAACCAAATTGATGCAGCAAGACGAGGGAGGAGGAGAATAATTTGATGTACCATGGGTTAAGGTTCTTGGAACCACATTAAGAAAGGGATATCAAGAGAAGTGAACTACCAACCTTGAGCTAAAATTTTTAGAATCTTCTAAGAAAAATCTATCACCACTCTAGACGTTCAACTTTTATGGTTGGAACTTTAGAGCTCTAACTCATTTGAGAAGAATTTTTTAGGTTCTATGCTGGGAAAAACTTTGTTAATCTGAAAAAGTTCGCTCTTTTCCAGATAACTTGTGGCAGTAAGCTGCCAGAAGGACCAATCCATTTAAGAGTGGATTCATCTTATACACATGCACGAGACTGAGATCTTCCATAGCTAGCTAGGAAACCTTCTGCAGAAAGTTCATTAAGGTAACCATTCACAGAAAGTTCTTAAGTTCTGATAATATTATGGCTCACTTGTCTCTAAAGGGTGAGTTTACTCGTTAAAAACTGCCACCAACATGATCTAAGGCATTAGTGAAAGCTCAAGTGATGCCCCTGTCTAAAGCTCCCTACATGTTCCTTTTGTGTGTAGTAAAGGCTTTCCTAATGCTGTAAGAGAAATGTTAATTTGAAGAAAATATGGATTGTTTTATTGAACAATGAAGCCATATTTTCCAACAACAACAAGCCTTTATCTCACTAAGTGGGGTCGGCTATATGAATCCTTAGTCCTTGTGTCCTATATAAATTCTCATTTAATTCAGATACTAAGATCATTTTTTATACATCTTAACCAAGTCTTTTTAGGTCTACCTCTACCTCTACCTTTCTTAACATAAGGTAAATCTAATGCATCTACTCTCCTAATGAAGCCATATTTTCCCTAGGAGTAATTATAAGAATCCAAAGTATGATGTCAAGGTTACCCTATTTGGCACCATTTCATACAATCTGATCCTTCTTACAACATACTCCACTTCTAATTAACATTATATTAAAAAAATTTTGGTATTAAATATTAGATAACATTGCGGATGATTAGAGGCTCTCCTAATGCTGTGAAGTGTTATTTTGATGAAAAACATGAATGGTTTCACTAAAACCATGGAGAAATATTTTCTCTAGGAGTGATTATAAGAATTCAAAGTCTGATGTCAAGGTAACCCTATTTGGTGTCATTTCATACAATCTAACCTTTCTTACAACATACCCTCCACTTCTACTTGATACCATATTTGTGGGATCCGAAAATTCGCCACCAACCTCTTTCAGAAAAAAAGAAAGAGTTATTTAGAGTGTCGGTGATAATTTCAGAAGACAGATGAATATTAGATAAGACAAATAAGATTTCATTCTTTGGTGAACTTTATATATCTGGTTTGGGTTTCATAGGCATGCCATAGTTAATTACCCTCCGTCGAGAGCTTTCAATTAAATTTGGCCGATGAATCGTTAAAGAAGAGTATATAATTGCGGTGAGTGGAGCAGAACTTATGAAATTTATTATTTTAACTTAAAACTTTTTGGGGAGAAACGATGGCCTCAAGATCATGTTCGTCGTCCGGCTCGTGGTCTTAGTCGGAGGAGATAGTCAACCCGGTAGAAGGATCGCACAACCTAGGTTCGTCGTCCGATGTGTTGTAGACGGTGGAGTTTGTCTAAAGAGAAATATAAGTCAACCTTAAAGTATAGCTTTTCCCAAATCGATTATATATTTCACACTCAAAAGAAAAGCGTTAAAACTATCTGAGTGCGGTGTGTGGCAATAATTTAGTGTAATGTCATATGAACCACGGTCAGAATTAAATGCCATTTATGTGTGCTTATGCTCCGACAAAACGATAGCGTCCTTACGGGCTTTAGGAATATTTGAGTGTGAAGATAGTTATGTATTTAATTTGACATTGACTCTTTGTGAGCAAATGTTTTCTTAATTTGTCGCCCGAAGATAAGCAATTGCGGAGGGGTGGATTGATTTTTTTTTTTAAGTTTTAATTTAAATAATTAATTTCATTTTTTTTATTTCCTTTTTTTTGTGTTATTTTCTTTGAATTTTGATCATTTTATGATTGATTTAGATTTGAATATATGATCATTTATCATTGAAATTTTAATTATAATTCTTAATCACAGGTTAATATCGATTGATAGGCACTCTATCAGATTTTCTAGAGGATGGGATCAGATATTATCTCGAAGGATAATCCTTCCTTGTCATAGTTGAGCATAGAGGGTCGGGTTTGGGACTTTTCTTCTTGAGGATTTTTTTATTTTAGAAGCGGTGTCGGTTGATTCGTATCTTTGTCTTATATGGCAAATTCATCTGAGATATTATTAATTTGAAATTTTTATAATATCAAATTTTTAAGTTTTATTGGGTCAGAAGACCAGGTGTGTAACATCTTCTTTTATTTTATATCTAACACGTGTCCCAATGTTTGGACATTTCAACATACATGTGACATCATTCTTTTAAAATATTATATGTACATTAAATGTCTAATTGAAATGTAGGTTCAATTTCTGAGTTTAGGTTTTAATATGATATTTTTGGGTTTTATTACGGGGCCGGTCCAAATCGGAATGTATAACATGTCATTTTGTATTTGACTTGATTGTAATCTGGCATGAGTTTTGATCGGGATTTTTTGGGTTTTGTTAACGGGCTCGGAAAATCGGGATTATATAGCGTCATTCTTTATATTTGTTAGTAATTACGCATCTGAATATCATTAAAATTGCATGGACATTAAGATGTCTAATATTGAAGTTTCAATCAAATTTTGATTTTGAGTTTTGTTAACGGGACGGTCAGAACCAGCAGGGATATGTAACATCTGTTCTTTTGTTTTATATCTAACTGCATGTCATGTTTGGACATTTCAACATCATGTGAACATCATTCTTTCAAAATGTTATATGGACATTAAATGTCAGTTGAAATGTAGGTGTCGATTTAGTTTAGGTTTTAATATGACATTTTAGAGTTTTGTTAACTTGATAGGTCAAAGCAGGGATGTGTAGCATATATTCTTTGAAAAATATGATATCGTATTATTTTGGCCAAGCCTTTTATGTCACAAATCAATGTATGGTGAAATAAATTATTTTGGCTGTTGGTCAATATAAGTGATGGAATAGAATGAGTTTAGGCATTTGGTTTGGGCTAAAACCCCTTTCTTTATGTGGCAAATCGAAACAAAGAATAAATAATCATTTTGAAGGCATATGATCAAATATAAAGTGATGGGCTAGAATGAGTTTAGGCATTTGGTTTGAGCTAAAACTCTTTTTTATGTGGAATCATCAAACGTAAAATGAAATAATCATTTTGAAGGCTATATGATCAAATACCCATATGTTTTGATAAGGGAAGGAGAAGAGATATGAGTAGATGTCGTATGTGTCATTTAAGAGCAGTGGGTTAATTAAAATCATCACATCTGAGTCTCATGACAAGTGGGGACACATACTCATTAAATTTATTAAGGAGGTATGACAAAGAATTTGTCCCCTTTCAAAGGAGGGATAAAGATGCACAGGGCATGCATACGTGTGCATGCGTCTGATATAACAAATGACATTAAACTAGATGATCTCCTTTATGCGAAACATGAGCGTGTGTATCTTTATAAGAATAGATGGCAAAGGAGGCTAAGGAAGCCTATAAATAAGAGGGGATTTTTCTTTCACAAAATACCTACATTTCCTACTCTCCTCTTCTCCCTTATACCTCAAGTTTAAGCTCTTTCAACCTTGCAACAAGGGTTAAGTTGTGTCACATATACTTGTGAGTTTCTTTTTTAGCTTGACTCTTCTCTTTTTCTTTTATTTGATGTCTTCTTCTTCTTTATATATATATATATATATATATATATATATATATATATATATATATATAGTAGATGGCATATATTACACTTACAAGTTTAATTTTGTGTCTCCCTATTTTTTTTTTTATGTCTTGGATGTATATAAATCATGGTGAGAATGAATGAGAAAAGTAGGGAGGTATTTATGTTTGACATGCAATGTGTATTTCAAACGTGTCAGTAAATGGAGTCCTAAGATGAGCATTACACAATACATGCCATAATGGTTAAATAAGAAAAATAACTTGCATGATATAGAAATTCAACACAAGTGTTTATGTTAACCACTTTATGTCATACTTGCCACAAATAGGATAGTTTTAATTATATAGAGATTCAAGCATAAGTATTCATATATGACATAAAGAAGCATTTTAAGCCAATATATTAACCTAAACATTTCATCGTTTCTTTTCTATCTCCCTTTCCTTTTTTTTTTTAAAGAAAATTTGACAACCTCCGGCGTCGTCATGGGCTTGGAGGCCAGACCTTCCACCAGAAAGGTGTGGTAGGTGTCGTGAGACCTCGGTAAATTTATTCCGCCAAGAAAGGCGTGCATAAGTTATAATATATCAATTTTCCCGTTATCTCCGTCTTTATCAAAATTCTACAATCCCGGCTCAGTGGGGTTCATGAGTGAACCGCCTCCCAAAGGCGTGCATGGGTCATGTCGTGAATGTGGTGAAAACTTTGATTAGCATTTCCTGTTAATATCACACGCAAGTTTCATTTCATATAAGTTTTATTTCGCGGTTTGATCACATGTTAGACATGTAAAAGGAAATTGCAAGCGTCAATTTTTTCATAAATTAAAGCGATAAGAAAGAAAGGATTTTGAATATTGCGTGATTGATTCTTCATCTTAGAAAGATTGACATTTAGATTCATTAAAGCGTGAATAATTATATCGTATCTTCTTTTCAAATCTTGGAAATTTTACATTTTATTTACCAAAATTTTAAATGACCTCGGTGTCATCCCCACATAGAGGCCGACTGCCTTCCCACCACGCCAAGAAAGGCGTGCATGGTAGGTGTCGTGAGACACCTAAAATTTATTTGCGTCACGCCAAAAACGTGCATGGGGTTAAATATAATACAATTTTCTGAATCATTATCTCCGTCTTATCAAAATTCTGACTATCCGCTCTCCCGTGGGGTTATATGAGCCGCCCACCATGAAAGGCGTGCATGTGTGTCGTTTCGGTGGCTTTGATATTTAACATTTCATTAATATTGCAAGAGTATAACGATGAATTTTACACGAATCCTTATCTCGTCTTTATCAAAATTCTCTCATTCTCAGATTCAAGCGGAGTCCTACACCCAGAAAAGGCATGGGTGGTGTCGTGAGACATCGGTAACTTTGATAGATAAATTTCCGCGTTAATAAGATATCAAATGACGAAATAGGCAAGTATGCGTAGGGATCAAACTCAAAAGTCAATCATTTATTTCTTCCTTTCACAAGATTTTGCATAATGTATCATCAAGAATTGATTTAAGCAAAGTAACAAGAATGAAGCCCATAAAAGAAAGTAAACAAATTTCAGATTTTGGAATTTCATATTTTGGGGTTTCACAACACCCAAACCCTTCTATGCTTTTAAATTTCAGATTTCATCATTTTCTTTTTGTAGGCAAGAAAGACAATTTCAGCAAACACTAACTCCTCCATATGATAAGAACATAGGGTTGTGGATAGGAAATACTTGCATTTAGCTTAGAATTCTATCTTCTCCCAAGAAGGAATTATTTTTAGCAAGATAAAAGTATAGATATCCATAGGAAACAACAAGCAATCATGACACTAGGGCCCAAGATTTAAACCATGCAATATTTAAAATCCCTCTTTCTAATTTCAGTTGATTTGTATATGAAAAGGCATGATATATATATAGTTCCCTTCAGAAAATCAATTGAAGCAAAATAGAAGCGATGAAATTTATGGGAGAGCGACATATCTCATCAAACGGCAAACTAATTGATTTTCCCTTAGATAAGGAAGTTTAGCAAGCCTCATACTCATCAAATAACATATTAGCTGATTTCCCCTTAGATGAAAATATTTTCAGCAAGCATTCCCTTTGATAAAGCAAGCACCATACTCACTTACAAATAAAACAATGCAATTTCTTCTAGATAAAAGAAATTTCAGCAAACTTTATCCCTTTAGGGATAAGAAATATTTACATAAGTTTCGTTTTTACCATATCCAGAAATTTTTCAGCAAAGTAAACACAAATGGGTCCATAAAAAACAGCAAACAACACAATATTTGGGCCATACATCATCCCAAATTATTTTTAGTAAAACAAGCAAAATCAGTGAATAATGGCAATAAGAAATGAGATTTGGGCCATACATCATCCCAAATCCTTAAAAGAAACTCTTAGCATAATCTCATGCATAAGATATAGCATATTAGCAAAACTTCCAAAGAAACTCAAATGCATAAGAAAGCTTAGGGTTGAGAGAAACAACTGGAGGTTTTGCTAAGAGGAAAGGAGGAAAGGGGTTTTATAGCTCAAGAAGAGTACACAGGCTCTGATCCGCGACTTCCATTTGTGACGAGAGAGAGAAAGGAGAAGAAGTCTTGGGGGGCGAAATGGAAGGAGAAATGAGAGCAACGAAAGCCGTCTTGACAAGTGAAAGCAAAGCGAAAAAAAACGAGAAGGAAATGTCGTGAGAGGAAGGGCGTCGTGTCTGCGGGAGTATCTGCCCAAACCGATCGAGCAACAGAGAGATCGCTCGAGAGGAAATGCCGTGAAACTTCAGTAGAGAGGAGAAGAGCGGGAAAAAACGAGAGAGAAATGTGAGAAATGAGGATAACCCTCGTTGATAAACGTCCTGAGCGATTATTTGAAACAGCGGCGGGTTAGGTAGAGATTAATAGGATTAAGAAGATTACCGTTAATCCCTTATAATTTAATATTATTTTATGTGATATTAATTTACAATACTGCAATATAGGTGTAGGTGTTTGGTTATGCGAAATGGCCGATCAATTTGATCGAGAGTCGTTGGACGGCGTCGGCAGTCGGTGAAGTTATCTAAATTGTCGACGTCGCATTCGAATGATGTTACACTGCAGGATCGCGTCGTTTGATAGGTTTTCGTTTGCCTTTTAAGCGATCAATTTGATGAGGAGGTCGTTGGATGTTGTCGAGCTTCCGATATCGATAATTTTATTAAAATTGATTTTAATTATTTAATTGGTCATTAATTGATTCGATATTTTCTATTTAATTAATTTTAATGCTTTCGACGCATTATGAAGTCGAATTTTCAAATCGAATCGAATTTAATTGATTTTGATCGCAATTATGGGATTTAACCTCTATGTCATTTATTTAATTTTAAATGACACATAGTTGTAGGTCAACAATATTAAACCTTATTTGGTATTAAAGATTACAAAACATTGCAGATATTAAATTTGATGATGAAAAAGCATAATCCACAAACCTTTAGCTTTGCACCTATCTTTTTGTAATCACTTGGCTCCATTCCTTCGCAGTTAACCTTCACCAAGTGGCTTAATTCAAAAGCATCTCTCACATCCTTAACAAGAGATAAAAATATCCCATTTTTTGCTGCAAGAGAAACACATACATAAAAGAAAATAAAGCAAGAATCTTAAAAATCAGAAGCCCCTCCGGAGAAAAAATAATAATAATACCATCTTATCTATCAAGATTATACTGAACACTAATGTAATGCCAAACAAAGTTTTCCTAGAAATATATATATATATATAGGATTCAACTCTTATTCATGTCGACAAAGCCAACTATTTTATAACATCAGGGGACAAACTAGAACACATCACACTAAACAATTAAGTGAATTTTTATTAACTGTAAATAAAAAGATTGAAAAAACTAAGACAACAAAGAGATGCTAACCAAGTTTGTAAATCGGTAGTAGGTTCTGCCCTTTTTGTCTTAATTCTTCCGCTTCCTCTTTAGTTAATCCTTCGGGAGCTTCTTGTATAAGTTTGGGATAAACAGGAG
Source organism: Cymbidium sinense (assembly GCA_021442155.1). NCBI lineage: Eukaryota > Viridiplantae > Streptophyta > Magnoliopsida > Asparagales > Orchidaceae > Cymbidium > Cymbidium sinense. The sequence goes on from CM038222.1 coordinate 138,886,162, forward strand.
CTGCAGGTTTCCAGAGCATCACAGGATATCTAGGCCGCGTACGTGGGTTGTAGTTTCTGCCACGGAACAGATAGACAACTCCACCAGTCCGGTGTATGATCTTTCCACCGGTTTTGTCCTAGCCACAAGAATATTTTATCAAATCCCATCATTATAAACATATAAACTTATATATGATTTCATGTGCAGTGAAAACTGCTTGTGCATGTTACTGTCATTTTTTATAAGGGTATGTGCAAAGGATGCCTGGCTATGAGTACATCTACCAAGAAGAAGAATAACAGCAAAGCATCCAGATTTTGAAGCACTCCATAAATCAAGAAAAAGGAATCTTTTCAGGTACAAACTACAAACCCAAGAATTGGTGAATAAAAAAATAAGCTCGCTTTTGAAGTCTATGGCAAGAGCATGGAAGCATCTTGTTACGAGATATATGTATACTTATGCATATGCATGTGTGTGCGCGCGCCTGTGTATAGTTGAGAATTAGCAATGAAAATATGACTCTTTTGTTGATTTAGATGTTGATGATGATCGTGATTGACATCACAGTTAAGATGTCATTATTATCACACCGACTACTTTGTTAATCACGAGGATGTAATGAGAATCACATAAGAAGTCAAAGTTGTCTTATCTAAAGGTTGAAGTCGGATTGTGTAGTTGTATTATTCCATATTAACATGGTTTTTAGCTAATCCAAGCAATTAAGCTAATGCCTTGAGTTGTTACAAGCTATCCCGAAGATATTGAGTGAGCGTTGTTTGGGCAAAAATATGATATCCAACATCTCTCATTAGAAGCGAATGATAACTCAATGAGGGGACTCTCCAGACTCCTACCTTTTGTTATGGAGAGTCCAAGAATTCTTTGATAGCCTTTATGTATCAGCAAACTAGGTGATGAATTGCCACTTAAAGTCCAAGCAGCTGATGATGGTCCCTAGAGTAAAATGTGAGAATCACCATAGCGGTGCCACTTTGAAAGTGAAGAGCAATATGCACTTTATCGCAATCCTGATGGTGATGATGGACAGAATTGATTAAAACGAGTATCATGTTTAGTTGGATTTATTTTTCCTCAATACAAATCTATTGATGATAGTTTGAACATCACTAAAGATTGATCCTCCACAATTTAAATTAAGAAAGCCTTGGTTGGCATAATCTTGTGTTTTGTTAATTGATCACAAGGAGTCAAGAAAAATTTTCTTATGGGAAAAAGAAATCACCTACCAGTGGTGACGCATAATAGTTCTGAACTGTAGCAATGGCGGCAAATTGAAGAGACAACCGAATGGTACTCTGAAAGTGAAAAGGAGCAACAGTTTGCAGAAGTATACTGTAATTATCTGGATCAACTTCATCAAGTGATCTTCCATCAGGTTCAATTGTTCAGAGGTGATGAAATTGTTGGTGTTGTGTCGTCCGCTATACATGGATCTCTTCCTATCATCAAGATGATCTATGGCTTAGTTCTTGGTATCAGACATATTTGCACTCAACATGCCTTCAAGAATGTTAGAGCCAATATTGTTTGTGGTAAGTACCAAGCCCTTAGTTAAGGTACATATCAAGCTCAAAGGGAAAAGATAGAGAAGAAAGAGAGGGAGAGGGAATGCTAATGAATCAAAATGAAGAATTTTTAAAACAACAATATGGCAACTTTTGCGCCCAAACATATGGGAATATATGATATTTATCTATATGATCCTTCATGCATGCATAAGAATTGTGACCCTCTATTGATGAGGATCAAGGCCAATGGCATAGAATATATAAAAGTGGGTTGAGCTTGGTATAGCTAGCAATGCAGTGAGCGAAACTGGCTAACAGATAACAATCGATGAAAACTTTTAGCAAGTTTTATGTTGAGAGTAAGTACCTGGGATGAGTTCTTCTAGCGAGGACCCCTAATCAGCTTAGCGAATATTATATAAGCGTAGTCTAATTATATGAGCAATTTGGTGAGCGATGAATTGATTCGCTACTTATGACTTATTGAACGGAGTACAACTCATCAATCTAATCTACAAATATGAGCGCACAACTAATAAGCACAAAATCGTAACACAGGGACCTCAAATTACCTATATCATTTTCCATTATCATCACAACTAAATCCTCGCCCAACTTGAAGACACGCACCTCAAGGTGATAGCAGACATTATTCATGTCCACTGTAGGTACACCACGACATCGAACCTTACAAATCTTCTGTCGTCTCCAATGTGAATGAATCAACTCCAACATATTGTGCGTCAGCCCATCCCTTCCTGTACCCAAAGAAACATTACCTTCGTCAACAAACCATCCCACAAATCTTCCGAAACAAGGGAGAACGACATCCAGCTCACCAAGATTAACCTGACGATTACTAGGCAAGTAAAGCTTGACAAGCGCCAACGCCTCAGTGCGCGTCAAGGGATCCCCCAATATCTCCTCCCTGCTCCGACCATCAATGTATCTGCCAAGCTCCACCGACCGCCGCCCAGCCATCTCGAGTACCTTGGCGACTCCTGAAGGGGGAGACGAGTCCTCGCCGAGGGGCTGGAAAAGCCGGGTCTTCTTCTTCCTCTCTTTCTCTTTCTTGGAGAGAAGGGGAGCTTTGCCGGTCCAAGGGCGGGGCATCTCCGGAGGAGCGAAGGGGAGGAAGGCAGGCTCGCGGATGGCGAGGGGTTTGACCTTGGGGGTTTCGGAGTAGCTGAAATGGAACTCGAAGGGAGCGCCGGGTAGGAGGTACGAAACTCCGGAGTCACCAACGAGGACGGCACGACTGCCGTCGGGAGAAGAAGAAACGATACCGGGGGAAACGGGCTTGTAGTAGCGAGTGCCGTTATGGACGGAACGAAGGGATGTATGGGAAGAAGAGGAGGAGGGGGAAGGAGAGGGAGGAGGTGGTGATGGCGGTTTTCGCTTTCTTATGGGAAGAGGGAGACGGGGAGGAGGAGGGGAGGTGAGGGGGTCGTTGACGCCTGGATGGGAGGGAGTGGAGGGGAAGAGGTTGGCTCCGGCCGGGATGGCGGCGAGAATTCGCATCGGGCAGAACAGTATATTTCGCTGGCGGGAAGGACAGCTAAGTGGAGGAGTGGGTAAGAGCGGAGATATTTGGGAGGGGACAAGCGGCGCTTGGGGAGATGAGATATAATCACGAAAATATGTGTTAATCTAAACTCCTCAAATATTATCTTAAATTTATTAAATCTTTAAAAATTTTAATATTAATTTTATTCATTTACCTACTTAAACTTATTTTATATTTTATTATATTCAAGAAATTCCATTCTTACCATTCTTTCATTATAATAATTTTAAATTTTAAATTTTCTAACGTCACGCACGTTTACCTAAATTTTTTTTTATCTTTAACATGCTTAATTTATCATTAAATAACTTTTTATTCTCCAGTTTTTACATTTATATAATATAATTATAGAATTAAATTTTATAAAATATATTTTTAAAGTCTCCATAATATCATTATATAACACAAATATTGATTTAAAAATATATTAGTTATTTTTGTTGCGTGTTAGAAAATCAGTTGCGGTAGAATAAAAGTTCACGTCTTAGCATCATTGTGGAATCCAGCACACACACAATTATTTGAAAATGAAGAAGAAAACTCCAAAAATTTTAAGTGAAAAAATTTCGAAAAGAGGGAAAAAATCACGAGGCCTAACCCACTAAAAATCTTCCACTATATGTTTGTTTCAGAGTACAAAATTTTATTGATAACGGGATTACATAATTGTATATGAAGGGTTGTGATAAATCTGTGTCACAATAACGGTATATAGTTATGATTAGATTGTAACAGTTGTTAGTGGTAGTTGATGATGGTGAACATCGGGGGTGAGTGACCGACGGTGACGGTTGGCGGTGGTGATAACCGGCGGAGATGGCCGGCGATGGTTGGCGGCGGTGACCGGCGACGGTAGTCGGTGGCGGTGACCAACAACGATGGTCGGCGATGATGACCAGCGATGGTGGTTGATGACAATGATCATTGATAGTGTAGTGATTGGTAGCTTCGCGGTGCAACCGGCGATAGTAGCCGGCGCAGCAGCGGTAATCAACGAGATAGCCGGTGCGGTGATCAACGATAGTGGCGGTGATAATCGGCAACAGTGATTAGCGATAACCAGCGAGCGGGCGGTACGATGTTAGCAGTAATAGCCGTCGCCGGTGGGTAAGCAATACGCCGGCAGTGTCGGCAACGATATTCGGTGATATGGCCGATAGAATTGGCAGCGATGAGATTGATGGTAGGCGGCAGTGGTGGTATTTTGTGTATTTGAATACTCAAATGAGGTCAGAATCAAGAGATCTTGGGCTTGTTAAATCTGGTTCGTCAAGACGCTCGATTTGATCATAAACACTCCATATTTAGCAACTATTTAGAGATTTAATTGATATCCCAAAATTTTCAATGATATTTTTAAGTACTTGATCTCAACTAGTTTCAACTTAGGATCAACTTGCTTTTGACATCAAGATTCGTGCTTCGACTAGTAGTATTTTTAGCGTCATATCAATTGTCCTTTTATTTTTGGATGATATTATCTCAATCATCCAAAAATATATATGTCAAATAATTGAAAATAGCAAATTTTTTTAATGAAATTTCGGATTCATCTGATTTGAAAACAGTCTTCATGGGGACACCGCGATTATGATCACAGGCGTGCGGGGTCCCGAATGTGTCTTGGTATCTTGGCGCAAGGTTTAGTTTATGGACCCATCCGACGCCGAGCTTAGCTCCATGTACGCGAGGGCAGGGGCTTGTGGCGCCCGTGTGTCATCACGATGAGCATTTTTTTTCATTTTTTTCATTTTCTCTCATTTTTTTCGCTTTTTTTTCTTTTTTATTTATTACCTTTTTTCCCCTATAGGGGGTCTATAAAAACCCCCCTAGGGTCAAATGAGGAGACATAATTTTCATATGCTCCAATGTTCCTCTGTATTGGATGAGAAATCATCTTGCGGAAGTTCAAGGGCCAAGATAAAAAAAATTTTTTTCTTTCCTTTTATTAGAGAAGTTCTGACCTTCTTCTTAAGAGATGGTCATTCGCTCGTATTCTGGGCTCAGGTTTCTCTCGAAGAGGCGTAGTCCTCGTCGGCCGGGTTGGGCGATTAAGGCCGTAGTTCATCTGACGAGCTCGGTTTTCCCTCAAAAGAGGCGTCAAACTCTGGTCGGATCGGAGGGTTTGGAAGCGATCAAGGCGTAGTTCATCTGGCCCGATTTTCTCTTAAAAGAGGCATCAATTGTCCTTGTCGGACCGACCGAGTTTGGAGGCATTCAAGGCCCATAGTTCATACGGCGAGGCTCCGATTTTCCCTCGAAAAAGGCATCAACTGTCCTCCGTTGTATCCAAAGATGTCAGTGAGCGACAGAGTCATGAAAGGATATGCCCAAGTATTGGGGTGAGTGAATTGCTTCACAAAATGTTCATATTTTTATCTTTTCCTCTCTCTTTTTATTTATTTATTATGTATTTTCACAGGATGATGGCCGGAAGAAAACTCATAGCGTGACAGCTACAGACGATATATCATCCACTATCACAACAGATAGTTTAATGGTGCTTCGCAGGAAATTTAACTTCCCTAATGAGTTGGTGGCTATTGTTGCCAAAATGGCTGATCGAGCCTGTTCACCTCCACGAGGATACTTTACTATTTTTAAGATGATTATTCGTGCGGGACTGCGATTCCCTTTATCTCTTGAATTGATTGAGATCTTTAAAATATGCGGTGTAGCTTTGTCATAATTTTCATTTTGAGCTTTAGTGATCATCGTTGGTTTGACTGTCTTCTTTAGAGAGCATGATGTTACTTTGAACATCAAATATTTGTGTTGAATGTGTAGATTCACATGTGATGCTCAGGGACGTGTTTCTTATCGGGCTATAAAGAATTTGATAGAATTTTCAGCACAGGATCCATCTAGAAATTGGTCTAATGGATTCTTTTTTGTGAAAAATGAGTGGTGCCTCCCTAAGAGATGAGGAAGATTGAATGATCTTTCAGATCCATTGCTGATTGAAGAGAATGAAATCTTAACAACTCTTAATATTTCTGATGCAGGAAGCTTACAACATTAGTTATGTCACATTGACAAATATATAATTGAAGATATAATGTTCAAGGTTGGCCTTTCCATTCAGGTAGGGAGATCTCATGCTCTTCCACTGAAGAGATTAAGTAAAGGTGATGAAAGGTCTCCTCATATTCACAGAATTTTTTCAAGAAGCCCGTTACGAAATCTCGGTGATAGCAATATTTCTTCTTTAAAGAAAACGAAGACATATGCCGAAGTGACTACGTCAAATATCTGCAGAGAATATGTTCGCCCCAAGTTGGACTCTGAGAGTTTAATTATCTCAACTCATAATGGGGGAATTCATTTCTCGAAGCCGCATATTCCTGAAGAGGTGTTAAAGCACGTATGCACTGGACATCAATGAGCAAACGAATTAGTACTTTGTCTCCTCCTCCTCCTTCTTTTCTCCTTTTCCTTTTTTCTTTGTGTAATATTCGTGATGATTTTTTTTATTGTTGGTAGCTCAAACATTAGGGCTGATAATTCATTTGGGTGTCGCTTTAGATGAGTGAAATACTGAATTTGTGAAGATAAAATATCTGCAAGGCGAGTATGAGCGAAAAATGAGTGCTAAGGCCAAAGAAGTGGCGACTCTGGAGGATAAGCTAACCGAGTACAGAACTGAGCTAGCGAAAATATCAACTTCTCTTTCTCTCCAGCGTTAGGAGGTGGAGCGCACTCGTGATGAGCTGATTGAGGTGAGGGCAGAAACTCGCCAGAAAGAGAAAAGACTCAAGGTACTTGCAGCGGAGAAGAAAGTTTTTGAACTGGAGAAGAAAGTATTACAAGATCATCTTTCTGAGAATGAGCTTATAATGTCATAAGTGGAAGCAAATAAAATCTCTTTGAAGGCAGTGAAAGACTTTAAGAACTCTCTAGCTTATCGTGATACTATCGAGGACCATGTCCAGAAAGCTCGTAATCATATTCTTGATGTTGAAGTGAAGGACTTGGAGCACCAATATTTAGAGAAAAGCGTCAGGATTCCTAAAAGGAATCGCAATCATCGAAAGCTGGAGCTAGTATTGAGAATCTCTCGACCAAGTGTAAGACCGTCAAATTCGGAGATGAAGGGGTTGAGAGTGAGTTTAAGGAGCATATCCCGGTGGTGAGAAGGGCGTTGATATCATGCACTTGAGGATGCATTTTTTGCCTTTATCTATGTATTATATTTATTATTATTTTTGTATCGGTGATTCTTTCTTATATCATCATGTTAGTGTTGTTAATGATATAAAAAAATTTTGGGTTATCTGCTCTTGTTATGTTTTTACCTATCTGAAGTGATTGATCAAAATATTATTCGACGACGCTAACATGTATGAATGAGGCCATGGGAAGTCCACCAAGGACCTTTTGGCCTATCCTAGATATTAGTCAAAATATTATTTGATGTCTTACTTATATGGAAGAGGCCGTGAGATGTCCACTAAGAATCTTTTGACTTATCCTAGGTATTAGCCAAAGTGTTACTTGACTTCTTACCTCTATGAAAGAGGCCGCGGAATGTCCACCAAGTACTTTTTGACCTATCCTAGGCATTAGTCAAAGTTACTTGACTTACATGCGGAAGAGGTTGATCAAGTCCCTTGATCATACCGGCGAGATACAACGTGAGTTACGCATTTCTCAAGTGGGAGGATTAAATGAAGGAGATTGTTTATATGCAACAAGCTCGAAAGAAAAAGTTATAAACTCATTACTTTGATAAGGTCGGTGATACAATCATAAGATGATTTTAATACAAATATGAGTTTGAAGAGAAATGACAAACGAGATAAAATAAAAGTTGCAATAATTATGCAGTAGGAATTACTGATAATATTTTCGGAGATTCTCGGTATTCCAAGTTCAAGGTAAAGTTTTTCCCTCTAGATCCTTGAGCCTGAATGTTCCTAGCTTGACCATAGCTATAACCACTTAAGGGTCATCCCAAAGAGGTGAGAGTTTATTGCGTTGAGGGCCTTTGCCCGCAGCTTCGAGACTTCGTAGGACCAAGTCACCGACATATATGGGATGGGATTTTACTCTTCTGTTGAAGTGACGAGCTACCCTTTGGTGGTAGGAAGCAGTCCGAAGTAGGGCCATGTCACGAGTTTCGGGGAGTAGGTCCAAGTGCTGTCAAAGTTTTTCTTCATTACTATCATGATCGAATGATTGAACTCTTAGACTTGGAATCCTGATATCTACTGGTATAATAGCCTATGTGCCGAAACATAAGTTATATGGTCTCTCACCAGTCAGAGTTCACGATGTAGTGCAGTAAACCCAAAGAACATTAGAGAGCTCATCAACCCATTGCCCCCAGCCTTCTCAAGATGTGTTTTTAACCCTTTGAGTATAGTCTATTGGTTTGATCACGTATTAGTTTGAGGATGGGCTACGTAGGTATGCGATGAATGTGAAGATCTTTACAAAAAGACGTAAAGATTTTTCCAGTAAATTGGGTTCCATTATCGGTGATGATCTTTGTAGGAAGACCGAATCGATATACTATATTTTTTTAAACAAATTATTTAGCATTTTCCTCCGTGATTTTAGCGAGTGGTTCGGCTTCCACATATTTAGTGAAGTAGTCGACAGCTAAAATGATAAACTTTTGTTGCCCTGACGCTACCGGAAAAGGCCCAATGATATCAATTCCCCATTAAGCAAAAGGCCACGGGCTTTGAAGAGATGAGAGCTCTACATGCGGCGTGTGAAAGAGGTTAGAGTGTAACTGATAACTTGCACATTTTTTTATGAACTTCAAGGCGTCTTGCTTCATCGTAGGTCAATAAAACTCTTGCCTTATAATTTTAAGGGTTATCGCCCTTTCTCTTAGGTGTTCTCCATATATCCCCAAGTGAACATCTCTTAATGCATAATCGGTCTCTGATGGTGAGAGGCATTTAAGCTCGTTTGTATAGTTCACCTCCGATAATAATAAAGTTTGAAGCTTTCCTTCAGAGATAAGTTGTAGTAGTTGGGTCTTCATGAAGGATCCCTTCTTGTAGAAAAGATAGGATGAGATTCATTCACAAAGGTTCCTTTATCTCATTAATTGTTTGTATTACCCATGACCCTTAAATACTAGGAAAATATATTTCTTCAACATGTCTTCTCTTAAATAGATCTATAGTAGCAGATATAGCGAGCTTAGCGAGAGCGTCAACTCGAGTATTCTTCTCTCGCAGTATGTAAATAATTTGATGTGTCTTGAAATGGGAAAGAAGTGACTTTACCAAGCTGAGGTATTACGTCAGCTAAGAATTATGAGTATTAAAATTTCCCTCAACCTAGGAGGCAATAAGTTGAGAGTCAGTGTGGATCACTAAGTCTTGAGCTTCCTGATGATGAGACTTAACACGCTGAGAGACTCATATTGACCATATCATTAGTTGTAGAATTTTAGGTGAAGTCCATACTCAGGTATCGTTGGGGAAATAAGTAAGATTCTGCTCAGGTATTTCACGAGCTCCATCAACATAGAGGGTCCATTAAGGAGACGAAAGGGGTGTAGTAGATAGCTTATTTGGAGTTGAGGTAGTGCATTTCACTATAAAGTTTGCGAGTACTTGAGACTTTATATCTGGCCGAGGTAAAAAATGGATATCAAATTCTTCTAATTCTACAGACCATTTAATTAACCTCCCAAATACCTCTGGTTTCTGTAGAATGACCCTTAATGGTAAATGAGTGTAAATGCCTATGGCATGAGCTTGAAATTATGGACGCAATTTTCGCACTGAGAAAGCTAAAGCTAGAGCCATCTTATCTGCCAGTGGATAATGACTTTCTATATCAGAGAAAATTTTACTGACATAGTAAATTGGTCATTGTATCCTATTTTCTTCTCACACTAAAACTGAGCTTATCGCGTGGGAAGAGATTGCGAGATATAAGTATAACATCTCTCCTTGAATAGGCTTGGATAGTAAGGGTGGAGATGCTAAATACTCTCTTAATTGCTCAAAAGCAGACTGACATTCATCAGTCCATTGAAAATTATTATTTTTAACTCCTTTTAGTATTCTAAAGAATGACAAGCATTTATCCCTAGAACGGGCTAGGAAGCAGGATAAGGCAGCAATTCGTCCATTCAAACATTGAACTTCTTTGATATTCTTCGGAGGAGCCATATCTCTTAGGGCTTTGATTTTCTAGGGATTGGCCTCTATCCCATGATGGGTTACTATAAACCCAAGAAATTTTCTCGACGTAACCCCAAAATCACACTTAGTTGGGTTAAGTCGCATGTTATAACGTCAAAGAAGGTTAAAGCATATTTCTAAGTTAGAAATTTGTTGTGATTTTTTCAAGCTTTTTCTTAATATGTCATCACATATACCTTCATTTGTGCGGCTTCTTTAAAACCTTATTCATAAGATGTTGATAGGTAACACTAGCATTTTTTAACCCGAACGGCATAACTTGGTAATAGTATAAACTTTTATATGTTTGAAATGTTGTGGCTTCTTCATCCATTGGGTCCATTTTTATTTGGCTGTAATGAGAGTAAACATCCAAAAAATTAAGCATTTGATGTCCAGACGTAGGATCGACCAATTGATCAATTTGAGGGAGAGAAAACTATCTTTCGGGCAAGCTTTGTTAAGATCAGTGTAATCAATACACATTCTCCATATTCCATTTGCTTTCTTAACCATAACAAAATTTGCTAGCCATGTAGGGTAATGTACTTCTCGTATGGATCTCATTTCAAAGAACTTGTTAACTTCTTGTTCAATAGCTTGGAGGTGATCAGATGCAAAACTCCGCTTCTTTTGGATGATCGGTTTGAATGTTGGATCAATCTTGAGGAAGTGCATAATCACATTGGGGTCGACCCCTAGCATATCTGTCTGACTTTAAGCGAAGATGTCTTAATTTTTGCGTAAGAAGTCTATATATTTTGCCATTTGTTCGTCTGAGAGCAGAGATCCAACTTGCACTGTTCGTAGAGATTGGTCATCTAATAATGAAACATGGAGCAAGTCTTCTACAGGCGAAGCTTTCTAGGGTATTTCTTCATTTTAAAAATTAAAATTTTTGATGCTGAAGGTCACCGAAGGTTGTGGTTGAGCTTGTCTGAGGTAACATGATAATGCTATTTGTTGATTTTCACAGATTACTCTAACCCCAACAGGGGTTGGAAATTTCATCTTAAAATGACATATTGAAGTAACGACACCAAAAATTGATTGGAGGGGCCTTCCGAAGATAACATTATATGCCAAATCTGACTTGACCACCATGAATTTAATTGAATGAGTCACTTATCGAGAGAATTCTCCGAGGATAATAGGAAGGGTGATTGTCCAATCTACTCGCACGAGGCGATTATGAAACCCATATAATGGTCCTGCAAAGGGTTGGAGCTTTTCCCTAACCAAGCCCATGCTAAGAAATGTGGAGTAAAATAAAAAATCAACAGAACTCCTGTTGTCAATCAAGATTCTTTTAACATTATAGCATGGGTCACCGATCCCTGCGCTGATGACAAGTGGATCTTGATGAGGAATATGGACTCCTTCTAAGTTCGAGTTATTAAAAGTGATGGAATGATCAATACGAGATTTCTTTAACTCTGATTTTTCAGAGGTGGCAATGTGGACTTGATTAGATAGTAGTGATCCTCTTGCGATTGTTTCAATTTCTCCAACTATTTGATGACTATTTTGTTATTTCTGTGATGATTGTCCTGGTTGCCCCCAAGTTGAAGTTATGTTTTCTTGAGTCGATTGATTCTTCATAAATCGATGTAGATATTCTTATTGAATGAGCATCTTGATTTCTTCTTTGAGTTGTTTGCATGCCTCAGTAGTATGTCCAGAACTTCGATAGAAGTGACAATATTGATCTTGATTTCTTGGATTTAGTTTCAGCGGATGTGGCCACTTGATGGTTTCTTAATCTCGAATGGCCATCAGGACGTTAACACGAGATGTGTTCAGTTGTGTGTATTCATTATCTAGTTATGGTTTATGTTGTTGATACGAGGGTCGTGGAGGGAGATCACGATTGCCTTGTTGCTTCTTTTGATGGGATAGTCGATCTGCATTCCCTGGGGAGCTCTTACGTTTTCCTATAGATTGTTCAAATTATTTACGATGGACATTAATAGCCTCATCGGTAGAAATTTGTGCTTCCATACGATGAACAAAGTCGGCATATGAGCGGACCGTATCTCGCATTAGTGATGAGTAGAAAGGCCTAGGACGGAGCCCTCCAAGGAAAACTCCTCTTAATAGTTCAGGGTCTACTCCATGTATTTGACGAGCTTCTAAGGAGAACCTCTGGAAGTATTCCTTAAGTGATTCACCCTCATTTTGACGAATGCCCGAGAGATGAGAGAAATCTTTAATAATCCTCTAGTTTGCAATGAACTGTTCTACAAAAATCTTGGCGAGCTCGTTAAAGGTATGGATGGATCCTCTTGGAAGGGAGTAGAACCAAGTGCGAGCTTGCCCTTGGTAGCGGAAAGACGACAAAGCGGTGTCGAGCTCGTTGGATATGCATGATGGTCACGTAATGGTCGCATCATAGGTCGATCATGGAAGAACCCTACGAGAATGAGATGTTGAAGATGAAAACCGGTTATAGGTGAAGACTCACGATGAGAGGGGAGATGATTTTCATCTTTATAATGGAATTCTTTTCTCACCAAGCGTTGTAATTCTGCATGTATAACATGACGGGCGGAGTCAACAAGATGAGAATGTCAAAAGATAATTGGTGGATTAGCATTATTGGTTAAGTGATGGATGAGTAGAATTAGCGTGTCGAGGTTGACATCATGGTGCAGGCGGAGGAACTTGATTAATGGTGAGAAGGACTCGTATTAGCATTTTGACCTCCCATGGCTAACGATCGATCTTGGAGGAGATGTGTTTGTCATGGTAGCGGCTGTCGTGTTCCTTGTAAAAGTTGGATTATCTCATTTTGAGACTCTTCCATTCGGCGCACACGATCTTCTAGAGAGATTCCCGTTGCACCTTCATCGACAGGGTCATGCTTATTAGGGGGAAGTGAGGCAGAAGCTTGACGTCCTTGGTTCAAGGATTGATTTCGAGAATGACGGGAGTTGGAGCGGGAGGCTTCGTTATTGTGAGTATTATGCCTACTTGCCATAATGCGGTTGTTCACAAAAATTGTGATTGAGGGGTTCTTTTCTCACAGACGACGCCAAACTATTTCGTTCTAGAAAACTAATTGCGGTAGAATAAAAGTTTATGCCTTAGCTTCATTGTGGAATCCAGCACACACACAGTTATTTGAAGAATGAACAAGAAAACTCCAGAATTTTTACGTGAAAAAATCTGGAAAAGAGGAAAAAAATCACGAGGCCTAGCATAGTAAAAATCATCCACTATGCATCTGTTTCAGAGTACAAAATTTTTCTGATAACGGGATTACAGAATTGTATATGAGAAGGGCTGACAATGAAAATCCTAGAATTAGGCAACAACAGCTATATAGCCATGGTTAGGTTGTAACAGTTGTTAGTGGTAGTTGATGATGGTGAACGGATCGAGGCACGTGACGGTCGGCGGTGAATGTCAGATGATGGCGGCGATAATTAGCCAGCAGTGGCAATAAGTCAGCAGCGTACCGGTGATGTGCGATATTAATGAGCAGTGGTTAATGTAATGGTGATGGATGGTGGCAAGGTGGCGGTGTCAGCAACCGAGTAGCAGTAGTTGATGAAGCCGAATGGTCAGCGAGATAACAAATGATGGCGATAGCATGCGCGGTAATCAGCGGAGTGATCGCGTGATATGGCGCAGTTTAACGGTCTGCGGATAGTGGCAACGATAAGCAGTATGACCAAACAGATTAGTTGATAACAATGAGTAAATTAGCGGCAACGAATCAGCGATGGCGGTAACGGCAACTAGTTAGCGGCCAATGGAGGTGGTCGGCGACTGTCGAGTGGTGACACGATTATGCTTGGAGGATTTTCAAACTTTAGAGCTCTCTCTTTAACTTGACCCCCCCCCCCCCCATGTGAAGAATGAGGGGCTATTTATAGGTTAGAGGGAGGACATTTCCGTAAATATATGGAAAATCCAAATCACTCCATCGGATAGCTCAAGATGATTCCCTTGATCATCTGATGTATTTTGTGTATTTGAATGCACAAATGAGATCAGAATTAAGAGATATTGGGCTTGTTAAATCCGGCTCATCAAGATGCTCAATTTAATCATAAATACTCCATATTTAGGAACCATTTAGGGATTTAATTGATATCCCAAAGTTTCGAATGATATTTTAAGTGCTTGATCTCGATTAATTTCAACTTAGGATTAGCTTGCTTTTAACATCAAGATTCGTGCTTCAACTAGTAATATTTTTAGTACCATATCAAATTTTATATAATCAAAACTAATAGAAACATATTAAATGTGAACCAAGAGTATTGGGCTCAACATTTATAGAGTTGTTTTTGAATTTACATTCTTTTAATGAAAAGTTGGTTTACTCAAAAAATAATTATATTTATATAATTTAATTCATAATATAAAATATGTGATTTATTGACAAGGATTTGGATTTCTATAATAAGTGATTACACAAAAAAAATGTTCAAACTTAAATTTTAGTCAGGGGGAATTGCATTTAATTCTTTAAATAATAAACTAATTTATGGGCTAGGCCTTAACATATTAGAGTTAAAATGATTAAGGTGATGCTCATTTAGGCCAACCTCTTAAGGCTTTTAGAGGGCTAGAGTGATGGGCGTGTACTACCCATCTCACTTGATGAGATGATCCTAATAGACAATCATATATATTTTTAATAATTTTAACATATATTTAAACATAAATTTTTCCTTAATTCAAATTAAATCAATTAGAATGATATTCATATGATTTCTCTAAATAAATAAAAATACAAATATTTATGTATATACCACATAATTCTTATATATTTATATATCTAATACTTAAAATTTAATATTTACATATATATATATATATATATATATATATATATATATATATATATATATATATATATTATTTATTATACTTTTAAAGATATATTTAATTTTTAAAAATAAATGATAGTGATATTTTTGGTGTGATATTAAAACTAAAATATTATGTATATAAATATTAATATTTAGATATTAGATATATAAATATACGAATTACTAATAATTCTTATGAATATCCCGGTATCGACAAAAAATTTAATACTTATATATTTTTCAAAAAAAATCGACTTTTTTTTTTTTAATTTAACTGCAAATGCATTATTCTCGAATAAGATAAAATTAATGTTTTGCATATTGTTCACGAAATGCCCTAATTATTTATATACCATAGGTGGGGCTAATTTGACCCCACCCAATGGCCAATAATCTTCATCACTCATGAATAGGCCTTTGCTGTAGTTAGACTTGTAGAGATGGACACAACATTACTCATGAGACTACATTGTCCATTATTCAAGGTCTTCTAGAAGTATTTTGTTATCTAAAATTCTAACATTTAGGAGCTATTTGGTTGGATAAAATATGAAATATTAGTGATTAATTGACTAAAAAAAGGAACGTAATATAAAATTTTAATAAATTTCTTTTTTATCATTTAGTTAAAATTTGGTGAAAAAAAATTTCTTTTTCACTCACAGATCGTCACTCATCGTCGCCAACCACTGTCAAAAAATAAATTTTTGAATTTGATTTACATCCATCTAAAATAACTAAGAATTCAAATTCACTATATTTCTTTTACATTAGGTGTTGTTTTATTGCCTGAAAAAAAATACAATATAAAAAAATAGTGTAAAAGAAATACAATGTATTTGAATTGCTTTAAAATTTTTTGGTTAAAAACTTTACAAATAAATGAGTTCTTTTTTTTGATAAAATAAATATAATATAAAATATTTTTAAGGTTATAATAGCATTTTGATCAACGTTAAATGTATTTAAATTATCAAATAAGTTGAATTTTAAATAGACAAAAAATGATAATTCTAATATATTTCAAATACACTACAAATACATTACAATTTTACTTTACACTATACCAAATACTCAAAAAATTAAATTCCATATATTTAATTTACTTCACACTCTAAATGCATACAACCAAATAATCCTTGAATTTCTTTTACACTGTATTCTTTTTTTTAACCAACTAAATAACCTCTTAATGATATACTCTCACTACTTATCAGCGGATAAAAATAAAGATATTCTATTCATTGGTGCTAAGCGCACATATAGTGATTTATCTACATGAGTAAAGATAATTAATGTTTAAATTGAATTTTTGCATATGCTCATATTGAGAAACTTGTACACCAATATAAATCAATATATATATATATATTCTCAAATTCTATTTATTTAAAAAACTACGAAGCTCTGGACAAATTCTTTATGATCATTTTACTGAGTTTATAACAAAAAGCAATTAATTTCAATTTTATAGAAATATGTGCTCTCCTAAGAAGGGTAAAATGAAAAATAAATATTTAATTTCACTGACTTGTTAAGTATTTGACGAGGAAGGGCATCCGCTGTCTTCTTTCAATAAGCTAAACTCTCAAAGCTGATGCTACAGACGCGACAAAACATAACCGATAAAAATCACATTTAATTTGATTTTAATTTATAAATTTGCATAAATCAACTAATTCGATTCAGACAATTGGATGCTGAATTTCAACAATATCAAATACAATCAAATCGATTCCAGCCCAAAAAAAAAGAGAAAAATCTCATTTCGATGTAGTGCTTTAACAAACCGATAAAAATAAAGTTGAATTGGAATACAATCAATATAAATGAAACATTTGAAGTAATTGAACGAGAAATAACGTAAGTGATATATTGAAGTCAAATTGGTTAGTTTTATTTGAATTATTTCAATTCTTGTCAGGCCAATTTTACTTTGCACCAAATCAACATCTTTCTCAAGTGAGACTAGGTGTCTAAATATAACATATAATGCACACAACAGGAGTTAGTCAAAAACACAATGGCATTACGAAAATGAAAAGACTTCCATAGACAAATGTCAGCAATTTAAAAGCCAATAAAAAGTGAAGAAAGCTATTAAAGTTTCATCAACAAAACTTAGAAAATTAGTTTGTTTTAAAGAATAACACTTCATGACTCCCAGAAAACAGTGCATTTATAAAAATCATCATCTTGCCTCTTCTTCCTGGTCTCTGAAGTCCTTCGATTCTCAGCGGTACTGAAATGTAATAAAGAATTATTTATTAAAACAAAGTATTGCGGTATTAATTCTAAGACAAACTGGATTTAATGCTGTTCGAGTAACTACATAATTATAAAATAAAAGATCTACTCAGTGATAAGAATACAGCACTGACCTTATTTTCCTCATGTTTATGTTAAGTAAAGCATGGACCAATCGATTTGTGATATAAATTCAAATGCCAAAAACCAATAGATAAATAACAAAAAGTTTTGCATTTTAGTGGCAATAGAGGAACACAAGGACAAAAACAATAATAATACCGTCTTGATCAGCATGTTCAACTCTAACGGAACATCTAATTCTGAAGATTTATTCTCCACATTATTAGGAGAAAAGTGATCTCAATATCGATATAGTGACAGTTATATTGTGCCGACAGCATGTTTTTCACATATATGATAAGAGATGAAAAATAAAGAAATTAATTCCAATATCTTAAATAGACTAAGTTAGAGCTTACTTCTTAGCTTCAAGCATGACAATCAAGATACTAAAATCTTCCCTGCGTGGGTAACATTCATGCTTAGTGTCAAGACTTCGTATGACTAATTTTCATTGGTGAGGTTAAATTTTGCTACACATGTCTGCTGTAGTTTTTTTTTTTTTTTAATTAAAATTTTTTTTTTATGTCTGCTGTAGTTTATTTACAAGAGGCAACTAAATTGAATTGACTGGCATAGGACTTATAAATTTTCACTTGTTATCAGTGCCATGGGCTGCGTAAGCAAAAGCACAAGTATGATAGGGGTAGAAGAATAGAGTAAGCCAGCTTTAAGCCAGTTCACTTCCTATGGATGAAATAATTCCAATGTGTGTATACTGAAATATGATTTATAATTGCATGAGACCACCTTAGCATTTTTTTGAAAAAATAGCAATAAAACTTACACCTCGTTGGCTGTTACATGAGCAAATAGATAGAGATTTTTTTTTTATTATTATTATTTTTTATTTTGAAACAAATGATAGTAAAATAAGCTTAACATACCACTTTTTATTTTAGAAATTCAAATAGGTGACAAATTATGATACTCCTTTGATGTTGGACAATAAAATGGAAAAAATAACTTAATTGTGTTAAACTTATTTTAAATTATTATGTTATTAGTTCTTATCTTGATGTTTGTATAACACATTCATGACTTGATGTCAAGATGTTAATATATTAATATTTTGCGCAATTTGTTACTTTTTACTGTGTTAGAATGTTAATGCATTACTTTTTAATATGACAATAGATTAGAATGTTAATATGCTATTTCCTGCTAAACTTTGATGTCTGTACAATATTTTTTGCTTAGTGTATTTTATTAGTTATGAAATTTGGCTTCAAAATTCCTTGAGGATTATTTTACTTATCTCACGGATAAAAAAATGCCTCAATACCTAAATGCATAATTTTAAACCTTGCACTAAAAAATATTATTCATAACTTTCGAATGAATGCAAATTCTATAATGTAATGATGAATTTATACACATTGCAAAGCTAGTTTATGTGCACTATAAACGGGCATGCATACAATGTAGAACTTTCATTTCAGGGTGCTGCACGTTCACCTTATCAAGTTAGTCAAATTTTATCTTGATAACAATCTTAACTAGAGAAGCCTTCTAAATGATAAGGCACTATATATGAATATAATCGTGTGTTTGCTTCAAAGCTTATACAAAGTTAGTGCTATTAATAATAATAAACAGTTATGATGATCTTTTTACCCATTTTTGGGTCATTAAATAGCTCAACAACTAAATGAAACTTGATTTGAGCAACATATGGATGCCAAATTTCCATAAATATGACTGAAATGTTATTTAACATTTTATTATTTCAAGGATGTGGGCAAGTATATAAGCTCTAAACTCAATAGCACGTCATTGATTGCATTTGATGGAGTTTTATTAACGTTCATGAAGAATGCATATTCATTCTATCCTGTAATAATGCCACCATACACCCCGACAAAGTATTTTAAACGGGCAGCCCACACCAGTAGAGTTTTCCATTTAAAGATGCTGCAATTTCACCTTTATAATTTAATTATGTTATATATTGACAACAATCTTAACTAGAAACCAGCCTTAGTCAAATGATTGTGCTATCTATGAAATATAATATCGTGTTTATTTCAATGCCATTAAGCTTAAACAAATGTAATGGCATTAGAAATAATGGAGGGTAATGATAACTTTTTTAGCAAAATTTTCAACTACAGATAACTCGATGGGTAGATGCCCATTGATTGGACATGTAGATTTCAAATTGCCATCAAAATAAGATTGAAATGTCATTTAATATGTTACTTCAAGGATGCCAACAAATATATAACCTTCAAGCTCAAGATCACATTGCTAATCTAATGGCATTTCATTAATTTTTAATCATTCATCAAGCATATAAAAAATACATTAGCAATCAAATTATAAATAGACACCCTTTTACAAGTCAAAGTTTAAGCATGTATTTCACCAATGAAATTCATCTATTACATATTATTAAGAGCACATATACTTGATTCCAAGCTATTTGAAGTTTATGGACTTTAAAATCACAACTATCTTATAATGTAACCTAAGTCAAACCATTGAGAAAATTGTGTTGCAACAACTTCTTAATAAAAAAAAATTTAATACTCATTCTTGACTCCAAGTCTCAGACGAAATAAGTGAAGGTTTGTGTTAGGTAGTCCACAGCCAGCGTAAAACTAGTCAAAAAATCATGACATGAATCTTTTAATATATTGTGTCAATGCTAGGGCGTTTCCTGGAAGGGACGCACCGTATGGCCTAAAAACAGTGAAAAGTGTGCAAGGTCCATTACACTGGCACCCAAGCATAGTGTTAAATAAGCATGGGTTCCCACATTATAGACGAATGTAGATAAAGAAGCTAATGCATGTAACTAAAACTAGAATAAAAGCTTATAATACAAGTACTTTTATAGGTAAATTAATGAAATTAAAAGATATTATGATTCATAGAAAGATAAATATCTTATGTATTCAAAAAATTAAATGGGTTGAGGAAAAAGTAAAAGAGATTGATAGTTTAAATTTTAAACTTTGAAATTCTGAAAAAAGTCATGCTAGAAATGACGTAAGTGTAATTGTAGATAAGAGTTTGAAAGATAATATTGTGAAAATTAATAGAATTGAAAATAGAATTATAACTTTAAAGATTATTATTAATGCTAAAATTATAGCTTATGACCCTCAAATAAATTTAGATGTATGTTCAAAAGAAGAATTTTTAAATAATATAGAAAAATTAATACAAAAATAACTCTTGAAGAAAGAGTATTTATTGAAAGAGATTTAAATGAATATGTTGATAGGATAATTTTAAAAATATTCATGATAATTTAAAAGCATTCATGGTAATTGTAAAAAATATACTTGGAGAATCAAAAGAAAAAATTTCTTTTAATAAAAATAGTTGATGATAGAGCCGAATGTGCAAGAAAATATAAGAAATAAGAATCATTGTTATAAAACTTAGTTTATATATAAAAACCCGGAGAATTGAGAAAAATACAAAATGACCTATAGAGATTCTAAGAAAGCAATATATAATGCAAAAAATTTAATTTTTTGTGATTTATACAATAGATTGGATACCTAAGAAGGTGAAAAATGTAAGTATAACTTGGCCAACCAAAGAGATAGGAGAAATAAAGATCTAGTTCAAGTGAGGTGTATTACGGATGAAAATCATAAAATACTTTTCTTAGAAAAGGATATTGAAAATAGGTGGATGAAGTATTTTGATAAACTTTTTAATGAAGGATCTAAAAATATAATTGATTTTAACAATCTTAATACCCTAAACAAAAATAGAGAATTTTATTTTTATCGTCGTATTAGTAAATTTGAAGTTAGAGAAGCTTTAAATAAAATGAAATGTGAAAAAACAGTAGGACCTGATGATATTCCAATAGAAGTGTGAAACTATTTAGGAGATCAAGAAATTTATGGACTTACAAATCTTTTTAATGTTATTTTAAAGACTAAAAAGATGTCACATGAGTGAAAAAAGAGTTTGTTGGTTCCTATATTTAAGAATGAAAGTGATGCACAAGAGTGTGTAAATTATAGAGGAATTAAGTTAATGTGTGTTGACCTCACTTTTGGAGTGAATTCTCAATCTCCTCATCTTAGACTTAAGAGTCTTCTAGACACTAAGACTTCCTTAATCATAAAACACTTCTAGTACTTAAGTGAATACTTAACCTAAGCCTAGAGACTTAGAAGGGTTAATCATAGGATTAGACTATGCTTTAGGACTTAAGGAGATCCACCTACCCTATAGCCTAAACCCAATCTATGTTCACCTTCTCAAATCAAACCTCAAATTCAATTCAAATACCAAATCCAAATCCAAATCCAAACTACAAGCCAAATGATTGAAGCCCTATGATTTTATCTTATGGAGTTGGCCTTATCTAATTCAAATCAATCTAAAATCAATTGATTTTCTCATAACCAATTTATATCTTCAATTACCTTCCCAAATATAAATCAAATCTACATTCAAATGATCAAAACTAAATCAAATTAAATCAAAACCCTTCCTAAGCCATATGAGTTAACCTCATGAACTTAGCCAAATCTTAACCCAAATCACTTCAAGCTCAATTGATTTTCTCATGAACCAATCATATCTTCAATCATCTTCACAAATATAAATAAAATAAACATTTAAATCATCAAAACTAAATCAAATTAAATCAAAATCTAAATCTAAACCCTTTAAGCCAATTTCATGGACTTAGCCAAATTCCATTCAAATTCAAATCAAAACTAATTAATTTTCTCATAAATCAAACACTCCATCAATCACCATTCCAAATATAAATGAAATCTACAATCATCAGGCCAAACCAAAATCAACTCAAGTCAAACCCAACATAACCCTTTTGACTTGAGATTTTCAAATGAATCAAAACCCATTTGAACTCAAACCAATTGCAATTAAATTTATATATCAATCCCAAGTTTATATATAAACTCAACTAAATCAAACTCAACCCAAAATCAAGCCAACTAAACCCAATTGACCCAAAGTGACCAATTTGACCTTTTCGAACCAAAATTCAATTCAATCCAAATCAAAGTGAATTAAACTAATCCAAACTTCATGATATGAGTGTTGATCACCCTAAATTGATCAATCACCATAAATTGGATCAAACCAAGTCAACATAGTCCTTTGACCAAACCGAATCCCTTAACTCATATGAACCTAAACTAGCTAAATTATAACCTAAGCCAAATTAATTGAAACCAATGATTCATACCAACTCAAAATCAATACTTGAACATGACTTGACCTTCAATTGAGCCAAATCTAACCCAATTGACCCTCTTAACCCAAGTTGACCCAAATTTACCTACATGGCCAAAATAGGTCAAATCAAAATCTAAATCAAATTAATTGCAACTAATGGCTCAAGTTCATTCCAAATTTATTGAATTTATAGCCTTCTAAACTTAAATGACCTATTGAACCCAACTTGACCTAAAGGGTCAAACCAACTTAAAACCCAATCAAATCCAAATTAAATTCAACCAAAGCCTACAACCTATTCCAAATGATCAACCATACCTAAACCAAGCCATGACACAAGCCAATTTAGTCAACTGAGTCAAATTAGTCAACTTGACTCATTTAACCCAAATGAACTCAAACGAACCAAAATCAAATCTAAACCAAATTGAACCAAACCAACGACACCAATAAATCTCAAATTATTATATGAACATGACCCAACTCTTGGTTTGACCCAATTTGATCAATTGGTTAACCTAACCCGATTTAACCAAATTTGACTCAAATGAGTCAAATTGAGCCAAATCAAATCAAATAAACTCCAAATGACATGAAATTTCGCTCAACCTACTTTTGACTCATTTCAAATCTGCCCAAATAAAATCCAATACCAAATGACCATCCTACCCCTGGGTTCGAAGTATCACATGAGGCAAATCACCCATGTAAGTGATCATTTTCATTCTTTGATGATCACTTGGCACTCTCCCATTAGTCCACTTAAGCTCCTAGCCACCTCATCCACTCAAGGACACCCACCCATGAGGTGGTGAATGATCCTGAGCCAAGGCGAGCCCTCCGATCCAAAGGAAGGAGAGGGGGGGGGGGGGGTGGGGAGAGGGGAGCATTTTCACTCAAACTCACACACTTGCATTCCTCAGAGCCCTAGCTACCCAAGATGAGCCGCCGAGAGCTTCATAGAGAGTTTCCAAGCCTCCCCAAGTTCCCCATTCTCGATTTCCTTCAAGCCGAAACAAGGCACTCCCCCATTGATTTACATTTGCTCAAGACTCAACCAAAGTGCAATTAACTTTGCACACACCATCCTTGGAGATAGTCGAGCAAGAACGAATTGCCTCCCAAGCCCTCTGACCACCGAACGTGCGATTTCGATCAACACTGATCACCTACGCTTCGAGTATTAGCCATCCAAGCTATCCACCTCAAATTGGAGCTTGTGCTGATCAATAAGGTCTCGTCTCTACTAGACGAAGCTTCCTCAATCGGATTTGCCACCGGTCTTGAGCTCCGGTGAGGTATGCCATTGAAACTGACCTTAGAGAAAAAATTTGTTGGAGCTTTTGAAGAAAACTTTCACCCTGCGCAATCCTAGCCATTGGATCCCTTTGGATCCTTCGCACGAAGGTGTGGGATCCATTTGGAATCGATTCGAGCTCGGATCATGCGAGCAATGGCGGGCGAACTCCGTTCCCCCTCGCTCGCATGAAGATAGATCACGCGTCGTCCGTTCCGTGTGATCGGCAAGGACAGTCGTGATTAGATCCGTTAGAATTAACCATTTTAATCCTTTAATGCCGCAGGATTAATCGTGGTCGCCCGATATCGGACAACGCACGAGAAAGCGCGCCCGCCGCCGCTATGCAAGTGCTTACTAGGATTAAGTTTAAGTAACCAATCTGCAGCGCCAAGTGGCGCCGACAGGATTAGGGATTAATTAGACTTAATTAATGTGTTTTAATAGCTGAAACTTGTAAAAATCATAAATAATTATAGAAAAATCAAAAAATATAAATAAATACTTGTTTTGAAGATATTTCAAAGATAAATTTATTAAAAATGTCTTTAATTAATTTTGAACAATAATTAGGGCTTAATTAAAGTATAATTGAAAAATTAAATAGCTTAATTACTCCTTAATTAATTAATTAATTAACTCCAAATTTTCTGAGATTGTTTAAAGGAATGACCTCTGCCTCCCCTAATTTTCTTGGAATTTATTGATTAATTAATTAAGAAAATTAGTTAATTAAGCTTTAATTATTTTCTTAATTTAATTAAGGGTTAATTAATCACATAAACATTGACTAATTAATTAATTGGACTCATTAATTATTGTCTAGCAGTGAGGGGACTTATGGAATAAGATTATGACTCATTTCTAATCTCATTCCCTAAGTTCACTCCATTAATTAAAATCAAACTAATTAAGGATTAATTAGTTACTTAAAGTATTAAATCAAATCAAATTGAAAACATAATCACATCAGAACTTAATTAGTAAAATCTTGGATAGATCTTTAGCTGTTGAATAACCTAAATGAGTTTAATGAAATTATGATTAGTCTACATGTATGGAAAAACAATAAGAATAATTAAGTCCCTTGGCTTAATTAACCATTAATTATGAGCCAATTGTATTAGACCCCTTTCCTTTCTTAGAATCATTGCTAATTTTATTTTCAAAGCATATGCATACCATGTTGACTCATAATTGTTTGGGTAATTATACTAAGGTAGCATAAGAAAGGATTAATTAATGGATTTAATGCATATTATAACCTAATTAACCCATAAAATCAATTTAATTATTTTTCATTAAACCAAATTAATTAACAAATATGAGAATGGGTTAAAACCAACAAACGTTTTCTCAAATCCTTAAATCAAATCAAAATATTAAATTAAAAATGCATTAAAGAAGCTTTGATTTATCTTAAATGATTTTATTTGATATGATTATCCTTAAGAATTAATTTGATTGAATGAAATCATATGCTTATATTTATTTATTCCTTTCCAATTATATTAAATATTGTATGTCATTTGAAATCATGCATTCATCTTTTCAAAGTTAATTGAATCAAATGATTTTCCTTTATGTAAGCTTATATGTGTTGGATTAATTTACAATATGTGTGACTATTATCACTAATAAATTCAAATTATTTTTTCAAAGTTTATGAATCGATTACATTGATTAAGAGTGATAGTAATTATGAATATATATATATATATATATAGGTTTGCATGGGCTTCTAACTTAGACATGTGAAATAAAGCTTTCTTTTCTTTAATTCATATGTAATTTTATATGTATTTGAATGTTAATAAGTATATAGTCAGGACGTCTCGAGAACAGAGACTAAGCGAGGTCATTTGATTATCTCACTTCTCTGGTTAATAACGACATGTACTTATTTGATTTCATTTACATGTGTTCCTATATTAGAATTTGGATAGAACTTTACTACATATGCATAAATATTTCAATCAAATAAAAATATAATCTTTGCATGATTTTTCTTCCTTCATTTATGTATGCATCCATATGTATTTGAGAAAAACAAGTGTTTAATCTGAACATCCCGAAAATACGAGGCTTTAAGTAGCCCCAAGAAGGTCATTTGATTATTTCACTTCCCTGGTTAACAATGACATATACTTGCTTATGTCTCTTATACATGTGTGTATTTAATTATGGAATTAGAACCCTCTTCTTTTATCAAGGATGCATGCATTCCATAATCATCTATATGATTAATATGTGTTATATATAAGTTAATGCTCTCTTTCCTATGGTTCATGCAAACAACTTTATATATGTTTGAATGCAAATGGGTATATAGTTTGAACTTTCCGGGAATACGAGGCTTTAGCTCAAGGAGCCATTTGATTACACTTCCGGTTATGATGACACGTACCTATTTAATTTCATTCTTATGTATTTTTATATAAGAATTTAGATAGAGCTTTAAACTAATATAATTAAATAATTCAATCACATAAAATGATATGAACTTCAAATACATGTATACATTCATCATATAAGTGTGTCAAAACATATTGCATATATAGATACACTTCAGATAAAATCATATGTATGTTACATGTGATGGAAAGGAATAATTTAGCATGTGTCATGTGATAATAATCCAATTAGGTTAATCTTAAGATGCCTTTCACATTGGATAGAATTATTAAAAGTAAACTTAAACTTATGATTAATTTAAAATGTGTAATAAGCTATTCACTAAAGAGAACCAAATCAAATTAACATATTTTAAAAAAGTGGCTTAGAATAGGGATGAAAGAGAGCAATCCTCTTTTTTCTCTTCATAACACTTAGTTGCTAAGTGCAATCATATGAACTAAAAAAAGCACATTAAAATTCAACAATTTCAAGTGAAATCAACCTTTTGTGTTAAATTGAATCTTCCTATACTTAGAAAATACGAACTTATTTAACAACACACAAGCCTTAACATACATCTTAGAACTTAGTCACCACTTCTAGTCCTGAGTTAGGACGGCATATGTATGGTGTATATTTTATTTTGTGATGTATTATTTTAGACTGAATGTTAGGATGTATGCTTCGTACACTGGATGTTAAGTCGTTCTTAGTCTAATCATATTTTTCGCAGGAGATTGTGCTTAAGGGGATACTTAAAAATAAAATATAAATACTCTCTTTGCAGGTTGCTTAAACCCCTAAAAGCATAATCCAAATTAAGGCAGGTGGGCTTAGTTACCCATGTGTAAGGTGTCAAGTCCAAATTATATATATATATATATATATATATATATATATATATATATATAACTATTTGGGTATATATGTGTTTAGCTAATACTTATTTTGTAGGTGTAGTTAGATTTACTTTTCTTATTTTTAATGTAATTTTGTATTAGAAATTAAGATTAATATTATAGGGGATAAGGATGAACATTGATTAGAAGGCTTTGTCCTGGGATACCATGTGATACCTTTAAAGTGGAGCAAATCAAATCAAATGAAGACATGGAGATGAAAGATATGAAGAACGAAGAATGAAGACCCCCCATAATATTTATCATTTATAAATTGTAATTATTCTTTCATATCAGGTTGTATAAGGGTAGAGCTCGACTACCCAAGTTTTGTTCTTTTCGGGTTGTACGGCAGTACCCGACCGCACCCGCCTCTTATACTTTTACGATTGATTGATGTTATATTTAATTTGTGCATTAGAAATGACATGCTTTTCATAATTTCTTATGATTGATGTTTGAATCTGTGGCTTGATGCGATTAGACTCTTAGAAAAAAATTAATTTTTCTATCCCAATTAATCACTCATAATTAAATTTTAAACAATTCATAACCTCATCATAAAACCTAAGCATTAATCAAGATAATTAAAAGATTTAACCACCCCTTAACTAAATGGTTGAATATTTCATAACATGCATATCATATTATTTCGCTCTCGAAAATAGGGGATTTCCATCCTTGCACGATATGAGAATGTTTAACCTGTGAGGGCATCCCTTGTATTGGAAAACACCCTTTTCTAGCTGATTTAGCCAACAATCTTATTTCATAATGCATGTAAACAACAAAACCCTAAAGCCTTTGTCCAAATAAAGTGTCAAAAATTAAATAAAATTTGAAAAGATTTTTGCATTAAATTAAATCATTACTGATACCACTCATGTTCTAATCTCATAGGAAGTGAGTTTAAAGACTTTAGTCTCTTTTCTAAGTAAATAACAACCCAATTATCTTGCAATTTTATATGACCAGACTACATGATTTTAAAATTGTAGGAGGAGTTAGCGGCGACTAAGCGTTATAAGAAAATCGGTGATTTCTTATCTTGTGGAAGTAACCTTATGCATCTTAGATTTAGGGTCTTATGCTAAATCTCTTTAGATTTAGGATTCGAGATAGTTGTTTCCTTCGGGCTACAAGTATAAATCCTCACCTCTTAAGCATTTTCACAATCTTGTGTTGTTGGATTATAAGCCTAGTAATCTAATGAAACTTCAGCTCAAATAAAATAATTCTCTTCAACTTCAAATATATAAAACACAACTACAAGATAGATTAGAATGCTCACTAGACTTCCTAGTATCATGAGCATTCCCTACTCATCTCCTGTGGCTTTCAAAATAAATCTCTCTAGCTGATCTATCCGGATTGATTTTCCAAATATAGCCAATCCATTGATAGTCTAACCTTGAAATCTTTGGATATGATATTTGTTTACTTTAATCAAGAATATTCTTAGGAAATTTCATTCCCTAAGATATAATTAACTCTGGAGGCTTGCCCCTATAAAGAACTTTAGAACCCAGTTTAATATAAATCATGTTTTATTCATCCATATAAAGCAGAGGTAAAATCTCTGATATATTTGAAGACCCATCATGTCTTAGGAGTTCTTATTAGGCGATTAGGTCCATTGAAATGTGATGTCTCTATCTTTTGAGATAATCATTAATATCATATCTCATCTTCAATAAGTGCATTCTCGATCTGCGTGGTATCCCCTCAAATACATCCAAAAATAAACACCACAATGTGTCATACATTAAAATTATGAGAGAGAGTGATTGAGCATTGGTTACAATGTGATACAAAAATTTCTCACAAGCAATTTGGTTTCATGCTAGGTAGATCTAACTATGGATGATATACAGTTGTTAAGAGGTTTGAAGGAGAAGTATAGAGAAAGTAAAGAGGATATACATATGATATTTATTGATTTAGAGAAAGCTTATGATAAAATTTCAAGAGATGTTCTTTGGAGAGTTCTAGAAAAGAAAGGAGTTAATACTGGTTATATTCAAGTCATTAAGGATATGTATACTAGAGTTGTTACTTGTGTCCAAACATAAGGAGGATTGACAAAATATTTTCCTATTTCAATTGGATTACATCAAGGATCAGCTTTAAACCCTAATCTTTTTGCTTTAGTTATAGATGTTCTTACTAGGCATTTACAGGAAGATGTATCTTAGTATATGTTTTTTGTTGATGACATTCTTCTTGTTGATAAGACTAAAGAGGAAGTCCGAGAGAAACTTGAATTATGGAGGTCAACCTTAGAGTTTAAAGGTTTTTGTTTAAGTAGACCTAAAACTGAATATATGGAGTGTAATTTTAGTTGTAGAAGTTACTGTAATAGTGTTATGACATTAGGTGAACAAGTCACTAAAAAGAGTGAGCGATTCAGATATCTAGGCTCTATTGTTTAAAATGATGGCGAAATAGATGGAGATGTTATTAGTGGAATTCAAGTTGGATGGTTGAAGTGGAGGAATGCATCTGGCCTGTTGTGTGATAGAAAAGTACCGCTTAAACTTAAGAAAAATTTTTATAAGATAATGGTAAAACCTGCAATGATTTATGGTGTGGAATGTTGGCCAATAAAAGAAAAGCATAAGGCTAAGTTAAGTGTTACAGAGATGAGGATGCACGGGTGGATGGGTGGCTTTACTCTTAGAGATAAAGTTAGAGTAGCTCCAGTGCCAGATAAGATTAGAGAAAGTCGCCTTAGATGGTTTGGCCACGTAAAACGTCGACCATCCGATGACCCGGTTAGGAGAGTAGATGCATTAGATTTGCCTTATGTTAAGAAAGGTAGAGGTAGACCTAAAAAGACTTGGTTAAGATGTATAACAATGACCTTGGTATACTTGAATTAAATGAGAATTTGACACATAATAGGACACGATGGAGACGAATAATTCATATAGCCGACCCCACTTAGGGGGATAAAGGCTTGTTGTTGTTGTTGTCATGGTAGTTATAGATATGAATTGATTAATGAAGAAGGTAGAACTACATTGAATTTTGTTTTGGCTTATGATTTTGTAAATGTTAATACTTTATTTAAGAAAAAGATAAGCATATTATCACTTATAATAATGGGCCTAATAAAATGCAAATTAATTATTTTCTTATAAGAAAAATAAATCATTTATATTGTAAAGATTGTAGTGAAAGTTTAAGCACCTAACATTAAATACTAGTTTTGAATTTTAAGATAAAGGTTAAAAGATGTAAACTAAATCGATACATTACCCTAGAAACAGATGAAATTATTTAAAGAATGCTAATAAAAATAAAGAGTAAACTACAAGATCTTAAGATTTGAGATATGAGAAAGCAAATTTCATGTGGAAAAAAGTAACAAGGGAGATTAAGAAGTTATAAAAAATATAATTGAATAATCAAAAGAAAAAGCCCCTATCAATAAAAATAGTTAAAGATGGAGTCAAATGTACAAAAAATAATAAAAAATAAGAAATTTTGTAATAAAAATTAATTTATAAGTAAAAGCTTAGAAAATTGAGAAAGATATAATGTTGCTTATAGGGATTCTAAGAAATTAATATATAATGCAAGGAATTCAACATTTAGTTATTTATATAATAAGATTATATACTAAAAAGAGCGAAAGATGTATGTATAAGTTAGCTAAACAAAGATAGAATGAGTAAAAGTTTGAATCAAGTGAAATGCATTAAGTATGAGAATCATAGAGTATTTTTTTAGAAGAAGATATTCAACATAAGTGAATGGGATATTTTGATAAACTTTTCAAAGAAGGTTATAAGAATATGATTAATTTTAGCAATCATAATACCCTAAATAAAAATAAAGATTTTGATTTTATCATTAATAAAACTAGGGTCGAAAAGGCCTTAAAGAAAATGAAGCATGAAAAATAATAGAACTTGATGATATTCAAATATAAGTATGAAAATACTTAGAAGATCAATAAATTTTGTGACTTATGATCTTTTTAATATTATTTTAAAGACTAAAAAAATACCAAATGAGTGGAGAAAGAGTTTGTTGATTCCTATTTTTGAAAATAAAGGTGATGCACAAGACTGTGCAAATTATAGAGGAATTAAGTTAATGTGTCATGCATTAAAATTATGCGAGAAAGTTATTGACCATAGATTACGGCGTGATAAAACTAGTTTGAATTTATGTCAAGTCTACTATGGATGACATACATTTGTTGAGAGCTTTGATGGAGCAATATTGAGAAAATAAGGAGAATCTACACATGATATTTGTTGATTTAGAGAAAGCATATGATAAAAGTCCAAGAGAAGTGATTTAGAGAGTTATAGAAAGGAAGGAAGTTTATATCGCTTATATTCAAGTCATTAAGGATATATATACTGGAGCTATCACTTGTATTCAAACACAAGAAGGACTGACAAAATATTTTCTTATTTCAATTACATTACACCAAGGATTGGCTTTAAGCCCACATCATTTTGCTTTAGTTGTGGATGTTCTTACTAGACATTTATAAGAGGATGTACCTTGGTGTATGCTTTTTGAGAATGATATTCTTCTTATTGATGAGACTGGAGAGAGAGAGTTCAAAACAAAAAAAAGCTTAAATTATGAAGGTCAACCTTAGAGTTTAAAGGCTTTCGTTTGGGTACATCTAAAACCAACTATATGTAGTGTAATTTTAGTTGTAGAAGATCTAATGACTGAGTAGTGACAATGGGTGATCAAGTCATTAAAAAGAGTGAATGTTTTAGATATCTTGGATCTATTGTTCAAAGTGATGGTGATATAAGGATGTTATTAGTAGAATTCAAGTTGGATGGTTGAAGCAGAGGAATGCATCTGGCCTGTTGTGTGATAAAAAAGTATTGATTAAGCTCAGGGGAAAATTTTATAAGATGGTGGTTGAACCTGCAATGCTTTATGGCGTGGAATATTAGCCAATAAAAGAGAAGCATAAAATTATGTTAAGTTTTGCAAAGATGAGGATGCCTAAGTGAATGAGTGGCTTTACACTTTGAGACATAATGAAAAATGAATATATCAGGGATAAAGTTGGAGTAGCTCCAGTGACAAATAAGATTAGAGAGAGTCATCTTATATGGTTTGTTCACATAAAACATCAATCGTTTGATGACTGAATTAAAAGAATAAATGTATTAAATTCATCCTATGTTAAAAAAGATAGAGGTATACCTAAAAAGACTTGGTTAGGAAGTATAAAAAATGACCTTAATTTATTTGGATTAAATGAGAATGTGACACTTGATAGGACACATTGGAGATAAATGATTCATGTAGCCGACCCCACATAGTGGAATAAAGGCTTGTTGTTGTTATATGAAGTCACTATCTTTAATGATTTCAAAGAGAATAAACAATTTTGATCTAGTATTTGAATGTGCTCATAAGAGGAAAATGGTGAATTTCTTACAAGGAGAAGAAATTTTCGTTCAAAACACACTAGGGGGTGTAAATAAGTCAAATCAAATTTAAGCCACCACCACTAACTTGAGCTTGAGCTAGACTAATTGATTGACTATTACTCTTTTATGCAAAAAAGTACCTTTTCACATAATTAGTTTTCTAGGTTGTTAACTTCAAATGCAAGACAAGTTTATTGACAACCTAAAAGCACTTGTTAATCAACTTGAAAAACTAGATGGCTTGTAATGCTCCACGCTAAAGATACAACTTCTATATATTTTTTTGAAATTAAATCCATTAAGCTGTTTGAGATATTTTATATTACATATGCAAATAATTTTATTTGTTTAGGGTACAACACCATGAAATTAATTAAACAATTATTTTGTATGATTGATGCAGGATTAAATTATTTTGATAATTCATAAAATTTTGCATCATACTAGTTTTTATGTTGGAGTTTAAAGTAAAAGTTTTGAGTTGAAAATTGCAAGTTGTATGATTGAAAAATAAGACAATAAATTTGCGTAAATAACTTGTTCTTTCACCTAAACGTATAGTTGTCTATCCCACATGCATAATACGTGTGTGGATGCAATACAAGGGATGCTTAGGCACCAAAAATCTTAGGCATGCATAACAAGGCCATAATGCACAGTAAAAACCACGCATATTAGATACTAGAGATTAATCCATCTTATATAATGAACATTATACTAAAACACATCAGGCATTAGCATATTATACCATAACAAAAGTAAAACCCTAGTTTCTGCACCAATGATTTAAATCATCTTGTCCCAATATGCAAAAAATAAAACATATTCTTAAAGAACAAAAGGAGGAATTGCCCGTCTATAAAAGCATGCTGTTGAGTTTGTAAGCTTTTTCTAATAAACAAAAATGGTGAAAATTAACCTTGATAAATCCAATCTCCTTGGCGTTGCTACGGAAGCATTGCCTGCAGCACATGAGCCCGTATTTACGAATCAAGCCATGCGAGTTACCGCAGACACGGCTGCAAACAAAAGAGTGAAGAGGTTACCACTAAAAATTAAAACTAATAGATTTCACTCCTATAAAATGAGAGAAAAAATATAGTGATTTTAGATATAAATGAAGATCGTTTGAAAGGTAGGAAAGAATTAAAAAAAAAAAAAAACTTGATGCAAGAGCTACATACCAACTCCGGGATCCCGGGCCGTAGTTCTTCGGATGTGAGTTCCAAACGTTGGAGTGACCCATCTTTCGCAGTTGTATCTAGGATCGAAAAGCCCAAGCTAGATATCTGAAAAAAGAGGCGTCGGACACCGAACTAAAGGGAGCTCGAAATTTCTAACCCTAGACATTCCAGATTCAAGAAGTTGAAATCGTCCATTTTATACATCAAGACCGCAATTTTTGATTAAGCACCCTATGAAACATGATATTAATAGATACGGCACGCAAAGAGGTGACGTGTGCAAAAACAATCTTCATACTTTGAGTTTTCATAAAATAATAACATTTAAAATTATAGAATTTTGTGAAAGAAGTATGCTACCGATTGCTAATTCTAACATGTAAGAATTTCTTTAAATCCTAGTATGCATGTTTATATATATTTTTTAAAATTACTAATAAAAGTATTATAATACTATATTATATTAATTCTCCATTATATACTATTAAATATCAAATTCTTTTTTAATTTTAATAAAATAATATAATTTATGTATTATCTAATCAATTCTTCTTAGACCTACTTCGACCTTTTTTAATATAGGTGAAATATAATATATCTAATGGCATTTTATGTGATAAAATCATCTAAGACGATTCTCTTTAATCTTATCTGTCATTGGAGCTACTCCAATCTTTTGATGTATATATTAGTTTCACATTTTATCTCTATATAAAGCAACTCATCCACCTTAGCATCCTCATCTCTGCAAAACTAAACTTCATTTTCTGCTTTTCTTTTATCGGCCAACATTTTGCACGCTAAACTTAAAAAAAATTATAGAATAATAAAACTATAAGTGAAAAATAATTTATAAATTATAATATAAAATAAATTGGGAGGACATAGACACATATCATTAAATTGTTATGTATTTTTATAAACCTAAATCTTTATATTAACTTCTATAATACACAAATTTTTAAATCACATAAAAAATTTAAAGATAGGTAGATATTTACAAGCATATATTTTGACGTAATTTAAACATTGAAGTAATATATAAGTAAAAAATAAAGGATCAGATATTGGAAATGTAAATATATAAGAATTTTATGATAAATGTATTTGAATCTTCCAATTAATTAATCAAGTTGTGGGCAAGAAATACAATATTTTTTGCTAAAAGAGACAATAATTCTTGCTTATGAAAATTGAGTAATGGAGCAAGGATAATCTAAATCATATTAGTTTATTTTTTCTCATACATACAAAGAAGAAACAAAAAGAATATAAGTATATAATTTCATGTGAAAATTTATTTAAAAAGAAATGTCATAGGATATGGCCTAGTTGGGGAATATTCTTTATTTATAAAAAGATTACTGCAAGAGTGATCTATCAAGAAATAACTAGAAAACCTTTAATTTTTGATAATTCTTGAAAATTTAAAAAACTTATAAAGTTGAATGAATT
Organism: Cymbidium sinense; assembly: GCA_021442155.1. NCBI lineage: Eukaryota > Viridiplantae > Streptophyta > Magnoliopsida > Asparagales > Orchidaceae > Cymbidium > Cymbidium sinense. Next base: position 138,921,435 of record CM038222.1, read on the forward strand.
AAGGTGGATCCTTATGTTTGTTGAGTTTGGATACTATACATACATGTTATAACATATATTGTTGTGGGATCAAAGGTGGTCCTAATGTAATTCTAAGGTTCACAAAAGGTCAAAATAACAAACTAATATTAACAATTTTCTAAAAGATGGGATTGTCATGACGCAGCTTGGAAGTTTGGAATACCAAGGCGGGGACAGACGGTCGGACGGATAAAAAAAATTTTACTTGACATCTCCAATAGAAATAAAAACTACACAATATTTTTTTCAAATTATATAAGAGCATGACTGTTAAAACCGACAGATCACGGCTCGACCGGTTCAACCGCGGAATCTACCAGTAGCCCCAAATACACAAAAATTCGCTCGTGATCTAACGGTTAGAACAGACCAAAATCGACGGTCGAACCGGTGACCCGGTGAATCAACGTCGATTCAGTAAAACCGCACGGTTTAAACTAAAACAAAATTAACATTAGATTTTTGATCAAAGGGTTGTGATTCTTCTATAGATTTTAAAAACCCTAATACTAAAATGATTCTTGTGAACAATAACCCAGAAATCCCGATCAAAGGTCGAAACCCCATCTCTCTGATCAGCGCCTCCTCTTGTTTCGGTGAGCCGACGTTCAAAAGTAGATATTTACAAGCATATACTTTGACGTAATTTAAACATTGAAGTAATATATAAGTAACAAATAAAGGATTAGATATTGGAAATGTAAATAGATAAGAATTTTATGGTGAATGTATTTGAATCTTCCAATTAATTAATCAAGTTGTGGGCAAGAAATACAATATTTTTTGCTAAAAGAGACAATAATTCTTGCTTATGAAATTTGAGTAATGGAGCAAGGATAATCTAAATCATCTTAGTTTTTTTTTCCCATACATACAAAGAATAAACAAAAAGAATAGAGGTATATAATTTCATGTGAAAATTCTTTAAAAAGAAATGTCATAGGATATGGCCTAGTTGGACAATATTCTTTATTTATAAAAAGATTACTGCAAGAGTAATCTATCAAGAAATAACTAGAAAACCTTTAATTTTTGATAATTCTTGAAAATTTTAAAAAAATATAAAGTTGAATGAAGTAAGGTAGATCCTTATGTTTGTTGAGTTTGGATACTATACATACATGTTATAACATATGTTGTTGTGTGATCAAAGGTGGTCATAATGTAATTCTAAGGTTCACAAAAGGTCAAAATAGCAAACTAATATTAACAATTTTCTAAAAGATGGGATTGTCATGACGCGCCTAAGTTTCTAATATCGCGCGAACCCGGATGATAAAAAATTTTTACTTAACATCTCCAATAGAAATAAAAACTACACAATATTTTTTCCAAATTATATAAGAGTCATGACTGTTAAAACCAGATAGGATCGGGTGGTTCAACCGCGGAATGGTAGGTCCAAATACACGTAAAATTCGGTCCCAGATATTAGACGGTTAGAACAAAGGCGGTCGAATCGGTGACTCGGTGAACTGACGCCGATTCAGTAAAACCACACGATTTAAACTAAAAAAAAAAACTAACATTAGATTTTTGATCAAAGGGTTGTAATTCTTCTATAGATTTAAAAAACCCTAATACTAAAACGATTATTGCGAACAGTAACCCAAAAATCCTGATCAAAGGTCGAAACCCCATCTCTCTGATCAGCGCCTCCTCTTGTTTCGGTGAGCCGACATTCACATAAGCGGTGATCAAGAAGCTGTAGACTCTCAGGTCTTGTTGGAAGTTATGTTGCCGAAAGTTTTTGAAGGCTTCTTTGGTTCTGTTGAGATCATCGGCTTTGCCGTACATGTGGACTAAGATGATGGAGGTGAGGACGTCGGGCATGATGCCATTGGTTAGCATATTGTCCAGAGTTCGCTTAGCGTCTTGAATGCGGCCGACTTTGGAGTGGGTGTCGATTAGGTTCGAAGGTCTGTTCGTCCATGAGAAGCTTCGCGACCTGTGTTTTTATCATATTTTTTGCAGTGTTCAGTTAGAAGCTTTTGAGAGAGACGATTAGAGTATATGCTTAAACAATGGAAATAAAAAAAAGATAAGCTAAATCACTTCTCATAATAATTGATAATCTGTTTTCTTAACATTGATGAAATGTTATATGATGATCTTTGCTATATTTATTTACATTTCAAGTTATAAAATAAAATTTACTTTCAAAGAATGAGTGTTCTTTATTTACATTTCAAGGCACTGATCAGAAGACTTTGTATTCTTCTTTTAATTGCAATAAAATTTCTCTTCTTTTGTTTAAAAAAAGTTTTTAAAAGTTGATGGTACTTTTTTAATTTTATTTATTTTTGTTATAAATTACATCTTTATTGCATCATTCTAATAATATTTAAATAAATTTATTATTTATTACTTCATCTGGTCCAACCTCCGGTTTAACCCTGGTCGGGTCATCAAACCTTGAATCTCTTCTTTTTCTGGTTCAATATCTAGTCCATTTTTACAACCTTGATAAGAGCCATTACAAATCTAAACTATATTTAACAAATTTGTCTACACATATAAAATATCCGTCAATAGAAATCATATAAAACACAATATAAAACATAAACCAACATGATACTATCTCTTGAAGTCTCTCTACGACGATAAACATAATTCTCCCTTTTATCGTCCATCTAGTTAGGAGGGTTATCTGGAAAAAATATAAACAACTTGCAATTGAATGAAATTTTTAGTTAATAAATTATGCTTTTATACTATAATAAAACAAGAAGACAAAAATAGTATACATGACAGGTTTTGCTATAACATGAACATTATGTAAAAGTGGTCAAACAATCCAATATGTAAGAGGCAAATTAAAAGAAACATTTCTTAGAAACTTTATTTCTGTTTTATCATACATTTCAGGAGTTATCATCTAAAATATTTTTCATAAGAAATATTTTCCATAACTCATCCAAAGGACAAGTGACCATTTCCATCTACCTATTTCATGCACAGGTATATTGCGTCCTCAGCCAGTACCATAAGGGGCTGAACTCCACTTTCATGCAAATACATTCATAACATAGAATTTATAAAGCTATCCATATTATCTCAAAACAGTAAATCAGTTAATTTTATACAATGATATAAGCAACAACATGATCTAACATTCATGCTGTTCATTTATTATGCAGAAAATAAGAAAATAAATCATAATTTGAAGTACAAAGATAATTTATAACCATATACAAAAGCATTCCATCACATAAAAAATAAGTAAGTTTTTGTCATAAATGTAAGAACATAATTACCTATTTTAGTGTGAAGCTTCCTCTTGAATCTCCTTTCATTTAATACTTTTTTTTCTTAATTTAAGTATCTATAGAATAAATACATTGATTATAGAATCTTTATTGTAAAATTTTCATTATTTACCTTCCTTCAAGTTTAGTTCATATCATATATCTGACATAGTTTTATTAAATTTAATTACCACTTTAATAATATTTTATGTATTTAACTTTTATTAATTTAATATGAAAATGATTCATCTAGTCTTTACAATATAAAGGAAACAACTGAAATTTTAATTAATCAAGTTCACATAAAATTTAACTACTAAGTATATAATAATAACTTAAGATATATGAAAAGAGATGGTTTGACAAAATATAAAAAATATTATAAATAAAGGATAAGGTTCATATTTAAAGTTAATTTTGTGATTCATAAATCAAATATCATCAATTTATTATCTTTGAAGTGTAGATCAAGTAAGATTATTAATATTTTAAGTTAATAAAGGACAATGTGTTAAAGTGACTTATTATACAAAATTTTACTTTCATTAATATTTATCATTTCTCTTAAAAAGATTCATAATTAATTTAACGGTATTATAAATTAGCATAAGTTTAAGGTTTCATTTATTTTGTAATTATAATTTACATGATAACTAAACTGAAAATATAATTGGCATTGTGCATAAATCAAATTACTCGTTGTTCTAGGTTTTTTATTTTTATTTTTATTTTTATCTTTAATATGAGTAATATACATCAAATAAAATTTAAAATCATAGAATCATACCTATAAATTTGTAAAGTTCATGTATCACCTTTGAGTCTCTTATCTTCGCAACAATTTCTAATAATTTTAATAATAATTTTTTAAGATTGAAATAGAGATTTCAAAATTTACAATGAATTTATAATTTTTAAAATAAAAACTTAAAATTTAGAAATTCCTAAACCCTAAACGCTTACCTTATTTATTCCTCTTGGTTTTGCCCTAAGCCCTCAAAGCCAGTCACTCACTTTTGTTCGCATGCAAGGTCTCTCTCCTCTTTCTTCTCTCTCGGTTTCTGGCGCTCGGAAAGGGCTCTCCTCCTTCTCTTTTGGTCTCCGGTGCACAGAAGGCTCTCCTCCTTCTCTCCTGGTTTCTCTCTTTCTCTCTTTCGCTCTCTCTTTCGCATGTTTGGGGAGTTCGATTTTGGTAGATCGAAACCAAGCCCCCCTTTGATTGTTCTATTCGCGGCCAATCGTCGCGATGGTTGAAAATTTTTTTTCTTTCGATTTTTCAGTTATTACAATCTCTCCCTCTTATAAAATTTTTGTTCTCAAAATTTAATGACAATAATAGAAAACATTATGAGATCGGCTCCACAAATGTAAGGTACGCAAATAAAGTTTCTATTCACGAGATGCTTAACATCATATTTTATAATTCTCTCTGGCTCCTCCACAAATGTGAGATCAGGTTGAATATGAATAAGGTCAGCAATAATTTTGTTATCTTCATTAGTAACATATTTTCGTAGGAGAGAAATATGAAACACATTGTGAATTCCTTGTATATAAGAAGGTAAAGCCAGTCTACAAGCCACTTTCTCAATTCTTTTCAAGATTTTATATGAATAATATAGGGTGGACTCAATTTTCCAATCTTACCAAAACATTTAATACCTTTCACGGGGTTGACTTTAAGGAACACAAGCTCTCCCTCTTCAAACTCTACTGGTCGATGTCTAGCATCATAATATTTTCTCTGCCTATTTTGAACAGCTTTTAACCTATCACAAATTAATCGAATCTTTTTAGTGGCCTCATCTACTACATCTACACCAATGATTCTTCTTTCACCAATTTTCTCCTAATAAAGTGATGTTCTACATTTTCTTCTATACAATGCTTCATAAGGAGCCATACCAATACTTATTTGGAAGCAATTATTGTAGGCAAATTTAATAAAAGGCAAGTGTAATTCCCAATTTTCCCCAAAATCAAGTATAGAAAGTCTAAACAGATCTTCAAGTGTCTCAATTGTTCTTTTTGACTGACAATCAATTTGAGAATGAAATGCAGTACTAAAAGTATGCTTAGCACCTAAAGCTTCTTGAATTTTTCTCCACAATCTGGATGTGAATTGGCCATCCCGATTGGTGACTTTGACACACTATGTAAATTCACAATTTCATCAACATATTTTCTTACTAATTTTTCAACAGCATCAGATTGTATAATAGGTATAAAGTGTGTAGATTTAGTCAATTTATCAATAATAACCCAAATAACATCATAGCTTCTTCTAGATCTAGGTAAGTCAACCACAAAATCCATGGTAATATCATCTTATTTTCATTCAGGTATTGGTAAGAGCTGTAAAAGTCCATTCAGTTTCTGATGTTCAGCCTTAACCATTTGGCATGAAGGACACTTATAAACAAACTCAGCTACGCTTCTTTTCATCCCTGACTACCAAAATATTTACTCAAGATCTTGATACATTTTGCCATTGCCTGGATGAATTGTATAATTAGAGTGATGTGCTTCATGTAAGATATCTCTCCTTAAATCTCCACTATCTGGAATGCAAACTCTGTCTTGATACTTTAGTAATCCCTCCCCATAAATTTCAAAATCCTATATATGACCTATTTTTACCAAATTTAAATTTAAAGGTATCTCAGTGGAAAAATTAATTAACAATGATCTTAATAAATTTTGAATAGTAAGTAAAGCTTAATTAGGGTTTAATTTAAAAATTAATTAGCTTAATTACTTCTTAATTACTTGAGCAATTAATCCCAAACTTTGTAGGTTAATTTAATAGGATGACCTCTACCTCCCATGATTTTCTTGGGATTTATTACTCACTTAATTAAAAAAGTTAACTTATTGAATCCTAATTACTCATTCAAGTTAATTAATGATTAATTAATCCCATGAACAGTAACAAATTAGTTAATTAAATTTATTAATCATTGTTCAACAGTGAATGGACTAATGGAATAGAGATAAAACCTCTTTCTTAGCCCCTCTCCCTAAGTTCATTCCATTAATTAAAAACTAAATCAATTAAGATTAATCTAATTAATTAAATCACTTAATTAATTAAATTAAAATCATAATCATATTAAATTAAATTAATTAAATCACGAGGTAGATTTTTCGGTGTTTAATAACCTAAAGGAGTTTAATGAAATTATGGTTAGTCCACATGTGTGAAAAATCATGAGTAATTAGTTAAGTTTCTTAATTTAATTAACCATTAATCATGAGCTAATTGCAGTAGGCCTCTTTTATTCCTTAGGATCATTTCTAATTTAATTTTCAACTCATGTGCATATCATGTTGTCTGATAATTATTTGGATAATTATATTAAGGTAACATAGAAAAGGGTTAATTAATGGATTTAATGCATACTATAACTTAATTAATTCATAAAAAATGAACTTAATTTTATTTTTGTTAAACCAAATTAATTAATAAACATGGGAATGGGTTAGGATCAACAAACCTCTTCCTCACATCCTTAAATCAAATCAAAACATGAAATTAAAAAAAAATGATACTAAGAAAGCTTTGGTTCACTTTAAATGGCTTTATCTAATATGATTGTCTTTAAGAATTAGTTTGATTGAATGAAATCATGTGTTTATGTTTATTCATTCCTTTATAATTATGTCAAATGTTGTATGTCATTTGAAATCATACATCCATCTTTTTAAAATTAATTAAATCAAATGATTTTTTATGTAAGCTTGCATGTGTTGGATTAAGTTATAATATGTGTGGCTATTATTGCTAATAAATTCAAATTATCTTTCTAAAATTTATAAATCAATTATATTGATTAGAGTGATATTAGTAATGAATACATGTAGGCTTTGCATGTGCTTACAGCTTAAGCATGTGGAGTAAAGCTTTCTTTTCCTTAATTCATATGTGATTTTACATGTATTTGAATGTTAATAAGTATATAGTCTAGACATCCAGGGAATACAAGGCTTTAAGTAGCCCCAAGGAGGTCATTTGATTACCTCACTTTCTTAGTTTTACAATGATACGTACTTGTTTGGTTTCATTTACATGTATTTCTATATTAGAATTTTGATAGAACTTTAATTCACATTTATAAATGATTCAATCAATAAAAAATATAATCTTTGTTTGATTCTCATCTTTATAGTTGTGTATACGTTCATATGTATTTAAGATAGCTAGCGTTTAGTCTGGACATCTGGAGAATATGAGGATTTAAGTAGCCCCCAGGGAGGTCATTTAATTACCTTACTTCCTGGTTTAACAAATAGCATGCACTTGCTTACATCTTTTATACATGTCTAGGTATGCTTAATTAGAGAATGATGATCCCCTTTTATATTGAAAATATATGCATTCATAGCCATTTAAACGATTGAATTATCTAATTATGTGATTTGGAGCTCTCTTTCTTGTAATTTGTATATAGATTTACATGAGTTTGAACAATAATGGGTAAATAGTCTGGACATCCTGGGAACATGAGGTTTTAGTTAGCCCCAAGGAGGTCATTTGATTACCTTACTTCCCTGGTTTAACAATGACACATACCTATTTAATTTCATCCCTATGTATTTTTGTATTAGAATTTGGATAGAGCTTTAAATTAATATGATTAAATAATTCAATTGAATGAAAAATATAAAAATCCAAATGTGCACATACATTTATCATATAAGTGTGCTAAAACATATTGCATGTATAGATATGCTTAGGATTGAATCATATGTGTGTTATATGTGATGGAAAGGAATGATTTGATATATGTCATGTGATAATAATTCAATTAAATTAATCTTAAGATGCCTTTCATATTGAATGAAGTTATTTATAGTGAATCAAAACTTAGGATTAATTTTAACAGTATAATAAGCCATTCACTAAAGAGAACTAAACCAAATTAATATGCTTTAGAAAGTGGCTTAAGGTAGGGATGGAAGAGGGCAATCCTCTTTTCCTCTCTTTATAACACTTTGTTTCTAAGTGTAATCAAATGAAACAAAACAAAAACATAAATTAAAATTCACAAATCACCTAAACAACCTGAAGTGAAATCAACCTTTCATGTCAAATTGAATCTTTCTAAACTTAGAAAAGTATAACTCTAATGCTTAGTTAAGACATACTGCATAAGACCTTAACACACGCATTATAATTAAGTCACCACTTCTAGCTCTATGTTAGGACGGTGTCTAGTGTATAGTGTATGTCTTATTTTGTGATATAATATTTTAGATTGAATGTTAGAGTCTATGCTTCGTAGACTAGATGTTAGGCCATTGTTAACCTAGTATTATTTTCTATAGGGGATTGCACTTAAGGGGTTGCTTAAAAATAAATATAAATGCTCTCTTTGTTGGTTACTTAAACCCCTTAAAATAATCCAAGTTAGGATAGGCGGGCTTGGTTACCCATGTGCAGGGTGTTAAGTCCAAATTATATATATAACTGCTTGGAATTGTATGTGTGTTTATCTAACCTCAATTTTGTAGGTGTAGTTAGATTTACTTTCTCTATATAAATGTAATTTTACAATATAAATTAAAATTTGTGCTATGGGGGATTAGGATGAGTAGTGGCTAGAAGGCTTTGTCCTGGGGTGCCCTGTGATGCTTTGAAGCAAGCACATCCAAATCAAGAGAAGTAGGAAAGAAGATATAAAAAAATGAAGGAAAGAAGACCCCTATAGCATTTAATAAAATTGTAATTTATCTTCCATATATCGGGTTGTATAAGGGTAGAGCTTGGCTACCCATCTTTCTTTTTTTCAAGTTGTACGGCGGCACCCGACCGCACCGGCCTATTATTCTTTCATAATAGTTATAAAAATTCATCGATGATTTGTTTAGATTATGTATTAGAAATTACATCTTTTTCATAGTTTCTTATGATTGATACTTTAATGTCTGGCCTGGATGCGATTAGGCTTTTAGGATAAAATTAATTTTTCTACCCCAACTAATCACTCATAACTAAATCTTAAACAATTCATAACTTCACCATAAAGCTTAGGACATAAATCAAGATAATTAAAAGATTTAACAATCCCTTAGCTGAATGGTTGAATGTTTCACATCTTGCATGCATATTCTTTCTCTCTTGAATATGAAGGATCTCCATCCTTGCATGATAGGATAATGCTTGACCTGTAAGGGCTTCCCTTGTGGTGGGGAACACCTTCTTCTAGCTGATTTGGCCCATAACCTATTTTTATCATGCATTTAGGCATAAGAAGTCCTATAACCTTTGTCAAAATGAAGTGTCAAAAAAGAGAATAAGAATTTGAAAAGATTGTGCATTAGACTAAGTCATTATTTCTATCACTCATGCTCTAGTCTCTTAGGGAGTGGATTTAAAGACTTTAGTATCTTTTCTAAATAAATAACATCTATCTTGAAATTTCATAAGACTGGACTACATGGTTTTCAAATCATAGGAGGAGTTAGCTGGCGACCACTCTAGGCAATTGTAAGTTTAGAAGTCGAATGGTTTATCGTTGCTTATGGAGGTAAACCATGTGCCCAACTTTGCTTAGATTTAGGTCGTGCTTTAGTTTATACTAAATCCACCTAAATTTAGGATCCGAGGTAGCTATTTTCTTTGGGCTATAAGCATAAATCCTCACCTCTTAGGCATTTCCACAACATTATGTTATTGGATTATTAGCCCTAGCAATCTAATTAAATTTTAACTCAAAATATATAAATCTCTTTAACTTCAAAATTCTAAAGCCCAATCATAGGATATATTAGAATGTTCACTAAACTTCCTAGTATCAGAGCATTTCCTACTTCCTCCTTTTGGATTCCAAAAATAAGTCTTCTCCTTGAACTTTCTCAATTGATTTTTCAAATATAACCAATCTTTTGATAGTCTAACCTTGAAGTCTTTGGAGATGATAATTATCTACTTTAATCAAAAGTATTCTTAAGGAATTTTATTCCCTAAGATGTAATTAACTATGGAGGCTTGCCTCCATAGGGAACTTTAGAACCCAGTTTAATATAAACCCCGCTTTATTCATCTTTATAAAGTAGGGGAAAAATATCTGATATATTCAAAGACCTATCATGCCTTAGGAGTCCTTATTAGGTGATTAGGTCTATTGAAGGGTGGTGTATTTATCTTTCAAGATAACACATCATACCTCAATATTGTACTTGATTACTTCAATAAGTACCTCCTATGATTTGTGTGGTGTCCCCCCACATCCAAAAATAAATACCACAATGTGTAAAAAAAATGAAATAAAATTTGAAAAGATTTTGCATTTGTAGATTAAGTCATATGCTCATATCACTCATGCTGTAGTCTCTTAAGGAGTGGATTTAGGATTTTAGTTTCTTTCAAATTAAATAACTATCCTAGCTATCTTCCAATTCATAAGATTGGACTACATGATTTTAAAATCGTAGGAGGAGTTAATTGGCGTCCACTCTAGGCCGTTATAAGTCCAGAAGTCGGATGATTTATTCTCTCTTGTGGAGGTAAACCTTCATGTCCACCTGTTGCTTAGATTTAAGTCGTGTTTTAGCTTATGCTAAAGTTTCTAGGATTTAGGATCTGAGGTAGCTATTTCCTTCAGGCTACAAGCATAAGTCCTCACCTCTTAGGCATTTCCATAACCATGTGTTGGTAGATTATATGCCCTAGCAATTTAATAAAATTCAACTCAAATAACTAAATCTCTTTACTTTCAAATATATAAAGCCCAATTATAGGATATATTGGAATGCTCATTAGGCTTCCTAGTATCATGAGCATTTCCTACCTCCTCTCTTTAGATTCCAAAATAAGTCTTCTCCTTGAACTTTCCCAATTGATTTTCCAAATATAACCAATCCTTTGATAGTCTAATCTTAAAATCTTTGGAGATGATAATTGTCTACTTTAATTAAGAGTATTCTTAAGGAATTTCACTCCCTAAGATGTAATTAACTATAAAGGCTTGCCTCCATAGGGAACTTTAGAACTTAGTTTAATATAAACCCTGCTTTATTAATCCATATAAAGCATAAGAAAAATCTTTTGTATATTTGAAGATCCATCATGCCTTAGGAGTCCTTATTAGGTGATTAGGTCTGTTGAATGGTGATGTATCTATCTTTTGAGATAGTAAATCATACCTCAATATCGTACACGATCATTATATAAGTGCCCCTTATGATCTGTGTGGTGTCCCCCACATCCAAAATTAAACACCATAGATTTTTCTGGTGACTCCACTAGGGATGGTTCCTCTCTTCATCTTTAGTAGACAATTATCGTCTCCAAGCATCGATTGTGGACTTATATTTTTGTATAAGCCTGAGACTATCTTTGTCTTCGCTGGCCCTTTGTTTATTTTATTCTTAAGCATAGGTAGCCAGCATCCTTTAGGTTTTAGGATGTCACTCTTGGAGGTAATAATAAATTAACTAAACAAAGGAGAAGGCCAAATATAAGTCAAATAGAGTTTAGAACATCTTACCACTAGCTTGGTGAAGTAAGGTTCATTCCATATTCGACAAAATTTTAAAAGAATATAAAATAAAATAAATAAAATTCTTAATAAAAGTTTTCAAAATATTTTAAAAACAAAATCATAAGAATTCAACATAACATAATTGACCAAACAAATATTCTCTTTTTTAAAAATTAAAGTTAAGTAAAGTAAAATAAACATCTTTCAAATCCCTCTTTCAAACAAAATTAATTAAAGCTCACTTAGGATATCTAAAATTGCTAAGTGAGTGTTTATATAATCAAAATCAAATCAAATAACAAACCGCTTTTTCATAAATATATTCAAACCCATTTTCAAAAATTAAATTAACCCCATTTAACATAAATTTGTTAAATGAGGGCCCCCTTTTCAAAATTAAAACCAAATGTAGCCAAAATATTTTCAAACATAATCAAATCCGTTTAACATACCTATATTTATTAAATGAGAGTTTCATTTTTATGACTCAACTAAAATCAAGATAAAATAATTTATAATTGAACTCCATTTAACATACTCATATTTTGTTAAGTGAGAGTTCTATCTTTCAAACAAAAATCAAAATAACCAATATACAAATTGGATTTCACTTAACATACCCAATTTTGTTAAGTAATGGTCCCCCTTTTTTAAAATCAAAAGAATATACAATCGAACTCCATTTAACATACCCATATTTGTTAAATGGGGGGGTTCCATTTTCAAAATCAAATTAAATTCAAAATATCCAATGCACATTTTGAACTCCATTTGAGATACCCATTTTTATTAAATAAGAGTTCAATCTTCAAAATCAAAATAAAAGCCATATATCAACCAACAAACAAACCTATAAGTGAGCTCCATTTAATATACCTAAATTTGTTAAATGTGAGTCTGATTTCCAAAATAATATCAAATCAATATAACAAATATCAAACATATATTTGAACTCTATTTGGACATACTTAAATTTGTCAGATAAGAGTTCCCCTTTTTCAAAAATTAAATCAACAAATATCAAACACATTTTGAACTTCATTTAACATACTTAAATTTGTTAAATGAGAGTTCTTCTCTTCAAATCAACATATTCAATCAACAACAAATGAAATCATTAAGATAGAAAGCTTTCAAAAATTTTCAAACATATAATTTAAACCCATTTAGCATACCTAAATTTGCTAAGGGGTTCCAAAATCAAATCTTAAACAAAAATATACAACAAATATATCTCCAAAGGTCTCTCCAAAATATTTGAACCACGCTCAACATACCTAAAATTATTGAATGGGGGTTCCAAATACAAATAAAAAAATCTTATGCCAAAGTCTCTCCAATACAATGAACGTCATTAGCATACCTAAGTTTGTTAAGTGTGGGTTAAAATTCCAAAAATCAAATAAAAAATCAATAGTTCAAAGCAAGGGTCTGATTCAATTCTGTTTCAACAAATGCAGAGATACCAGTCCAGTTCTTTTCTCCTTCCTACGATCAAGCTTTAGCCATGTCTTCTGGCAAGGTGATATTATCATTTTCCTCTGGTGTGGATTTGGCCTTGGATCAGGCCATACTCACCACCACCATGCACGTGATCTAGTTTGGATGTGGCTTTGAGGTAGTCAGAGTCACATGTGAGGGGTCTGCCCTCATCACCGTCAGTGAAGAGGAGGTGGCAAGTAAGAAGCCACTTATGAGTTTTGATGTGCAGTCTGATCCAGAGTTTCCCTCAATGAAGAGGAAGGCCGCTTTGGTTCTTACACATCCATCAATGTTAGTGGCAGTTTCAACATCAGTGCCATTACAGTTTGTTGCCCCTACTACAGTTCCAGTGAGGGCTAGCACCACCTTCGTTGTTCCTCCTGCTCTGAAGGGGAAGGCTATCTTAGATTTTGAGATAGTCTCTTCCACCTTCGATGTTGGTACTAGCTCCTACTTTGCCTCGCTCACTAAGACACAATGTCACAATAAGAATAACAAGATCAAGTGGTATTTTGAGTGTGAGGTGAGGCAGATCAATGATGCCTCTCATGTCATTGAAGAGGGTTCCCCTCATGAGATCTCTCCACTCCTAAGTGGCAGTAGGTTCCACCCCTCTCAGCTTTAGAAGGAGAGGAGGACTATTACAAGATTACTACATCACCCCCACCACCTGTAGAATTTGAGACATCGGCTAGGGACAGGAGGAAGCTCTATGTTGGTCTACAGTCCATTCTTCACAGGATCGATAGAGCCCACTGACGCTCATAGTCTGACTTACTCCATGACTTGAGGAGTTTAATCCCTAGGAGCATTAAGGGTCAGATTCATAGAGAGAAAGAGCCATTGAGGCTAGAGTCATTGCCCAAGTGGGCAAGTGAGAGAGGAGGTACACCAGGTAGTCAACAACCTTTGCTTTGATAGACTTTTCTGATCGGTGCCCTATCTGGGTCGATCATTCAAACAGTATAGTTCTCACTGACATTGTCCAATGCAGGAGGAGATCTCCAGTAGAGAGGTAGTCGATGTCCTTACCGTTGCACCACCCCACTCGCCGCTAACCATCACCAATCCAAGTTCAGCATCCACAATCCCCGCCAAGCTGCATAAGCCCCAGTCTAGAGAGAGACCCTCTCTGTTGGTGATCCAACTACGACTTAAGGATTCTGCTTCATCTATTCCACTCACTGAGGTGAGGCTGAGCTCCCCTGTTTGACCGTCCATGCAACTGGAGAGGAGACCCAAGAGCGTTGTGGTAGCACTTCCACCACCTGGAGGAAGAGGATAGGGAAATCGACATAGTCCCCATGTTAGAGCCGCTAGGAAAGTATCAGTACGCTTATAGCATAGTCCGCGAGTCACGTTCCAATATCATCACATCAAGCAAAGGACGGTGATTATGCCAAGATTATTATAAGGACACTACATGAGAGCAACATAACTAGGAATGTGATGTAGTTGAGGAAGGTGACACCTCTCTCTCAACTCAGCACCTCCTCCACTAGCTCAAGTAGATAGATGACCAGATAGACATGATGGAGAAGAGGGTAAAAGAGTTGATGATAGTCATCTTAGCATTGTAGAACCTAGCCTTAGTCTCATAGCCTTCTCCTATGGTAGCCGATCGGCCAGAGTTGGTACATACCTTGGATCATCCTAGGTGCACTCCCGTGGATGATGATGCTGGTGGTTTGCATAGGAAGGTCACAGATAGCACCTCCATGCATGAGAAAGATATCGAACCATGGTGAAACAGCAAGTGAAGGAAGCATTGGTGCAACCTAGGGGGAGCTCATCCATTCCAAAGGGTAGACCATACATGCAGGAATTTGATGTAGTTTAATACCCCAAGGGTTTTGTGCCACCATTCTTTAAGAGCTTTAATGGCAATAAGAACTCACGGTAGCAC
Source organism: Cymbidium sinense (assembly GCA_021442155.1). NCBI lineage: Eukaryota > Viridiplantae > Streptophyta > Magnoliopsida > Asparagales > Orchidaceae > Cymbidium > Cymbidium sinense. Next base: position 138,936,578 of record CM038222.1, read on the forward strand.
ATTGCACATTTTAGAGCCTATTGTTGCAACGCCGGTGGTAGCGACACACCCCTATTCAAACTTTTTATCAACAACTTAGTAGGGGTTGCATTTGATTGGTATGTCAAATTGCCCAATGGTTTGGTGAAGACCTTTACTACGTTAGAGCATCTCTTCATCAAGAGATTCATAGGAGCTCAATAGAGAGTGACTGTAGGTGATCTCATTGTAGAAAAATAGAAACTCATTGAGCCCCATGTTGATTATATTCTCAGGCGGCGTAACCTGAGCATGAAATATGAACCACAGTTGTTCGAACAACATGCCATTGAGATTCTGCTTTAGAATGTCCATGGCCCGGTCACCTTCATGCTTAAGGGCTTTACCATCAAAATATTTGAGAAATTAATCAACAAGATGACTAGCCTATAAGAGAAAGCCAAATAGTTGCCCTTCTCAGACCAATCAACTAGGCCCAAGCCGCAGAAGATGTTTGAGAAGAAGCCATGGATAGTTGTGTCAGTCGACAGAGGGAAGCAGCCAGCTAGAGTTCAGCATAAGAGACCGCGAGCTTAGCAGCCTCCTTCACCACCTTACCTTCCACCACCTCGACCGTCATACCGGCCACCACAGCTGCCACAATAGTCACTACCACCAACACATTAGCCTACCTAGCAACGGTATTCATATCCACCACCAGATAATTATTTTCCACCTACTCTTGTCGATATATTAAATAAGACATATTCATTCAAGAGGGAGGTAGTTAGGAAAATCTTCAAGAATCTCATAAAAAAACCTGATTTTTAGTTAGTAGAGCCTAAGAGGTCGGAGGAAGTGGGCAAGAGCGATGATCCTAGCTATTGCCCCTACCATAGCATGTTAGGTCATATTTTAGAGGATTGTATCACTTTTAAGGACTGTCTTGAGCACAGTTATAAGCCAAGAGCCATAGTTATCCCTAAGGAATACTTATTAGAACAACCATCCAATTCTGTTAGAGTAATCCTTGGGGATACTTTTGATCCTCTTAAGACCAAAGAAGGTTGAGATATTTCTTTATCTTGTACCTCTAAGAAAATCATTTTTAAGATCAAGAAACTTTCATTGTAGGTGCCTGAAGTAGCTCAAAACTCCAATACCAAGAAAGGTTTGCAAAGGACAACTCGGGGAGAGTGATAGCCCAACAACAGCAGCCTACCATACTTGCCCGCAATAGTCCAGTAGTGCAACCACCATCTGAATCAAGCACTCCCTCCACCGTTACATCTACTATTTCCTCTGCTAGCTCCTCTTCTACTGGTAGGAGCGTTATATCTGTAGATGAGGTCACCCAATCCCTTACTCTGCTTACTTTACTTGATTTCTATCATGTATCTCCACCCAAATTAAAGTAATCAATGAAGAAGGCCAATTCTATTAAAATTTTGTCTACTTATGACGCTGCTAGTTTTATTCTCAAAGAAAACTATCCGAGTCTAAATAATAATAGCTCTAGTAGTTCTTTTCCATTCCTTTCTGAATCAGAGTCATATTTTCCTTTTCTGAATCAATCGGGATCACCTCTTGAGATTGACTTAGAGTCATCTGACTTTGAGGATCCCATAGTAGAAGTTGTAGATATACCTAATGAGAAGGTATAACTTTTCATAAGCTCATCATTCCCAGAAGTCACTGAAGTTAACCTATACAATGGCAAAGTTCTACCTCCTAGGGTAGCACCTCAGGATAAGGATAAGCAAATCATTAGTTCCAGTGAGTGGATAGCCCATCCATAGAATGCTCCACTTATGAATATGCATGTGGAGGATCAGCTTAGAGTTGATTACAATGTACTAGCTCATCTTAGAAAGTTTTCAGCTAAGTTAAGCATATATGATGCTCTTGTCTTATCCAAAGAGATGAAAGAATCTCTGATTAAGGCCTTACTTGATCCTGAGATATAATTATCCTAGCTGACCACTACTAGAGTGGAGGCATACCACTCTAAGGACATCTTAGGATTTGCATTAAGCAATGAAGACTTACTTCTAGGAATGATTGAGCATAACTGTCATCTTTATATTACAGTGGATGTTGATAGATACATGCTATCTAGAGTTCTGGTTGACCCAGGTACATCAGTCAATATTATGAGTCTAAGAACCCTTGCCTACTTAAGGATCAATATCTTTAAACTCCAAAGGAAGAAGATGATGTTGAGAGGATTCAATGAACAATGAGAGAGGGCCTTAGGCTCCGTAGTGTTTCCACTGGAGAAAGATGATTGGAAGAGTGAACCTAAATTTTACATTAGAGACTCGAATACATCTTTCAATGCTTTGCTTGGGAGACCATGGATACATGAGAATAACATGGTTCCATCCTCTTTACATCAGTGCATGAAGTTTATGAGAGGTGGGATCAAATATTGTGTCAAAGGATATCTCAAACTATTTACAGTTCATAAGGTCAAGATATATGAGGATGCAGCCTACTACCTCCCATAAAATCAACAAGTCTATTTTCACAAACTTAGTAAAAATCCCCATGTGGGACAAAAAGAAAGAAAAGAAAAATAAAAAGACAAAGAAAAAGAAAAAGAGAAAGAAAAAGAAAAAGAAAAAGAAAATAAAAGGGAGTGAGAAGCAGACTCAGGGGAGGATATAGAGCTTGAGATTAGGTTCCACCCACAGTTCGTTACTCCATTCAAACAAATGGGTAGGATGACCTAACCTCCACTGGGATGAGGAAGAGGCCTGAGGCGCCTCGTGTGTGGAAGATCCTTATTGGCCACCCAAGAGATAAGATATGTCCAACTGGAATATGCTATCCATATAGAATTAGATTCTAGTTCAGAGGATGAGTCTTATATGGTTAGTGCACCACCTAGCTCTTCTTAGCAGCAGATTCCCTTGGAGGTGAAACTTGAGCCAAATAATAATGAAGATTGGGCTCCAAAGTAAAACATAAGTGTATCCAAGTCTTTATGTGAAACAATCAGGTGTCAGTTGGGAACCTTAGAAACTTTCCTCACAAAAAGTTGAGGGTTTAGTAGTTAATGAAGCCCCTAAGTTATCCACAGATGTGAAGACTCAAAAATTATTTCTGGGAGCATCATCCTCAAGTCAAGAAATTGATGTAAAATTGGAGGATGATTTATATAAAGATTTAATAGAATTATCTTTTGATTGGTACTCGCATTGTGCTCTAAATTTATCAAAGAAAGAGTTAATCCCACATACTTGGTCTAAACATAAGTCAGACTACTTCGAAAGAATATGAAACAACAAATGCAAGAACTCTCAATTAAGACCTAGACTAGGATTCAAGATAAGGTTGATGATGATGATTACCGCTAGTCATCATCATTTGGAATCTGATAGGTTCTTTTCAAATCACATTAACTCATATGAGGCAGTGTGCTTAGAAACTTCAGATGACCTAGATGATTTTGAAGTCAAAGATGCACCACCAAAGTTAGAAGAGGAGATAAAGTCAATCATCAATGAGCTCAAAGAAATCAACTTAGAAATTGAAGAAAATCCATGACCGACATACATCAGTTTTTTATTGAGTGAAACTAAAACCAATAACTTAGTTATGCTACTCATTCAGTTTAAGGACTACTTTGCATGGAGTTATGAAGAGATGTCTGGATTAGCTCCTGACGTAGCAGTCCATAAACTATCAATAGAGCTTAATTCTAACCCTATCAAGCAAGCTCCTAAATGCATGTGATTAGACATTGAATAATAGGTCATTTTTGAAGTCAAGAAATTGGTCGATGTTGGTTTCATCCGGGAGGAAAGATACCCCCTTGGTTGGCCAGTGTCATCCAAGTTAAGAAGAAGAATGACCAAATTCACATATATGTCAATTTTAGGGATCTAAATAAGGCATGTCCAAAAAAGAATTTCCACTACTGATACCAGAGCTAATGGTAGACATTATCTCATCTCATGTAGTCTTCTCTTTGATGGATGGCTCATATGGATATAATTAAATAAAAAAGGCCCCTGAAGATAAAAGGAACACTGCCTTTAGAACCCCAATCATAATCTATTGCTATAAGGTCATGCCTTTCGGCCTTAAAAATGCTGGTGTCACATACCAGCAGACCATGACTCAAATCTTTGACAAACTCATTCATCTCTAAGTTGAATGCTACATCGATGATCTTGTGGTCAAAAGCAAAGAAAAGGAAGACCATCTCTTTGACTTGAGAGTAGTTTTTGAACATTTAAGATAATTTAACCTCAAAATGAATCCCTTGAAGTGTGCATTCGGAGTAGCTTTAGGAAAATTCTTTGGGTTTGTGTTCCGATACTGTGGAATCAAAATCAATCTAGAGAAGATTAAAGCGATATTAGAAATTCCACCCCTTACAAGTTTAACTCAACTCAGATCATTCCAAGGGCTGTTAGCATATTTGAGACACTTTATATCCAACCTATTAGAAAGCTCTCAGCCATTCTCAGCACTTGTCAAAAAGGATGCCAAGTTCAAGTGAGATGATAAGTCTTAGCGTCTGGAGACATATTGACACTACGATGAGTCTTAGTAGTTTTAGTAGCCCCTATCCCGAGCAAGCCCTTGATACTCTACATTGCTACATTAGATGACTACCTTGGTGCTTTATTGGCTCAAGCTAAGGATGAAGGGAAGGAAAATGTGTTCTACTACCTCAGCAGTCGTCTAATCCCTGCTGAGGCTAATTATCCACCCATTGAGAAGCGCTGCCTAGCTCTAATCTTTATATCCTAAAAGATATGGCATTATATGCTTTCTCATAAGGTGAACTTGATCTCAAGGATCAATCCACTACAATATCTCATGGTACAATCGATGCTATTTGGATGGTTGGCATGATGGTCTATGATTCTATCACAGTTTGATATCACTTTCGTATCCCTCCGCGCGGTGAAAGGATAAGCACTAGCAGATTTCTTAGTAGCAGACCCACTTTCTACTGATTATCTGCTTAGTGATGACCTCCCTGATGAACAAATTATGAACTTATGTCATATTAGCTTTCATCATTGGGAGATGTACTTTGATGGCACAGCTTCATCTCAAAGGGGAGAATGATCACAATCTTCTTTTTCAAGAAAGGCAGGGGTACAAATAATTCTCCTAACTCCAGACTGTGATGTGTTGAGGTTCTCATATCATCTATTCAATCCTTGCACCAATAACAAAGCTGAATATGAGGCTCTAATTTTCGGTATGGAGTTAGCCATCTCATTAAGCATCCATAATATCAACATCTTTGGGGGATTCCCAACTAGTGGTCAACCAAATCACTGGGTCCTAGAAGGTCCTAAAAACTAGACTCCATCATTACCACAAGTATACAATGGAGTTATTGGCCCAAAACCCATAGGTTACCATCTATAAGATCCATCGAGGAGAAAATGCCATAGTAGATGCTTTAGCTAAGCTTGCCAAAGCGTTAGCATGTTCGGAAGATGAATCCATATCAATAGACGATGTTGAACTCATCAAAGTACTCTCTTGAAGGGGAGGTTGCCGTTTCCAAGAAGAATGAGGAGCTAGATTGGAGGCAATAATTCATAAATTATCTAAATAAAGACAAACTACCTCAAGAGAAGTCACAAGCTCATCAGATGAAATAAATGATGCTTTCCTATGCCCTCGTGGATGGTGTCTTATATCGGTGGTCCTTTGATTTTATATGGTTACATTGTTTAGACAAACACAAAGCCCTTAAGATTATGACCCAGGTGCACTAAGGATTATGCAGAGCTCACCAATCCAGTCTGAAGATGAAAGCCAATATCAAGAGACTAGTATACTACTGGCCGACGATGATCATAGATTGCATGGACGTGGCTAAACGATGCCATCAATGTCAAGTACACACAGTGGTCCTACATCAACCACCCAACATTCTACACCCAATATTGACCTTTTGGCCATTCGAGTGTTGGGGTACTGACATAGTGGGTCTGATTGATCCTCCTTCTTCTAAGGGTCATCAGTTCATCTTAGCTGCCACCAACTACTTTTCCAAGTGAGCGGAGGCGATTCTACTTAGAGAGATCGTAGCTAAGCATGTACTCTAGTTCTTTAGGAACCATATTATATATAGATTTAGAGTGCCTCATCGAATTATATCCGATAATAGTACTACATTCAAGAGCACCAAAATCAATAACTTTTCCCAAAGACACAACATAGATTGAATATATTCTACCATCTACTACCCAAGGGAAAATGGCTTGGCAGAAGCTTTCAACAAAACTCTCATCCAAATACTAAAGAAGACACTCAATGATAGCAAAACTCTCATCCAAATATTGAAGAAGACACTCAATGATAGCAAACGATAGTTAGTTGAAGCTTTGTAGGCCTATCGCACCACCTACAGAACTCTGACTCAGTCTACCCCTTTCTCCATAGTGTATGGGTCCGAAGCCATTCTACCATTAGAAGTCCAACTCTCATCACTAAGGATAGCTATGGGTAGCAAGATCACAATAGAGCAGAACATCAAGTTATGGTTAGAAGAGCTCGAAAGTTTGGAGGAGAGATGCCTCTTGGCATGCCAAAACCTCAAGTTGTATAAAGTTAAAATGATTCAAGCTCATAACAAGTTAGTCTGTTCTAGAGCTTTTCAAGTAGAAGAGCTTATTTTAGTTCTAAAGAAATAAATGTTGCCCGTCGTAAGATGGGAGACAAGTTTGAATGCACTTAGGGAGAGCCTTTTGCCATAGAGAAAGCCTACCAAAGAGGATCATATCAATTTATAAATCATAAAGAAGAGCGCCCGATGCTTCCAATCAATGGGCTCTACCTAAAAAAATATTATCCATAAAATTATGTTTGAAAATAATTATCAATGAAAATTTCATTTCAAATTTATTCTCTTCAAGTTGAAAACATTTATGTCTAGGAATCCACCATAATGTGTTTAGGGTAGGTATGAGGAACTCAAGTGGCATCCTATTCTTCATCAATACAACACAAACACAAACTACATGCAAAACATATAAAACAAACATATATCTTTTATCTCGGGCTACTCCGAGTTGAGATAACTCCTCCAGTGACCCTCACTCAGTAATTGCTTTAGGTCAGGTCGATTCACTACCTAGCTAGTGTGTCACCCCAGAGGTCTTCTTGCTCAGGAGGATGTAAGTTTGCCATATTTTCTTCCTAACTTATCCACTGCACAGTGACGAGTGCGTTATTAGTATTGTAGGCCTTACTACATAACCGATAAGCTACCTCATGATGGCTTTGTTTAAGAAGATGTAAGTCTGCTACATTTTTTTCTTAGATCAGCTTTCATGCACAGATTGGGTCAAGTATATTTAAGGTTTAGGGTAAGTCCCCTAAGGATTTCTTTCCTCCTGCCTACTTGAAGTCTAGGTCCAGTCCTTACTCGGGACTCCCGCTTAGTAGTTGCCTTAGGTCAGATAGCATCTATCCTATCGGCAACAGACTATCCTGATGATCATTTCTATCTGTGAAGATGTAAGTCTACTACACCATCTTCTTAGATTGATCATCTCACACTGACGGGCACTTTAGGTTGGTTGGTGTTTGCTGTGTTGATAGTGACCCACCTGATAGATACACCACTCATTGCAGATGTAAGTATACTATGCTTTCTCCTTGAGTTGGCCACCATACACCTATAGGCTTTTATTTTAGGGCTCAGGATAATGCCCTTAGTGTCACCTCTCCTATGGGCACTCTATTTGGATCATGTCCTTACGACCCCATCTAGACACTACCTTGGTTACTACCGGATTGGACAGTTCTCCTTTCTTAGTAACTACCCCTATGGTTGGAGAGTTTGTACTGCAGATGTGCAGATTCTCCCTTGGTCCAATAAATTTTAGATAGGTCAAGGCTGATATGACCCCTTCTCAGTGTGGTCCCTCGCACACCAATAGGGTCCATGCAAATATATAAATAAAAAATATATATTCGCTTGTGAATTGGGAGGGCTCCCCTAGTGGTACCTTTTCTCCAACAGGTATCCTATGTTTAGGGTAACATCAGCAAGACTCCTATAAGAATTGCCTGACTACTCTCGAGTTGACATAAGTCCCTAGCGACACTCACTTAGTAGTCACCCTAGGTCAAGTTCAATTTATTGTGCATCCAACAGATCACCCCAGCGATTTTTCCCTACTTTGGAATATGTAAGTCTGTTATGCTTTCTTCCAAGAACAGTCGTTGCACATCGAAAGAAAACCTTTAGATTGGATAGTATTACCCCATAGCTGGTAGACTATCCCTTTGGATTTGTAAATCTAAGATAGGTAGACGCTAATATAGCCCCTTCTCAGTGGATCCATCATACACCGACAGGGTCCATAAATTAATCCAAATCAAATTAAACCCAATCATATTCTCCCTATTGGAGTTAAATCATACCCTTCTCCCCAATGGAGCCAATTAAAACAAATTAACCTCGGCCTCGATCCCTAGTGAATTCAGGCCCATATCCCTAACGAATATGTACTACAAATTACATCCATCAAATCCAGTCTTGGTCCCCATCGAATTCAAGCTTATATCCTCAATGGGCATGCCCCCCGAATCAAACATAAACTAATTCAAATCAAATTCAAACTTGTATCCCCAATGGATCTCCCCTCCATAAATAAAATCAAACAAATTAAAATAAAATAAATTAAATCTTCATCTCTAGCATATACCCACCAAACAAATTCGATCAAATCTTCATCCCTTGCTGATTTCTCCCTTACGACCTTGGCATGAGGTGAGTTGAATTACACTAAGATCGTCATTCTATCTACCTCTCATGTTTAGGTATGGAATAGTTCCATTAGTGCTTGCAATCTTTTGGACATTGTTGATCGCCTCGGTCAACGCCAATATATGCGGTGCCTTGTTAGTTACACCACACCTTTTGGGGGTCCTTTTATTGACCTTACTTTTAGAGTGAGGACTTAATATTCTCTTCTTAGATTTAGGAGTCTTCTAGATACTAAGACTTCCTTAGTCATTAGACACTTCTAGCAATTATGTGAGCACTTAATCTGAGCCTAGAGACTTAGAAGGGTTAATCATAGAATTAGGCTATGCCTTCGGACTTAAGGAGACAAACCTACCCTTTAACCTAAACCAAACCTATGTTCACCATCATAAGCCATGACCAAATGAAACCTATAATCATACCAAATCTAAATACAAATCAAATGATTGAAACCTATAATCAAATCCAAACTCAAAACCCCTCATAAGCCCCATGATTCAATTCCATGGACTTAGCCTTAAGCAAATCCAAATCAATCCAAACTCAATAAATTTTCACATTAATCAATTATATCTTCAATCAACATCCTAAATATAAATCAAACCTATAATCAAATCTATAATCATACCAAATCTAAATATCAAATTAACTTGAGATCCTCCTTAAGCCCTATGATTCAATTCCATGGACTTAGCCTTTATTAAATCCAAATAAATCCAAACTCAATTGATTTTCTCATGAATCAATAATTCCTTCAATCATCACTTCAAATATAAATGAAACCTACCATCATCAAGCCAAATCAAACTAATCCAAATCAAACCCAACTTAACCCATTTGACCTAAAATATCTAAGTAAACCAAAACCTATTTGAACTCAAAATCAATTGCAATCAAAACTATATACCAATCCTACATCCATATATAAACTCAACTAAACCCAATAGGCTCACTTGATCCAAAGTGACCTAAAGGACCTATTTGAGCCAAATTCCAAACCAACCCAAATTGGATTGAGCCAAGCCTACCAGAATCTCCTATGATGATTGTTGATCACCCTAGGTTGATCAATTGTCATCAATTGGGTCAAACCAAGTCAACTTGGTCATTTAACCAAGTCAACACTCTTATCCTACATGAACCAAACTAGCCAAATCTCAACCCAAGCCAAATTAATTGAAACCATTGATTCACACCAACCTATGATCAATGGTTGAACACGACTTGATAATCAATTGAGCTAAACCTAACCCAATTGGCCCTTTGACCCAAGTTGACTCAATTTGACTTAAAAGATCAAATTCAGTCAAATCATGATATAACCCAAATTGATTACAATTAATGACTCATGTTCATTTCAAATTGATTCTTGAACTTGACCAAATCCATAATTGAACCCAATTTGACTAATTGGTCAACCTAACCCTTTAGCCTAAATTGACATAAAGGGTCAAATTGGCCTAAATCTAAATCAAATTCAAATTAATTCAAACCAAATCTTACAATTATTTTCAATTAACCAACTGAACATCAATCAATCCATAACCCAAGCCAATTTGGCCAATTTGATCAAATTGGTCAACTTTACCCATTTGACCTACATGAATCCAAATGAGCCAAAATCAAACCTAAGCCAAATTGGTTCAAACCAATTGAACCAAAATACTTTAAATAATTATTTAAACTTGACCCAATCCTTAGTTTAATCAAATTTGACCAATTGGTCAACCTAACCCAAACCTAGCCCAGTTTGCCCTATAAGGGTCAAATTGAGCCAAACCCAATGGAACATGATCCAACCCATCCTAAACCCACATATGATCAGGCCAAAACTAGCCCAACTTGAATTTAGTTCTACCCAAGATAAATCACCATTGGATTCTTCTCCCCACATGGGATTTTCCCAAATAGGAAAGTCGACTCTCCTCCTCCCCATGTGGCAGCCATCAAACACCCAAATGGAGCCTAACTTACTCACCTAGCCCAACCCATGTGAGCTAGGTCAACTTTGGTTCAAGGCAGCCACCTTGAGCCACCAACCCAACATCCCACCAACCAAGTCGAGCCACGTAGAGGTGACATTGACCACTTCGGCCCTCGAACGGTAGCTGATCGGTCAAAAATCGGGCTTGAATCCCATCCGTCTGATCTAAGGGAGGGGGGATATACCCCCCTCATTTTGATCCAAATTCTATAGCCACACTCTCAAAAAGTGTCCATAGGTCATTTTGAAAACCCTAGAGCCTTCCCTAAGCTTCCCAAGCCATCATAACTTCGGATTTCACTGTTCTGAAATATGGCATCCTTCTGCTAGTTCCAACTCTTTTCAATTCACCACCAAACTCAAATTAACTTCACACACACCTTCCCCCCACTCTATCAAGCAAGAACAAATTTCCTCCCGAGCCCTCTGACCACCGAAAGTCCAGGTTTGATCAACGTTGACCTCCAAATTGATTGTTCGTGACCCTCCGAGCGAACAAGAAAAAATCCTTGGGCGTGCTGATCAGTAGGGCTTCGTCTCTACTAGATGAAGCTTCCTCAATCGATTCTATCACCGATCTTGAGCTCCAGTGAAATAATTCCACAGAACCAAACTCCTAGTGAAATTTATTTAGAGCTTTGTGAAGGAAACTTGTATGTCATGCATTTTCCACCACTGGATCCCCTCAGATCATCGTTGTGAAGGTGTGGGATCCATTTTGAGTCAATCCAAGCTTGGGTGAGCTCGGATCAAGCGACCGAAGGCGAACGATGTCCATCTTTTATCACTTGGGATATGATGGATCACACACCATCCATTCCGCATGATTGGAATGGACAGTCATGATTATTCGCTAGATTTATCCAATTTTAATCCCTTAAGAATCACAAGTTTGATTTGTGTCATTTGATCTTCGATCAGATGGTAGAGATAAAAGTGTGTCCACTGCCAGCCACATCAGCGCTATGCCTGATGAGTTTAAGTAGCTAATCCTGTGATGCCACATGGAAAGCACGCCACATCAGTGATCCATGTGACACCGATGTGATTAAGCTTAATTAAGGTATAATTAATGGATTTAATCACTGAACCTTCAAAAAATTTGCAACAAATTATACAAAAGTAAAGAAATATAAGAAAATACTTATTTTGAATGTATTTTAGAAGAGATTTATTTAAAATTAATTCAAATTGATTTTGAATAGAAAGTGAGGCTTAATTTAGGTTTAATTATAAATTTAATCAGCCTAATTACTTTTTAATTACTTTAGTAATTAACCTTAATTTTGTGTGTTAGTTTTATGGGATGAGGTCTGCCTCTCATAATTTTCTTAGGATTTATTGCTTGGTTAATTAGGATAATTGACTATTCAAGCCCTAATCACTCTCTTAATTATTTAACCTCCTAAATAGTAAAAATTAATTAATTAAATACACTAATCACTATTAAACAGTGAATGGGCAAGGGAAATGGGGTTATGACCTCCTTCCTAACCTCTTTTCCTAAGTCAATTTCTCTTTAAGAGAAAATTAATCTAAAATGAGATTAATTAATAGTTTAATTAGTTAATTAAGTGGCTTAATTAATTAAGTTAAAATCATAATCACATCAGATAATTATTAATGGAATTAGGGGTTCCTCTTTATGTGTTTAATAATATAAAGACTTTTAAGAAAATTATGATTAACCTATAAGTGTGAGAAAATAATAACAGTACTTAATTAGGTTCTTTAATTTAATTAATCTTTAATCATGAACCATTTGCATTAAGCCCTTGTATGAGCATTACAATTTTATTTCCTCACATGTTCATATCATTTGTGCCTCATAAGTGGCTAATCAAATTAAAGAAGCATAGGTAAGGGTGATTAATTGATTTAATTAAAGATCCAACTTATTTAACCCATAAGATCCATTTAATTACCTTTTCTTAAACCAAGTCAAATTACTAATGTGAGAATGGGATTAAATCAGCAAGTGATAAATTCTTTTCTTTCAACTTAATCAAAATCAGAAATCATAAAATAATAACAGAATTTTGGTTTTCTTTAAATGAGTTTATTTAATGTGATTGTCCTTAGAAATTAATTTAATTGAATGAATCATGTTATATTTAATTATTCCTTTATAAACACATTAAATGTTGTATGTCATTTGAATTCATTCATTCATGCTTTCAAATTTAAATGAATCAAATGAATTTCTTTTATGTAAGCTTGCATGTGTTGGCTTAATTTGATATGTGTGTGGCTATTATCACTAATAAATTCAAAACTATTTTTCAAAGCTTATGAATCAATTATAATACTTAGATTGTTGATAGTTATGAATATACATAGGATTTGCATGTGTTTATAGCTCAAGCATGTTAAATAAGGCTTTCTTTCTTATAATTCATATATAGATTTACATGAGTTTGAACAATAATGGATATATAATCTAGACATCCCATGAATATGAGGCTTTAGTTAGCCCCAAGGAGGTCATTTGATTACCTTACTTCCCTAGTTTAACAACGACACGTACTCATTTGGTTTCATTCTTATGCATTTTGAAATTAGAATTTTAGATAAAGCTTTAATTCATATGTCTAAATGATTTAATTAAAGAAAATACAATCTTTGCATGATTCTCATCTTTATAGTTGTATATACATTCATATGTATTTAAGATAGAAAGTGTTTTGTCTAGACATTCCAGGAATACGAGGCTTTAGTTAGCCCTAAGGAGGTCATTTAATTACCTCACATCCCTGGTTAATAATGGCACGTACTTCCTCACATCTCTTATACATGTGTATGTGTGCTCGATTAAAAGATGAAGATCCCCTTTTGCTACCAAAAATGCATGCATTCCTATTCACCTAAGTCATTAACATATGTGATATATAAATTAGTGTTCTCTTTTCCTTCTTCATGTATAGATTTACATTGGTCTAAAATGTTAATATGTATATAGTCTGGACATCCCAGGAATACAAGACTTTAGCTAGCCCCTAGGAGGTCATTTGATTACCTCATTTCCCTGGTTAACAATGACACATACTTATGTGATTTCATCCTTATATATTTTAGTAATAAAATTTGGATAGAGCTTTAATTTATATATTCATATAATCCAATCAAAATGAAAATATAAGCTTCAAACATACATATACATTCATCATTCAAGTGTGCTAAAATATATTCCATGTATAGATACACTTAGGATTGGATCATATGCATGTTACATGTAATGGAAAGGAATGAATGACTTAGTATATTTCATGTGATAGTAACTCAATTAGATTAATCTTAAGATTCCTTTCATATTGAATATGACCATTTAAGGTTAACCTAAACTTAGGATTAATTAAAAAAATCATTTAATAAGCCATTCATTTAAGAGAACTAAATCAAATTAATATGCTTTAGAAAGTGGCTTAAGGTAGGGATGAAAGAGGGTAATCCTCTTCGTTCTCTTTATGACACTTAGATGTTACATGTAAATTACATGAAATAACATGAAATACAAATTAAAAATCTCAAATTAATCAAACAACTTCAAATGAAATCCACCACCATGTTAACTTGAATAATTTCCAAACTGGGAGAAATATAACTCTAATGCTTAGTTAAGACATACCACACAAGTCCTCAGGACAAACATTAGAATTAAGTCACTACTTATAGCTTTATGTTAGGATGATGTATGATGTGATGTATATTTTGTTTTGTGATGTATTATTTTAGACTGGATGTTAGGGTGTATGCTTTGTAGACTAGATGTTAGGCCGTTCTTAGCCTAATCATATTTTTTGCAAAAGATTATGCTTAAGGGGATGCTTAAAATAAATATAAATGCTCTCTTTGTAGGTTGCTTAAATGCTTAAGCATAATCAAGTTAGGAAGATGCTAAGTCTAAATTATACATATAACTGCTTGAGATTGCATATATGTTTATCTAACCTCTATTTTGCAGGTGTTGTTAGATTTATTTTTTCTATATGAATATAATTTTGTAATAAGAATTAGGATTAGTGGTATGAGGGATTGGGATGAGAAGTGGCCAGAAGGCTTTGTCTTGGGGTGCCCTACGATGCCTTTGAAGCAAGCACATCCAAATCAAAGGAGGAAGATGAAAGAGTAAAAGATGAAGACCCCCATAGCATGTATTCATTATAATTATAATTATTCCTTTATACTCTAGGTTGTATAAGGGTAGAGCTAGACTACCCATTTTTTTCTCTTTTTGGGTTATACATTAGTACCTGACCGCATCGGCTTGTTATTCTTTTATGATAGTTAAAAAATTGATTGATGTTATGTTTAAACTGTGCATTAGGATAGCATGCTATTTATAGTTTCTTCATGTTTGTTGCTTTAATATGTGGCATGGATGTGGTAGGCTCTTAGGATAAAATAAAATTTCTATCAAACTAATCACTCATAATTAAATTTTAAATAACTCATAACCTTACCAAAAAGCCTAGGCTATAATCAAGATAATTAAAAGATTTAGCAATCCCTTAGCTGAATGTTGTTTGTGTCACATCATGCATATCAACTTGAATCATGCTTGAAAATTGAGGGCCTCCATTCTTACATGCATAAGGACCACTTGACCCATGAGAGCAACCTCTACTAACGGAGCTTCACCCTCTCTCTTTTGATTTGGCCAATAACTTATTAAATCATGCCTTTAGTCATATAAAAATTCCAAAGCCTTTGTCTAAATGATGTGTAAAAAAAGTAATAAAATTTGAAAAGATTTTGCATTTGTAGATTAAGTATATGCTCATACCACTCATGCTCTAGTCTCTTAGGGAGTGGGTCTAGGACTTTCATCTCTTTCAAATTAAATAATTACCCTAGCTGTCTTATAATTCATAAAACCATACTACATGATTTTAAAATCATAGGAGGAGTTAGCTGGCGGCCACTCCAGGCGGTTATAAGCTCCAAAGTCGGATGATTTATTCTCTCTTGTGGAGGTAAACCTTCATGTACACCTGTCGCTTAGATTTAGGTCACGCTTTAGCTCGTGTTAAAGCTCCATGGATTTAAGATCTGAGGTAGCTTTTTTCCTTTGGGCTATAAACATAAATTCTCACATTTTAGACATTTTCACAACCTTGTGTTGGTGGATTATAAACCCTAAGAATCTAGTAAAATTCAACTCAAATAACTAAATCTCTTTACTTTCAAATATATAAATCCTAATTATAGGATAGATTGAAATACTCATTAGACTTTTTAGTATCATGAAAATTTCCTACTTCCTCCCTTTGAATTCTAATAAGTCTTCTCCTTAAACTTTTCCAATTGCTTTCCCAAATATAACCAATCCTTTAATAGTTTAACATTGAAATCTTTTGATATGATAATTGCCTACTTTAATCGATAGTATTCTTAGGGAATTTCACTCCCTAGAATATAATTAATCATGGAGGCTTGCTTCCATAGGGAACTTTAGAACCCAGTTTAATATAAACCCTACTTTTTTCATCCATATAAAGTAGAGGACAAATTTCTGGTATATTTGAAGACCCATCATACCTTAGGAGTCCTTATTAGGTGATTAGGTCCATTAAAGGTTGACGTCTCTATCTTTTAAGATAGTACATCATACATCAATGTCATACCTGATCACTATAATAAGTACACTCTATAATTTGTCTGGTGTCCCCCACATCCAAAAATAAACACCATGATGTTAGGCGAGTCTTTTGCTTCTTGTTGCGTGAGTGCATAAACTTAAGGTTGTGTATTCTATTGGTTGATTCAATCATCCTTTATCTGTCAGCAGTCCTTTGAGGAGGCTGAACACTTGTCCTAATATCAACTGAAGATTTATGACCCAAGGTAGGACAAGATTTTTCTATATGTCCTAGCTGATGGCACCAAAAGTAAATATTTGTGCTAAGAGACACTCTCCTTTATGTGCAATTATGGTGTTTTTTTGGATTGGGGGGGGGGGGACACCACATAGATCTTTGGGGGTACTTCTTGAAGTGATCGGGTATGGTATTGAGGTATGATGTACTATCTCAAAAGATAGAGATATCACCCTGCAATAGACCTAATCACCTAATAAGGACTCCTAAGGCATGATGCATATTCGAATATACCAGAGATTTTTCCCTTGCTTTACATGGACAAATAAAGGAGGGTTTATATTAAATTGGGTTCTTAAGTTTCCTATGTAGCCAAGCCTCTATAGTTAATTATATCCTAGGGAATGAGATTTCCTAAGAATACTCTTGATTAAAGTAGGCAATTTTTATATCTAAAGACTTGAAGGTTAGACTATCAAAGGATTGGTTATGTTTGGAAAATCAAGTGGGAGAGACCAAGTAGAAGACTTATTTTTAGAAGCCAAAGGAAATAAGTAGGAAATGCTCAAGATACTAGAAAGCCTAGGGAGAATTCTAATATATCCTATGATTGGGCTTTATGTATTTGAAAGTGAAAAAATTTATTTGAGTTAAAATTTTATTAGATTGTTAAGGGTTATAATTCGCCAACATAAGGTTGAGGAAATGCCTAAGAAGTGCAGATTTATGGTTGTAGCCCAAAGGAAATAGCTACATTAGAACCTAAATCTAGGGAGCTTTAGTACAAGTTAAAGTACGGCCTAAATCTATGTGACAGGTAGACATAAAGATTTATCTCCATAGGAGAGAATAAACATGTCCAACTTGTTGACTCACAACAGCCTAGAGTGGCCGTTAGCTAACACTTCCTACTCTTTAAATTCATGTTGTCCGATCTTATGAATTTTTAAGATTATTAGGTTTATTTTTAATCGGAAAGAAATAAAATCCTAAACTCACTCCCTAAGAGACTAGAGCATGAGTGGTATGGGCATATGGCTTAAATTTATAAGTGTAAAATCTTTTCAAATTTTATTTCATTTTGACTCATCATTTTGGACAAAGCCTTAGGATTTCTTATGCCTAAATGCATGATAAAATAGATTATTGGCTAAATCAAAAGAGAGAGGGTGAAGCTCCATCATAAGAGGTTGCTTTCATAGGTCAAGCAGTTCCTAAAGTGCTGAAATGGAGGCCCTCATTTTTGCAAGAGTGATTCAACATGGCATGCATGATGTGAGATATACAACTATTTGGTTATTATCTAGGCTTTATAGTGAGGTTATGAGTTATTTAAGACTTTAATTACGAGTTATTAGTTGGATAAAATATTTATTTTATCTTAAAAGTCTATCGTCTATCTAGGCCACACATTAAAACATCAATCATAAAGAAACTATGAAAAAGATGCAATCCTGATGTGTAATCTAAATAAATCATCAATCAATTTTATAGACTATCACAGAAGAATAAGAGGTCGGTGCGGTCGGGTACCGCTGTACATCCCAAAAAGAGAAAAGATGGGTAGCAGAGCTCTACCCTTATACAACTCGGAGTATGAAAGAATAATTATAATTTAGAATTGAATACATGCTATGGGGGTCTTCAGTCTTCACTCATCACATCCTTCTTCTCTTTCCTCTGATTTGATCCAAGGCATCACAGGGCATCCCAAGACTAAGCCATCTAGCTATTGCTCATCCTAATCCCCCATAACACTAATCCTAATTCCTATTACAAAAATTACATTCACAAAGAAAAAGTAAATTTAACTACACCTATAAAATTGAGGTTAGCTAAACACATATACAATCTCAAGCAGTTATCATTATAATTTAAACTTAGCACCCACACATGGGTAACCAAGCCCACCTATCCTAACTTGGACTATATTTAGGGGTTTAAGCAACCTGCAAAGAGAGCATTTATATTTATTCTCAAGCAACCCCTCAAGCATAATCCCCTGTAGAAGTCATGATTAAATTATGAACATCCTACCATCCAGTCTATGAAACATGCACCCTAACATCCAATCTAAAATATTACATCACAAAATAAAATATACATCATAACATTCACCGTCCTAACTTAGAGCTAGAAGTGATGACTTAGTTCTAATGTGTGTGCTAAGACTTTATGTAGTATGTTTTAACTAAGCATTAGAGTTATGATTTTCTAAGTGTGGAAGGATTCAATTTAACATAAGTGTTGGTTTCATTTCAAGTTATTTAATTGGTTTGTGAATTTTAATTTAAGTTTTACTTAGTATCATTTGATTTACCCTTAGAATCTAAGTGTTAAAAAGATAGGAAAGAGGATTACCCTCATTCATAGTGTATCTATACATGCAATATATTTTGACACACTTAAATGACAATGAATATATATGTTACTTAGTCGAAAAGTAGATTGCATTCTCCAATTAAGTATACATACACATGTATAAAAGACATAAGCAAGTATGTGTCATTGTTTAAACCAGAGAAGTGAGGTACTTAAATGACCTCCTTGGGGCTACTTAAAGCCTCGTATTTTCGGGATGTCCAAACTATATACCCATTTGCATTCAAACAAATGTAGATTTGTACAAATGAACATAAGAAAGAAGGCTCCAAATCACATGACTAATTAACTCAATGACTTAAATAATTATGGATGCATGCATTTTTTAGTAGAAAAGAAGATTTTAATTCTTTGATTAAGTACACACATACATGTATAAATGATATGAGCAAATATGTGTCATTGTTAACCAGGGAAGTGAGGTAATAAAATGACTTCTTTGGGGCTTCTTAAAGTCTCGTATTCCTGGGATGGCCAGACTATATATCTACTTTCTTAAATACATATGGATGTATAGTTAATTAAGAGAAAGAGAATCATGCAAAGTTGTACTTTATTTGATTGAATTATGTATGCATATGAATTAAAGCTCTATCCAAATTCTTATACAAACATACATAGAAATGTAATCAAATAAGTATGTGTCATTGTTAACCAGGGAAGTGAGGTAATCAAATGACCACCTCGGGGCCATATAAAGTCTCGTATTCCTGGGATGTCTAGACTATATACTTATTATTATTCAAACTTATGTAAATCTATATGTGAATAAAAAAAAGATAGCTTCACATTCATATATTTAAGCTATAAGCATATGCAACCCCTAAGTATATCCATAACTATTATCTTCCCAAACTTTCTTATTAACTTAGGAACTTAAAAAATAAATTTGGATTTAACAGTGATAATAACCACACATATGATAAATTAAGTCAACACATACAAGCTTATATAACTAGATTTCATTTGATTCATTTAATTTTGTAAAGATAAATGTATGACACCACATGACATATAACATTTAAAGTAATTGGAAAGAAATAATTAAACATAAACATGTGATTCAGTCAACAAAATTAATTCCTAAGGACAATTATATTAAATAAATTATTTAAGGAAAACTAAAGTTTCTTATTGATTTGGTTTTGGATTTGAGTTGATTTAAAGATGAAATAAATTATTTGCTATTTTCACCCCATTCCCATATTGGTAATCTTAATTAGTTCAAGGCCAGATAATTAGGTAAATTTTATTAATTAATTAAGTTGGAGTATTAATTAAATAACTTAAATACCCTTTCCTATGCTTCTTTAATTTGATTAATCATTTAATTATGAGCCAAAAATGAAATGAGCATGTGAGGAAAAAAATTACAATGCTTCTAAGGACCTAATGCAATTGGCTCAAAATTAAAGATTAATTAGATTAAAGAATCTAATTAAGTACTCTTATGATTTTTTCGTACTTATAGATTAATCATAATTTCTTTAAGGGTCTTTATGTTATTAAACACCTAAAGAGGAACCTTTAATTTCATTGTTAACTATGTGACATGATTTGCATTCAAATTTGATTAATTTAGCACTTAATTAATTTTTACCTTAATTAATCTTCTTGAAATGAAATGGATTTAGGAAATAGATTAGGACAGAGGTCCTAATCCCTTCTCCTTTAGCCATTAAATGTCAAACAGTGATTAATAAACTTTAATTAATTACTCTTACTATGTATATCATTAATTAATCATTAAGCTAATTAAATGGGTAATTAATGTTCAAATGATTAATTTCCCTAATTACATAAGCAAAAAATTCTAAGAAATTCATGGGAGGCAGAAATCATCTGATTGAATGGACACCTAAAATTTGGAATTAATTGCCTAAGTGATTAGAGCTTTATTAAGATAATTAAGTTTATAATTAAACCCTAACTAAGCCTTAATTATCATTCAAAATTAATTGAAATTAATTTTAATTAATTCTCCTCTGAATTACCTTTTAAATGAGTATTTATTTGTATTTTTTTGAGTTTTCTACAATTTATTATGATTTTTCAAATTTTCAATCATTAAATGAATTAATTAAGCCTTTATTAAGGCTAATCCCATTGGCACCATGCAGATCGCAGACATCGCACAATTTCCACATGGCACCATGGGATTGGCTACTTAAACCCATACGACACAGTGCCTATGTGGCGGCGGCGGACGCAGTTTCGTCCCCACTGTCCGATCTAAGATCGGATGGCGGAAATTACACCCATGGTTCTTAAGGGATTAAATCAAGACTAATTTAACAGATTAATCACGGCCATCCATTTCGATCATGTGGAATGGACGATGCATGATCTATCATTTTTTGCGTGATGGGAGACGGACACCGTCCACCTTTCGCCACCCAATTCGAGCTCATCAAAGCTCAGATTGGCTCAGGATTGATCCCACACATTCACAAGGGAGATTTTAAGAGATCTAATATTTGGATTCATACGGTATTCAAATTTACTTCAAAAAGGCCAAACAAAAATTGGAAAATCTCAGTTTATCAGAAAACTTCCTTGTTGGAGCTTAGGACCGATGACAAACTGACTGAGGTAGCTTCGCCCTGATGAGGCAAAGCTCTATTGAGAAGATGGTGTGATGCCTCATCGTCGATTACTCTGTGGACCTTGCACTGCCGCAATCCTCATCGGAGTTAGGCTAGGAGGTACTTTTGGTGATCGGGGTTCTCAGGAAATAATTTGTTTCACTTTGTCAGAGCTTGGTGAATGTGTGAGAAGAATTAATTAAAGTGGGGTTGAGTTTTGAAAGGGTTGGATGGAAGGAGTGCTCTGTTCAGCTTGGGTTGGTGTTTTTTGGTGATGGGAACACTTAGGGAGCTCAGAAATGCACTTAGGGAACTCGTCTCTGGCTATTATGGCTCACTGAGGGTTCAAGTGTGTGAATTAGGTCAAATGGAGGGGGGTATACCCCCTCCTCCCTTGGATCGGACGACCAAGATCCATCTGATCATTTTCGGCCATCTGGCCGCTGTAGGTGGCCGGACGGGACAATACCAAGTTTATGTGGCTCGATTTGGATGGAGGAGGGCTTGAGGTTGGTGGCTTGACTTGTCACCATCTCAAATGTATTTGTCCAATGAGGGGAGGTGGGTTAACTCACCTCCCCTTGGCCTATGGATGACCTAGCCATTATGGGTTAGGTTAGCCACCTAGGTTGGGTCCTATTCTAAGCTTTAGGTGGCTGCCAAATGAAAAAGGAGGGTAGTTGACCACCTAGCTTGAGGGTTTGTCTGATATGGAGGGCTTTATCTAATGGGTAATGGGTTAGATTAGGTTTTCCAAGATGAGTCAAGGATGGGTCAAGCCATTTTCTTTGGGTTTGTGGTTGGTTTGAGGGGGTTTGGCTCAATTTGACCCGTATAGGTCAAATTAGGCTAGGTTGGGTCAAGTTGATCAATTGGTCAAATTGGGTCAAACCAAAACTTGGGTCAAGTTCAAATCAATATTTGAAATATTTTGGTGCAATTGGTTTGGTTCAATTTGGCTTAGATTTGGATTTAACCAATTTGAGTTCAAATGGGTCAAGTTGACCAATTTGACCAAACTGGCCAAATTGGCTTTGGCTAGGCATTGGTTCACGTTCAATTGATCAATTGAACTTGATTGTAGGCTTTGGTTTGAATTAATTTGGATTTAGTTTTGATTTAGGCCAAATTGACCCTTTAGGTCAATTAGGTTCAATTGGTCAAATTGGGTTCAATTAAGGCTTTGATCATGTTCAATCAATTTGGAATGAACTTGAGCCATTGGTTGCAATCAATTTGGGTTAGATCTTGATTTGACCCAATTTAGTCTTTTAGGTCAAATTAGGTCAACTTGAGTCAAAGGGCCAATTGAGTTAGGTCTGGCTCAATTGATGGTCAAGCCATGTTCAAGGATTGATCTTAGGTTGATGTGAATCATTGGTTTCAATTAATTTGGCTTAGGATGAAATTTGACTAATTTGGCTCATGTGGGTTAAGTGGGTTATGTGGGTTAACTTGTTCAAGTAATCAAAATGACTTGGTTTGACCCAATTGATTGCAATTGATCAATCAAGGATGATCAACAATCATTGTGAGAGGTTTTGGATGCTTTAATTCAATCCAATTTGGGTTGGATTGCAAATTTTCTCAACCCTTTAAGTCACTTTAGGTCAAGTGAGCCTAAATGGGTCAATTGGATTTATTGAGGTTTGATTTGAGTTCAACTAAGTTTAAATATTGATTTGGAAATGATTTATAGCTCTAGTTGCAATTGATTTGGATTAAAGTGGATTTTGGTCATTTGGGTATTTTGGGTCAAATGGGTTAGCTTAGGTTTGATTGATTTTGGCTTGGTTTATTTGATTGCAAAGTTGATTTAGTCTGGATTGAGGATTGAATTGATCTATGAGAAAATCAATTAAGCTTGGTTTAGATCAAAGGAAATTTTGCTAAGTCCATAGGATTCAATCATAGGGCTTAGAATATGTTTGATTTGGAGTTTAGATTTTATTTGAGGATTTAGATTTGATTATGAATTTTATTTAATTGGAGGATTGAATTGATTTATGAGAAAAGTAATTAAATTTGATTTGGATTAAAGGGTAATTTAGCTAAGTCCATAGAATTAAATCATAAGGCTTAGGATATGTTTGATTTGGAGTTTGGATTTGATTTAATTGGATGATTGAATTGATTTATAAGAAAATCAATTGAATTTGATTTGGATTGAAGGGTAATTTAGCTAAGTCATGGGCTTAACTTTGATTGATTTAATTTGATTTGATTTGATTTTGGTTTGGATTTGAGTATGAGTTGAGATTGCATTGAGGTCAAGGAAGTAGCCATGGATTTCATTGAGCCATAGGATGGTAGGTCACCCTAGGTCCTAAAGCATAGCCTAATCCTATGACTAATCCTCTTAAAGTCTCTAGGCTTAGGTTAAGTGTCCACTTAGCCACTAGAAGTGTCTTAAGCCTAAGGAGCTCTTAGTGTCTAGAAGACTCCTAGACATATGATGGAAAGATTGAATCCTCACTCCAAAAGTGAGGTCAATAGCTCTTCCACATTTTGGGCATGTAGTAATAGTGCTACAACTGTTAGTATTATTAGACTTAAGCTTCTTCTAGTTTATCTTTCAATTTGAACATTCAACCTAGATTTTGACCTATCATCATTCCTCTTTTTTTGAATATCTCTCATCCTCTCAGTAGCTTGTAAATCCAACTCTATCCTTCTAGCCCTCTCCACCAATATAGAATATTCATCAATACCTAGAAGGATTAAGGGATATCTAACTACATCCTTCAGTCCAAATAGAAACTTATGATATTTCTCCTCTACATCTGGTATCAATTGGGGTGGGGTGCATACCTTGGAAGCATTATGAATTAGCTTTACATTACATGTGTTGTGTTTACTTTTGGATGTATATAAGGGACACCACACAAATCTGAGGGGGTACTTATTGACATGATCGGGTATGACATTGAGGTATGCTGTACTATCTCGAAAGATAGAGACATCACCCTTTAATGGACCTAATTACCTAATAAGGACTCCTAAGGCATGATGGGTCTTTGAATATAGAAGAGATTTTTCCCCTACTTTACATGGATGAATAAACATGATTTATTTTAAATCAGGTTCTAAAGTTTCTTATGGAGGCAAGCCTCCATAGTTAATTACATCTTAAGAAAGGTGAGTTCCTTAGGAATATTCTTGATTAAAGTAGATAATTATTGTCCCTGAAGATTTCAAGGATAGACTATCAATAAATTGGCTATATCAGAAGATCAAATGAAAAAGATCAAGGAGAAGACTTATTTGGAAGCCAAAGGGAATAAGTAGGGAATGCTCTTGATATTAGGAAGCCTAGTAAGCATTCCAATCTATCATATAGTTGAGCTTTATAATTTTGTAAGTGAGGAGAATTATTTTATTAGAGTTAAAATTTTATTAGATTACCAAGGCTTATAGTTCACCAACACAAGGTTAGGAATACACCTAAGAGGTGAGGATTTATGCTTGTAGCCTGATGGAAACAACCACCTTAGATCCTAAATCTAGGGAGTTTTAGCATAAGCTGAAGCATGACCTAAATCTAAGCAAAGATGGGTATAAGGTTTATTTCCACAAGAGAGGATAAACCACCTAACTATTGGACTTATAATCACCTAGAGTGGCAGCCAGCTAACACCTCATACGCTTTAAAATCCATGTGGTCAAATCCTATGAAATTGCAAGATAGTTGGGTTGTTATTAATTTAGAAAGAGACTAAAGTCCTTAAATCAACTCCCTAAGAGACTAGAGCATGAGTGGCATAAATAATGACTTAGTCTACAAATGCAAATCTTTTAAATTTTATTTGATCTTTTGACACTTCATTTTGACAAAGGCTTTAGGATTTTGTATGCCTAAATACATGATTGTGGTGAATTTTTATTTTCATCCTTCATCTATATTTTTGAGAAAAAATAAATGAAGAATAAAAATAATAGCTTCTTGTATTGAACACCACGTAGATCCATAGATGTTCCCATTAGGGTGATCGATGCGACATTGAGTGCTTGATATACTATGCTTGAGAGATAAGAAGTTACTACAATGGACTAATCACCTAAGGACTCACCAGGACTATGGGTCTTAGGATGTACAGAGATTCTTCCCCACTTTACATGGAAAAGTAAGCGGGGTTTATTTTAAATCGGGTTTGTTAAGTTCCCTATGGAGGCAAGCCCCATAGTTAATTACATCTTAAGAATGAGATTCCTTAGAATACTCTCGATTAAGGTAAATGATCATTGTTTCAAATATTTCAAAGATAGGACTATCAATCAATTAGTTTATTTTTAGAAGATCAAGTGGGATTGATCAAAAGGAGGGAATTATATTGAAATCAAAAGGAGATAAGTAGGGGATACTTATGATACTAGGAAGCTTAGTAAGCATCCCAAACTATCCTATGATTGGGCTTTACATTTTTGAAGTTGAGTGAAATTATTTGTTTGAGTTAAATTTTTATAGAAATATAAGACTTTACAATTCTATGATATAAGATCATAAAAATACCTAAGAGGTAAGAATTTATGCTTGTAGCCCACAAAGGGAAACAACAACCTCAGAACCTAAATCTTGGGAGGTTTGGCGAGGGCCAAAGCATGACCTAAATCTAAGGAAAAAATGGGTATGGTTTACCTCCAGAGGATAAATCCACTGGACTTACGGGGTGGTACTAACTCCTATAATTTTTAAATACATGTAGGCAAGTCATATGCTTTTGTAAGATAGCTAAGTTGTTGTTTATTTAGAAAGAGACTAACTCCTTAAACACATTCCTTAAGAGACTAGATCATGTAGGGCATGATTAATGACTTAAATCTAATGCAAAACTTTATTATATTTTATTTTCATTTTTGGACAATTGATTTGACACATGTTATGAGATTCATATGCCTAATGCATGAAAAATTTGATTATGGGCCAAAATTAAGAAGAAATAGGTGTATTTCCACCATGGCTCTCAAAGGTCAAGCTAAGTTCCCTGATAAAGGTGAAAGCCCTCCATAAGCAAGAGTGAAGCGAGATGCTTTTTTATGCTTGATGTGAAAAGATACAACATCCAGCTAAGGGGTTACTAATTCTTTTATCTTGATTTATAACCTAGGCTTTAGGTGAGGTTATGAATTATTAATTTTTTAATTTTGAGCTGATTAATTGGATAGAAAATTTATTTTCCTAAGAGCCTAAATCGCATCCAGGACATTCATCAAAGCAAAGAAGAAACTAGAAAAATATGCCATCTTAAAGCATTAGCTAAACAAACATCAAACAGTTTATAACGCTAGCACAAAAGGATAAAAGACCTTTTGTGGTCAGGTTCCACCGCACAAACTCAAAAAGAAACTAGGTAGCCGAGCTCTACCCTTATACAACCTGGATTACAAATGAATTAATCACAATCAAAATGGAATTCATGTTATGGGGGGTCTTCATTTTTCTTTCTTCTTTTCTTCTTTCCTTCTTTCTTCTTTCTTTCTTTCTTCTTTCTTCTTTCCTTCCTTCTTTTGGTTGGTTGGACTGTGGATGCTCCGAAGGCTTCACATGGTACATAAGACATAATCTTATGACCAATATTCATCCTAATCTCCCATAACATTCATTCCAAATCTTAATTGCAAAATTATATAAAAAAGGGAAAGTAAATCTAACTAAAACCTGCAAAATAGAGATTAGCTAAACAAGCCACATAATCCCAAGTATGTATATGAATAAATTAGACTTAGCACCCCACATATGGGTATCTAAGTCAACCTGGCCTATTTTGGATTATGCTTAGGGGTATAACCAACTTGCATAGCAAAAGCATTTATATTTTTATTACAACGCCCTTTAAGCACAATCCCCTGTAGAAGACATGATTAGATTAAGATCTCCCTACCATTGAGTCTACGCACATACACCCTAACATCCAGATTAAAATATTACATCACCAAATAAAATCAGGCATCAAACCATGCACCACCCTAACATTGGACTAGAAATGGTGACTTAGCCTAATATGTGTGCCATTTAAGGCTTGTGTAACATGTCTTAGCTAGGCTTTAAGGTTAAAGTTTTCTAAGTGTGAAAAGGGTTCAACTTAGAGTGTGGTTTCATTTAAATGATTTAGTTGATTTGGTTAGTTTTATTTGATGATTTGATTTGGCTTGAATGAACCTACATTTAATTACTAAGTGTTATGAAGAGAGGAAAAGAGAAGAGAACTTCTCTTTCCTCCCTACCTTAAGTAATTTCTATGATAGATTCATTAGTGATTTTTCTTTACTGAATATATTATTATGTGTTTTAATTGATCATAAGTTTAGATTTTCTCTAAATAAATGTATTCAAATTAGAAAGGCATTTTAGGATTAATTATAGTGAATTACTATCACAAAACACACCACACTTTTTTTCTTTCCATCATGTGTATCATGCACATGAAATGATCCTAAGAATATCTATACATGCAATGTAAATATTTAACACACCTTAATGATGAATGCTAAGAGATATTGCTTAAGGGAATTTGGATGTTTTATGATGCATGATTTTGTTAAGTAGAAAAGAAAGGGATTCTTTTATCTATTAATCAAATGCACATTTACATGTATGAAAGAAATAAGTCAGTACAACACCATTATTTTCTACACCAAGGGTGTAAGATACAAGACCTACTTGGGGCTACTTAAAGCCTCACAACTCTGAGATGTCCATACTAATATACCACTTTTTGTAAAAATATGTGCATGTATAAATGCAAATGAATGGAAAAAGAGTCATGCAAAAGGTTTATGTTTATTTGCTTGATTTGTTGGTTGTTTAATTTATATGTGTAATGTGAAGATACTTCTTATGTTATAACATAGAAGTGGATAGGAATAGATTTAAGCAAGTGTTATGTTCTTTTCAAATGAACTATACACTTTGTAAATCCTATTCAAATCTATGTTAAGGGAAAAGAAGAAAAGCACATAACACATTTTATTTTATAATCACATGCAAGCTTATAAGTATTTATAAGTAGTATACTTTCATTTAAAATGTTTTATTTATAAGTTTTGAAAGTAATTTTTGATTTAGTAGTGATAATAGCCTCTCATATTCTTACTTTAGCCAAAGCATGCAATTTGACATAAAGGAAACGTTTCATTTATTTTGTTTTTTCAAAAGATATGAATGCATGATTTTCATATGGCACACAACATTTAGCATGCTAGGAAAAAATTAATGTGATGTAAGCATGTAAATTCATTCACCCTAATTAATTCCTAGAGACAATCCTATGGAATAAGATCATTTAAAGTGAATCAAATTATTTAAAGAGATTTTAATTTAATTTTGAATTTGATTAGAAAATATGAAAAGGATACTTGCTGGTCCTAACCCATCTCCCACATGTGTGTGTTGCTTTAGTTTAGTTTTTAGAAACATTAGATTGATTTTATGTTTTGCTTAGGTTAAGGTGTGAATTAAGTTCATTAATTACCCTTTACCTACACCTCCTTAACATAATTATTCAAACAATTGTGAGCCAACATATGAAATGTAGCCACATTGAATTTAAATCAATAATGCTCCTAAGAAAGGAAGGGGCCTAATGCAATTGACTCACAATTAGTGATTAATTAAACTAAGGGGTTTAATTAAGTACATTCATAACCTTCCCACACATGTGGGTTGGAAATGATTTTCTTAAATTTATGTTAGGCTTTTGAACACCTAAGGATCTACCCAGCAAAGAATTGATTAAGTTTAGAATGATTTTGAAAATTTGATTATGCTAATTAAGAAGATTATTAGTGGATTAACCCTTAATTAGGTTGGTATTAAGGAATGAAGGGGGTTTAGGGAATAACATAGGGAAATTATCCCAAAATTATTCCATAAACCTCCTAATCACTTAAACAATGTTTAATTACCTTAATTAATTGATTAAACTACTATTCACATGCTTAATTACCCTTAATTACATTAAGAGAGTGATTAGGGATACATTAATTAATTTTTCTAATTAACTAATTAATAAATTCAAAGAAAATTAGGGTAGGCAGAGATCATCCCACTAAATATGCCTCAAAAGTTTGAAATTAATTAATGAAATGATTAAGGAGTAATTAGGATTATTAAGATTTTAAATAACCATAATTAAGCAAAATTTATTATTCAAAATCAATTAGAAATAATTTTATATTATTCTTTACTGAATTATCTTTAAAATGAGCCCTCATTTATATTTTCTGATTTTTCTACATTTAGTTATGTATTTTTGAAGTTTTAGTGATTAATAGATCATTAAATCCCCTAATTATATAACTAATCTCGTCGGCGTCACATGGACCATTGACATGGTATGAGCTTTTCATGTGGCATGATGAGATTGGTTATTTAAGTAGTCAAATCAAATGATGCATCAGCCGACGACACTATGAATTTTCTCCTTGGGCTGTTTGATCAATGATCGGACGGTCAGGATTAAACTCGCAGATCTAAAGGGATAAAATTATTAGATCAAATAGAATTAATCAGGATCGTCCATCCAAAACATGCGGGATGGACGGTCCATAATTCATCCCTGCCCTTGCCTGCGAGAGACGGAGACCGTCCGTCCTCCATGGCTTGATCCGAGCTCTCTTGAGCTCAGATTGAGCTAGGATTGAACACACAGCATCTTGGACCAAGGAGAAACAAATCCATCTTTGAAATTTAATTGGGATTAAAGTTTCCTTTATAAAGGATGAAGGATTTTCTAAGTTAAGCTTGATTTTGGTTCATACCTTGCCGGAGGCTATCACCAATGCTCCCAACTGTTGAGGCAGCTTCGTCTAGTGGAGACAAAACCCTATTGAAAGTTTGAAGGCTTGAGATGAAGTGGATCTTCTTATTGGCCAAAGCTCCCTTCAAAGGCTTACGGCTTTGGTCTAACTCCCCCTTGCTGTAGCTTGAATGCTTGGGATTTGATTTGGGTGAACTCAACTTGATGCCTTGATGGTGCTTGCAAAAGGAATTGGACTTCTATGGAGAATTAAGCAAAGTTGACACTCTCACTCACCTCCCCTATTTTTGGCTTAGGAAAACTGAGAAATGGAGAATTCATTCAAGCTTAGGAATGCTTGGGAGAGCTTGGCAATGCTTTCTATGGGTTTCTAGGGCTCAATTGATAGCAAGTCATCTTAATTAGAATGAAATTAGGGGGAGTATATCTCCCCCTACTTAGATTGAATGGTCATAAGCTCCTTTGCTATTTTGATCAAATTGATCCTATTAAATGGGTTTGTTAGGCTATTAGGAGCTTCACATGGTTTGATTTTGGCAGGGGAGTGTAGTGGAGGAGTTGCCCATGTGGTAAATGAGGGTATGGAGTGATTCCATGTTCTCATTTTCCATTAAGTGGTCAGTTTTAGCTTTGGGTTGGGTTTGGTAGAGCCAAACCCATTGGGTCATGTGCACCACATCCCTTGGTCTCCATTTGGTCCACTAAAAGGATGCCAAGTGGCCATGAAAAGGATTTGACCAAATTCCAAGTGGAATTGGCCATAGGTTACCCCTTGACCTAGGGGTAAAATGATCATTTGGCTTTGATTTCTATTTGGGTAGATTTAGAATAGTTAAAAAATGGGTTGTGCCAATTTTCAATGAATTTGGTGTTGATTTGATGTGATTTGGCTCATGTTGAACCATTTAGGTCAAAATGGGTCAACTTGGGTGAAGTTGACCAATTGGTCAAATTGGGTCAAATCAAGGGCTGGGTCAAGTTCATATGACCATTTGGAGTGGTTTGGTATCATTGGTTTGGTTCAATTTGATTTGTATTTGGCTTTGATTCATTTGAGTTCATTTAGGTCAAATGGGTCAAGTTGACCAATTTGACCCATTTGACCCAATTGGGTTAGGTCATGGGTTGGTTTAGGTTTGGTTGGTCATTTGAAATGTTTTGCAAGCTTTGGTTTCAATCAATTTTGGCTTGATTTGACCTTTTAGGTCAAGTTAGGTTCATGGTCAATTGGGCTAGGTTGGATCTAGCTGGCCAATTGAGGCTTTGGTCAAGTTCAACAAGTGATTTAGAATGAATTTGACTCATTGGTTACAATCAATTTGGCTTAGATCAAGATTTGACATATTTTGACTTTTAGGTTAACTTAGGTAAACTTGGGTCAAGTGGCCAATTGGGCTAGATTTGGCTTAAATGATGACTTGGTCAAGTCCAATCATTGATCATGAATTGGTTTTGATCAATGGTTTCAATCAATTTGGCCTATGATGGATTTTGGCTAGTTTAGATCTCATTTGAGTGTTGACTTGATCAAAGGCTAGGTTGGACTTAGTTTGGCCCAATTTGAGTGATTGATCATCTTATGATGATTGTTGCTCACAATGTGAGGCTTAGATGAGCTTAGTTTGATCCAATTTGGTTAGGATTAGAATTTAGCTCAAAAAAGGTGCTTTAGGTCACATTGGGTCAAGTGAGCCTAAGTGGGTCAATTGACTTGATTAAGGCTTGATTCAAGTTTGGTTGAACTCACATATGGACTTATGATTAAAATATATATCCATTTGTAAGTGATTTGGAGTCAAATGAGTTTTAATTTATTTGATAATTTCAAGTTCAAATGATGAACATGGGTTTGATATAGGTTTGAGTTTTGAATTTAGTTTTGGTTTGATGATTGAATTTTGTGTTTATATTTGGTTTCATGATTGAAGGATTGATTGAATCATGAAGAAAATCCAAGGGTTTGGATTGGTTTGAGTTTGATTTGGCTAAGTTCAAGAATTTGACTTGAAAGGGTATATGTTGGTTTTGGGTTAGATTTGGGTTTGAGTTTTGAATTTAGTTTTGGCTATTTGAATTTATATTTCATTTATATTTGTGAATATAAATGAGAATATAAATGGGTTATGAGAAAATATTTTGAATTTGAAGTGATTTGAATTTGATTTGGGCTAAGTCCATAAGATGAAATCAAAGGGGCTTATGAAATATTTTGGATTTGGAATTCAATCATGGGTTTCAATCATTTGGAATTAATTCATGATTTGAGAAAATCTATTGGGTTAGAATTGGTTTAAGATTTGATGGAATTGATTTGAGCTAAGTCCATAAGATGAAATCAAAAATGGCTTAGAAAGGTTTTGGATTTGAAGTTAATTCAAATTTGAAGTTGGTTATGATTTGAGGTTATTTTGAATTTCAAGTTGGTTTGGATTTGAAATTTGACTTGGAAAAAGAGAGTAAGGATTTGGTTGAAGTTATAGGGTAGGCAAGTTTTCCTAACACCCCTAAGGCATAACCTATTCCTGTGGCTAACTCTTATAAGTCTCTAGGATTAGGTTTAAATGTTCACCTAATCACTAGAAGTGTCTTAAGAAAAAGGAACTCCTAATGTCTAAGAGGAATCCTATGTCTAAGATGGAGAGGTTGAGTGCTCATTCTAAAAATGAGGTCAACAATGATGAAGT
This sequence comes from Cymbidium sinense, assembly GCA_021442155.1. Lineage (NCBI taxonomy): Eukaryota > Viridiplantae > Streptophyta > Magnoliopsida > Asparagales > Orchidaceae > Cymbidium > Cymbidium sinense. The sequence continues at coordinate 138,969,504 of CM038222.1, forward strand.
AAGTTGTTGGCCAAATCAAAAGAGAAAGAGGGTGAAGCTCCATCAGTAGGGGTTGTTCTCACAGCTTAAGCGGTCCCTATGTGTGTAAGGATGGAGGCGCTCATTTTGCAAGAGTGAAACAATATGTATGCATACTTCTAGACATACAACCATACAGTTAAGGGGTTGTTAAATCTTTTAATTATCTTGACTTACATCCTAGGCTTTTATTGTGAGGTTATGAGTTATTTAAAACTTTTGTTATGAGTTGTAGTTGGATAGAAAATTTATTTTTATCCTAATATCATAATCGCATCAAGACCACACATTAAAGCATCAAACATTTAAGAAACTAAGAAAAGCATGTTGTTACTAAGTCACAAGCTAAACATAACATCAAATAATTTTTATAAAATTATTGTAAAAGAATAATAGGCTGGTGCGGTTAGATACCGCCATACAACCCAAAAAGAAAAGATGGGTAGCTGAGCTCCACCCTTATATAACCTGGAAAAAAAATGAAAGAATAGTTATAATTATAAAGGAATGAATACTATTGGGGATCTTCAACTCTTCATCTCGTCATTCTTCTCCTTGTCTTTTTCATTTTCTCCATTGATTTGGTGGGCTTTAAGGCATCACATGACACCCCAAGACTAAGCCTTATGGCCAATGCTCATCCTAATCTCCCATAGCACTAATCCTAATTCCTAATGAAAAATTACATTAAAAGTATGAAAAGTAAATCTAACTACACTCGTAAAATAAGTGTTAGCTAAACACACATATAATCCCAAGTAGTTATACATTTAATTTGGACTTAGCACCCTGTACATAGGTAACCAAGCCCACCATTCCTAATTTTAATTATGCTTAGAGGGTTTAAGCAACCTACAAAGAGAGCATTTATATTTATTTTAAGTACCCCTCAAGCACAATCTCTTGTAGAAAACATCATTAGGCTAATCACAGCTTAACATGCAGTCTATGAAAAATACATCCTAACATCTAGTCTAAAATAATATATCACAAAATAAAACATACATCACACCATGCACAACCCTAACAGGCAATAATGTTATAATTTTCTAAGGCTTGTGTGGTATGCCCTAGCTAAGCATCAGTGTTATAATTTTCTAAGTATGAAAGAATTTCATTTAATATAAAGGGTTGATTTCACTTGAAGTTATTTAATTGATTTAAGAATTTTTAATTTATGTTTTCTTTAGTTTTATTCAATTTACACTTAACAACTAAGTATTATAAACAGAAGAAAGAAGATTTCCCTCTTTCATCCCTACCTTAAGCTACTTTCTAAAGCATGTTAATTTGATTTAATTATTTTTAGTGAATGGCTTTAAGTTCACTTTAAATGACTCCATTCAATGTGAAAGGCTTCTTAAGATTAATTTAGCTGAATTACTACTACATGATATATATTAAATCATTCCTTTCCATCACATGTAAAATGCATATGATTTTAATCCTAAGTATACTTATACAAGCAATATGTTTTAGCACACTTGCATGATGAATGTATATATGTGTATTTGAAGTTTATATTCTCTTATGTCACTGAATTATTTAATCATATTAGTTTAAAGCTCTATCTAAATTCTTATACAAAAATATATAAGGATGAGATTAAATAGTTACATGTCATTATTAACCATGAAAGTGAGATAATCAAATGACCTCCTTTGGGCTAGCTAAAATCTCATATTCCTGGGATGTCCAATCTATATAACCATTTGCATTCAAGAATATGTAAATTTATATACATGAATATGAGAAAGAAAGCTCCAAATGACATGACTAATTAATCCAAACACTTAGTCAATTATGAATGCATGGATTTGTTTTTATAAAGGAAAAAGGGATTCTAATTCCATAATTAAATACACACACATGTATAAAAGACATAAGCTAGTACATGCCATTGTTAACCAGAGAAGTTAATCAAATGTCTTCGCTGGGGCTAACTAAAGCCTCGTATTCCCAGGATGTCCAGATTAAATACTTGCTTATCTCAAATACACATGGATGTATACATAAATAAAGAAAGAAGAACCATGTAACGATTGCATTTTTATTTAATTGAAACATTTATGCAGATGGATTAAAGTCCTATCCAAATTTTGATATAGAAATACATGTAGATGAAATTAGATAAGTATGTGTTACTATTAACCAGGGAAGTGAGATAATCAAATGACCTCTTTGGGGCTAACTAAATCCAATGTTCTTAGGATGTCTGGACTATATACTTATTAACATTCAAATACATGCAAAACCACATGAATTAATGAAAAGAAATCCTCACTCCATACACTTAAGGTATACTCACATACATCTCTTATGTATTTATGATTATCATCACTACACATGTTATCATTGATTTATAAACTTTTAGAAAATATATTTAGATTTAATAGTGATAATAGCAACACATATATTAAATTAAATCAACACACACATGCTTTACATAAAAGAAATTTCATTTTATTTGATTATTTTTGAAAGATATGGATGCATAAAACTAAATGACATACAATATTTAATTTGATTGGAAAGGAATAAGTAAATACAAACATGTGATTCATTCAATCAAATTAATTCCTAAGGATAATCATACCAAATAAAATCACTTAAAGTAAACCAAAGCTTTTTAATGTCATTTTAATTTCATATTTAATTTGATTTAAGAAATATGAAATGAAGCTTGCTAATTCTAATCCCATCCCCATGTTTTTGAGTTAATTTGGTTTAATGAAAAATGTTTAAATTATTTTTTATGAGTTAATTAAGCTATGATATGAGTTAAGTTCATTAATTAACCCTTAGTTATGTTACCTTAAAGTAATTAACTAAATAATATGAGCCAATATGACATGCAAATGAATTAAAAAGTAAATTAGCGATGGTCCTAGAAATGAAAAGGTTTAATGTATTTGGCTCACAATTAGTGGTTAATTAGATCAAGCAACTTAATTAAGTACAATTATGGTTTTCCGCCACATGTGAGCTAACCATAATTTCCTTAAATGTCTTTAGGTTGTTGAACACCTAAAGATCAACCCCTCAATTAATTGATTAAAATCAGATGTGATTGTAATTTTAATTTGATTGAAGTCATTAATTAATTAATTTATCTTACTTGGTTTGCAAAATTGATTAATTATCCTCCAAATGAAATGGACATAAGGACAGGGTTACGAAAGAGGTCCCAATCTTACTCAATGAATCCTCTCATTTAATTAAAGAAGATTTGATATGATTTGAACTTTAATTTAACTAATTAAGTAATTAATTGCTTAATTAATCTTTAATTAATGTTTCTGAAAAGTGAGGACTTAGGGAAAAGAGATTAGGAAAGAGGTCCTAACCTAATTCCATAAGCCCCTTACTATTAAATAGTGTTTAAGAAGCCTAATTAATTAATTAATTACTGTTCATATGCTTAATTAACCCTTCATTAAATTAAAAAGGTAATTAGGGCTTTATTAAATAATTTCCCTAATTAATTAACCAATAAATCCCAAGAAAATTAGGGGAGGTAAAGGTCATCCCATTAAATAATCTCAGAAAGTTTGAGGTTAATTAGTTGATTAATTAGGGAGTAATTAAGGTAATTAATTTTTTAATTAAGCCATTATTAAGCTCTGATTGCTATTCAAAATCAATCAAGAACATTTTTAATAGATTCTTTTCTACAATATATTTAAAATGAGTATTTATATGCATATTTTGGATTTCCTTACAAATTGTTATGAATTTGTAAAGTTTCAACCTTAAAAATAAATTAATTAGCCTTAATTTTAACATAATCCTGTCGACGCCACATGGTGCTGCGGGATTGGCTATTGAAGTTATCACATCCTGTGATGAGTCAGCTGGCGGTGGGATGCATTTTTGATCTTCGTCATTTGATCTCGATCGGATGACGCAGATCAATCCCATGACATAAATAGGATAAAATCAAAAAATCAAATGGGATCTAATCATGACCACCCATTCTGATCATATTAAACAGATGGTGCGTGATCCATTGTCACACGAACAAGGGAGAATGGTGTCTATCCACCATTATTTGTTTGATCCGAGCTCACCCGAGCTTTGATTGGCTCCAAATGGAACCCACACCATCATAAAAAGGATCTAAAAGGATCAAATGCCTAAGATCTACTCACACACACATTCCCTTCATAAAACACCAAGAAATTTTTAGCTAGAGGTCAATTTTTATGGAATTATCTGATTGAAGCTAAGATCGGCAGCTCTCACGCTTGAGGTAGCTTTGTCTGGTTGAAATGAAGCCCTGTTGAGCAGCAATTGGATCAATTCCATGCGGATCACTCAAAAGGCCAACTCCCATGCTTTGGATGCTCAGCTTCAATCAAACTTTGACCTATGGTGGATTTGGAGCTCGTGGATTGATTCATTTAGCTTAAACGAGGTTTAGGGATGGTGTGTGTAAGAGGACTTTGAATTCAGTTGAGGATTGATGGAGTTTGGATGGAGAGATGAGTGCCCTATTTTAGCTTCACTTGGGAAGGAGAAATCCCGATGATGGAAGCTTTGAGAACACTTGGGAGCTCACTAGGGAGTTCAAAATTCACTTAGGAATCTCGGACGATGCCAATGGTCGTGCTTCCCACGCGAATTAAGGGGGTATACCCCTCAATTTCTTGTGGTGGATGGATGGATTGCGCTCCTCATTTTTGACCGGCCAGCTGCCGACAGTGTGCCAGAGTTGTATCCATCAAGTCTACTTGGCTCATTTTGGTTAGATGAAGTATTGGTAGGGAGCTCAAGGGAGGATTTGGGCTGATTGCTCTCCTTGGATCCTTTGGGTTTTCAGCTTGTTTGGGTTAGGTGGCTAGGTCAAACCCCATTTGGGGTGTGTGAGGGCTGCCAAGTGGAAAGGGGGAAGTGAACTTTGTTATTTTGGGCAAAATCTCATATGGAGTGGCATATCCAAGGGAGATCTCATTGGGTATGGCTCCAATTGGGTTTGGGTTGGTTTTGGGCTAACCTAAGATGGGTTTGTGTCAGGTTTGGCTAGGTTCCAAGTGGCCAAGGCTTGGTTTCAAGGGATTTGGCTCAATTTGATCGTTCTATGCTAAATTTGGCTAGGTTGGGTTAGGTTGACCAATTGATCAAATTAGATCAAAATAAAGCTTAGGTTAGGTTCAAATGATGATTTGAAGTGTTCTGGTTCAAGTGGTTTCAATCAATTTAGCGTAGGTTTGATTTTGGCTCATTTGGATATTTTAAGCCAAAAGGGCTAAGTTGGGTTTGACTTGGTGATTGTAAATTTGATTTATATTTAGATAAGTCATTGAAGGAATGATTGATTCAAAAGAAAATCCATTGATTTTGGCTTGATTTAGATGGGTTTTGGTTAAGTCCAAGGAAATGGCTTGAAGGGTTTAAATTGGGTTTTGATTTGATTTTGGATTTGGTTTTGGTCATTTGAATGTATATTTCATTTATATTTGGAAATATGATTGAATATATAATTGACTTATGAGAAAATTACTTGGGTTTGAAGTGATTTGAAGACAAATTTGGCTATGCTCATGAAGGTATGTCCATGTGGCTTAAAAGGGAATTTAATTTAGTTTGGTTCAATTTCTAGCATTGGAGTGTGGATTTCATTTATATTTGTGTAGATGATTGATCATATAATTGATTTATGAGAAAATCAATTGATTTTGGGTTTATTTGGGTTAAGATTTGGCTAAGCTCATGGAGGTAGGTCCATATGGCTTAGGAAGGGTCTTGGATTGACTCGATTTAGGTTTGATAATTTGAATATGGATTTTATTTATATTTAAAAAGATAATTGATGGAATATTTGATTTGTAAAAAAATCAATTAAGTTTGACTTGATTTGAATGAGATTTTGGTTAAGCTTCATGAAGGTGGATAACATGGCTTAAGAGGGATTTGGAGCTTGAATTTGATCTTAGTTTTCAATCATTTGGGGTTGAATTTGGATTTAAATTTGATAAATGATTGAGAGATTTAATTGATCTTGGAGAAAATTAATTGAATTGAACTGAATTGAATTTGGCTAGGGCCAAGTCTATGGAATCCAATCATAAGGCTTAATGAGGATTTTTGAGCTTGGATTTGATCATAGGATTAATTGTTAATTTTGAAATGTTGAATTTGAATTTGAATTTGAATTTGAATTTAGGGTTTGGTTTAAGAAGGAGAACATGGATTGGGTTTAGGCTATAGGATAGGCAAGTCTCCCTAAGTTCATAAGGCATAACCTATTCCTATGACTAACCCTTCTAGGTTTTAGGCTTAGGTTAAATGTTCACCTAATTGCTAGAAGTGTCTTAAGACTAAGTAGCTCTTAGTGTCTATAAGAGTTCTAGATCTATGATGAGGAGGTTGAGAACTCACTCCAAAAGTAAGATCAACAAACCCCTAATAGGTATGGTGTAACTAACAAGGCACACCGTACATATTGGCATTGATCGAGATGATCGATAGTGTCTGAATGATTGCAATCGCTAATGAAAATGATCTATACCTAATCCTGAGATGTAGATAGGATCATAATCTTAGTGTAATGTAACTCATCTTATGCAAAGGGCATAGGAGAGGAGAGAGGGATCTGCTAGGGATTGAGTACATGAACCTCCCATTAGGGAAGCAGGTTTGAGTTATCCACTGGGGATAAGGGTTTGAATTTGATTATATGATTTATGGAAAGAAGATCCACTGATGATTAGAATCTATAATCCATCGGGGATGGGTGTATGAACCTTCCACTAGGGAAGCAATTTTGATTTATATGAGTTTGATTTGTGATGGCTCCACTGGGGAGGCTGGTTATGATTTGACTTATTTATTTAATTTGTTTGAAGGATGTGATTTAGCTTCACCAGGGAGAATCAAGTTGGGTTTAATTTGATTTGAGGTCTAGGATACATCTGCTGGAGATATGAGCTCAGATCTGCTAGGGATTTGGTGGATTTAATTTATGGACCTTGTTAGTGTGCGATGGATCCACTAAGAAGGGGCTACATGAACTTTGGTCTATCTCAGATTTACAAATCCAAAGGGATAGTCTACCGACTATGGGGTAAAACCATCCAACCTAAAGGTTGACTTTCGATGTGCAACGATTGAGCTAAGAAGAAAGCATAGAAGACTTACATCTTCCAAAGTGGGGAGCAACCGCTGGGGTGATCTGTTGGTAGCACAACAAATCGAACCCGACCAAATGTGACAATTGAGTGAAAGCTACTGAAGACTTATATCAACTCAAGGATAGTCAAGATTAATTTTATTTTAATTTGATGGACCCTATCGGTGTGTGATAGACCTCGATAAGGTATATAACTATTTATCTCGATTTACAAATCGATGGGATAGTCATCTAGGGTAGAGCTAACTAACCTAAAGGCTACTTTTTGGTGTGCAATGAATGAGCTAGGGAGAAAGAGTAGCAAACTTACATCTTCTAAAGAGGGAGTAACTATCGGGGTGATCTGTTGGTAGCACAATAAATCAAAACCAACCTAAGGCCACTACTGAGTGAATGCCGCTGAGGACTTATATCAACTCAAGGATACTCAAGATTAATTTCATTTTAATTTGATGGACCCTATCTGTGTGCGATGGACCCACTAAGAAGGGGCTATATCAGCCTTGGCCTGTCTCAGATTTACAAATCCAAAGGGATAGTTTACCAACCATGGAGTAGAGCTAACCAACATAAGGGCTGCCTTTCAGTGAGCAACGACTGAGCTAGGAAGAAAGCGTATCATACTTAAATTTTCCAAAGTAGGGAGCAATCACCGAGGTGATCTATTGATAGAACAACAAATCAAACTCGACTTAAGGCGACTACTGAGTGAATGCTATTGAGGACTTATTAACAAGAGTAGATAGGGAGTTTAACGCCTAAATATATGATGTGCTTGGGAAAAGATACGGGGTGTCCTCCTAATCCACAAGTGAATATATATATATATATATATATATATATATATATATATATATATATATATATATATATATATATATATATATATATATATATATATATATATATATATATTATTTATATGTTAGCGTGGACCTTGTTGGTGTGCGAGGGACCACACATAGAAGGGGCTATATCAACCTTGTTCTATCTTAAACTTACTAGACCAAGGGAGAATCTACATATCTGCAAGGAGGATTCTCTAACCATAGGGATGGCTACTATGAAAGGGGAACTGTCCAATCCTATAGTAATCCAAGTAGTGTCTAGATGGGGTTGCAGAGGACGTGATCCAAATAAAGTGCCCACAAGGGAGGTGCCGCTAGGGGCATTATCCTGGACCCTGTAAAAGAAAGCCTATAGGTGTATGGTGGCCAACTGAAGGAGAAGGCATAGCACACTTACATCTGTCATGAGTGGTGTATCTATCGGGTGGGTCACTGTCAGCATAGCGAGGACCAACCAACCTAAGGTACCCATCAGTGGGCGATGATCAATTTAGAAAAAAGGTGTGTAGACTTACATCTTCATTGATGGAAATGATCATCCAGATAATCTATCGTCAACAAGATAGATGTTATCTAACCTAGGACAACTACTAAGCGGGGTGTCCCACGTAAGGACTAGACCTAAACTTGAAGTAGTCATGAGGGAAGGAGCCACTGGGGGACTGTGGTGTTTTGTTTTATGATGAGAGAGATGTTAGACACCACGTAGATCTGTATGTGTACTTGTTAGGGTGATCGGGTACGATATTAAGGAAATATGTACTATCTCAAAAGATATAAATCACCACCCTACAATTGACCTAATCACCTAATAAGGACTTCTAAGAATGATGAGTCTTCAGATGTACAAGATATTCTTTCTCTATTTTACTTGAAAAAGTAATTTCAAGTAAAATGGGGTTTATTTCAAATCGGATTCGTTAAGTTCCCTATGGAGGAAAGCCCCCATAGTTAATTACATCCTAAGGAATGCGATTCTTTAAGAATACTCTCGATTAAGATAAATGATCATTGTCTCTAAAGATTTTAAAGATAGGACTATCAATCAATTGGCTATTTTTAGAAGATCAAATGATATTGATCAGAAGGAGGGAGTTATTATCAAAACCAAAGGAAGATAAGTAGAAGATGCTCACGATGCTAAGAAGCCTAATGACCATCCCAAACTATCCTATGGTTGGACTTTATATTTTTGAATTTGAAGAGAATTATTTATTTGAGTTAAATTTTTATTAGAAATCTAAGACTTACAATTCCATAATACAAGATCATGGAAATGCCTAAGAGGTGAGAATTTATGCTTGTAGCCCACAAAGAGAAACAACAATCTTAGATCCTAAATCTAGGGAGCTCTAGCGAGGGCCAAAGCATGCCCTAAATCTAAGGAAAAAGGGCATATGTTTTACCTCCACAAGAGAGGATAAACCACCCGACTGTTGGATTTACAATTGCCTGGGGGTGGCCACCAACTAACTCTTCCTTAATTTTAAATACATGTAGTCAAGTCTTATGCTTTGCAAGATAGCTAGATAGTTATTTATTCAGAGAGAAGACTAAGTCCTTAAACTCACTTTCTACAAGACTAGATCATGTAGGGCATGAAATCATGAATTAATCTAATGTAAATTTTGTTAAGTTTATTTTTATTTTTGGATAATTAATTTGACACAGGCTATGGGATTCATATGCCTAATGCATGAGAAGTTAGTTATGGGCCAAAATTAGCAAGAAGGAGATGTGTTTCCTCCATTACTCTCATAGGTCAAGCCATATTCTCTGGCAAAGTTGGAAGCCCTCCATAAGCAAGAGTGAAGCAAGATAATTTTTATGCATGATGTGAAACATACAACATCCAACTAAAGGGTTGCTAAATCTTTTATTATCTTGATTTAGGTCTTAGGCTTTAGGTGAGGTTATGAGCTAAGAGACTAGATCATGTATGGGCATGAGTAATGACTTAAATTTAATGCAATTCATATTTTATTTTATTTTTATTTTTGGGAGATCATTTTGACTCAAGATAATAATATTCATATGCATAATGCATGAGAAGTAAGATTATTGGCCAAAATTAGCGAGAAGGGAGGGGGTGTATTTCCACCATGGCTCTTAAAGGGCAAGCCAGGTTTCTTTAACAAACGTGGAAGCCCTCCAATCAAGAGTGTAAATAATATGCATTTGTGCATGATGTTACAAAAGAAATACTTATCCAGCAAAGGGGTTGCTAATTCTTTTGTCTTGATTTTTAGCCTAAGCTTTAAGTGAGATTATGAGTTATTTATTTTAATTTTGAATTGTTAGATTTGGTAGAAGATTTATTTTTCCCTTAGAGCCTAATCCACATCCAGGTCATACATCAAGCAAAAAAGAAATTAGGTAAAGGATGCCATCTTAATGCACAATCTAAATAAATCATCAATCAATTTATAAAGCTAACACAAAAGAATAAGAGGCCATTTGTGGTTGAGCACCACCGCACAAACTCAAAAATAGATTGGGTAGCTGAGCTGTACCCTTATACAACCTAGATTATAGGTGAATTAAGTACAATTAAGCAAGGAACTCATTGTTATGGGGGTCTTCAAACTTCATTTCTTCATTCTTCTTTTCTTCTATTCTTATTTTCTCCTTTCTTCTTTGGTTCTTTCTTTTGGATGGTTGGTTGCTCCAAAGGCTTCACATGGTACATAAGATGAGATTTTATGACCAATGCTCATCCTAATCTCCATAACAATCATTCCAAAATCCTAATTGCAAAAGTTACATGAAAAGAAAAAGTAAATCTAACTAACACCTACAAAATAGAGATTAACTAAACAAACCACACAAATCCCAAGCATGTATATTAGACTTAGCACCCCATACATGGGTGACTAAGTTTACCTAGCCTATTGGATTATGCTTAGGGGTATAAGCACTTGCACAACAAAAGCATTTATATTTTAATTTATTGTAGCGCCCCTTAAGCACAATCCCCTGTAGAAAATAATGATTAGATAAAATCATCCTATCATTCATTCTATGCACATTCACTCGAACATCTAGAATAAAACATATATCACAAAACAAAAAACATCAAACCATGCACCGTCCTAACCTAAAGCTAGAAGTGGTGACCTAGTCTAAAGTGTGTGCCTTAAAGGTTTGTGTGGTATGCTTAGCTATTGCTTTAAGTTAGAATTTTTGAAGTGTGAAGAATGTTCAACTTAGAGGAGGGTTTCATTTAAGTGGTTTAGTTGTTTTGGGTTGATTTTATTTTATGTTTTGATTGGGTTCAAGTGAATCTTACAAATAATTACTAAGTTGTAAAGAGAGGGAAAGAGAAGAGAATTTCTCTTTCCTTCCTTAACCTAAGTAATTTCTAAAGTGGATTCATATTTTAGTTTTGTTTAGTGAATATTTTATTATGTGTTTTAATTAATCCTAAGTTTAGATGAACTCTAAACAAACTTATTCAAAAAGAAAGATATTTTAAGATTAATTAAAGTGAGTTAAGATCACAAAACACACATCACTTCATTTCTTTCCCAACATGTATAACATGCATATGAATGAATCCTAAGCATATCTATACATACTAATTAAGAATGTTTAGTACACTTTATGATGCATGCTAAATAAGTTACTTAAGAAAATTTTAATGTTTATGATGCATGATTTCATTAGAAGGGTTTCTTATCCAATTTTCACATGCACATATGAATATATAAAAGGCATAAGTGAGTTTGGTGCCATTGTTAGCATCAGAGGTGTAAGGTACAAGACCTACTTGGGGCTACATAAAGCCTCATAACCCCAAGGTTGTCCACACTAAAATACCACTTTCTTTAAATACAAGCATGTGTACAAAAGAAATGAATGGAAAAGAAAGATGCAAAAGTTTGTATTTCTTTTATTTTGGTTTGTTTATATAATTTATATATGTATGTGCAGGTGTCCTTCTTAGGTCATAGCATAGGAATAAATATGAAATGGAATTAGGCAAGTATTGTGTTCTTTTGAAATGAACTATACACTTGGATAAATCCTATTCAAAATTATACCAAAAGAGAGGAGAAGGAAAACTACACTAAGCACATCCTTATATTTTACTCACATGCAAGCTTATAAGTAAGATATAAGTAACACACTTTTAATTTTGATAATTGATTCATATATTTTGAAAAAAATTTGGATTTAATAGTGATAATAGCCACTTATATTCTTACTTTAGCCAAAACATGCAATTTGACATAAAGGAAATATTTTCATTTTAAATTTCATTTTTGAAAAGAATTTTGGTGAAAATATTCCACTTCATCTATCCTCTTGAAAAGGATAAATGAAAATAAAAATATATGCCTTTTATCAGGACACCACGTAGATCTGCGTATATTCTTATTGAGGGTGATCAAGTACGATATTGAGGAGAGGTGTTCTATCTCGAAAGATAGAAGTCATCATGCTATAATGGACTTAATCACCTCAACAAGGACTCCTAAGGACAATGTTTCCGCATATGTACCAAAGATTCTTCCCCTACTTTACATGAAAAAGTAAAGTAGGGTTTATTTTAAATTGGGTTCGTTAAGTTCCCTATAGGGGAAAGGCCCCATAGTTAATTGCATCCTAAGGGATGGGATCCCTTAGGAATACTCTCGATTAAGGTAAATGATCATTGTCTCCAAAGATTTCAATAAGTAGGACTATCAATCGATTAGCTTATTTTGAAAGATCAAATGCGAGTGATCGAAGATAGAGAGTTATTATTGAAACTAAAAGAAGATAAGTAGGAGATGCCCACGATGCTAGAAAATATAGCGAGCATCTTAAACTACCCTATGATTGTGCTTTAGATCTTTGAAATTGATTTAATATGTTTGAGTTGAATTTTTTATTAGAAATTTAGGACTTATGATTCCACAGCATAAGATTATGGAAATGCCTAAGAGGTGAGGATTTAAGCTTATGACCAATGAAAGGGAGAAGCAACCTCAGAACCTAAATCTAGGGAGCTTCGGTGAGGACCGGAAGTATAACCTAAATCTAAAGCAAAATGGGTATTTGGTTTGCCTTCACAAGAGAGGATAAATCACTCGAATGCTTGGACTTACAATTGCTTGGGGGTGGCTACCAACTAACTCATCCTACAATTTTAAATTTATGTAGGCAAGTCATATGCTTTATGCAAGATATCTAGGCTGTCATTTATTTAGAAAGAGACTAAGTCCTTAAACTCACTCCCTAAAGAGACTATATCATGTAAGGGCATACTTCAAAAGACCTAAATCTAAAGCAATTCATATTTCATTTTATGTTCATTTTTGGACAATCATTTTGACTCAGGCTAATAAGATTCATATGCCTAATGCATGAGAAATGAGATTATTGGCCAAAGTCAGCGAGAAGGGAGGAGGTGTGTTTCCACCATGGATCTCAAAGGTCAAGCCAAGTTTCTCTGGCAAAGGTGGAAGCCCTCCAATCAAGAGTAAAACAAGATGCATTTGTGCATGATGTTATTTAAGAAGTGCTCATCCAGCTAAGGGGTTGCTAATTCTTTTATCTTGATTTTAGCCTAAGCTTTAGGTGAGATTTTGAGTTATTTATTTTTAGTTTTGAATTTTTAAATTTGGTAAAAGATTTATTTTTTTCATAAGAGCCTAATCCACATTCAGGCTATACATAAAGAAAGGAAGAAATTAGAAAAAGGGTGCCACTTTATGCACAAGCTAAATAAATCAGCAATCAATTTATAAAGCTAATCACAAAAGAATAAGAGGCCATTCTGGTCGTGGGCCACTGTACAAACCCAAAAAAAATTAGGTAGCCGAGCTCTACCCATTATACAACCCAGATTATAAATAAATAAAATATAATTAAGCAAGGAATTATATTCACCTCTTAATTCATTTTATTTTTCTTTTCTTATGATTGTTGGAAGGTGGATGCACCAAAGGCTTCACATGGTGCATAAGAGAAGATCTAATAACCAATGCTCATCCTAATCCCCATAAAAATCATTCCAAAATCCTAATTGCAAAATTTATATGAAAAGGAAAAGTAAATCTAGCTAACACCTACAAAATAAAGGTTAGCTAAAAAAACCACAAAATCCCAAGCATGTATATTGGACTTATCACCACACACATGAGTGACTAAGTCCACCTGACCTATTGGATTATTCTTAGGAGTATAAGCATATGCACATTAAAAGTATTTATATCTTTATTTATTACAGCGCCCCTTAAGCACAATCCCCTATAGAAGATAATGGTTAGACTAAGATCGCCCTACCATTCATTCTATGCAAATACATCCTAACATCTAGACTAAAACATAAATCTCAAAATAAAAGCAGACATCAAACTATGCAATGCCCTAATCTAAAGCTAGAAGTGGTGGCTTAGCCTAATGTGTGTGCTTTAGAGGTTTGTGTTGTATGTTTAGCTACAACTTTAAGTTAAAATTTCCTAAGTGTGAAGCATGTTTAACTTAGAGGATGGTTTCATTTAAGTGATTTAGTTATTTTGGGTTGATTTTATTTTATGCTTTGATTGGGTTCAAATGAATCTTACAATTAATTACTAAGTTATAAAGAGAGGGAAAGAGAAGATGACTTCTCTTTCTTTTCCTAATCTAAGTAATTTCTAAAGTTGATTCATATTTTAATTTTGTTTTATGAATGTTTTAATTAATCCTAAGTTTAGATGAACTCTAAACAAATCTATTAAAAAAGAAAGGCATTTTAAGATTAAATAAAATGAACTAAATTCACAAAATATACATCACTTCATTTCTTTCCCAATATGTATAACATGCATATGGATGAGTCCTAAGCATATCTGTACATACAAATGAGAATGTTTAACACACTTGATGATGCATGCTAAGTAATTCATTTAAGGAAATTTGAAAGTTTATTATGCATGATTTTCATTAAGTAGAAAGGGGATTTCTTATCCAATTTTCACATGCACACATGAAAATAAGAAAAGAAAAAGTGAGTACAGCGCCATTGTTAACCAGAGGTGTAAGGTACAAGACCTACTTAGGGCTACTTAAAGTCTCATAACCTTAGGGTTTTCTAGACTAATATACCACTTTTCTTAAATACAAGCATGTGTACAAGAGAAATGAATGGAAAAGAAAGAAAGCAAGAATTTGTATTTGTTGATTTATTTTGTTTATGAAATTTATAGGTGTAAGCATAAGTATCCTTCTTAAGTGATAGTATGGGAATGAATAAGATATGGAGTTAGGCAAGTGTTAAGTTCTTTTCAAATGAACCATGCACCTTACCAAATCCTATTCAAAACTATACTAAATGAGAAAAGAAGGAAGAACTACCTTAAGCACATCTTTATATTTTACTCACATGCGAACTTATAATTAAGATATAAGTAACACACTTTTAGTTTTGATAATTGATTCATATATTTTGAAAATAATTTGAATTTAATAGTGATAATAGCCACTCATATTTTTTACTTTAGCCAACACATGCAATTTTGACATAAATGAAGCATTTTCATTTTGAATTGGATTTTTGAAAAGCATGGATGCATGAAACCATATGACACACATATTTAGCATGTTGGGAAAGAACTAAAGTAATGAAAGCATGTAAACAAATTCACTTTAATTAAATCATAAAGATAATATTATGAAATAAGAAAGCTTAAAGTATTTCAGAGCTTATTTAGTATGATTTTTGTTTGATTTTGAATTTGATTTAATTTTGAAAATGTGAATTGAGTTTACTATTTCTAACCCATTCCCACATGTGTTTGATATTTTTGTTTAATTTTTAGATGATTAAATTGATTTTATACTTTGATTAGGTTATGGTATGAATTAAACATGTTAATTAACCACCCTTACCTACATCATCTTAGTGTAATTAACCAAGTAATTATAAGCCAATGAGATGACATAAAACCTCACAAGGAATTTAAATTTGTAATGCACCTAGGAAGAAATGGGCCTAATGCAATTTGGCTCATGATTAATGATTAATTAAGCTAAAGGGTTTAACTTAAGTAATTTCAAAACACCCCTCACATATACGAGTTGAGTTTTGATTTTCTTAATTGAACTTAGGCTCTTGAACACCTAAGAATCTACTTAAAGTTGATTAATTAAGTTTTGGAAGATTTTAGAATTTTTAGAAATTAATCAAGAGGGTAATTAATGAATTAGACCTTAATTAAAAGAGGATTAAGAAAGAAAAGGGGGTTTAAGGAATAGCTTAGGGAAAATACACCAAAATTATTTCCTAAACCTCCCGATCACTGAAGCAGACCTTAATCAACTTCAATAAGGGATTAAAACACTAATCAAACCCTTAATTATCCTTAATTATATAAAGGGGCAATTAGGAAATGAGTTAGCAATTACCCTAATTAAGCCACCAATAACTTTAAAAAAAAATTAGGGGAGGCAGAAGTCATCCCCCAAAATATACCCAAGAAGTTTGAGATTAATCTGTGGATTAATTAGGGAGTAATTAGCAAATTAAGATTTATAATAAAACCCAAAATTAGAGAAAGATACAATTCAAAATCTATTAAAACCAATTTTAGAATATTCTAAATTGAATTATCTTTCAGTGCCAATTTACCTCATAATTGTTTGATATTTTTTTTAAAGAGATATGAATTTTTGAAGTTTAGAGGATTAATTAGATTTAAATAAACACTAATTAATTCCCTTAATCCAATGGCATGACACGCGGGCGGTGACTCAGATGCGCTTTACACATGTCAGGCAGTGAGCGACCACTTAAACATCTTGTCACAGTGCTGCGTGGCAATATTGCTACGCAGTTTTGTATCCACCATTCGATCGAGGATTGAACAACCAGGAATTAACCCGCAGTTTTAAAAGGTGAAATAGGATTTAAAACGTACATTTAATCTCGGCTATCCATCCAAAATGCATTGATGGAAGGCCAAGATCATCCCTATTCTTCCATGAGGAATAATGGAGACCTTCCACTTTCAAAGGGAAGGTCTGAGCTCGATCGAGCTTAGATTAGAATGAAATCTTGCACACACCATCTAACCCTAAAGACAAGCCTATCTAATGGTCAAAATCTCATGCCATTAATATTTCTTTCACAAAGGAACAATACACATGGAGTTTAGTGGTCAAAAAATGTCTAACCTCATCGAAGGTGATCACTGATGCTTGATTCTCTTGGAGGAGCTTCGTCTGGTTGAGACGAAGCTGTGGTGAAAGTTTTAGCTCCTGAGGTTGAGTGGATTGCTCTATAGACCAACCCCTCCTTAGCGCCCTTGTGACTTGGATGGAATTAGATCTCCCCTTACCTTTAGAACTTGAGAGAGAGCTTGGGCAAGCTAGACTTGGCCCTCTGGTGGAGTGTGCAAAGAGAGTTGACTTGGATTGGAGTGTAGAGGAAGTTTTCAATTCAATGGACCTCCCCTATTTTCAAAGGATGAAAACCGAGAAATGCCAAATTCAATCTCCCTCTAGGAAGCTTAGAAACTCTTGCTAATGAATCCTATCACTCTCTCTTACTCAATCGATAGTGAGGAAGTGAGAATTGAAGTGAATTAGGGGGAGTATATCTCCCCCTATGGCAATCGGATGATTGAAGCTTTATTTTCCATTTTGATCCAATTGCCAAGATTTAAAGGGATGTTTGAGCTATTAGAAGTTTGCACATGGTCAGTTTAGGATAGGGAGTGGAGTGGTAACCTCTTATGTGCTTCAAAATGAGTGGGAACATGATTCCCATATTGCCAATTTGAGCCATGTGCTCGATTTTGGCCTTGGGTCAATTTGGGCTGACCCAAACCCATTGGGTTGGGTGCTCCACCCTCCATAGGGTTTACTTGACCTATTAGGAAGGTATCAAGTAGGTAAGAAGAGGACTTGACCAAATTCCTCATGAATTTGACCAAAATTTATTCTATGGCCTAGGGGTAGAATAGTCATTTAGCTAATTTTTTAATTTGAATATGTTGGGTATGTTGAGAAAATAGGTTTGGCCAAGTTTCATTGGATTAGGAGTTCATTTGATATGGTTTGGCTCATGTTGACCCATTTTAATAAAATGGGTCAACTCAAGTTGACCAATAGATTAAATTGGGTCAAACCAAGGGTT
Organism: Cymbidium sinense; assembly: GCA_021442155.1. Taxonomy (NCBI): domain Eukaryota; kingdom Viridiplantae; phylum Streptophyta; class Magnoliopsida; order Asparagales; family Orchidaceae; genus Cymbidium; species Cymbidium sinense. The sequence goes on from CM038222.1 coordinate 138,987,610, forward strand.
GGGTCAAGTTCATATGACCATTTATAATGTTTTGGTGGCTTTAGTTTGATTCAATTTGGTTTAGTTTTGAGTTTTGCTCATATGACTTCATTTAGGCCAAATGGGTCAAGTTGACCAATTTGACCCATTTGACCTATTTGAGCAAGGTCATGGGTAGGTGTCAGTTTGGTTAGTCATATTAAGTGGATTGGTATCTTTGTTTCCAATCAATTTTGGTTAAGTTTGGATTTGGCTCAACATGATCGTTTAGGTCAAGTTGGGTTCAAGGTCAATTGGGCTAGGTTAGGTCTGGTTGGTCAATTGAGGCTTTGGTCAAGTTCAACAAGTGATTTGGAATGAACTTGACCCATTGGTTTTAATTAATTTGGCTTAGATCAAGTTTTGACACATTTTGACTTTTTAGGTCAAGTTGGGTCAAGTGGCCAATTGGGCTAGGTTAGGCTCAAATGTTGACTTGCTAAAGTTCAAACATTGGTCATGAATGAACTTAGATAAATGGTTTTAATCAATTTGGCCTATGGTGGATTTTGGCTATGTTAGGTTTCATTTTGGCTAAGTGTTGACTTGGTTAACCCTTAGGTTTGACTTGGTTTGACCCAATTTGGGTGATTGATCATCTCATGATGATTGTTGATCATGATGAGAGGCATAGGTGAGTTTGATTCAATCCAATTTGGTTAGGATTAAAATTTGGCTCATAAGGGTACTTTAGGTCACTTTGGGTCAAGTGATCCTAAGTGGGTCAAATGGCTTGGTCAAAGCTTGATTTGAGTTTGATTAAACTTGTATATGGACTTATGATTGAAATATAAATCCATTTGCAAGTGGTTTGAAGTCAAATGGGTTTTGATTCATTTGACAATTTCATATTCAAAGGAAGAACATGAATGGATTTGAGGTTTGATTTTGGAATTGGGTTTTGATTAAGTGATTGAGGTTTGTATTTATATTTGGATTCATGATTGTAGGGTTGATTGAATCTTGAAGGAAAACCAAGAGTTTGGATTGATTTGAAGTTGATTTAGCTAAGTTCAAGATTTTGACTTGAAAGACTTAGGTTGGATTTTGAATGAATTTGAGTTTGATTTTTGGAATTAGTTTTGATTGTTTGAATTTATATTTCATGTATATATGTGAATATAAATGAGAATATAAATGGGTTATGAGAAAATTTCAAGGATTTGAAGTGATTGGCTCTTGATCTAGGCAAGTCCTTAAGAGAAGATTAAGGAACTTAGAAAAGATTTGGAATTTTTGAATTGGAATTTTTGAATTTGGTTTGATTGATTTATATTTATATTTCATTTATATATGTGAATATAAATAAGTTATGAGAAAATCCCATGAATTTGAATTGATTTGAACATGAATTAGGCTAAGTCTTTAAGAGGAAAATTAAAGACTTAAGAAGGATTTTAAATTTGGAATTTAATTTTTGGATTTAATTTGATTGATTTGTATTTATATTTCATTTATATCTGTGAATATAAATGATAATATAAATGAGTTATGAGAAAATTTTAAGAATTTGGATTGATTTGCATTTGATTTAGGCTAATTAAGAAGATCATTAGTAGATTAATCCTTAGTGGTTTGGATTAAGGAAGAAGGGGGGGGGGTTAAGGAGCAGGAAAATATCCCAAAACCATTCCATAAACCTCCTATTCACTTAAATAATATTTAATTATCTTAATTAAGTGATCAAACAACTGTTCACATATTTAATTGCTCTTAATTTTATTAAGGGGTAATTAGGGATTCATTAATTGATTTCCCTAATTAACTCATTAATAAATTCCAAGAAAATTAGGGGAGGTAGAAGTCATCCCACCAAACATACCTAAGAAGTTTGGAAATAATTGATGAAGTCATTAGGGAGTAATTAGGGTTATTAAGTTTTTAATTAAACCCTAATTATTGAAAATCCACAATTCAAAATTAATTAGAAATAATTTTATTGGATTCACCTCTGAATTATCTTTAAAATGAGCCCTAATTTATATTCTTTTTATTTTTCTATATTTAATTATGTATTTTTGAAGTTTTATTGATTAAAGGATATTTAAATACCATAATTTTAGCGACTACAGAGAGAGTGCCGACCGAGGGACTTGTCTCAACTCAGGTAGTCAGACTATTCCTATAGGGAGTTCTGCTAACACTGCCCTAAAGATAGGTTGCTTGCTTGGGAAAGGAGCCACTGGGGGATTGAATTCCTAATCCACAAGTGAATTAATTTGTTTGTTGTAGACCTGAGTTTGCGAGATCATCTTGAGAAGCTTATATTGTAGACCTATCTTAGTTTTACTGAAGTAAGGGAGAATATGTGCATCCGTTGAACGAATTCTGCAACCACAGGGGTGGCTACTAGGAAAGGGGGACTGTCCAATCCAAGAGTAACTTGAGTAGTGCCTAAATGGGGTCACAAAGGACGTGATCCAAATTGAGTGCCTGAAGGGGAAGGGGCACTAAGGGATTTATCCAAAACCCCGGAGAAGATAATTTGCATAGGTATTCAGCGGCCAACTCAAGGAGAAACCATGGTGACTCACATCTGCCAAGAGTGGTGTATCTACCAGGTGGGTTACTATCAGCATAGCGAACATCAACCAACCTAAAGTGTCAATTGGTTTGCAATAATCAGCCAAGAAAAAAGTATCGGGGACTCACATCCTTCTATAGCAAAATTGATTATAGGGATAGTCTATCTTCGGCTTGACAAATGCTATCTAACCTAGGGTGACTACTGAGTGAATTCCATTGGAGGACTTATATCAACTCAAAAGTAGTTAAGAGGAAAGGGACCTTTGGGGGACCTATCCTAAACCTCAAGTATACTTAATCTAGTCAGTACATGATGGCTAGTTCAAGAAGAAAGCTTGTAGACTTACATCCTCTTAAACAGAGTCAACATGAGGTAGCTACCTGGTTGCATAGTGAAGTCTACCAAACTAACAAGGCACTCTTTGATTTTCAATGGTCAAGTTAGGAAGAAAGAGTGGGGTCTCACATCCGTCGGATAAGTGACCACTTGGGTGATGTACTAACAAGGTAGTATGTTAGCCTGACCTAGAGCAGCTAATGAGTGAGTGCCATAGGGGGCTTTCTCCCACATCAAAATAGCCTGAGACAAAAGATATGTGTTAGTTTTTGTGCTTATGTTAAAGGGAATAGGATGCCTATCGGGTTCTCTTACACCTACTTTAAAAATGCTGGGGAATTTGATGAAATGGTGCCATGAATGGTAATTATGATTCCACTAAGAAAAGATGCCGCTTGGGTTCTCTTATACCTAACTTAGTTGTGCTAATCGAAATAGGATGCCACTCGAGTTCTCTTACATTTATCCTAAACATGTCATGGTGGATTCTTAAATAAGTAAATAATGTTTAGAAAGAAGAGAATATTTTGATGAATTGGAATAGAATGTTTGATGATAATTATTTTCAAACATATTTTTATGGGTAATATTTCTTCAAATAGAGCCCATTAGTTGGAAGCATCAGGTGTTCCCCTTTACAATCAATAAGCTGATAAGATCCTCCTTGGTAGGCCTTCTTTAGGGCAAAAGAGCCTTCCTAAGTGGGTTCAAACTTGCCTCCCATCTTTTGACAGGCAACAATTGGTCTCCGTAGAACTAAAATAAGCTCTCCAACTTGGAAAGCTTTAAGGCGGACCAACTTGTTGTGAACTTGAATCATTTTGGCTATGTATAACTCAAGGTTCTGGCACCCCCGTAGGCATCTATCCTCCAAACTTTCGAGCTCTTTTAATTGCAACTTGGCATTCTACTCTGCAGTGATTTTACTACCCAATGCTATCATTAGTGATGGGAGTTGAACTTATAATGGTAGAACAGCTTTAGACCCATACACTAAGGAGAATGGGGTAGATCTTATTGGAGCTCTGTATGTGGTGCGCTATACCCACAATGCTTCAACTACCTGCTCATGCCATAATCTTTTGTTGTCGTCAAGTGTTCTCTTTAGTATCTGGATGAGAGTTTTGTTGAATGCTTCTATTAGGCCATTCGTCATGGGATAATAAATGGTGGATTATCTCCAATCTATACTATGTATTCTGGTGAAGCTGTTGATCTTGGTGCTCTTGAATGCAGTACCATTATCTGATATAATTCATCGAGGTACTCCAAACCTATATACAATATAGTTCCTGAAAAATTGGAGTACATACTGAGCTATGACCTCTCTGAGTGGGATTGCCTCCACCCACTTAGAAAAGTAGTCGGTGGCAGCTAAGAAGAACTGGTGATCCTTGGAAGAAGGAGGATCGATAGGACCCACAATGTCGGTACCCCAACACTCAAGTCGCCATGAAGCTAAAGTAGGATGTAGAATGTTGGGTGGTTGATGTAGGGTCACACTGTGTACCTGACACTGATGGCATATCCTAGCCACATCCATGTAGTCTATGATCATCAAAATCCAATAGTATCCTTGTCTCTTGATCTTTTCTTTCATCTTTGGACTGGATTGATGCACTCCACATAGACCTGAATGTACCTCGATCATGATGCTCGAGCTTCATGTTTATCTAAACAACATTACCACATTTTATCGAAGGATTATCGGTAGAAGGTTCCATCCACGAGAGCAAAAGAGAGAGCTCTCTGCTTAATCTGATGGGCATGTGACTTTTCTTGAGGTAGTTTGCCTCTAGTCAAATAATCCATGAAGGATTTCCTCCAATCTAGCTCCTTATCCTTTTAGGTAATGATAATCCATGAAGGATTGTCGGTAGAAGGTTCCATCAACTAGAGCATAAGAGAGAGCTCTCTGCTTAATCTGATGGGCTTGTGACTTTTCTTGAGGTAGTTTGCCTCTAGTCAAACAATCCATGAAGGATTGCCTCCAATCTAGCTCCTTATCCTTTTCGGTAATGACAACCTCCCCTTCAAGAGAAAGTATCTTGATGAGTTTAACGATAATAATTGATAGGAATTATCTATTTTGGACCCTTATTGGTATGGACTCATCTTCTGGACACGCAAACTCTTTGGCAAGTTTGGCCAAAGCATATGCTTGCGTTCTCTCCTCGAGGAATCTTGTAGATGGTGACCTCAGGGATTTGGGCCAACAACTTTATGGTATACTCGTGATAATGATGAAGCTTGGGTTTGAGAACCTTGTAAGACCCAACAATCTCATTGATGACCAATTGAGAATCCCCATAGATGTTGATGCTTCTGACACGCACTGTAATGACTAACTCTGGACTAATAATTAAAGCCTCAAACTCAGCTTGATTGTTGGTGCATGGATTGGAGAGATTGTATGAGAATCTCATCATGTCACGATCTAGAGTTAAAAGAACTATTCCCACCCCTGCCTTTCCTAGAAGAGTAGATCATGGTTCTTCTCCTTTATGAAAGGAGGCCACACCATCAAAATACATCTCCCAATGGAAGTTGTCAACCTCCCCTAAGTTCATGATTTGTTCGTCAGGGAGATCATCACTTAGTAGAGAGTCAGCAGAAAGTGGGTGTGCTATTAAGAAATTTGTTAGTGCTTGTCCTTTCACTGCACGGAGGGGTACAAACATGATATCGAATTGCAAGAGAATTAGGGACCAACATGCTAACCATCCGGATAACATTGGCCATGTCATGAGATACTGTCGTGGATTGATTTTTGAAATTGAGTTCACCTTATGAGAAAGCATATAGTGCTGTAGCTTTTGGTATACGAAGATTAAAGCTAGGCAATATTTCTCAATAGGTGGGTAGTTTGCTTCAACAGGGATTAGATGATGACTAAGGTAGTAGAGAGCATTCTCCTTCCCTTCGTCATTGGCTTGGGCCAATAAAGTGCCAAGGGAGTTGTCTAAAGCAATATTGTAGAGGATCAATGGCTTGCCTGGGATAGGGGCTACTAGCACTGACAGCTTCACTAAATACTGCTTGATATCTTCAAAGGCATGCTGGAACTTATCATCCCACTTGAACTTGACATCCTTTTTGACAAGTGATGAAAATGGCTTGCATCTCCCTGATAGGTTGGAGATAAAGCATCTTGGATAAGCCAACTGCCCTTGGAATGATCTGAGTTGAGTTAGACTTTTAGGGGGTGTCATTTCTAAGATAGCTTTGATCTTTTCTGGATCTATTTCTATTCCCTAGTTTCGGACAACAAACCCAAGGAACTTCCCCAAAGCTACTCTGAATGTACACTTCAGGAGGTTCATTTTGAGGTTAAATTATCGTAACTGTTCAAAAACTACTCTTAAGTCAAAGAGATGGTCTTCCTTTTCTTTGCTTTTGACTACTAGATCATCAATATAACATTCAACTTGATGATGAATGAGTTCATTGAAGATCTGAGTCATGGCCTATTAGTATGTGGCACCATCATTTTTAAGGCAAAAATGCATGACCTTATAACAATAGATTTCGATCGGGGTTCGAAAAGCAGTGTTTCTTTCATCCTCAAGGGTCATCTTGATTTGGTTGTAGCCAGATGACCCATCAATAAAGGAGAATACTGCATGAGATGAGGTAATGTCCACCATTAATTCTAGTATAGGAAGAGGAAACTCAAATTTAGGGCATGCTTTATTTAAGTCCCTGAAATTTGGCCATCCTTTTTCTTAACTAGTATGACACTGGCTAATTAGGCAGGGTATTTTTTTTCCCTAATGAAACTAGCATCGATCAGTTTCTTGACTTCAGAAATGACCTGTTATTCAATTTTTTAATGCATGTGTCTAGGAGCTTGCTCGATAGGGTTAGCATTAGGGTCTCTTTCTAGTTTGTGGGCTACTACATCAAGAGATAATCTGAACATCTCTTCATAACTCCATGCAAAGAAGTCCTTAAACTCAATTAATAGCCTAACTAAGTCATTGGTTTCTTCTTCGTTTAGAAGAGAATTGATGTATGTCGGACATGAATCTTCTTTTGTCCTGAGGTTGATTTCTTTAAGCTTGTCAATTATTAAGTGGATTTCCTCTTCGAATTTTGGAGGTGCATCTTTGATTTGAAGATCATCTGGATCATCTGAAGTCTCCAAGCACACTTCCTCATAAGAGTTGGTGTGGTTTGAAAAGATTCTATCATACTCCAGATGATTGGTGAGAACTAAGCAGTAACCATCATCATCGACTAGACTCACTCTATCGAATCCTAGTCCTGATCTTGATTGTACATCCCTGCCTTTGTTGTTCCATAGCTTTTCGAAGTACTCTGACATGTGCTTAGACCATGTATAAGGAATCAAACCTTTCTTTGCAAGATTAAGAATATAAGGCGAGTACCAATCAAAAGGCAATTCCATTAAATCTTTATATGAATTATCCTCAAGTTCTACATTAGCTTCTGGACTTGAGGATGATGGTCCAAATATGAATCTCTTTGGCTTGACATTACTGGAAGACATAGGGGCTTCCTTAACTACTAATCCTTCAACTTTTTAGGATGAAAGTCAGGTTAGAGCTAAAGTTCCCAGCTGCTACCTGATGGTTTTACATAAACTCGATTTGAATAGATTCATTCTTTGCTTGGAGGCCTAGTCTTCATCACTATTTGGCTCAAGTGTCACCTCCAAAGAAACCCACTAAGAGAGGTTGGATGGTATGCTAATCACATGAGACTCATCCTCTGAGCTGGATTCCAAGCTTATGTGAATAGTGGGGGTACTCATGGCTGAACCTGCTATTGGCTGGTTGCCAACCGGTGGTCTTCCACCTCTAGAATTGCAGCTTGTGTCGCCTCGCCTGGGGTGGTCAGTCATCTACCCATATGTATGATGGAACAAACTGTAGGTGAAATGTGACATGCGACTCTACTTCTTCCTTGATGTCCTTTCTTGTTCACTTGTATTTTCCTTTTTTCTTTTTCTTTTTCTTTTTATTTTTATTTTTCTTTTGTGTTTGAATTTTGGAAAAATTTATTAGAAAATGTGTTTTGAAGAAGATAGTAGGTCGCATCTTCATATATCTCAACCTCTCTAACTGAAAATGGCTTTTCATCTCCTTTGACATAATATTCAATCCCATCCTTTTGGAACTTGATGCACTGATGGAGGGAGGATGGAATCATCTTATTCTGATGTATCCAAGGCCTACCGAGCAAAGTAGTGAATGAAGTATTTGAAGCAATTATATAGAACTTGACTTCAGTCTTCCAGTCACCTATTTCCAAAGGTAATACCATGGAGCCTAAAGCCCTCTCATCTTGTTCATTGATTCCTCTCAACATCATCCGATCTCCTCAAAGTGTAGAGATGTAAATCTTCAAATAAGCAAGGATCTTTAGACTTGTATGTTTACCGATGCACTTGGATCAACCAAAACCCTAGAAAGTATGAATCTTCCCATATCCACTGTGATGTAGAGGGGACGGTTGTGCTCCATGTCCCCCAAGAGAAGGTCTTCATCGGTGAAGGTAACTCCCTGGGATTCTCTTGAGTAATGTGCCTCCTCTCCAATAGTGGTCAGCTGAGTTAAGCATATTTTAGGATTAAGAAGTGTCTTGAATAATGACTCCCTTATCTCTTTAGATAAGACAAAGGCATCATTTATGCTTAACTTAGATGGCAACTTTCTTAGGTGAGAGAGGACATTGTAATCCACTTTGGGCTAATCCTCCACAAGCATATCCATGGGTGGAGCATCCTGTGGTAGGGCTTGTTGATCGCCCATACTAATGACTTATTTTCCTTTATCTTGAGGTGCTACCTTAGGAGGTAGAACCCTGCCACTATGGAGGTTGACTTTGGTAATCTCTTGTGGCAATTTAGTGGAAGATTCTACCTACTCATCAGGCTCACCTACAACTTATCCTATGGGACCCTCAGAATCAAATGATTCTAAGTCTATCTCAAGAGGTGAACCCCATATTATTTAGAGAAGGAAAGTCCATCTCTGAATCAGAAAAGGAAAGATCAAAGTTGTTATAATTATTATTTAGACTTGGAGAGTTTTTCATAAGAGTAGAATTTGACAACCCATCAGAAGTGACATAGATGTAATTGAAACTAGCTTTATTCCTTAATTGCTTTTTATTTTGAAGGAGGTACATAGTAGAAATCTAGTAAAGTAAATGGGGTGAGGGATTTGGTGCCCTCATCCATTGATACAAGATGTCTATTAGGGGAAGAGCTAGCTAAAGAAGAGGTGTCGGCTGAGGTAGTAGCTACAATGCTGGATTGGAGGCTGGTCTTGGTCGGTGGTTACACTACTTGGCTATCTCGGGGTGGCATGTGTTGTTGTTGCTACTGAGCTCCCACTCTCCCCAAGTTGTCTTGGCAACTTATGAACCTTCCTTGATGTTGGAGGTCCGAGCTGCCTCAGGCACCTGCAAGGAAAGTTTCTTGATTTTTGATGCAATCTTTTTAGAAGTTCGGGATAAGAAGATATCCCAACCTTCTTTGGTTTTGAGAGGATCGCAGGTATCCCCAAGGATTACCCTAATGGATCTGAATGGTTATTCCACTACATATTCCTTTGGGATAACTATGGTGCCTATTTTGTAGCTATGCTCAAGCCAATCCTTAAATGTAAAGAAATCCTTCAAAATATGGCCTAGCATGCGGTGGTAAGGGCAAAAGTTAAGATCATTACTCCTGCCACTTCCTCTAGCTTTTTAAGCTCGAGTAGTTAAAAGTATGGTTTCTTTAAGAAGTTCTTAAAGATTTCCTAACTACCTCCCTCATAAATGAATAAGGCTTGTTTAGTTTATCTAAAAGAGTAGGTGGATGGTAACTACCTATTGGCGGGTATGTGTACCATACATCGTGAAGATAGGAGGAGGAGGTGTGAAGGCGTGGAGGCTGTGGTGTAGAATGGCGGTGGTAGAGGAGGTGGAAGTGATGGCTGTGTAGCTCGAGGTCTCTCATACTTCTCTCTAGCCGATTGCTTCCCCTTGTCCATTGCTGTTACTACCCCTGGCCTCTTCTCATAAGATTTATGTTCTTTGGCTTTGTTGATTGATTTGGAAAAGGTAACTGTTTGGCTTCTCCTTGTAAGCTAGCTGCCTTGTTGATTAGCTTTTCAAATATTTTGATGGTGAACCCTTTAAGCATGAAGGCGACTGAGACATGAATATTCTTTAGTAAAATTTCAGTGGTGCAATGTTCAGACAACTACGATTCATATTTCATAGTCAAATTATGTCATATGAAAATATAATCAATGAGGGACTCACCAGGGTGCTGTTGAGCCACAATAAGATCACATACAGTCACCCTTTCGAGCTAAACCTCTTAATGAAGAGTTGCTAAGCAAAGTCTTCTTGAACTGGGGAGTTCGTCTAAAGGCTATGCACGGCTGTGATAAAAAAATAGAATAAAAGAGGATGAATGCCACCAGCATTGCAACAATTGGCCTTGAAGTGCACTATATGCTGACGTGGATTCCCGCTTCCATCAAAGCTCTTGAAAGAAGGTGGCACAAAACCCTTACGATACTGGATGGCATCGAATTTCTTTGGGTAGGGTCTACCCTTTAGAGTTGATGATCCTCCTTGGGCTTGCACCAACACTTCTCTCACTTGCTGCTCAACCATGAGTTTAATATCCTTTTCTTGTATGGAAGTACTATCTACTACCTTCTTATACAAGCTTGTGCTACCTTGCTCTACTAGATGGAAACTCTTAGGCTGATCCAAGACATGCAATAACTCAGGCTGACTCATTTCTACAATAGTAGGATGCACTGCCAGGGCTTGGTTCTAAAGTGTCAAAACTGTTGCTAGTAAGTCTTCAAGCCTCTTTCCCATCCTGTCAATTTATTTATCTTTTTATTTAAGTTGTTGAAGGTGGTGTTGGGTCAAGTGGACAGTATCATCCTACTCACCTATAACACCTTCTAAACCCTACTGATCACAAAGAAGGGAACCCCTAGTATCAACCATGTGCACTCCCATTGAATCCTCTAACATGTTATCTTCATTTGGATCAGAACTAACCTTCTTCTCCTCTAAGTCATACTAGTCATATCCTAGGATCTCCTTCTTCTCCATTAGATACTGTGCTGTAATGTCATCTAGGGAATGGTCCAACTGTGTGGGAATAAATGATCGTGGCTGACCGATGGTGGGACCACTATCATGAATGGAGAGACATCTAACCTCCCCTACTGTTGGATAGCTGATCTTGTGAGGACTATGCTCACTACAGGATAGATGCTCTTGACTGCTACTAGATCTTGATGGAGTGGTACTCCTAGGAAGATCTATAGCCATGGGGACAGTGGTATTGTCTCCTTCCCCCTCCGCTGCTACTATCTCCATATCATGCTGTGGTGGTGGTGGTGGTGATAGAATGACAACTATACTTCGAGTTTTCCATTCTCTCTTCACCATAACTAGGGCAGAAGGTCGAACAAGAAGCTTGACTTTGCCTCAGTTAGCAGTGTACATGAAATGGGATCTCTTGGCTGTAGCTAGATCACCAATGAGGCTCTCTTTTCCCCAGATGCTGCCTTCATGGCCTTTGCCAGAACAGTGGTGATGGAACTTGTACTAGAGATGGTGGACGCGGAGTAGAGTGATGTGATGGAGGCACCACCGACTCTCTCGGTATAGGAGCTCCTCTTCTATGGTGGGTAGTACCTGTCAATAAAATGCTATCTGCATGACTAGTGTGGGTAGTGCATTTATCGAGAAAATCAATGAGGGCTGAGGCTACTGACTGCCTGCTATTCCTCCACCTCTCTTGGCTAGTAACCTGTACTAATACACATACCCCCTGGCCCTCTTCTGTCTGATATGTCAGCCCACATTATGAGGAATGATTGAACATAAATCAAATTGAGCTCCAAACTCTGATCGTCTGTAAGCTCCACCAACTAGGTGCAGAATTGCTCTAAGGATGACATATGACCTCTTCTATCTCTGATAGAAGCCTCAAATTATACTGCAGGTGGAGGTGAAATTGAGATCTTCCTAATATCTTCCTCTCCGTCAGATCCAGAGAGAGGATGAAACTTATTTTCTATGATCAATGGAGAAACCATCCCAGGTAACTCCTCTACTGCAGCTTAAGAAACTGCCTCTAGCTCCTTGGCTATGATGTCTTAATGTCACTTGATCTTGGTGCATTGGTTGTGGTGTTGGGTCCTATTGGGAGGAGCAGCATGAGAACTAGACCCTACTTTGTAGGTGGGGGAGACTATCCCTGAAGATAGGGTAGCCTTCCCCTTAGAAGAAGCCAGTGAGTGGGTGTTAGCCCATACTGGGGTAGAAAGGGGAACCACTGAGCGTACTAGCATTGGAACTACAATTTTTGTGGGAACTACCACATCCTTCCTCTTCAATGAGGGAAACTCTGAGTTAGATGATAACTCAACCTAGATGGCCAGCTTTTGCCTGGTCACCACACTCCTGCTGACGGTTGTGAGGGTGGACCCCTCACAAGTGATCCTAGCCCCCTTGAAACTTTAGCTAAAATGAATGAGGTGGGCAAAGTAAGTCTATGGGAGGCTGGCCCCATCCAAGGCTAAATTCATCCCAAAAGGAAAAGTAGACACGTACTTCTGGGCTGCCATTAGACTGAATTGAATTGAACTGAACTTGACTGAAATAAGGTTGAAATTCTACAATTTGGAAAATAAACCTGAATGAGATTTTTGCTTTTACTAACTTTTTGAATTTTGATTTTATAATTTTGAACCCACACTCAATAATTTGAATATGTTAAGTGGGGCTTATTGATTTTGGAGAGATATTTTGAATTGATTGGAAAGGAGATTTTTGAATGTAGAATCTATTTTCAACAAATTTGTGTATGTTGAAAATGGGTTCAAAAAATATTTTTGAAGAGATTGATGCTTCCATTGGTTCATATTTGAATTTAATTTTGTGTTTGAGGACCCTTCATTTAACAAATTTGAGTATGTTAAAGTGAAGGGTCAATTGATTTTGTTTGGATTTGTGATTTTGGAATTTTCTTACTTAGCAAATTTGGGTATGCTAAGTGAGGTGTTTGAAAATAATTTTCTTCTTTTGTTTGCTTGTTTGTGAATTATATGTGAATTTGAGAATGAAATCTTCACTTAGCAAATTTGTGTATGCTAAATAAAGTTGAAATCTAATGTTGATTTTGATTTTGGAATTTGGATCTTTACTTAGCTAATTTGGGTATGCTGAATAAAGTCCAAATGTGTTTTTGTTTTATTTTGATTTTTTAAAAAGAGGATGTTTACTTAGCAAATTTAGGTATGCTAAATAGAAAAAATCTTAATGTGTTTTGTTTTGACTTTTTGAAAAGAGGATTCTTTACTTAGCAAATTTAGGTATGCTAAATAGAAGAAATCCTAATGTGTTTTGTTTTAATTTTTGTTGAAAAGAGGATTCTTTACTTAGCAAATTTAAGTATGCTAAATAGAAGAAATCCTAATGTGTTTTGTTTTGGTTTTTGAAAAGAGAGTTCTTTACTTAACAAATTTAGGTATGCTAAATAGAAGAAATCCTAATGTTTTTTGTTTTGATTTTTTGAAAAGAGGATTCTTTACTTAGCAAATTTAGGTATGCTAAATAGAAGAAATCCTAATGTGTTTTGTTTTTATTTTATTTTTTTTTGAAAAGAGGATTCTTTACTTAGCAAATTTAGCTATGTTAAATAGAAGAAATCCTAATGTGTTTTGTCTTGATTTTTTTTTGAAAAGAGGATTCTTTACTCAACAAAATTTAGGTATGCTAAATAAAAGAAATGCAAATGTGTTTTATTTTTTTATAATGTTTTGAAAAGAGGATCTTTACTTAGCAAATTTGGGTATGCTAAATAAAGAATCCATGTGTGTTTTGAGTTTTGATTTTGAACTTTGAAAATGAGAACTTAGAAAATTTGTGTTCTAAATAAGGTTCAAATGTATTTTGATTTTGAAAGGAGGGATCTTTACTTAGCAAATTTGGGTATGCTAAATAAATGATCCATATGTGTTTGATTTTGTGATTTTGAAAAAGGATCTTTACTTAGCAAATTTGGGTGTGTTAAATAAAGAATCCAAATGTGATTGATTTTTTTTATAATTTTGAAAAGGGGACTTCCGTTTAACAAATTTGGGTATGTAAGAATGGAAGTCAATTTTCTTTTTGAAAGATGAAATTTTTATGTGAGATTATTGCTTTTTTTTTAAAAGAAGGAAATTCTAACTTAACACATGGGATGTGTTGAGTGGAACTTCAAATGTTGTGATTTTGTTTGGAAATGAAAGCTTCATTCAACATATTTAGATGCATTGAATGGAAAGGCTTATCTTCAAATTTTGTACTTCTTTAAAAGAAAGAAATTCTAACTTCAACATATGTGAGATATGTTGAAATGGAATTTCAATGTTATGATGTGATTATATTTGGAAATAAAATCTTCATTCAATAAATTTGGGTATATTGAATGAGCGTGATCATTTTCAAATATGTGCTTCTGGAAATATGATTTTGGTTTTATTTGGAAATAAAATCTTCATTCAATAAATTTGGGTATATTGAATGAGGATTTACATATGTACTTTTGAGAAAGATGATTTTTAATTTTATTTAGAAATGAAATCTTCATTCAATAAATTTGGGTATATTGAATGAGGATGTTCATAAGCACTTTTTGAAAAGATGATTGTTGATTTTGTTTGGAAATGAAAATCTTTATTCAATAAATTTAGGTATATTGAATGAGGATGTTCATATGTGCTTTTTAAAAAGATGATTGTTGATTTTGTTTAAAATAAAATCTTTCATTCAATAAATTTGAGTATATTAAATAAAGATTTTATAAGTGCTTTTTGAAAAGATGATTGTTGATTTTGATTTTTTGAAAAGGTCCTACATGTAACAATCTTGAAGACTGTTAGATGAGGTGCAAATATTATGAGAATTTCTTTTTAAAAGTGCTTTTGGAAAGTGATATTTTTATAAAGATTTATTCTTTTTTATTTTTTTGAATGAACCTTTTCTTACCATAGAAATGGTAAGGAGGAAGTCTTTAGTTAGTTCTTTTTAATAAATTTTTATTTTCACATATTGGGGAACCCAACAGGGGTTTTAAGACCTATATGGAGTGAGGTCCTAAAACTTAAAGGATGTTGGCTAGCTTAGCTTAAGAATGAAATAAACTAAGTGCCAACAAAAAAGAAAGATAGTCTTGGATTCATATAAAATACAAACCCACTATCGATACTTGGAGATAGCGATATTTACCAAAGACAGATAGAGGAACCTTTCCTAGTGGAGTCCCCAAAAAAATCTATGGTGTTTATTTTCATCTTCATTTAAATGAGTTAAATGAAGACATAAATACACTTTTGTAGGACACCACGTAGATTCGTAGATATTTTTATTAGGGTGATCGGGTATGATATTGAGGAATGGTGTACTATCTCGAAAGATAGAAGTCACCACCCTACAATGGACATAATCCCCTAAAAAGGACTCCTAAGGATGATGGGTTTTTGGATGTACCCAAGATTCTTCCCCTACTTTACATAGAAAAGTAAAGTAGGATTTATTTTAAATCGAGTTTGTTAATTTCTCTATAGAGGCAAGCCCCATAGTTAATTACATCCTAAGAATGAGATTCTTTAGGAATACTTTGGATTAAGGTAAGTGATCGTTGTCTCCAAAGATTTCAAAGATAGGAATGTCAATCAATTGGTTATTTTTGGAAGATCAAATGGAATTGATCAAAAGAAGGGAGTTATTATCAAAATTAAAGCAAGATAAGTAGGAGATGCTCACAATGCTAGGAAGCCTAGCAAGCATCCCAAACTATCCTATGGTTGGGCTTTATATTTTTAAATTTGAAGAGAATTATTTATTTGAGTTGAATTTTTATTAGAAATATGGTACTTACAATTCCATGATATAAGATCATGGAAATGCCTAAGAGGTGAGGATTTATGCTTGCTTGTAGCATAAAATAACCTCGGATCCTAAATCTAGGGAGCTTTGAGGGCTAAAGCATGACCTAAATGGGCATATGGTTTTACCTCCACAAGAGAGAAAAAATTGTTGGACTTACAACCTTGGCAGCCAACTAACTCCTCCTACAATTTTAAATACATGTAGGCAACTCTTATGAGTTTATAAGATATCTAGGCTATTATTTATTTAGAAAGAAGACTAAGTACTTAAACTCACGCTCTAAGAGACTAGATCATGTAGGGCATGAATTCATGACTTAAATCTAATGCAAATTTTGTTAACTTTTATTTTCAATTTTTTGGACAATTAATTTGACACAGGCTATGAGATTCATATGCCTAACGCATGAGAAATTGGTTATGGGCCAAAATCAACAAGAAGGAGGTGTGTTTCTCCCATGGCTCTCAAAGGTCAAGCCATATTCTCTAGCAAAGGTGGAAGCGCTCCATAAGCAAGAGTGAAGCAAGATGATTTTATGCATGATGTGAAACATACAACATCCAGCTAAGGGGTTGCTAAATCTTTTATTATCTTTATTTATGTCCTAGGCTTTTGGTGAGGTTATGAGTTGTTTTAATTTTAATTTTGAGTTGTTTAATTAGATAGAAAATTTATTTTTTCCTAGGAGCCTAATCACATCCAGGCCATTCAGCAAAGCAAGGAAGAAACTAGGAAAAAATATGCCATCTTAATGCATAAGCTAAATAAACATTAAACAATTTTATAAAGCTAGTGCAAAAGAATAAAAGGCCTTTGTGGTTAGGCTCCACTGCACAAACCCAAAAAAGAAATTGGAAGCTGATCTCTACCCTTATACAACCTAGATTATAAATGAATAATTATAATTTAGAAGGAATTTATGTTATGGGGGTCTTCATTCTTCATTTCCTCTTTCTTCTTTCTTCATATTGATTTGCTTTTTTCTTTTCTTCCATTTGGCTTGGTTGGAATATGGTTGCTCTAAAGGCTTCACATGGTACATACGACATAGTCTTGTGACCAATGTTCACCTCCACTTCCCCATAACATTTATTCCAAATCCTAATTACAAAAATTTTATGAAAACGGAAAAAGTAAATCTAATTAAAACCTATAAAATAGAGATTAGTTAAACACACAATACATTCCAAGCATGTAAATGAATAAATTGGACTTAACATCCCACACGGGGGTAACCAAGTCCACCTGGCCTATTTTTGGATTATGCATAGGGGTATAAGCAACCTGCACAATAAAAAACATTTATATTTTTATTACAGTGCCCCTTAAACATAATCCCCTATAGAAGGTAATGATTAGACTATGATCACCCTACCATTCAATCTACGCACATACACCCTAATATCCAGTATAAAATATTACATCATAAAATAAAACCAGGCATCAAACCACACATCGACCTAACATAGGACTAGAAATGGTGACTTAGCCTATTGTGTGTGCCATGTAAGGCTTATGTGATATGTCATTGCTAGGCTTTAGTGTTGAAGTTTTCTAAGTATAAGAAGTTTTAACTTTGAGGGTGGTTTCATTTTAAGTGATTTAGTTGATTTGTTAATTTTATTTGATGATTTGATTGGTTTGAATGAACCTACATTTAATTATTAAAAGTTGTAAAGAGAAGAAAAGAGAAGAAAACTTCTCTTTCATCCCTACCTTAAGTAATTTATAAGGTAGATTCATTAGTGATTTTTTAGTGAATGTTTTAGTATGTGTTTTAATTAACCTTAAGTTTAGATTTACTCTAAATAAACCTATTCAACAAGAAAGACATCTTAGGATTAATTAAGGTGAATTACTATCACATAACACACAATCATTTATTTCTTTCCAACATGTGTATCATACATATGAATGTATCCTAAGCATAGCTATACATACAAATGCAAAGTCTTAACACACCTTAATGATGAATGCAAAGAGATGTTGTTTAATAAAATTTGGATATTTCATGAATGCATGATTTTGTTAAGTAGAAAAGAGAGGGATACTTTTATCCATTAATCAAATGCACATTTACATGTATGAAAGCATAAGTGAGTACGACGCCATTATTTTCTATACCAGGGGTGTAAGGTACAAGACCTACTTGGGGCTACCTAAAGTCTCGCAATCCTGGGATATCCAAACTAATATACTACTTTTATTAAATACATGTGCATGTAAAAAAGCAAATGAATGGATGAAGAATCATGCAAAAGTTTTTTGTTTGTTTGTTTGATTTTGGTTGTTTAATTTACATGTGAAATGTGAAGATCCTTCTTAAGCCATAACATAGAAGTGTATAGGAATGGATTTAACCAAGTGTTATGCTCTTTTCAATTGAACTATACACTTTGCAAATCCTATACAAACCCATGTTAAGAAAAGAGAGGGAAATCACATAACACATTTTATGCTATAATCACATGCAAGCTTATAAGTATTCATAAGTAGCATACATTCATTTGTAATGTTTGATTTGTAGGTTTTAGAAATAATTTTTTTATTTAATAATGATAATAGATGTTCATATTCTTACTTTAGCTAAAGCATGTAATTTGACATAAAGGAAACATTTCATTTTAATTTGATTTTTCAAAAGATATGAATGCATGAGTTCACATGGAAAATAACATTTAACATACTTGGAAAGAGATGAAGTGATGTAAGCATGTAATTTCGTTCACCCTAATTAATTCCTAAAGATAATCCTATGAAATAAGATTATTTAAAGTGAACCAAAATTGCTTAAAGAGAATTTTGTTCTAGTTTTGAATTTGATTTAGGGAAAGTAAGGAGAGTTTGTTGGTCTTAACCCCTTCCCCAATGTGTGAATTGATTTAGTTTATTTTTTAGAATAATTAAGTTGATTTTATATTTTGGTTAGTTTAAGGTGTGAATTAAATCCATTAATTACCTGTTACCTATACCTCTTTAACATAATTAACCTAAAAATTATGGGCCAATATATGATATGCAACCACATGGAATTTAAATCAGCAATGCACCTAAGAAAGAATAGGGCCTAATGTAATTGACTCACAATTATTGATTAATTAAGCTAAAGGGTTTTCATTAAGTACTTTCATAACCCTTCCCACACATGTATGTTGGATTTGATTTCCTTAAGCTTACCTTAGGCTTTTGAACACCTAAGGATCTACCCACCAAGAGATTGATTAAGTTTAAATTTATTTTTAAAATTTGATTAAGCTAATTAAGAAGATCATTAGTAGATTAATCTTTAATTAGGTTTGGATTAAGGAAGAAGAGGTTTAAGGAATAGCTTAGGAAAAATATCCCAAAACCATTCCATAAACCTCCTATTCACTTAAACAATGTTTAATTATCTTAATTAAGTGATCAAACTGCTGTTCACATGTTTAATTGCTCTTAATTTCATTAAGGGGTAATTAGGGATTCATTAATTGATTTTCTTAATTAAATCATTAATAAATTCTAAGAAAATTAGGGGAGGTAGAAGTCATGCCACCAAACATGCCTAAGATGTTTGGAATTAATTAATGAAGTTGTTAGGGAGTAATTAGGATTATAAAGTTTTTAATTAAACCCTAATTAAAGAAACTCTACTATTAAAAATTAATTAGAAATAATTTTATTAGATTCCCCTATGAATTATCTTTAAAATGAGCCCTCATTTATATATTTTCTAATTTTTCTACATTTAATTATGTATTTTTGATGTTTTAGTGTTTAAAGGATAATTAAATACCCTAATTATATAATTAATCCCATCGGTGCCATGTGGGCTGCTGATGCAATGCTTGCTTTCCATGTGGCGTGATGGGATTGGTTATTTAAGTTATCAAATGACATGCCGCATCAGTTGGCGGCGCTACGCTCTTTCTCCTTGGCCATCTGATCAAAGATAGGATAGTCAGGATTAAACCTATAGTTTCAGAGGATAAAAACATTGGATCTAACATGTTTTAATTAGGACCGTCCATCCAAAATGCATGGGATGGATGGTCCATGGTTCATCCCTTATCTTGCTTGCGGGAGACGGTGGCTGTCCATCCTCCATGGCTTGATTCGAGCTCACTTGAGCTCGGATTGAGCTAGGATTCAACTCACACCATCTAGAAGCAAGAAGAAGAAGATCCAATGGTGGAATTCTATTAGAATTACACTTCCCTTCACAAAGGACCAAAGATTTTGAACTTAAGCTCAGTTTTGAGGAATACATCGTCGGAGGCTATCACCAATGCTCCCAACCAATGAGGTAGCTTCATCTAGTGGAGACAAAGCCCTGTTGAAGGTTTGAGAGTTCAATTTGTAATGGATCTTCCAATTGACCAAAGCTTGCTTCAATGGCTTTGATCTAACTCCCCCTTCCCGTGGCTTGGATGCTTGGGAATTGGTTTGGATGAGCTCGACTTAGTGCCGTGATGGTGCTTGCAAGAAGAATTAGACTTTGGTTGGGCATTGAGGAGGTTAGAAAATTCTCACACCTTCCTTATTTTTGGCTTAGACAAAATCGAGAAGAGAGAATTCAATTGAGCTTAGGAATCCTTAGAGGAGCTTGGGAATCTTGCCTTTGATCCTCTGAGCTCAATCGAATGCAAAGTCAGTCAATTGGAATGGAATGAGGGGGAGTATATCTCCCCCTACTTGAATTGGATGGTTGAAGTTCATTTTACCATTTTGATCAAATTGATGAGATTGAATTAGTTGTTTAGGTTGTTAGGAGTGCCATGTGCTTCAATTTTGGCAGAGGAGAGGGAGTGTGGAGGTGCACATGTGTTAAATGAGTGTGGAAGGTGATCCATGTAGAGAAATTCCATTGGTTAGGTCAGTTTTGGCTTTGGGTTGGGTTTGGCTGACCCAAACCCATTGGGTCATGTGCACCACATCCCTTAGTGTCCAAATGGTCCACTAGAAGGGTTCCAAGTGGTCTTGAGTTGGAATATGATCAAATTCCAAGTGAATTTGAGTTGGAATATGATCAAATTCTAAGTGAATTTGATCATAGGTTACCCTTGGACCTAGGGGTAAATTGGTCTTTTATCTTTGATTTTGATTTGGACATATTTGGAATGATTTAAAAATGGGTTGTGCCAATTTTCAATGAATTTGGAGTTTATTTTATGATTTGGCTCATGTTGACCCATTTATGTCAAAATAGGTCAACTTGGGTCAAGTTGGCCAATTGGTCAAATTAGGTCAAACTAAGGGTTGGGTCAAGTTCATATGACCATTTTGAGTGGTTTGGTATAATTGGTTTGGTTTAATTTGATTTATATTTGGTTTTGGTTCATTTGAGTTCACTTAGGTCAAATGGGTCAAGTTGACCAATTTGACCCATTTGACCCATTTGATCCAATTAGGTTTGGAGATGGGTTGATTTAGGTTTGGTTGGTCATTTGAAATTTTTTGCAAGCTTTGGTTTCAATCAATTTTGGTTTGATTTGATCTTGGCTTGATTTGACCTTTTAGGTCAAGTTGGGTTTATGGTCAATTGGGCTAGGTTGGGTCTAGTTGGCCAATTGAGACTTTGGTCAAATTCAACAAGTGATTTAGAATGAATTTGACCCATTGGTTGCAATCAATTTGGGTAAGATAAAGATTTGACACATTTTGAATTTTTAGGTCAACTTGGGTCAACTTAGATCAAGTGGCCAATTGGGCTAGGTTTGGCTCAAATGATGATTTGGTCATGTTCAATCATTTATCATAAACTGGTTTAGATCAATGGTTTCAACCAATTTGGCCTATAGTTGATTTTGGCTAGTTTAGCTTTCATTTGGGTTAAGTGTTGACTCAATCAAAGGCTAGGTTTGACTTGGTTTGATCCAATTTGAGTGATTGATCATCCTAAGATGGTTGTTGCTCACATTGTGAGCCTTAGATGGGCTTAGTTCAATCAAATTTGGGTTGGTTTAAAATTTAGGTCAAAAAGGTGTTTTAGGTCACTTTGGGTCAAGTGAGTCTAAGTGAGTCAATTGACTTGATTAAGGCTTGATTCAAGTTTGGTTGAACTCACATATGGACTTATGATTGAAATATAAATCCAATTACAAGTGATTTGGAGTCAAATGGGTTTTGATTCATTTGACAATTTCAAGTTCAAAGGATGAACATGGGTTTGATTTTGGTTTGATGATTGAAGTTTGTGTTTATATTTGGTTTGTGATTGAAGAATTGATTGTTTGGAGAGAAAATCCAAAGGCTTGGTTTGGTTTTAGGTTGATTTGGCTAAGTTCAAGAATTTAACTTGAAAGTGTATAGGTTGGTTTTAGGTTAGATTTGGGTTTGAGTTTTGAATTTGGTTTTGGTTATTTGAATTTATATTTCATTTATATTTGAGAATATAAATGAGAATATAAATGGGTTATTAGAAAATCTTTTGAGTTTGAATTGATTTGGATTTTTGGAATTGATTTAAATGATTTGAGAAAAGTCATTTAAGTTGGAATTTGATTTGAATTTGGAGTTGGTTTGGATTTGAAGTTTGATTTGTAAGAAGAAAGTGAGGATTGGGATTAAGATATAGGGTAGGCAAGTTTTCCAAACACCCCTAAGGAATAACCAATTCCTATGGCTAACTCTTCTAAGTCTCTAGGGTTAGGTTAAGTGTTCACCTAATCACTAGGAGTGTCTTAAGACCATCTTATGTCTAAGGAGTCTTTAACATGGAGAAGTTGAGAGCTCACTCCAAAAGTGAGGTCAATAAAGGGCGCCCAATAGGTGTGGTGTGACTGACAATGTACACTGCATGTATTGGTGTTGACTGAGATGATCAGCAATGCTTGAACGATCTCAAGCACTAACATAAATGATCTATTCCCAAACCAGAGGTGTAGAAAGAATCCAGAGCTTAGTGCAATGCAACTCTACTTATATCTAAGACATAAGAGAGTGAAGGTGGAATCTACTAGGGATTGAGTATATGAACCTTCCATCGAGAAAAAAGGTTCAATTCATCCACTGAGGGATGAAAGGTTTGATTTGATTTGCATCTTGCTAAGGAGAAATTTGCTTTGATTTGTTGATTTATGATTTGGTGTTCCATTGTGCATGAAAATGTGAACTCTCCATTAGAGGAGCAAGTTCAAGTCATCCATTGGAGGAAAAATAGGTTGTGAAATCCATTGAGGGATTAGAATTTAGGATCCGCTTAGGAACTAGAAAGACTTGCATCTCACTGAGGAGAAGTAGATTGATTTGATTTGTTTGATTGGTTTGACTCCACTAGGGAGGTTGAATTTGATTTATTTGTTTAGTGTAACTACACAGGGGAGGAAGGTTGATTTTTTTTTTAGATTTTGAATTTTGAATTTTAAGATGGACACTGTTAGTTTGCAATGGATCGTACTGAGTAGGGGCCATGTCAGCCTTAGCCTAGCTTAGGTTTACCAATCCAAAGGGGTAGTCTACCAACCACATAGTAGGACTATCCAACCAAAGAGGTTGCCTTTCGGTGTGCAGCAACTGTACTAGGAAGAAAGTGTAGTAGATTTATATCTTCCAAAGTAGGGATTAGTCATTGGGGTGATCGATTGGTAACACAATGAATCAAACCCAACCTAAGGCTGACTACTGAGTGAATGCCACTGGGGGACTTAAATCAGCTCAAAGATAGTCAAAATTAATTTAATTTTTAAGTATATTTGATGGATCCCATCAGTTTGCGATGGACTGCTCTGAGTAAGGGCCATGTTGGCCTTGATCTAACATAGATTTGCCAATCCAAATAGAGTAGTCTAATAGCCACATAGTAGGACACCCAACCAAAGGGGTTACCTTTCGGTTTGAAATGATCAATTCAGAGAAGAAAGCACGGAGACTCACATCTTCCAAAATAAGGGACCGCTAGGGTGACACATTAGTAAGGTAACATGTTAACCCGACCTAGGGCTGACAATTGAGTGAATGTCGCTGGAGGACTTAAATCAACTCAAAGATAGTTAAGGTCAATTTCATTTTGTAATTATATTTGATGGATCCCATGGGTTTACGATGGACTACACTACGTAGGGGTCATGGTTCCTTGATCTACCTCAGATTTATCAATCCAAAGGGAGTAGCTTCCCGACCGAGGGGAGAAATATCCAACCAAAGGGGTGCCTTTCAGTTTGCAGTGGCTATTTTAGGGAAAAAAGCTCAGGGACTCACATCTTCCATTACAAAAAGACCACTGGAGTGACACATTAACGAGGTAACATGTCAACCTGACCCGGGGCTGCCCGTTTGTTTGTGACAGTCATGCTAGAAAGAATGCGTAGTAGACTTATATCTTTTAAAGAAAAATGTCCACCGTGGCAACCTATTTATGGCAAAATAGATTGAAACCAACTTAAGGGCGACTATGAAGAGAGTGCTGACCCAGGGAATTATCTTAAATCAGGTAGTTCTACTGACACTGCCCTAAAGATAACTTGGGAAAGGGGTCGCTGGGAGCTTGAATTCCTAATCCACAAGCAAACTAATTTATTTGTTTTGTTTATTTGTTTGTTTGTCATGGACCCTATTGGTTTGCGAGAGAACATACTAAGAAGGAGCTTATATTAGTCTAGACCTATCTCAATTTTACTGAACCAAGGGAGAATCTATGCATCTGCTGAACAGATTCTATGACCATAAGGGTGGCTATTAGGAAAGAGGAACTGTCCAATCCAAGAGTAACCCGTGTAGTGTCTAAATGAGGTCACAAAGGACGTGATACAAATAGAGTACCTATAAGAGAAGGGGACACTAAGGGCTTTATCCAAAACCCTGGAGAAGATAATTTGCATTGGTATTCAGAGGCCAACTCAAGGAGAAAGTGAGGGGACTCACATCTGCCAAGAGTGGTGTATCCATCGAGTGAGTTGCTGCCAGTATAGCGAACATCAACCAACTTAAGGTTCTCATCTATTTTTGACAAGCACCCTAAGAAGAAAGCATTAGAGACTTACATCCTCCTATAGCAAAACTGATTATCAGGATAGTCTGTCTACGACTTGACAGATGCTATCCAACCTAGGGCAACTACTAAGTGAATGCCACTGGGGACTTATATCAGCTCAAAAGTAGTCAAGAGGAATAAGGCCTCTGGGGGACTTATCTTAAATCTCAAGTATACTCAACCTAGTTAGTACATGATAGCTAGTTCAAGAAGAAAGCTTGCAGGCTTATATCCTCTTAAACAGAGTCAACATGAGGTAGTCAGTGGCAGCTAAGATGAACCAATGACCCTTAGATGAAGGAGGATTGATAGGACCCAAAATATCGATACCCCAATACTCAAATGGCCAAGAGTCCAAGTAGGAAGTAGAATGTTGGGTAGTTGATGTAGGACCATACCGTGTACCTGACATTGATGGCATCTCCTAGCTAAATTCATGTAGTCTATGATCATCAAAGGCCAGTAGTATCCTAGTCTATTGATCTTTGCTTTCATCTTTGGATCGAATTAATGCACTGTGCATAGACCTGAATGTACCTTGGTCACGATGCCACAGGCTTCATGTTTGTATAAATAATGTAACCACTTTGATCAAAGGATCGTCGGTACAAGGTGCCATCCACGAGAGCATAGGAGAGAGCTCTCTACTTTATCTGATGGGTTTATGACTTTCTTGAGGTAGTTTGCCTCTAGTCAAGTAATCCATGAAGGTTTGCCTCTAATCCAGCTCCTCATCCTTTTCAGCAATGGTAATCTCCCCTTCAAGAGAAAGTCTCTCGATGAGTTCAGCATTAATAAGGGATAAGACTTGTCTATTTTAGACCCTTATTGATATGGACTCATCTTCCAGACATGCCAACTCTTTGGAAAGTTTGGCCAAAGCATCTGCTATTATGTTCTCTCCTCAAGGAACCTTGTAGATGGTGACCTTAGGGATTTGAGCCAATAGCTTCATGGTATACTTGTAGTAGTGACGAAGCTTGGGTTTGAGAACCTCGTAATACCTAGCAATCTGGTTGATGACCAACTGAGAATTCACATAGATGTTGATGCTTTTGACACACACTATAATGGCTAATTCAAGATCCACAATCAAAGCCTCATACTCAATTTCGTTATTGGTGCATGGATTGGAGAGATAGTATGAGAATCACATCACATTATAGTCTAGAGTTAAGAGAACTATTCTTACCCCAACCTTTCTTAGAAGAGTAGATCATGGTTCTTCTCCTTTATGAAAGGAAGCTACACCATCAAAATACATCTCCTAATGGTGGTTGTCAACCTCCCATAAGTTCATTATTTGTTCGTCAGGGAGATCATCACTAAGTGGAGAGTCAGCAGAAAGTGAATGTGATGCTAAGAAATTTGCTAGTGCTTGTCCTTTCACTGCATAGAGAGGTACGAATGTGATATCAAACTGTGAGAGAATCATGGGCCAACGTGCCAACTGTCCGGATAACATTGGCCGTGTCATGAGATGGATTCTTGAAATTAAGTTCACCTTATGAGAAAGCATATAGTGCAGTAGTTTCTAGGATGCTAAGATTAAAGCTAGGCAATGTTTCTCAATAAGTGGGTAGTTTGCTTCAATAGAGATCAGACAAAGGCTGAGGTAGTAGAGAGCGTTCTCCTTCCCTTCTTCATTGGCTTGGCAAACAAAGTGCCAAGGGAGTTGTCTAATGTAGCAGTGTAGAGAATCAATGGCCTGCTCGAGATAGAGGCTGCTAGCACTGGCAACTTCACCAAATACTGCTTGATATGTTTAAAGGCATGCTGACACTTGTCATCCCACTTGAACTTGGCATCTTTTTTGATAAGGGTTGAAAATGGCTTGCATATCCCCGATAGGTTGGAGATAAAGCATCTTAGATACGTCAACCACCCTTGAAAAGATTTGAGTTGAGTTAGACTTTTAGGGGGTGTCATTTCTAAGATAGCTTTGATATTTTATGGATCTATTTATATTCCTCAGTGTCGGATAACAAACCCAAGAAAATTCCCCAAAGCTACTCCGAATGCACACTTCAGGGGGTTTATTTTGAGATTAAATTATCTTAACCATTTGAAAACTACTCTTAAGTCAAAGAGATGGTCTTCCTTTTTTTACTTTTGACTATTAGATCATCAACATAGCATTCAACTTGATGATGAATGAGTTCATTGAAGATCTGAGTTATGACTCGTTGGTATGTGGCACCATCATTTTTAAAGCCAAAAGGCATGACCTTATAATAATAGATTCTGATTGGGGTTCAAAAAATAGTGTTTCATTCATCCTCAGGGGCCATCTTGATTTAGTTGTAGCTAGATGAACAATCTATAAAAGAGAATACTGAATGAGATGAGGCAATATCCACCATTAATTCTAGTATAGGATGAGAAAACTCATCCTTAGGACATGCTTTATTTAAGTCCCTGAAATTGACGCATATGCAAATCTGGCCATTCTTTTTCTTAATTGTTATGACATTGGCTAACCAAGTAGGTTAGTTTTTTTCATGATGAACTTGCATCAATTAGTTTCTTGACTTCAGAAATGACCTATTGTTCAATTTTTAATCGCCTGCGTCTAGGAGCTTGCTTGATAGGGTTATTGTCAGGGTCTATTGCTAGTTTTTGGACTACTACATCAAGAGATAATCCAGACATCTCTTCATAATTCCATGCAAAGCAATCCTTAAACTCAATTAATAGTCTAACTAAGTCTTTAGTTTCTTCTTTGTTTAGAAGATAATTGATGTATGTCAGGTGTGGATCTTCTTC
Source organism: Cymbidium sinense (assembly GCA_021442155.1). Taxonomy (NCBI): domain Eukaryota; kingdom Viridiplantae; phylum Streptophyta; class Magnoliopsida; order Asparagales; family Orchidaceae; genus Cymbidium; species Cymbidium sinense. Next base: position 139,015,140 of record CM038222.1, read on the forward strand.
TATCCCGAGGTTGATTTTTTTAAGCTTGTCGATTGTTGAATGGATTTCCTCTTCGAATTTTGGTGGTGCATCTTTGATTTGAAGATCATATGGATCATCTGAAGTCTCTAAATACACTTCTTCATAAGAGTTAGTGCAGTTTGAAAAGATTCTATCAAACTTTAGATGATTGGTGACAACTAAGTAGTAACCATCATCATCGACTGGTACCACTGTACCGAATCCTAGTCCTAATCTTGATTATGCATCCCTGCATTTGTTGTTCCATAGCTTTTCAAAGTACTCTGACCTATGCTTAGACCATGTATAAGGAATCAAACCTTTCTTTGCAAGATTAAAGCACAAATTTGCTAGTAAAGAAAGATTCTATTAAATCTTTATATGGGTATCCTCAGTTCTACATCAATTGGACTTGAGGATGATGATCCCAATAGGAATCTCTTTGGATTGACATTACTGGAAGACCTAGGGGCTTCCTTAACTACTAAACCTTCAACCTTTTAATATGAAAGTGAGGTTAGAGCTAAAGTTTCCAACTGCTTCCTGATGGTTTTACATAAACCCGATTTGAATACATTCGTGCTTTGCTTGGAGGCATCATCTTCATCACTATCTAGCTCAAGTGTCACCTCCAATGAAACCCACTGAGAAGGGTTGGCTGGTATGCTAATCACATGAGACTCATCCTCCAGAAGTTAATTCGTCCTACTTGGTGGAGGTCAAGTCATCCTACCCATATGTCCATATGGTGGAACTAACTATGGGTGGAATGTGACATGCGTCTCTACTTATTCCTTAATTTCTTTTTCTTGTTCACTTGTATTTTCCTTTTTCTTTTCTTTTTCTTCTACTTCTTTTTATTTTTTCCTTTGTGTTTGAATTTTGGCCAAGTTCATGAGAAAATGTGTTTTGAGAAAGATAGTTGGTCGCATCTTCATATATCTCAACCTCTCTAACTAAAAATGGCTTTTCATCTCCTTTGACATAATATTCAATCCCATCCTTTTGAAACTTGATGCACTGATGAAGGGAGGATAGAATCATCTTGTTCTGATGTATCCAAGGCATATCGAGCAAAGCAGTGAATGAAGTATTCAAATTGATTATATAGAACTTAGCTTTAGTCTTCCAGTCACCTATTGAACCTAAAGCCCTCTCTCCTTTTTTGTTGAATCCTTTCAATATCATATGATCTTCTTAGAGTTTAGAGATGTCAATCTTCAAATAGGCAAGAGTCTTTAGACTCATAATGTTCTTTGATGCACCTGGATCAACCAAAACCCTAGAAGGTCTGAATCTTCCCATATCCACTGTGATATTGAGGGGACAGTTGTGCTCCATGTCCCCCTGTAGAAGGTCTTCATCGATGAAGTTAACTCATTGGGTTTCTTTTGAGTAATGTGCCTCCTCTCCAATAGTGGTCAGCTGAGCTAAGCATCTTTTAGGATCAAGAAGAGCCTTGATTAATGACTCCCTCATCTTTATTTGGATAAGATAAGGGCATCATATATGCTTAACTTAGATAGTAACTTTCTTAGGTGAAAGAGGACATTGTAATCCACTTTAGGCTGATCCTCCATAAGCATATCCATGGGTGGAGCATCTTGTGGAGGGGCTTCTTGATCGCCGGTACCAATGACTTATTTTCCCTTATCTTGAGGTGCTGCCCTAAGAGGTAGAACCTTTCCACTACGGAGGTTGACTTCAGTAATCTCTTGTAGCAGTTTAGTGGAAGATTTTACCTACTCATCAAGTTCACCTATAGCTTCTCCTATGGGACCCTCAGAATCAAATGAATCCAAGTCTATCTCAAGAGGTGAACCGATATTATTCAGAGAAGGAAAGTCCATCTTTAAATCAGAAAAGGTAAGATTGGAGTTGTTATAATTATTATTTAGACTAGGAGAGTTTTTCATAAGAGTAGAATTAGATAACCCATCAGAAGTGACATATATGTAATTCAAACTAGCTTTATTCCTTGATTTCTTGGATTTATAAAAAGGTACATAGTAAAAATCTAGTAAAGTAAGTGGGGTGAGGAATTTGATTCCCTCATATGTTGATATAAGATGTATACTAGAAGAAGAGCTAGCTGAAGTAGAAGTGCTCACTAAAGTAGTAGCTATAATTGTGGACTGGAGGCTGGGCTCGATTGATGGTTGCTTTACTTGGCTATCCTGAGTTGGCATGGACTGCTGCTACTACTACTAAGCTCTTTTACTTTCTCCAAGTTATCTTTGGCAACTTGCGAACCTTCCTTGATGTTGGAGGTTCGAGCTGCCTTAGGCACCTGCAAAGAAAGTTTCTTGATTTTTGAAATAATTTTCTTAGAGGTTTGAAATAAGGAGATATCCCATCCTTCTTTGGTTTTGAGAGGATCGTAGGTATCCCTAAAAATTGCCCTAATGGAATTGGATGGTTGTTCCACAACATATTCCTTTGGGATAACTATGGTGCCTGTCTTGTAGCTATGCTCAAGCTAATCCTTGAATGTTAATCAATCTTCCAAAACATGGCCGATCATGCGGTGATGGGGGAAAAAGTTAAGATCATTGCTCTTGCCCACTTCCTCCGGCCTTCTAGGCTTGGGTAGCTGAAAGTCAAGTTTCTTTAAGAGGTTCTTAAAGATTTTCCTAACTACCTCCCTTTTAAATGAATAAGGCTTGTTTAGTTTATCCAAAAGAGTAAGTGGTTTGTAGCTACTTGGTGGCGGGTATCTCAGTGCTCGTGAGTATGGCTGAAGAAGGGAGGTGAGGGTGGTTCTTTGCGGCCAATAAGATGGCCTAGGCAGTGGTAGAGGAGGTGGAAGTGATGGCTGTGGACCTCGAGGTCTCTCATACTGCTCTCTGATCAGTTGCTTGCCCTTGTCCACTGCTGCTACTGCCCCTAACTTCTTCTTATAAGATTTCTATGGCTTTGGCTTTGTTGATTGATCCAGAAAAGGCAACTATTTGGCTTCTCCTTGTAAGCTAGCCACCTTGTTGATTAGCTTCTCAAATATTTTGATGGTGAAACCTTTGAGCATGAAGGCAACGGGGCAATGAATATTCTTTAGTATAATTTCAATGGCATTTTGTTCAGACAGTTGTGGTTCACATTTCATACTCAAATTATGCCATATAAGAATATAATCAATGAGGGACTCACCATGGTGTTGTTGAGCCACAACGAGATCACATACAATCACCCTTTGCTAAGCTCCAAAAAACCTCTTAATGAAGAGTTGCTCTAACTCAGCAAAAGTCTTCACTAAACTGTTGGGGAGTTCAACGTACCAATCAAAGGCTATGCCTGTAAAGCTATTGACAAAATGACAGAATAAAAGAGCATCACTTCCATCAGCATTGCATCAGTTGGCCCTGAAGTGCGCTATGTGCTGACGTGAGTTCCCGCTGCCATCAAAGCTCTTGAAAGAAGGTGGCACAAAAACCCTTAGGATACTAGATGGCATCAAACTCCTCTGGGTAGGGTCTACCTTTTAGAACCGATGATCCTCCTCAGGCTTGTGCCAGTACTTCTCTCACCTGTTGCTCAACCATGTGTTTAATATCTTTTTCTTGTATGGAGGTACTATCCACTACCTTGTGCTTACTGCTACGAAAAACTCTTAGGCTGATTTAAGACATGCAACAACTCAGGCCAACTTATTTCTGTAATAGTAGGATGCACTTGTCGGGGCTCGGTTCTGAAGTGCCTAACTACTGCTAGCAAGTCTTCAAGCCTCTTTCCCATCCTGTCAATTTGTTCATCTTTTTGTTTAAGTTGTTGAAAGAGGTGTTAGGTTGAGTGGGCAGTATCATCTTGCTCATCCGTAACACCTTCCAAATTGTACAGATCATGAAGGAGGGAACCCCTGGTATCAACAATATGCACTCCTGCTGAATCCTCCAACATGTCATCTTCATTGGAATCAAAATTGACCTTCTCCTCCTCTAAGTTGGACCAATCATATCCTAGGATCTTCTGCTTCTCCACTAGATACTGTGCTACAATGTCATCTAGGGAACGGTCCAATTACACGGGCATAAGTGATCACGGCTGACTGGTGGTGGGATCACAGTCATGAACGGAGAGACATATAACCTTCCATACTGCTGGAGAACTGATTTTGTAAGGGCTATGCTCACTGGAGGATAGATGTTTCCTAACTGTTATTAGATCTGGGTGGAGTAGTATTCCTAGGAAGATCTACAGCCATGGGGACAGTGGTACTACCTCCTTCCCCCTCGACTGCTGCTATCTCCGTACTCTACTATGGTGGTGGTGGTGATGGCACAACTACTATGCTTTGAGGTCGCCATTCCCTCTTCACCATAACTAGGGTAGGAGGTTGAAAAGGAGAGCTCAGCCTTACCTCAATCAGTGGTGTAGATGGAATGGAATCTCTTGGCTGTAGCTGGATCACCAATGAGGCTCTCTTTTCCCCAGGTGCTACCTTCATGGACTTTGCTGGAATAGTGGATGATGGAACTTGTACTGGAGATGGTGGGTGTGGAGTAGAGTAGTGTGGTGGAGGCAACATCAACTCTCCCTAGGCAGGAGCTCCTCTTCTATGGTGGGTAGTACCCGTCAATATAATGCTATTAGTATGACCGATGCAGGTAGTACACTGATCAGAAAAATTGATGAGGGCTGAGGCTATTGATTGCGTGCTATTCCTCTGCCTCTCTCGGTTAGTAACCTATACTGATACACGGGCCTCCATGGCCCTCCCCTATCTGGTGTGCTCCCCTATACTATGGGGGATGACTGAACGTAAATTAAATTGAGCCTTGGACTCTGATCGTCCATAAGCTCCATATTCCAAATGTGTTTTTAAAAAAGACTTTTATGATTTGTTGATTTTTAAAGGAGAGATTTCCATTTAATAAATTTGGGTATGTAAGATGGAAATTAATTATGTTTCATTTGTCAAAGATGTAGTTTCGTGTGTTATTATTACTTTTTCTCTTAAAAGAGGAAATTTCAACCCAATCATATATGTAATATGTTAAGTGGGATTTCAAAATAGTGTCATTTTATTTTAAAATTAAATCTTCATATAAATTTGAGTATATTGGCATCTCTTCATAACTCCATGCAAAGCAGTCCTTAAACTCAATCAATAGCCTAACTAAGTCATTGGTTTCTTTTTCATTCGATAGAGAACTGATGTATGTGGGATGTGGATCTTCCTCTGTCCCGAGGTTGATTTCTTTGAGCTTGTCGATGGTTGAATTGATTTCTTCTTTAAACTTTGGAGGTGCATCTTTGATTTGAAGATCATCAAAATTATCTGAAGTTTCTAAACACACCTCCTCATAAGAGTTAGTGTGGTTTGAGAAAATCCTATCAGGCTTCAGATGATTGGTGAAAATTAAGCAGTAATCATCATCATTGACTGAACCCATTGTACCAAATTGAAGTCCTAGTCTTGATTGTGCATCCCTACCTTTATTGTCCCATAGCTTCTCAAAATAGTCTAACCTATGGTTGAACCATGTGTAAGGAATCAAACCTTTCTTTGAAAGATTATGAATACAAGGCGAGTACCAATCAAAAGGTAATTCCATTAAATCTTTATATGAATTATCCTCAAGTTTTGCACCTACTTCTGGACTTGAGGATGAGAATCCCAATAAGAATCTCTTTGGCTTAACATAGATGGAAGACCTAGGGGCTTCCTTAACTACCAAACCCTCAACTTTTTGAGAAGAAAGTGGGGTTAGAGCTAAGGTTCCCAACTATTGTCTAAAGGTTTTACATAATCCTAATTTGAGTACATTCGTGCTTTGCTTGGAGGCCTGATCTTTGTCACTGTCTGGCTCGAGTGTCACCTCCAATGAGACCCACTGAGAGGAGTTGGCTAGTGTGCTAATCACATGAGACTCATCCTCCGAGCTAGATTCTAATTCTATGTGAATAGCAGGAGTACTCCTGTGAACTGGAACATAGTCCCTGTTGGCTAGCCGCTAACTAGGGAGTCTTCCAAATCTGGAACTACCTCTGTATATGCCTCTGCCTCTACCTAATGGAAGTTGAGTCATCCTACCCATATGTCCATATGGTGGAACGAACTGCGGGTGGAATGTAACATGCAACTCTACCTCTTCCTCGATGTCCCTTTCTCACGCACTTGTATTTTTTTTCTTTTCCTTTTCTTTTTCTTTTTCTTTATCTTTTTTTTATTTTTCTTTTGTATTTGAATTTTGACCAAGTTCATGAGAATATACAATTTGATTTTGAGAAAGATAGTAGGTCACGTCCTCATATATCTTGACCTATCTTATTGAAAATGACTTTTCATAATCTTTGGTACAGTATTCAATTCCATCTCTTCAAAACTTGATGCACTGAGGAAGAGAGGATGGAACCATCTTGTTCTGGTGTATCCAAGTCCTACCGAGCAAAGCGGTGAATGATGTATTCAAATCAATTATATAAAACTTACCTTCAGTCTTCCAGTCGCCTATTTTTAAAGGTAACACTATGGAGCCTAAAGCTCTCTAGCCCTGTTCATTGAATCCTTTTAACATCATTCGATCTCCTCAGAGTTCAGAGATGTCAATCTTCAAAAAGGCAAGGGTTTTTAGGCTCATAATGTTCACCGATGCACCTGGATTAACCAACATCCTAGAAAGTCTGAATCCGCCCATATCCACTGTGATGTAGAGGGGACCGTTGTGCTCTATATCCCCCAGAAGAAGGTCTTCATCGGTGAATGTGACTTTTTGGGCTTCTCTTGAGTAATGTGCCTCCTCTCCAATAGCGGTCAGCTGAGCTAAGCATATTTCTAGATTAAGAAGAGCATTGGTTAATGATTCCCTCATCTCTTTAGATAAGACAATGACATTATATATACTTAACTTAGCTGGCAACTTTCTTTAGGTGAGCGAGGACATTATAATCAGCTTTGGGCTGATCCTCCACAAGCATATCCATAGGTGGAGCATCCAGTGGATGGACTTCTTATTCATTGGTACTAATGGCTTATTTTACCTTATCTTGAGGTGCTGCCCTAGGAGGTAGAACCTTTCCACTACGGAGGTTGACTTCGATGATCTCTTATGACAGGTTAGTGGAAGATTCTACCTGTTCATCAGGCATACCTATAGCTTTTCCTATAGGACCTTCGAAATTAGATGATTCTAAGTCTATCTCAAGAGGTGAGCTCGTAGCATTTAGAAAAGGAAAGTCCATTTCTGAATCAGAAAGAGGATGATCAGAGTTGTTATAATTATTAAGACTTGAGGAGTTTTCTAAAGGAGTATAATCAGATAACCCATTAGAAGTTGCACAGATGTAATTCAAACTAGCTTTCTTCCTTGATTTAGATTTAAAAGGAGGTACCTGGTAGAAATCTAGTAAAGTAAGTGGGGTGAGGGATTTGATGACCTCATCCATTGATACAAGATGTATACTTGAAGAAGAACTAGCTAAAGTAGAAATCTGAAAGTAGGCATGGTGGGATGGAGGTGGACTCATGTGGTTCACTTGCCTATCCCAGGTAAGTATGGACTATTGCTCCTACTGTTGAGCTCCTACATTCCTCACGTTGTCTTTGATAACTTGCAAACCTTCATTGATCTTGGAAGTTTGAGTTGCCTTAGGCGCCTGTAAGAAAAGTTTCTTGAATTTAGAAATAATCTTTTTAGAGGTTTGGGATAAAGAGATATCCCAACCTTCTTTTATTTTGAAGGGATCACATGCATCCCCAAGAATTACCCTAATAGAACTAGATGGTTTTTCTACTAGACATTCCTTAGAGATAACTATAGTGCTTGACTTGTAGCTATACTGAAGCCAATCCTTAAATGTAAAGAAATCCTCCAAAACATGGCCTAGCATATAATGGTAGGGGCAAAAGTTAGGATCATTACTCCTGCCCACTTTCTTTGGCTTCCTAGGATCGGGTAGTTGAAAATTAGGTTTCTTTAAAATGTTCTTAAAGATTTTTTGGACTACCTCCCTCTTAATTGAATAAGGTTTATTTAATTTATCCAAAAGAGTAGGTGGATGATAGCTACCCGGGGGTGGGTATGTATACCACTGCTGAGAGTATGGCTAAGGAGGAGGCAGCGAAGGCCATGGAGACTACTGAGGTGGTCAATAAGATGGCCGAGGCGGTGGTAAAGGAGGTAGAAGTGAAGGCTGTGGAGCTCGAGGTCTCTATGATCTCCTGCTTCCCTTATCCAATCTCTTGCTTCTTTTATAGGCTTTTTGCAATTTTGGCATTAATGATTGATCTTGAAAAGACAACTATTTGGCCTCTCCTTGTAAACTATCCACCTTGTTGATTAACTTCTCAAATGTCTTAATGGTGAAACCTTTAAACATGAAGGCTACCGGGTCATGAATATTATTTAATATAATTTCAATAGCATGCTGTTCAGACAACTATGGTTCGCATTTCATACTCAAATTGTGCCATCTAAGAATGTAATCAACGAGGGACTCGAGGGTATTGAGCTAGAGAGATCACCCTACCCTTTCTTTGGTCAACAAACCTCTTAACAAAGAGTTGCTCCAACTCAGTAAAAGTCTTCACTGAATTATTGGGGAGTTTAGAGTACCTATTAAAGGCTTTGCTCGCTAGACTATTGACAAAGAGATGAAACAATAATGCATCGCTGCCACTAATGTTGCAACAGCTGGCCTTGAAGTGTGCTATATGTTGGAGAGGGTTCCAGCTGCCTTCAAAACTTTTGAAAGAAGGAGGAATAAAACCCTTAGGATATTGGATATCATCAAATTCTTCTAGGTAGGGTCTACCCTTTTGAACTAATGAACCACCTCAGGCTTTCTTCAGTGCTTCCTTCACTTATTGTTTAACCATGAGTTTGATATTTTTTTCTTGTATGGAGGTACTATCCACTACCTTCCTATACAAGCTAGTGCTGCCCTGCTCTACTGGAGGTGAACTCTTGGGTTGATCTAGGACATACAATAACTCAGGCTGACCAGTCTCCACAATGGTAGGATGCACTATTGGAGCTTGATTCTGAAGTGCTAGAACTGTTGCTAACAAATCTTCAAGTCTCTTTCCCATCCTATCAGTCTGATCATCTTTTTACTTGAGTTGTTGAAGGTGGTGTTGGGTCAAATAGGCTGTATCATCTTGTTCGGTCGTAACACCTTCCAAACTCTAATGATCCCGAAGGAGGGAACCTCTAGTATCAACCATATGCACCTCTGCCGAGTCTTCCAGTAAATCATCTTCATTAGGGTTGAAGCTAACTTTCTCCTCTTTGAGGTTAGACCAATCATACCCTAGGATTTCTTTCTTTTCTGTAAGATACTATGCCAAGATATCATCCAAGGAGCGGTCCAACTATGCAGGCACAAATGCTCGTGGCTGACCGGTGGTGGGATCATGCGCTAGAACTGAGATGCACCTGACCTCCCCTGCTACTGGAGTGCTAACCTTGTAAAGGCTACACTCACTAGAGGACACATGCTCATGATTATCAACTACTATGGGCGGAGTGCTACCCTTGTAGGGATCTACTGCCATGGGGATACTAGAACTGTCTCCTTCTCCCTCTACCGTTATTATATCCATGATCTGTTGAGGTGTTGGTGGTTATGGAATGACTATGGTGCTATGAGATAGCCACTCCCTCTTCACCATAACTGAAGTAGGAGGTCAAGCATGAGAGCTCAGCCTCACCTCAGTCGGTGACGTAGATGAAGCGGGATCCCTTGGTCGTAGCCGGATCACTAGTGGGGCTTTCTTCTCCCCTGATGATGCTCTCATGGCTTTAGATAGAACTATAGAAGATGGAACCTACACTGGTGATGGTAGACGTGGAGTAGAGCGGTGTGATGGAGATAATAGTAACTCCCTCTATACGAGGGCTCCCCTCCTATGATGAGTAGTACCAATCAATACAATACTATCAGTGTGACCAACGTGAGTAACATGTCAATCAGGGAAATCTATGAGGGCAGAGGCTATTGACTGCTTGGCATATCTTCACCTCTCTCTACTAGTAATGTGAACTGATACCGAGCCTCTGGACCCTCTCGATGGATGCTCGCTACACTGAGGAATAAGCGATCATAGATCAAAGCATTGTACTCTGACCTTCCATAAGCCCTGCCAACTTGGAACAAAATTGTCCTGAGGCCAGCATATGACCTCCTCCTATCTCTGACAGGTGTCTCATAATGAACTAGAGGTGGAGGTGATTTTGTAATCCTCCTGACATCTTCCTCTCCTTTAGAACCAAAAAGTGGATGGAACTTGTTCTGAGTAAGCAAAGGAGAAACTACCCTAAGTGACCCCTCCTCTGTAATGTGAGATAATGTTTCCATCTCCTTGGCAATGTGCACATGGTGTGTGCTGATCTTATTACTCATTGCGAGGTTAGGTGGAGCGATGCAGGAGCTAGACATTACCTCAAAGGTAGGGAAACTATCCCTGAGCCAGGGTAGCCTTCCCCTTAGAGGAAGCTAATGAGTGGGTACTAGCCCACAGGGGTGATGATGGGAACAATTGGTGTAGGCACGGAATTACTGCTGGAACCTCTCTGCTTCCTCTTGTGAGGAAATTCAATTTGAGGGCATCTTAGTATGGATGGGCGGCCACCACTCATCACATTCTGGCTGGTGAGGTTGCCCCTCACAAGTAATCTTGGCCTCCTTAAATCCTTGGCCAAAATGTATCAGATGAGCAAAATCAATTTGGGGGAGGTTAGCCCAATCCAAGGCCAAATCCATCCCAAAGTGGAAGGTGAACACATATTTCTGGGAATCCATCTGTGTTGTACGAAATTGAGAAAAGTTGACTGAAACTGAACTAGAACTCTAGGATTGTTGAAAATAAACTCAAATTAGATTTTTCTACCTTAGTATTCTGCTGGCTTTTTAGATTTAATTTAGAGTTTGAGCCCACACTCAATAATTTGAATATGTTAAGCGGGGCCCATTGATTTTAGGAGAGATTTTGAATAAGTTGAAGGAGAGATTTTGAGTTCCTTTGAGTTTGGAACCCACATTCAACACATTTGTGTATGTTGAATGAGTTTAAAATATTTTGGAGAGACTTTTGATGCTTCCATTGGTTTATATTTGAATTTGATTTTTTTTTTGTTTGGGGACCATTTATTTAACAAATTTGAGTTTGTTAAATAGAGGGTCAATTAATTTTATTTTAGATTTGATTTTGGGATTACTCATTTAAAAAATTTGGGTATGCTAGATGAGATGTTTGAAAATAATTTTATTTTTGCTTGTTTTCCCATGATGTGTATCATGTGTTAATTTAGAAATGGAATCTTTACTTAGCAAATTTGTGTATGCTAAATAAAGCCCAAATCTAATTTATTTTGTTTGTTTTGATTTTAATTTTGAAAATGAGATCTTTACTTAGCAAATTTGTGTATGCTAAATAAAGCCCAAATGTGTTTGATTTTTGTTTTTGATTTTGAAAATGGGATCTTTACTTAGCAAATTTGTGTATGCTAAATAAAGTCCAAATGTGTTTGATTTTTATTTTGAATTTGAAAATAGGATCTTTACTTAGAAAATTTGTGTATGCTAAGTAAAGTCCAAATATGTTTGATTTTTGTTTTGGTTCTTTTGAAAATGGGATCTTTACTTAGCAAATTTGTGTATGCTAAATAAAGTCCAAATATGTTTGATTTTTTGTTTTGATTTTGAAAAATATGATTTTTACTTAGCAAATTTGTGTATGCTAAATAAAGTCCAAATATGTGGTTTTTGTTTTGGTTTTGAAAATGGGATCTTTACTTAGAAAATTTATGTAAGCTAAGTAAAGTCCAAATGTGTGCTTTTTGTTTTGATTTTGTGTTATTTTTGAAAGGAGGGATTTCTATTTAACAAATATGGCATGTTAAATGGAATCTAATTTATTTTCAATTTTCTTTTTGAAAATTGAAACTCTCATTTGACAAATTTGGGTATGTCAAATGGAATTCCAATATATTTTGATTTTTCATGATTTTTGCAAAGTAGATTTCCATTTAACAAATTTGAGTATGTAAAATGGAAGTTAATTTTTATTTTTTAAAGATGAAATTTTGTGTGTGTGATTTTTGCTCCTTGAAAAAGAGGTAATTCCAACTTAACACATGTGGAATGTGTTGAGTGAGTGGAGTTTAAAATGGTGTGATTTTATTCAAAAATGAAACCTCCATTCAACAAATTTGGACATGTTAACTGAAGATGCTTATTTTCAAATTTTGTGCTTTTTGAAAAAGGAAAGAAACTCCAACTTCAACATATGTGAGATATATTGAATGGAGTTTCAATTTAATGATATGATTCCATTTGGAAATGAGATATCCATTCAATAAATTTGGGTATATTGGATGAAGATGTTCATTTTAAAATATGTGATTTTTGAAAAGATGATTTTTGATTTTTGGTTTTGAAAAGAATCTACATGTAACAATCTTGAGTATTGTTAGATGGGGTTGAGTTATATATTTTGTGAAAATTTTTTGTGCAAGTATTTTATTGTGTAAACTTTGAAAAAGTGCTTTTGAAAAGCAATATTTTTATAATGGATTTATTTTTCTCATTTGTGGAATGAACCTTACATTACCATCTTAGTCATCTCTTTTGATTAAATTTTATTTTTCACTTATTGGGGGATCCAACAGGGGTTTTAAGACCTACATGGGGTGAGGTCCTAAAACCTAAAGGATGTTGGTTAGCTTAGCTTAAGAATGAAATGAGCTAAGTGCCAATTGAAAAGAAGGATTGTTTCAGACTCATATGAAATACAAATCCACTATCGATACTTGGATACAATAATCATTCACTAAAAATTGAGAGAGGAACCATCCCCAGCGGAGCCGCCAGAAAAATTTGTGGTGCTTTATTTGTGATGAGAGAGATGTTGGACACCATGTAGATCCATAAGTGTACTTATTAGGGTAATTAGGTATAACAATGAGGAATGGTGTACTATCTCGAGAGATAAAAATCACTATCCTACAATGGACCTAATCACCTAATAAGGACTCCTAAGGCTAATGGGTCTTCGAATGAACCAGAGATCTTTCACCTACTTTACATGGAAAAGTAAAGTAGGGTTTATTTTAAACCGGGTTCATTAAGTTCCCTATGGAGGTAAGCCCTCATAGTTAATTACATCCTAAGGAATGAAATTCCTTAGGAATACTCTTGATTAAGGTAAATGATCATTGTCTCCAAATATTTCAAAGATAGGACTATCAATCAATTGGTGATTTTTATAAAATCAAGTGGGATTGATCAAAAGGAGGAAGTTTTTATCGAAACCAAAGAGAGATGAGTAGGGGATTATCATGATACTAGGAAACTTAGTGAGCATCCCAAACTATCATATGATTTGGTTTTATATTTTCAAAATTGAGGAGAATTATATGTTTAAGTTGAATTTTTATTAGAAATCTAGGGCTTATAATTTTATAATACAAGATTATAGAAATGCCTAATAGGTGAGAATTTATGCTTATAGCCCACAAAGAAAAATAGTGACCTCAGATCCTAAATTTAGGGAGCTTTAGCAAGGGCTAAAGCATGACCTAAATATAAGGCAAAAATAGGTATATGATTTACCTCCACAAGAGAGAATAAACCACTCGACTGTTGGACTTACAACCGCTTGGGGGTGGCTGCCAACTAACTCCTCCTACAATTTTAAATACACGTAGGCAAGTCTTATGCTTTGCAAGATGGCTAGGATGTTGTTTATTTAGAAAGGAGACCAAGTCCTTAAACTCAATCCCTAAGAGACTAGATCAAGAAGGGCATTAATTCATGACTTAATCTAATGCAAATTTTGTCAAGTTTTATTTTGAGTTTTGGACATTTTTATTTGACACAGGCTGTGGGATTTCATATCCCTAATGCATAAGAAAATTGGTTATGGGCTAAAATCAGAAAGAAGAAGGTGTGTTTCCACCATGGCTCTCAAAGGTCAAGCCATTTTCTCTGACAAAAGTGGAAGCCCTCCATTAACAAGAGTGAAGCAATATGATTCATGCATGATATGAGACATACAACATCCAGCTAAGGGGTTGCTAAATATTTTTTTATCTTGATTTATGTCCTATGCATTAGGTGAGGTTATGAATTATTTAGTTTAATTTAGAATTGATTATTTGGATAGAAAATATATTTTTTCCTAAGAGCCTAATCGCATCCAGGCCATTCAACAACCATCAAATAATTAAGAAACTAGGAAAATCATGTCATCCTAATTGTGTAATCATAAACAAAACATCAATCAATTTATAGAATTGGCACAAAAGAATAAAAGGATGATGTGGTCAGGTTCCACTGCACAACCCGGATAGTATAATGGGTAGCCAAGCTATACCCTTATATAACTTGAATTACAAATGAATAATTGCAATTATGAAATGACAAGTGTTATGGGGGTCTTCATTTTTCATCCTCCATTCTTCACTCCTTATCCTTCAATCCTTCATTTTTTGATTGGCTCCATTTCTATCTTCCTTTTGGTTTGACTTGGGATGTGGTTTTCTCCAAAGCCTCACATGGTATATAAGACATAGTCTTATAACCAATGTTCATCTTAGTCCCCATAACACTTATCCTAATTCTAATGCAAAAAATTACATTAAAAAGAAAGAAAGTAAATCTAGCTACACCTGCAAAATAAATGTTAGCTAAACACACCATACAACCTAAGAAGTTATAGGAATAATTTGGACTTAGCACCTCGCACATGGGTAACCAAGCCCACCTGTCATAGTTTGGATTATGCTTAGGGGTATAAGCAACCTACACATCAAAAATATTTATGTTTTTTTATTACAATGTCCCTTAAGTACATTCCCCTATAGAAGACATGATTAGGCTAAGATCACCCTATCATCTAGTCTATGCACATACACCCTAACATCCAGTCTAAAGCATTACATCATAAAATAAAATCAGGCATCAAACCATGCACCGCCCTAACATAGAGATAGAAGTGGCGAATTAGTCTAATGTATGTGCCATTTAAGGCTTGTGTGGCATGCCTTAGCAGTGGTAACACCCATTTATTTCTTTGCACCATGTATACCATGCACATGAATAATCCTAAGCATACCTATACATGCAATGCAAATTTTAGCATACTTTGAGGATGAATGCAAAGAGATGTGATTTGAAAATTTGGACAATCCATTTATTAATTAGATCACTAATGCATGTCTTTGTTATGTAGAAAAGAGAGATTCTTTTATCTATTAGCTAAATGCACATCCACATGTATAAAAGTTATAAGTGAGTACGACGCCATTATTTTCTACACCAAGGGCATAAGGTACAAGACCTACTTGGGGCTACTTAAAGCCTCATAGCTCTGAGATGTCCAGACTAATATACCACTTTTCTTAGATACATGTAGATGCACAAAAAGAACCAAATGGATAAGGAATCATGCAAAAGATTGATGTTTGATTTGGTTGTAAAATTTACATGTGTAATATGAATGTGCTCCTAAGTCTTAATATAGAGATGCATAGGAATAGATTTAGGCAAGTGTTGTATTCTATTCAAATGAATTATACACTTGCAAATCCTACATAAATCCATATTAAGAGAATGAAAGAGAAATTCATAATACACATCTTATGCTATCATCACATGCAAGCTTATAAATATTCATAACTAGCATCACTTCATTCATAATCTTTGATTAATAAGTTTTGCAAAATAATTTTTGGTTTAATAATGATAATAGCCACTAATATTCTTAATTTTAGCTAACACATGCAATTTGACATAAAAGGAAATATTTTCTTTAATTAATCCTTAAAAGAAATGAATGCATGATTTCATATGGCAAGCAATATTTAGCATGATAAAAAAGAAATAAAGGAATGTAAGCACATGACTTCATTCACCCTAATTAATTCTTAAGAACAATCCTATAAAATAAGATTATTTAAAATGAATCAAATTATTTTCTAAGGAGATTTTTATTTTTTGAATTTGATTTGACTTAGGAAATGTGAGAAAGGTTTGCAAATCCTAACCCATTCTCCCATGTGTGAATTTATTTAGAACAATTAGGTTAATTTTATATTTTGATTAGGTTAAGGTATAAATTAAATCCATTAATTATGCCTTACCTATACTACTTTAACATAATTATGCAAGTAATTATGAGCCAATATATGAAATGCAACCACATGGAAATTAAATCATCAATGCACCTAAGAAATGAAGGGGGCCTAATGCAATTGACTCACAATTATTGGTTAATTAAGCTAAAGGGTTTGATTAAGCACTTTTATAACCCTCCTACACATGTAGTTTGATTATAATTTCTTTTGGAATCCTCTTAGGTTATTGAACACCTAAGAATCTACCCAAGAATTGAATGATTAAGTTTTGGAATGATTTAATTTGAGTTTGATTAATTAAAATATTTAATGAAGTGATTATGCCATTAATTAATTAAAAATTGATTAAGTGTTTATCCAAATGAAATAGACTTAGGGGAAAAGATTGAAAAAGAAGTCCCAATCTCAATCTCTATGTCCATTCACTATTTCATGATGATTAGCAAGCTTAATTAATAAATTCATCACTGTTTAATATCTTAATTAATCATTTAAATAATTAAGAGAGTGATTAAGAATGAAATAAGCAATTCCCCTAATTAATCAAGCAATAAATTCCAAGAAAAGCATAAGAGGCAGAGGTCATCCCAGTAATTAATCTCAAAAAGTTTGGGATTAATTGCTGAATTAAATAGAGAGTAATTAGCTTAATTACATTTCTAATAAAACTCAAATTGAGTTAAAACCACTACTCAAAATTAACTAATTTTAATTTTCTATTATAATCCTCTAAATTATCTTTAAAATGAGCCTTTATTTATATTTTTTGGATTTTTTTAGAATTAGCTATGAATTTTGGAAGTTTCACCATTAAAATTGAATTAATTAAGCCTAATTAACCCCTAATCCCATTGGGCCATGTGGCGGCTAACGCGGTGCGATGAGATAGATTATTTAAGTTATCACATCCATCAACTGAGTCAGCTAGCGGTGGATGCATCTTCTCAGTGGGCCGTCCAATCTAAGATCAGATGACCGAGATCCATCCCGCAGTTTAGGAATGAATTAGAGAGAATCTAGCGTAATCTAATCACTGTCATCCATTTCAATCATGCGAAATAGACAGTGTGTGATCCTTCTCCTTTGCGAGTGAAGAGAGATGAACATCATTCATCTCTCTTCATTCAATTCGAGCTCACCCGAGCTTGGATTGGGATCAAAATGATCCCACACCTTTGGAAGGAGGGGGATGCACATCCAACTGTCAAGATTTCAAGGGGTGATAATTTCCTTCAAAAAAGATCGACCAAATTTTTCTATGGCTATGATTTCAAGAAATTTCATCATTGGAGGCTATCACTGGTGCTTTCAATGGAGGAGGTAGCTTCATGTAGCAGAGAAGAAGCCCTATTGAAGGAATCTGACCTTAATTTGAAGTAGATTGCTCGGTTGACCAAGATGCCCTTCAATGGTGATCATCCTTGATCGAAGTGGTGCTTCCCATGGCTTTGAGAATGGGAAATAACTTGATTGAGCTTGACGAAGTCAACTGATGGTGTGTGCAAGGTTAATTTGATTTTAATTGAGAATTGGATGAGTTGGAGTTTGAGCACACCTCCCCTGTTTTGGCTTTGAGTAAAATTGAGAATGGGAAATAGGAGAGCTTAGGAATGGCTTGGAAAATCTTGGGGAGGCTTCAATTCTACCTCTATAGCTCTGAGGAAATGATTTCCTCTAGTTTGAGTGGGAATGAGAGGGGGTGTATCTCCCCCCTCCTTAGATCAGACGGTGAGAGGCTATTTTGCCATTTGATCAATGACATGGATTGGAGGCATGGTTTAAGCTGCAAAATGCCACACATGGGTCATTTTGGGTAGTGGAGTGAAGGAGAGTGGATGCCCATTTGCTAGGTGAGTGCATTTGGTGATCTAAGTGTTCAAATTCCATTAGGGATGTCGGTTTGGCCTTGCCTTGGGTCATGGCTGACCCAAACTCATTGAGTTATGTTCACCACCTCCCTTGGTGCCCATGTGGACCAATGGAAGGATGCCAAATGGCCTTGAGAGAGAAATGGCCAAATTCCATGTAGACTAATGGAAGGATGCCAATTGGCCTTGAGAGAGAAATGATAAAATTCCATGTAGACTAATGGAAGGATGCCAAGTGGCCTTGAGAGAGAAATGACCAAATTCTAAGTGAATTTGGCCATACCCTTTGATCTAAGAATAAAGTGGTCATTTGGCCATGATTTTGATTTGGGCAGATTTGAAATGATTCTAAAATGGATTGGGCCAAATTTCAAGTGATTTGGAGTTCATTTGATTTGATTTGGTTCAATTTGATCCATTTAGGTCAAGTTGGGTCAAATTGGGTTATGTTGACCAATTGGTCAAATTGGGTCAAAACATAGGCTAGGTCAAGTTCAAATGATCATTTAGAGCCTATGGGTGTCATTGGTTTGGTTCAATTTGGTTTAGATTTAGTTTTGGTTCATTTAGGTTCATTTGGGTCAAATGGGTCAAGTTGACCAATTTTACCCATTTGACCCATTTGACCCAATTGGGTTTGGTCATGGGTTTGTTGATCATTTGAAATGTATTACAAGCTTTAGTTTCAATCAGTTTTGATTTGGTTTGATTTCAAGTTGATTTTACCTTTTAGGTCAAGTTGGGTTCATGGTCAATTGGGCTAGGTTGGGTCTAATTGGTCAATTGATGCTTTGGTCAAGTTTAATAAGTGATTTGAAATGAATTTGACCCATTGGTTGCAACCAATTTGACTTAGATAAAGATTTGACCCATTTTGACTTTTTAGGTCAATTTAGGTCAACTTAGGTGAAGTGACCAATTAGGCTTGGTTTGGCTCAATTGATGGCTTGATCTTGTTCAATCATGATTATGGATTTATTTAGATTAATGGTTTCAATCAATTTGGCCTATAGTGAATTTTGGCTTGTTTAGGTTTCATTTGGCTAAGTGTTGACTTAGTCAAAGGCTAGGTTTGACTTAGTTTGACCCAATTTGAGTGATTGATCATCCTAGGATGTCTGTTACTCATAATATGAGGGTTAGATGGGCTTAGTTTAATCCAATTTGGGTTGGATTAGAATTTGGCTCAAAAAGGTCCTTTAGGTCAATTTGGGTCAAGTGAGCCTAAATGGGTTAATTAGCTTGATCAATGCTTGATTCAAGTTTGGTTGAAGTCACATATGGACTTATGATGGAAATATAAATTCAATTGTAAGTGATTTGGAGTCAAATGGGTTTTGGCTCATTTGACAATTTCAAGTCAAAAGGATGAACATGGGTTTGACTTGGGTAAGTTTGATTTTAGCTGGGTGATTGTTGTTTATGTTTATATTTAGGCATGTGATTGAAGGAGTGATTGTTTGAAGAGAAAATCCAAGGGTTTGGTATGATTTGAGAATGATTTGGCTAAGTTCATGGATTTGACTTGAAAGAGTATAAGTTGGATTTTGGTATAATTTTGGGTTTAGTTTTGGTTATTTGAATTTATACTTCATTTATATTTGTGAATATAAATGAAGATATAAATGAGTTATGAGAAAATCATTTTAGTTTGGAGTGATTTGGGTTTGGTTTGGGCTAAGTCCATAAGATGAAATCAAAGAGCTTAAGAAAGATTTTGGGATTTGAATTCAATCATGAGTTTTAATCATTTGATTTGGAATTGATTTATGAATTGGATTTTGGAATTGATTTATGATTCAAGAAACTCAATTGAGTTGGAATTGATTTGAGATTTGAGAAAATAATTGAGTTGGAATTGATTTGAGATTTGAGAAAATCAATTGAGTTGGAATTGATTTGAGATTTGATTTAGATTGGTTTGAAGGAGGGAAGCAAGGATTGGGTTCAAGCTATAGGGTTGGCAAGTCCTCCTAATACCTCTAAGGCATAACCTATTTCTATGGCTAACTCTTCTAAGTCTCTAGGGTTAAGTTAAGTGTTCACCTAATCTCTAAAAGTGTCTTAAGACCAAGAAACTCTTAGTGTCTAGAGGTGTCCTATGTCTAAGATGGAGAAGTTGAGAGCTCACTCCAAAAGTGAGGTCAACAGGGACTTACCCTAAACCTAAAATATAATAGACCTAGTCAGTGCATGATGGCTAGTTCAAGAAGAAAGTGTAGCAAACTTACATCTTCTTAAGCAAAGTCAACATTATGTATCTTATCAATCGTGTAGTAAGGCCTACTAAACTAACAAGGCGCTCATCAGTGTGCAATGGTCAAGTCAGGAAGGAAAGCATAGTAGACTAACATCATCTTGAATAAGGGACCACTGGGGTGACACATTAGCAGGGTAGCACGTCAGCCTGACCTTGAGCAGCTACTGAGTGAGTGTCGTTGGGGGCTTTATCCCAACTTGAAGTAGCCCGAGACAAAAGATATGTGTTTATTTTATGTGTTTATGTGTAGTTTGTGCTGTGTTGGTAAAGTATAGGATGCCGCTCGGGTTCCTTACACCTACCCTAAACACATCATGATGTATTCTCAAACAAAGATGTTTTCAATATGGAAGAGATAGAATTTGAGATGAAATTATAATTAATAGTTATTTTCAAACATGATTTATGGATAATATTTTTTCAAGTAGAGCCTATTGATTAGAAGCATTGGGCGCTCTCCCTAATGATTTATGAACTGATAAGATCCTCCTCAGTAGGCCCTCTCTATGACAAAAGGGCCTACCCAAGTGGGTTAAAACTTGCCTCCCATCATGCGATGGGAAACAATTGGTCTCCTTAGAACTAAAACAAGATCTCCTACTTGGAAAGCACTAGGACGGACGAACTTATTGTGAGCTTGAATCATTTTGGCTTTATACAACTCAAGGTTCTGGCATGCCCGTAGGTGTCTCTCTTCCAAACCTTTGAGCTCTTCTAACCATAACTTGGCGTTATGCTCCATTATGATCTTGCTAGCCATAACCATCCTTAGTGATGGGAGTTGAACTTCTAATGATAGAACGACTTTGAAACCATACACTAAGGAGAAAGGGATAGATTGAGTTGGAGTTCTGTATGTGGATTAGCCACAAGGCTTTAAATAACTGTTCATGCCACTATCGCTTGTTGTCATTGAGTGCCTTTTTTAATATATGGATGAGAGTTTTGTTGAAGGCTTTTGCCAAGCCATTTGCCCTCGGGTAGTAGATGGTAGAATATCTCCAATCTATGTTGTGTCTTTGGGAAAAGTTGTTGATCTTGGTGCTTGTTGACCTCACTTTTGGAGTGAGCTCTCCACTTCTCCATCTTAGACATAGGACTCCTCTAGAAACTAAGAGTTCCTTAGTCTTAAGACACTTCTAGTGATTAGGTAAACACTTAACCTAACCCTAGAGACTTAGATGAGTTAGCCATAGGAATAGGTTGTGCCTTAGAGATTTAGGAGGACTTGCCTACCTTATAGCTCGAAGCCAATCCTTGCTTCCTTCTTTCAAACCAAACCTCAAATTAAAATCCAAATTCTAAAATCTAAATCATGAATCAATTCCAAATCAAATGATTGAAACCCATGATTGAATTCAAATCCCAAAATCTTTCTTAAGCCCTTTGATTTCATCTTATGGACTTAGCACAAACTAATTCCAATCCACTCCAAACTCAATTGATTTTCTCATAACCCATTTATATCTTCATTTATATTCACAAATATAAATGAAGTATAAATTTAAATAACCAAAACTAAACCCAAAATTAATCCAAAATCCAATTTATACCCTTTAGGCCAATTTCTTGGATTTAGCCAAATCATTCTCAAATTAATCCAAACCTTTGGATTTTTTTTTCAAACAATGACCCCTTCAATCACATGCCCAAATATAAACATAAACTACAATCACCAAGCCAAAATCAAACTAACCCAAGTAAGCCCTGTTCA
This sequence comes from Cymbidium sinense, assembly GCA_021442155.1. NCBI lineage: Eukaryota > Viridiplantae > Streptophyta > Magnoliopsida > Asparagales > Orchidaceae > Cymbidium > Cymbidium sinense. Next base: position 139,037,058 of record CM038222.1, read on the forward strand.
TCCTTTTGACTTAAAATTGTCAAATGAACCAAACCCATTTAACTCCAAACCACTTGCAATTGGATTTATATTTCTATCATAAATCCATATGTGAGTTCAACCAAATTTGAATCAAGCCATGATCAAGCAAATTGACCCATTTAGGCTCACTTGACCCAAAGTGACCTAAAGGATCTTTTTGAGCCAAGTTCTAATCCAACCTAAATTAAATTGAACTAAGCCCATCCAAGCCTCATATTGTGATCAACAATCAGGCTATCATGATAAATCACTCAAATTGGGTCAAACCAAGTCAAACCTAGCTTTTGACTAAGTCAACACTTAGCCCAAATGAGATATAAATAAGCCAAAATTCACTATGAGCCAAATTGATTGAAACCATTAATATAAACTAATCCATAATCAATTATTAAACATGACCAAGTCCTCACTTGAGCTAGACCAAACGCAATTGGCCCTCCTAGCCCAAGTTGACCTAAATTGACCTAAAAAGCCAAAATGGGTCAAATCTTGATCTAAGCTAAATTGATTGCAACTAATGGGTCAAATCTATTCCAAATTGATTGTTGAACTTGACCAAAGCTTCAATTGACCAATTAGACCCAACCTAGCCCAAGTGACCATGAACCCAACTTGACTAACAAGGTCAAATCAACTTGAAATCAAATCAGATCAAAATTGATTGAAATCAAAGCTTGCAATACATTTCAAATGATAAACCAAGCCTAAACCAATCCATGACCTAACCCAATTGGGTCAAATGAGTCAAATTGGTCAACTTGACCCATTTGACCCAAATGAACCTAAATGAACCAAAACCAAATATAAACCAAATTAAATCAAACCAATGACACCCATAGGCTCCAAATGATCATTTGAACTTAACCTAACCCATGGTTTGACTCAATTTGACCAATTGGTCAACCTAACCCAATTTGACCCAACTTATCCTAAATGGGTCAAATTGATCCAAATAAAATCAAATGAACTCCAAATCACTTGAAAATTTTCCCAATCCATTTTTAAATCATTTCAAATTTGCCCAAACCAAACTCATAACCAAATGACCACTTTACCCTTATGATAAAGGGTATCCCATGACCAAATTCACTTGGAATTTGGCCCTTTCTTTTTCAAGGCCACTTGACACCCATCTATTAGTCCACATGGGCACCAAAGAGGGTGCTGAACATGACCCAATGAGCTTGGGTCAGCCATGACACAAGGCGATGCCAAACTGACCTCCCCAATCACTCTTGGACACTTGGCTCACCAAATCCTCTCACCAATCACATGAGCAGCCACTCTCCCTCACTCCTCTACCCAAAATGACCCATGTGGGATGTTTTGCAACTCAAAATGATTAGCCAATCCAACCCATTAAGCCAAAATGAAAAATTAGCCACTCACCGTCCGATCCAAGGAGGGGGAGATATACCCCCTCTCATTCTCACTCAAACAGATGGCATTCATTCCTCAGAGCTGTAGGGGCCGAAGCCAAGCATCCCAGAGCTTTCCCTAGCCATTTTCGAGCTTCCTTGATTCCCATTTTTCAATTTTTACTCAAAGCTGAAACATGAGAGATCAATCTCGAGCTTAACTCACTCAATTCTCAACCAAAGTCAAATTAACCTTGCACACACCATCCTTGGACCAAGGCAAGTCGAATCAAACCATTTCCCAAGCCTCTAAGCAATAAGAAGTATAAGTTTGATCAAGACCAATTGCCATTGAAGAGGAGCTTGATCGACCGAGCAAACCACTTCAAATCATGACCGAATTTCTTTAATAGGACTTCGTCTCTATTAGACGAAGCTACCTTCTCCGTTGGAAGCGTCAGTGATATCCTTCGATGAGGTAATTATTCAAAATCGTAGCTATAGAAAATTTTTAGTGGCCCTTTTTGAAAGGAATTATCATCCCATGCAATTTTGACAGTTGGATATGCATCCCCCCTCCTTCTGAAGGTGTGGGATCATTTTGATGTCAATTCGAGCTCAGGTGAGCTCGGATTGAACAAGGAAAGATGAATGGTGTTTGTCTCTCATCGCTTATGAAGGAGAAGGATCATATGTCACCCATTTTGCATGATTGTAACGGATGGTCATGATCAAATCATGCTTTAGATCCCTTTGATTTCCTCATAAATTGCAGGATTAATCTCGATTGTCCAATCTTAGATCAGACGGCCTACAGAGAAGACGTGTCTGCCGCTAGCTGACTCAGTCGATGAATGTGATAACTTAAATAACCAATCCCATCGTGCCACTTGGAAAGCACGCCACATAAGCCGCCACGTGGCCTGATGGGATTAGGGGTTTAATTAAGCTTAATTAATCTAATTTTAATAGTGAAACTTCCAAAATTTATAACTAATTATAAAAAAATCCAAAAAATATAAATAAATACTCATTTTAAAGATAATTCAAAGGAGAATAATAGAAAATTAAAATCAATTAACTCTAAATAGTGATTTTGACTCAATTTAGGTTTTATCAGAAATGTAATTAAGCTAATTACTCTATAATTACTCCATCAATTAATTCCAAACTTTCTGAGATTGATTAGTGGGATGATCTCTGCTTCCCAAAATTTTCTCAAAATTTATTGCTTGATTAATTAGGAGAATTACTTATTTCATTCTTAATTCCTCTCTTAATTATATAAATGATTAATTAGCATGTTAAACAGTGATGAATTCATTAACTGAACTTGCTAATCATTTCAAAATAGTGAATGAACATAGGAAATGAGATTAGGACCTCTTTTCTAATATTTTGCCCTAAGTTTATTTCATTTGGATAACATTCAATCAATTTATAATTAGTTAATGGCTATCACTTCATTAAATAGTTTAATTAATCAAACTCAAAACTAAATCATTCGAGAACTCAATCATTCAATTCTTGGGTAGAATCTTAGGTGCTCAATAACTTAAGAAGATTTCAAAGAAAATTATAATCAAACTATATGTGTAGGAGGGTTATAAAAGTACTTAATCAAACCCTTTAGCTTAATTAACCAATAATTGTCAGCCAATTGCATTAGGCTCCTTCATTTCTTAGGTGCATTGCTGATTTAATTTTTATATGGTTGCATATCATATGTTGGCTCATAATTACTTGGATAATTATGTTGAAGTGGTATAGGTTAGGGGTAATTAATGGATTTAATTCATACCTTAACCTAATCAAAACATAAAATCAACCTAATTATTCTAAATTAAACCAAAATAATTCTTACATGAGGGAGAATGGGTTAGGACTAGCAAACCTTTCTCATATTTCCTAAGTTAAATCAAATTCAAAGATAAAAATCTCATTAAAAATTTTTGATTCATTTTAAATGATCCTATTTTTATATGATTATCTTTAAAAATTAATTAGAGTGCATGAAGTCATGTGATTACATTCCTTTATTTCTTTCCAATCATGCTCAATATTATTTTCCATATGAAACCATGCATTCATTTCTTTTAAAACCCATTAAATAAAATGTTTTGTTTTATGTCAAATTGCATGTGTTGGTTAAAATTAAGAATATGAGTGGCTATTATCACTATTAAACCATAAATTATTTTTTAAAACTTATAAAGCAAAGATTATAAATGCAGTGATGCTAGTTATAAATTTTTATAAGCTTGCATGTGATGATAGCATAAGATGTATATTATGAAGTTCTCTTTCCTTCTCTTAACATGGATTCATATAGGATTTGTAAGTGTATAGTTCATTTGAAAAGAACACAACACTTGCCTAAATCTATTCCTATGCATCTCTATATTAAGACTTAAGAAGGACCTTCATATTACACATGTAAATCATATAACCAAATCAAACATAATCTCTTTCATGATTCTTTATCCATTTGGTTATTTTTTGCACATCTACATGTATCTAAGAAAAGTAGAATATCAGTCTAGATATCCTGGGATTGCAAGGCTTTAAGTAGCCCTAAGTAGGTCTTGTACCTTACACCCCTGGTGTAGAAAATAATGACATCGTACTCACGTATAATTTTTATACATGTGGATGTGCATTTAGCTAATGGATGAAAAATCTCTCTTTTCTACATAATAAAGACATTCATTAATGATCTAATTAACAAATGGAATATCCAAATTTTTAAATCACATCTCTTTGTATTCATCATCAAAGTGTGCTAAGATTTGCACTGCATGCATATGTATGCTTAGGATTATTTATATGCATGGTATACATGGTGGAAAGATATGAATTGGTGTGTGTTATGTGATAGTAATCCACCCTAACTAATCCTAAGATGCCTTTCTTATTGAATAGGTCTATTTAGAGCGAATCTAAACTTAGGGTTAATTAAAACACATAATAAACCATTCACCAAAGAAATTCATTAATGAATCTACCTTAGAAATGCTTTAAGGTAGGGATGAAAGAGAGCTCTCTTCTTTTTTCTTCTCTTCACAATATTTAGTCACTAAGTGTTGGTTCATTCAAACCAAATCAAATCACCAACTAAAATTGACAAGTCAACTAAATCACTTAAACTGAAACCATAATCTAAATTGAATCTTTCATACTTAGAGAATTTTAACTCTAAGGCCTAGCTAAGACATGTCACACAAGTTTTAAATGACAAATAAATTAGGCTAAGTCACCACTTCTAGCTTTATTTAGGGCGGTGCATGGTTTGATTCTTGATTTTGTTTTGTGGTGTAATGTTTTAGACTAGATATGAGGGTGTATGTGCGTAGACTAGATGATAGGGCGATCTTAGCCTAATCATGTCTTCAGTAGGGGATTGTGCTTAAGGGACCACTATAATAAAAATAAAATGAATATAAATGCTTTTGCTGTGCAGGTTGCTTAGCCCCTAAGCATAGTCCAAATTAGGACATGTGGACTTGGTTATTCATGTGTGGGGTACTAAGTCCAAATTTTTCATAGGAACTGCTTGGGTGTTTAGCTAACATTTATTTTGCAAGTGCAGCTAGATTTACTTTATGGGGACTAAGGCAAACATTGGTTATAAGACTATGTCTTACATACCATATGAGGCCTTTGAGAAAACTACATCCCGAGTCAAACCAAAAGAAAGAAAGAAATGAAGCAAATCAAGATTAAGGAATGAAGGACAAGGAGTGAAGAATGGAGGATGATGAATGAAGACCCCCATAACACTTGTCACTTCATAATTGTAATTTATTCTTTCATTAATCCGAGTTGTATAAGGGTAGAGATTGGCTACCAATTTTCCTTTTTCAGGTTGTTTAGTGGAACCTGACCACATCAGCCTCTTATTCTTTTACGCTAATTTTATAAATTGATTGATGTTATGTTTATGATTGTGCAATTAGGATGGTATGATTTTCCTAGTTTCTTAATTGTTTGATGATTGTTGAATGACTTGGAGGCGATTAGGCTCCTAGGGAAAAATAAAATTTCCAGTTAATCAACTCAAAATTAAACTAAATAATTCATAACCTCACCAAAATCCTAGGACATAAGTCAAGATAATAAAAGATTTAGTAACCCCTTAGTTGGATATTATATGTCTCATATCATGCATAAATCATATTGTCTCACTCTTGCCAATGGAGGGCTTCCACCTTTGTCAGGGAACATGGCTGGCCTTTGAGTGCCATGGTGGAAACACATCTCCTTCTTTTTGATTTTGGCCCATAACTAATTTTCTCATACATTAGGCATATAAAACCCCATAGCCCGTGCCAAATAAAAATGTCCAAAAATTAAAATAAAATTTGACCAAATTTGTATTATATTAAGTCATGAATTCATGCCCTTCATGATCTAGTATCTTAGGGAGTGAGTTTAAGAACTTAGTCATCTCTCTAAATAAACAACATCCTAGCCATATTGTAAAGCATAAGACTTGCCTACATGAATTTAAAGCGTTGGAGGAGTTAACTGGTTACCACTCCTGACGGTTATAAGTCTTGTTGTCAGGTGGTTTATTCTCTCTTGTAGAGGTAAGCTATATACCCATTTTTGCCTTAGATTTAGGTCATGCTTTGGCCCTCTCTAAAGCTCCCTAGATTTAGGATCTGAGGCTACTGTTTCCTTTTGCGGGCTACAAGCATAAATTCTAACCTCTTAGGTATTTCTGCAATCTTGTGTTGTGGAATTGCAAGCCCAATATTTCTAATAAAAATTCAACTCAAACATATAATTCTCCTTGATTTCAAAAATGTAAAGCCCAACCATAAGATAGTTTGGGATGCTAGCTAATTTTCCTAATATCATTAGCATCCCCTACTCATCTCCCTTTAGTTTCAATAAAAACTCTCTGCTATTTGATCAATCCCACTTGATTTTCTAAAAATAACTAGTTGATTGATAGTCCTATCTTTGAAATATTTGGAGACAATGATCATTTACCTTAATCAAGAGTATTCCTAAGGAACCTCATTCCTTAAAATGTAATTAACTATGGGGGCTTGCCTCCGTAGTAAATTTAATGAACTCGGCTTAAAATAAACCCTACTTTACTTTTTTATGTAAAGTAGGGGAAAGATCTTTGGTACATTCGAAGACCCATTGGCCTTAGGAGTCCTTATTAGGTGATTAGGTCCATTATAGGATGGTGACTTTTGTCTCTCAAGATAGTACATCATTTCTTAATGTTGTACCCGATCACCTCAATAAGTACTCCCTAAGATCTATGTGGTGTCCCTCCTAACCCATACAAAAATAATACACTACGGTGCTCTTGACTGTAGTACCATTATCAAATATAATTTGTTGAGGCACCCTGGACCTATATACGATATGGTTCATGAAAAATTGGAGCACATGATGAGCTATGACCTCTCTGAGTGGGATCATCTTTGCCCACTTAGAAAGGTAATTGGTGGCAGCTAGGATGAATCGATGACCTTTGGAAGGAGGAGGATCAATTAGACCCACTATGTTGGTACCCCAACACTCAAATGGCCATGATGTCAATGTAGGGTGTAGAATATTGGGTGGCTGGTGTAGGACCACATCATGCACCTGATATTGGTGGAATTGCCTAGCTACATCTATGTAGTCTGTGATCATCGATGGCTAGTAGTATCCTAGTCTCTTAATCTTAGCTTTCATCTTCAGACCAGATTGATAAGCTCCATAAAACCTTGAGTGTACCTTGATCATAATCTTATGGGCTTCATGTTTATCCAAATAACGTAACCACATATGATCAAAGGACCACCGGTATAAGGTGCCATCCACGAGAGCATAGGAAAGTGCTCTCTACTTTATTTGATGGGCTAGCGACTTCTCTTGAGGTAGTTTGCCTATATTTAGATAATCCATGAATGGTTGCCTCCAATCTGACTCTTTATCCTTTTTTGGCAATGACAACCTTCTCTTCAAAAGAGTACCTTTCGATGAGTTCAACATCAATAAAGGATAAGACTTGTTTATTTTGGACCCTTATTGGCATGGGCTTATCTTCCGGACATGCCAACTCCTTGGCGAGTTTGGCTAAAGCATCTGCTATGGTATTTTTTCCTAAGAAATCTTATAAATGGTAACCTCTGGATTTGGGCTAACAACTCTATAGTGTAGTTGTGATAATGATGGAGCTTAGGCTTTAGAACCTTGTAGAACCCACTGATTTGATTGATGACTAACTGAGAATCTCCAAAGATGTTGATGTTTTGGATACTTAGAGTAACATCTAACTTTAGTCTGCCAATCAGAGCCTCATATTCGGCTTCATTATTTGTGCATGGATTGGACAGGTGATATGAGAATCTCATCACATCACAGTCTAGAGTTAGGAGAACTATTCCTACCCCTGCTTTCCCTGGGAATATAGATCATGGTTTGTCTCCCCTTTTTGAGGAAGTCGCACCATCAAAGTACATCTCCCAATGGTAAATGCTAGTGTTCCCTAAGTTCATGATTTATTCATTAGGGAGGTTATCATTAAGCAGAGAGTTAGCAGGAAGTGGGTGTGCTTCTAAGAAATCTACTAGTGCTTGTCCTTCCACCGCACAGAGGGGCACAAAATTAATATCAAACTATGACAAAATCATGGACCAATGAACCAACCATCCAGATAGTGTCGACTGTGTCATGAGATATTATAGTGGATTGATCATAGAGATCAAGTTCACCTTATAAGAAAGCATGTAATGCCTTAGCTTTTGGGATGCAAAGATTAAAGTCAGGCAATGCTTTTCAATGGGTGGATAGTTTGCCTCAGTACGGAGTAGATGATGGCTAAGGTAGTAGAGTGTGTTCTCTTTCCCTTTATCATTGGCTTGGGCCAACAAAGTGCCAAGGGAGTCATTTAATGCAGCAGTATAGAGGACCAATAGCTTTCCTGGGATAGGGGCTGCTATAACTTATGACATCATCAGGTAATGCTTGATGTATTTGAAGGCATGCTGGCACTTATCATCCCACTTGAACTTGGCATCCTTTTCGTCAAGTGCTAAAAATGGCTGGGATCTTCCTAATAGGTTGTATATGAAGCATCTTAGATACGTCAACTCCCCTTAAAATGATCTGAGCTGAGTTAAGATTTTAAGGGGTGGCATTTATAATATCGCCTTGATCTTCTCTGGATTGATTTCAATTCCATAATGTCAGACAACAAACCCAAAGAATTTTCCTAAAGCTACTTTGAATGCACACTTCAGGAGATTCATTTTGAGGTTAAATTGTCTTAACCATTCAAAAATTACTCTCAAGTCAAAGAGATGGTCTTCCTTCTCTTTACTTTTGGCAATGAGGTCATCAACATAACACATAGCTTGATGATGAATGAGTTCATTGAAGATTCAAGTCATAGCCCACTGGTAGGTAGCACCAACATTTTTAAGGCTGAAAAGCATGACTTATAGCAAAAGATTCTGATCGGGGTTTGAAAGGAAGAGCTTCTTTCATCCTCAGAGGCCATCTTTATTTGGTTATATTCAAATGAGTCATCCATGAAAGAGAAGAATACATGAGATAAGGCAATGTCCATCATCAGTTCTTGTATCGGTAGTAGAAATTTGTCTTTTGGATATGCCTTATTTAGATCCCTAAAATTGACGCATATATGAATTTGACCATTCTTCTTCTTCACTTGGATGACATTGGCCAACTAGATAGGGTATTTTTATTCCTTGATGAAGCCAACATCAATCAATTTCTTTACTTCAAAAATGACATGTTGTTCAATGTCTAATTGCGTGCATCTTGGAGCTTGTTTGATAGGGTTAACATTAGGCTATATTGCTAGTTTATGGACTATTACATCAGAAAATAAATAGAACATCTCTTCATAACCCCTTGTGAAGCAGTCCTTAAACTTAGTCAATAGTCTAACTAAGTCATTAGTTTCAGTATGATTCAATAAAGAACTGATGTATGTTGGACATGGATTGTCTTCAGTTCCTAAGTTGATTTCTTTGAGGTCGTCAATGGTTGATTTAATCTCCTCTTTGAACTCTGGAGGTGCATCTTTGACTTCAAAATCATCTAGAGCATCTAAAGTTTCTAAACACACCTCTTCATATGAGTTAGCATGATTTGAAAAAATCTATTAGATTTCGAATGATTGGCGATGAATAAGCAGTAATCATCATCATCGACTAAACCCACTGTACCGAATCCTAGTCCTGGTCTTGATTGAGAGCTTTTGCATTCATTCTTCCATATTCTTTCAAAAAAGTCAGACTTGTGCTTTGACCAAGTATGCGAGATTAACCCTTTCTTTGCTAAATTTAGAACACATGGTGAGTACTAATCAATAGGTAATTCTAATAAATCGTTATATGAATCATCCTCAAGTTCTACATAAACTTCTTGACTAGAGGACGATGCTACTAGAAATAACCTCTGAGTCTTCACATTTATGGATGACTTAAGGGCTTCCTTAACTACCAAACCCTTAACTTTTTGTAAGGAAAGTCGGGTTAGAGCTAAGGTTCCCAACTGATGCTTGACTATTTCACATATAGACTTGGATACATTTATACTTTGCTTTGGAGCCTAGTCTTCATCACTATCTTGCTCAAGTGTCACCTCAAAAGGGATCTACTACTAAGAAGAGATGGGTGGCGTGCTAACCACATCAGACTCATCCTTTTAACTAGATTCTAAGTCTATATGGATAGCAGTTGTACTCTTGGTGGCTAGGACATACCTCCTATTGGGTGGCCAATAGGGAGGCTTTCCACCTTGGGGGTTGCCTCTGAATTGTCCTCTTCCTCTACATGGTGGAGGTCAGGTCATCCTACCCATATGTTCAAATTAAGTGACGAACTGTGGGTAGAATCTAATGTCAGGCTCTATATCTTCCCCTGAGTTCGTGTCTTGCTCCATTTTATTTTCTATTTCTTTCTCTTTTTCTTTTTCTTTTCTTTCTTTTTATCTCTCATGGGGATCTTGACTAAGTTCATGAGAATGGACTTATTGATTTTGGGGGAGGTAATAGGCTTCATCCTTATATATCTTGACCTTATGAACTGTGAATGGTTTGAGATCTCCTTTAGTGCAGTACTCAATCCCACTTCTCATGAACTTCATGCACTAATGTAGATAGGATAGAAATGTGTTATTTTCATGTATCCATGGTCTCTGAAGCAAAGAATTAAAGGATGTATCTAAGTCTATGATGTGAAACTTGGCTTCTGTCTTCCAATCATCTTTTTCCAATGGCAACACTACAGAGCCTAAGACCCTCTCACCTTGTTCATTGAATCCTCTTAACATCATCTTTTCCTTTTGGAGTTTGGAGATGTCGATCCTCAAGTAGGTAAGGGTTCTTAGATTCATAATGTTGACTGATTCACCTTGGTCAACTAAAAATCTTGATAGCCTGTATCTGCCAACATCCATTGTAATATAAAAAGGGCGGTTGTGCTCTATCATCCCTAGAAGTAAGTCATTATCACTGAATGTAACTCCTAAGATGTACTTCGAGTGGTGTGCCTCCTTTTCAGTAGTGGCCAACTGAGCTAAGCATATCGCTGGACCAAGTAAAACCTTGATTAGAGATTCCCTCATCTCTTTGGATAAGATAAGAGCGTCATATATGCTTAACTTAGTGGGTAGCTTTCTACGGTGAGGTAAGATGTTGTAATCAACTCTAACTTGGTGCTTCATAAGCATATCCATAGGTGGAACATTCTGTGGAGGGGCTATCTCCTCACTAGAACTAATGACTTGTTTACCCTTATCCTACGATGCTACCCTATGAGGTAGAACTTTGACACTATGCAGGTTTACTTCAGTGATTTCTTGGAACAATGAACTTGTGGAAAGTTCTACCTTCTCATAGGGCATACCTACAGCTTCTCCTATGGGATCCTTGGAGTCGGTTGACTCTAAGTTAATCTCAAGTGGTGAACTTGATTGATTCAAAAAAGTAAAGTTGGATTCTAAATCAGAAGATAGAGGATCATAATTACTAGAGCTATTATTATTTTCTAGACTTGGAGAGTTTTCAACAAGAATAAAATCAAGAGCATCAGAAGTGGACAAGATGTAAGTAGAATCTTCTTTCTTCATTGATTTCTTTTTGGGTGGAGGTACATGATAGAAATCAAGTAAAGTAAGCAGAGTAAGAGATTTATTGCCTTTATTTGCTGATACAATGTTCCTGTCAGTAGAAGAGGTGCTAGCAGAGGAAGAAGTAGCTGCAACGATGGATGGAGTTCTGACTCGGCGTGGTTGCACTTGGACTATCTCGTGCAAGTATGGTGAGTCACATCTTGGCTAGCACCTTCCCCGAGTTGTCCTTTGCAACTAGAAAACCTTCCTTGGCTTTAGAGGTTTGAGCTACTTCAAGCACCTGCAAGAAAAGCTTCTTGATCTTAGAATTGATCTTTTTAGAGGTTCGGGATAAGGAGATATCCTAACCTTCTTTGGTCTTAAGAGGATCGTAAGTATCCCCAAGGATTACTCTAATAGAATTGGATGGTTGTTCTAATAAGTATTCGTTAGGGATAACTATAGCTTCTGACTTGTAGCTACTCTCAAGCCAGTCCTTAAAAGTAATACAATCTTCTAAGACATGGCCTAACATGCGGTGGTAGGGACAATAGCTAGGATCATCGCTCTTATCCACTTCGTCCAGCCTCTTATGATATGGGAACTGAAAGTCAGGTTTCTTTAAGAGATTCTTAAATATTTTCCTAACTACCTCCTTCTTGCCCAAATATGGCTTATTTAATATACCGGCAAGAGTAAGTTAGTATTACCCGGTGGATATGAATACCGCTAAGGAGAGGGTGGTGGAAATGGCCATTGTGGTGGCTGTGGTGGCCGGTATGATAGTCGAGGTGGTGGTAGAGGAGGTGGCAAAAGAGGCTGCTGAGCTTGGGGTCTCTCATACTAAACTCTAGCTGGCTGCTTCCCTCTGTCTACTGACATAACTATCCCTAGCTTCTTCTCGAACATCTTCTGTGGCTTGGGCCAAGATGATTGGTCAGGAAAGGAAAACTATTTGGCTTCCTCCTGTAGGCTAACTACTGTGTTGGTAGTTTCTTGAATGTTTTGATGGTAAAGCTCTTAAGCATGAAGATGAAGAGGCCATGGATATTCTTGAGAAGAATCTCAATGGCATGCTGTTCGGATAGCTGTGGCTCACATTTCATGCTCAGGTTACGTCACCTGAGAATATAATCAACAAGGGACTCATTGAGATTTTGCTTTGCTACAACAAGGCCACCTATAGTCATTCTCTATGGAGCTCTAGCAAACCTCTTGATGAAGAGGTGCTCTAACTCAGCAAAAGTCTTCACCAAACTATTGGGCAGTTTGGCGTGCCAATCAAATTTAACCCCTGCTAAGCTGCTGACAAAAAGTCTAAACAGGAGTGCATCATAGCCACCAATGTTGCAATAACTAGCTCTAAAAGTTACAATATGTTGACATGGGCTCCCACTGCCATCAAAGATCTTGAAGAAAGGTGGCATAAAAGCTTTGGGGTGTTGAACTACATCAAATTCCTCTAGGTATGGTCTACCGTTTAAAATAGATGAGCTCTCCCTAGCTTGCGCCATTGCTTCTCTCACCTATTGTTCCACCATATGCTTAATGTCCTTCTCATGCATGGAGGTATGTGACCTTCTTATGCAAACTACTTGTGTTATCATTTGGGTGATTGCATCAAGGACGGTCTAAAGTATGTACCAACTCTGGTTGGTCGGCTATCATAGGAGAAGGTTGTGATACTGGGGTTGAGTTTTACAATGCTAAAACCACTGCCATCAACTCCTCTTCCTTCTTCTCCATCATGTATTTATGATCATCCTTCTACTTGAGCTGGTGGAGGAGGTGTTGAGTCAAGTTAAAATTATCACCTTATTGGAACACGCCACCTTCCTGGATATATTGATCCCACTATAAGGACCCTCATGTGTCAATCATATGGACCCCGACTGTGTCATCCAACATGTCATCTCAAAGCAGAATCTATCCTCCTCCTAATCCGAGTGATCTCTACCAACAATCTACTTGATTGCAGTGCGATAATCCTCTATGATGTCATCTAAGGAATGGTCATCTATCCTGCCTAGCTCTACTAGAATGTAGACTGGCTGTCAAGTGACCATAACACTGCGCTCTATTAATTATGTATACTGGATGCTCTGTGCCAGCGAGGTGCACTCTCTAACTAGCTCAACTACCATGGGGACTACATCTGTGTCCCCTCCCTTCTCTCCCTCTGTTCGTAATAAAGGTGTTGCGACCACTATAGTTTTGGGTTACCACTCCTTCTTAGCTATGGCTGAGGTAGAAGGTCAAGCGGGGGAGCTCGATCTCACCTCAATAGGTGGAACAGATGGAGCGGGATCTTTAAGCCATGGTCGAATCACCAGTGGAGATGGTCTTTCCTTGAATGGGGGCTTCTGAAGTGTGGCAGGGGTGGTAGATGCTGTAAGTTAGACAGGTGATGGTGGACGGTGAGTGGAGCGGTGTGATGGCAAAGACACCGACTGCCTCTCGGCTGAAGATTTCCTCCTATGTCAAACTGTGCCCATGAGAATAATGTTATCTGATTGATAAGCCCTAACAGGGTGACGATTAAGGAAGTCCATCAGGGCAGAGTCCGTTGACTATGTCACGTACCTCCTCCTCTCCCTCTTGCCCACTTGGGTTGCAACTCTGGCCTCAGTGGCTCTCCATACTGATCTGATCACTGACAGCTTGAGAATCATGGACCTCAAATCAAATAATGTGCCAGAATTTGAGCATCCGTAGTCTCTACCAACCTGGCGAAGAACTATCCTAAGGTTGGCATAGGGCTTCCTACACTCCATAGATGGTACCTCAAAGTGTGTTGGTGATGGAGGCGATGTAGTGATCCTCCTATAGTCTTCCTCTCCTTCCGAGGTTGAGAGAGGGTGAAACATGCTGCCACTCATAAGTGGAGAGGTCTCACAAGGAGAACCCTCCTCAATGACATGGGAGGCAGCATCAATCTCCCTAGCTGCTTGCTCATAGTGTTGCTTGATCTTTCTATTTTTTATTACGATGGTTGGTGTGAGTGAGAAATGTAGAATGAGAGCTGAAACCTACCTCAAAGGTAGGGGAGACTATCTCAGAGGCCAAGATAGCCTTCCCCTTCGGGGTGACCAAAGAGGAGGTAATAGCCCTCACTAGAACTATGGCGAGGGAAATTGACTAAACATGTGCAGAAGCAACTAGCATTGACACTGATACTGATCAGGGTGCGAGAACCATGACAGCCTTCTACTTCAGTGAGGGGAACTCAGGGTCAGACGAAATGTGGAAGCGGAGAAGTAGCATCTGTCCTGCCACCTCCTCCCTACTAATAGTCATGAGAGTTGGCCTCTCACAAGTAACTCGGATGGCCTCAAAACCACGACCGAACTAGATCAGATGAGTAGTAGTCTTGGTGTGTATGGCCTGATCCAAGGCTAGATCCACACCTGTCGAGAAGGAGAAGATGAACTTGTTAGAAGACATCCTGACTGCACTATCTGAAGACGAGAAGGACCAACTCTGCTGAAATCACTGCATTTGTCAAAACATAACTGAGTCAAAACCTCGCATTGATATTTATCTTAACTTATTGACTTCTCAATTTTTATTTGGAATTTAAACCCTCACTTAACAAAGTTAGGTATGCTAAGTGGGGTTCATCAAATTTTGAAGAGATTTTTTTGATATTTGAGGAGAGACTTTGCCATAAGATTTTGATTTAGAACCCATACACATCAAATTTAAGAATGTTGAGTGGGGTTCAAATATTTGGAGAGAATTTAGAGATATATATGTTGCAATGTTCATTTAAAAATTTGATTTGGAAAACTTTTATTTAGCAAATTTAGGTATGCTAAAAGGTTTTCATTATATGTTTGAAAATTTTATAAAAATATCTTTGCATGTGAAGATTGTTTGTTATGTGTGTGATATATGTTGATTTGATTTGAAAATGGGGCCCTTACTTAACAAATTTAGGTATGTTAAGTAGAGGCCAAATGTGTTTGATATATGTTTGTTGATTGTTGATATATGTGGATTTGATATGATTTGGGGAACTCTCATTTAATAAATTAGGTATATTAAAGGGAGTTCAATGTGTATGTGTTTTGATTTGTCTTGGTTTGATTCCTCTTTCTGAAAAAGAAGGGGAACTCTTATTTGACAAATATGGTATGTCAAATAGAGTTCAAATATATGTGTTTGTATTTTGATGTTTTGGAAGTGAGCTCCATGCTTAACAAATTTATGTATGTTAAATGGAACTCACTTATATGTTTGCTTATTTATTGATATGTGAGTTTGTTTTATGAAGATTGAATTCTCAGTTAATCAAATATGGGTATGCTAAATGGAATTCAATATATCTATTGGATATTTTGGTTTTAATTTGATTTTTGAAAGTAGAATTCTCATTTAACAAATATGAGTATGTTAAATGGAATTCAATTATGTTTTTCTTATCTTGATTCTTCTTTAATTTTGAAAAAGGGAACCTTCACTTAATAAATTTGGGGTATATTAAGTGAGGTTCAAATGTTGATTTTAGTTTAAAAAGGGGATCTCCCATTTAACAAAATATGAATGTGTTAAATGGAGTTCAATTATATCTTGATTTTAATCTCATAAAGAAACTCTTATTTAACAAATACGTTTATGTTAAATGGAGTTGATTGTTTGGTTTTACTTAAAAAATGTGCTTTTAAAAAATTTATTTTGAAAATGAAAGGATTTTAATGATGTCTATTTATTTGAAAAAGAAATCCTCATTTAACAAATTTAAGTATGTTAAATGAGGTTTGATTATTTTTATTAATTTGAAAAGAAATTTGAAATTTTTATATTTTGCAAACTTTATGTGAAGTGCAAGATTTCGTTTAGAAAAAGTGCTTTTGAAAAGTTTTGCAAAAGACTTTACTTATTTAGTTTAAATTTTATTGAAATTTTCTTAAGTATGTGAGGAACCTTACCTCACCAAGCTAGTGGTAAAGAGATTCTAAATTTAGTCATCTCCTTTCATTAGTTAGTTTATTTTTATCTACTGGGGGACCCAATAGTGGTTTCAAGACCTACATGGAGTGAGGTCCTAAAACCTAAATGATGTTGGCCAGCTTTGCTTAAGGATGAAATAAGCTAAGTGCCAATGGAAAGAGAGATAGTCTTGGGCTTATATGAAATATAAGTCTACTATCAATGCTTGGAGACAAGAATTATGGCCAAAAAAATTTGTGGTGTTTATTTTTGAAAGTATATGAGGGACACCATGCAGATATGAGGTGGCACTTATTGAAGTGATTGGGTATGACATGAATGTATAATGTACTATCTCAAATGATAGAGACATCACCCTTCAATGGACCTAATCCCCTAATAAGGACTCCTAAGGCATGATGGATCGAATATACCAGAGATTTTTTTCCTACTTTATATGGATGAATAAAGCAGGGTTTATACTAAACTGGGTTCTAAGGTTCCCTATGGAGGCAAAACTCTATAGTTAATTATATCCTAAGGAAGGTGAGTTCCTTAGGAATACTCTTGATTAAAATAGACAATTATTATCTTCGAAGATTTCAATGATAGACTATCAATAAATTGGATATATCGGAACATCAAATGGGAAATTTCAAGGAGAAGACTTATTTTTGGAAGCCAAAGAGAATAGGTAGGGAATGATCATGATACTAGAAAGACTAATGAGCATTTCAATCTATCCTATGATTGGACTTTATAATTTTGAAAGTGACGAGAATTATTTTGTTAGAGTAGAAATTTTATTAGATTACAAGGGCTCAGGGAAATGCCTAAGAGGTGAGGATTTATGCTTATATCCTGAAGAAAACAACTACCTCGGATCTTAAATCTAGGGAGCTATAGCATAAACTGAAGCACAACCTAAATCTAAGCGAATATGGGCATAAAGTTTATCTCCATAAAAGAGGATAAATCACTCAACTCCTAGACTTATAACCACCTGGAGTGGCAGCCAACTAACTCCTCCTATGCTTTAAAATCCATGTCATCAAGTCTTATGAAATTGCAAGATAGTTGGGCTATTATTAATTTAGAAAGTGACTAAAGTCCTTAAGCCCATTCTCTATGAGACTAGAGCATGAGTGGTATGAACAATGACTTAGTCTACAAATGCAAATCTTTTTAAATATTATTTGATTTTTTGACCCTTCATTTTGATAAAGGATTTAAGATTTTTGTATGCCTAAATGCATGATGAAGTAAGTTGTTGGCTATATCAAAAGAGAAAGAGGGTGAAGCTCCATCAGTAGGGTTTGATCTCACAAGTCAACCTGTCCCCATCCGTGTAAGGACGGAGGCCCTCATTTTCCAAGAGTGAAAGAACATGTATGTATATTGTTAGACATACAACCATACAACTAAGGGGTTGTTAAATCTTTTAATTATTTTGATTTACATCTTAGGCTTTTATTGTGATATTATGAGTTATTTAAAACATTAGTATGAGTTATAGTTGGGTAGAAAATTTATCTTTATTTTTAGAGCTTAATCACATCCAGGCCACACATTAAAGCAAACATTAAGAAACTAAGAAAAATATGTTGTTTCTAAGGCACAAGCCAAACATAACACCAAACAATTTTTATAAAACTATCACAAAAAGAATAACAGGCTGGTGCGGTTGGGTATCACCATACAACCCAAAAAGAAAAGATGGGTAGCCGAGCTCTACCCTTATACAACCTAAAAAAAATGAAAGAATAGTTACAATTATAAATGAATGAATCCTATGGGTTATCTTCAAGTCTTCATGTCTTCATTCTTCTCTTTATCTTCTTCATTTCCTCCCTTGATTTGGTGGACTTCAAGGCATCACATGGCACTCAGGACTAAACCTTCTGGCCAATGCTCATCCTAATCTCTTATAGCACTAATTCTAATTCCTAATATAAAATTACATTAAAAGTAGAAAAAGTAAATCTAACTACACATGTAAAATAAGTGTTAGCTAAACACACATACAATCCCAAATAGTTATACATATAATTTGAACTTAGCACCTTACACATGGGTAACCAAGCCCACCTGTCCTAACTTGGATTATGCTTAGGGGGTTTAAACAACCTACAAAGAGAGCATTTATATTTATTTTAAGTACCCCTTAAGCATAGTCCCCTGTAAAAAATATCATTAGGCTAATTACGGCCAAACATTCAGTCTACGAAACATAGACCATAACATTCAGTCTAAAATAATATATCACAAAATAAAACATACATCACACTATGCACCACCCTAACATAAAGCTAGAAGTGGTGACTTAGTTCTAATATATCTATTAAGGCTTGTGTGGTATGCCCTAGATAAGCATCAGCATTATAATTTTCTAAGTATGAAAGACTTTCATTTAATATAAAGGGTTGATTTCACTTAAAGTTATTTAATTGATTTAAGAATTTTTAATTTATAAAGAGAAGAAAGAAGATTTCCCTCTTTCATCCCTACCTTGGTGTATGCTTTTTGCTGATGACATTCTTCTTATTCATAAGACTAGAGAGGGAGTCTAAGAGAAACTTGAATTATGGAGGTCAACATTAGAGTCTAAAGGTTTTCATTTAAGTAGATCGAAAACTGAATATGTGGAGCATAATTTTAGTTGTAGAAGTTCTAGTGGTAGTGTTGTGACATTAGGTGAACAAGTCATTAATAAGAGTGAGCAATTCAGATATTTAAGCTCTATTTTTCAAAAAGATGGTGAAATAGATGGAGATGTTATTAGTAGAATTCAAGTTGGATGGTTGAAGTGGAGGAATGCATCTGGCCTGTTGTCTGATAGAAAAGTTCCACTTAAACTTAAGGAAAATTTTATAAGATGGTGGTAAGACCTGCAATGACATATGGTGCAGAATGTTGGCCATTAAAAGAGAAGAATAAGAATAAGTTAAGTGTTACAGAGATGAGGATGCTCAGGTGGATGAGTGGCTTTACTCTTAGAGATATAATACGAAATGAGTATGTTCGGAAAAAAGTTGGAGTAGCTCCAGTGGCAGATAAGATTAGAGAGAGTCGCCTTAGATGGTTTGGCCACATAAAGCGTCGGTCATCCAATGACCTGGTTAAGAGAGTAGATGCATTAGATTTTTCTTATATTAAGAAAGGTAGATGTAGACCTAAAAAGACTTGGTTAAGATGTATAAAAAATAACCTTAGTATACTTGAATTAAATGAGAATTTGACACATAATAGGACACAATGGAGATGAAGGATTCAAGTAGTCGACCCCACTTAGTGGGATAAAGGCTTGTTGTTGTTGTATCCCTACTTTAAGCCACTTTCTAAAGCATGTTAATTTGATTTAGTTCTTTTTAATGAATGTCTTATTAAATATTTTAATTAAATGTGAAAGGCTTCTTAAGATTAATTTAGTTGTATTACTACTACATGTTATATATTAAATCATTCATTTCCGTCACTTGTAATATGCATATGAATTTAATCCTAAGTATACCTATACAAGCAATATGTTTTAGCACACTTGATGATGAATGTATATATATATATATATATATATGTGTGTGTGTGTGTGTGTGTGTGTGTGTGTGTGTGTGTGTGTGTGTGTGTGTGTGTGTGTGTGTATTTGAAGTTTATATTCTTTTATGCTATTGAATTATTTAATCATATTAGCTTAAAGCTCTACCTAAATGTTCATAGAATAATATATAGGGATGAGATTAAATAGGCACGTGTCATTGTTAACTTGGGAAGTGAGGTAATCAAATTACCTCCTTAGGGCTAGCTAAAGTCTCGTATTCCTGGGATGTCCAAACTATATTCCCATTTGCATTCAAGCATATGTAAATTTATATACATGAATATGAGAAAGAAAGCTCCAAATCACATGACTAATTAATCCAAACACTTAGTCAATTATGAAAGCTTGTATTTTTTATTTATAAAAGATAGAGGGGTTTTAATTCCATAATTGAATACACACACACATATATAAGATACATAGGCTAGTACATGCCATTGTTAACCAGGAAAGTGAGGTAATAAAATGACCTCCTTGGGGCTAACTAAAGCCTCGTATTCCTGGGATGCCCATACTAAACACTTGTTTTTTCTCAAATAAACATGGATGTATACATAAATAAAGGAAGAAGAACCATGTAAAGATTGCATTTTTATTTAATTGAAATATTTATGCATATGGATTAAAGTTGTATCCAAATTTTGATGTAGAAATACATATAGATGAAATCAAATAAGTATGAGTCACTATTAACCAGGGAAGTGAGGTAATCAAATAACTTCCTTGGGGCTAACTAAAGTCTCGTGTTCTCGGGATGTCCAGATAATATACTTATTAACATTGAAATACATGCAAACCCATATATGAATTAAGGAAAAGAAAGCTTCACTCCATACACTTAAGGTATAATCATATACATCTCTTATGTATTTATAATTATCATCACTACACATGTTATCATTCATTTATAAACTTTTACAAAATATTTGGATTCAATAGTGATAATAGCCACACATATATTAAATTAAATCAACACATGCAAGCTTTACATAAAGGAAATTTCATTTTATTTGATTACTTTTGAAATATATGGATGCATGAAATCAAATGACATACAATATTTAATATGATTGGAAAGAAATAAGTAAATACAAACATATGATTCATTCAATCAAATTAATTCTTAAGGAAGATCATACAAAATAAAATCATTTAAAGTAGACCAAAGCTTTTTAATGTCATTTTTATTTTCATATTTAATTTTATTTAAGTAATGTGAAGAATTCTAATCCCATCCTCATGTTTGTGAGTTAATTTGGTTTAATGAAAAATGATTAAATTGATTTTTATGAGTTAATTAAGCTATGATATGAGTTAAGTTCATTAATTAACCTTTACCTATGTTATCTTAAAGTAATTAACTAAATAGTTATGAGTCAATATGATATGCAAATGAATTGAAAAGTAAATTAGCAATGGTCCCATGAAATGAATGGGCCTAATGCAATTGGCTCACAGTTGATGGTTAATTAGATCAAAGAACTTAATTAAGTACACTTATGGTTTTCCCCCACATGTGAGCTAACCATAATTTCCTTAAATTTCTTTAAGTTATTGAATGCCTAAAGATCTACCCCTCAATTAATTGATTAAAATCAGATGTGACTATAATTTAATTTGATTATTGAAGTCTTTAATTAATTAATTTCTCTTACTTGGTTTGCCAAATTGATTAATTATCCTCCAAATGAAATGGACTTAAGGAATGGGTTGGGAAAGAGGTCCCAATTTTATTCCATGAGTCCTCTCATTTAATTAAACAAGATTTGAGGTGATTGGAACTTTAATTTAACTTATTAAATAATTAACTAGTTTATTAATCTTTAATTAATATTTTTTGAAAAGTGAGAAGGACTTAGGGAAAAGAGATTAGGAAAGAGGTCCCAACCTAATTCCATAAGTCCATCACTGTAAACAATGATTAAGAAGCCCAGTTAATCATTTAATTACCATCCATATACTTAATTAACCCTTAATTAAGTTAAGAAGGTAATTAAGATTTAATCAATTAATTTTTCTAATTAATTAACTAATAAATCCCAAGAACATTATAGGAGGTAGAGATCATCCCTCAAATAATCTCAAAAAGTTTGAGGTTAATTAATTGATTAATTAGGGAGTAATTAAGGAAATTAATTTTTTAATTAAACCCTAATTAAGTTTTGATTACTATTCAAAATCAATTAAAGAATTTTTAATAGATTCCTCTATGAAATATCTTTAAAATGAGTATTTATATGCATTTTTTGGATTTACCTATAATTTGTTATAAATTTGTGAAGTTTCAGCCTTAAAAATAGATTAATTAGCCTTAATTAAACTTAATCCCATCGATGCTGATGTGACACACTTTTCATGTGGCATCGCAGGATTGGCTATATAAGTTGTCACATCCCATGTTGAGTCAGCTGGCGATGGGATGTGCTTTTGATCCTCGCCTTCTGATCTCGAATCGAATGGCACAGATCAATCCCGCAGTGTAAAGGGGAGAAAATTAGATGATCTAATAAGATCTAATCATGACCGTCCATTTCAATCATGCAGAATAGATGGTGCGTGTTCCATCATCACATTAATAAGGGAGAACGGTGTCCGTCTGCCATTGTTCGTGTGATTTGAGCTCATCCAAGCTCAGATTGGCTCCAAATAGAACCCACACCATCGTATGAAAGGATCTAAGAGGATCCAACAACCAAGATTGGCTCACACACACATTTTCTTCATAAAAGACCAACATATTTTAGCTAGAAGTCAGTTTTTATGGAATTACCTCACCACAGCTAAGACTGGCGGCTCACACGCTTGAGGTAGCTTCATCTGATTGAGACAAAGCCTTGTTGAGTAGCAATTGTATCAATTCCATGTGGATCACTTGAAAGACTAACTCCTGAGCTTTGATCAAACTTTATGCTATGGTGGATTTAGAGCTCGGGAAATGATTCGTTTAGCTTCGATGAGGTGCAGGGATGGTGTGTATAAGAGGAATTTGAATTCGATTGAGATTTGATGGAGAGATGAGTGCCCTGTTTCAACTTCACTTGGGAAGGAGAAATCCCTATGATGGAAACTTTGAGAACACTTGGGAGCTCACTAGGGAGTTCGAAATTCACTTAGGAAGCTCAAATGATACCAGTGGTCATGTTTCCCATGCGAATTGAGGGGGTACCCCTCGATTGCTTATGCTCGATGGACGAATTGAGCTACTCATTTTCAGCTAGCCAGCCATCACCAGAGCGCCAGAGTTGTCTCCATCAAGTCCACTTGGCTTGTTTTGGTTGGAGGAAGGATTGGTAGGGAGCTCAAGGCAAGATTTGGGCTGATTACTCTCCTTGGATCCTTTAAGTTTTTGACTTATAAGGGAGGTGAGTTAACTCACCTTCCTTTGGTCCATGGTAGACCTAGCTCACATGGGTTGGGGTAGGTGGCAAATTCAGACCCCATTTGGGGTGTGTGAGGACTGCCAAAGGGAAAGGGGAAGTGAACTTTGCTATTTTGGGCAAAATCTCATGTGGGGTGGCATATCCAAGGGAGATCTCATTGGGTTTGGCTCCAATTGGGTTTGGGATGGTTTTGGGCTGACCCGAGATGGGTTTGGGTCAGGTTCCAAGTGTCCAAGGCTTGATTACAGAGGATTTGGCTTAATTTGATCCTTATAGGTCAAATTGGGCTAGGTTGGGTTAGGTTGACCAATTGGTCAAATTAGGTCAAACCAAAGCTTATTAATGGAGAACATCATGTGGATCCAGAAATTAGAGCTCAAGGTCCATTTACAAGATCTCAAGCTAAAGTTTGAGAAAATTCAAGAAAGAAGAAGGCTTAGCCCATCATCCTGCAAGGCCCATTTTATGATTTCATCTTTTTTAATTTATGTAATTTTTAATTTTCTTCTAGAAACTCCATGTTTGAAATTTTGAATTAAAAATTCAAAGCATGACATGTGAGGTGGTTGAATCCACATAAAATAAAAGCATGTGAAATGGGTGGATGGCATAAAATAATAAGGCAACTTATTGCTTCACATTAATGTGGCCATCCACCTTTCATTCCATGTTTTAAATTTATTCTTTTGAAAGATCTTTGTAATGAAAATAAATAGCCCCCATGATAGAATGAAAACAGATCTTTTGGCAATTACAAATTATTTGAGTCGTTCTTGTGGTTTGAGAGCTTGGTGGCCAAACCTTGACAATCCTTAGTGGGAGCGCTAGTTATCCAACATATATTCTTTCCTCACCTCTAATGCTGAAGTTCTCTCAATCTCACCAAAAGAAAGAATGCCCACTTTCATCAAATTTAGGATTCGTGTGAAGCCTGGAAGGGCCAAATTTGGTCAAAAGTTTGCTTCAATAAAGGGAGCATCTCAAGTGATGGAGTTGTCTTCAAACTTGAGAGTTTTTCTTGGACTTATGAAGTTAATTAATTAATTTTCTTTTATATGATAGTTTAAATACATATTAGTAGCTTGGAAATATATATATATATATATATATATATATATATATATATATATATATATATATATATATATATATATATATATATATATTAGCAAATTTATGGTGATAGCATAAAATTCTAATTAGTAAGCTCCATTATATAATTTAGTCATTTTCTGATTGTGTGAACTTGGCCACCACTAAAAAAAAATTAAAAGAACACCTTAGTGAGGTAGTGCTTTACCCTAAAAACAACTTAGCCATTAGTGCAAATCAAAATCTAATTGCTTGGTTTATTATCTTTGTTGTTATTTATGATTAATTTAGAAGTTCTCATATTAACATATGATAATTTACTTTCTTAAAAAAAGAGGCTTGATAAATTTGAGCATTTTTTTCATTTCATTAAAAATAATTGCATACATAATAATATAAGTGTGTTAAACTATCTCTCAGGATCAAGTGGAAAATGTGACTAGATTAGTTGATGCCTTAGATCTTAGGATCCATGACAATGAATTACAAACTCAATAAATATTAGAAGAAAATAAAATTTAAATGCAAGAACTTAAAGAACAAATTGAAACTCTTATAGCTCATCTACAAAATAATAGAGTACTAACTCCTCCTCTAATACATGCTCAGACTGTGCCTATAGAGATAGATGAAGAAGATTCATATCGAAACCATAGAGAAAACCAACCACATAGAAGGCCACAAATTGCTAGAAATGGTGGAAGGGGAGAAAATAATTTTAAGACTACAGAAGAATCTAATGATCCATCTCGAAGAATTAAAATAGAAGCCCCAACTTATGATGGTATATATGACCCAAATAAATTTCTTGATAGGTTAATTCAAATGGATGACTTCTTCGATTGATATAAAGGGTTCCTTTTGCTAAAATGAAATTGATAGGACATGCTAAAATATATTAGACAAATACTTTGGCTAAAGAACATAGATTAGGAAGGACAAATCTCACTTGGATAGAAATGAAAGAAATGTTAAGATCAAAATACTGTCCTAGGCATCATGATAAGAAGCTACATTGTCAATTATTAACTTTGAGACAATCATCTTGTAACTGAATACTTGAATACTTTTGAAGACCTTGTTCTAGAACTGATTGTGTTGAGAATGATTGGCAATTAGCCAATAAATTTGTTATTGGGCTTAGGACTGACATTAGAAATGAAGTTGAATTATTTGACCCATAATCTTTAGAGGAAGCATTTCATTATGCCTTATTAGTTGAACAACAAAAGAAATCTACTTCTATCTCTAAAACTAAAAGTCAAGTACCTTCCATTTCATTCCATAGATCTATTGTTGGACCTGCCCATCCAAATGACCTAACCCTTTGCCTAAAACTTCAATTAAAGGGAGCTCTAAGAGCACGAGAGAAGTAATATATTTTAAATATCATAAAAAATATCATATGCAAAATCAATGTAAAGCTCAAATATTATTTTTAAAAGAAGTTGAAAAATCCAATAAATGATAATCTAAAAGAAGTTTATGATGACACCCCATTATCTGATGAAGAATTGGAATTAACTGATGACCCTCAGGTTAATGTGATGAGATGTCTTACTGTAATTAAAAATGAGGCAGATGATTAGAGGAGAAAGAACATTTTTAGCATGTATGTTTTGTGTAATGAAAAGAGATGTAGGGTAGTTATAGATGGAGGGAGTGCTATGAATATCATTTCAACACACACCTTAACTCGAGCCAACCTAAAATCTAAACCTCACCCTAAACCATTTCATGTTAGCTGGGGTAAATCATACATCTCTTCCCATCACCAATCGATATTTAGTTCCAATTAAAATAGGAAGCTATGAGGATCAAATTTGGTGTGATGTTCTCCCTATGGACATTTCTCATATTCTCTTTGGATGACCTTGAATGTATGATATGAATGTCATTCACTATGGTAGGGAAAATACTTATATTTTTAAACATAATAATAAGACTATTAAACTCTTACCAATAAAGCCAGTAGAAGAAACAACCTCCATAGCATCACATAAAATAACTTCTGACTTGCAACCTAAGCCTTTATTGAAGAAAAATTCCAAACTTCAATTAATTATCATAAAAAATCATACTATTACAGTTAATACTAAAAATTTTTACTCTTGCTTTAAAACATCTATTCTTTATTCTTTTACCCCAAAGATACAAATAGTAGGTTTTGGAGCTTTACAAAAAGAATTTTTTAATCCATTTCTCCTTCACTTATTACATGTAAAAGAGGTCATACCAGACTCTAATGATACTCACATACCTGTTATGGTCTCTTCCATTCTTTTTGATTTTAAAGATATTACTCCCAATGGGCTTCTTGATGAGTTACCTCCTCTAAGAGACATTCAACATGCTGTTGAGTTCTTACCCGATTCTCAACTTCCTAATCTCCCACATTATAGCATGAATCCTACCGAGCATGTTGAGATTAAAAGATAAGTTGAGGAATTATTAAAAAAAAGGGTTTTATTCAAGAGTCTCTTAGCCTTTGCTCAGTCCCAACTTTATTAACTAAAAAAAAAGATGTAACATGGTGAATGCGTGTTAATAGTCAGGCAATAAATAAAATTACCATCAAGTATAGATTTCCTATTCCCTGATTATATGATATGTTAGATTTAATCTCAGGAGCAAAATTTTTTTCAAAGATTGATCTAAAAAGTGGATATCATCAAATTTGGATCAGATTCAGAGATGAGTGGAAGACCCCTTATGGACTTCACGAATGGTTTGTCATGCCCTTTGGACTTTCAAATGCTCCTAGTATAATTATGAGATTAATGAATAATGTTCTTAAGCCATATATAGGTAAATTTTTGGTGGTGTATTTTGATGATATTCTGATTTTTAGTCTAAGTGAAAATGAGCATCTACAATACCTACAAAAAAGTCTTTGAAATACTTAGACAAGAGAAATTATATATTAGTTTAAAAAAGTATTTCTTTTTGCAAGTTGAGGTAATCTTTTTAGGCTTTATTATATCCACTGCTAGACTTAAACTTGATCCTTCTAAAGTAAAAGCAATTTTAGATTGGTCATTATTGATCTCACTTTTGGAGTGAGCTCTCAACTTCCTCATCATAGATCTAGGACTCTTATAGACACTAAGAGTTTCTTAGTCTTAACACACTTCTAGTGATTAGGTGAACACTTAACCTAACCTTAGAGACTCAGAAGAGTTAGCCATAGGAATGGGTTGTGCCTTAAGAATTTAGGGGGACTTGCCTACCCTGTAGCCTAAACCAAATCCTTGCTTCCTTCTTTCAAAGCAAACCTAAAATTCAAATCCAAATTCTAAAATCAAATTTAACTTTAAATAATTGAAATCGAGGATTAAACCCAAACCCCAAAATCTCTCCCCAAGTCAAATGAACTACCTTCATGGGTTTAGCTGAAACTCCTTCAAACCACCCCAAATTTGGTTGATTTCTTTATGAATCAACTATTCCTTTATTTATATCCACAAATATAAATGAAACCCACCCTCCAATGACAAAATTTAAATCAAACCAAACCAATTCTCTACTTAAGAAGCCCTTTTTGACCTACATCCCTCAACTTGGTCAAATTTGCTTCCAAATCACTCCAAACTCAAGTGATTTTTCTTCATTTATATTTATAAATATAAATGAAATATAAATTCAAATGGTCCAAACCAAATCAAATTCCTAATTTTAACCGTTTTAGCCAAACTTTTGAACTTGGCTAAATGACACCCAAATCAACTCAAAACCCATGGATTTCTTCATGATTCAATCATTGATGCAAATATAAACATAAACCACACTTGTCAAACCTAACCCAGGTCAACCCAAGTCAAGCCCATGTTGACCTTTTTGACTTGAAAATTATCATTTAACCCAAAACCCATATGTCTCCAAACCACTTGCAACTGGATTTATATTTCCATCTTAAATCCATAGATCAACTCAACTAAACTTGGATCAAGCCATGATCGAGCCAACCAACCCATTTAGGTCCACTTGACCCAAAGTGACCTAAAAGACCTTCTTGCGCTAAGTTCTAGTCCAACCCAAATTGGATTGAACCAAGCCCATCTAAACCTTCAATCTGATCAACAATTATCATAGGGTGATCAATTGTAATGAATTGGGTCAAACCAAGTCAAACCTAGCCTTTGACCAAATCAACATTTAGCCCAAATGAAACCCAAACTAGCCAAAATCCACCAAATGCTAAATTGATTAAAACCATTGACTCAAACGCATTCATGATCAATGATTGAACATGACCAAACCCTCACTTGAGCCAAACCAAGTTCAATTGGTCAGTTGACCTAAGTTAAACCCAAATTGGCCTAAAGAGCTAAAATAGGTCAAATCATGATTTGATCCAAATTGATTTCAACCAATGGCTCAAGATCATTCCAAATCTCTTATTGAACTTGACCAAAGCCATAATTAAGCCCAGGTTGACCAATCGATCAACTTGACCCAACCTAGGCCAAATTGACCTAAAGGGCCAAATTTGCTAAAATTCAAATTAAATCCAAATTAAACCAAACCAAAGCATATAATCATTTTCAATTGACCAATTGAACTTGACTCAACATCTAACCCAATCTAACTTGGTCCAATTGGTCAACTTGACCAATTTGATCCTTTTGAACCCAAATGAGTCAAATACAAACCTAGGCCAAACCCACCCAAATTAATTGGACCAAAACATTCCAAACCATAATTTGAGCCTAACCCAAACCTTGTTTTGGACCAATTTGTTCAATTGTTCAAACCAACCCAACTTAGCCCAAATAAACACATTTTAATCATATGAACCCAAATCACCCAAAACCACTTTATGAAACCTTGGTGGCTGACCTAACTCGACCCAATTGGACCCTGGGTCAGCCCTAAACAAACCCAAGTCCATGTGGGACCCAACCCAAGGGGATTAACCATTGGACACCCTCTCATTTGCATTGGATCCTTTCCTTAAGTGGCAAAGCCACTTTGCTCCCCATGATAGCCATCAATTGGCCAAATGAAGTACTCCTAGAACTTCTTAGCCCAACCTTACCCACCCTAGCATCCGCCATGGACTAAGAGAACAAAGTCGAGCATCCCCCCTCATGGCTAAACCCATTGGATGCAAGGGAGATCAATTCCACACAATCCCTCCATATCAAGCCTTGAGACTCTTGTTACTGCCTCGACCACTCCTTGAGAGCCACGTGGCACTAATGGTGACCCCTTCGAGGACCTGGTGATGGCCTATCGGCAAAAATTAAAGGATGAATTCTATCCATGAGCAATTGAGGGGTATACCCCCTCAATTTGAGAAAAAAATGGAGGTAATTGCATTGAGAGACTTCCTAAGATAATTTTGATCTCCCTCAAAGCACTCCCAAGCATCCACAAGCACTCCTCTATCGACATTTCCCATTCCCAAGCAAAGATAAAACATGACATCACTCTTTCAAGCAATACTCCTCGTCAACTAAATTAAACTTCAATTCTTTGCACCCACACCATTCTCATACTCTGTCGAAGCCAACTGAACCTTATCCTAGCCTTCCTAAGCACCGGAGATAGGAGTTCGATTAGAGCCAAAGGCCTTTGCGTGTGTGGATTGGTCGACCGAGCACTCTACCCTAAATTGAACTCAAAGCTTTTCAACAGGGCCTCGCCTCAACTAGGTGAAGCTACCTCTCATGACCCACCATCGAACATTAGCTATGGTGTGGTAATTTTACAAACAGAGCCTTGTATGCAAAAATAGGTTGGTCTTTTATGAAGTAAATTTAAATGCCATGAGATTTTAGCTGTTGGATGTGTGCGTCTCTCTTCCCCAAAGGTGTGGGATGAATTTGGAGGAAATCTGAGCTCGGGTGAGCTTGGATCGAATAGGGAAAGATGGACGACATCCATCTTTTGCCACTCGTGAATGGGAGAGATCATGAGCCACTTATTTTATGTGATTGGAATGAACAGCTTTGATTAGATCCCATATTAGTTCCTTTATTTCCTTTCCTAAATTGCAGCTCAAATGATGGTTATTCGATCTTAGATCGGACAGTCCGCAGGAATGCACGTCCGTCGCAATTTGAGTTAGCCTTCGAATGTGACAACTTAAATAGCCAATCCCATCATGCCACATGGAAAGCACACCGCATCTACCTCAACAAGGCCTGATGTGATTAATGCTTTAATTAGGCTATTTTACTCAATTTTTAAGGTTGAAACTTCCTAAATTTATAACTAATTGTTGAAAAATCCACAAAATACAAACTTTAGCTCATTTTAAAGGTATTTCAGAGTAAAATCTATGAAAATTATTATTAATTGATTTTGAATAGTGATTTTAGCTTAATTAAGGTTTAATTATAATTTTAATTGGTTTAATTACCCCATAATTAAACATCCAATTAATCTCAAATTTTTTGTAGATATCTAGGGGGATAACCTCTACCTCCCTTAATTTTATGGGATTTTATTGGTTGATTAATTAGAGAAATCAATTAATTAAGCCTTAATCACTCTCTTAATTTGATTAATGGTAATTAGTGATGAGCATTGGTTATAATACCAAGTTTTATGTACATGTGATGCCTTCGGAGCAAGCAACATCCAAATCAAGCCAAAAGAAAGAAAGAAATGGAGCAAAACAAAATGAAGAAATGAAAGATGAAGAGGTGAATAATGAAGAATGAAGAATGAAGACCCCCACAACATTCATCATTTGTAATTATTATTATTCTTTCATTATACCAGGATGTATAAGGGTAGAGCTCGGCTACCCATTTCTTTTCTGGTTGTATGATGGTACCTGATCGCACCAGCCTCTTATTCTTTTGTGATAGCTTTATAAACTTATTTGATATTTTATTTAGCTTGTGCATTAGAAAAAGCATGTGTCTTCAAAGTTTATTTATGATTGGTGATTGTTGTATGGCTTGGATGCGATTAGGCTCCTTGGATAAAAATTAATTTTTCTACCCAAACTAATAACTCATAATTAAATCTCTAAAATAAGTCATAACCTCATGTAAAAGCCTAGACATTATATCAAGATAATAAATTAGAAACCCCTTAGCTAGTTGTTGTATGTTTAATATCATGCATAATCATTTTATTTCTCTCTTGTTAACAGAGGGCTTCCATCTTTGCCAGATAGAAATGGGCATAACCTTTAAGAGCCTATGATGGAAGAACACCTCTTTCTCTTTTTATTTGACCCATAATCAACTTCTCATGAATTTAGGCATACAAAATCCTATAGCCTGTGTCAAAATAAAGAGTCCCAAATTAAATAAAATTTGATAAGAATTTGCATTAGATTAAGTCACCATTCATTCCCCTCATGCTCTAGTCTCTTAAGGAGTGGGTTTAAGGACTTAGTTTCTTTTCTAAATAAGTAACAGCTTAACCATCTTGCAAAGCATATGATTGACCACATGGATTTAAATGGTAGTATGAGGGAGTTAGTTAGTATCTCTGAGGCGTTATAAGTCAGTGATTTACTCTCTCTTGTGGAGGTAAACAATATACCCACTTTTGCCTTAGATTTAGGTCATGCTTTGGCCCTCACCAAAGCTCCCTAGATTTAGGATCTGAGGTTGTCATTTCCCTTTGGGCTACAAGCATAAATCCTCACCTCTTAGGCATCCTAACAATCTTGTATTGTTAGAGAATAAGTCTAGCTTTTTATTAAAATTTCAACTCAAACATATAAATTTCTCCTCAATTTCAAATATATAAAGCCCAACCATGAGGATAGTGAATGCTCACTAGGCTTCTTATCATGAGCATCTACTCATCTCCTTTGGCTTGATAATAAATCTCTCCTTTGATCCATCCCATTTGATCTTAAATATAATTAATTTATTGATAGTCTATCTTTGAATTCTTTGGAGATAATAATCTACTTTAATCAGAGTATTCTTAAGAACTCATTTTCCTTAGATGTAATTAACTATGGGGGCTTGCATAGAACTTTAGAACCAGTTTAAATAAACCACTTTACTTTTTCATATAAAGTAGGGAAAAATCTCTGGTATGAAGACCCATCATGCCTTAGGAGTCCTTATTGATTAGGTCCATCATAGGGTAGTGATTTCTATCTTTTGAGATAGTACTATTCCTTGATGTCATATGATCACCTTAATAAGTACATCCTCGATGCATGGTGTCCCCCACATATACACACACACATAACCAAAATAAACACCATAGATTTTTTACTGGGATGGTTCCTCTCTCCATCTCTAGTAGACAATTATTTTCTCCAAGCATCGATATTGGACTTGCATTTTATCTGAGTCCGAGATTATCTTTCCTTTAGTTGGCACTTAGCTTATTTCATTCTTAAGAAAAGTTAGCCGACATCATTTAGGTTTTAGGACCTCAATTTGTGTAGGTCTTGAAACCTCTATTGGGTTCCCCAATAGGTGAGAACATAATTCATCAATGAATGGAGAGATAATAAAAATTTAGAACCTCCCCACCACTAGCTTGGTGAGGCAAGGTTCATCATAAAATTTAAGAAAATAATTTCTTTCACAAAATGACACTTTCCAAAAGCACTTCTTTTGAAAATAGCCATCTTCATTCTACATACTCAAATTTGTTGAATGAAGATTCTACTTTCAAATCATAACATAAAATTGAAACTCCACTCAACATATTTCACTATGCTAGAGTTGAGTTTCTCTCTTTTCAAAATCAAGAAATCACATACATGGCATCAAACATATTATTGAAATCTATTTAACATACTTAAGATTTGTTAAATAAATTTCCCTCTATTTTAGATCTTATTTAACATGTTATTTGATTCCCACTTAACATATCAAGTTAAAAGTGAGAATCTCATTTTCAATACATTTGATTCCCTTAACATATCAAAGTTGTTAAGTGAGAATCTCATTTTCATACATTTGATTCCCATTTAACACATCAAAATTGTTAAGTGAGAATCTTATTTTTATGCATTTGATTCACTTAACATATCAAGTTGTTAAGTGAGAATCTCATTTTCATATGCATTTGATTCACTTAACATGTCAAAATTGTTAAGTGAGAATCTCATTTTCATGTCATTTTGATTCACTTAACATATCAAGTTGTTAAGTGAGGATCTCATTTTCATAAACATTTGATTCACTTAACATATTAATTGTTAAGTGAGAATCTCATTTTCAAAACATTTGATTCCACTTAACATATCAATTTGTTAAGTGAGAATCTCATTTTCATGCATTTGACTTCCCTTAACATATCAAATTTGTTAAGAGAATCTCATTTCATACATTTGATTCCACTTAACATATCAAATTTGTTAAGTGAGAATCTCATTTTTCATATTTGACTCCCACTTAACATACCAAATTTGTTAAGTGAGCTCATTCACATATCACATTTACTTTCCTTAACACATAAATTTGTTAAGTGAGTCCCATTTTCAAAACATATATCAATCACATTTGACTTTCACTTAACATATCAAATTTGTTAAGTGAGAGTCTCTTTCACATTTGATTCACATAACCAAATTTGTTAAGTAAGAATCTCCTTTTCCAAATCATCACGTTTGGGCTATCACTTAACATGCCCAATTTGTTAAGTGAAAGTCCCATTTTCAAAAAAAAAAAAAAAACAAACAAAACATATATCAATCACATTTGACTTTCATTTAACATACAAAATTTGTTACGTGAAAGTCTCATTTTCAAACATAAATCAAACACATATGGATTCTACTTAACATATCAAATTTGTTAAGTAAGAAGCCCTCATTTTCAAATCAACACTTCACTCATCTCAAGAAAAAGGTATTTCATTAAAAAATAAAAAAAAATCTCAAACATATAATCACAACCTCTTCTTAGCATACTAAAACTTGCTAAGTAAAGGTTCATTCAGATCATTAATATTTTCAAACAAGATACACAAAATACAGATATATCCAAGAAAATCTCTCCACAAATTTTTGAACCCCACCCAACCTACCTAAATTGGTTGAGTATGGGTTCTAAAATAAAAAGAATCAAACAAAAGACTCTCCTCAAACATCAAAATCTCTCCCACTTAACATATTTGAATTGTTGAGTGTGGGTTCAAAACTCAAATCTATGTACTCTCTTGGAACAAATATTAAAGTAGAATGACTCAAGTTATATTTTAACACATGTAGTAACCTGGTCGGTGAGTAGTTCACTCTTACGGTACACATGGCTTCCCAGTTTATCTTCACTTTTTATTTGGGATGGATTTGGCCTTGGATCGAGCCTCCCTGCTAACTCCACCCATTTGGTATTCTTCAATCGAGGATTTGAGGGAGCACATGTCACTTGTGAGGGGGAAACCCTCACTACTGTCAGTCGGGATGAGGTGGTTGGGAAGAAGCCAGTCATTCGCATTGACATGCTCTTAGATTCTAAGTACCCTTCATTGAAGAGGAAGGCTGTAATGATTCCCACTCCCTGTTCTGAGATAGTTTTAGCACAGCATCAATTGTCCTACCATTGCTCCAGCGAGCTACTACCTCTCATGGTCACCCCAGGGAAGGCTATCTTAGCTTCAGATAGTCTCCTCACTTTAGTCTACTTTCTCACCTTGTTCACATACTATGCCATAATAAAGTCAAAGATTAAGCGAGCATGGGTGAGCAACGAGAGCTTGATCATCCCATGTAGCAAGGTTCTCCCAGAGGTCTCTCCACTTATGACCAACAACAAGTTCCAGCCCCTCTTGGCCTTAGATAGAGAGGAAGATTATCGGATGATTGCTGCTTCTCTCCCACCATTGGCATACTATGAGACATGGATAGAGAGAGGCCTATGTTGGACTTAGGGTCTATGCTAGGTTGGTGAGCATACAGGATGTTGAGTCTATTTGATTTGATCATTGATCAGGAGTGTTAGGGTGGGTCCATAGAGAGGGTCATGGAGGCTCCATACTTGGCGAGGGGGAGGCGATGAGGTATGCCGGGAGTGACCTCCATTTTGATGGATTTTTTTTGATCATCCCCATTGGCCAAGCCGTGAGATAGGATTGTTCTTCGGCCCACCGCAGAGAGATTTCCCATTGAGGAATAGTCGGTATTGCATTCACACCACTCCCCTCATCATCCACCATCACCCGTATAGCTCACAACATCCACCACTCCTGCTAAGATCCAGAAGCCTCCATCTAAGAGACCAGCCCCTCTAGTGATTCGGCTATGGCCAAAGGTTCCCACTCCATCTACTCCACTAACTGGGGTGAGGAAAAGTTCCCCTGCTTGACCTCCTACTTCAATCTTGGTGAAGAAGGTGGTAACATCATGGTCCCACCACCACCACCACCAAGTGATAGCAAATAGTTGGGGAATCTTACGTTCCCATGGTAGTAGATCTCCCAGGACACCACTCATGAGTCATGAGCATATCTCTTCTAGTGAGCATGACCCTCGAGCTATACTCCGGTGGCGGTGTTAGATGTATTTTCGGTGAGTAGTCCCTCCATTTACAGTGTTTGTCTTGGCATGTTTAGATCATTCCTTGGATGAGATGTAGCGCTTACTTTGTGAGAAGAGGAACTCTTAGGCGGTATCACATGACTTAAGGATGAGAGAGGGTAGCATTTGATGATGAAGATGACCTTCTTGAGGATTAGTCCAGTCCATGGTTGATACTAGGAGCTCCCTCCTAAAATCAATAGAGCAGGAAGGTATTGTAGTTGAAGAGGATGATGTCCATTCAACTCAACATCATCCAACTAGAAGGATGATCATATTGATAAAATGGGAAGAAGATTGAAGAGTTGATTGGCATCATTACATTACAATTGTAGGTATCCTTCTCCCTACATTAAAGTTGGCACACTTTAGATCATCTAGATGCATTCTTGATTAGAGGAAGTGGTAGCTTGCATAGAAGGTGGTGGTGGTAGCACCTCCATGCATGAAAAGACATTAAACACATGGTGGAGCAGTAGGTGAGAGGTGAATTGGTTCAAGCCTGAGGTGGCTCATCTGTTCTAAAGGGTAGACCCTACTTAGAGGAATTTGATGGTGTCCAATATCCTAAGTGCTTTGTTCCTTTGTCCTTCAAAATTTTTGATGGCGGAGAACCATAGTACATATTTAGGCTAGATGTTTATAATGTCTGGTAGCGATGCACTCTTATTTGCCTCTTCATAGGTAGCAACGCATCTTTGTGTAATTGAATTACTGGTTTGGTTCAGTGAAGACATTTGTTGAGTTGGAGCAGCTCTTTATTAAGAGATTTATTGGTGCTCACCAAAGGGTAACTATGGGTGATCTCGTTGTAGCTCAACAATACCCTAGTGAGTCTTTTGTTGATTACATTCTTAGATGGCACAATTTAAGTATAAAATGTGAACCACAGCTGTCTGAATAGCATGCCATTGAAATTATACTAAAGAATATCCATAGCTTGGCTACCTTCATACTTAAAGGGTTTACCATTAAGATATTTGAGAAATTAATCAATAGGCTATAAGAGGTCAAATACCTTTAAGATCGGTCAACCAGCCGACCACAGAAGGCATTTGAGAAGAAGCCGGGGTAGTCATGATAGTTGATAGGGGAAACAACCAGGTGCGATAGATAGGCCTTCCGTCTCTTTTCCACCACTCAACCGTCATACATACCACCTCAGTTGCCATAACAACCACCACCACCACCACCTCATCAGCATCATTAGTAGCAGGATTTCTATCCACCACTAGGTAACTACTACTTACCTACTCTTGTCAACAAATTGATTAAACCCTATTCATTCAAGAGGTAGGTAATCGGGAAGATCTTTAAAAACCTCTTAAAGAAACCTGATTTCTAGTTACCAGAGCCTAGGAGGTTGGAGGATGTGGGCAAGAGTCATGATCCAAATTATTTCCCCTACCACCGCATGCTAGGTCATGTCTTAGAAGTTTGTTTTACCTTTAAAGATTGGCTTGAGCGTAGCTACAAGTCGGGTGCCATTATCATCCATAATGAATACCTACTAGAACAACCCTCTAGTTTTGTTAGGGTAATCCTCGGGGATACACATGATCTTCTTAAGACAGAGGAAGGTTCAGATATCTCCCTATCTCAAACCTCCAAGAAAATTATTTTTAAGATTAGAAAGTTACCCTTATAGGTTCCTGAAGCAGCTCAAACCTCCAATTCTAAGGAAGGTTTGCAAGTTACTATGGATAACTTGAGGGAAGTAGAAGCCCAGCAGCAGCAGCGATAGCCTCGACTTGGTCGGGATAGCATAGTGGTGCAACCATCGACCGATTCCAGCACTCCTTCAACAGTTACAGCTACAATCCTTCCAACCAACTCTTCTTCTAGTACTGTGTATTTATAAATGTCAAATCCTTTCTTTACTTGATTTCTACTTTGTACCTTCATCCAAATCAAAGAAATTAATGAAGAAGAAGATTGATTCTGCTTACATCTTCTCTACTTTTGATGGTCTTGATGACTTTATTCTTATAGAAAGCTCTCCAAGTACTAATAATTATAATGATTTTGATCCACTCCTTTTTGATTTAGAAATGGATTACCCATTCCTAAATCACCCGGGTTTGCCCATTGAGATTAATTTGGAGTCATCCGACTCCGATGATCCTATAAGGGAAGCTGTAGGTGAACTTGATAAGCAAGTAGAACTTTCCATTAAATCCTCTCATAAAGTCACTGAAGTCAACCTTCATAGTGGTAAAGTTCTACATCCTAGGGTAGCACCTCAGGAAAAGGGTAAACAAGTCATTGATTCTAGTGATCAAGAAGCCCCTCCATAGGATGCTC
The DNA here is from genome assembly GCA_021442155.1 of Cymbidium sinense. Taxonomy (NCBI): domain Eukaryota; kingdom Viridiplantae; phylum Streptophyta; class Magnoliopsida; order Asparagales; family Orchidaceae; genus Cymbidium; species Cymbidium sinense. The sequence continues at coordinate 139,075,293 of CM038222.1, forward strand.
CACCTATAGATATGCCTATGGAGGATAAGACTAGAGTTGACTGCAATGTCCTTGCTTAAATAAAAAAGTTGCTAGCTAAACTAAGCATATATGATGCCCTTGTCTTATCCAAAGAGATGAGGAAGTCATTGATCAAAGCTCTTCTTGATCCAAGAATACGCTTAGCTCAGCTGACCGCTATTAGAGAGGAGGCATGTTATTCAAGAGAAGCCCATGGAGTTACATTCACTGATGAAGACCTTCTTTGGGGATAACAGAGCACAACCGTCCCCTCTACATCACAGTGGACATGGGCAAATTCGACTCTCGGGTGTTAGTTGATCCAAGTGCATCGAGTCTAAAGACCCTTGCCTACTTGAGGATCGACATCTCCAAACTCTGAAGAGATCAGATGATGTTGAGAGGATTCAATGAGTAAGGTGAGAGAGCTTTAGGCTCCATAGTGTTACCACTAGAGATAAATGGCTGGAAGATAGAAGCTAAGTTCTACATAATTAATTAACATACATCTTTCACTACTTTGTTCGGTAGGCCTTTGATACATGGAGATAATATGGTTTCATCCTCTTTTCATCAGTGCATCAAATTCTGAAGAGGTGGAATTGAATATTATGTCAAAGGAGACTTGAAGCCATTTTAAGTTAAGGAGGTTGAGATATATGAAGATGCAGCCTACTATCTTCCTCTGAATCAAAAAGTTTATTCTTGTGAACTTGGTGAAAGTTCAAAAGCCAAAGAAAAAATAAACAAAAGAAAAAAGAAAAAGAAAAGGAAAAGGAAATGAAAAAGGAAATAAAAGTACAAGTGAGTGAGAATCAGACACCGAGGAAGAAGTAGAGCCAGATATTGGATTCCACTCACAGTTTATTCCTCCATATGAACACATGGGTAGGATGGCTCGAACCCCACCAGGTAGAGGAAGAGGCAAGTCCAGAGGCAGTTCCAGAGGTGGAAGACCTCATTGCTAGTGGCTAGCCGGTAGGAGCTATGTTCCAGCTTATAGGAGTACCCCTGCTATCCATATAAACTTGGAGTCCAGTTTGGAGGATGAGTCTCATATGATTAGCACGCCAACCAACCCCTCTCAGCGGGACCCTTTGGAGGTGAAGTTCGAGCCAGAGAGTGATGAAGACCAGGCCTCCAAGCAAAGCATGAATGTACCAAATCATCATTATGTAGAACAGTCAGGCAACAGTTAGGAAATTTAGTTCTAACCTCACTTTCTTCCTAGAAATTTGAAGGTTTAGTAGTTAAGGAGGCCCCAAAGTCATTCATAGATGTCAAGCCAAAGTGATTTTTGTTGGGAGCATCATCCTCAAGTCAAGAAGCCGGTGTTGAACTTGAGGATGATTCTTATAAAGATTTAATACAATTTTCTTTTGATTAGTATTCACCTTGTGTTATTAACTTAGCAAAGAAGGGATTAATCCCATCTGCTTGGTCTAAACATAAGTCAGATTACTTTGAAAGACTATGGGATAATAAAAGTAGATATTCTCAATCAAGACCAGGACTAGGATTTGACATTGTGGGTCCAGTCGACGATGACGACCATTGTCTAGTCATCACCACTCTTTTGAGGTATGATAGGTTCTTCTAAATCATGCTAACTTTTATGAGGAGGTATGTTTAGAAATTTCAAATGACCCAAATGAGCTTGAAGTCAAAGAGGCACTGCCAGAGTTCGATGAAAAAAAATCAGATCAACCATTGATGAACTCAAACAGATCAACTTGGGAATAAAAGAAGATCAACGCCTGACGTACATCAGTTCCTCAGTGAATGAAGAAGAAACCAATAACTTAGTTAGGCTATTAGCTGAGTTTAAGGACTGCTTTCCATGGAGCTATGAAGAAATGCCCAATTTATCTCTTAATATAGTAGTCCACAAACTAGCAATAGATCTTAATGATAACCCTATCAAGCAGGATCCTAGTTGCATGCAATTAGAAATTAAGCAACAGGTTACTTCTGAAATCAAGAAACTAATCAATGCTGGATTTATCAGAGAAGTAAAAGACCCTACCTGGTTAGCAAGTGTCATTCTAGTTAAGAATAAGAATGGCCAAATTCACATATGCATTGATCTTAGGGATCTGAATAAGGCAAGTCCTAAAGTTGAATTTCCACTTCATAAACTAGAATTGATGGTGGACATTGCCATATCTCATGTAGTATTCTCTTTTAAAGATTGCTCATATGGCTACAACCAAATTAAGATGGCCCCGGAAGATGAAAGAAACATTACTTTTCAAACCTTGTTCAAAATCTATTGTTATAAGGTCATGCCTTTTAGCCTAAAAAATGCCAGGGCTACATACTAGTGGGCCATGACTCGGATCTTCAATGATCTCATTCATCATCAAGTTGAATGCTATGTTGATGATCTAGTAGTCAAGAGTAGAGAAAAGGAAGACCATCTCTTCAACTTGAGAGTAGTTTTCAAACGGTTAAGATAATTTATTCTCAAATAAATCCCTTGAAGTGTGCATTTGGAGTAGTTTTAGAAAAATTCCTTGGGTTTGTTGTCTGACACTGAGGAATAGAGATTGACCCAGAGAAGATCGAGGCTATCTTAGAAATATCACCCTTTAAAAGTCTAACTCAACTCAGATCATTTCAAGGGTGGTTAGTGTATCTAAGATGCTTCATATCCAACTTATCAGGAAGATGCCAGCCATTCTCAGCACCTATCAAAAATGATGCCAAGTTCAAGTGGGATGATAAGTGCCAACATGCTTTTGAAGACATCAAGCACTACATGATGACGTCACTAGTTCTAGCAGCCCTTATCCCGGGCAAACCATTGATCCTCTACACCGCTGCATTAGATGTCTCCTTTGGTGCGAAGGGAAAGAAAATGCTTTCTACTATCTCAGTCATTGTCTAATCTCTGCTGAGGTAAACTACCCACCTATTAAAAAGAATTGCCTAGCTTTAATCTTTGCATCCCAAAAGCTATAACATTATATGCTTTCTCACAAGGTGAATATGATCTCTATAATCAATCAACTACCATATCTCATGACACGATCAACATTATCTAGATGGTTGGCACGATGGTCCATGATTTTGTCATAGTTTGACATCATATTCATACCCCATCATGCTGTGCAAGGACATGCACTAGCAGTCAGCACAACCACTTCCTGCTGATTATCCGCTTAGTGATGACCTCCTTAATGAACAAATCATGAACTTAGGGACACTAGCATTTGCCATTGGGAGATGTATTTTGATGGTGCGGCTTTCTCTTAAAAAGGAGAAGAATCACGATATACTCTCCCAGGTAAGACAGGGGTAGGAATAGTTCTCCTAACTCCGAACCACGATGTGATGAGATTCTCATATCATCTGTCCAATCCATGCACCAACAATGAAGCTGAATATAAGACTCTGATTACTGATATGGAGTTAGTCATTACACTATGCATCCAGAGCATCAACATCTTTGAGGATTATCAGCTTGTCATCAACCAAATCGTTGGGTCTTACAAAGTTCTAAGGCCTAAGCTCCATCATTATCACAGATATACCATGGAGTTATTGGCTCAAATCAAGAGGTCACTATCTACAAGATCCCTTGATGAGATAATGTTATAGTAGATGCATTGGCCAAGCTCGTCAAGGAGTTTGCATGCCCAGAAGATGAGTCCATTCCTAAATATAGGCAAGCTACCTAAAGAGAAGTCACTAGCACATCAGGTGAAGCAAAGAGCCATTTCTTACGCTCTCATAGGTGGCACCTTGTACTGGTGGTCTTTTGATCATATGTGGTTACCTTGTCTAGACAAACACGAAGCTCGTAGGATCATGACTAAGGTACACTCAGGTTTATATCGAGTGCATCAACTTGGTCTGATGATAAAAGCTAAGATCAAGAGACTAGAATACTACTGGCCTTTGATGATTACAGGCTGCATGGACATAGCTAGGAGATGCCACTAATGACAAGTACACAGTGTGGTCCTACATCAACCACCCAACATTTTGCATCCTACATTGGCCTCATGGAAATTTGAGTGTTGGGGCACTAACATAGTGGGATCGATCCTCCTTCTTCCAAGGGTCACCGGTTCATTCTAGCTACCACTTACTACTTTTCCAAGTGGGTGGAGGCAATCCCACTCAGAGAAGTCACAGTGCTGCACTCAGTTTTTTGAGAACCATATCATATCTAGATTTAGGTGCCTCGATGAATTATATCCGATAATGCGCATTCAAGAGCACAGATCTTTTGCGGAGACATAACATAGATTGGAGATATTCTACCATCTACTATCCAAGGGCAAACAGTCTAGCAGAAGCATTCAACAAAACTCTCATCCAAATATTGAAGAAGATACTCGATGATAATAAGCGATAGTGACATGAGCAGTTGGTTGAAGCCTTGTGGGCCTACTGCACCATATACAGAACTCCAACTCAATCTACCCCATTCACTTTAGTGTATGGGTCTGAAGCTATTCAACCAATAGAATTCTAACTCCCATCACTAAGGATAGCTGTGGTAGAAAAATTACTATAGAGCAGAATGCCAAGCTGTGGTTGGAAGAGCTGAAGGTTTGGAGGAAAGATGCTTCCAGGCATGCCAAAACCTCGAGTTGTGCAAAGCCAAAATGATTTAAGCTCACAACAAGTTGGTCCATCCAAGAGCTTTTCAAGTAGGAGAGCTTATTTTAGTTCTAAGAAAATCAATTGTTGACCGTCGAAAGATGGGAGGTTAGTTTGAACCCACTTGAGAAAGCCCTTTTGCCATAGAGAAGGCCTACCAAGGAGGATCTTATCAGCTTATAAATTGATAGGGAGAGCACCCTATGCTTTCAATCAACTAGCTCTACCTAAAGATGTATCATCCATAAAATCTTGTTTGAAAATAATCATCAATAAAGCTTTCTTCTCATATCAAATTCCATCTCTTATGTGTTAGAAATATATTTTGCTTGTGAATCAACCATGGTGTGTTTAGGGTAGGTGTAAGAGAACTCGAGTGGCATCCTATCCCTCCACAACATAGATACAAACTACATTCAATCATCCAGTGCTATTAGGGTAGGTGTAAAAGAACCCAAGCGGCATCCTATTTTGACTAGCACAACTAAGTTAGGTGTAAGAGAACACAAGAAGCATCCTTTCTTGGGGGAGTCACATCCCTACATGTTTGGGGTAGGTGTAAGAGAACCTAAGCGGTGTCCTATTCCCTCTTTCATAACACAAACAAACACATATCTTTTATCTTGAGCTATTTTAATGTGGGAGCAAGCCCCCCGTGACACTCACTCATTAGCTGCACTAGGCCGGGCCGATATGCTACCTTGTTAGTGTGTCACCCCAATGGTCACTTGTCTGACGGATATGAGTCCTTGTGCTTTCTTTCTGACTTGCCCATTGTAAATCGATGAGGGCCCTACTAGCTTCATAGGCTTTACTGCGTAGCCAGTAAGCTACCCCATGTTGACTTTATTTAAGAGGATATAAGCCTACATGCTTTCTTCTTAGACTACCCATCATGCATTGACTGGGTCAAGTATATTGGAGGCTTAGGGTAAGTCACCTAGTGGCTCCTTTCCTCTTGACTACTTCAAGCTTGGGTTTAATCTTTACACATGACTCCTCGCTTAGTAGTCTCCTTAGGTCAGATAGCCCTTGTCAAGTTGAAGACAGACTATCTCGGTAATCAATTCTACTTCAGGGAGATGTAAGCCTACACGTCTTCTTTCTAAACTAATTGTCGCAATCCGACGGGTACCTTAGGTTGGTTGGTTATCACCATGCTGACAGTGACCCACTTGGTGGATATACCACTCTTGGCAGATGTGAGTCCTCATGCTTTCTACTTGAGTTGGCCACTGAATACCTACAAGCTTTCTTTTACAGAGTTTTGGATAACGCCCCCATCAGCACCTCCCCTATGGGAACTCTATTTGGATCACCTCCTTAGCAACCTTATTTAGACACTACCCGGGTTACTTTTGGATTGGACAGCCCCCCTTTCCTAGTAGCCACCCCTGTGGTTGGAGAATTTGTTCAGCGGATGCGATTCTCCCTTGGTCTAGTAAGTCTGAGATAGGATTAGACTGATATAAGCTCCTTCTCAGTGTGGTCCCTCACAAACCAATAGGGTCCATGAAACACAATATATATATATATATATATATATATATATATATATATATATATATATATATATATATATATATATATTCACTTGTGGATTAGGAATTCAAGCCCCGTAGAAGCCCCTTTCCCAAGAAGGCATCCTATCTTTAGGGTAGTGTCAGATGTTAGCAAAACTCCCTATAGGAATTGCCTAACTACTTTGAGTTGAGATAAGTCCCCCGGGTCGGCACTCTCTCAATAGTCACCCTTAGGCCGGGTTCAACTTATTGTGCCACCAACAAGTCACCCCAACGGTCATCTTTGCTTTGAAAGATATAAGTATATTACGCATTCTTCCAGCACGACCATCGCAAACCGACGGGTAGCCTTTGGTTGGATTCAATTTATTGCACAAGCGATCGATCGCCCTAATGGTTTTTTGTGTAGGAGCATGTGAGTCCCCATGCTTTCTTCTTAACTTGACCATTGCACACTAAAAGGCACCCCCTGGGTTTGTTAGTTCTACCTCACGGTCAGTAGATTATCCCTTTGAATTTGTAAATCTAAGACAGGTCTAGGCTGATATTAGCCCCTTCTTAGTGAATCCATCACACACCAAGGGGATCCATCAAATTAAACAAATAAAATTAGAACAAGTGTAATTCAATCAAATGACATTATCATGACTACTTCTGAGTTGATATAAGTCCCCCAGCGATGTTCATTGAGTAGTCGCCTAGGTTGGGTTTGATTTGTTGTATCCAACAGATCACCCCAGTGGTTATCCCTTACTTTTTGGATGTAAGTCTACTACGCTTTCCCGCTAGCACAACCGCTGTACACCGAAAAGCAACCCCTTTTGGTTGGATAGTTCTACCATGTGGCTGGTGAACTACCTCTTTAGATCAATAAATCTAAGATAGGCCTAATACAACATTGCCCCTTCTCAGTGCAGTCCATCACAAATTGAGAGGGTCCATCTCGAAAACTAAACTTAAACAAACAATCAATAAACATCTCCTAATGGGACATAGATCATCCCAACCACCCCAGTGGAGTCAATTGAATCCAACTCAAATCTGCATTTCCCAATGAGTGCACCCTCAAAGAAATTCAAATCTTTATCCCTACTGGATAACCCGAACCTGCTTCCCTAGTGGAAGGTTCACATGCCCTCGACATGAGTGGAGTTGCATTGCACTAAGATTTTGATTCCTTCTACATCTTGAGCTTAGGAGTAGATCATCTCTTTTAGTGTTTGTGATCCTTTAGACATTGTTGGTCATCTCGGTCAATACCAATACGTGCGGCATGCCTTATCAATCACATCACACCTATTGGGCTCCCTTTTGTTGACCTCACTTTTAAAGTGAGCTCTCAACTTTATCATCATAAATCTAGGAATCTTATAGATACTAAGAGTTCCTTAGTCTTAAGACACTTCTAGTGATTAGATGAACACTTAACCTAACCCTAGAACTTAGAAAGTTAACCATAGGAATGGGTTGTGCCTTAGGGATTTAGGACTTACCTATCCTATAGCCTAAACCCAGTCCTTGCTACTTTCTTTCAAACCAAACCTCAAATTCAAATCCAACTTCAAATGTTTAAAACCTAGGATTAAATCCAAACCCCAAAATCTCTTCCCAAGCCATATGAACCACCTTCATGTGCTTAGCCAAAACTCCTTCAAACCACCCCAAATTTGGTTGATTTTTTCATGAATCAACTATTCTTTCATTTATATCCACAAATATAAATGAAACACACCCTCCAATGACAAAATTTAAATCAAACCAAACCAATTCTCTACTTAAGAAGCCCTTTTTGACCTACATCCCTCAACTTGGTCAAATTTGCTTCCAAATCACTCCAAACTAAAGTTATTTTCTCACAACCTATTTATTCCTTCATTTATATTAACAAATATAAATGAAACATAAATTCAAATGGTCCAAACCAAATCCAAACCAAATAAAATTCCCAATTTTAGCCATTTTAGCCAAACTTTTGAACTTGGTTAAATGATACCCAAATCAACTCAAAACCCATGGATTTCTTATGATTCCATAATTCCTTCAATCATTGATGGAAATATAAAAATAGACCACCCTTGTCAAACCAAACCCAAGTCAACTCAAGTCAAGCCACCCTTTTGACTTAAAAATTGTCATATAAACCAAAACTCATATGGCTCCAAATCACTTGCAATTGGATTTATATTATTGCCATCTTAAATCCATAGATCAACTCAACTAAACTTGGATCAAGCTATGATCAGGCCAACCAACCATTTATGTCCATTTGACCGAAAGTGACCTAAAAGACCTTCTTGAGCCAAGTTCTAATGTAACTCAAATTAGATTGAACCAAACTCATCTAAACCTTCTATCATGATCAACAATCATCATAGGGTGATCAATTGTATTGAATTGGGTCAAACCAAGTCAAACCTAGCCTTTGACCAAGTGAACATTTAGCCCAAATGAAACCCAAACTAGCCAAAATCTACCATATGCCAAATTTATTGAAACCATTGACTCGAAATCATTTATGATCAATGATTGAACATGACCAAACCCTCACTTGAGCCAGACTAAGTCCAATTAGTCATTTGACCTAAGTTGACCGATATTGGCCTAAAGAGCTAAAATAGGTCAAATCATGATTTGATCCAAAATGATTGCAACTAATGGCTCAAGATCATTCCAAATCACTTATTGAACTTGACCAAAGCCACAATTGAGCCTAAGTTGACCAGGTCAACCATTGCTAAATTGACCTAAAGGGTCAAATTGGCCAAAATTCAAATTAAATCCAAATTAAACCAAACCAAATCATACAATTATTTTCAATTGACCAATTGAACTTGAATCAACACTTAATCGAATCCAATTTGGTCAAAGTGGTCAAATTGGTCAACTTGACCAATTTGATCCTTTTGAACCCAAACGAGTCAAATCCAAACCTAGGCCAAACCCACCCAAATTAATTGAACCAAAATATCCCAAACCATCATTTGAGCCTAACCAAAGCTTTGGTTCAACCCAATTTGACAAATTGGTCAACCCAACCCAACCTAGCCCAAATGAACACATTTTGACCATATGAACTCAAATCACCCAAAACCACTTTATGCAACCTTGATGGCTGACCTAACTCGACCCAATTGGACCCTAAGTCAACCCCAAACCAACCCAAGTCCATGTGGGACCCAACCCAAGTGGATTTACCAATGGACATCCTCTTATTTTCATTGGATCCTTTCCTTTAGTGGCAAAGTCCACTTTGTCTCCCCATGGATACCATCAAATGACCAAATGAAGTGTTCCTAGAACTTCTTAGCCCAACCTAACCCAACCTAGCATCTACCATGGACCAAGAGAACAAAGCCAAACCATTCCCCCTCATGGTCGAACTTATTGGATGCAAGGGAGATCAATCCCACACAATCCCTCCATAACAAGCCTTGAGACTCCTGTAACTACCTTGACCACTTCTAGTTTGCCATGTGGCACTGACGGTGACCCCTCCAATGACCCGATGATGGCCAATAGACAAAAATTATGGGGTGAATCCTGTCCGTCCATCATGAGATGAGGGTATACCCCTCATTTGCGAAAATCTGTAAACATTGAGACTTCCTCTGACAATTTCAAACTCCCTCAGAGCACTCCAAAGCATCCTAAAGCCCTCCTTGATCGGCATTTCCCATTCTTGAGCAAATCCAAAATAGGACATCACTCTTTCTAGTAATACTCCCCTCTAAATCAAACTTTCCTTGCTCCATTCGTGGTCACCAATCAAACCTTCTCCTAGCCTTCCCAAGCACTAAAGATAGGAGTTCGATCAGAGCCGAGGCCTTTCCATGTGTGGATTGGTCGATCGAGCACTCTACCCCAAATTGAGCTCAAAGCTTCTCAACAGGGCCTTGCCTCAACTAGGCGAAGCTACCTCCGATGACCCACCGCTGGGCATTAGCTCCAATGAGGTAATTTTGCAAACCAAGCCTTGTATGCAAAAATGGGTTGGTCTTTTCTGAAGTAAATTTGAATGCCATGGTTTTTTTAGAGGCAAACCAAGCCTTGTTGGATGTGTGCGTCTCCCTTCCCCGAAGTTGTGGGATGAATTTGGAGGCAATCCGAGCTCGAGTGAGCTCAGATCGAATGAGGAAAGATGGACAACATCTACCTTTTACTGTTAATGAATGAGAGGGATTGTGAGCCATCCATTTCGTGTGATTGGAATGGGAGGATCTAATTAGATCTTGCATTAGATCCCCTATTTCCTTTCCAAGACTGCGGCTCGAATCGTGGTCGTCCGATCTTAGATCGGACGGTCCACGGGAAAGTGAATCCGTCACCATTCGAGTTAACCTTCGGATGTGACAACTTAAATAACCAATCCTGTCATGCCATGTGAAAAGTGCGCCGCGTCAGCCGCCACATGGCTCGATAGGGTTAAGGCTTTAATTAGGCTATTTTAATCAATTTTCAAGGCTGAAACTTCCTAAATTCATAACTTATTGTAGAAAAATTCAAAAAAAATGTAAACTTTGTCTCATTTTAAAGGTATTTCAGAGTAGAATCTAAGAAAACTATTATTAATTGATTTTGAGCAGTGATTTTGGCTTCATTATGGTTTGATTAGAAATCTAATTAGCTTAATTACTCATTAATTAAGCATCCAGTTAATTTTAAATTTTTTGTGGATGTCTAGGGGTATGACCTGTGCCTCCTCTATTTTTTTGGGATTTTATTGGTTGCTTAATTAGGGAAATCAATTGATTAAGCCTTAATCACTCTTTTAATTTGATTGGTGATAATTAGTGAATGAATAATGGTTTAATTAATTACTTAAGTCTAATCACCTTTGTGGAATAGTAAGGGAACTTAGGGAGTGTGATTGGGATATTTTTCCTAATTCATTTCCAATATTTCCTTCATTTTTTGGAATTAAATTAATTGATGATTAATGAGAAAATTAATTGCTTAATTAATTAATTAATTTCCTAGACAAAAATTAGAGCCTAATTGAGTGTTTGAAATGACTTAGGGATTAAAAATTGAGGCTTTGTCCTTGATCCCTCTCCCTAAATTAGTTTCATCATCCTAATCAAAATGTAATCAAATAATTCAATCAACTAATTAATAAGCTTGATTTAACTCAATCTAAAATCCACTTCACACCAAAGCAACCTTTAATTGATCTTGGGTAGCTCTTTGGGTATTCAATAGCCCAAGGTGAGAGATAATGAAATTATGGTTAGCTCACATGTGTGAGAAAATCATAAACTAATTAATGATCCAATTGTATTATTCTTTCATTTCTTAGGAGCATTACAAATTTACTTTCATGTGATTGCATATCATATTGGCTTATTATTAATTAGTTAATTAACTTATGGTGATATAGGTAAGGGTTAATTAATTCACTTAATTTATACCTTAACCTAATTAAAACATAAAATCAACCAAAATATTCTTTATTTAACCAAATTAATTCACACATGGGGAATGCGATTAGGATTAGCAAACTGCTTTCATATTTCCTAAATCAAATCAAACTCAAAGTTAAAAATGTCTGTAAAGAATTTTGGTTTATTTTAAATAGCCTCATTAATATGATTGTCCTTAGGAATTAATTAGGATGAATGATATTCCTTTATTTCTTTTTATCATGTTAAATATTACTTGCCATATGAAATCATGCATTCATTTCTTTTAAAATTAATTAATGAAATGGTTTCTTCAAATTGCATGTGTTGACTTAAATTAAAAATAGGTGTGGCTATTATTACTATTAAATCAAAAGCTATTTTCAAAAGCCCATAAATTAATTATAATATATGAAGTGATGTTAATTTCAAGTATCTTTATGTTTGCATGTGTTGATAATATATGGTATGTAATATGAAGTTCTCTTTCCTTACCTTACATAGATTTACATGGTATTTACAAATGTATAGTTCATTTGAAAAGAACACAACATTTGTCTAGATCTATTCCTATGTATCCCTATGTTACAACGTAGGAAGAATTTCATATCACATATGTAAATCATGCAATCAAATCAAATGTGACATCTTGCATGGCTTCTCATTCTTGTTATTTTTTTTTGTATATTTATATGTATATAAGAAAAGTGATATATTAGTTTGGACATCCCTGGGCTGTGAGACTTTAAGTAGCCCTAAGTAGGTTTTGTACCTTATGCCCCTGGTGTAGAACAATGGCATCGTACTCACTTGAAACTCTTATACATATGAATGTGTGATATAACTAATGAATAAGAAACATGAATCAAGTAAATCAAAAATAAAATTTTTTCTTGGGTTTTTCCTATCCTTATAATTGCTTATACATTCAATTGTATTAAGAAAAGTGGTGTATTAGTCTAGACACCCCGGGGCTGTGAGACTTTAAGTAGCCTGAAGTAGGTCTTATACCTTACGCCCCTAGTGTAGAACAATGGTGACATACTCACTAAAAACTTTTATACATGTGAATGTGTGCTTAGCTAATGGATGGAAATCCATTTTTCTATAAAAAAAGACTTGCATTCATAATTCAATCAAATCAAATATTTAAATTCCAAACACACTTCTTTGCATTCATCATTTAAGTGTGCTAAGACATAAATTGCATGTATGGCTATGCCTAGGATTTAATCATATGCATGATGTACATGATGGAAATAAATGAATGAATATATGTTATATGATAGTAATTCATTCTAATTAATCTTAAGATGTCTTTCTTATTGAATAAGGTCATTTAGAGTGAACCTAAAATTAGGGTTAATCAAAACATGTAATAATCCATTGACTAAAAGAAATTAATTAATTAACTTGCTTTAGAAGTGACCTAAGGTAGGGATGAAAGAGAGGTTCCCTCTCTTTCTTCTCTTTATAACACTAAGTGGTTTAGTGTAGGCCATATGAAATAAAAGAAAATACTAAGTAAAACCTTCAAATCCATTAAATCACTTAAAAAGAAATCAACCCTTTATAAATTAAATCCCTCACACTTAGCAAATTACAACTCTAAAGCCTAGTTAGGACATACCACACAAGCCTTGATGTACACACTTTAGACTAAGTCACCACTTCTAGCTTTATGTTAGTGAGGTATATAGTTTGATGTATTCTTGTTTTGTGATGTATTATTGTATAATGGATGTTAGGGTGTATGTGCGTAGTCTAGATGTTAGACTGTTATTAGCCTAATCATGTTTTCTGTAGGGAGTCATGCTTAAGGGGCCACTATAATAAAAATATAAATGCTTTTACTATGCAGGTTGCTTATACCCCTAAGCATGGCCCAAGTTAGGACAGGTGGGCTTGGTTACCCATATGTGGGGTGCTAAGTCCAAATTATTCATGTAACTACTTGGGTTGTATGGTGTGCTTAGCTAACATTTATTTTGCAAGTGTAGCTAGATTTACTTTTCTTCTTTTAATATAATTTTGCATTAGGACTAGGATAAGTGTTATGGGGAATTAGGATGAGCATTGGTTATAATACCAAGTCTTATGTACCATGTGATGCCTTTGGAGCAAGAAATATATAAATCAAGCCAAACAGAAGAAATAAATGGAGAAAAAAAAATGAAGAAATGAAAGATGAAGAGGTGAAGAATGAAGGCCCCCATAACATTTATTATTTATAATCATAATTATTCTTTCATTATACCGGGATGTATAAGGGTAGAGCTCGGCTACCCATTTCTTTTTGGGTTGTATGGCGGTACCCGACCACATCAGCCTCTTATTATTTTGTGATAGCTTTATAAAACTGTTTGATATTTTATTTAGCTTGTTCATTAGAAAAAAGCATGCCTCTTCATAGTTTATTTATGATTGGTGATTATTGTATGGCCTGGATGCAAATAGGCTCCTAGGATAAAATTAATTTTTCTACCCAAATTAACAACTCATAATTAAATCTCTAAAATAACTCATAACCTCATGTAAAAGCCTAGGCATTAAATCAAGATAATAAAATATTTAGCAGCCCCTTAGTTGGATGTTTTATGTTTAATATCATGCATAATCATCTTATTTCACTCTTGTTAAGTGAGAGCTTCCATCTTTGCCAGATAGAAATGGGCTCGAAACTTAGGAGCCTATGATGGAAGAACACCTCTTTCTCTTTTGATTTGGCCCATAATCAATTTTTCATGCATTTAGACATACAAAATCCTATAGCCTGTGTCAAAATAAAGAGCCCCAAATTAAATAAAATTTGATAAGAATTTGCATTAGATTAAGTCACTATTCATACCACTCATGCTCTAGTCTCTTAGGGAGTGGGTTTAATGACTTAATTTCTATTCTAAATAAATAACAGCTTAACCATCTTGCAAATCATATGACTCGACCACATAAATTTAAAGCATAGGAGGAGTTAGCTAACTATCACTTTAGGTGGTTATAAGTTCAGCAGTCGGGTGATTTACTCTCTCTTATGGAGATAAACCATATAACCATTTTTGCCTTAGATTTAGGTTATGCTTAGGTCCTCGCTAAAGCTCCCTAGATTTAGGATTTGAGGTTGTCATTTCCCCTCTGGGCTACAAGCACAAATCCTCACCTCTAAGGCATTATAATAATCTTGCATTATTAGAGTATAAGTCCTAGCTTTCTAATAAAATTTCAACTCAAACATATAATTTCTTCTCAATCTCAAACATAAAATGCTCAACCATAGGATAAACTAGAATGCTCACTAGGCTTCATAGTATCATAAGCATCCCCTACTCATCTCCTTGGCTTTGATAATAAATCTCTCCTTTCGATCTATCCCATTTGATCTTCCAAATATAACCAATTTATTGATAATCCTATCTTTGAATCTTTTGGAGATAATAATTGCCCACTTTAATCGAGAATATTCTTAAGGAACTCACATTCCTTAAGATGTAATTAACTATGGGGGCTTGCCCCCATAGGGAACTTTAGAACTCGGTTTAAATAAACCATACTTAACTTTTTTGAGTAAAGTAGGGGAAATTTTTTTGGTACATTCGAAGACTCATCATGCCTTAAGAGTCTTTTTTAGATGATTAGGTCCATCATAGGGTAGTGATTTCTATCTTTTAAGATAGTGCATTATTCCTAGATGCCGTACCCGATCACCTCAATAAGTACATCCTCAGATCTGTGTGGTGTCCCCCTCACATATACACACACATATACACACAACAAAAAATAAACACCACACTCATCACCTAAAAGTTTTGCTAAAGTTAGAAGCTTCCATAGTTTAGCCACTTTTTATCGGAGATTTATTAAGAATTTTAGTACCATTATTGCTCTGATAATCAATATACCAAAATTAGATAAATTTTGTTGGACTCCTAATGCACAAAAGGCCTTAGAGAAAATTAAAGTTCTTATTTCTTCTGCATCAATCCTTAGGCTTTCTGATTTTTCTAAAGCCTTTGATGTGACATGCGATGCTTTAGGAATTATAATAGGTGTAATTTTAAGTCAAGAGAATCATCCTATCGTATTCTTTAATAAAAAGTTAAATGAAGCCAAACAATGATATTCCACTTATGATAGAGAGTTTTATGTTGTAATTCAATCCTTAAGGCATTAGTGACACTATCTCTTACATAGAGAATTTATACTTAATTCTGATCATCATGCCTTAAAATTCATTAATACTCAATAAAAATTAAGTCATAGGCATGCAAAATGGGTTGAATTTTTATAAGATTATTCTTTTATTCTAAAGCATAAGCCTGAAATTTAGAATAAACCTGCTGATGCTTTATCTAGGGTAAACCTATTGATTTCCTATTTAGAATTAAGAATCTAAAGATTTCATAGAATTAAAGCTGATTATATTGTATGCCCTAACTTTCACCTAATTTATCTTGAATGCCTAGATAAACCAATAACTTTATAAGGAACATTCTTATTAACAAATGGATATTTATATAAAAAAACAAATATGCATTCCTCGATCTTCTCTTAGAGGATTCCTTATCATTGAGTTACATGCTGGAGGTGTAGCTGGTCAATTTGGAAAGGATAAGACCATATGTTTATTAGAAAAAAAGATTTTATTAGCCTTCATTAAAATGAGATGTTTAAAAATTAGTGGCTCAATGCTTAATTTGTAAACAAGCTAAAACTATCAAATAAAGGTCTGAACAATACACTTCCTTACCTATTCCTTATAAGCCTTGGGAAGACCTCTCAATGGATTTTATTCTAGGATTACTGATGATAACTTGAGGACATGATAGCATTTTTGTTGTAGTGAATAGGTTCTCAAAAATGGTTCATTTTTTACCTTGTTCAAAAATAATGATGCTTCTTATATAACCAAATTATTTTTTAAGAAAATACTGTGAATCCATGGTCTAGGTACCAAATTAAAATTGGGATGTTAAGTTTAGGAAATTTGGACATAGATGTTAAGTTTGCCTCATATTTTTGGAAAATATTAGGTACCAAATTAAAATTTTCTTCTACCTTTCACCTACAAACTGATGGACAAACTAAAGTAGTCAATCGTACCTTAGGAAATTTGCTTAGATTCTTGGTAGGTGAAAATTTAGGAAATTGGGATTTACATTTACCAATCTTAGAATTTGCCTATAATAGTATTGTTTTTAGAACTACAAAAAATTACCATTTGAGATAGTCTATGGTCAAAACCCACGATGATCGATAACAAACCTACCATCTCATGTATTTTTTGACGTAGCATTCTCATTTTTCTAAGAATTTTCATAGCCTCCATGAAGATATAAGAAAGAAAATTACTATAAGTAATAAAAATTATGCTTCTAAGGCAAATCATAATCATTCAATGAAAGAGTATAAAGAAGGTGATTATGTATTGATTCGCATTAGGCCTGAGTGTTATCAAACCATTAAATATAAGAAATTACATGCATGAGATTGTGGTCCATTTAGAATTATTAAGAAAATTAGAATTAATGCTTATCACCTTGATTTTTCTATTGATATGCTCATTCATCGAGTTATTAATATTGAAGATATTCTATCCTATGAAGGAATTAACAAACCTCCACTTGTTCAGTCTAACTCTTTAGTAGGAGATATACCACCATATTTATAGAAGCCCTCTTTCTTTGAAGTTGACTATATTATCATTGAGGAAGCACCATTAATCCAGCTTTTGAACATCATTTTCTAGTTTGTTAGAAGAATAAGCCACCAGCTGAAGACACATGGTTGACCCGTACTGATTTGGAGACTTTAGCCCCATAATAGTAAAATGCTTCATAGATTTCAACTATATAGAGAAAAGTTCAATTAAGCCCTGGGGAGTTGAAGTAGAACATCATGTGGATCCAAAAATTAGAGCTCAAGGTCCATTTACAAGATCTCAAGCTAAAGTCTAAGAAAATTTAAGAAAGAAGAGGGCTTAGCCCATTAGCCTGCTAAGGCCCATTGTATGATTTCATATTTTTTATTTATTTATGTAATTTATAATTTTCTTCTAGAAACTTCATGTTAAAATTTTGAATTAAAAATTCAAAGTATGACATATGAGGTGGTTGAATTCTCATAAAATAATAGCATGTGAAATGGGTGGATGGCATAAAATAATAAGGTAACTTAATGATTCACATTAAAGTTGCCACCCACCTTTTCCTCCATGTTTTGAACTCTTTTCTTTTAAAAGATGATTGTAATGATTATAAATAGCCCCCATGCTAGAATGAAAGGAGATCTTTTAGCAATTACAAATTATTTGAGTTGTTCTTGTGGTTTGAGAGGTTGGTGGCCAAACCTTGGCAATCCTTGGTGGGAGCGCTAGTTGTCCAACATATCTTCTATCCTCACCTCCAATACCAAAGTTCTCTCAATCTAACCAAATGAAAGAACACCACCTCCATCACTTGGGTTAGGTTTAAATGATTAGTTGAAGTGTTTTGGTTCAAGTGGTTTTAATTAATTTTGCCTAGGTTTGATTTTGGCTCATTTGGATATTTTAAGTCAAAAGGGCTAAGTTGGGTTTGACTTGGCTCATTTAGATTTCATTTATATTTGGATAGGTGATTGAAGGAATGATTGATTCAAGAGAAAATCCATTAATTTTGGCTTGATTTAGATGAGTTTTGGTTAAGTCCAAGAAATTAGCTTAAAGGGTTCAGATTAAGTTTTGATTTGATTTTGAATTCAGTGTTGATCATTTCAATATATATATATTTAATTTATATTTGGTAAGATGATTGAATATATAATTGACTTATGAGAAAATCACTTGGGTTTGAAGTGATTTGAAGGAAAATTTGGCTAAGTTCATGAAGGTAGACCCATGTGGCTTATAAGGGAATTTGATTTAGTTTAGTTTAATTTTTATCATTGGAATGTGGATTTCATTTATATTTGTGTAGATGATTAATTATATAATTTATTTATAAGAAAATTAATTGATTTTGGGTTGAATTGGATTAAGATTTGGCTAAGCTCATGGAGGTAGGTCCATATGGCTTAGGTAGGGTCTTGGCTTGACTCGACTTAGTTTGATTTAGTTTTGATCATTTGAATATAGATTTTATTTATATTTAAAAAGATAATTAATGGAATAATTGATTTGTAAGAAAATCATTTGATTTTGACTTGATTTGAATGAGATTTTGGTTAATCTTCATGAAGGTGGATAACATGGCTTAAGAGGGATTTGGAGCCTGAATTTGATCTTGGTTTTCAATCATTCAAGGTTGAATTTGGATTTGAACATGATAAATGATTGAGGGATTGAATTGATCTGGGAAAAAAATCAATTGAGTTGAACTGAATTGGATTTGGCTAGGGTCAAGTCCATGGAATCTAATCATAAGGCTTAGGGAGGATTTTTGAGCTTGGATTTGTTCATGGGATTGATTGTGAATTTTGAAAACTTGAATTTGAATTTGAATTTTGGGGTTCAGTTTGAGAAGGAGAACATGGATTGGGTTTAGGCTATAGGGTAAGCAAGTCTCTCTAAGTTCCTAAAGCATAACCTACTCTTATGACTAACCATTCTAAGTCTCTAGGCTTAGGTTAAGTGTTCATCTAATCACTAAAAGTGTCTTAAGAATAAGGAGCTCTTAGTGTCTATAAGTGTACTAGATCTATGATGATGAGGTTGACAAAACTCTCCAAAACTGAGGTCAATAGTAAGATAGATCGATCTCTTTGTACTAATCTGATGAACTTGTCCTGCATTTGTCTCCTAGCTGAGAGGGGTACAAACCAATCTCTACAGGCCTTCACAGAATCCTCTCATAAAATAAGATTGCAAAGGTTTTCTCCAAAATTTTCTTGTAATTGTCCTCGCCACCATCTCTCAGCTTCGCCTTCAAAAGCAAAAGAAGCTAATGCAATTCTTCTTTCTAGAGGGCAAGACATACTTTCTAAAATTTCCTCTATCCGCATCAACCAATTTTTTGCTTCTATGGGTCCACCTATTCCTCAGAAAAGAGGTGGCCTCATATCTTGAAATAATTTAAGGTATTTATTCATAGGATTTTCAACACTTCCACTAGCTTGAGTCTGGTGATTTTGTATCATCTGAGTCATTGCTTCCATCATTTTAGTAAATGCATCTACAACAAGTGAAGGGGGTTGCACCAAATTCTGGTGTTTAACAGTTTGTGCCTCTTTATTTTCACCCATAGCATCTTCCTGAATTGCACCAAATTTATTTATAACCATTATGCATCAATTAACATAATCATATGTAAATCTCTTCATAAAAATTACCATCTTCCAAATGGCTCTTTGATTATAATCATACTTATATCCCTAATGTAAAATATACTCTAATACCACTCTTGTCACGACTCGACCCGAAAGCTTAGAATACCAATGCGGGAACGGACGGTCAGATGAATAAAAAAAGGAAAAACTTTACTTAACATCTCCAATAGAAATAAAAAATGTGCAATTTTTTATGTAAGAGCCACTAAAAATTCAAATCACATTTAATAAATTCGTCCACACATATAAAATATCCACCAACATAAGTAATATAAAACATAATATAAAACATAAACCAACATAATAGTAATCTCTTGAAGTCCCTCTACGATGGTAAACATAATCATCCCTTTTATCATCCATCTAGTTAGGAACGTTACCTGAAAAAATATAAACAAATTGTAATTGAATAAAATTTTCAGTGGATAAATTATGCTTTTACATTATAGTAAAATAAGAAGGCATAAATAGTATGCATGACAGGTTTGGCTATAACATGAACATTATGTAAAAAGTGTTCAAACAGACCAACATATAATAGGCAAATGAAAATAAATATTTCTTAGAAATTTTATTTTTAATTTATCATTCATTTCAAGAGTCACCATCAAAACTTTTTCTATAAGAAACCTATTCCATAACTCATCCGAATGACAAGTAACCATTTTCATTTACTTTTTTCATGCATGGGTATATTGCATCCCCAACCAATACCATAAGGAGGTGAACTCTACTTTCAGACATACACATACATATTATCTCAAAATAGTAAATCAGTTAATTATGTATAATGACATAAGTAATAACATGATCTAACATTCAGGTTGTTCATTCAATATGGAGAAAATGAGAAAATAAATCATAATTTGAAGTACATAGATAATTTATAACCATGTACAAATACATTCCATCACATGAAAAATAAGTAAGCTTTTATCATAAATATAAGAACATAATTACCCACTTTAGTGTGAAGCTTTCCCTTGAATCTTCTTCCTTTAACACTTCTTTTCTTAATTTGTGTATTTATGGAATAAATACATTGATTATAGAATCTTTATTATAAAATTTTTATTATTTACCTTCCTTCAAGTTTAGTTCATATCATATATCTGACATAGTTTCATTAAATTCAATTACCACTTTAATATTATTTTATGTATTTAATTTTTATTAATTTAATATGAAAATGACTCTTCTAGTCTTCACAATATAAAGGAAACAACTGAAATTTTAATTAATCTAGTTCACATAAAATTTAACTACTGAGTATATAATAATAACTTAAGATATATGAAAAGAGATGGTTTGACAAAAATATAAAAATTACTATAAATAAAAGATAAGGTTTTTTTTTTAAATTATATTTGTGATTCATAAATTAAATATCATCAATTTGTTATCTTTAAACTGTAGATCAAGTAAGTTTATCAATATTTTAAGTTATTAAAGGATAAGGTTTAAAGTGGCTTAATATACAAAATTTTACTTTCATTTAGTATTTATCATTCCTCTTAATATGATTCATAATTAATTTAACGGTATTATAAATTATCATAGGGTTAAGGTTTCATTTATTTTGTAATTATAATTTACATGATAATTAAATTAAAAATATAGTTGGCATTGTGCAAAAATCAAATTACTCGTTGTTCTAAGTTTTTTTTATTTTTATTTTTTATATGAGCAATATACATCATATAAAATTTAAAAATCATAGAACCATACCTATAAATTTGTAAAGTTCATTTTTTCACCTTTGACTCTCTCATATTCATATCAATTTCTATTAATTTTGACAATCATTATTTAGGATTGAAATGGAGATTTTAGAATTTACAATGAATTTATAATTTAAAAACAAAAACTTTAAATTTAGAAATTCCTAAACCCTAAACCCTTACCTTATTTATTCCTCCCTGTTTTGCCCTAAGCCCTCAAAGCCCATCGCTCTCTCCCATTCGCACACAAGGTCTCTCTCCTCCTTCTTCTCTATCGGTCACTGATGCTCGGAAAGGGCTCTCCTCCTTCTTCTCTCTCTAGGTTCTTTCTTGCTAGTGCTACTTGGAAGGCTCTCCTCCTCCTTCTCTCTTAGTCTCTCTCTTTCTCTCTCTCAGTCTCTTTTTCATGTGTTTTGGGAGTTCAGTTTTGGTGTCAAAACCGAAACCAAGCCCCCCTTCGATTGTTCTATTCGCGGCCAACCATCGCAATGGTTGAAAAAAATTTTTTTTTCTCTCTTTTTTTTTTCTTTCAGTTTTTCAATTATTACACAGATAAAGGATTATTCTTTATTGAACTAGTAGGTTGTCAATGAATATGAGCAAATAGAGTTGTTTCTTCTATAGGTGTGAGCATTAATACTAGGTCATCATAAAGTGGATGATCTCCGAGTTCAAATGATATTAATGTATTAATAGAAATATTAATGTCAAAACATGTGTATAGGAGAAAAGTTGTAAAATAATGAGGAGCAGAAGATGATAAATAAATAAAACTTGGTTTGATAAAAGTGACATTTTCAAAGAAAGTAACATGATGAGAGATAAATTATATCATACTACATGATTTTAACAATGATAGCCATTATATGTAGAATTTAAAGTATATTAAGCTTATGTGCTTGAAAGACAACTTTTTAAATAGAAATAGAAAGAATTTGATTTATTATACTTATTGTTAGCAAAGTAGTTTCTCCTTAAAATTATTTGAGATTGATGCCTAAGGGAAGCAAGATAACATAATATACAAAATTTAATAATGTTTGTATTTAGCTTGATCATCTTGTTCAAAGCTGTTTAGAAAAAAAAGCATTAAGATAAAATATTGTGTTGGCATAAGAGTTGGAGTAAGGTGGAGTCCCTGCATTCTATATTAGTATTAGAATGAAGGGATTTAAATTGATAATAAGGTTGTGTATGAACCAATATTTGATATTGTTTGGAATAATTTTAAAATAAATGTAGATAAATAAAATGATAATAAAAATAAATGAAAGTGAGAAAATATCATGTGTCATCTATGATAAGGTGAGGAGCATGATCTTAGCCATCAGAGTAAAAAGATCAATATGTGCAATAGTATATAAGAAATTATTATAAAATACACATTGTTTAAATAATTAACAAAAGAGAATGAGTTATATTATGGTAGAGGAGAACTAAATGACAATTATATGTTTATGAGGAAAACTAAAGAGATATGCCCCCACATATAAATACTAAAAATTGATGTAGAGTTGACAATAGGAACAAATATTATATTAAGTTTAAAAGTTGATATAACATTTTGTAGTTAATGGTAGCAATATTCCTATATTAGTGAGCATAAAAAATGAAATCATCCATATGCTTTATTCTGAGAATCTACTTTATTTGAGGTTATTATACTTAACAACTGGAGTTAAAAACATTATTTTCTAAAGTCATATAACCACCCATATGCCTAAGGGAAGCAAGATAAACATAATATAAAAAATTTAATAATGTTTGTATTTAGCTTGATCATTTTGTTCAAAGTTGTATAGAAAAAAAACATGAAGATAAAATATTGTGTTGGCATAAGAGTTGGAGAAAGGTGGAGTCCTTGTATTCTATATTAGTATTAGAATGAAGTGAATTAATATGATAATAAGGTTGTGTATGAACCATGATATTAAAATGTGAATATATTTGATATTGTTTGGAATACTTTTAAAATAAATGTAAATAAATAAAATGATAATAAAAATCAATGAAAGTGATAAAATATCATGTGTCATCTATGACGAGGCGAGGAGCATGATCTTAGCCATCAGAGTAAAAAGATCAATATGTGCAATAGTATATAAGAAATTATTATAAAAAGGAAATACACATTGTTTAAATAATTAACAAAAGAGAATGAGTTATATTATGGTAGAGGAGACCTAAATGACAATTATATGTTTGTGAGGAAAACTAAAGAGATATTCCCCCACATATAAATACTAAAAATTGATGTAGAGTTGCCAATAAGAACAAATATTATATTAAGTTTAAAATTTGATATAATATTTTGTAGTTAATGGTAGCAGTATTCCTATATTAGTGAGCATAAATATGAAATCATCCATATGCTTTATTTTGAGAATCTACTTTATTTGAGGTTATTATACTTAACAACTGGAGTTAAAAACATTATTTTCTAAAGCCATATAATTATTAAAAAAAAAAGATTTAAAGAGAATATTAGCTAGTGAATAAGTGTGAGGAGAAAAATTGGAGATTAAGACATTACTAATATGAAAGATTACGAGGACTCATCTATAGCATGTATCAAGAGAGTAAAGAATATAAAAGTCCTAGTAGAGCATGATCATGATTTAATTTTCATGTAATTGCTACAATAAAATACTAATCGCAAGTATATATGATAATAAACATTAATGAGATACAATGGATTAAAATTTATGTTAATCAAAGAGAACCTATATATTATTTATAGAAAGAGTAACAAAATGAAATAAAAAGACTTAGTAATGGTGACAGACAATATACGAAGAAAAATAATATTCCAATAAGTCTTGATAAGAAAAATTTGTGTAGCAAGACAAAAAAAATTATAATATTACCTAATGTATTTAGATATTTTCTTGAAAGGTAAGGCCCTAAGAAAGTGATGTTGTAGTTATTACTGATGAAGATATATTTTTATTATTATAGATATTTCTTAATCATAGAGTGCATAAATTACATGTATTTTATTGGAGATATTGGAGCACTGTAATTATTTTATATAAATATTTTTAATGAAAATAACATGTATAGACACACACACTCACATAAGATGATGACTCCTATTTTTTATATTATTTTTGGTGATTTAATGGCTCATGTAATTAAAAGAAAAAAGTTAATTCTTTCATATAAATTATGGGCAAACCCTCATTACATAGTTAACTTGGTATGACTTATAGTGAGGTAGAAGAAATATTAAGTTATTTTGTAATGTGTTTTATTATGAGTTTCATTTCATTATTGTATCACTTCTTATAATATTTATACAAATATTGAGTCAATGAAAAATAAATTTGTTCTCTTGTAAAAGCTTATATCTACAAGGAGTTGGTATTACTTACTTTTGAATTGATTTATGAATCAATCATAATTATATCAATTCATATTTTATTTCTTATTTATCCACATCCTTGCCATCTTCTCAAAGTATTAACTATTGTAAACATGAGAAAAATAGTCATACATTTTTTTTAAAAAAAAATTGAACTTGTTTTATCTATGTATTGTTATTAGTTCATTTAAATAGTTATAATTTCTTAATCACTCATCCAATTGATTAAAAAACATCTCTAGTAGTTAATTAACATCATAAATCTTTAATCTAAAGGTCCTCATCTCTTTCTATTAACTAATATCTAATCAAGTACTGTAAGATAGTTTTAGCTATACATATATCTAAATTCACAAAACCAGTTAACTTCTTCCTTAGCCTTTTACCAACTTTAAACCTTTCACCGCCACTTCAATAACCATTAAAAATGTTTTAATAATATTCCCTTCACTTGGTATTAGAAAAAAGGCTCTATCAGTTTGCAAAGGTCCCATCTTAATGAAAAAAGACTCATTTATAAAAGAAAATTAAATCCTATCAATGTAATTATGTGATATGTTCTTTTTCTTATGTATCTTATTTTGTGATCCTAATTTAATTAAATTAAATAATTAGAGATCGAGAAAAAAGTCATTTTAATATTTAAAATTTACATAAAACTTTTATCTCAACCTTAGAAAATTTACTTTCATGCTTTAAGAGAAGTAGTGACTCATACTCCCACATTTAGAGGGCAATTTTTTTAAATTAAGTATCATTAGAAACTTAATTAGGCAATTAAGTATCGCTAAAAAAAATTTAAAAATAGGTATAGTCGCCTACTTAGTGGGTGACTAGGTTGCCACGTCATTTCTGACATGGCGTGAAGTTGCCATGATGTAGTGAGGCCAGTCGCCCACTTAGTGGGCGACTAGCATGAAGATAAATTTTGTTTTTATATGATTGATTATTTTGACACAACTCAACCTTAGAGTCTGTAAGTTTTCATTCAAGTGGATCTATAACATCTAAGAACAAATAATAATTGATAGATAAAAATAAAATTGTTTATTTATAAGTTTTCATTCTAAAAAGTGAGTATAAGTATTTACATAAATTGATGATAATAAATAAAAATAAAATAGGTAAGAATAAATGTAGTACAGATGCACAAATAGACTATCATAAATATCTAACTCCTTCGTTGTCTGTGTGGAATCGCACTACTCCTAAGTGTGCACTGGTCAGGTGCACGTGATGGACGATCACGCAACTGATGGTGGCCCTCCAATGAAAGATCTTTGGAAGTCTGCATCAGATGATCCTGTGATAGGAAGATAGGTGGTAGTGAGTCATACATAGGGTGGTATGTAGAAGGACCTGGATCAACATAGATAGATGGACCTGGATCAGTATATGTAGATGGCCCGACGCTCCAATCATGGTGTGGGACACTCTCTGTAGGCTCCGATCCATGATGTGTGTCCACAATATCACCTTGTACCTATCGACGACTCTCCCTATAGTTCATGCTCATCCACGTAGAAATGCTGGAAGATGTCGAGTGTAGAGATGTGGTCCTACGAAAAATAGTATGTGAAATTAGCCTCAAGTAACATATTGAATTCAAATGAATACTTATGTTAGCGCTTACATATATACACTCTATAGGTGCTCTAGGATAGTAAGTGGTCGGAGGATCTATAGGGGTGGCCAGTAAATAGAGAGAATCCCATGATCTGAATCAGCACATGTACTGGTTGATAGTCGCCATCCTATCCTCATCCTCATCCAAGCCATCGACGAGGTAATCCCTCTGCCTCTCCCAAGCGACAATGTGCACCTAGTGGTAATCAACCCAGTTGACATTAGCTTTGCCTTGACCATTGACCCTTTTGAAACTAGGGTTAACTGGTGTCACATCTACTCTAGGTATGAGGCCGAACTGTCTCAGCACTCAATCTGGTAAATGCTACTCAACCCTCTTCTAGCTGATCAGAGGGATGTGCTAACCATATGTCAGAGCCTGCTGAGCATGTATGTGACAAACGTAGCGTGATCTGCTGAATGTACGACTCCCAAAATACCTGCACATATTAAAAATTAAGTTAAATTAGAATATGCATTTTAGATATTTGAGTCAAAATATAATCTACAAGTCCAACCTAATTATGCAGCAAGCCATCCAGCTCACTTTTATATACTGCAACGTTCTCCATTGGCATCTGGAGAACATACTTCTCATTCTACCTATGCACACAACACAGTTTAAACAAACATATAAGCTAAAAATTTGAAAGTGCAGAAAGTAAAATATACCTTAACCCAATGCTGAGACTGTCAAGATCAGTAGGATATGACACATGTAGGGTCGGCCTCCCCACATGAATATGCTCCCAAGACCATATCTGTAGGAGGTGTAGGTAGCCAACCATGTTGGCCCTGGTGGGCCTAGTCGACTTGTACAGTTCTCTATAGGGGTGGGCCAAAACTACTCCTCCTATAACCATCATTCTGAATGTATCCAGGTCCTCTAGAAGTGGTAGATACTGCAAGTGGACCTCAGAACCTGATGTATTTGGCAGTAAGAAACACCCAATAAGAAATAGAATGTAGGCACACAGGTGCCTGAAAAACTCCTCAGTGCTCAGATGCGTGTATGACTCCCTGTAAAAAGATCACCTAAGCCATGTCAGTGGCATGCATGTCTGCACCTGTGCCTGGCCCATCCTGATGGTCAACTTGATATATCGACTGATCGGGTCATGGTACATCATGCTTGGTATAGGGTGTCATCCCAACAACTCATCGCAGCAATCAGGCCAGCTAGCCTATCTCTTCCCCTCACCGATCACAATTGGGCCAATAATAGGTGGCCCATCAACATGTAATCCCAGGATCATTGCCACATCCTGGAGCATCACAGTCATCTCACCAACAGCTAGGTGGAAGGTGTTGGTCTGCGAAGACCATCTCTCAACCAGGATAGTACGTAGATGATGATCTAGGCGGATGAAGCAAAGCTGGCTAGCACACTATAGGCCTACTGCCTCTAGCCCACTGATGAATCGTCTGTAGGTGATGGGCCACTCCTTTAGCATAAACAAGTGTGACATAGCCTCTAGAATAGTGCTCTGCAAAAAAAGGATTGATCCATCATTAACCAAAATAAAAAGTATGCAGGCGTAATGTAGAAACATAAATTAAATATTACTTACAGTATCAAGGTGAGCAGCTCTATGCCGTCCACATAAGGAGGCTATGCTAGGGTGAACCTCAGTAGGTGGTTGCTCCAACTGTGGGGTGGCCTCCCTAGCATGGCCACAATGCTGACGTATAATTGGAGGGCAGTGCTCCTTGGCCATCGTACCTATGGAAGAAAATAAATGCAAAAAGCAGTATCAGGTAGTTATAAATAACGAAAGAGAAAATTGTAGCATAAATTAAGCAAAAAAATATAGTACTCCATCTTACACAAAAAATCAGAGTAAGAACCTACACAAAAAATCTAAGTAACAACATACACAAAAAAATCTAAGTAATAAGCACTATACATATACATTATATGCTAAAGTATCCACGACATACCTTATACTATTAACATTGTGAGGGCCCGATGACCTATAGTGGCCAACTATCTTGCATAAATTGTAGGTTCTACTACTGCTAGCTCTATTTTCATCCATTGTGTTTCTGAACCTATTTGTATGAGGCCTACCTAACCTTCTACAAAAATTGGGTGGCTGCAATGCTGTTAATCCATGCTCTGTATTGAAAGATGGCTACATAGAATGGTCAAGCAATGTGTGAAACTCATTTATGTATGTGAGCTTATATAAATGCAGTGTGTAGTACTATGACACACACGTAAGGTGGTTCAATAGTCTAAATCCCAGTGCAGCAATAACATGTGGGCATGGCTAATGATATATGATCATTTTGTTGTAACTGCAATTACAAAGGCTATTATCTAGTAAATCAACTCTAAATGATCAGCTAGACTTGTCAAATACCTGCATCTCCCGGGGGTTGATGTTCATAGGTTTAGGGAAATGTCTGGCTTTCCTTTCAGTATGGTGTAACATTATGGATACTCTTTGGGTGAAGATAGATAAGTTGGCATCCTATTGTTGAGTTGTAGTTGCAAGTCTTTTCATGAACAATGCAACTAAGTTATAGTAAATAGCAGTAATTAGAGCCTGAATCGATATACTATGAGCCCATTTTAGAACACCATTAAAACACTCAGATGCATTAGTCATCATTGTACCATAACACATTCCACCATCATGTTCAAGTGACCATTTAATAAGGTCGCACTCCACAAGCTATTTGTCAGCTTCTTCTTTCACATTTTTAATATCTAACATGAAATGATTATACTCACAGATATCATCAGTGTTTCTTGCCATATACATCTTTTAGCATAGAAATTCAATATCACCAATCCCCAATTTACGTATTACCTTTTTAAAATTTTCACGCAGATGATGCAAGTAGTGTCTGTGAGCGGCCCATGGAATGACTTCATTACACCCACGTAATAAACCAGCATGTTTATCAGATATTATGCACAAATCAAATCTAGAGAACACAACAGGCCGCATATCATGTAAGCATATCAAGAACCACAACCAAGAATCAGTTGACTCAGACTCCACAATAGTAAAAGCAAGTGGAAACAAGACATTATTTCCATCAATTCCAACAGTAGTTAATAACGTACCATGATACTTACCTAACAAAAATGTACCGTCTAAGCTCAGCACTGGTCGACAGCTACCCTAGCCCATAATGGAAGGACTAAATGCCCAAAAAAGTCTTTAAAAGTGCTGTGTACTACTAGACTGAATTCTATAGACTATACCAGGTAAAGTAGTGCAAACTGATTCCATGTAAAGGCTGAGAGTACTGTAAGACTCTTCCCAACTGCCAAAGATTGCTTTTATTGCCTTACGCCTTGCATCCCAAGCCTTCATGTAGAAAAGTTTAACATTGAATTATGACTCCATTCAACCTATAATCTCCCTAAGTTTCAAATCAATCTGATTCCTGATCACAAGTATAAAGAAATAAGCTATGAATTTTGAACTACACTACCGATGACCGCCTGCGCTTATTGCATTGATACATCTATGGTTTTCCCTAACTCTGGATATTCTCCAAGCACCCCCTAAGCCTCTGCTGCTGCTACAATGCAAACGCCAATTACATGGTCTGGTAGGAATATCACGATGTACGGATATAACCGTAAAGTTCTTTTGGTTAGAGGTCACTGTTTGGAATTGAACATTTTTCACTATGCACCACCCAACAATAGCAAATTGAAGACTCTGTTTACTTGAAAAACACATACCTTTGACAAGGTCACCTGGGATTTCAATATCATATGTTAGGACATTTTCATCAGATGGACCGTCAAAGTAAATATCGTTGTCCCACTCTTTTATATTTTGACACATCTATACATACTCGTTTATGGGCAACATCTGACTTTCACTATCAATATTTCAGAGTGAATGATTTTTTAAAAGATCATGACTGTCTAGATTCCCAATCACAGTAGCTTCTAACCCAAGTGAATAATCATCATCACTGATATCCTGCTCAGACTCACTACTTGAATCGCTGCTCATAGTCTGATACTCATCATCGCCTATAGCACTCTGAGGCACATACGATTCCTCTAAATGATAAATAACATCATTGCTGCCACAAAACTCATAAGTTAGATGGAAAATTATCATATTAATTATTGCAAGTATAAATAGGGAAAGGTAGATAAGCTATTACCTGGGAATCAACTCATCAAAGCTGCACTGTGTCGCCAGAGGTGCATGTGCCCCTAAATCCTATGTATGCATCATTGGTATATCTACTGAACTTATTACTAGATCAACTGATGTGGATGCAACATTAACATCCTCCACTTTGACATACAACACTAATATCTGATGGGAAGCTTTGTCTAGTGTAACATCACAAACATCATCGTCAGATATAACAGATGTTATAAATCCATTACCCATCGGATAATGACATGTAAGAGTGATTGTGTGACGCTCTGAATCAATGTACAAGGATCTCATAATTCTTTGCTTCAATTCCAGTAGGGTGTTGTGACATAAAACCATAATTGGACGATTTAGACCTCCCACATAACTTGGACTGAAGTGCTTGTTGATACTTAGTTCGCCTCCATATAAAAGGATCAATGAAACAAATTCTCTATTCATTCTTGTAAAACAAACTACATAAATAATAAGAAATTTAAATCAATCGACACATTATACAGACATTGTCATCTAACTTCACTACAACTAATAAGGCTGTAAGCTTATTAGCCAACAGCAACAACCTAAACCCAACTCATACTTTTCAAAATTATGTTGTACACCCTAAATAATACTATATTCGACATCTTATCACCTGAACTGCAATGCTAACACAAATATGCAAATCAAACCCAACCAAAAAATTCTAACCATACAACTCTAATCCCTAGCACACATACTCTATTAATTTATAAATAGAAAGAAATAAAAATTTTCCGTGTGTTGACGAAGAATGATGAGAGTGTGTGCAAAAAATGGTAAAATCTATCGCAGGAAACTTCCCCGAACAAAATGGAGTCACCGAAAACATCATCGGAAGCTAATGTTGGCTTCCAACAGCTGTTAGATGGAGAGGGAAGTTGTTAAATGAAGTCAATGTGGTTGTCGGGAAGAAAATGAGTTACTTCTGGGTAGAAGGAGAAGACGGCACAATGCCGTCGATTGGACGGCTGCCGGGAAGCTTGGAGACGAAGAGGAGTGTGCTCAGGAGGAGAAAACTGGCCGGCGTTACTTGTGGAGGCAGTGGAAACTCGGGTCGGCGACATCAGGGGTGGATCGGGGGTGAATCAAATGAAATAGAAAGGAAATAGGGTCGATCGGTCCGATCAGCCCTATTTCATTTCCTCCACTAGTCGCCCACTAAGTGGGCGATTGGCCTCACTACATTGTGGCAACTTCAGGCCACGTCATTTTTGATGTGGCAACCTAGTTGCCACTAAGTAAGCGACTGTACCTATTTTCAAATTTTTTTAATGATACTTAATAGCCTAATTTGTTTCTAATGATACTTAATTTAAAAAAATTGCCCATTTAGGGGGAGCGCATGGTTGCTTCCCGCAATTAATGAGAGAAATTCACCCATTTTGACCATTTTATGGTATCTTTACTCTTACTTTTTGGGGAGAAGTGAACCTTACTCTTGCATCTATGTGAAGTGGTCAATGTTATGTTTATTGGGAATAAGTTGTTAGTGTCTAACATGTGTTAAATTACAAGTTAAATATTAATCTAAAAGGGAATATTATGAGAAATTGGGTTCTATCATGAGAAATCACTTTCAGTGACTTAAAACTATTATAAAGTAATTTAATTGAATCACTGAAGACATTGAATTACATTAGATATGTAGTTAATGATCGTTATCACCACCACTCATTTGCACTAGCTTATCAGGTACATGTGGGGTAGATAAACAAACACAAGGTTAAGACTTATCTAATCCAATTTTGCACATTTTTTAACATGATGGAATTGATGAGATATTTTTCACTTTCTCTAGATGAACATAAAGTTAATTTGAAATTGTACATAATAAAATTCCTTTGAAACTATTAGTAAATTAGCCCATGATTTAGTTTTAAGAGCTTATATAAATATTATTTACCTCTTTTAGTACTAGATAATGAAGAATTGTTGACCTACAAGTATGCTCCATCAGTCAAGTCGAGCTCATGAGCCGAATTCGAGAAACTTTGGATGCAACGATGCGCAAATCGAAGTTGAAATACACTCGACGTCACTGAAACTAGTCGAATGATCTTCGATCGACAAATGAACTTTACCATCGTGTTCAAAATATCAAAATTGTTCAAAATATACATATTACAAAATTCGATGGTCAACCGATCAAAAAGGAAATCTATTGATGCGCTTACACGCATACCGAGATAAGGAAACTATGACGATGCCCAAATGACCTCTGTTCATGAAATTGATCATGATGTTAGTGTCGAAATATTGAAATCTATCAAATGAGACTCTCTACGCCCAATTTAGACAAGTCTGTGTAAATGTCGATCGGTCGGAAGCAACGATACATAATTTTGAACCAAAATTGACTCAATTCGGTGTCAACTTTAATCAAAAGGCCTTCGATCATGAAGCAGATTATGCCATTGAATCCGGAATGTCGAATTTACCTAAAAATGATACCCATATTATCTGGGTTTAATTTCGACAAGATTATACAGAAATCAAACATCCAATTTAATTAAATAAAGTTTGATTTAATTTTAATTATAAAATGATTAAATCAGACTTTTTTGCATGAATAGGAACTAGTAATCAAATTATACTCTTCCCATAAATGCTCTCCAGTTATGTTTGAAATTACGCTCCAATTTTGAAAATCATGCCTAAATACATAAGATAATTAATTAATCAGCAATTGGGGCTACTAATCTTCTATTTTTCTCTCCCAAGACAAAGAGGCAGTGAGAGAAAATTTTTTGGCAGACACCAAACCTCTCTCATTCGAGAGAAAATATTGCGTGCGGAGTCCGGATGTAGCTTTACGTCCGGACTCCAATCGTAACGCTAAATGTGTCCAATATTTTAATATCGCATTTTTCACTTAACAACGCTGTAACTAGATGGTGCATTGATGATGCCATTTGCACTACCCCGGGCCCGACCCGACCCATCCCATTCAAACAGCGGGAGGAGAAACGTTGTTTGAATGCATGAGAGAAAATATATATATATATATATATATATATATATATATATATATATATATATATATATATATATATATATATATATATATATATGGCATAATATGTTTTTTTCAGACAAATTGAGCTCAGAGAGAGAAACAGAAAATCTCATTTCGTATTTCGGGAAGAACCATGAAGATGGAGAATGAATTTGAAAGTTATGGCCTTGATGATATTGTGACCAATTTAGCGAATGATGTATTAAATAAAAATACATCGGTAAATTTTCTGAACCATTTTATATGTGCAATTTTTGTAAGGTTTATAGTGATATTCTTTGAAATTCTTTTATTTAATGTATATTTCCTACACTGTTAGGAGTACTTTGCAAAAAAACTTTACTTATTTTAAGAACTGTTTTGCATGTGTACTCTCTTTACTCTTATGAGAGTACAACCCATTTTATCTATTTTTTCTAATTTTTGACCTTGTTTGAATATAATATGATTAGTATACGCCATTACAAGTTATTTGGAGGTTGTTTGGTTGGTTTTGAGGGCATATGTGCATGTGTACTCTCTATACTCTCATGAGAGTACAGATTATTTTTTCAATTTATGTCAGATTTTTTGGCCTTTTTGGAGGGAATATATTTATTACATTCCACTAGAAGCAATTTTGAGGCTGATTGGTTGGTTTTTAGAGGTGTTTTGCATCTGTACTCTCTGTACTCTCATGAGAGTACAGATTATTTTTTCATTTTCTGTTAGATTTTTTGGCCTGTTTGGAGAGAATATGTTTATTACATTCCATTAGAGGTAATTTGGAGGCTGATTGATTAGTTTTTAGGGGTATTTTGCATCTGTACTCTCTGTACTCTCATGAGAGTATAGATTATTATTTCATTTTTTTTTAGATTTTTTTGGTCTGTTTGGAGAGAATATGTTTATTATATTTCACTAGAAGAAATTTATAGGCTGATTGATTAGTTTTTAGGGGAGATTTGTATCTGTACTCTTATGAGAGTACATATTATTTTCTCAATTTATATCAAATTTTTTGGCTTGTTTGGAGAGAATAAGTTTATTACATTCTATTAGAAGCAATTTGGAGGATGATTGATAGGTTTTGGGGGGGCATCGATCTCAGTTTCTCAGACTCATGAGAGTACATATTATTTTTTCAATTTCTATCATATTTTTTGGCCTTTTTAGAGAGAATATGTTTTTTTACATTCCACTAGAAGCAATTTGGAGGCTGATTGGTTAATTTTTAGGGGTGATTTGCATCTATACTCTTTGTACTCTCATGAGAGTACATATTGTTTTTTTATTTTTTGTCAGATTTTTTGGCCTATTTGGAGAGAATATATTTATTACATTCCATTAGAAGCAATTTGGAGATGATTGGTTGGTTTTAGGGGCAGATTGACATATGTACTCTCTGTACTCTCATGAGAGTATAGATTATTTTTTCAATTTTTGTCAAATTTTTTGGCCTGTTTGGAGAGAATATATTTATTACATTCCAATAGAAGTAATTTGAAGGCTGATTGGTTGATTTTTAGGGACAAATTGACATCTGTACTCTCTGTACTCTCATGAGAATACAGATAATTTTTTCAATTTCTGTCAAATTTTTTTTGGCTTTTTTAGAGAGAATATGTTTATTACAGTCCACTAAAAGCAATTTAGAGGCTGATTGGTTGATTTTTAGGGGTATTTTACATCTGTACTCTCTGAGTACAGATTATGTTTTCAATTTCTATTAGATTTTTTGGCCTTTTTAGGGAGAATATGTTTATTACATTCCACTAAAAGCAATTTAGAGATTGATTGGATGGTTTTTAGGGGTGTTTTGTATCTTTACTCTCTATACTCTCATAAGTGTACATATTATTTTTTCATTTTCTGTCAAATTTTTTGGCCTATTTGGAGAGAATATGTTTATTACATTCCATTAGAAGAAATTTAAAGGATGATTGGTTAGTTTTAGGGATAGATTAACATCTGTACTCTCTGTACTCTCATGAGAGTACAGATTATTTTTTCAATTTATGTTAGATATTTTAGACTGCTTGGAGAGAATATGTTTATTACATTCTACTAGAAGTAATTTGGAGGATGATTGATTAGTTTTTTGGGGGTATTTTGCATCTATACTTTGTGTACTCTCATGAGAGTACATAGCATTTTTTTCATTTTCTGTCAGATTTTTTGGCCTGTTCGGAGAGAATATATTTATTACATTCCATTAGAAGTAATTTGGAGGTTGATTGGTTAGTTTTTAGGGGTGTTTTGCATATGTACTCCCTATACTTTCATGAGAATACAGATTATCTTTTCAATATCTATCAGATTTTTTGGCCTGTTTGAAGAGAATATGTTTATTACATTCCACTATAAGTCATTTTGAGGCTGATTGGTTGATTTTGGGGGCAGATTGGCATCTGTACTCTCATGAGAGTACATATGATTTTATCATTTTCTGTCAAATTTTTTGGCTTATTTGGAGAGAATATGTTTACTATATTCCATTAGAAGCAATTTAGAGGTTGATTGGTTAGTTTTTAGTGGTGTTTTGCATCTGTACTCTCTGTACTCTCATGAGAGTATAAATTATTTTTTCAATATCTGTTAGATTTTTTGGCTTGTTTGAAGAGAATATATTTATTACATTCCACTTGAAGTAATTTGAAGGCTGATTGGTTGGTTTTGGGGGGCAGATTAGCATCTGTACTCTCATGAGAGTACAGGTTATTTTGTCATTTTCTGTTAGATTTTTTGGCCTGTTTGGAGATAATATGTTTATTACACTCCATTAGAAGTAATTTGGAGGATGATTGGTTTATTTTTAGGGGTGTTTTGCATCTATACTCTCTGTACTCTCATGAGGGTACAGATTATTTTTTCAATTTCTGTCAGATTTATTAGCCTTTTTGGAGAGAATATATTTATTACATTCCATTAGAAGCAATTTAGAGGCTGATTAGTTAGTTTTTAAGGGTGTTTTATATCTTTACTCTCTATACTCTCATTACAGTACATATTATTTTTTCAAATTCTATTAAATTTTTTGGCCTGTTTGGAGAGAATATATTTATTACATTTTATTAAAAGCAATTTGGAGACTGATTGGTTTCCTTTTATGGGAGATTTGCATCTGTACTCTCTATACTCTCATGAGAGTACATATTATTTTTTGATTTTTTGTCAAATTTTTTGGCCTATTTGGAGAGAATATGTTTATTACATTCCATTAGAAGTAATTTGGAGGCTGATTGGTTGATTTTTATGGGTGTTTTACATATGTACTCTCTGTACTCTCATGAGAGTATAGATTATTTTTTCAATATCTGTCAGATTTTTTGGCCTGTTTGAAGAGAATATGTTTATTACATTCTACTAGAAGCAATTTGGAGGCTGATTGATTAGTTTTGGGGGGCAGATTGGCATATGTACTCTCAGTACTCTCATGAGAGTACAGATTATTTTGTCATTTTTTATCAGATTTTTTGGCCTGTTTGGAGAGAATATGTTTATTACATTCTATAAGAAGCAATTTAGAGGATGATTGGTTGGTTTTTAGGGGTGTTTTGCATCTATACTCTATATACTCTCACGAAAGTACAGATTAGTTTTTTCATTTTTGAGCTGTTCTGCATGTGACATATTAGTGTTTGCGTAGGTGAATGTGGTAAATGAGCAGTGCGATGATGAAGCCGTGATATCTAATGACCCAAATGTGGGGAAACTCCTTAACACCTCTGTTTAGAATGAAACAGAGGCCTATCCACTGTACTGTGATTATGCACATCAAACTGGGTTCAGTAATAGGAAGGATCATACTAGTTATTGGCCAAACTCCAAGAAATTAAAATCAAAGGATTTTTTATGTACAAAAGCAGGTCGGAAGAAAGTTGCCAATCTAAACTGCACAATTAAATTCCAGAAAATAGATACAAGGAGTGGTTTTCCAGCCATGATTAGATTTTCTATTGATTTAGATGGGAATTGGAAGGTGAAAAAACATATAGAAAGTCATAATCATTCATTGGCAAAGTCGGGTGACCTACATCTTCTTAGATCATATAGAGGCATCAGCGATGAGAAGGCAGCTGTGTTGAAGACAATGATAGAGGCTGAAATTAGAGCAACTGATGCGTTCAGCTATTCAAGTGAGGAAGTTGGTGGCGTAGAGAATATTGTCGCTTCACAAAAAGAGATGCATTCAATTTCATCCAAAAAGAGAGAAGATCGAGGTTTACGAATGGTGATAGTAATGCATTAATGCAACTGTTCAAGGAAAGACAAGCAGAAGATGAGATGTTTGCATGGGATGTCCAAGTTGATGAGTCAGATAGCTTGGTTAGTATTTTTTGGAGCAATGAAATGTCAAGGATAGAATATGATTGTTTTGGGGATGTCATAATTTTTGATACAAGCTATCGACTCAATAAATATAATCTTGTCCGTGCCTCTTTCACTGAAGTGAGTCATCACTGGCAAAATGTCTTATTTGGAGTAGCCTTTCTATCAGAAAAGACAATTGAGTCATTCACATGGCTATTCAAAATATTTCTCCGGCTAATGAGTGACAAGCATCCTATAACAATATTCACTGATCAAGACCAGGCAATGGCGAGAGCTATCGAAATTGCATTACCGCATACTCATCATAGGTTGTGCCAATGGCATATTTCAAAAAAAGCTCCTTCAAAGGTACACTGCTTTAGTAGTAATAAGACAGTGCAAAGTCTATTCTACACATGCATGAGCAAGTGTGACTCACAGGAGGAGTTTGAGCAAGCTTGGTCTACTAAGCTAGATGAGGGTAATTTGCATGATCATGCTTGGCTGTATGAGCATTATAAAATTAGAAGCAAGTGGTCTATCGCATTCTACAAAGACTCATTCTGTATGAGAATCTTATCAATGCAACATAGTGAGTCCATGAATAATGTATGTCATGAAATCTATAAACCAACAAGTTCAATCACAGATTATTTCTTAGGATTAGAGAAGGTTATCGACACATGGCGCCAGAATGAACAAGATGAAGATTTCAAGTGCAACCAGTTAGCAATTGTTCCTATTGTTAAGACTAGCCCAATTCTGAAACAAGTTACTAAGTTTTACACAAGAAAGCTTTATACAATATTTAAGGAAGAATTTTTGCATGATGTTGGAGGATTAGCAGTAAATGTGTCAGATGACAATCCCATGGAGTATTTTGTGAGAAACTTAGAGAATAAGAGTTCTTCCAAAACATGGACTATTCATTTTGACAAGATAAGCCTAAATATAACTTGTAGTTGTAAAAAAGTTGAAATGATGGAATTGCTTTGTGTCCACTGCATCCGAGTTCTTAGTTAGAAAAATATTGCGCACATTCCGGATAAGTACCTTCTCATGTGCTAGTCAACCAGAGCAAATAGGGATATCTACTTTGACAGTGCTCACAAGAACTTACAAATGTGGAAGGCAATGATGGAAATGAAATTGGCATTATTTTTTGGAACCACGTCAATCGATATGCATATCAAATAAGCACCAGGGCATAAAGTAATAAGAAAGCAGAGGAGTACATGCTTGGATCATTAACAAAACTATTTGATAATGTTGACTCAATATTATGTGGGAATTCACCTCCAGCTGATAGAACAGCTAAGAAGAAGAAGTCAACTACAACAGATAGAGGAAATGACATTTTAAAGTATCCAGTTAAGCAATGACTAAAGGGTATTTCAAATGCAAGGCTTAAGGGATATTGGGAAAGAACCAAGAAAGCCAAGAGTAATTTTCTATTTGCCTCTGAAGTTATAGTATTTACATATTGTTTTAAACTTTAAACCATCCTTCTTTTGTTGTTACAGAGTCCAAAGAATAATCTGAGAGGGATGGAGAATATGTAGAGTCACCAATTGCAACACCTTTTTCTATTATGCCTGAGTGCTTTTTAGAGGTATGCATGGAAAACCTGTCAAACATGCTATTACATATCATTAACTAATACGATGTTCTATTTCTAGAAATTTAACTTAAGCTCTAGAATCAATCAGTCGACTGAAGGGTACACTAAGTTGATGATGTATATCATTAAAGGGAAATATTTTAGTGCATGACATCATTTATTTGTGTGTTTTTCGACTGTACACATGTTAATGTCAATTACAATCATAATTATGTTATTACAATCATTTTTGTAAGAACAAAGAGATTCTTCCCTAACTTCAGTCTAAAATATTATATCACAAAATAAAATCAGGCATTATACTATGCACCACCCTAACATAGAGCTATAAATGGTGACTTAGCCTAACGTGTGTATCACTTAAGGCTTGTGTGGCATATGTTAGCTAGGCTTTAAGATTGAAATTTTCTATGTGTGAAGGATTCAACTTAGAGGGTGGTTTCATCTAAGTGGGCTAGTTGATTTGTTAATTTTATTTGATGATTTAATTTGGTTTGGATGAACCTATACTTAATTACTAAGTGTTGTAAAGAGAAGAAAAAAAAAAGAGAACTTCTCTTTCATCCCTATCTTAAGAAATTTCTAAGGTAGATTCATTAATGAATTTTCTTTAGTGAATGTTTTATTATGTGTTTTTAATTAATCATAAGTTTAGATTTGCTCTAAATAAACCCATTCAATAAGAAAGACATTTTAAGATTAATCAAGGTGGATTATTATCACAAAACACATAACCATTTATTTCTTTCCAACATGTATACCATGCATATGAAATGATCATAAGCATAGCTATACATGTAAATGTGAATCTTAGTTAACCTTAATGATGAATGCATGGAGAAGTTGTTTAAGAAAATTTGGATATTCCATGAATGCATGTTTTTGTTAAGTAAAAAA
Source organism: Cymbidium sinense (assembly GCA_021442155.1). NCBI lineage: Eukaryota > Viridiplantae > Streptophyta > Magnoliopsida > Asparagales > Orchidaceae > Cymbidium > Cymbidium sinense. Next base: position 139,115,834 of record CM038222.1, read on the forward strand.
GAGAGACTCTTTTATCCATTAATCAAATGCAGATTTACATGTATGAAAGACACAAGTGAGTACAGTGCCATTATTTTCTACACTAGGGGTATAAGGCACAAGTCCTTCTTGGGACTACTTAAAGCCTCACAACCCTGAAATGTCTAGACTAATATACCACTTATCTTAAATACACGTGCATGTACAAAAAAAAAAATAATTGGATGAAGAGTCATGCAAAAGATTTTTGTTTATTTGTTTGATTTGGTTATGCAATTTACATGTGTAAATGTGAATCCTTCTTAAGTTATAACATAGAAGTGGATAGGAATGGATTTAAGCAAGTATTATGTTCTTTTCAAATGAACTATACACTTTGCAAATCCTATACAAACCCATGTTAAGAAAAGAGAAGAAAATCCTATACAAACCCATGTTAAGAAAAGAGAAGAAAATCACATAACACATTTAAGTAGCACACCTCCATATATAATCTTTAATTTATAATTTTTGAAAATATTTTTTAATTTAATAGTGATAATAGCCACTCATATCCTTACTTTAGCCAAAACATGCAATTTGACATAAATGAAACATTTCATTTATTTTGATTTTTCAAAAGATATGAATGCATGATTTCATATGGCACACAACATTTAGCATGCTTGGAAAGAAATAAAGTAATGTAAGCATGTAACTTCATTCACCCTAATTAATTCCTAAAGATAATCCTATGAAATAAGACCATTTAAAGTGAATCAAAATTCCTTAAAGAGATTTTCATTTTTATTTTGAGTTTGATTTAGGAAATGATTTGAAAGAAAGGGCTTGATGGTCCTAACCCATTTCCCCCATGTGTGAATTGATTTAGTTTAATTCTAGAACAATTAAATTGATTTTATATTTTATTTAGGTTAAGGTGTGAATTAAGTCTATTAATTACCCCTTACCTATACCACTTTAACATAATTAATCAAATAATTATGAGCCAACATATGATATGCATCCACATGAAATTTAAATTATCGATGCACCTAAGAAATAAAGGGTCCTAATGTAATTGGCTCACAATTATTGATTAATTAAGCTAAGCGGTTTAATTAAGTACTTTCATAACCTTCCCACACATCTGGGTTGGAAATGATTTCCTCAATTTTACCTTAGGCTTTTGAATGCCTAAGAATCTACCCAGCAAGAGATTGATTAAGCTCAGATTGGTTTTGAAAGTTTGATTAGATTAATTAAGTAAATCATTAGTGGATTAAACCTTAATTATGTTTGGATTAAGGAAGAAAGAGGGTTTAGGGAATAACTTAAGAAAAATATCCCAAACCCATTCCATAAACGTCCCCCTTACTTAAATAATGTTTAATTATTTAATTAAATGGTAAATTCCACTTTTCACATGCTTAATTACTTTTAATTATATTAAGGGGATGATTATAAATTCATTAATCGATTTCCCTAATTAACTCATTAATAAATCTCAAGAAAAATTAGGGGAGGCAGAAGTCATCCCACTAAATATGTTTGAGAAATTTAGAATTAATTAATAAAGTAATTAGGGTTATTAGATTTTTCATTAAACTCTAATTAAGGAAAATCCAATGTTCAAAATCAATTAGAGACAATCTAATTGGATTCCCCTCTGAATTATCTTTAAAATGAACTTGAGTTTATATTTTTTGGATTTTTCTACATTTAATTATAAATGTATAAAGTTTTTGTGATTAATGTGTGATTAAATAACCTAATTAATTAACTAATCCTGTCAGCACCACGTGGGCTACAGACACGACGCACGCTTTTCACGTGGCACGACGGGATTGGTTATTTAAGTTGACACATCAGCTGCCACGTAAGCTAGTGGTGCTACACACTTTCTCCTAGGCCGTTCGATCAAGGATTGAATGGATAGGAATAAGCCCGTGGTTATGAAGGATTAAATAAATGGATCTACGTATTTTAATTAGGGTCATCCATCCGAAACATGCGGGATGGACAGCCCATGATTCATCCCTGCCTTTTCCTGTGGGAGAAGGAGACCGTCCATCCTTCATGGCTTGATCCTAGCTCACTTGAGCTCAGATTAGCCTGAGATTCAACCCACACCATCAAGAAGCATAGAGAAGAACATCCAATAGTTTAATTTCAATGGGATTACAATTCCCTTCACAAAAGACCAAGCAATTTTCAACTTAAGCTCAGTTTTGAGTCATACTTCGTCGAAGGCTATCACCGGTGCTTCCAACGGAGGAGGTAGCTTCGTCTAGTGGAGACGAAGCTCTATTAAGAGTCTGAAGCTTAATTTGAAGTAGATCTCCCAATTGACCAAGGCTCTCCTTCAATGGCTTGCAACTTTGGTCTAGGTCTCCCTTCCCATGGCTTGGATGCTTGGAAAATACCTTGGGTAAGCTTGACTTGGTGCCTTGATGGTGCTTGCAAGAATAATTTAAGTTTGGTGGAGAATTGAGTGAAGTGGAGTTTTGAATTTCCTCCCTTATTTCGGCCTTGAAGGAAACCAAGAAAGAGAAGTTTGGATGAGCTTGAGAATGCTTGGGAAACTTGGAGAAGCTTGCCTTTGATCTTCTAAGCTCAATCGAATAAAAGAGTCATGGTTTGAGTGGAAATGAGGGGAGTATATCTCCCCCTACTTGGATTGGATGGTCTTAGCTTGCCTTATCATTTTGGATCAATTTGTGAGATTGAATGGGTTATTTTGGCTGTTAGGGGTGCCATGTGCTTCATTTTTGGCAGAAGAGTGGAATGGAGGAGGTGCACATGTGTTAAATGAGTGTGGGAGGTGATCCAAGCAGAGAATTTTTATTGGAGGGGTCAGTTTGGCCTTGGGTTCGGTCATGGCTGACCCAAACCCTTTGGGTCATGTGCACCACCTCCCTTGGTGTCCAAATGGTCTACTGGGAGGATGCCAAGTGGACTTGAAAAGGAATTGGCTAAATTCCAAGTGAATTTGGCCATAAGTTACCCTCTGAACTAAGGGTAAAATAGTCATTTGGCCTTTATTTTGATTTGGATAGATTTGAAATGATTGAAAAATGAGTTGTGCCAATTTTTAATGAATTTGGAGCTTATTTGATATGATTTGGCTCAAGTTGACCCATTTAGGTCAAAATGGGTCAACTTGGGTCAAGTTGACCAATTGGTCAAATTGGGTCAAACCATGGGTTAGGTCAAGTTCAAATGATCATTTGGAATGATTTGGTATCATTGATTTGGTTCAATTTAGTTTAGATTTGGGTTTGGTTCATTTGAGTTCACTTAGATCAAATGGGTCAAGTTGACCAATTTGACCCATTTGACCCAATTGGGTTAGGCCATGGATTGGTTTAGGCTTGGTTGATCATTTGAGATGTTTTGAAAGCCTTGGTTTGAATTGAAGTAGATTTAACCTTTTAGGTCAAGTTAGTTTCATAGTCAATTGGGCTAGGTTGGGTCCAGTTGGCCAATTGGAGCTTTGGTCAAGTTCAACAAGTGATTTAGAATGAATTTGACCCATTAGTTGCAATCAATTTGGCTTAGATCAAGATTTGACATATTTTGACTTTTTAGGTCAACTCGGGTCAAGTGGCCAATTGGGGAGGGTTTGGCTTAATTTATGGCTTGGTCAAGTCCAATCATTGATCATGAATTGGTTTAGATCAATGATTTTAATCAATTTGGCCTATGATGGATTTTGACTAGTTTAGGTTTCATTTAGGCTAAGTGTTGACTTAGTCAAAGGATAGGTTTGACTTGGTTTGACCTAATTTGAGTGATTGATCATCCTATTATGTTTGTTGCTCATAATGTGGGGCTTAGATGGGTTTAGTTCAATCTAATTTAGGTATGATTAGAATTTGGCTCAAAAAGGTGTTTTAGGTCACTTTGGGTCAAGTGGGCCTAAGTTGGTCCATTGGCTTGATCAAGACTTTATTCAAGTTTAGTTGAACTCACATATGGACTTATGATTGAAATATAAATCCAATTGCAAGTGATTTGGAGTCAAATGGGTTTTGATTCATTGACAATTTCAAGTTCAAAGGATAAACATGGGTTTGATTTAGGTTGGTTTGATTTTGGTTTGATGACTGAAGAGTTTATATTTGGTTTGTCATTGAAAGATTTCTTGTTTAAAGAGAAAATCCAAATGTTTGGATTGATTTGAGAATGATTTGGTTAAGTTCAAGAATTTGACTTGAAAGGGTATAGGTTGGATTTGGGTTTGAGTTTTGAATTTAGTTTTGGTCATTTGAATTCATGTTTCATTTATATTTGTGAATATAAATGAGAATATAAATGTGTTATGAGAAAACCTTTTGAATTTGGAGTGATTTGAAGGAGTTCAAGGATTTATCTTGAAAGAGTTTATGTTGGATTTTGATTTGATTTGGGTTTAAGTTTTGAATTTAGTTTTGGTTATTTGAATTTATATTTCATTTATATTTGTGGATATAAATGAAGATATAAGTGGGTTATGAGAAAATCTTTTGAGTTTGGAGTGATTTGGATTTGAATTGAGCTAAGTCCATAAGATGAAATCAAAGGGGCTTAGGAAAGATTTTGGATTTGGAATTCATTTTAATTTGAAGTTGATTTGAATTAGAAGTTTGTTTAAATTTGAGGTTGATTTGAATTTAAAGTTGATTTGAATTGGAAGTTTGACTTGAAAGAAGGAAGTAAGGATTTGGTTCAAGCTATAGGGTAGGAAAGTTTTCCTAACACCCCTAAGACGTAACCTCTTCCTATGGCTAATTCTTCTAAGTCTCTAGGGTTAGGTTAATTTTTCCCTAATCACTAGAAGTGTCTTAAGACTAAGGAACTCTTAATGTCTAGCAAAGTCCTTATGCCTAGGATGAAGAAGTTGAGAGCTCACTCCAAAAGTCAACACCAGTCTACAACATTACATCACAAAACAAGAATACATCAAACCATGCATTGCCCTAACATAAAACTAAAAGTGGTGACTTAATCTAATGTGTGTGTTAAGGCTTGTGTGGTATGTCCTAACTAGGCTTTAGAGTTATGATTTTTGAAGTATGAAAGACATTTAATTATCAAGGGTGGTTTCACTTTAAATGGTTCAATTAATTTACAAATTTTATTTAACATTTTCTTTTGTTTCATATGACCTACACGAAACAACTAAGTGTTATGAAGAGAAAGAAAGAGAGGATCACTCTCTTTTATCCTACCTTAAGTTACGTCTAAAACAAATTAATTAATCAAATCCCTTTAGTGAATGGTTTATTACATATTTTAATTAATCTTATATTTAGGTTCACTTTAAATAAACTCATTCAATAAGAAAGACATCTTAAGGTTAGTTGGAATGAATTACTATCACAAAACACATGTTTGTTCATTTCTTTCCATCACGTGTATCATGTCCTAAGCATAGCTATACATGCAATTTATATCTTAGCACACTTAAATGATGAATGTGAGTAAATGTGTTTGGAATTAATATTTCATTTGATTGAATGATTTTGTCATATTAATTTAAAGTTCTATTTAAATTCTTATGCAAAAGCATAAGGAAAGAACCTTAAATCACATGACTAATCAACTCAACCAAATAAACAAAGTATGAATGCATGTATTTTTAATAAAAAAAGAGGGTTTTCATTCATTAGCTAAGTACACATCCACATGTATAAAAGTTTTATGCGAATACGTCACCATTGTTCTGCACCAAGGGAACAAGGTAGGAACCTCCTTGGGGTACTTAAAGTCGTTTGTCCCTAAAATATCCAGACTAATATACCCTCTATCCTTAAATACATGTGGATGTATAAACAACTACAAGAATAGAAAGCCTTGTGTATTTTGATTTGATTGATTTATTTTATGTAAATGAATTAAAGTTCTTTCTAAATTCTGATGTCCAAATGCGTAAGAATGAAATCAAGCAGGTATGTTGCCATTGTTCTACACCAAGGGAACGAGGTAGGAACCTCCTTAGGGCTACTTAAAGCCATGCATCCCTGGGATGTCCTGACTATTATACCCACAAACATTCTTACTTATACAAATCAACACATGAATATAAGAAAAAAGCTTTACTTCATACACTAAACTTGAATTCACTTGCATTTCCTATGTATATATAACTAAAGTTATAATATATATGTATATTCATTCATTAATAGATTTTTGAAATATATTTGAAATTTAATAATAATACTAGCCACACATATTATTAATTAAGCCAAGACATGCAAATTAACATAAAGGAAATCATTTTTATTTGATTAATTTGAAAGACATGAATGCATGAATACAGGTGACATACAACATTTAGCATGATCGGAAAGAAATAAAGAAACACAAGCATGTGATTTCTTTCAAATCCAACTAAGCCCTAAGGACAATCAAACTAGATAAGGCTATTTAAAATAAACTAAAGTTCTTTAATTTCATTTCATTTTCATGTTTGATTTGATTTAAGGAAATGAAAGAGATTTGCTAATCCTAATCCCATTCCTCATGCGTGGGTTAATTTGGTTTAATGAAGAATAATTAGGTTGATTTTATGTCTTGATTAGGTTAGGGTATGAATTAAGCCAATTAATTAACCCTTACTTATGTTACCTTAAGTTAATTAACTAATTAATAATGAGCCAATATGATATGCAACCACATGAAAAGTAAATTGGCAATGCTCCTAAGAAATGAAAGGGGCCTAATGCAATTGGCTCATGATTAATAGTTAATTAGGCTTAAGGAGCTCACTTAACTACTTTTATGATTCTCTCACAGATGTTAGCTAACCATAATTTTATTAGCTCTCTCTTTAAGTTATTGAACACCCAAAGAGCTACCCAAGATTGATTAAAGGTGATTAGATGTGAAGTAGATTTTAGATTGAGTTAATTAAGCTCATTAATCCATTTGATTAAGCATTAAGCATTTTCAATTAATGAAATGGGATTACCTTAAGGAAAAAGATCAAAAAATAGGCCTTAATATCAATCTCTAAGTCTTATATTTGATCACTTTAAGCTCTAATTTTATCTTGAGGATTAATTAATTAATTAAGCAATTAATTACCTCATTAATCATTAACTAATCAAATTCCAAAAAGTGAAAAAAACTTAGGAAATGAATTAAGAAAATATCACAATCACATTCGCTAAGCTCCCTTAATGTTCAATAGATATAATTAGGCTTAAATAATTAATTAAGCCACGATTCATTCACTAATTATTATTAATTAAATTAAAAAAGTGATTAAGGCTTAATCAATTGATTTTTCTAATTAAGCAACCAAATAAAATCCTAAAAAAATAGGAGAGGCAGAGGTTATCACCATAAACATCCACAAAAAGTTAGAGATCAAATGGGTGATTAATTAAGGAATAATTAAGCCTTAATTAATCTAAACTCACTACTTAAAATTAATTAATAATAATTTTTTTAGATTCTACTCTGAAATATCTTCAAAATGAGCCCATGTTTTTATTTTTTAGATTTTTCTAGGATTAGTTATGATTTTTAGAAGTTTTAGACTTAAAAATAGATTAATTAGGCCTAATTAAAGCCTTAATCCCATCGAGCATGTGGCGGCTAATGTGGTGCACTTTCCACGTGGCGCAATGGGAGTGGCTATTTAAGTTGTCACATCCGCCACTAACTCGGATTGCGGCTGACATGCTAACTCCGTGGATCGTCTGATCTAAGATCGGATGACCATGATGAGATCCATGGTTTAATGGAGAAATCAAAGGATCTAATGTGGGATTAGATTATGACCGCCTATTTCGATCACATGGAACGGACGGTGCATGATTTGTCCTGTTTGTGAGTGGCAAAAGACGTATGTCGTCTATCTTTCCCCTTTCGATCCGAGCTTAGCCGAGCTTAGATTGCCTCCAAATTCATCCCACACCTTTGAGGAAAGGAGACACACACATCTAAGGGTAAAAAATACATGAAGTTCAAATATACTTCATAAAAGATCAAGAGATTTTCCATACAAGGCTTAGTTTGTAAAATTACCTCATCGGAGCTAATGTCCGGCAATGGGATCGATCGAGGTAGCTTCTCCTAGTTGAGGCAAGACCCTGTTGAGAAGCTTTGAGCTTGATTTGGGGTAGAGTGCTCGGGTGACCAATCCACACATGTAAAGGCTTCAGCTTTGATCAAACTCTGGTCTCCAGAGCTCAAGAAGAATAGGAGATTATTCAATTGGCTTCGATGGAGTATGAGGATGGTGTGGGTGCAAGGATTTTGTGTTTGATCAGGTTGCGGAGGAGTATTGATCGTGAAGGTGGTGTCCTATTTTAGCTTTGCTCGGGGAGAAGGAATGTCAATCGAGAAAGCTTGGGAACGCTTGGAATTTGCTCCGATGGATTTTGAAATGACTTAGGAAACTCAGAGAGTGTGAATGTTGTCCTTTTTCACTCAAATTGAGGGAGTAATGGTCAAAAACATGTGTGAAGGTTGGACGGGATGGGTTAGCTTATTTCGGTCGGCAGGCTGTCGTTAGGGTGCCAGAGAGATCATGTTGAACTCCACGTTGCTCGACTTGAGTGGAGGGAGTTGTGGGAGGAGTCTCAAGGGCTGGTGTGAAAAGTTCCCATTCACTTTGTCCATGGGGTGCTCGATTTGGCTTGAGTGAGGAGTAGGTGAGCTTCCCTTGGTCCATGGCTAACCTAGGGTGGGTTAGGTGGGCTAGGTGGGTTATGTGGAGCCTCACTTGAGTGCATGGGAATTTCCATGGTCATGAGGGAGTTGCTTTTGCTTATTAGCATGAAGATCCATTAGAAAGAAGGTTTTTCCAATGGCTAATCCACTTGGTGGGGTTCATTATGGATTTGGGCTGATTTAAGAATGAATTAAGACATATTTGGGTCAGGTTTTACTAGGTCCTAGGGTCTCATGAGTTGGTTTTAAGTGATTTGACTTCATATGGTCAAAATAGGCTCATTAGGTTAGGTTTGGTTTGGTTGACCAATTGGTCAAACTGCGTCAAACCAAGGTTTGGGCTAGGTTCATATGATAATTTGGGATGTTTTGGTTCAATTGGTTTTGGTTAATTTGGCCTAGGTTTGAATTTGACTCATTTGGATTCAAAAGGGTAAAATAGGTTAAGTTGACCAATTTGACCAAATTGAGTTGGGTTAGGTGTTGAGTCAAGTTCAATTTGGAATTAGTTTGAATTTTGACCAATTTGATCCTTTAGGTTAATTTGGGCTAGGTTGGGTCAAGTTGACCAATTGGTCAACTTGGGCTCAATTATGGCTGTGGTCAAGTTCAATCATTGATTATGAGTGGATTTGAGTTAATGATTTCAATCAATTTGGCATATGACAGATTTTGGCTAGTTTGGGTTTCATTTCGGCTAAATGTTGATTTAGTCAAAGGCTAAGTTTGACTTAGTTTGACCCAATTTATGGAAATTGATCACCCTAAGGTGATTGTTGGTTATGTTATGAGGTTTAGTGGGCTTAGTTCAATCCAATTTGGGATTAAAACTTGGCTTAAAAAGGTCTTTTAGGTCACTTTAGGCCAACTGGACCTAAATGAGTCAATTGGCTTGATTCAAGTTTAGTTGAACTCACATATGAGCTTAGGATTGAAATATAAATCCAATTGTAATTGGTTTGGAGCCAAATGGATTTTGGTTCATAAGATAATTTCAAGTCAAAAGGGATCAACATGGGCTTGACTTGGGTTGACTTGGGTTTGATTTGATAATTGTGGTTTATGTTTATATTTGGGTCAATGATTGAATCATGAAGAAATCCATGGGTTTTGAGTTAATTTGGAAATCAATTAGCCAAGTTCAAGAAATTGGCTAAAAAGGCTAAAGTTGGGAATTTGATTTAATTTAGGGTTGATTTTGGCTATTTGGATTTGTATTTCATTTATATTTATGAATATAAATAAAGATATAAATGGTTCATGAGAAAATCATTTGAGTTTGGAATGATATGGAAGCAAATTTGATTAAGCTTATGGAGGTGGGTCCATAAGGCTTAAGAAGGGCCTTGATTTGGCTTGATTTATTTTTTTATCATTGGAATGTAGATTTCATTTATATTTATGAATTTATATTTATGAATATAAATAAAGGAATGATTGATTTAAAAATAAATCAATCAAGTTTAGGTTGATTTGGATCAAGATTTGATTAAGCTTATGGAGGTAGGCCCATAAGGCTTAAGAAGGGATTTTGGGATTTGAATTTGGTTTGATTTAATTTGACTTGGTTTGAATGGTTTGAACTTGGATTTCATTTATATTTGTGAATGTAAATGAATGAATGACTGATTTATAGAGAAATCAACCAAGTTTGATTTGGTTTGAAGGAGTTTTGGCTAAGCATATGAAGGTCGTTCATATGACTTAGAAAGAGATTTTGGAGTTTGGATTTAATCATGAGTTTCAATCATTTGGAGTTGATTCAGAATTTGGGTTGGGATTTGATTTGAGATTGAATTTGAATTGAGAAAATCAATTGAATTAGGGTTGATTAGAATTTGGTTAAGGCTAAGTCCATATGATGAAATCAATGGGCTTAAGGAGGGTTTTGAAATTTGAATTTGGTCATGGATTTCAATCATTTGATTTGGGATTGGATTTATGATCTTGAATTTGAATTTGTGGTTTGGTTTGGAAGAAGGAAGCAAGGATTGGGTTTAGGCTATTGGGTAAGCTAGTCCTCCTAAATCTTTAAGGCACAACCTTTTTCAATGGCTAACTCTTCTAAGTTTCTAGGGTTAGGTTAAGTGTTCACCTAATCACTAGAAGTGTCCTAAGACTAAGGAACTCTTAGTGTCTATAAGAGTCCTAGATCTATGATGAGAAAGTTGAGAGCTCACTCCAAAAGTGAGGTCAATAGAGTAGGGCTGTCAAAAAAGCTCGTTGTTCGCAAACAGCTCATGTCCTGCTCATTAAGTAGCTCGTGTTCAGCTCATTTGTTAACTAAACGAGTTGAGCATGAATAAATATTTCAAGCTCAATTTATAAACGACTTGAACTGGAACAATTCTTTGTTCGATCATATTTAGCTCGATTTAGCCCGAAATTAAAAAAATATATTATATTATATTATATTATTATTATTATTATTATTATTATTATTATTATTATTATTATTATTATTATTATTATTATTATTATTATTATATATACATACAAACACACACACACACACACACACACACACACACACACACACACACACACATATATATATATATATATATATATATATATATATATATATATATATATATATATATATATATATATATATATATATATATATATATATATATATTACAACTCGAAGCTTGACTTAGTGGTTAATACTTTTGTTATGCAAAAGATTGGCCTAGGTTCAAATCCTCCATCTTACAGATATTTTAGATTATTGCATTTCAAGCCATTTTGAACATAAGCTGAACACGAACAAAGCAATTTTCAAATGAGCCGAACATGAACAGTGAAATTTGGAGCTATTTTGAACACGAACAGAACATGAACAAAGCAATTTTCATATGAGCTGAACATAAATAAGGGTTCGGCTCGCTCAAGCTCAACTCATTTACACCCCTAGCTGGGAGATGTACTTTGATAATACAACATCCTCTCAAAGAGGAGATGAACCATAATCTACTATTCTAGGAAAGGCAGTGGTAGGAATAGTTCTCCTGACTCTGAACCGCAATGTGATCAGATTCTCATATCACCTGCCAATCCTTGCACCAACAATGAAGCTGAATATGAGGATTTGATTACCAATCTGGAGTTATCCATTACTCTTAGCATCCAGAACATCAACATCTTCTGGGATTCTCAGTTAGTCATCAATTAAATCGTTGGGTCCTATAAGGTTCTAAAGCTTAAGCTCCATCGCTACCATAAGTACACTATAGAGTTGTTGGCCTAAATATCAAAGGTTACCATTTACAAGATTCCTCTAGGAGAAAACACCGTGACAGATGCTTTAGTTAAACTTGCCAAGGGGTTGACATGTTTGGAAGATGTGTTTATATCAATAAGGGTCCAAAATAGATAAGTCTTGTCCCTTATTGATACTAAACTTATCGAGAGATACTCTCTTGAAGGGGAAATTACCGTTGCCAAAAAGGACAATAAGTTAGATTGGAGACAACCATTCGTGGATTACCTAAATATAGGTAAACTACCTAAAGAGAAGTCACTAGCACATCAGGTAAAGTAGAGAGCACTTTCATACGCTCTCGTGGATGGCACCTTGTACCGACAGTCCTTCGATCATATCTGGTTATGCTATTTAGATAAACATGAAGCCCATAAGATTGTGACCAAGGTACACTCAAGATTATGTGGAGCGCACCAATCCAGTCCAAAGATGAAAGCCAAAATCAAAAGACTAGGGTACTACTGGTCATTGATGATTACAGATTACATGGATGTAGTTAGGCGATGCCACTAGTGTCAGGTACACGGTGTGGTCCTTCACCAACCACCCAACATTCTACATTCTACATTCTACATTGGCCTTATGGGCATTCAAGTATTGGGGTATCGATATAGTGGGTCCGATTGATCCTCCTTCCAAGGGTCATCAGTTCATCCTAGCTGCCACCAACTACTTTTCCAAGTGGGTGGAGGTGATCCTGCTCAGAGAGGTCACAACTCAGCATGTTCTCTAATTTTTTAGGAACTATATCATATATAGGTTTGGGGTGCCTCGATGAATTATAATTGATAATGGTACTACATTCAAGAGCACCAAGACATAGCATAGATTAGAGATATTCTACCATCTACTACCCATGGGAAAATGGATTACAGAAGCTTTCAACAATACTCTCATCCAAATATTAAAGAAGATGTTCGATGATAATAAGTGTCAGTGACATTAGTAGTTAGTTGAGAAGCCATATCGACCTACTGAACCACATATAAAACTCCAACACAATCTATCTCTTTCTCCTTAGTGTATGGGTCCAAAGCTGTTCTACCTTTAGAAGTCCAACTCCCGTCACTAAGGATAGCTGTGGCTAGCAAGATCAAAATGGAACAGAATGCCAAGTTACAGTTAGAAGAGCTCAGAGGTTTAGAAGAGAGACGCTTACGGGCATACCAGAACCTTGAGTTGTATAAAGACAAAATGATTCAAGCTCACAACAAGTTGGTCCATCCTAGAGCTTTTCAAGTAAGAGAGCATGTTTTAGTTCTTAGGGGATCGATTGTTGCCCGTCGCAAGATGGGAGGCAAGTTTGAACCCACTTGGGAAGGCCTTTTGCCATACAGAAGGCCTACCAAGGAGAATCTAATCAGCTTATTAATCATAAAGGAGAGCACCCAATGCTTTCAATCAATAGGCTCTATTTAAAGAAATATTATTTTTAAATCCATATTTGAAGATCTTTATCATCAATGAAAAACTCCATTTCAGATTCAATCCCTTCCATTTTGAATGCATTCTTTGTTTGTGAATCCACCATGATGTATTTAGTGCAAGTGTAAGAGAACCCAAGAGGTATCCTATCCTTCATCAACACAACACAAACACAAACTACACATAAACACATAAAACAAATACACATCTTTTGTCTCGACTACTTCGAGTTGGGATAATGCCCCAGCGGCACTCACTCAGTAGCTGCTCTAGGTCGGGCTGACGTGTTACCCTGCTAGCGTGTCATCCCAGTGATCTTCTTATTTTGTAGGATGTAAGTCGCTACGCTTTCCTTCCTTACATGGCCACTGCACACCGATGAGCACCTTGTTAATATGGTAGGCCTTACAGTGCGGTTGGTACGCTACCGTCATGTTGGCTATATTTAAGAGGATGTAAGTTTGCTACACCTTCTTCTTAAACTAGCCATCATGAATTGACTTGGTTGTGTATATTTAAGGATTAGCGTAAGTCCCCAATGACTCCTTTCCTTTTGACTACTTCAAGTTTAGGTTCAGTCCTTCTTTGTGACTCCCAACTTAGTAGTCGCCCTTAGGTCGAGTTTGATTTGTTGTGCCATCAATGGGTCACCCCAATGGTTGCTCCTCACTTTGGAAGATGTAATTCTGCTATGCATTCTTTTTAGCAAGACCATTGCACACCAACAGGCAGCCCTAAATCGGATAGCACCTGTCAAGCTAACGATAGACTATTTTAGTGATCAGTTCCACTTTAAGGGGATGTAAGTCTACACTCCTTCTTCCTGGACTAATCATCACACACCGATGGGAACCTTAGGTTGGTTGGTGTTTGCTATGCTGATAGCAACTCTCTCGATGGATACACCACTCTTGGCAGATGGAAGACTGCTACGCCTTCTCCTTGAGTTAACCATTATATACCTACAGGCATTATTTTCTTCAGGGTCTAAGATAATGCTCCTAGTGGCACCTGCCCTGTGGGCACTATATTTGGATCACATTCTTTCCGACTCCATTTAGACACTACCTGGGTTACTCTTGGATTGGACAGTCTCCCTTTCCTAGTAACCACCCCTATAGTTGGAGATTTTATTCTGCGGATGTGCAGATTTTCCCTTGCTCCAGTAATTCTAAGATAGGTCAAGGCTGACATAGCCCATTCTCAGTGTGGTCCCTCGTACACCAATAGGGTCCACAATAACAAACAAACAAAATATATATTTGCTTGTGGATTAGGAGAAAGCCAAGTGGCACCTTTCCCAAGCTGGCATCCTATCTTTAGGGCAGTGTCAGAAAAACTCCTTATAGGAATCGCTTGATTACTTTTTAGTTGAGATAAGTCACCGACGACACTCTCTCAATAGTATCCCTTAGGTTGGGTTTGACTTGTGCCACAATAGGTGACCTCTATAGTCGTTCATCACTTTGGAAGATGTAAGTATGTTATGCATTCTTTCCAGCACAACCGTTGCACATTGACGGGCAACCCTAGATCAGGTTTGATCTGCTGTTCATTAATGGGTCACCCCCAGCGGCTGGTCCCTACTTAGGAAGATGTAATTCTACCATGCTTTCTTCCTAGTATAGCTGTTGCACATCGAAAGGTACCCCTTAGGTTGGATAGTCCTACCTTGCGGCCAGTAGACTACCCCTTTGGATCGATAAATTTGAGATAAGACAGAGCTGACAGAGCCCATTCTCAATATAATCCATCACACACTGATAGGGTCCATTAAATTATAATGAAATTAATCCTGACTACTCTTGAACTGACATAGGTCCCTCACAATATTTACTCAGTAGTCCCCTTAGGTCAGGTTTGATTTGTTTTACCATCAACAGGTCACCCCAATGGATCAAGACTAACATAACCTCTTCTCAGTGGGTCCATCGCACACCAACAGGATCCACAACATAACAAACCAAATCAAATTAAAATCATATTAAATCAAATGAAATTAAAATGAAATTAATTTTGATAGCTCTTGAGTTGAGGTAAGATCTCTAGCGACACTCTCTCAGTAATCACCTTAGGTTGGGTTCGATTTGTTGTGCATCCAACAGATCGCCCCAGCGACATTTTCCTACTTTGGAAGATGTAAGTTTGCTATGCTTTCTTCTTAGCATAATCATTACACACCAAAAGAAAACACTTAGGTAGGATAGCCCTACCATATGACAGGTGGACTATCCTTTTGGACTAGTAAATCTAAGCCAGGACAATGCCTCCGTGGCTCCTTCTTAGTGCAGTCCATCGCACACTGACAGGGTCCATAATAAAACAAATTCAAAACCAGCCTCCTTAGTGGAGTCAAATTAAACATATCAGACAAACCAAACTTCTCTCTAGCGATGCACAAATCAAATTAGTCTCCCTAGTGGAGCTTAAACCAAAATTTAAATCTAACAAATTCAACCAAGCTTATATCCTCAGCTGATATGCTCTCAATTAAACCATCCTCCTCAGTGGAGCTATAACAAATTAAACCAACCTCCCTAGTGGAGTATAATCAAACAAATCAAAGAAATCCATCCAAACTTTTATCCCTAGCAGATACATCCCCAAAAAAATCTTTGAAATCAAACTCTTATCCCGAGAGGATAGCTCGAACTTGCTTCTCTAGTGGAGCCCTAGCGGATTCAAGCCTATATCCTTATCAAATATGCCTCCACATCAATTAAGATAAAATAAATTAGAGTTAATTCAATCTTCATCCCCCACAGATTATAGATTCTTATCCCCAACGGATCTCCTTCCCACAAATCATATTCACAATCAAACTCAAATCCATATCCTTAGCAGATAACTTGAACTTACTTCCCTAGTGGAAGGTTCTTGTACTCAATCCCTAGCAGATTTCTTTTGGTTCTCTTATGCCCTTAGCATAAAGAGAGCTACATTGCATTAAGATCATGATTCTATCTACCTTTCAGGTTAAGATATAGATCATTTTTATTAGCACTTATAATTTTCTAGACATTTTTGATCGTATCGATCAATGCCAATACATGTGGTGTGCCTTGTTAGTTACACCACACCTATTGGGGGTCCTTTTATTGACCTTAATTTTGGAGTGAGTTCTCATTCTTCCTTTTAGACCTAGGAATCTTCTAGACACTAAGACTTCCTTAGTCATAAGAACTTCACAGCACTTAGGAGAACACTTAACCTTTGTAGATTTAGAACAGTTAATCATAGGATTAGGCTCTGCCTTAGGACTTAGGAAAAATTCACCTACCCTGTAGCCTAAACCCAATTCCTGTTCACCCTCTCAAAACCAAATCTCAAATTCAAATCCATAGCCAATTCCCAACCAAATCAAATCAATCTAAGCCCTACGATTTTATCTTATGGATGTAACTTTAGCCAAAGTCAAATAAATCAAAACTCAACTGATTTTTTTCTCATGAATCAATTATTCCTTTAATTATCTTCCCAAATATAAATCAAATCTACAATCAAATAATCAAAACTAAATCAAACTAAATCAAAAATTCAAACTTGAGCTATATGAACCAAACCCATGAACTTAGCCAAGTTCCTTCGTTCCAAGACCCAAATTTAATTGATTTTCTCATAAATCAATTGTACATTCAATCACCATTCCAAACATAAATTAAACTTACAATCATCAAGCCAAATCAAAATCAACCCAAGTCAAATCCAACTTAACCCATTTGACTTGAAATTTTCAAATGAACCAAAACTCATTTGAACTCAACCCAATTGTAATTAGATTTATATATCAATCTCAAATCCATATATAAACTTAACTAAATCAAACTCAACCCAAAATCAAACCAACTAAATCCAACTGATTCACTCGACCCAAAGTGGCCAATTTGACCTACATAAACTAAAATCCAATTCAATCCATATCAAAATGAATTAAGCCAATCCAAACTTCATGGCATGATTGTTGATCATCCTAGGTTGATTAATTATCATAAATTGGGTCAAACCAAGTCAACTTAGCCATTTGACCAAGTCAAACCTTTAATTCATATGAACCTGAACTATCTAAATTACAATCTAAGCCAAATCTATTGAAACCCATGATTCATACCAACCCAAAATCAACACTTGAACATGACTTGACCTTCAATTGAGCCAAACCTAACCCAATTAGCCCTCTTAACCCAAAATGATCCAAATTGATCTAAATGGCCAAGATGCACCAAATCAAAAACTAAACCAAATTGATTTCAACCAATGACTCAAGTTCATTCCAAATTCACTATTGAACTTAACCAAAGTCTCAATTGAGCCTAATTGACCCACTAGACCCAAATAACCTATTGTACCCAACTTGGCCTAAAGGGTCAAACTAACTTAACACTCAATCAAATCCAAATTGAACTTGACCAAATCCTACAACACATTCCTAATC
The DNA here is from genome assembly GCA_021442155.1 of Cymbidium sinense. NCBI lineage: Eukaryota > Viridiplantae > Streptophyta > Magnoliopsida > Asparagales > Orchidaceae > Cymbidium > Cymbidium sinense. Next base: position 139,133,584 of record CM038222.1, read on the forward strand.
ACCAACTAAACCTAAGCCAAGCCATGACCCAAGCCAATTTGGCCAATTTGGTCAAATTGGTCAACTTGACCCAATTGACCCAAATGAATTCAAATGAAATAAAATTAAATCTAAACCAAACCTTAAACCAAAACCAATGAACCAAATCATTATTTAAATCATTAAGCCTCAACTTAAAGCCCAAGATTGATCCAAATGAAATGACCTATTGAACCCAACTTGACCTAAAGGGCCAAACTAACTTAAAACACAATAAAATCCAAATTGAACACAATGAAAGCCTACAACGCATTCGTAATGATCAACAAAACCCTAGCCAAGCCATGACCCAAGCCAATTTGGCCAATTTGGTCAAATTAGTCAACTTGACCCATTTGACCCAAATGAATTCAAATGAACCAAAATCAAATCTAAACTAAATTAAACCAAACCAATGACACCAATACATCCCAAATGATCATATGAACTTGACCAAAACCTTGGCTTGACCCAATTTGATCAATTGGCCAACCTAACTTGATTTGACCCAATTTGACCTAAATGGGTCAAATTGAGTCAAATTAACCTAATGAACTCCAAATGACTTAAAATTTGGCATAACTCTGTTTTGACTCATTTCAAGTCTACTCAAATTAAATCCAATACCAAATGACCATTCTACCTTTGGGTCAACGGTATCACATGAGGTAAATCACCTATGTAAGTGGTCATTTCCATTCCTTGGCCACTTGACACTATCCAATGGTCCACTTAGGCATCTAGGACACTGCCCAACCTAACTTAAGAGGTGGTTGGGTTGGCCATGTCTCATGGGGAGGTGAATTCACCTCACCTCCCCCATTAGAGCATTTAAAACCCATAGGACACCCACTAATCCCTCTTGGCAGCCACCTCCCAAGCCTTGGCCAACTAAACCAAGCCGCTTAGGATGATTCCCTACCATTCCCAACCACCACCACCCATAGGACATCCACTAGGAGCCAAAAAAATCACCATTAGTAGGGATTTTCAGCCACCCTTATGAAAAGAAATAGAGAGGCCTCCAAAAGACATCTTATGCCATTGCACACACTCTAGAAACTCCAAGCAACAAGTCCTTTCCCCCACTTCCTTTAGGCTAGAAGAACACCAAAACTAAGTGAATTCTGGCTAGGAAGTGGCGGCCATTGGTGGACACAACATTCTAAGGGGAGGCATGGGTCTAGATTCAACCCAAGGCTTCATCTCGCATCTAGGAGTGTGCTTGGATAAACACAACCGATGGAAACCATTTCCGATGGGGTAATTTTCAAATCATTTATACGGTCATAGGCTCCTTATTTTTGATAATGTTTGCTCAATTTTAGGAATTTACATTAGATGTCCCTTGCATCTTTCATTTTATATGACCCCAATGCAAAAATAAGAGTTTTTCAATGAAAATCAACATGAAATTGAGCCTGAAATGGACTCCTAGCATTCATTTTTCTTGTTTCAGACATTTCATCCATTTGGTCCTTCTGCTGGGAGGAAGAAGACCCGCCAGCCATCCGATCCCACTTCAATAGGGATGGACGGCTGAGATTAGGGTAGATCCTGTTCAATTTTGGCCCACTAGTAGATTGCATTCGATCGGATATCCGATTTGATTGGATGGTCGAAACCACCATTCACCATTTTGTCATGGCACTTGCCATGTCCGCCTTACCATGTGCAGTGTGTGAAATCATCTTTCAGCATACGGTCATGGCATGGCGCTGGCTCAGTTAAGTAGAAAAATCAAGATTTTTTGATTTTAAAAATTATTTAAATTGTCTGAAACTTTAAAAATTTATAAAAAACAAAATACTCAACAAAAAATTATAAATAAGGGCTCGTTGGATTCATCTTTCTGAGAGAAATCCAACAAGCTTAGAATCCCTAATTTCTATTTGGTATTTTGAGCTTAATTTAGATTTTAGTTAAAATCAAATTTTATTAATTAAACCAGAAACATGCATCAGATTGATCTAAAATTTTTAGGGATTGAAACTCAAGTTAAAATACACCTACCATAAAAACTTATAATAAAAAGAATTTTTGGATCAGGAGATATTGAATTTTGAAACTAAAATAGTCAATTTTAGTAGAATAAATTAATAGACTATATAAAAATTATAAAAAGTTATTTAAATTGGCTGAAACTTTGAAAATTTATAACAAATCACAAAAATACATATAAATACTCATTTTGAAGGTATTTCAGAGGAGATTCAGTTAAAATTGATTTCATTTAATTTTGAATAGTGATTAAAGCTTAATTAAAATTTGAATGAAAATTTAATCAGCTTAATTAAGCTAAACTTACTTAAGTAATTAATCCTAAACTTTATGTGTTAGTTTAATGGGATGATCTTTGCATCCCATAGTTTTCTTGGGATTTATTTCTTGGTTAATTAGGAGAATTTATCATTAAAGCCCTAATTACTCTCTTAATCTACTTAATAGCTAATTAACACCCTAAAAGTAATAAATTAATTAATTAAACTCACTAATAACTATCTAATAGTGAATGGATAAGGGGAGTGAGGTTAGGACACTTTCCTCACTTCTTCTCCTAAGTCCACTTCATTTAGAAAGAAAGTTAATTAATATGAAGATTAATTAAGGGTTAATTAATTAATTAAGTGGCTTAACTAATAAAATTAAAATCATAATCACATCAAATAATTAACAATGAAATTTATGATTTCTCTTTATGTGTTTAATAACATAAAGACCCTTTAAGGAAATTATGATTAGCCCATAAGTGTGGGAAAATCATAAAAGTACTTTATTAGGTTCTTTAATTTATTTAACCCTTAATTATGAGCCATTTGCATTAAGTCCTTTTAGGGGCATTACAATTTTATTTCCTCACATGTTCATGTCATTTGTGGGTCATAATTAAGTGGTTAATTAAATTAAAGAAGCATATGTAAGGGTGATTAATTGATTTAATTAAGAATCTTACTTAATTAATTTATAAAATTCATTTGATTACCTTTCCTTAAAGCAAATCAAACTACTAATGTGGGAATGGGTTTGAAACTAACAGATGATAAACTCTCCTGCTCTTTTAAATCAAATTAAAATCCAAAACTAAATTAATAAAGAAGCTTTGGTTTACTTTAGGTGATTTTATTTGGTATAATTGTTCTTATGAGTTAATTTGATTAAGTGAATCACATGTTCATATTCAATTATTCCTCTCCAATCATGTTAAATTTGTATGTCATTTAATTTCATGCATCCATCTTTTTTTAAAAAATTAAGTAAATCAAATGAAGTTTCCTTTATGCAAAACTTGCATGTGTTGATTTAATTTAATGTATGTGTAGCTATTATTACTATTAAATCCAAATGTATTTTTCAAAAGCTTATAAATAAATGATGACATGTGTAGTAATGATAGTTATAAATACATAAAAGATGTACGTGCTTATAGTTTAAAGTTTAAGAAGTAAAGTCTCTTTCCTTTATTCACATGCTGATTTACATAAGTTTGAATGGTATTGGGTATATAGTCTGGACATCTAGGAAATACAAGGCTTTAAGTAGCCCCAAGGAGGTTATTTGATTACCTCACTTCCATGGTTTAACAGTGACACATACCCATTTTATTTCATTCTTATGTATTCTAACATTAGAATTTAAATAGAGTTTTAATTCATATACATAAATAATTCAATTAAACAAAATAAAAGTTTTGCATGATTTTCATTCTTTTAGTTATTTATACATTCATATGTATATAAACAAACAAGTATATAGTCTGGATATCCCAGGAATACGAGGCTTTAAGTAACCCCAAGGAGGTCATCTGATTACCTCACTTCCCTGGTTTAATAATGGCAAGTACTTGTTTATGTTTTCATACATGTGTGTGTACATGTGATTAAAGAATGAGAATCCATCTTTTATATTAAAAATGCATGCATCCATAATTATTCAAGTGATTGAATTATTTAATCATGTGATTTGGAGCTTTCTTTCTTATGTTCATGCATGCAAATTTACATATATTTGAATGCAAATGGGTTTATAGTTTGGACATCCTGGGAACATGAGGCTTTATGTAGACCCAAGGAGGTCATTTGATTACCTCACTTTCCTGGTTTAACAATGGCACGTACCTGTTCAATTTCGTTCTTATGTACTTTTATATAAGAATTTTGATAGAGCTTTAAATTTATACATATTAAATAATTCAATCAATAAAAATATAAATTTTAAATGTACACATACATTCATCATTTAAGTGTGCTAAAACATGTTGCATATATAGATACACTTAGGATTTAATCACATGCATGTTATCTATGATGGAAATGAATGGCTTAATATATGTCATGTGGTAGTAGTTCAATCAAGTTAATTTAAAATGCCTTTCATATTGAATAGGATCATTTAGGATGAACCTAAGCTTAGGATTAATTAAATCATTTAATAATCCATTGACTAAAAAAAAAACTAAATCAAATTAACATGGTTTAGAAAGTGGCTTAAAGTAGGGATGAAAGAGGGCAATCCTCTTTCTTTTCTTTATAACACTTAGATGCTAAGTGTAAATCACAGGAAACCAAACAAAACACAAATTAAAATTCTCAAATCAATTAAATAACTTGAAGTGAAATCATCCTTAATGGTTAAATAAATCTCTTTCACACTTAGAAAAATATAACCTTAATGCCTAGTAAGACATACCACACAAGCCTTAACACGCACATTAGAGCTAAGTCATCAATTCTAATCCTAAGTTAGGACGGTGTATGTTTGGTGTATGTTTTGGTTTATGATGTGATATTTTAGACTAGATGTTAGAGTGTATGCTTTGTATACTAGATGGTAGGCTGTGATTAGTCTAATCATAAATTTTGCAAGAGATTATGCTTAAGGGGCCGTTAAAAATAAATATAAATTCTCTCTTTGCAGGTTGCTTAAGCCCCTAAGCATAATCCAAGTTAAGACAGGTGGACTTGGTTACCCATTTGTAGGGTGCTAAGTCCAAATTATGATATAACTGCTTAAGATTGTATGTGTGTTTAGCTAACATTTATTTTGCAGGTGTAGTTAGATTTATTTTCACTATTTTCAATACAATTTTGCAATAGGAATTAGGATTAGTGCCATGGGGGATAAGGATGAGCAGTGGCTAGAAGGCTTTATCTTGGGAGGCCCTGTGCTTCCTTTGAAGCAAGCATATCCAAATCAAGAGAAGAAAGAAATGAAGGAGACATGAAGACATGAATACTTGAAGATCCCCCCCCCAATAGCATTTATTAATTTATAAAATATAATTATTCTTTCATATTCTGAGTTTTATAAGGGTAGAGCTCAGCTTCCCACCTTTTCTCTTTCGGGTTGTACGATTGTACTGGCTTGTTATTCTTTTTCGATAGCTATAAAATATTTGTTGATTTATTTAGCTTATGCATTAGAAACAACATGCTTTTCTTAGCTTCTTATGATTGATGTTTTAATGTGTGGCCTGGATGCGATTAGGCTCTTAAGAAAAATAAAATTTTCTATCCAACTAATAACTCATAACCAAAATTTTCTACAACTCATAACCTCACATTAAAGCCTAGGTTGTAAATCAAGACAAATAAAAGATTTAGCAATCCCTTATTTGTATGTTGTATGTCTAATGTCATGCATGCATCTTAAGTCACTCTTGCAAAATGAGGGCCTCTATCCTTACATGCATAGAGACCACGTGACCCATGAGAGTAACCCCTACTGATGGAGCTTCACTCTCTTTCTCTTTTGAATTATCCCATGACTCATTTCATCATGCATTTAGGTATATAAAAATCCTAAAGCCTTTGTCCAAATGAAGTGTCAAAAATTAAATAAAATTTGAAAATATTTTGCATTTGCAGATTAAGTCATTATTCATACCACTCATGTTCTAGTCTCTTAGGGAGTGGGTTTAAGGACTTTAGTCTTTTTCTAAATAAATAAGAGCCTAATTATCTTACAAATTCATAAGACTAGACTACATGGTTTTAAAATCATAGGAGGAGTTTGATGGTGGCCATTCTAGGCTGTTATAAATCCAAAAGTCGGATGATTTATTCTCTCTTATGGAGGTAAACCCTTACATCCACTTATCGCTTAGATTTAGGTCATGCTTTAGCTCTTACTAAAGCTCCCTAGATTTAGGATTCGAGGTAGCTATTTTCTTTGGGCTACAAGCATAAATCCTTACCTCTTAGGCATTTCCATAACCTTGTGTTGGTGGATTATAAGCCCTAGCAATCTAATAAAATTCAACTCAAATAAATACTTCTCTTCAACTTCAAACATATAAAGCCTCACCATATGATAGATTGAAGCATTTATTAGGCTTCCTAGTATCATGAGTGTTCCCTATTCATCTCATTTGGCTTCTAAAATAAGTCTCTCCATTTGAACTTTCCCATTTGATTTTCCAACATAACTAATTTATTTATTGTCTAGCTTGAAATCTTTGGAGACCCTAATTATCTACTTTAATCAAGAGTATTTCTAGAAAACTCACCTTCCTTAAGATGTAATTAACTATGGAGGTTTGCCTCTATGGAGAACTTTAGAACCCAGTTTAATATAAACCCTGCTTTATTCATCCATGTAAAGCAGGAGAAAATTTTTTGGTATATTTGAAAACCCATTATGCCTTAGGAGTCCTTATTAGGTGATTAGGTCCATTGAAGGGTGGTGTCTCTATCTTTCAAGATATTACACCATACCTCAATGTCACACCTGACCACTTCAATAAGAACCCCATATGATCTGCGTGGTGTCCTCCCCCTCCCAATACATTCCAAAAATAAACACCATAGATTTTTCTAGCGACTCTACTGGGGATGGTTCCTCTCTCCATTTCTAGTAGATAATTATTATCTCCAAGCATCGATAGTGGGCTTGTATTTTATATAAGCCCAAGACTATCTTTCTTTTCATTGGCACTTGCTTATTTCATCCTTAGGAAAAGGTAGCCAACATCCTTTAGGTTTTAGGACCTCACTCCATGTAGGTCTTGAAACCCCTATTGGGTCCCCTAATAGATAAAAATAGATCAACTAATGAAAGGAGATGACTAAAATTAGAACCTCTTTACCACTAGCTTGGTGAGGCAAGGTTCATCCCATATTTAAGAAATTTTCAATAAAATTCAAACTAAATAAATAAAGTCTTTTGCAAAATTTTCTAAATGCACTTCACATAACATAAAGTTTGCAACATATAAAACTATGAAATATCTTTTCAAATAATAAAGACAATCAAACCTCATTTAACATACTTAAATTTATTAAATGAGGATCCTTTTTAAAAATAAAAATCAAATATGCATCTTCAAAACTCTTGTCAAAAGCACATTTTTCAAAATATAATCAATCAACCAACCCCATTTAACATATACAAATTTGTTAAATTGAGTTTTATTTTCAAATCAAAACATAAGTCAAAATAAACATATCATTGAACCTCACTTAACATACCCAAATTTGTTAAGTGAGAGTTCTCTATTTTCAAAGGAAACATCACTCACAAAATCAAAACATATTTGAACTCCATTCGACATGCCCCAAATTTATCAAATGAGAGTTCCATTTTTAAAAATCAAAACAAATTGAACAATACTTAACATACCAAAATTTGTTAAATAGAATTCCCCTTTTTAAAAATCATTAAAATTAAAACATATTTGAATTCCATTTGACATACCAAAATTTGTCAAATGGGAGTTCCATTTTAAAAAAAATCAAAATAAATAGAACTCTATTTAACATACATAAATTTGTTAAATAGACTTTCCTCTTTCAAAATCATGAAAATCAAAACATATTTGAACTCAATTTGACATACCCAAATTTGTCAAATGAGAGTTCCTTTTTCAAAATCATTATCAAACAATAACACATAAAACAAATTGAATTCCATTTAACATACCCACATTTGTTAAATGAGAATTCCTACTGCAAAATAAAAACAAATACATAAATTTGTTAAGCATGTAGCTCACTTCCAAACATCAAAATATAAACACATACATTTGAACTCTATTTGACACACCGTATTTGTCAAATAAGAGTTCCCCTCTTTTTCAAAAGAGGAATCAAATCAACAAAAATATCCAACACACTTGGGCCTTACTTAGCATACCTAAATTTGTTAAGTAAGGATCCATTTTTCAAATCAAATCAATATATATCACACGCATGACAAACAATCATCACAAACAAAGATGCTTTCACAAAATTTTCAAACATAAAATTAAAACCTTTTAGCATACCTCAATTTGCTACATGAAGGTTTTCCAAATCAAATTTCAAACAAAACATAAAACATATATAACTCCAAAGTCTCTCCAAATATTTGAACCCCACTTAACATACTTAAATTTGTTGAATATGGGTTCCAAATCAAATCAAAATTCTATAGCAAAGTCTCCCCTCAAATATAAAAATCTCTCCAATCCAGTGAACCCCACTTAGCATACTTGAATTTGTTAAGTGTGGGTTCAAATTCCAACATCAAGATTCAATGATTAAAGTCAACTATTAAAGCAAGGGTTTGATTCAATTCTACTTTCAACAAATACAGAGATATCAGCACAGTCAGTTCCTTCTCCATCTTCAGTTCAGTTACTATGACTTCTGGCAAGTTCATCTTCTCTTTCCCATCGTGTGTGGATCTGGACTTGGATTAGGCCATACACACCAGGACCACAACTCACGTCATCCAATTTGGCCATGGCTTTGAGGCCGTTTGAGTTACTTGTGAGGGGCCAGCCCTCATGACTATTAGTAGGGAGGAGGTGGCAGGGCAGAAGCCACTTCTTTATTTTGACATTCTGTCTGACTCAGAGTTTCCCTCACTGAAGAGGAAGGTTGCCGACGTCCCTATAGTAGCATCAGTTCTAGTTCCCTCTATGCGACAGGCCTGTATGGTGCCGGTGGTTCCCAAGCTGATCCCATATTGTCTCCATGACCTCGGTGCTAGCACCTCCTCACTGGTTTCCCCTACTTTGAATGGGAATGCTATCTTGTCCTTTGAGATAGTCTCCCCTACCTTTGAGGTAAGTTCCATCTCTTGCTCTACCATGCTCACCCACACTCAGTGCTGCAACAATAATAGAAAGATCAAGTGACACCATGAGCGAGAAGCCAAGGAGATCGATGCTGCCTCCCACATCATTGAGGAGGGTTCTACCCGTGAGACCTCTCCACTTTTAAGTGGCAACAGGTTCCACCCCCTCTCAGGTTCGGATGGAGAGGAGTATTACAAGAGTATTGCTGCATCACCTCCATTATAAGCTCAGTTTGAGGTACCTACTAAGGAGAGGAGGAAGCCTATGTCGGATAGTTCTTCACCCGGGTTGGAGCCTTGGGCCTTCCAGTCGGCATTTTGATTTGAGGTCCTTGATCCCTAGGAGCATTAGTAATCAGATCCATAGGGAGAGAGTCACTAAGGCTCAAGTATCAACCCAAGTAGGCAAGAAGGAGAGGAGGAGGTATGTCAGGCAGTCGGCAGCCTCTACTCTTATTGATTTTTTGGATCGACGGGCTGCCCATGTTGATCACACCGATACTATAATATTGATAGGCACCACCAGCTGCATGAGGAGAGCTCCTGCAAGAGGGCAGTCACTGTCTTCACCACCACACCGATCCATTCCCCAACCACCATCACCCATTTAAGTCCATGTTTCCACAGTCCCTACCAAAGTTCAGAAGTCTGCATCTGGGGAGAGGAAATCCCCATTGGTAATCTAGATATGGCCTAAGGATCCCACTCCATCTATCCCACCAGGTGAGGTGAGGTCGATCTCCCCTATTTGACCTCCCACTTCAGTCATACTAAAGAGGGAGTAATGACCCAAAAGTGTCGTGGACATGCCACCAATGCAGCAATCAATAGTAGCAGAGGAGGTAGGGAATACTAGTGCAATCCCCATTACAGTTGATCCCCCTAGGGAGAGCACTCCATCAATAGGCAGTATCTGGTGCATAAACTTAGGTAAGCACAGTCTTACAGTCAGCAAGTGTTTGTATCACTTTAGCTAGGTAGAGTAGGATATCGTTCACTAGATAATATTCTAGAAAGCTACTTTGTTAAGAAGAGGCAACTTCTTGGGAGCGATCATTCAGATCAAGAAGAGGGTAGGGTAGCCTTCAACCTCGATGAGGATGTCTAATCAGAGGATTTAGTAGTAGTCCATATGGTCGATACTCGAGGATCCCTCCATAGAGACCATCAGAGTCAGAAAGGTGTTGTGATTGAGGAAGGAGACACCTCACTTGACCTAGCACCTCCTTCAGTAGCTATAATTACTTAAGTAATTAATCCTAAACTTTATGTGTTAGTTTAATTGGATGATCTCTTCCTCTCATAATTTTCTTGAGATTTATTGCTTTGTTAATTAGGAGAATTGATCATTGAAGCCCTAATTACTCTCTTAATCTACTTAATGACTAATTAACATGCTAAATAGTAACAAATTAATTAATTAAACTCACTAATCAATGTCTAGCAGTGAATGGACAAGGAGAGTGAGGTTAGGGCCTCTTTTCTAGCTTTTACTCCAAAGTCCACTTCATTTTGAAAGAAAGTTAATTAATATGAAGATTAATTATGGGTTAATTAACTAATTAAGTGGCTTAACTAATAAAATTGTATTCATAATCACATCAGATAATTAACAATAAATTAAAGGTTCCTCTTTATGTGTTTAATAACATAAAGACCCTTTAAGGAAATTATGATTAGCCCATAAGTGTGGGAAAATCATAAAAGTATTTAATTAGGTTCTTTAATTTAATTAACCCTTAAGTATGAGCCATTTGGATTAGGTCCTTGTAGGAGCAATGTAATTTTTTTTCATCACATGTTCATGTCATTTGTAGCTCATAATTAAGTGGTTAATCAAATTAAAGAAGCATAGGTAAGGGTAATTAATTGATTTAATTAAGAATCCATCCTAATTAATTCATAAAATTCATTTAATTACCTTTTCTTAAACCAAATCAAACTACCAATGTGGGAATGGGTTTGAAACTAGAAGATGATAAACTCTCCTCCTCTTTTAAATCAAATTAAAATCCAAAACTAAATTAATAAAGAAGCTTTGGTTTACTTTAGGTAATTTTATTTGGTATAATTGTCCATAGGAGCTAATTTGATTGAATGAATCACACGAGTGCATTCAATTATTCCTCTCCAATCATGTTAAATATTATATGTCATTTAATTTCATGCATCCATCTTTTTTTAAAAAATTAAGTAAATCAAATGAAGTATCCTTTATGTAAAGCTTGCATGTGTGTATTTAATTTAATATACGTGTGGCTATTATCACTATTACATCCAAATATATTTTTCAAAAGCTTATAAATGAATGATTACATGTGTAGTAATAATAGTTATAAATGCATAAAAGATGTATATGCTTATAGTTTAAAGTGTATGAAGTAAAGTCTCTTTCCTTTATTCACATGTTGATTTACATAAGTTTAAATGGTAATGGGTATATAGTCTGGACATCCCAGAAATACGAGGCTTTAAGTAGCCCCAAGAAGGTCATTTGATTACTTCACATCCCTGGTTTAATAATGACACGTACCCATTTGATTTCATTTTTATGCATTTTAACATTAGAATTTAAATAGAGCTTTAATGCATATACATAAATAATTTAATTAAACAAAATACAAGTTTTGCATGATTTTCATTCTCTTAGTTATTTATACATTCATATGTATCTAAACAAATAAGTATTAGTACTAGACATCTTTAGTCTAGACATCTTGGGAATACGAGGCTTTAAGTAGCCCCAAGGAGGTCATATGATTACCTCACTTCCTTGGTTTAACAATGGCATGTACAAGTTTATGTTTTCATACATGTGTGTATACATGTGATTAAAGAATGAGAATCCCTCTTTTATATTAAAAATGCATGCATCCATAATTTTTCAAGTGATTGAATTATTCAATCATGTGATTTCGAGCTTTCTTTCCTATGTTCAACTATGCAAATTTACATATATTTGAATGCAAATGGGTATATAGCTTGGACATCTCGGGAACACGAGGTTTTAATTAGCCTCAAGGAGGTCATTTGATTACCTCACTTCCCTAGTTTAACAATGGCACGTACCCGTTCAATTTCATTCTTATGTACTTTTGTATAAGAATTTTAATAGAGATTTAAATTTATACATATTAAATAATTCAATCAATAAAAATATAACTTTCAAATGTACAGATACATTCATCATTTAAGTGTGCTAAAATATGTTGCATGTATAGATACACTTAGGATTTAATCACATGCATATTATTTTTGATGGAAAGGAATGGTTTAATATATGTCATGTGATATTAGTTCAATCAAGTTAATCTTAAGATGCCTTTTGTATTGAATAGGATCATTTAATGTGAACCTAAACTTAGGATTAATTAAATCATTTAATAAGCCATTCACTAAAGAGAACTAAATCAAATTAACATGTTTTAGAAAGTGGCTTAAGGTAGGGATGAAAGAGGACAATCCACTTTTATCTCTTTATAACATTTAGATGCTAAGTGTAAATCACATCAAACCAAACAAAACATAAATTAAAATTTTTAAATCAATTAAACAAATTTAAGTGAAATCATCCTTAATGATTAAATTAAATCTCTTTCACACTTAGAAAAACATAACCTTAATGCCTAGTAAGACATACCACACAAGCCTTAACACACACATTAGAGCTAAGTCACCACTTCTAGTCCTAAGTTAGGATAGTGTATGTTTGGTGTATGTTTTGTTTTGTGATGTGATATTTTAGACAGGATGTTAGGGTGTATGCTTCCTAGACTAGATGGTAAGTCATGATTAGCCTAATTATATTTTTTGCAGGAGATTATGCTTAAGGGGCCATTAATAATAAATAGAAATGCTCTCGTTGTAGGTTTCTTAAGCCCCTAAGCATAATTTAAGTTAAGATAGGTGGGCTTGGTTACCCATGTGTTGGGTGCTAAGTCCAAATTATGATATAACTGCTTTGGATTGTATGTGTGTTTAGCTAACCATTATTTTGTAGGTGTAGTTATATTTACTTTATTTATTTTTAATGTAATTTTACAATAGAAATTAGGATTAGTGCTATGTGGGATTAGGATGAGCAGTGGCTAGAAGGCTTTGTTTTGGAAGGCCCTATGATTCCTTTGAAGTAAGCTCATCCAAATCAAGAGAAGGAATAAATGAAGAAGAAATAAAGACATGAAGACTTGAAGATCCCCCATAACATTTATTAATTTATAAATTGTAATTATTCTTTCATATTTTGGGTTATATAAAGGTAGAGCTCGACTACCCACCTTATCTCTTTCGGGTTGTACGGCGGTACTCAATTGCACCAGCATGTTATTCTTTTGTGATAGATATAAAAATGTTTGATGATTTGTTTAGCTTATGCATTAGAAACAACATGCATTTCTTAGCTTCTTATGATTAATGCTTTAATGTGTAGCCTGGATACGATTAGGCTCTTAGGAAAAAATAAAATTTTCTATCCAACTAATAACTCAACCAAAAATTTTCTACAACTCATAACCTCACATTAAAGCTTAGGGTTTAAATCAAGGTAAATAAAAAATTTAGCAACCCCTTAGTTGTATGTTGTATATCTAATTTCACGCATCTTAAGCCACTCTTGCAAAATGAGGGCCTCCATCCCTATGTGCATAGGGACCACTTGACCCATGAGAATAACCCCTACTGATAGAGCTTTACCCTTTTTCTCTTTTGATTTGGCCCATGACTCATTTAATTGTGAATTTAGGCATATGAAAATCCTAAAGCCTTTCTCCAAATGAAGCGTCAAAAATTAAATAAAATTTGAAAAGATCTTGCATTTGTAGATTTAGTCATTATTCATATCACTCATGCTCTAGTCTCTTTGGGAGTGGGTTTAAGGACTTTAGCCTCTTTCTAAATAAATAATAGCCTAACTATCTTATAAATTTATAAGATCGGACTACATGGTTTTAAAATCGTAGAAAGAGTTAGCTAGTAGCCACTCCAGCCAGTATAATTCTAGAAGTTGGACAGTTTATTCTCACTTATAGAGGTAAACCCTTATGTCCACTTGGTACTTAGATTTAGGCCATGCTTTAGCTCTTACTAAAGCTCCATAGATTTAGGATCTGAGGTAGCAATTTCCTTCAGGCTATATGCATAAATGCTCACCTCTTAGGCACTTTCACAACTTTATGTTGGTGGATTATAAGCCCTAGCAATCTAATTAAACTCAACTCAAATAAATAATTCTCTTCAACTTCAAACATATAAAGCCTCACCATAAGATAGAATTGAGCACTTACCAGGCTTCCTAGTATCATGAGTGTTCCCTACTTATCTTTTTTGGCTTCTAAAATAAGTCTCTCCATTTAAACTTTTCCACTTGATTTTCTAACATAACTAATTTATTGATAGTCCAGCCTTGAAATCTTTGGAGACCCTAATTGTCTACATTAATCGAGAGTATTCCTAAGGAGCTCACCTTCCTTAGGATGTAATTAACTATGAAGGCTTGCCACCATAGGGAACTTTTGAACTCGGTTTAAAATAAACCATGCTTTATTCATCCATGTAAACCAAGGAAAAAATCTCTAATATATTCGAAGACCCATCATGCCTTAGGTGTCCTTATTATGTGATTAGATCCATTGAAGGGTGGTGTCCCTATCTTTTTAGATAGGAAACCATACCTCAATGTTGCACCCGATTACTTCAAAAAGCATGCCCTATGATCTACGTGGTGTCCCCCCTCCTATACATTCCAAAAATATACACCATAAGAAGACTACAGTGTAGTGATTACGCAGATAGGCGGGAGTGACCATTTTAATCCAGAAGAGAGTAGAGTTGACCTTGACCCTGATGAGGATGACATGTTGGATGACTTAGCCAAAGTCTCATGATCCCTGGAGGGGCAACATAAGCTAGAGAAAGTGCGAGGAAGGCGACACCTCTCACTCAACTCAATAGCTCTTCCACCAGCTCAAGTAGAAGAATGACTAGATAGTCAAGATGGAGAAGAGGGTAGAGAAGTTGTAGCCTTGCAAAACCTAGCCCCAGTCTTACAGCCTTCTCCTATGGTAGCCGATCGACCAGAGTTGGTACATATCTTAGATCATCTTAAGAGCACTCCCATGGATGATGATGATGGTAGCTTGCATAGGAATGTCACGGATAGCACCTCCATGTATGAGAAGGATATCAAACAAATGGTGGATTAGCAGATGAAGGAAGCGTTGGAGCAAGCCCATGGGAGCTCATCCATTCCAAAGGGTATACCCTACCCAAAGGAATTTGATGTAGTTCAATACCTCAAGGGTACCACCATCCTTCAAGATTTTTGATGGTAGTGGAAACCCACGATAGCATATAGCACATTTTTTAGCCAGTTGTTATAATGCGGGTGGTAGTGATACACTTCTCTTCCGTCTGTTCATCAGTATCCTATTAACTATCGCATTTGATTGGTACACTGAGCTGCCCAATAGTTTGGCAAAGTCATTCACTGTGTTAGAGCATCTCCTCATCAAGAGATTCGCAGAAGATATTTGTAGAAGTTCAGCAGAAGGTAACTATAGGTGACTTAGTTGTAGAGAAACAATAAGCTAATGAGTCCATTGTTGATTACATTCTTAGATGGCACAACCTGAGTTTAAAATATGAACCACAGCTGTCCAATAATCATGCCATCAAAATTCTACTTAAGAATATCCATGGCCCAGTTTCCTTCATGCTTAAGGGTTTCAGCATCAAAACATTTGAGAAGTTAATCGACAAGGTGGCTAGCCTATAAGAGGAAGCCAAATAGTTACCCTTCCAATCTTACACAAAAATTTAAAAGAAGTATGGGATAGTATAGGTCAGATAGATGGGGAAGTAACCAGCTGGATTTCAATTTGAGAGGCTCAAATTTTAGCAACCTTCACTGCCACCTCCTCTTCCACCACCTCGGCCATTATACCGACCACCACAACTACCATAATGGCCACCACCTCCACCACAACACCCTACCCAACAGAGATATCTATATCCATCACCAGGTAGCTATTTTCCACCTACTCTTGTTGAAAAATTAAGCAAACCATACTCATTCAAGAGGGAGGTACTCAGGAAAATCTTCAAAAATCTTTTGAAGAAACCTAATTTTTAGTTACCCGAGCCTAAGAGGCTGGAGGAAGTGGGCAAGAGTGATGATCCTAGCTATTGCACTTACCACCACATGTTATGCCATGTCTTAGAGGATTGCATCACTTTCAAGGACTGGCTTGAGCATAGCTATAAGTCAGCAGCCATAGTCATCCCTAAAGAATGCCTATTAGAACAACCATCTGGTTCTATTAGAGTAATCCTTGGGGATACTTCTGATCCTCTTAAGACTAAAGAAGGTTAGGATTTTTCCTTATCTAGTAGTGGGATCCAAAAATTTGCCACCGACCTCTTTTAGAAAACAAAAGGAAAAGAGTTATTTAAGTGTCGGTGATAATTTTAGAAGGCAGATGAATAGTAGCTAAGACACTACCCAGAGATTTCATTCTCATTTGGTGAGAACTTTTTATATCTAGTTCCAGGTTTCCTATAGGCACAAGCCCCTATAGTTAATTACCCCTCCCAATACTGAGAGAGCACTTTCGATTAAGGCTAGTTAATGAATCATTAAAGAACGAGTATATAATTACAGTGAGTAGAGTTTAGAACATATGAAATTTCTTATTTTAATTTAAAACTTTTTGGGGGGGGAACGATAACGTGCCCAATCTAGATCTCATGGTTCCATCATCAGGGCAGGTCCCTAGTAAAACAGTGAGGAGGTAGTTGAACCGAAGGATCCTTGTCAGTAACACATGGGTTACATCATCCAAGATGTCCCTGTAGACCTAGGGTGGAGTTTGTCTAAGGGAAAAAATATAAGTCAACCTTAGCTAACATAAGGCTTTTTTTCCAACCAAATACATTCTACATTTCATAGCTCAAAGAGCAAAGCCATTAGGGAACATATGGGCTGCGGCCGTGACCATAATTTAGTGGTACCATATCATGGCGAACCACCCGATCAGAGGGCTCAGGTCATAACCACCATTTATGTGGTGCCATATCACCGCGGAGAGGACCAGGGCCATGTCCTTCCTACTAAGAATATTTGAGTCAGGTAGTTATGTATTTAATTTGACATTGGCTCTTTATGAGCAAAAGTTTTCTTAATTTGTCGGACAAACATTCTGAGGGTGGATTGATTTTTTTTATTTTTAAGTTTTAATTTAAATAATTCATTTCATTTTTAATTATATTTTTATTATTTTCTTTGAATTTTGATCATTTTATGATTGATTTTAGATTTGAATATGTAATCATTTATCATTAAAATTTTAATTACCCTTCTCAATCAGGGCTAATATCAATTGATAGACCTTGTATACTACAGTTTTCTACAGAGGATCGGGTCTAAATTCATTATCTCAAGAAGTATAATCCTTCAAAATCTTGTCCACTCGAGTTTGAACATAGAGGATTGGGTTTGAGACTTTTCTTCCTAAGAATTTGAATTTTAGAAGCTATGTCAGTTGATTCATATCTTATATTATATGACAGGATTAGCTTCTCAGATATTATTAATTTAAAATTCTTATAATATCAATTTTTTAGGTTTTGTTAACCTGGACTCAGTCCGAAGACCAAACCGAGATGTATGGCATCTGTTCTTTTGTATTTGACATGATGATTACTTCAACGTACATACAAGTATCTATTCTTTTAAAAATTTGTATGAACATGTAAATGTCAAGTTGAAATGTAGGTGTCAATTTGCAAGTTTAGTTCTTGATATGACATTTTTTAGGTTTGTTGAACCCAGTGCGAGACCAAAGCGGGATGTAGCATATGTCCTTTTGTATTTGACTTAGTAATTACTTCAACATGCATGTAAGTATCTGTTCTTTTGAAAATTTTGCATGGACATTAAGATGTCTAAGGTGAAGTTTAAATGTCAAATTTTGATTTTTGAGTTTTATTAACCCAGACTCGGTTCGAAGACCAAACCGGTAAGTATAACATCTGTTCTTTATTTATTTATCTTGCATTTGGATCACATGTCTTTCTAGATATTTGATTTATTGGATACTTCTTTTGGGCCAAAAATGAAGTGAGGAATCTAAAATAGACATAATTATTTGATTGGGAACACGATATGCACTTCATTTGAGCCAAAAATCCTCCTTTTATGCCACCAATCAGGAAGGGAAAATGTACTCAAATAAATTATTCTGAAGGCCCATTTGATCAATCATGAAGTAGTGGACCTAAAATAGACTTAGGCATTTGATTGAAAATAAGATATGCAAAATGTTTGGGCCAAAATCCCCTTTTTATACCACAAATCAGCAAGGGAAAATATGTTGGAATAAATTATTTTAAAGGCCCATTTGATCAATCATGAAGTAGTGGACCTAAAATAGACTTAAGCATTTGATTGAAAATAAGATATGCATAATGTTTGGGCCAAAACCCCCTTTTATGCCACAAATCAGCAAAGGATAGGGGCTGAAATTGAACACTTTAAGGGCCCATTTGATTATGTGCAAAGTAATGGATCCAAGATAAACATAGGCCTTTATTTAGAAGCATGATATGAATATTATTTTGGCCAAAAATCCCTTTCTATGCAATAAATCATCAAAGATTATAGGCTGAAACAAATCATTTTTGAGGGCCCATTATACCATGGTATATAGCCCATGTTTCTCTTAATAAGGGGCAGGAGAAGACAAAGATATGAGTAGATGTCATATATCATTTAAAAGAGACAAGTGGATTAATTAAAATCTACCTCCTTCACATGCAAGCTCATGACAAATGGGGCACAAGTACCCATTAAATTTTATTAAGAAGGTATGGCAAAAAGAGTTTATTTTCCCTTTAAATCCATTCCTCCCTTTTTTTTAAGACATTAAGGTAAGTGATAATGATGAACAAGGGCATGCCACATGTCCATGCATGTGCATGTGATATGACAAATGGCATGAATTTAGATGATTTCCTAACATGCAACTTATGACAAGGCACCATATGTGTCGACGCCATAAGATAGATGAAAAAGAAAGAAAAGCCTATAAATAAGAGAGGATTCACCTCTCATGAAACTTACTTCCTATCTTCCTCTTCTCTTTAGTACTACTAGTCCAAGTTCTTTAAATCTTGCAAAAGGGTTAAGTTGTGCCACATAGACTTGTAAGTTCCCTTTTCTAACTTGATAATTTTCTATTTTGATATCTTCATGATAGATGTCATGTCATATGGTAGATATTATTTTTTTATGTATTTCAAGCTTTATGTTTAAGCACATGTCCAACATGTAACATGTCAAGCTAAGTAGAGCTTTAGGATGAGCATTAAATAATGCATATTATAATGACCACTTAATAGGATAACTTATATGATGTAAAAATCAATACATAAGCATTCATGTTTAACATAAATAAGCATTGATCAATTCATATACACATGTTGCATTTGCCATAGAATAGGATAGCTTGCATGTTATAGAAATTAAGGCATAAGTATCAACTCATGTCACATTTTCCAAAATAGGATAGCTTGCATGTTATAGAAATTGAAGCATAAGCATTCACATTTGAGATAAAGAAAATTTTAAACCAACATGATAACTTAAGCACTTCATCCCTTTCTTTCTATCTTTTTTTTTTATAAATTTTGGCCCTCATCATCCCATAGGGGCTTCTTCAGGGCTAGGCTTCCCACCATGCCAAGAAAGGCATGTATGGTGTGTCGTGACACCTGATTAAATTATTTATCCAGAGAAAGTGTATGGGTTAACACATCAAAACATTTCCTACCATATTGGAGAAACATGAGTAGGTACTTATAGTAATAGATTTAAAGCTTGCATTTGTATATAAACATGCTTAAACATTGTAAGAAAATAAATCTTTCCTCCTTTTTTTTAAACAAAATTTGCAACTTCGTCGTATCTGGGGTTGCCATGAGGCTGGGCCTTCCCGAAAAGGTATGTATGGGTGGATGTCGTGAGACACTACGACCGAAATTTTGTTTGCCCACCATGCCAAGAAAGGCGTGTATGGTTTAGCATAGCATAGCAACAAGTTTCTCTACCATGTTGGAGAAACATGAGTAGGTACTTATAGTAATAAATTTAAAGCTTGCATTTGCATAATAAACATGCTTAAACATTGCAAGAAAATAAATCTTTCCTCCTTTTTTTAAACAAAATTTTACTCTCTGTCACCATGAGGGTTGCCATGAGAAACTGCCGCCCTGCCAGAAAGGCATGTATGGGTGGATGTCGTGAGACACCATGGTAAATTGTTTATAGCCAAATGTATGGGTTAACATAGCATAATTCCTTAAGTAAGATATCAAATGACAGAAATAGGCAAGTATGCAAGTAGGGATTAAAATCAAAAGCCAATCATTCCTTTCTTCCTTTCACAAGATTTTGCATAATGAATCATCAAGAATTGATATAAGCAAAGTAACAAGAATGAAACCCATAAAAGAAAGTAAACAATTTTAGATTTTGGAGTTTCAGATTTTGGGATTTCACAACACCCAAGCCCTTCTACTTTTTTTTTTCAGATTTCATCCCTTTCTTTTTGTAGGTAAGAAAGACAATTTCAACAAACATTAGCTCCTCCATATGATAAGAACATAGGGTTGAGGATAGGAAATACTTGCATTTAGCTTAGTAATTCTATTTTCTATCCTAAGCAGGAATTATTTTCAACAAGATAAAAGTATAGATATCCATAGGAAACAAAACAATGACATTAGGGCTGATTTAAACCATATTTGAAAACTCCCTCATTTTTTTAATTTGATTTCACTTTAATCATGCAGAGACAAAATGAATGAAACCCATAGGAAATAACGAGCATGGCAATTCATTTTTTAGATTTCATTACCCATATGCAAGGATGAAACAAATGAAATCCATAGGAGATAGCAAGTAACAAAACCCCTCTTTTAATAAAATGATTTCATGTATCATACTTCTATAAAAGCAAATATGATTCAATTCCTCTAGTAAAAATATTTTCATGCATTATGCCTTTAGAAAACAAATCAATTTCCCTTTAGGTAAAACAATTTCAAGTGTAATACCTTAACAAATCAACTAATTTTCCCTTAGGTAAAGCAATTTCAACAAACACAATACCCACGAAAAGCCAATCGATTCAATTTCCTCTTAAAATAATTTCAGCATGTTTTATGCTTTCAAACAACAAAATGATCTAATTTTCCTTAAGTAAAACCAATTTCAATTTCCTCATATCAATTTTTTCAGCAAGGGAAACACATTAGTGGTCATTAAAAAATAGCAAATAGCACAATATTTGGGCCATACATCATCCCAAAGCATTTTTATCAAAGATAAACTCCATAAAATCTATAGATAATAGGAAATAAAATGAGATTTGGGTCATACATCATCCCAAATCTCCAAAGAAAACTCTTAGCATCATTTCAACCAAAGAAAGGAAACATCCACATCATTTTATCACAAGAAATGAAATTCTATGTATGTAAAAATAAGCTTAGGGTTGAAAGGAAACAACCTAGAATTTCTGGTTGCAAAGAAGGAAGAATGAAAGGGGTCCGGCTAGGGCTCACGAAGGACAAACAGGAGAAAAGAAGAACAAAATCGCACAAGAGAGTGTTGATTAAGAGATGGCAACCAAAGAAAGGAGAGGATGATCAAGCCTCGATTTCATGCCTCGAGTAGAATGGAGCAAGAGAGGTGAAGAAATGCCATGAAGTCGAGCGGTGAAGAATTGTGAAGCGTGAGGAGAATCGTGGCCAGAGGAAGCGGTGAAATGTGAGAATCAGAGTAAGAGGAATCGTGTGAGGGGGAAGAGTTGAATGAAGAGAATGCCATGGAAATGAGGTCAACGGGAGATAGCGTATTCCTTTTTGCTCTTAGGTTAGATCACTTACTCCTATTGGCCAAACGAGCGGCGGGTCATTTCATTGGTTGATTGGGTGGCAGGGGTTAGGTAAGGCTTAACAGGGATTAAGAGATTATTAACAGGATTAATATTAATTGTAATGAATCATCTAATAATAAACCCTATATGTGTGTTAATCTTAGTGTTTTACATTTGTGCGACATAGCACGATGATTTCATGATCAGAGGTTGTTTCGATAATGTCGACGATGATCGGGATGAAATTAGGTTTACAATTTGTGCAGCGTCGCATTTGAATTAATCGATGTTCACACATACTTTGCCGAATTGATCGTG
Organism: Cymbidium sinense; assembly: GCA_021442155.1. Classification (NCBI taxonomy): domain Eukaryota; kingdom Viridiplantae; phylum Streptophyta; class Magnoliopsida; order Asparagales; family Orchidaceae; genus Cymbidium; species Cymbidium sinense. The sequence continues at coordinate 139,155,912 of CM038222.1, forward strand.
AGAAGTGTTGTTTGATAGAATTCGACATTTCGATGATAACAGCCCGATCAATTTTGCTAATGGAGGTCGTTCGGACATCGTCGGGGCTTCCCAACTTCTATGTGTGTGTAATTTTGTTAATCATTTGATTTTAATCATTTGATTGGTCATTAATTGATCCGATATTTTTCAATTAATTAATTTTAATATTTTCAACGCATTATGAGGTTGAATTTTCAAATCGAATCGAATTTAATCGATTTCAATCGCAATTAGTGGGGTTTTAACTTCTACGTCATTTATTTAATTTCTAATGGCACATAGTTGTAGGTCAACAAATGCCCCCCAACAAACATGGTGCGGACATGGAGCAGACCGTGTTTGTTGCACACTAGTTAACCTTGCAGCTCCAAGAGATTTGCTTGGATGTCACGCTGAAGTTGTTATTTCAATAACTTTTAATAATACATGATCGTTGCCCTTTGATAGAAGTGAGTATAACTCTCAGGTTGGGCAAGCATTTGAATTTTATCGGTTTAGCTACAATAGCTCGTTGAACCAGTATTTGTTATTATTAGTCCAATGCTTTGTGCTTGATGGACTAGATGAAGGAGATGCTTTGGCTTGTCATCATCAACTTGTCAAAGAGAATTTGGAATGTCTTCGGTCATTGGCTTTGTGCTTTAACGGACTTATTGAAGACTTTCTCCTGAGAGTTTGAAAATTTGTATTTTCCTCCTGTCCTGGCCTTGTGCCTTGTGGACTTAATGGAATTGATGATTTGTTGCTAAGATGAGAACATCTTTGATCCTGTGCTTTGTGCTTTGACGGACTTGTTGAAGATTTCATCTCGAAATTTTTAAATTTGTATTTTCCTCCTTTCCTGGCTTTTTGCCTTAGCGGACTTGATGGAGTTGGTAAGATGAGAATGTCTTCGGTCCTATGCTTTATGCTTTGACAAACTTGTTGAAGATTTCATCTCAAAATTTTAAAATTTGTATTTTCCTCCTATCCTGGCTTTGTGCCTTAGCGGACTTGAACTCGATGAGATGAGAATGTCTTCGGTCCTGTGCTTTGTGCTTTGACAGACTTGTTGAAGATTTCATCTCGAGGGTTCGTATCTTGTGTCTCCTTTTATCCTGGCCTCATGCCTTGATGGGTTTGATGGAGAAAAATCCTAAATTATCTTAGAGATTTATCAGGCGATACAAAATTACCTTCTGCCCTAGCTTTCTGCTTTTGTAGGCTTGTAGAAGGATAAATACTGACGACCTAGCTCTCAGAGCTTATGTTGAATCAATGGCAAAGAGTCATCAGTCCTGTGCTTTGCACATGTAATGGACATGTTGATGATAAAAACTCCCTTAGTTAGCTTATGAACATTGGGATGGCTTCTTGGTCCTCACTTTTGCTTGATTGGACTTTCTTGAAGAAGAATTTCCTTGATCTTTGCTTTACTTTGATAGACTTATTGAAGGAGTTGAGATTTCATATTTGTATTTGATTCAAACTTCGCTTAATGCCTTTTGAGTATTTTGTTGACATTTTGAAAATGACCTTATGACCAATAGGGATGATTTTCAGGTCACTTGAACTCACCAAGTTGGAGAGATTTGGGATTTGGATGCTCTTGTCTTTGAACTAATGAAGTAGGAGGATCTTTACCATGACCTTGTATGTTGTTGAGTAAGCACAGATCAGCTGACTTGGTCGTGATTTTGCAGAGTCCGACCTTATACACCCAATCGAGTGACTCGAAGCAATTAATGAAGGATTTTATCCACGAGCTAACGAGATGGGGATTTCTTACTACGGCCTTTGTGGCATGTTGAGTAAGCACGCCGCTGACTCTACCATATTTGGGCGTGTTGAGTCTGACCTTATACACCAACTCGAGCCTTTAAATTTGAAGTGGGATGATAAATGTATATCCAACTTGGTTTGTTGAGGTGTGCAGACTTGAAAATTTTCTTCTTTGGTCGTCGAAGACTTTTAAATTTGAGCATTTGAACATATAATTTTGGGTATTGTAGGGATCTCTGACTAGACGATGTCAACCCAAAGAGAAAGAAAGGCCTCTCCCAAGAATGCCCGATTTAACTAAACTTAAAAAATTGCCGCTGGGGATTTTATTTTATTTTGAAATGCATTCTTGTGTTACAAGAGAATTTCTAATGAAAATTTTCAGCAATAAAGATTTTCAAATGTGATTTGTTGCAATCACACTTTCATGTGTAATATTTCTTTAAATCGCTGATTGGCATTGGTCTTTCACCTTTGAAGTCACGAGTGGTAGTTCTCGATATACCTTTTCAATAACAAGGTCCTTCCAATTAGGTTCAAATTACGCCAATTTGATAGGATGAGGATAAATCTTCAAAGAGGACTTTTCTTTAGGATCTGTGAGATGGATTGGAGACGGGCCACTTTCCCGCTAGATGAGCATTTCATCATCAAGATTTTGTTGAATGGAGCTAAGCAGGTAGTTCAACTGAGTGGCAAAACCGCCGTGCCAAACAGTGCATAGGGAGAAGACTTTGTAAGAGTTTTGTAAGTGGTATGGTAAGCCCATAACGCTTCCACAAGTTTGGCATGCCACTCCCTTTTATTTCTTGTGAGAATTTTTTAATTTGACTAGTGTTTTATTAAATGCCTCCCAAGCCATTTTCTCGGATTATAAATTGATGAATATCGCCAATCAATCTTATATCGATGTAATAAACTTTAGTACTTTTGAAGGCTGATCCATTATCTGAAATGATTCGTGGTACACCAAATCTATAGACAATATTATGGGTAAAGAAGTGGGTCACTTGTTCAGCTATAACTTCTTTAAATGGTGCAGCTTCAGCCCACTTAGAAAAGTAATCAGTGGCTGCTAAGATGAAGCGGTGACCAGCTGATGATGGTGGATCAATCGGTTCAATTACATCTGTCCCCTAACACTCAAATGACCAAGATGCTATCATTGGGTGCAACAAATTTGGAGGTTGATGAATTATGTTACCGTGGATCTGGCATTCATGGCATCTCTTGGTCTGATTGATACAATCTTTTACCATAGACGGTCAATAGTATCTAATTCTTTTAATTTTGAAAGTCATTTTAGGACCTGATTGGTGTGCACCACAAAGTCCTTGATGGATTTCAACAATTACTTTATTGTCTTCTTCTATTCCCAAACATCGTAGCCACATCTGCTTGAAGGATCTACGATACAGAGTATTGCCAACATAAGCTTATAGTCAAAGTCTTTTCTCAAGTTGTGCAGCTATCGACTTATTACTTTGCAATTTGCCTTCTTTGAAGTAGTTGATGAAGGGTCGTCTCTCCTTCTCTTCTACTATAAGGATTTCATTGTGTGGTTTTAGCACTTCCTCAGGTTGAGGTCTTTCATCTGGAATGGTTTGAAGCTTGTCTTGTTGACTTTGGAAAGTAATTTGTAAGGGAGTGTGAGGAGCAACATGAGCTGCACCCTGTTGATTTGTGTTTGATGACCCCTCTTCCAGCGGGGGTTTTACACTTATTGGCTCTAAGACTCGACGGGTGCAAACACTGATTAGTATATAATCGTCATCATCCATACTCACCATTTCTTTAGCTAACTTAGCTAAGCAGTCTGCTTTGCTATTCCTAGCTCTGGAGACTCGAGTCATAATGATATTTGGGATTTGCTTTATAAGTTTGAGAACTCGCTTGTGATAGTAGGCCAATTCAAGCTTGTTGATTTTGTAAAGGCCCAACACTTGATTGATGACGAGTTGAGAATCACCATAAATTTGCAAATTCTGGACTCCCATGGAAATGGCTTCCTCTAAACCTGCCACCAACGCTTCATATTCTGCTTTGTTGTTGGTTCAGGATTGAGTTAATTTATAAGAATGTCTCATTATACCACCTTCAGCTGTTATCAAGATAAGACCGATACCAGCTCAAGCCATTGGGAGATTTGAGGGTTGAGTGTATTTAATGGATGAAACTCCATCAAAATACAATTCTCACATTTGTTGCTTTTCTTTTTCACATATATGCATGATTTTCTCATCAGGAAGATCATCGTTAAGCAATGAATCTACCGGGATGGGATGAGCAGCAAGAAAATATGCTAAAATTTACCCCTTCACTGCTTTCTAGGGAACATATGTAATATCAAATTGTAGCAGAAGGATAACCCATCGTGCCAAGTGACCTATCAACATTGGTCTTATCATCAAGAACTTCAATGGATCGATCCTTGAGATAAGGGTAATTTTATGAGATAGCATGTAATGACGTAGCTTTTGGGTAGCAAAAGTTAATGCCAAACAATACTTCTCAATTAGAGAATAACACGCTTCCACTCCTATTAGTCTTCGACTAATATAATACAGAGCATTTTCCTTTCCTTCCTCATTATGTTGCACCAAAAAAGCACCTAGAGATTCCTCTAGTGCTGCTGTGTACAAGATGAAAGGCTTTCCTGGGATTGGAGCTATAAGAATGGGTGGGTTCAACAAATATTTCTTGATACTATCGAAGGCCTCTTGACATTCTTCGTCCCACTTGAAAGGAGTATCTTTCTTCATTAATTTTGCAAAGGGTCGACATCTGCCTGACAGATTTGATATAAATATTCAAGATGTCCCTATATGGAGTGAAGTTGACGAAGACTCCTTGGAGGAGGCATTTCAACAATCACTTTGATTTTGTTGGGATCGATTTCAATCCCTCCACGCCACATATCAAGGAACTTTCTGAGAGACTCTAAATCGCACTTGAGAGGATTCATCTTGAGATCATATTTTACGATTCTTTCAAGGATGATCCTTAAATCATGGAGATGATCTTTGTGATCTATACTCTTGACAACGAGGTCATCAACATAGCACTCTACTTTTTGATGAATTAACTCATCAAAGATTCGTGTCATAGCCCTTTGGTATGTAGCTCCAGAATTCTTCAAGCCAAAGGGCATGATTGTGTAGTAATATATGCCAATTGGCATCCTGAATGAGGTATGTTTCATCTTCAGAAGCCATCTTGATTTGATTATAACCTGACGATCCGTCCATAAATGAGAACATATTGTGGTTTGAAGTGTTATCCACTAACAGTTCTGATACAAGAAGCAAAAGTCATCTTTTGGACTTGCTTTGTTTAAATCCCTAAAGTCGATAAAGATACGAATCTGACCATTCTTCTTTTTCATGGGAACAATATTATCTATCCAGTCAGTATATTTTTCTTCTCGAATAAAATCGGCTTCAATGAGCTTCTTGGTTTCTGCAATTACCTATTCTTCAACCTCCAATCTCATTTGTCTAGAGGCTTGCTTGAGTGGTGTTGCATCTAGCTTAATTTGTGAACTATCAGGGGATAAGCGGCATTTTATATCAAGCAAAGCAATCCCTAAATTCACGAGCAAAGTTTTTAATTCTTCCACTTTATCTTGAGGAAGCTGATGAGCGTGGTGAGGATCTTCCTCGAGTTCTCAAATTAATTTCTTTAAGTTCATAGTAGGCACGCCCACCATCTTCAAGCTCTTCAGGTGTCGGTCTGGTTTCTACTTCTTCATTATTTGTGCGACTAACATTAAGAATGATATTCTCATCTTCATCATCACTCTCTACTTCTATTCCTGTTATAGCGTAACAGGTATATTCTTGTGGACCGTTGTCTTGGATGAAACCAAGGCCTTTGGTAGTGTGTTTATTTCTCTTACCAATGGTTTGAGAACCTTTTGGGTACCACATCATTTCAAAGAGCTTAGTCCTTTGCTTACTTGCTCCGACTTGGACCCCTATTTGCATTAGGTTTTGCATCTTTGGAGAGTAATACTTTGGCATCCTTGTGGGCATAGCTTCTTCTTCTTCAGATAGTAGCATTACCCAATCAGGATCCTCTTCTTGACACCCCTCAAATTTATAAAACAAGCTTCCTGGCCCGTGTTTTCTAGGGAGAGGAGGTACATAGAAGGTCACCAGTTCCTCGACTTTGTGAGTTTCTCGAGGGGTGATTTCTTTAAAATATTGAGGAGGAATATGAGTGACTACGAGTGTAGTCTCTACTGTTGATGGATCTATGATTATTTTAAAGTAGGTGCATTGCACCTTACCTTCAAAAGCAGATTTGAACTCATAATCAAAGTCAAAATGTTCTTATTCAGTCAGAGCTTTACTCGAAGAGTCATGTGGAACTTTGGAGTTAGAAGGAACACATTCATCTTCTTCTTCAGTATCACTGCCTAGATGAGGGATAGTGTTATTGATTTTGGACCTGTTCTTTATATCCTTAGGAATATTTGGAACAACCTCTTTTCCTTTATTCATTTTATCTTCTCCCTTCTTCTTAACTTGTTCTTTTATGGGTTTTGAAGTAGATGCAGTATTTGCTAGTTGTTTTGTTAGCTTTGATTTCTTAGGAAGAAAGTAGCTAACATCTTGATATATCTTCATTTCATGCACCGAAAAAGGTTGCATGTCACCCACAATTTGACATTCTTCTCCATCCTTTGTATATTTCATACATTGATGCAATGTAGATGGGACAATGCCATACTTATGAAGCCATGGGAAGGGGGAACAATAAAGTATCTGCATGGATCATATGAAATTTAGCTTATGTGTAGAGGTCTCCAAATTTAAGAGGGAGGATGAATGACCTGATAGTTTTCTGTCCATTCTCATTGAAACCTTGAACCATGACTTTATCTCATCCCAGATGTTGTACATCTAGAGATAGCCATCTAAGAGTTCTCAAGTTCATAAGATTCACTGAGGAACTGGGATCAATTAAGATCCATGATATTATAATTTCATCACTTTCAGCTGTAACATACAGGGGGCGATTGTGCTCTGCAGTCCTGAGCATTAGACCATCTTTTGAAAATGTGACAGTTGGAGGCTCTTGAACATGCAAGGTCTCCGTTAGACAGCGTTCAACAAAATATACTTCAAACTTTCCCGGCTCTTTGAGAGCTTCAATTAAGGTGTTACAGAGATCTTTCGACATTAGAAGTGTTCTATACTAAGCTGCAATTTTCTTAGATGGGATAGAATATTGTAGTCGATCCCTTTTGATGAAGGCTTCTTATTTCAATCCTTAGGGATAACTTTTTCATTGATTTCAATTTCTTTTTCTTTATCCCTATTCATTGGCTCTTTCCTCTATTGGGATAGTAGCACTCGACCACTTCTCAACTGTACTTGAGCTACTTCATTTGCATCTGAATCTTTAGATGACTCAGTTACTTGACATCCTTACTAATGATAAAGCGGAAGATTGAAATTCTTGCCCAACTTTATATTTTTTATGTTGATATGGTGAGCTCGATTCATCTTCATTTAGGAAACAGAGTTCTTCTAAGTTGTTATCAGCCTCATGCATCATCAAGCAAGACTCAGTAGGAAGTTCTTCAGCTTCTTCCCCTGTTTCTTCATTGATCTGAAGATTTTTAATGAATTCTGCAAGCATGATAGGTCACCTTGCTGATTGTACATAATCTTCCATATTATTGATGATCCTTTGTGTTACGTTGTGATCATCAATAGTAGTAGAACATTTTGTGCTACTGCCTTCTTCTTTTTATTTAATTTATTTTTTCATTTGGTAGATTTCTTAGCCTTCCCTTGCGGTATTTGGCTAGGCTGTCTTTCATGAGATGAACTAGCCTTCCCATAACTTAGGTTTTGTCTCAACTTAAGTACGGGCTCAAGTGGTGATTTCCACTGAATACTTGGAACATCTTCCAATTGCTTCAATATTTTTACAATCTTTTTAGAGACTGTGACTTGCCATCTTTCATCATCGACTAGTTTCTCTTTGCCTTTATCATTGCTTGATAGTACTGGAGATGAGGTGATTACTTTGTGGATTCTTTCTTCGGATGCACCAATACACTGTCCGATAATGTGAATTCTCCATTTCTATATTTTCGTTCGAGCTAATCTTTGAATATGTAGCAATCTTCAATAGGATGGCCAAGCACCCGATGATATGGGCAATAGTTAGGATTATCTGCTTGTCCAGCCTCTTCAGGTCTCTTACACTCTGGTAACTAGAGACATGCTTTGAGTGCATGCTTAAACAGTTTATCCACACTTTCCCTCTTAAAAGAATACTCTTTGTTTAGTTATTCTTTTAGGGTTGGGGCCATTGAGTCATTCGCTCCTTTTGTTTGCTTTGGTCACTTCCTTCAGGCGACCTCATTACCTCCAAGTATGAGCTTGGGTTGTGGGCGGGTTGCCTTGGTTTTTCTTGATAAACAAGTAGCCTTTCTTTGTCTATGTTATAGACTAACCGCTTACCTATATCCTTCTTGTATGAGGTGAAATGCGTTTCACCTTTCTTTGGATCTGGAGCTTTTGCTCTTTTGGATTTATCTTGCTGGCCATCGGAGCGTGACAAATTTAATTTCTCAAATTTATCCACCCTATCAAGTAGCTCTTGAAATATGGTAATTGAAGCCATGCAAAGATAAGGCACCATCTTATCATCGATGTTCCCAATCAGCAGTTGGATTGCGTGCCCTTCTTCCAATTATTGCTCACATTTCATACTCATATTCCTCCGACGTGTGATATATCTGGTTACTGACTCGTCTTTCTTCCTTTTCTCAAGGGAGAGATCAACATTGGTTATTTTCTTGACTGCACTGGCGAACCTTTTAACGAACATATTTTCAAGTTTGGCAAAAGTCTTGACTGAGTCATTTGATAACTCAGCATACCATTCGAAAGCAGTCGAAGTTAGACTACTGACAAATTCATGAAATAATAATGCATCATTACCCCCTGTGTTACCACAGGATGCTTTGAACTGGGCTAGATGTTGTTTAGGATTACCATTTTCATCAAATAGATTAAACTTTGGCATTGAATATCCCTTTGGGTATGGAATTTGATCATACTCTACGGGATATGGACGACCTTTGCTCACCAATTTTTTTGCTTGCCCCACAGCTATAACAACTTTGATCTTCTCATTCAAGATAATATCAAGTTAAGAGGCTATCACAGCTTCAGATATAGTTTGTATATTCTGAGAAGCAGGTTATCGAGTTGACTCATTTATTTCAATCCTCGCTTCAGGCTCAATTTGGACCCTTGAAGCATGTGAGATCAAATTTATTGGAGGATTGTCATGGGCATTGCTAGAGGCTTGATGATTATTTGGGGGGACAGGTGTTGGACCTGCTGCGATATTCCTCTACATTAATTACATCATTGTAGTCATCTGTATCATCATTTTGCTCATTTTCATATTCAACTGAGCAATTTTTTTATCTTTGGCTTTCATCTGGTGCTGAATTTGTCTATGCGCTTCTGCCAAAGTGGTAGTATTAGCGAAGGTGGAATTTTCTTCCCTTTCTTCTTCTTCTTCTTCTTCTTCTTCTTCTTCTTCTTCTTCTTCTTCTTGTTCCTCTCCTGAAGACTCAGAGGATGCTTCCTCTATTTGAACATTTTGTTGTTCTTCAAGTTGAGAAGGGTTATGCGATACTATGTTTGGTATATACAGATGGCTCACTAACTTGTTGTACCATATACACCACTTCAGCATCGTTGCATCCTCCTCTCTTCGCCCCTTGGATTTTGGTCGACATCTCCAATGGACTTACATTCAAGTGTGGAATCAAAACTTCTTCAATTAGAGGCTTGAAAGTTGACCTCCTCTCATGGGGATGGAGTTGATTGACACGATCCCGGAGGATTCTCCAAGGTGTCTACCATCAGATATTTTATCATCTGGGACCCTCTTTTTAGGCTCCCATCATTGATAGATTTGAGTTGGGGCAGATCTCCGAGAATTCACACCAGATGTCAAGCCATGCCTATGCTCTAAAGCAATTTTTTTTTGAGTCCTAGGCCTCCATATCTTCTTACGTTTCCACCGGGACCTTTCATTGATGGATTCCTGGACACGCGGTCCAAGTGTCACACCTCGATGATCACCGTGTGGGACATGGATCTGTTGGCATCCTGCCATTCAAGTTACAGGATAAGGTCTCCTTGGAGCGTCTAGCATCCTTGATAGGGACCACGGTATCTTCTTTTCATCATTCCTCTCTCTTGGCAACTTCAGAGAACCCTTGTAGATATAATTTTGGGCTTCCTCAGAGTTGGAACTGACGTGGGGTCCGGAAGGGGCTTAAGCGACCAGAGGTTCCTTTTAACCCACTTAAGATTATCAAAATAATTTAGGGTAGGAACACTCACTGCTGGTTTCATAGTTGATTGTGCAGCTGGCTGCAGGGGCAGTAAGTGTTGAGCACGCAGCTCAAGACTTCTTTTTCTTCTTTGCCTCCAGCTAAGCTTGCTTTTTGATGAAGAAGCTTCAGCATCATGCCTCCCCAGGGGGAAGGGTTGAGCTGGTAGGATTGCATTATTCTGAGGGACTAAAGAGACAGTCCGCCTAGTAACAACCCTCTTCATGATTGTTGTCTTCGAGGGGTCGAGCCTCTCAAAGACTGATGATTTCTTTTGAAGTGACCCTGCAGCAGTAGGGGTCACAACTTCAATGGGCCTTTTTAGAGATTGTTGCACATGGCGTGCAGGTCGAGTTTGTACTTCAGCAAGTTGAGGCCTAGCAACTTGCTCATTCGAGAATAATTTGGTCCTTCTGGATAGCCACCGGTGCTTCCGCATTGATGATGTTGGCCAACGGATGTTGGTGCCATGAGAGTAACGGATGTGTTCGTAATGCCATTCTGGTTTAAAGGTAAAAATTAGTAATTAAAAATAACTGCACTATCACCTTACTTCCAAAAATATAGGTACAATAAGAAAAACATACTAAACACATGCACTAAATAAAATCTCAAATGACTTAAGACTTTATTTAGAAAACATTGAAGTTGTCAAGCTTAACTTATCATTTCTCATTTCATTTTCATTTCATTTTTTTATACTCCACTGTAATTTTAACTTAGATTTGACTAGCCAAAGATGGAAAGAGAAACCTTTCTCCAGTAGAGTGGCCAGAAATATATGGGATTCAAAAATTCGCCACCGACCTCTTTTGGAAAATAAAAGGAAAAGAGTTGTTTAAGTGTCGGTGATAATTTCAGAAGGCAGATGAATAGTAGATAAGACACTACCCAGAGATTTCATTCTCATTTGGTGAGAACTTTTTATATCTGGTTCTAGGTTTCCTATAGGCACAAGCCCCTATAGTTAATTACCCCTTCCAATATTGAGAGAGCACTTTCAATTAAGGCTAATCAATGAATCGTTAAAGAACGAGTATATAATTGTAGTGAGTGGAGTTTAGAACTTATTAAATTTATTATTTTAATTTAAAACTTTTTGTGGGGGGAACGATGATGCGCCCGATCTAGATCCCATGGTTCCATTCTCCGGTAGCGGTCCACGGTTAGTAGTCGGAGGAGTGGTGACCCCAACCGATGGATTCTTGTCAGCAACACATGGGTTACGTCATCCAAGGTGTCCCTGTAGACCTGGGGTGGAGTTTGTCTAAGGGGACAATATAAGTCAACCTTAGCTAAAATAAGGCTTTTTCCTAACCAAATACATTCTACATTTCATAGCTCAAAGAGCAAAGCCGTTGGGGAACATACGGGCTGTGGCCGTGACTGTAATTTAGTGGTGCCATATTGCGGTGAACCACCTGATCAGAGGGCTCAGGTCGTAACTACCATTTATGTAGTGCCATATTGCGGCAAAACCACGCTGGCAGAGGACACGGGCCACGTCCTTACTGGCTTTAAGAATATTTGAGTGTGAAGGTAGTCATGTATTTAATTTGACATTGGCTCTTTGTGAGCAAAAGTTTTCTTAATTTGTCACCCAAAGACAAACAGTTGTGGAGGGGTGGATTGATTTTTTTTTTTTTAAGTTTTAATTTAAATAATTCATTTCATTTATATTTATATTTTTTGTTATTTTCTTTGAATTTTGATCATTTTATGATTGATTTTAGATTTGAATATATGATCATTTATCATTGAAATTTTAATTGTAATTACCCTTCTCGATCATAGGGCTAATATCAATTGATAGACCTTGTCTACTCTGTCCTGTTTTCTATAGAGGATCGGGTCTAAATTCATTATCTTAAGAAGTATAATCCTTCAAAATCTTGTCCACTTAAGTTTGAACATAGAGGATCGGGTTTGGGACTTTTCTTCCTGAGAATTTGAATTTTAGAAGCTATGTCAGTTGATTCATATCTTGTATTATATGACAAAATTAGTTTCTCAGATATTATTAATTTGAAATTCTTATAATATCAAATTTTAGGTTTATTAACCGGACTCAAGACCAAACCGGATGTATAGCATCACGTTCTTTTGTATTTGACATGATGATTACTTCAACGTACATACAAGTATCTATTCTTTTAAAAATTTGTATGAACATGTAAATGTCAAGTTGAAATGTAGGTGTCAATTTGCAAGTTTAGTTCTTGATATGACATTTTTAGGTTTTGTTAATTCGGACCCGGTCCGAAGACCAAACTGGGATGTGTAGCATATGTCCTTTTGTATTTGACTTAATAATTACTTCAACATGCATGTAAGTATCTATTCTTTTGAAAATTTTACATGGACATTAAGATGTCTAAATTGAAGTTTAAATGTCAAATTTTGATTTTTGAGTTTTGTTAACCCGAACTCGGTTCGAAGACCAAACCGATAAGTATAGCATATGTTCTTTATTTATTTATCTTGCATTTGGATCACATGTCTTTCTAGATATTTGATTTATTGGATACTTCTTTTGGGCCAAAAATGAAGTGAGGAATCTAATATAGACATAATTATTTGATTGGGAACACGATATGCACTTCATTTGGGCCAAAAATCCCCCTTTTATGCCACCAATCAGTAAGGGAAAATATACTAAAATAAATTATTTTGAAGGCCCATTTGATCAATCATGAAGTAGTGGACCTAAAATAGACTTAGGCATTTGATTGAAAATAAGATATGCATAATGTTTGGGCCAAAATCCTCCTTTTATACCACAAATCAGCAAGGGAAAATATGCTGGAATAAATTATTTTAAAGGCCCATTTAATCAATCATGAAGTAGTGGACCTAAAATAGACTTAGGCATTTGATTGAAAATAAGATATGCATAATGTTTGGGCCAAAATCTCCCTTTATGCCACAAATCAGCAAAGGATAGGGGCTGAAATTGAACACTTTAAGGGCCCATTTGATTAAGTGTAAAGTAATGTATCCAAGATAAACATAGGCCTTTATTTAGAAGCATGATATGAATATTGTTTGGGCCAAAAATTCCCTTTCTATGCAATAAATCAGTAAGGATTATAGGCTGAAATAAATCATTTTTGAGGGCCCATTATACCATGATCTATAGCCCATGTTTCTCTTAATAAGAGGGAGGAGAAGACAAAGATATGGGTAGATGTCATATGTCATTTAAAAGAGACAAGTGGATTAATTAAAATCCTCCTCCTTCACATGCAAGCTCATGACAAATGGGGCACAAGTACCCATTAAATTTTATTAAGAAGATATGGAAAAAAGAGTTTATTTTCCCTTTAAATCCATTCCTCCCTTGTTTTTATGACATTAAGGGAAGTGATAATGATGCACAAAGGCATCCCACATGTTCATGCATGTGCATGTGATATGACAAATGGCATGAATTTAGATGATTTTCTTGCATGCAACTTATGACAAGGCACCATATGTGTCGATGCCATAAGATAGATGAAAAAGAAGGAAAAGCTTATAAATAAGAGAGGATTCACCTCTCGTGAAACTTACTTCCTATCATCCTCTTCTCTTTAGCACTACTAGTCCAAGTTCTTTTAATCTTGCAAAAGGGTTAAGTTGTGTCACATAGACTTGTAAGTTCCCTTTCTAACTTGACAATTTTCTATTTTGATATCTTCATGATAGATGTCATGTCATATGATAGATATTATTATTTTTATATATTTTAAGCTTTATGTTTAAGCACATGTCCAACATGTAACATGTCAAGCTAAGTAGAGCATTAGGATGAGCATTAAATAATGCATATCATAATGACCACTTAATAGGATAACTTATATGATGTAAAAATCAATACATAAGCATTCATGTTTAACATAAATAAGCATTGATCAATTCATATACTCATGTTGCATTTTCCATAGAATAGGATAGCTTGCATGTTATAGAAATTGAAGCATAAGTATCAACTCATGTCACATTTGCTACAAAATAGGATAGCTTGCATGTTATAGAAATTGAAGTATAAGCTTTCACATTTGAGATAAAGAAAATATTAAGCCAACATGACAACTTAAGCACTTCATCCCTTTCTTTCTATCTTTTTTTTTTTAAATTTTGATAGCCTCATCATCCCATGAGGCTGGGAATACCTTCCCACGCCAAGAAAGGCGTGTATGATAGGTGTCGTGAGACACCACGATCGAAATTTATTTGCCCACCACGCTAAGAAAGGGGTGTTTGGGTTAGCACACCATAACATTTCCCTACCATGTCGGAGAAACATGAGAAGGTACTTATAGTAATAGATTTAAAGCTTGCATTTGTATATAAATATGCTTAAACATTGCAAGAAAATAAATCTTTCCTCCTTTTTTTTAAACAAAATTTGTGACCTCCAGTCAGACCCTGGGGTTGCCATGAGGAGACTGCTACCCAGAAAGGCATGTATGGGTGGATGTCGTGAACGGCTTTGTTTGCCCACCATGCCAAGAAATACGTGTATGGGTTAGGATAGCATAGCAATAAGTTTCTTTACCATGTTGGAGAAACATGAGTAGATACTTATAATAATAAATTTAAAGCTTGCATTTGCATAATAAACATGCTTAAATATTGCAAGAAAATAAATCTTTCCTTCTTTTTTTAAACAAAATTTGCAACAGCCTCCCGGCGTCACCCCCGCATACGGGGGTTGCCATGAGAGACTGGGCCTGCCCACCATGCCAAGAAAGGCATGTATGGGTGGATGTCGTGAGACACCACGGCCAAAATTTTGTTTGCCCACCAAGAAAGGCGTGTATGGGTTAGCATAGCATAATGAATTCCACAATAAGATATCAAATGTGAAATAGGAAAGTATGCAAGTAGGGATTAAACTCAAAATCCAATCATTCCTTTCTTCCTTTCACAAGATTTTGCATAATGTATCATCAAGAATTGATTTAAGCAAAGTAACAAGAATGAAACCCATAAAGGAAAGTAAACAATTTCATATTTTGGAGTTTCAGATTTTGGGGTTTCACAACACCCAAGCCCTTCTACTTTTTTTTTTCAGATTTCATCCCTTTCTTTTTGTAGGTAAGAAAGAAAATTTCAGCAAACATTAGCTCCTCCATATGATAAGAACATAGGGTTGAGGATAGGAAATACTTGCATTTAGCTTAGTAATTCTATTTTCTACCCTAAGCAAGAATTATTTTCAGCAAGATAAAAGTATAGATATCCATAGGAAATAGCAAGCAATCATGACATTAGGGCCTAGGATTTAAACTATATTTGAAAACCCCCTCTTTTTTTTTAATTTCAGATTTTACTTTACTCATGTGCAAGAGACAAAATGAATGAAACCCATAGGAAATAGCAAGCAGCATGACAATTCATTTTCAGATTTCATCCTACCCATATGCAAGGGACGAAACAAATGAAATCCATAGGAGATAGCAAGTAGCATGGCAAAACCCCCTCTTTTTAATTTCATATTTCACTTTTCAGATTTCATTCTACTCATGTGCAAGAGATAAAACAAATGAAATCCATAAGAGATAGCAAGTAGCATGGCAATTCATTTTCAGATTTCATTCTACCCATATGCAAGGGACAAAACAAATGAAATCCATAGGAGATAGCAAGTAGCACGGAAAAACCCCCTCTTTTTAATAAAAATGATTTCAGCATGTATCATACTTCTATAAAAGCAAATATGATTCAATTCCCCTCTAGTAAAAATATTTTCAGCATGCATTATGCCTTTAGAAAAGCAAATCAATAGATTTCCCCCTTTAGGTAAAACAATTTCAGCAAGTGTAATACCTTTGTACAACAAATCAACTAATTTTCCCCTTAGGTAAAGCAATTTCAACAAACACAATACCCCTGAAAAGCCAATCGATTCAATTTCCCCCTCAGGTAAAATAATTTCAGCATGTTTTATACCTTTCAAACAACAAAATGATCTAATTTCCCCTTAGGTAAAACCAATTTCAGCAATTTTCCCATATCCAGAAATTTTTTCAGCAAGGGAAACACATAAGTGCTCATTAAAAAATAGCAAATAGCACAATATTTGGGCCATACATCATCCCAAAGCATTTTCAACAAGATAAAAACCATAAAATCCATAGATAATAGGAAATAAAATGAGATTTGGGCCATACATCATCCTAAATCTCCAAAGAAAACTCTTAGCATCATTTCAACCAAAGAAAGAAAACATCCACTTCATTTTATCACAAGAAATGAAATTCTATGTATGTAAAATAAGCTTAGGGTTGAAAGGAAAAAACCTAGAATTTTCAGTTGCAAAGAAGGAAGAATGAAAGGGGTATGGCTAGGGCTCACGAAGGACAGACAGGAGAAAGGAAGAACAAAACCACACACAAGGGCGTCGGTGCTCAGGCAACCGAAAGGGAAAGGACGCTTTGATCGAGCCTTGATTTCATGCCTCAGAGTAGAATGCGAGAAACAGAGAATGAGGGAACCATGAAGGAATGAGAGTAAGAATTGAGCGACAAAGGAATCAGCGGAGAGAATCCAGCGTGAGACCCGAAGCGGTGTCGTCGTGAATAGAGTAAGAGGGAGCGTGAGGGGAATAGTCGAATGAAGGGAATGCCATGGAAATGAGGACAACGTGAGATAGCATATTCATTTTTGCTCTTAGGTTAGACCGCTTACTCCTATTGGCCAAATGAGCGGCGGGTCATTTCATTGGTCGAGTGGGTGGCAGTGGTTAGGTAAAGCTTAATAGGGATTAAGAGATTATTAGCTTAAGGATTAATATAATTAACCCCTAGTTGTAAAATTTTGATGAATCATCCTAATAATAAACCCTAGCAATATGGGTGTTAATCTTAGGTATTTCTGTTATGTCGAACGCAACGGCGTGATCGATTTTACTATCAGAGGTCATTTTGACAATGTCAGTGATGATCGGGATGAAATTTGGTCTACAATTTGTGCGGCGTCGCATTTGAATTAATCGATGTTCGTGCATACTTTGCTGAATCGACCGCGAAAAGTGTTGTTTGATAGAATTCAATGTTTCGGCGACAACGGCGCAATCAATTTCACGAACGAAGATCGTTCGTACATCGTCGGGGCTTCCCGACTTCTATATGCATGTAATTTTGTTGAAAATTTGATTTTAATCATTTGATTGGTCATTAATTGATTCGATATTTTTCAATTAATTAATTTTAATATTTTTGATGCATTATGAGGTTGAATTTTCAAATTGAATCAATTTTAATTGATTTCGATCGCAATTAGGAAGATTTTAACTTCTACGTCATTTATTTAATTTCTAATGGCACATAGTTGTAGGTCAACAGCCATATCTTAGAGGATTACATCACTTTTAAGGACTGGATTGAGTGTAGCTATAAGTCAGCAGTCATAGTCATCCCTAAAGAATGCCTATTAGAACAACCATCTAGTTCTATTAGAGTAATCCTTGGGGATACTTCTGATCCTCTTAAGACCAAAGAAGGTTAGGATTTTTCCTTAGCTAGTACCTCTAAGAAAATTATTTCTAAGATCAATAAACTTTCTCTGCAGGTGCCTGAAGTAGCTCAAACCTCTAATACCAAGGGAGGTTAGCTAGTTATAATGGACAACTCAGGGAAGGTGGAAGGTCAGTAGTAGAAATAGCCTACCATACTTACCAGGGATAGATCTATAGTGCAACCACCATCTAAGTCTAGCACTCCTTCCATCGTTGCAGCTAATACCTCTTATGCTAGCTCCTCTTCTACCGACAGGAGCATTATATCCACAGATGAGGGCACCAAATCCCTCACTCCACTTACCTTTTGATTGCTACTCACCTTGTGTTCATAATCTAGCAAAGAAAGGTTTAATTCCATATGCATGGTCTTAGCATAGGTCGGATTACTTTGAAAGGATATGAAACAATAAATGCAAGAGCGCTTAATCAAGACCAGGACTAGGCTTTGGCATGATAGGCCCAGTCGATGATGATGATGATTATTGTCTACTCATCACTAATCATTTGGAATTTGATAGGTTCTTTTCAAATCACATTAACTTATATGAGGAGGTGTGCTTAGAAACTTCAGATGACCTAGATGACTTCTAAGTCAAAGATGCACCGCTAGAGTTCAAAGAAGAAATCAATTCAACCATCGATGAGCTCAAGGAAATTAACCTGGCAACTGAAGAAAATTTGCATTCGACATACATCAGTTCCTTATTGAATGAATCTAAAACCAAAGACTTAGTTAGGCTACTCATTAAGTTTAAGGACTGCTTTGCATTGAATTATGAAGAGATGCCCGGATTGGCCCCTGATGTAGTAGTCCATAAACTAATAATACAGTCTGATGCTAACCCAATCAAGCAAGTTCCTAGACGCATGCAATTAGACATTGAACAACAGGTCATTTATAAATTCAAGAAATTGATCGATACTAGTTTCATCTAGGAGAAAAAAATACCCCACCTGATTGGCAAGTGTCATCCCAGTAAAGAAGAAGAATGGCCTAATTCACATATGCATTGATTTTAGGGTTCTAAATAAGGCATGTCCAAAATATGAATTTTTACTACCAATACCAGAATTGATGGTGGACATTGCCTCATCTTATGTAGTCTTCTCCTTCATGGATGGTTCATCCAGATATAACCAAATAAAGATGGCCCCTAAAGTTAAAAGGAACACTGCCTTTAAAACCCTGATTAGAATTTATTATTATAAAGTCATATCTTTTGACCTTAAAAATGCTAGTGCCACATACCAACGGGCCATGAATCGAATCTTCAACGAACTCATTCATCACCAAGTCGAATGTTATGTCGATGCTCATGGTCAAGAGAAAAGAAAACAAAGACAATCTCGTTGACTTTAGAGTAGTGTTTGAATGGTTAATATAGTTTTTTTCTCAAAATGAACCCCCTGAAGTTTGCATTCAAAGTTGCTTTACAAAAATACCTTGGGGTTTGTTCTCTAACACCATGGAATCAAAATCGATCTAGAGAAGATCAATGCGATATTAGAAATGCCACCCTCTAAAAGTTTAACTCAACTCAGATCATTCCAAGGGTGGCTAGCATATCTAAGATTCTTTATATCCAACCTATCAGGAAGATGCTAGCCATTCTCAGTACTTGTCAAGATGGATGCCAAGTTCAAGTGGGAAGAAAGTGTCAATGTGCCATTAAAGATGTCAAGAAGTACTAAATGAGGCCATCAGTTCTAGTAGCCCCTCTCTCGAGCAAGCCTTTGATATGCTACACTGCTGCATTAGGTGACTATTAACCTCACTTTTGGAGTGAACTCTCAACTTTCTCATCATAGGTCTACGACTCTTGTATACATGAGGTGTTTTATTTTTCATTGAATGGAAAGATATGTATTATTGGGACACCACATAGATTCACAGATGTACTCATTAGGGTGATCAAGTGCGACATTGATGAATGATGTACTATCTAGAGAGATAGAAGTCACCATCCTATAATGGACCTAATCACCTAATAAGGACTCAAAAGGATAATGGGTCTTCGAATGTACCGGAGATCTTTCTCATAGTTTACATGGAAAAGTAAAGCATGGTTTATTTTAAATTAGGTTTGTTAAGTTCCTTATGAAGGTAAGCCCCCATAGTTAATTACATCCTAAGGAATGAGATTCCTTAAAAATACTCTCGGTCAAGGTAAAAGATCGTTGTCTCCTAAGATTACAAAGAAAGGACTATCAATAAATTAGTTATTTTTTTAGAAAATCAAGTGGGATTGATCAAAAGGAGGGAGTTATTTTTAAAACCAAAGGAAGATGAGTAGGAGATGCTCATGATACTATGAAGCCTAGTGAGCATTCCAAACTATCCTATGGTTAGGCTTTATATTTTTGATTTTTGAAGAGGATTATATGTTTGAGTTGAATTTTTATTAGAAATTTAGGGCTTACAATTCCACAATACAAGATCATGGAAAATGCCTAAGAGGTGAGGATTTATGCTTATAGCCGGTGAAGAGAAACATCAACCTCAGATCCTAAGTCTAGGGAGCTTTGGCGAGGGCCAAAGCACTACCTAAATCTAAGGCAAAATGGGTATATGATCTATCTCCACTAGAGAGAATAAACCACCTGACTGTTGGACTTACAACCACTTAGGGGTGGCTGCCAACTAACTCCTCCTACAATTTTAAATACATGTAGGTAAGTCTTATGCTTTGCAAGATGGCTAAGCTATTGTTTATTTAGAAAGGAGACTAAGTCCTTAAACACACTCTCTAAGAGACTAGATCATGAAGGGCATGAATAATGACTTAAATCTAATGCAAATTTTGTTAAGTTTTTTTTTTAAATTTTTGGACAATGTTATTTGGCATAGATTATGGGATTTCATATTCTAATGCATGTGAAATTGGTTATGGGCCAAAATCAAAAAGAAGGAGGTGTGTTTTCACCATAACTCTCAAAGGTCAAGCCATTTTCTCTAGCAAAGGTGGAAGCCCTCCATTAGCAAGAGTGAAGCTATATGATTTTATGCATGATGTGAGACATACAACATCCAACTAAGGGGTTGCTAAATTTTTTATTATCTTGATTTATGTCCTAGGCTTTAGGTGAGGTTATAAGTTATTTAATTTAATTTTGAGTTGATTAATTGAGAAAATTTATTTTTCCTAAGAGTCCTAATCGCAAGCCATTCAACAACCATCATCAAACAATTAAGAAACTAGAAAATCATGTCCATCCTAATTACGCAATCATAAATAAACATCATCAATTTATAAAATTAGCACAAAAAGAATAAGAGGTCGATGTTTGGCTCCACCGCACAACCCAAAAGAAATGTGGAAGTCGAAGCTCTACCCTTATACAACATGGATTACAAATGAATAATTATAACTAAAAAAGGGAATTCATGTTATGAGGACTTCATTCTTCATTTCTTCCTTTCTTCATTTGACTTGGGATGTTGTTTGCTCCAAGGCTTCACATGGAACATAAGACATGGTCTTATAACTGATGTTCATCCTAATTCCCCCATAATATTCATTTCAAATTTCAATTATAATATTTACATCAAAAATTGAAAGATAAATCTAACTAAACCTACAAAATAGAGATTATATGAAGATACCACACAACCCAAGTAGTTATATAAATAATTTGGACTTAGCACCCCACACATGGGTAACCAAGTCCATGTCTCCTAGGTTATGCTTAGGGGTATAAGCAACCGCATAGCAAAAATTTATATTTTTATTATAACCCTTAAGCACAACAATAGAAAACATGATTAGCTAAGATCGCCTATCATCCATCTATGCACATGCACCCCAACATCCCCTAAAAATTACATCACAAAATAAAATCGTGCATCAAACCATGCATCATCCCATAGAGCTAGAAATGGTGACTTAGCCTAATGTGTGTGCCATTTAAGACTTGTGTGGCATGTCTTAGCTAGGCTTTAAGGTTGAAATTTTCTAAGTGTGAAGGATTCAATTTAGAGAGTGGTTTCATTTTAAGTGATTTAGTTGATTTGTCAATTTTAGTTGGTGATTTAATTTGGTTTGAATGAACCTACACTTAGTTACAAAATATTATAAGGAAAATAAAAGAGAAGAGAACTTCTTTTTCATTCCTATCTTAAGTAATTTCTAAGGTAGCTTCATTAATGATTTTTCTTTAGTGAATATTTTAGTATGTGTTTTAATTAATCCTAAGTTTATTTGCTTTAAATAGCCCTATTCAATAAGAAAGGCATCTTAGGATTAGTTAAGGTGAATTACTATCACATAACACATAACCATTTTTTTCATTCCACCATGCATACCATGCATATGAATAAACCTAAGCATACCTATACATGCAATGCAAATTTTAGCACACCTTGATGATGAATGCTAAGAGATATGATTTGAAAATTTGGATATTCAATTGATGCATATTTTTATTATGTAGAAAAGAGGGATTTCTCATCCATTAACATAATGCACATCCACATGTATAAAAGAAATATGTGAGTATAGTGCCATTATTTTATACACCAGGGGCGTAAGGTACAAGACATACTTAGGGATACTTAAAGCCTCATAGCCGGATGTCTACTATACCACTTTTTTTTCTTAAATACATGTAAATGTATAAAAAAGAAATAAAATGGATGAAGAATCATGCAAAAGATTATGTTTGATTTGGTTGTATAATTTACATGTGTAAATGTGAAGATCCTTCTTAAGTCATAACATAGAAATGCATAGGAATATATTTAAGCAGGTGTTGTGTTCTTTTTGAATGAACTATTCACTTTGCAAATTCTATCCAATTCCATGTTAAGAGAAGAGAAGAAAACAACATAAAATACATCTTATGCTATAATCACATGCAAGCTTATAAGTATTTATAAGTAGCATCACTTCATTCTTAATCTTTACTTTATAGGTTTTGAAAATAATTTTGGTTTAATAGTGATAATAGTCACTCAAATTCTTACTTTAGCCAAAACATTCAATTTGACATAAAAGAAATATTTTATTTAATTAATTTTTCAAAAGATATGAATGCATGATTTCATATGGCAAATAATATTTAGCATGCTTGGAAAGAAATAAAGGGATGTAAGTGCATGACTTAATTCACTCTAATTAATTCCTAAGGACAATCCTATAAAATAAGATCATTAAAAATGAATAAAAAATTCTTTAAAGAGATTTTTATTTTTGAATTTGATTTGACTTAAGAAATGTGAAAAGAATTTGCTGGTCCTAACCCATTTCCTCCATGTGTGAATTGGTTTTGTTTAATTTTAGAATATTTAGGTTGATTTTAGTTTTATTTAGGTTAAAGTATGAGTTAAATCCATTAATTACCCTGTACCCATACCACTTTAACATAATTATTCAAGTAATTATGAGCCAACATATGATATTCAATCACATGGAATTTAGATCAATAATGTACCTAAGAAATAAAGGGGCTTAATGCAATTGGCTCATAATTATTGATTAATTAAATTAAATGGTTTAATTAAGTACTTTCATAATCATCCTATACATGTAGTTTGATTATAATTTTCTTTGAAGTCTCTTAGGTTATTGAACACCTAAGAATCTACCCAAGAATTGGATGATTAAGTTCTAGAATAATTTAGTTTTTAATTTGATTAATTGATTAGTTAATTAAGTGATTAAGCCATTAATTAATTTGCAAATTAATTAAGTGTTAATCTAAATAGAATAGACTTAAGGGAAAAGATTGGAAAAGAAATCTTAATCTCATTCCCTAAGTCAATTCACTGTTTCATGATGATTAGCAAGCTTAATTAATGAATTTATCATTGTTTAATAGGTTAATTATTCATTATTTTGTTATGAAAGTAATTAGGGGTGAAACAAGCAATTCTCATAATTAATCTAATAATAAATTCCAAGAAAATCATGGGAGGCAGAGATCATCCCACTAATCAATCTTAAGAAATTTAGAATTAACTGCAGAAGTAATTAAGGAGTAATTAGCTTAATTATATTTTTAATAAAACCCAAATTGAGAGAAAATTACTCTTCAAAATTAATTGAGTTTAATTTTATATTATTCTCCTTTGAATTATCTTTGAAATAAACTTGAGTTTGCATTTTTAGATTTTTCTATAATTAGTTATGAATTTAGGAAGTTTCATCATTAAAATAGGATTAATTAGAGCTAATTAAACCCTTAATCCCATCGGGTCACGTGGCGGCTGACGCGGCACGCTTTCAACATGGTGCGATGAGATAGGTTATTTAAGTTGTCACATCCGCCGAGTCGCCCAAGTGGACGCGCTTTCCAGACCGCCCCGATCTAAGATCATGACCGAATTAATCTCAGAGGCTTAAATTAGAGGGGGATCTAGTCACAACTATCCATTCCAATCACGCGGAATGGACGGTGTGTGATTTATCTCCTTCTTAGTGGTGAGAGATGGATGCCATCCATCGATCTTCACTTGATTTGAGCACACCCGAGCTCAGATGGAGTTCAAACTCACCCCACACCTTCAGGGAAGCATAAGCAATGTATCTAATGGTCAAGATCTCAATGGATGACACTTTCCTTTAAAGAAAGACAAAGCAATTTTTCCTATGGCTACAGTTTTGAGTAATACCTTGCCGGAGGATATCACCGGTGCTTCCAACGGAGGAGGTAGCTTTGTCTAGTAGAGATGAAGCCCTGTTGAAGGTATTAGTTCTTCATTTGAAGTGGATGGCTCAGTTAATTAAGCTCCCCTTCAATGGTAATTAGGCTTGATCAAGGTGATGCTTCCCTTGGCTTGGAGACTTGGGAAATGACTTGGTTGAGCTCGATGAGGTCCACTGATGGTGCTTGCAAGGTTAATGTGGTTTTGATGGAGAATTAGATGTGTTGGGATTTGGATTGACCTCCCCTATTTCAGCTTTGAGCAAAACTGAGAAGGAGAAATCAATGGAGCTTCGGAAGGGCTTGGAAAAGCTTGGGGTGCTTCGACTCACTTCCTTAGCTCTGTGGAATTGAGTGCTTCTCATTTGAGTGGGAATGAGTGGGAGTATATCTCCCCCTCCTTGGATTGGACGATGAAGAGTAATTTTTCCATTTTTTATCAATGGGTGAGATTGGTTTATCAGTTTCAGATGTTTAACATCCCATGTGAGTCATTTTAGGCAGAAGAGTGGAGGAGAGTGAGTGCCCATGTGCTAGGTGAGTGTATTGGGTGATCCAAGTGTTTAATTTCTATTAGAAGGGTCAGTTTGGCCTTGAGTTGGGTCATGGCCAACCTAAGCTCATTGTTTCATATTCACCACCTTCCTTGGTGTCTAAATGGACCACTAGATGGACGCCAAGTGGCCTTGAGAAAGAAATGGCCAATTTCCAAATGAATTTGGTCATAGGATGCCCTTTGGCCTAAGGATAAAATGGTCATTTGGTCTTGATTTTGATTTGGGCAGATTTGAAATGATTCAAAAATGGGTTGGGCCAAATTTCAAGTAATTTGGAGTTCATTTGGTTTGAATTGGTTCAATTTGACCCATTCAGATCAAGTTGTCAAATTAGGTTGACCAAATTGGTCAAACCATGGGTTAGTCAAGTTCAAATGATCATTTGGAGCCTATGGGTATCATTGGTTTGGTTCAATTTGGTTTATATTTGATTTTGGTTCATTAATTTAGGTCAAATGGGTCAAGTTGACCAATTTGACCCATTTTACCCAATTAGGTCATGGGTTGTTTAGGCTTGGTTGATCATTTGAAATGTACAAGCTTTGGTTTCAATCAATTTTAGTTTGGTTTGATTTCAAGTTGATTTGACCTTTTAGGTCAAGTTCATGGTCAATTGGGTTGGTTGGCCAATTGAGGCTTTGGTCAAGTTCAATCAATTTAGAAATTTGACCCATTGGTTGCAATCAATTTTGCTTAGATCAAGATTTGACCCATTTTGACTTTTAGGTCAACTTGGGTCAACTTAGGTAAAGTCAATTAGGCTTTGGCTCAATTGTTTGGTCATCAATCACATTGATTAGTTTAGATCAATGATTTCAATCAATTTGGCATATGGTCAATTTTGTTTTGGGTCTTATTTTGATGTTGACTCAAAGGCTAGTTTGACTTAGTTTGACTGACTCAATTTGAGTGATTGATCATCCTAGATGATTGTTGCTCACAATGTGAGGCTTAGATGGGCTTAGTTCAATCCAATTTGGGTTGGATTAGAATTTTCTCAAAAGGTGCTTTAGGTCACTTTGGGTGAAAGTTGGGTCAATGGCTTAATCATTGATTTAAGTTTGGTTGAACTCACTTATGGACTTTTGATGGAAATATAAATCTAATTGCAAGTGATTTGGAGTCAAGGGTTTTGATTCATTTAATAATTTCAAAAAGTGATGGGTTTGATTGTTAGTTTGATTTTGGTTTGATGATTGTTTATTTTATATTTGGGTATGTGATTGAATGAATGATTGTTTGAAGAGAAAATCCAAAGGTTTGGATTGATTTGAGAATGATTTTCTGGATTTTACTTGAAAGAGTATAAGTTGGATTTAAGTTGATTTGGATTTGAGTTTGAATTTAGTTTTTGTTATTTTATTTCAATATAGTGAATATAAATGAGAATATAAATGGTTATGAGAAAATCTTTTGAGTTTTGATTTGGATTTGATTTGAGCTAAGTCCATAAGATGAAATCTTTAGGAAAGATTTTGAATTTTGAATGGGTTTCAAATTATTTGGAATTCATTCATGATTTAGATTTTGTGATTTATGATTTGAGAAAATCAATTGAGTGATTTAAGATTTGATTTGAGGGTCCATAAGTTGAAAGGGCTTAAGGTTTTGGATTTGAGATTTGAAATTGAGTTAAATTGAAGATTTGATTTGAAGTTTGGTTTGAAAGGAGGAAGCAATGATTGGGTTCAGTTTATATAGTTACCCTAAGGCATTTTATGGCTAACTCTTCTAAGTCTCTAGGTTAAGTGTTCACTAATCACTAGAAGTGTCTTAAGAGGAACTCTAGTGAGAAGTTATGTCTAAGATGGAGTTGAGAGCTCACTCCAAAGTTAGGTCAAGACAAGAGTTTTTAAGACACATCTAATGATTAGTGAATACTTAATCTAACAAATAATTTTTAAGAAAGTTAATATGAAGAAGTGCCTTGTGGATTTAAAGGACTTGCTTAATAGTTAACCAAATCTAAATACCAAAATCATGATTTTCTCAACCAACCAAATTCAAACCCAAGATCATAAATAGATTCTAAATTCAATTGATTTTCTCAATAACCATATTCAAGTTCCAAAACCCTTCCCTAAGCCCTCTGATTTCATCTTATGGACTTAGCCTTAATCAAATCCAAATCAAATCCCAATTCAATAGATTTCCTCAAAAATAAATTCAAACCCAAGATTCCAAATCAAATCCTAACTCAAATATCAAATCTAATTCCAAATGATTGAAACTCACAATTAAATCCAAACTCCAAAATCTCTTTCTAAGTCATATGAACCACCTTCATATACTTAGCCAAAATTCCTCCAAACCAAATCAAACTCAGTTGATTTTGAAAATATTCACAAATATAAATGAAACCAAAGTACAAACCACCAAAACCAAATGAAAATAAATCAATCCAAATTCAGATCCCAAAATCCCTTCTTAAGTCATATGAACCAGTTTCATATGCTTAGCCAAATCTTGATCCAAATCAACCTAAACTTGATTGATTTCATTATAAGTCAATCATCCCTTCATTTATATTCATAAATATAAATGAAACTCACCCTCCAATGACTAAAAATTAATCAAACCAATTCAAATCCCAAAATCCCTTCTTAAATCATATGAACCACCTTCATATGCTTAGCCAAATCTTGATCCAAATTAACCCAAAACTCATAGATTTCTTCATGATTCAATCATTCCTACAATCATTGACCCAAATATAAACATAAACCACAATTATCAAACCAAACCCAATTCAAGCCCATGTTGACCCTTTTGACTTGAAATTGTCATATGAACCAAAACCCATTTGGCTCCAAATCACTTGTAATTGGATTTATATTTCAATCCTAGACTCACATATGAGTTCAACCAAACTTGAATCAAGCCATGATCAAGCCAATTGACACATTTATGTACTTGACCTAAAGTGACCTAAAAGACTTTTTGAGCCAAGATCTAATCCAACCCAAATTAGATTGAACTGAGCCCATCTAAACCTCACAACATAATCAACAATCATCCTAAGGTGATCAACCACCTTGAATTGGGTCAAACTAAGTCAAACTCTTTTGACAAATTTATTTAGCCCAAATGAAACCCAAACTAGCCAAAATCATATATGCCAAATTGAAAGAAACCATTAACTCAAACCCACTCATAATCAATAGATATGACCAAATCCTCACTTGAGCCAAATTTAATAGTTATGATTTTGACCCAAATTGGCCTAAAAGTCAAAATTCAAATTATGATTTAATCTAAATTGATTGAAAACCATTAACTCAAACCCACTCATAATCAATGATTGAACTTGACCAAAGTTATATTGAGCCAAGTTGACAAATAACTTGACCCAACCGAGCCCAAATTGACCTAAAGGGTCAAAATGGACAAAATTCAAATTAATTCCAAATTAAACCAAACCAAAGCCTACAATCATTTTCAATCAACCAATTGAACTTGACTCAACACCTAACCCAACCTAATTTAGTCAAATTAGTCAAATTGGTCAACTTGATTGATTTGACCCTTTTGAATCCAAATGAGTCAAATCCAAACCTAGGACAAACCAATCCAAATTAATTGAATCAAAACATCCCAAATCATCATATGAACCAAACCCAAGCCTTGGTTTGACCCAATTTAACTAATTGATCAACCCAACCCAACTTAGCCCAAATGGAACCCATTTGACCAATTCAAGGCCAACCACTCAAATCCAACTTATGAAATCTTGTGGGCTAATCTAACTCAACTTAAACTCACCTTAGGTCAGCCTAAGAACTCCCAAAAGCAAAGTGCCCCCCAAGGCGATAGCCATCAAATTATGGAATTTAAACTTCAAAACCATTGAATCTGAGCTAAGTCAACTCTCCCATCCCAATGGCAACCCCTTAACACTCCATAGAACCTTCCCCTAACCCACTTAGTCCACCTAACTTACTCTAGGTTGGCTAGGAACCTTTGCCAGGTGAGTTAACTCACCTCTAACCCAAACTGAGCACCCATTAGATCCAAGCTTTGCAAACTTTGCACAATGGATCTATGGCAGCCGCCCTGACCTGATGGAGACAAGTCTGGTGGCTGGACGACGATAATTTAATGCTAAATGTGCACACGCGGTCATCCATCCTTCCTTATAAATTGAGGGTTATACCCCCTCAATTCGAGCATGATTTCATATGCATTCAAAAGCTTGGAGTTCCTAAGGAATTTTTGAAATCCCATAGAGCTTCGCAAGTGATCCCAAGCCCTCCTCGATCGGCATTGCTCTTCCCTGAGCAAAGTTGAACAGGACACCACTCTTTAAATCAATACTCCCCCCTTCACCCAATAAAACCTCAATTCCTCTTATCTACACCATCACCATACCTAGTCGAGCATAAAAGAATCAATTCCCAAGCTTCTAAGCTACGGGATGAGTGAGTTCAATCAAAACTGAACACCAAAGGAGGGCAGCTTGGTCCATAGAGCATTTCACGCCAAATCAAGCTCAGATTTCTTCAACAGGGCTTCATTTATACCAAACAAAAGCTACCACCATCGATCCCGACCGTCGGTCGGTTTTAGCTCCGGTGAGATATGCCATTGAAACTGATCCTTGAATGAAAATAGCTTGGTCTTTCGTGAAATAAATTTTCATGTCATGCATTTTTCACTATTAGATTTGATTGTTGTGCTTCCCCAAAAGTGTGGGATCATTATCATCTCCATCTGAGCTCAGGTGAGCTCAGATTGAGAGGTCATTGATGGACGGTAGCCATCCTTCATCGCTCAGGAAGAGATAGATCATGGAATGTTAATCTCACGTGATCGGGATGGACTGTCTTGATCTAATCATACTAAGAACCCCTATTTAATCTCTCAAAATTATGGGTTTAATCATAGCCATCTAATCTTAGATTGAACGCTCCATGGAATTATCGCATGCGTTGCCATCTAAGTCATTACTTAGATGTAACAACTTAAATAGTGAATCTCATTGCACCACGTGGAAAGCACACCACGTCAGCCGCCACATGGCCCCACGGGATTAAGACTCTAATTAGGACTAATTAATTAGTTTTTAATCTTGAAACTTCCTAAAATCATAACTAATTGTAGAAAAATCCAAAAAAAATGTAAACTTAGGCTCATTTTGAAGATATTTCATAGTAGAACCTAAAAAAATTATTATTAATTGATTTAAATAGTGATTTTGGTTTAATTAAGATTTAATCAAAAATCTAATTAGCTTAATTACACTTTAATTAAGCACTCAATTAATCTCAAAATTTTTATGGATGGTTAGGGGGATGACGTCTACCTCTCCTATTTTCTGGGATTTTATTGATTGTTTAATTTGAGAGATCACTTGATTAAGCCCTAATCACTCTCTTAATCTAATTAATCATAATTAATGAATGAAATAACTTAATCATTTAAACCTAATTACCTATTGAACATAAAGATAACTTAGGGATGTGATTGGGATTTTCCTAATTCATTTCCTAAGTCTTTACTTTAAAAATAAAATTAATTAATGGTTAAAAATAATTAAATGATTAATTCAAGATAAAAATCATAATCTAATTGAATGTTTAAAATGATTTAGGGATTAGATTGTTTCCTTTGATCATTCCAAGTTAATTTCATCATTCAGATTAAAATATAACCAAAGTGCTTAATTAATTAATTAAAAGCTTATTGAAATTAAATTTTAAAAATTAATTAATCCATACCTAAACAACCATAATTAACCTTGGGTAGCTTTTTGGGTGTTCAATAACCCAAAGTGAGAGATAATGAAATTATGATTAGCTCACATATGTGAGAAAATTATAAAGGTAATTAAGTGAGAACCCTTAAGCTTAATTAACTATTAATCATAAGCCAATTGCATTAGGCCCCTTTCATTTCTTATGAGCATTGAAAATTTACTTTCCATATAGTTGCATATCATATTGGCTTATTATTAATTAGTTAATTAGCGTAAGGTGATATAGGTAAGGGTTAATTAATTCACTTAATCCATACCTTAACCTAATCAAGGCATAAAATCAATATAATTCTTCTTCATTAAATCAAATTAATTCACACATGGAGGATGGGATTAGGATTAGCAAACCTCTTTCATATTTCATTAAATCAAATCAACCATAAAAATGAAATTACATTAAAAGAACTTTGGTTTGTTTTAAATAGCCTTATTTAGTTTGACTTTCCTTAGGGCTTAGTTGGATTTGAATGAAATCACATGCTTGTGTTATTTTATTTTCTTCTAAGCATGCTAAATATTGTATGTCACTTATACTCATGCATTCATGTCTTTCAAATTAATCAAATAAAAATGATTTCTTTTATGTCAAATTGCATGTGTTGATTTAAATTAAAAATAGGTGTGTCTATTATTACTATTAAATCAAAAGTTATTTTCCAAAGCCTATAAATCAATTATTATAAATAAAGTGCTATTAATTATAAGTATTTATAAGTTTGTGTGTGATGATAATATAAGATATGCAATATGAAGTTCTCTTTCCATATCTTACATGGATTTATATAGGATTTGCAAGTGTATGGTTCATTTGAAAAGAGCACAAAATTTGCCTAAATCTATTCTTATGCATCTCCATGTTAAGACTTAGGAAGGATTTTATATCATATATGTAAATCATACAATCAAACCAAATATTACTTCTTGTATGATTCCTTATTCCTTTGGTTCTTCTTATACATATGTATTGAAAAAGATATTAGTTGACACTACAGAGCTTTAAGTACCCCTAAGTAGGTTTTGTACCTTACGCCCCTGGAGGAAAAAACATTGGCACCATACTCACTTAAAACTCTTATACATGTGTATGTATTATGTGGCTAATGAATAAGAATCATAAGTCAAATAAATCAAAAATACAACTTTTGCATAGCTTTTTTTATCCTTATAGTTGCTTGCACATCTACATGTACCTAAGAAAAGTGGTATATTAGTCTGGACACCCTAGGGTTGTGAGGCTTTAAGTAGCCCTAAGTAGTTCTTGTACCTTACATCCCTGGTGCAAAAATAATGGCAACGTATTCACTTAAAACTTTTATACATGTGAATGTGCATCTGGCTAATGGATGAAAAATCCTTTTTTTTTCTATTTAAAAGACATGAATTCATAATTCAATCAAATAAAATATTTAAATTCCAAACACATTTCTTTGCATTCATCATTCAAATATGCTAAAAATGTAAGTTTCATGTATTGGTATGCTTAAAGTTTAACCATATGCATGATGATGGAAATAAATGAGAATGATGTGTGTTGGTAAATTCATCCCACTAACCTTAAGATGCCTCTCTTATTGAATGAGTGTATTTAATGTAAACCTAAACTTAAGATTAATTTAAACACATAATAATACATTCACTAAAGAGAATTAAGCTAATTAAATCACCTTAGAAATGACTGAAGGTAGGGATGAAAGGGGGGTCTCCTCTCTTTCCTCTCTTTATAACACCTAGTTGTTTTGTGTAGGTAAAATCAAACAAAAGAAAATGCTAAGTAAAATATCTAAATCAACTAAGTCACTTAAAGAGAAACCAATCCTTTATATATTAAACCTCTTATACTTAGTAAATTACAACTCTAAAGCCTAGTTAGGACATACACACTTAACACACACACACATTAGATTAGTCATCACATTAGATTTAGTTTAGAGGCGATTGTATGGTTTATCTTATTTTGTGATGTAATATTATAGGCGGATGTTAAGGTGTATGTGCTACCTGTCGGATGTTAGATGTGAACTTTAATCATATTTTCTAGAGGGGGTTGTGCTTAAGGGGCTACTATAATACAAATATAAATGCTTTTGTTGTGCAGGTTGCTTAGCCCCTAAGAATAACCCAAGTTAAGATAGGTGGGCTTGGTTACCCATGTGTACTGTGTTGAGTCCAAATTATCCATATAATTGCTTGGGTTGTGTGGTGTGTTTAGCTAACATCAATTTTACAGGTGTAGCTAGATTTACTTTCCATCTTTTAATGTAATTTTGCATTAGGATTAGGATGGATGTTATTAGGATTGGGATGAGCATTGGTCATAAGACCAAGTATTACATACCATGTGATGCATTTGGAGCAAGCCCAACCATGATCAAATCAAGCCAAAGAAAGAAAGAAATGGAGAAAGCAAGCGAGGAATGAAGAAGGAAGAAATGAATAATTAAGAATGAAGACCCCCATAACATTCATCATTTCTTTGTAATTCTTTGCATAAGATTGAGCTTCGCATTTCTTTTTTGAGTTATCGCGGTACGGCCTTTTATTCTTTTGTGATAGCTTTATAAAATTGTGTGATATTTTGTTTACCTTGTGCATTAGAAAATGCATGCCTCTTCATAGTTTATTTATGATTGGTGATTTTTGTATGGAATGGATACGATTAGGCTCCTAGGATAAAAATTAATCTTTCTACCCAAATTAAACAACTCATAACTAAATTCTCTAAAATAACTTATAACCTCACAGAAGAAAGCTGAGGCATCAAATCAAGATAATAAAATATTTAGAAACCCCTTAGCTGGATGTTGTATGTATAATATCATGCATAACCATCTTGTTTCACTCCTATTAAGAGAGGGCTTCCATGTTTTCCAGAGAATAAAGGCTTAACCTGTAAGAGCCTTTGATGGAAAGGCGCCTCTTTCTCTTTTGATTTAGCCTGGAATCAATTTTGCATGCATTTAGGCATATAAAATCCTATGGACTGTGTCAAAATAAAGAGTTCAAAATCAAATAAAATTTGATAAAATTTGCATTATATTAAGCCATTATTCATGCCCTTCATTATCTAGTCTTTTAGGGAGTGAGTTTAAGAACTTAGTTTCTTCTCTAAATAGTAACAATCTAGCCATCTTGTAAAGCATAAGACTTGCCTACATTGATTTAAAGCATAGGAGGAGTTAGCTGGTTGCCACTCCATATGGTAATAGGTTCAGTGATCAGGTGGTTTACTCTCTCTTATGGAGGTATACAATGTACCCATGTTCGCTTTAGATTTATGTCATGTTTTGGCCCTCGTCGAAGCTCCCTAGATTTAATATCAGGGGTTGATGTTTCCCTCTGGGGCTACTAGCATAAATCCTCACATCTTAGGCATTTCCATAATCTTGTGTTGTGGAATCATAAGTCCTAGATTTCTAATAAAATGATAACTCAAACATATAAACTCTCTTCAAATTCAAAAATATAAAGCCCAACTATAGGATAGTTTGGGATGCTCACTAGGCTTCCTAGTATCATGAGCATCCCCTACTTATCACTTTTTTTTGGCTTCGATAATAAATCTCTCCTTTCGATCTATCCCATTTTATTTTCCAAATACAACTAATTTTTTGATAGTCTTATCTTTGAATTCTTTGGATATTGGCACTACTTTAAGAGAGTATTCTTAGGGAATCTCTTAAGATATAATTAACTATAGCTTTCCCCATAGGAACTTTATTTAAATAAACCCTACTTTATTCATCCATGTAAAGTAAGGGAAAATCTCTAGTATATTCGAAGACCCATCATGCCTTAGGAGTCCTTATTAGGTGATTAGGTCCATTGTAGGGTAGTGACTTCTATCTCTCGAGATAGTACACTATTTCTTAATGTCGTACTTGATCACCTCAATAAGTACACCCTCATATCTGCGGGGTGCCCCCCCCCCAAATGAACTAAATCCAACCAATAAACATCCGAAATTAAACACCACAAATTTTTTTTGGTGACTCCGCTAGGGATGGTTCCTCTCTCCATCTTTAGTAGATGATTGTTTTCTCCAAGCATCGATAGTGGACTTGCATTTCATGTGAGTCCAAGACTATCTTTTTTTCTATTGGCATTTGGTTTATTTCATCCTTAAGCAAAGCTATCCAACATCCCTTAGGTTTTAAGACCTCACTCTGTGTTGGTCTTGAAACCCCTATTGGGTTCTCCAATAGATAAAGAATAAACAAAATTAACTAATGAAAGGAGATAAATAAACATTTAGAACCTCCTTACCACTAGCTTGGTGAGGCAAGGTTCATCCTATATTTAATGAAATGAACTCTTTTGCAAAATGCCACTTCCCAAAAGCACTTTTCATAAAACTCACAAAATCAAAACCCCTTCACTTAACAATCCCTATGATTGCTACATGGAGGTTCTTTTCAAAATCACATTCTTGAAAAATAACCATGCCCATTCAACATACTCAAAATTATAAAATGAGGAATCCATTTTTCAAATAAAAAAAATTATAGCATAAATTGAAACTTCATCTAACAAATTTCACATATGTTAGAGTAGAAGCTTCCCTCTTTTCAAGAGAAAATCATGTCATATTTGATTCCCACTTAACATATCCAATTGTTAAGCTAGAATCTCTTTTTAAATCAAGTATAAATTTGACTTTCACTTAACGATTCCAATTTGTTAAGTGGGTCTCATTTCCAAAATAAAAAATTTGACTTTTACTTAACGATTCCAATTTGTTAAGTGGGGGTCTCATTTCCAAAATATAAATTTGACTCTCACTTAACGATTCCAATTTGTTAAGTGGGAGTCTCATTTCAAAAATATAAAATTGACTTTCACTTAACAATTCTAATTTGTTAAGTGGGAGTCTCATTTCCAAAATATAAAATTTGACTTTCACTTAATGATTCTAATTTGTTAAGTGGGGGTCTCATTTTTAAAACATAAATTTGACTTTCACTTAACAATTTCAATTTGTTAAGTGGGGGGGGGTCTCATTTTCAAAATATAAATTTGACATTCACTTAACAATTTCAATTTGTTAAGTGGGGGTCTCATTTACAAAAAAAAAAAAAAAACATACATTTAGGCTTTCACTTAGCATATCCAATTTGCTAAGTGAGAGTCGCATCTTCAAAGCATATATTTGGTTCTACTTAACACACCAAATTTGTTAAGTAAGAACCACATAACTATGTCATATTGGATTCCCACTTAACATACCAAATTTGTTAAGTGAGAATCCCATTATCAATTCATATCATATCTTGATTTCTACTTAACACACCAAATTATTAAGTGGGAGTCCCATTTTCAAGCATACATCAAACACAGTTCAGTTTTTACTTAGCATATCAAATTTGTTAAGTGAGAGTCTCTTTTTGAAAGAAAAACAAACATATCTCAAACACATTTGGGGCTTTCACTTAACATACCAATTTTATTAAGTGTGACTCCCATCTTCAAAGAAAAGCAAATCTATCTCACAATCACATTTGGCTTTCACTTAACATTCCAAATTTGTTAAGTGAAAGTCTCATCTTCAAGCATGAATCAAACACATGTGGTATTTACTTAACACACCAAATTTGTTAAGTAAGAAGCCCCATTTTCAAATCAAAATATCACCTAATCAAATCTTCACAAGCAAAAATATTTCAAACACACAATCACAGCCTCTTCTTAGCATACCCAAATTTTCTAGGTAGAGGTTCTTTCAAATTATCCATAATTTCAAACAAGAAACATAAAATGCAAACAACTTCCAAAAAAAATCTCTCTTCAAAATTTTGAACCCCACCCAACCTACCAAAATTGGTTAAGTATGGGTTATAAAATCAAAAAAAAATCAAATGCCAAAAGACTCTCGAAATCTCTCCACTGAACCCCACTTACAATATTTGAATTATTAAGTGTGGGTTTAGGACTCCAAATTCTTGTGATTCTATTGGAATAAATATCAAGACAGAAATTTGATACAAGTTATATTTCAACATGTGACATACGGCTATATGTCAGTCTTTGCATTGCACATGGCTCAGTTTGTTTTCACTTTTTCATTTGGGATGGATTTGGCCTTGGATCGGCCGACCTCCTCGACTCCACCCATCCGGTGTCTTTGGCTGGGGATTCAAGGGAGCATGAGTTACTTGTTAGGGGGCTACCCTCACCACCATTAGTCGAGATAAGGTGACTGGGTAGAAGCCAATCATCTGCATAGACATGCCCTCTGATTTCGAGTATCCTCCATTGAAGAGGAAGGTTGCGTGGTTCCCTGCGGTGAGTTCTCATTCATCCATTGCCCACCATTACTCTAGTGAGAGCTACTACCTCCTCATTGGTCTCCCCTAAGGGGAAGGCTATCTTAGCTTCTGAGATAGTCTCCTTCACTTTGAGGTAGCTACTAGCTCCCACTCTGCCTTATTCACTCATACTCAATGTAGAAATAAAAATAAATAGATTAAGCATGAGCACGAGTGAGCATCCAGAGAGCTTGACACTGCATCTCATGTTGCCGAGGAGGGTTCTCCTCAAGAGGTCTCTCCACTTCAGACTAGCAACAAGTTCCATGCCCTCTCTGCATTAGATGGAGAGGAAGACTATTAGAGGATTGTTGCTTCTCCCCCACCTTTGGCATACTATGAGACACCGGATAGGGAGCACAGGAGGCCCTATGCTGGACTTAGGATTATCTTACATTAGGTTGACAGAGCATACGAACACTCGAAGTCTGGTACCTTATTTTTTCTACGATAAATGATCCCTAGGAGTGTGAGGGGTTAGATCCATAAGGAGAGTGTTGTGAAGGCTTGGACATCTACTGGGAGGAGGAGGAGCGATGAGGTATGTCGGTGGCGACCTCACTCATGGATTTCCTGATTGTTGCCTAATCAAGGTCAATCATTCTAACAGGATTGTTCTTATCGATGCTACCCATCATAGCTAGAGTTCTCTTGTTGAGAGGGTAGTCGGTGTTACCCTCACACCACTCCCCTCATCATCCACCATCACTCATACAGCTCCCAACATCCACCACTGTTGCCAAGATCCAGAAGCCCCCATCTGGGGAAAGACCAGCCCCTTTGGTGATCCACTTGACCAAGGATCCCTCTTCATCTACTCCATCTTGAGGGTGAGTTCCCCTCGACCTCTACTTAGTCTTGGTGAAGAAGAATGGCGACCCAGATGTGTGGATACCACCACCACCACCACCACCAGAGCTAGTGACAGTAGTAGTTGTAGAGGGGGAAGGGTACATCCTTGTAGTTCCCATGGTAGTGGATCTCCCCAGGGACATCACTCCACCCATGAGCAGTCATGAGCATATCTCTTTCAGTGAACATGACTCTCCTAGAGCCAGCACTCCAGAGACAGGAAGTGTTAGGTGTATCTCTGTCAGTGAGCACAACCCCTCTTTCGGTCAACAGCGCATATTTGTACTGACATAATAAGATCGCTCCCTAAATGACATTTTAGCATAGTACTTTGCATAGAAGAAAGAAATTCTAGAGTGATGAGGATTCACATGGTGATCTTGAGGGATCCTTTGTGAGACCAACATAGTTAAGAAGGTATTGTAGTTGAAGAAGATGATGTCATCCATTCAACTCAGCACCTCCTCTAGTAGCTTAGATAGATGGATAATCATATTGATCAAATGGGGAAGAAGATTGAAGAGTTGATGGCAGTGGTGTTAGTATTGAAAATTCAGCTCCAGTTTCATAGCCTTCTCCCATAGTGGCTGATAGAGCAGAGTTGGCACACACTTTATATCATCCTAGATGTATTCCTGCAGAAGGAGGTAGTGGTAGCTTGCATAGGAAGGTGGTGGATAGCACCTCCGTGCATGAAAAAGATACCAAAACCATGGTGGAATAGCAAGTGATGAATGTGATGGCACAAGCCCTAGTTGGCTCATCTGTTCTGAAGGGAAAACACTATCCAGAGGAATTTGATGTTGTCCAATATCCTAAGAGTTTTGTACCTCCTTCTTTCAAAATTTGATGGTATGGGAACCCTGTGACACATTAGCCATTTGAATGTTGCAATGTTGATGGCAACGATGCACTCTTATTCCACCTCTTTATTAGCACCTTGATAGGCATCGAATTTGATTGGTATGCTGAACTACCCAATGGTTTAGTGAATACATTTGTTGAATTGGAACAGCTCTTTATTAAGAGATTTGCTGGAGCTCAGCAAACGGTAACCGTGGGCAATCTCATTATAACTCTACAATATCCCGGTGAGTCCCTTATTGATTACATTCTTAGATGGCACAATTTAAGCATGAAATGTGAACCATAGTTGTATGAACAGTATGTCATTGAAATTCTTGTCAAGAATATTCATGGCCTGATCGCTTTTATGCTTAAAGGGTTTACCATTAAGATATTTAAGAAATTAATCAACAAGGTGGCTAGTCTACAAGGGAGGTCAAGCATTACCTTTTCCAAGATAAATTAGCAAACTAGAAGGCATTTAAGAAAAATCAGGGCAATCAGAGTTGATAAAGAAGCGACCGGCGGGGTTGTCAGGCTCGAGCTCATCGCCTCCTCACCACCTCCTTTACCACCACCTGGTATCATATCCCCTCGGTTGCCATAGGCCTTCACAAGATCCCCATCGCCAGTAGTATTCCCACCGCCACCGTGTAGCATTTACTCATTTACCTACTCTTGTTGACAAATTGAATAAATCTTATTCATTCAAGAGGGAGGTAGCCAGGAAGATTTTTAAGAATCTCTTAAAGAAGCCTGATTTCTAGTTACCAGAGCCTACAAGGCTGGAGGAAGTGGGTAAGACTCATGATACAAACTATTGCACCTACCACTGCATGCTAGGTCATGTATTCAAAGATTGGTTTCCTTTAAGGACTGACTTAAGTGTAGCCTCAAGTTGGGTGCCACTCTCATCCCTAAGAAATACCTACTAGAATAACCTTTGAGTCCTATTAGGGTAATTCTTGGGGATACATGTGATCTTCACAAGATAGAGGAAGGTTGGGATACCTCCCTATCCCGAACGTCCAAGAAAATCATTTCTAAGTTAGAAAGTTACCCTTACAAGTGCCTAAAGCAGCTCAAACCTCCAACTCCAAGGAAGGTTTATAAGTTGCTAAGAACAACTTGAGGAAGGTAGAAGCCTAGCAGCATCAATGATAACTTCCACTTGTCCCGGATAGCACATTTGTGCAACCACCGATCGAGTCCAACACTCCTTTCATAGTTGCAGCCACAGTTCCTTCAGCCAGCTCTTCTTCTAGCAGTCGTGTTGTATCAGCGAAGGGGGTGGGGGGAGGCAAATCCCTCACTCTGCTTACTTTACTTGATTTCTATTTTGTACGTTCATCTAAATCTAAGAAATCAATGAAAAATAGGTAATTTTATTTACATATGTCTCACTTATGATGATCTTCCTGAGTTAATTCCTTTAGATAACTCTCCAACTCTAATCAATAATAACTCTAGTTTTGATCACTCTTCTTCTGATTTAGAATCTATTCTTAAATCATCCAAGTTTGTCCATTGAGATAAATATGAAGTCATCCAACTCTGATGATTCGATAGAAGAAGCTGTAGGTGAACCCAATGAGCACGTAGAACTTTCCACCAAACCATCTCATAAAGTAATTGAAGTTAACCTTCACAATGGCAAAGTTCTACCTCCTAAGGTAGCACCTCAGGATAAAGGTAAACAAGTCATTGATTTTAGCGATCAAGAAGCCCCTCTATAGGATGCTCCACTTATGGATATTCTTGTGGAGGACTAGCCCAAAGTTGACTATAATTTCCTCGCGCACCTGAGAAAGTTGTCAGCTAAATTAAGCATATATGATGCCTTTATTTTATCCAAAGATATGAGTGAATCATTAATCAAAGCCCTACATGATCTGAAAATATGCTTAGCTCATCTGACTGCTGTTGGAGAGGAAGCATATGTTTTAAGAGAAGCCCGTGGAGTTACATTCATCGATGAAGATCTTCTTTTGGGAACAACGAAGCACAACCATCCCCTCTACATCATAATGGACATGGGCAGATTCAGACTCTCTAGGGTGTTAGTTGATCCAGATGCATCAGTAAATATTATGAGTCTAAAGACCCTTGCGTACTTGAGGAGCGACATCTCTGAACTCTGAGGAGATCAAATGAGGTTAAGAGGATTCAATGAGCAAGACAAGAGGGCTTTAGGCTCCATAGTGTTGCCATTGGAGATAGATGACTTGAAAATAGAAGTCAAGCTCTACATAATTGATTCAGATACATCCTTCACCGCCTTGCTCAGTAGGCCTTGGATACATGGAAATAACATGATTCCATCCTCTTTACATCAGTGCATCAAATTCAGAAGAGGTGGAATCAAGTATTGTGTCAAAGTAGACTTGAAATCATTCTCAGTTAGAGAGGTCAAGATTTATGAGGATGCAGCCTACTATCATCCTCCAAATCAAAAAGTCTATTCTCATGAACTTGGTGAAAGTTCAAAATCAAAAGAAAAAGAAATAAAAGAAAAAAAATTAAAAAAGAAAAATAAAAGAAAAAAGGAAAAGAAAAAAGTGAAGAAGAATAACAGGAAGAGGTAGTAGACAGATTATTCCCATAGTTTGTTCCTCCATATAAACACATAGGCAGGATGACTCAAGCTCCACCAAGCAGAGGCAGAGGTAGTTCCAGAGGTGCAAGACCTCTTTGCTGGTGGCCAGTCGATAGGAGCTATGTTCCAGCTCATAGGAGTACCCCCGCTATCCACATAGACTTAGAGTCCAGTTTAGAGGATGAGTCTCATGTGGTTAGCACACCAACTAACCCCTCTCAGTGGGTCCCCTTGGAGGTGACATTCAAGCCAGATGGTGATGACGACCAGGCCTCCAAGCAAAGCATGAACGTATCAGAATTGTCATTTTGTAGAATAGTCAGGCAGCAATTGGAAACTTTAGCTCTAACCTCACTCACTTCCCAGAAAGTTGAAGGTTTAGTAGTTAAGGAGGCCTTTAAGTCATCCACAGAGATCAAACCAAAGAGATTTTTGTTTGAAGCTTCATCTTTAAGTCAGGAAGCTGATGTAGAACTTGAGAATGATTCTTATAAAGATTTAATACAACAAGCTTTTGATTGGTATTCACCTTATGTTTTTAACTTAGCTAAGAAGGGATTAATCAAACATACTTGGTCTAAACATAGGTTAGATTACTTTGAAAGGTTATGGGACAACCAAAATAGATATTCTTAATCAAGATCCGGGCTAGGATTTAGCACAGTGGGTCCAGTCAATGATGACAATCATTGCCTAGTCATCACCCATCATTTGGAGTCTGATAGGTTCTTTTTAAATCATGCTAACTCATATAGGGAGGTATGTTTAGAAACTTCAGATCCACAAGAGTTTGAGGAAGAAGTTAGATCAACCATTGACGAACTCAAAGAAATCAACTTGGAAACAAAAGAAGATCCATGCCCAACATACATCAGTTCCATACTAAAGGAAGAAAAACTAATGACTTAGTTAGGCTATTAGCTGAGTTTAAGGACTGCTTTGCATAGAGTTATGGAGAAATGCCTGATTTATCTCCTTAAGTAGCAATCCACAAACTAGCAATAGATCCTAATTCTAACCCTATCAAGTAAGCTACTAGATTCATGCGATTAGACATTGAAGAATAGGTCACTTCTGAAATCAAGAAATTGATTGATGCTAGTTTCATCAGGGAAGAAAAATATCCTACCTGGTTGGCTAGTGTCATCCCAATTAAAAAAAAGAATGGCCAAATTTGCATATTCATCGATTTTAGGGATCTGAATAAGGCATGTCCTAAGGATGAATTTTCACTTCTTATACCAGAGTTAATGGTGGACATTACCTCTTCTCATGTAGTATTTTTCTTTATGGATGGGTCATTTGGCTAAAACCAAATTAAGATGGCCCTCGAGGATAAAAGAAACAGTGCTTTCCAAACCTCGATCAGAATCTATTATTATAAGGCCATGCCTTTCAATCTTGAAAATGTCGGTGCTACATACCAACAGGCCATGACTCAAATCTTTAACGAGCTCATTCATCATCAAGTTGAATTATATGTTGATGATTTAATAGTCAAAAGCAAATAAAGGAAGACCACCACTTTGACTTGAGAGTAGTTTTTGAATGATTAAGATAATTTAACCTCAAAATGAATTCCCAGAAATGTGCATTTGGAGTAGCTTCAGAGAAATTCCTTGTGTTTATTGTCAGATGCTGAGGAATAGAAATTGACCTAGAGAAGATCAATGTCATCTTAGAAATGCCACTCCCTAAAAGTCTAACTCAACTTAGATAATTCTAAGGGAGGTTGGCGTATCTGAGACGCTTCATTTCCAACCTATCAAGAAGATGCAAGCCATTCTCAGCATTTGTCAGAAAGGATGCTGAGTTCAAGTGGGATGACAAGTTCCAGCATGCCTTTGAAGACATCAAGCACTACCTAATAATGCTGCCAGTTCTAGCACCCCTATCCCAGGCAAGCCATTGATCCTCTACATCATTGCATTAGATGACTCCTTTGGCACTTTGTTGGCTCAAACCAATGATGAAAGGAAAGATAATGCTCTATACTACCTCAGTCGACATCTAATCCCTTCTTAGCTTTAATCTTTGCATCCCAAAAGCTACGATATTACATGCTTTCTCATAAGGTGAATTTGATCTTTAGGATCAACCCACTATAATATATCATGACATAGTCAACGTTATCTAGACGG
Organism: Cymbidium sinense; assembly: GCA_021442155.1. Lineage (NCBI taxonomy): Eukaryota > Viridiplantae > Streptophyta > Magnoliopsida > Asparagales > Orchidaceae > Cymbidium > Cymbidium sinense. The sequence goes on from CM038222.1 coordinate 139,199,272, forward strand.
TTGGCATGATGGTCCATGATCTTATCACAGTTTAATATCACATTCGTACCCCTCCATGCAGTGAAAGGACAGACACTAGCGGATTTTTTAGCAGCACACCCACTTCCTGCTGATTCTCCGCTTAGTGATGACCTCCCTGATGAACAATCATGAACTTAGGGGACACTAATATTCGCCGTTGAGAGATGTATTTTGATGGTGTAGCTTCCTTTCAAAAAGGAGAAGGACCATGATCTACTCTTCTGGGAATGGTAGAGGGTATGAATAGTTCTTCTGACTCCATACCGTGATGTGATGAGATTCTCATATCATCTATCCAACCCACCCATGCATCAATGATGAAGCTGAATATAAGGCTTTAATTGTCAGTTTGGAGTTACTCATTACATTATGCATCCAGAACATCAACATCTATAAGGATTCTCAGCTCATCATCAACCAAATTGATGGGCCCTACAAGGTTCTTAAGCCTAAGCTTCATCATTACCATTACTATACCATGGAGTTGTTAGCTCAAATCCCAGAGGTCACTATCTATAAGATCCCTTGAGGAGAAAATGCAATAGCAGATGCATTGTCCAAGCTTGCCAATGAGTTGGCATGTTTAAAAGATGAGTCCATTCCAATAAGGGTTCAAAATAAACAAGTCTTATCCCTTATTGATGTTGAACTCATTGAAGTAATCTCTCTTGAAGGGGAGGTTTCCATTACCAAAAAGGATGATGAGACAAATTGGAGGCAACCATTCATAGATTACCTAAATATAGGTAAACTACCTTAAGAGAAGTCATTAGCCCATCAAGTGAAACATAGAGCTCTCTTCTATGCTCTCGTAGATAGCACCCTGTACTAGCGATCCTTCCATCATATGTGGTTATGTTGTTTAGCCAAACACGAAGTCCATAAGATAATGACCAAGGTACATTCTGGTTTATGCAGAGCTCATCAATCCGGTCTGAAGATGAAAGCCAAGATCAAGAGACTAGGATACTACTGGTCTTCAATGATCATAGACTACTTGGATGTAATTAGGAAATTCCACCAATGTCAGGTGCATGGTGTGGTCCTACACCAGCCACCCAACATTCTACATCCTACTTTGGCTTCATGGCCATTTGAGTGTTGGGGCACTGATATAGTGGGTCTGATAGATCCTCCTTCTTCTAAGGCTCATTGGTTCATTCCAGCTGCCACCGACTACTCTTTCAAGTGCGCAGAAGCAATCCCACTTAGAAAGGTCGCAACTCAGTAAATGCTCCAGTTTTTCAGGAACCATATCGTATATATGTTTGGGGTGCCTCGACAAATTATATCCGATAATTGTACTGCATTCAAGAGCACTAAAATTAATAGCTTTGCCCAGAGACATAAGAAAGATTAGAGATACTCCACCATCTACTACTTGAGGAAAAATGGTGTAACATAAGCATTCAACAAAACTCTCATCCAAATACTAAAGAAAACACTCAATGATAACAAACGATAATGGCATGAGCAGTTAGTTGAAGCCTTGCGGGTCTACCACATCACATACAGAACTCCAACTCAATCTACTCCATTCTTTTCAGTGTATGGGTCTGATGCTATTCAATCATTAGAGTCTAACTCCCATCACTAAGGATAGTTGGTAGTAAGATCACTATAGAGCAGAATGCCAAGCTGCGGTTAGAAGAGCTCGAAGGTTTGGAGGAGAGATGCTTCCAGGCATGCTAGACCTCGAGTTGTACAAAGCCAAAATGATTCAAGCTCATAACAAGTTGGTCCATCCTAGAGCTTTTCAAGTAGGAGTGCTAATTTTAGTTCTAAGGAGACCAATTATTTCCTGACAAAAGATGGGAGGCAAGTTTGAACCCACTTGGGAAGGCCCTTTCTCCATAGAAAAGGCCTACCGAGGAGGATATTATCAACTTATAAATTATAAGGGAGAGTGCCCTATGCTTCCAATCAATGGGTTCTACCTAAATAAATATTATCCATAAATTCTTGTTTGAAAATAATCATCAATAAACCCTTTTTTATATCAAATTCCATCCCTTGTGTGTTAGAAATTCTTTTACTTGCAAGTTCACACGGTGTGTTTAGGATAGATGTAAGAGAACCCAAGTGGCATCCTATCCCTCCACAACATAAACACAAAGACAAATTACACACAATTCTCCAGTGCTACTAGGATAGGTGTGAGAGAACCTAAGAGACATCCTATTTCACCTAATACAACTAAGCTAGTGTAAGAGAACTCAGGCGGCATCCTTTCTTGGTGAAGCCAAATTGCCCCTGTGGCACCATTTCACTCACTCTTCTATGAGTTTAGGATAGGTGTAAGTGAACCCAAGCAGCATCCTATCCCTTCTTTCGTAACATAAATAAACACAAATCTTTTGTCTCAAGCTACTTTGATGTGCAAGCAAGCCCCCTGTGGCACTCACTCATTAGTTTCTCCAGGTTAGGCTAATATACTACCTTACTAGTGTGTCACCCTAGTGATTTCTTATCTAGCGGATGTGAGTTCCCCCACTTTCTTCCTAACTTGACCACTACAAACCAATGAGTGTCTTATTAGTTTAGTAGGTCTAATGCACAACCGGTAAGCTACCCCATATTGACTTCGTTTAAAAGGTTATAAGCCTACACACTTTCTTCTTGAACTAGCCATCATGCACTAACTAGGTCGAGTGTACCTGAGGTTCAGCATAAGTTCCCCAATGGCTTCTTTCCTCTTGATAACTCTAAGCTTTGAGTCCCCACTGTGACTCCTCACTTAGTAACCCTAGGTCGATAGCCTCAAGACGACTATCCCAGTCATTTTTTTGCTTTAGGAAGAAGTAAGTCTACATGACTTCTTTCTAGACTGATTATCACAAATCGACGGGCACCTTAGGTTGGTTAGTTATCACCATGCTGATGGCGACCCACCCGGTGCATACACCACTCTTAGCAAAAATGAGTCCCCACGCTTTCTCCCTAAGTTTGGCCACCGAATACCTACAAGATTTCTTTTACAGAGTTTTGGATAATGCCTTTAGCAGCACCTCTCCTGTGAGCACTCTATTTGGATCACGTCCTTAGCGACTCCATTTAGACACTACCCTGGTTACTTTTTGGATTGGATAGTCCCCCTTTCCTAATAGCCACCCCTGTGGTTGGAGAGTTTGTCATGCGGATTTGCAGACTTTCCTTTGGTCCAATAGGTCTGAGATAGGACTATGCTGATATAAGCTCCTTCTCAGTGTGGTCTTTCTCACACCAACAAGGTCCATGTAAATTTAAAACAAATAAAAAATATCTTCACTTGTGGATTAGGAATTCAAGCCCCCAGTAGCCCCTTTCCCAAGCAGGAATCCTATCCTTAGGGCAGTGTCAGCAAAACTCCTTATAGGAATTGCCTGACTATTTTGAGTTGAGATAAATCCCCGGGTCGGCACTCTCCCAATAGTCATTCTTAGGTTGGGTTCAACTTGTTGTGCCACTGACGAGTCACCCCAACGGTCATCTTTGCTTTGAAAGATATAAGTATATTACGCATTCTTTCCAAAGCACGACCATTGCAGACTGATGGGCACCCTTAAATTTATTATGCAAGCGATCGATCACCACAATGGTTCCTTATTTAGGAAGATGTGAGTCCCCATGCTTTCATCCCAACTTGACCATTGCACACTGAAAGGCACCCCTTTGGTTGGTTAGTTCTATCCCACGGTCGATAGACTATCCCTTTGGATTTGTAAATCTAAGATAGGTCTAGGCTGATATTAGCCCCTTCTTAGTGGATCCACCGTAAACCTATGGGATCCATCAATTTAAAAAAAATGAAATTAAAACAAATGCAATTCAATCAAATGATATTACCTTGACTACTTTCAAGTTGATATAAGTCCCCTAGAGGCATTCATTCAGTAGTCGCCCTAGGTCAGGTTTGATTTATTGTGTCCAACAGATCACCCCAATGGTTGTCCCTTACTTTTGGAGATGTAAGTTTACTATGCTTTCTCCTTAGAACAAACATTGTACACTGAAAGGCAACCCCTTAGGTTGGATAGTTCTATCATTTGGCTCGTGGACTACCACTTTGGATTGATAAATCTGAGATAGGTCTAGGCTGACACAGCCCCTCTCCGGTGTGATCCATCATAAATTGACAGGGTCCATCTCCAAACTTTGAACTTTAAACAAACAATCAACCAACTTCTCCCCAGCGAGACATAAATCATCTCACCCTCCTCAGTGGAGTCAATCAAATCCAATTCAAACCTGCATTCCCCAGGGAGTGCATCCTTGAGAGAAATCTCACCAAATCTCGATCCCCGGTGGATCCTTTTCTCCCCAAATTATATTAAACAATTCAAAATTCTTATCCTCCATGGATAGCTTGGACCTGCTCCCGTAGTGGAAGGTCCACTAGCCTTATCCCTCAATGGATCCCTTCTTCCTCTCTTATGCCCTTGGCACAAGTGGAGTTGCATTACACTTAGATCTTGATTCCTTCTCCACCTCAAGTTTAGGAGCAGATCACTTCCGTTAGTGCAAGCATTTTTTTGGATGTTATTGATCGTGTTGGTCAACACCAATACGTGCGGTGTATCTTGTCAGTTATACCACAACTACTATGCCCCCTTTATTGACCTCACTTTTGGAGTGAGCTCTCAACTTCCTCATCATAGGTCTGAGACTCTTATAGACACTAAGAGTTCCTTAATCATAAGATACTTCTAGAGATTAAGTGAACACTTAACATAACCCAAGAGACGTAGAAGAGATAGCCATTGGAATAGGTTGTGCCTTAGAGATTTAAGAGGAGTTGCCTACCCTATAGCCTTAACCAAGGCAAAATCAAATACCAACTCAATTGATTTTTTCAACCAAGAAAATTCAACACCAAATTCAGACCCAAGATCATAAATTGATTCCAAATTTAATTAATTTTCTCAATGATCAAATTCAAGTTCCAAAACACTTCCCAAAGCCCTTTGATTTCATCTTATGGACTTAGCCTTAATCAAATCCAAATCAAATTCCAATTCAATTGATTTCCTCAAATATTAATTCAAATCCAAATCCAAATTAAATCCAAACTCCAAAATCTCTTTCTAAGTCATATGAATCACATTCATATACTTAGCCAAAATTCCTTCAAACCAAATCAAACTCGATTGATTTCTCTATAGATCAATCACTCATTAATTTATATTCACAAATATAAATGAAACTCAAGTTCAAACCACCAAAAGCAAATGAAAATAAATCAAACCAAATTCAAATCTTAAATTCCCTTCTTAAGTCATATGAACCACCCTCATATGCCCCTTCTTAAGTCATATGAACCACCCTCATATGCTTAGCCAAATCTTGATCCAAATCAACCTAAACTTGATTGATTTCTTTATAAGTCAATCATCCCTTTATTTATATTCACAAATATAAATGAAACCCACCCTCCAATAACCAAAAATAAATCAAACCAAATTCAAATCCCAAAATCCCTTCTTAAGTCATATGAACCACCTTCATATGCTTAGCCAAATCTTCATCCAAATCAACCCAAAACTCATAGATTTTTTTCATGATTCAATCATTCCTACAATCATTGACCCAAATATAAACATAAACCAAAATTATCAAACCAAACCCAAGTCAACCTAAGTCAAACCCATGTTGACCCTTTTTGACTTGAAATTATCATATGAACCAAAACCCATCTAGCTCCAAACCACTTGAAATTGGATTTATTTTTCAATCCTAGGCTCACATATGAATTCAACCAAACTTGAATCAAGCCATGATCAAGCAAATTGACCCATTTAGGTACACTTGAGCTAAAGTGACCTAAAAGATCTTTTTTGAGCTAAGATCTAATCCAACCCAAATTAGATTGAACTGAGCCCAACTAAACCTCATAACATAACCAACAATCATCCTAGGGTGATCAACCACCTTGAATTGGGTCAAACCAAGTCAAACCTAGCCTTTGACCAAGTCAGCATTTAGCCCAAATGAAACTCAAACTAGCCAAAATCCATCATATTCCAAATTGATTAAAACCATTAACTCAAACCCACTCATAATCAATGATTGAACATGACCAAATCCTCACTTGAGCCAAACCAAGCCTAATTGGTCATTTGACCTAAGTTGACCTAAATTGGCCTAAAAATCCAAAATGGGTCAAATCATGATTTAATCCAAATTGATTGAAACCACTAACTCAAACCCACTCATAATCAATGATTGAACTTGACCAAAGCCATAATTGAGCCTAAGTCGACCAATTGGTAAACTTGACCCAACTTAGCCCAAATTAACCTAAAGGGTCAAAATGGCCAAAATTCAAATTAATTCCAAACTAAACCAAACTAAAGCCTACAATTATTTTCAATCAACCAATTGAACTTGACTCAACACCTAACCAACCACTAAATTGGTCAAATTGGTCAACTTGACCAATTTGACCCTTTTGAATCCAAATGAGTCAAATCCAAACCTAGCCCAAACCAATCCAAATTAATTGAACCAAAACATCCCAAATCATCATATGAACCTAACCCAAGCCTTGGTTTGACCCAATTTGACCAATTGGTCAACCCAACCCAACCTAGCCCAAATAGAACCCATTTGACCAATTTAAGCCAAACCACTCAAATCCAACTTATGGAATCTTGGTGGATGATCTAACTCAGCTTAAACTCACCCTAGGTCAACCTAAGATCTCCCTAAAATCCAAACAGGCCCCACTAGAGGGATTAACCATCAAACTATGGGATTTAAAATTTAAAACCAATGGATCCAAGCCAAGTCAACTCTCTCATCCCCATGGCAGCCGCTTAGCACTCCATAAAACCTTCCCCTAACCCACCTAGTCCACCTAACTCACTCTAGGTTGGCTAGGGACCTTTGTGAGGTGAGTTGACTCACCTCCAACCCAAATTGAGTAGCCATTGGATCCAAACTTTGTAAACCTTGCACAATAGATCCATGGCAGCCACCCTGACTTGATGGAGACAAGTTGTGGTCAAGAATTGTAAAAAATGTGCACTGCCATCGTTCCTCAGAATCGTGGTATACCCCTTCAACTCAAGCATGATTTCATATACATTTGAAAGCTTGGAGTTCTTAAGGCATTTTTGAAATCCCATGGAGCTTCCCAAGTGATCCCAAGCCCTCCTCAATCGGTATTCCTCTTCCCCGAGCAAGGCTGAAATAGGACACCACTCTTTCAATCAATACACCACCTTCACCCAATTAAATCTCAATTCCTCTTAGCCACACCATCACCATACCTAGTCGAGCACAAATGAATCTATTCGAAAGCTTCCAAGACACAAGAGGAGTTAGTTCGATCAAGACCAAACACCAAAGGAGGGGAGCTTGGTCCACAGAGCATTTCACACCAATCAAGCTCGAATTTCTTCAATAGGGATTCATTTCTACCAAATAAATCTTCCTCCATCGATCCTAACCATCAGTCTTAGCTTAGGTGAGGTATGTCATTGAAACCAATCCTTGAATGAAATAACTTGGTCTTTTGTAAAAGAAATTTTCATGTCATGCAATTTCCACAGTTTGATTTGATTATTATGCTTCCTCAAAGGTGTGGGATCATTTTCATCTACATCCAAGCTCTAGTGAGCTCTGATCGAGCAGTTATTGATGGACGGTAGCCATCCTTCATCGCTTAGGAGAAGATAGATCATGGATCTTTTATCCCGTGTGATTAGGATGGATGGTCCTAATCTAATTGTGCTTAGAACCCCTATTTAAGCCCTCGAAATTGCAGGTTTGATTGTGGCTGTCCTATCTTAGATGGGATGGTCCATGGAATTATCGCGTGAACCGTCATCGAATCATCACTTGGATATGAAAACTTAAATAGCAATCCACGCCATGGAGGAAAGTGCCGCCACCACGCGGGCTCGGATTAAGGCTCTAATTAATTAGTTTTTATTTCTGAAACTTCCTAAAATCATAACTAATTGTAGAAAAATCTAAAAAATACAAAGTTAGGCTCATTTTGAAGATATTTCAAAGTATAACCTAGAAAAATTATTATTAATTGATTTTAAATAGTGATTTTATCTTAATTAAGATTTAATCAAAAAATCTAATTAGCTTAATTACACCTTAATTAAGCACTCAATTAATCTCAATATTTTTTTGAATGTTTAGGGGGATGACCTCTGTCTCTCCTATTTTTCTAAGATTTTATTGATTATTTAATTATGGAAATCACATTATTAATCCATAATCACTCTCTTAATCTAATTAATCATAATTAATGAATGAATAGTAACTTCATTAATCATCTAAACCTAATTACCTCTGTTGAACATAAAGATAACTTAGGGGATGTGATTGGGATATTTTTTTTCTAATTCATTTCCTAAGTCTTCTTCACTCTTAAAAATTAAATTTATTAATGGTTAATGAAATGATTAATCTTCAAGATAAGGAAATCAGAATCTAATTGAATGTTTATAATGATTTTGGGATTAGGATTGGGGCCTTGCCCTTGATCCTTTCCCCTAAGTCAATTTCATCATTCAAATTAAAATATAACCAAAGTGTTTAATAAATTAATTAAAGGCTTAATGAAATTAAAGTTTAAAAGTAAATTCATCCACACCTAAACAACCTTAGTTAACCTTGGGTAGTTTTTTGGGTGATCAATAACCCAAAGTGAGAGATGATGAAATTATAGTTAGCTCACATGTGTGAGAAAATTATAAAAGTAATTAAGTAAGATCCCTTAAGTTTGATTAACTATTAATTATAAGTCAATTGTATTAGGCCCCTTTCATTTTTTAGGAGCATTACAAATTTACTTTCCATATGGTTGCATATCATATTGGCTTATTATTAATTAGTTAATTAACTTAAGGTGATATAAGTAAGGGTTAAATAATTCACTTAATCTATAGCTTAACCTAATCAAGACATAAAATCAATCTAATTCTTCTTCATTAAATCAAATTAATTCACACATGGGGAATGGGATTAGGATTAGCAAACCTCTTTCATATTTTCTTAAATCAAATTAAACATAAAAAATAAAATTACATTAAAAGAACTTTGGTTTGTTTTAAATAGCCTTATTTAGTTTGACTGTCCTTAGGGCTTAGTTGGATTTGAATGAAATCACATGCTTATGTTATTTTATTTCCTTCCAATCATGCTAAATATGTGCCCCACTTGTACTCATGCATTCATGCCTTACAAATTAATCAAATAAAAATGATTTATTTTAAGTCAAATTGTATGTGTTGATTTAAATTTAAAATAGTTGTGGCTATTATTACTATTAAATCAAAAGTTATTTTCAAAAGCTTATAAATCAATTATTATAAATAAAGTGATGTTAATTACAAGTATCTATAAGTTTGCATGTGATGATAATATAAGATATGCAAAATGAGGTTGTCTTTCTTTATCTTACATGGATTTATATAGGATTTGCAAGTGTACGGTTCATTTGAAAAGAACACAATATTTGCCTAAATCTATTCCTATGCATCTCCATGTTAAGACTTAGGAAGGATTTCATATCATATATGTAAATCATACAATCGAACCAAATATGACTTCTTGCATGATTTCTTATTCCTTTGGTTCTTCTTGTACATTAGTATGTATCTGAGAAGAGTGATATATTAGTCTGGACACCCCGGGGCTGCGAGGCTTTAAATAGCCCTAAGTTGGTCTTATACCTTACGCCCCTAGTGAAAAAAATAATTGTGTCATACTCACTTAAAACTCTTATATATATGTATGTATGATGTGGCCAATGAATAAGAATCATAAGTCAAATAAATAAAAAAATATAACTTTTGCATGGATTTTCTTATCCTTATTGTTGCTCGTACATCTACATGTACCTTAGAAAAGTGGTATATTAGTTTGGACACCCTGAGGCTACAAGGCTTTAAGTAGCCCTAAGTAGGTCTTACACCTTACGCCCCTGGTACAGAAAATAATGGTGAAGTACTCACTTAAAACTTTTATACATGTGAATATGCATGGTGCAAAAAATAATGGTGATGTACTCACTTAAATCTTTTATACATGTGAATGTGCATCTAACTAATGAAAAATCCCTCTTTTTCTATTTAAAAGACATGCATTCATAATTCAATCAAATGAAATATTTAAATTCCAAACACATTTTTTTGCATTCATCATTCAAGTATGCTGAAAATGTAAGTTGCATGTTATGGTGAAAATTTTTTATCTTTCTTATTTAGAGAATAAAATATATCCTTCCATCTTCACTCTATGCAGGATAAAATGCAGATGCAAATATACATTTACTTTCTCCTTTTATGCATTTTTGACACCATGTAAATTCACAGATATTCTTATTGAGGGTGATCGGGTATGACATTAAGGAGAGGTGTACTATCTCAAAAGATAGAAGCCACCACTCTACAATGGACCTAATCACCTCAACAAGGACTCCTAAGGACAATGGATCTGCATATGTACCAAAGATTCTTCAGCTACTTTATATGAAAAAGTAAAGTAGGGTTTATTTTAAATCAAGTTCGTTAAGTTCCCTACAGGGGCAAAGCCCCCATAGTTAATTACATCCTAAGGAATGAGATCCCTTAGAAATACTCTCGATTAAGGTAAATGATTGTTGTCTCCAAAGATTTCAATAGGTAGGACTATCAATTGATTAGTTCATTTTGGAAGATCAAATGGGATTGATCAAAGAGAGGGAGTTATTATCAAAGCCAAAGGAAGATAAGAAGGAGATGCCCACAATGCTAGGAAACCTAGCGAGCATCTCAAACTCATCTAGCTAAGGGGTTGCTAATTCTTTTATCTTGATTCTTTAGCCTAAGCTTTAGGTGAGGTTATGAGTTCTTTATTTTTAGTTTTGAATTGTTAAATTTGGTAGGAGATTTATTTTTTCCTAAGATCCTAATCCACATCCAGGCCATACATAAAGCAAGGAAGAAATTAGGAAGAGGATGCCACTTAAAGTTAAACAAATCATTAATTAATTTATAAAGCTAATCGCAAAAGAATAAGAGGCCATTGTGGTCGGGTGCCACCACACAAACCTGAAAACAAATTGGGTAGTCGAGCTCTACCCTTATATAACCCAGATTATAAATGAATTATATACAATTAAGCAAGGAATCTACTGCTATGGGGGGGTCTCTGCTTCATTTCTTTCATTCTTCTTTCTTCTTTCTTCTTTTTTCTTCTCTTGGTTCCTTCTTTGATGGTTGGAAGGTGGATGTCTAAAGGTTTCACATGGTGCATAAGATGAGATCTTATGACCAATGCTCATCCTAATCCCCATAACAATCATTCAAAAATCCTAATTACAAAAATTACATGAAAAAGAAAAGTAAATCTAGCTACACCTAACAAATAAATAAATAAACCACCAAATCCTAAGCATGTAGGACTTATCACCCCACACATGGGTGGCTAAGTCCACCTAGCCTATTGGATTATGCTTAGGGTATAAGCACCTACACAAAGAAAGCATTTATATATATATATATATATATATATATATATATATATATATATATATATATATATATATATATATGTATGTATGTATGTATGTATATAGCACAATCCCCTCCAAAAGATAATGATTAGACTAAGATCGCCCTACCATTCATTCTACGCACACACATCCTAACATCTAGACTAAAACATATATTATAAAATAAAAGCAAGCATCAAACCATGCACCACCCTAACCTAAAGCTAGAAGTGGTGAGTTAGCCTAATGTGTGTGCTTTGGAAGTTTGTGTGGTATGCTTAGCTATGGCTTTAAGTTAGAATTTTCTAAGTGTGAAGCATGTTCAACTTAGGGGAGGGTTTCATTTAAGTGAGTTAATTATTTTAAGTTGATTTTATTTTATTTTTTGATTTGGTTTAAATGAATCCTACAATTAGTTAATAAGTTATAAAGAAAGAGAAAGAGAAGAGAACTTCTCTTTCCTTCCTTAACCTAAGTAATTTCTAAAGTGGATTCATATTTTAGTTTTATTTAGTGAATGTTTTAATTAAGTGTTTTAATTAATCCTAAGTTTAGATGAACACTAAACAAACCTATTCAAAAAGAAAGGCATTTTAAGATTAAATAAAATGAACCAAATTCACAAAACATACATCACTTCATTTCTTTTGCAACATGTATAACATGCATATGAATGAGTCCTAAGCATATCTATACATCCAAATGAGAATATTTAACACACTTTATGATGCATGCTAAGAAATTCATTTAAGAAAATTTGGAAGTTTATGATGCATGATTTTCATTAAGTAACAAAGGGGTTTCTTATCCAACTTTCACATGCACATATGAATGTATGAAAGGCATAAGTGAGTACAACGCCATTGTTAACCAGAGTTGTAAGGTACAAGACCTACTTAGGGCTACTTAAAGCCTCACAACCTCAAGATTGTCCAGACTAATATATCACTTTCCTTAAATACAAACATGTGTACAAAACAAATGAATGGAAAAGAAAGAATGCAAAAATTTGTATTGGTTGATTTATTTTTGTTTATGAAATTTATATGTGCAAGCATAGGTATCCTTCTTATGTGATAGTATAGGAATGAATAAAATATGGAATTAGGCAAGTGTTAGGTTCCTTTCAAATGAACCATACACCTTGCTAAATCCTAGTCAAAACTATACTAAAGAGAAGAGAAGGAGAACCTACACTAAGCACATCCTTGTATTTTACTAACATGCAAACTTATAAATAAGATATAAGTAACATACCTTTAGTTTTGATAATTTATTCATATATTTTGAAAATAATTTGAATTTAATAGTGATAATAGCTACTCATATTCTTACTCTAGCCAACACATGCAATTTGACATAAAGGAAATATTTTCATTTTAAATTTGATTTTTGAAAAGCATGGATGCATGAAACTATATGACACACATATTTAGCATATTGGGGAAGAACTAAAGTAATGAAATCATGTAAACACATTCACTTCATTTAAATCCTAAGACAATCTTATGAAATAAGAAAACTAAAAGTAAATCAAAGTTTATTTAATAAGATTTTTGTTTGGTTTTGAATTTGATTGAATTTTGAAAATGTGAATTGAGTTTTCTATTCCTAACCCATTCCCACATGTGTATGATATTTTTGTTCAATTTTTAGGGTATTAGATTTATTTTATATTTTGATTTGGTTAAGGTATGAATTAAACATGCTAATTATCCCTTACCTACACCACCTTAGCATAGTTAAACAAATAATTATGAGCCAATGAGATGACATAAAACCTCACAAGGAATTTAAATTTGCAATGAACTTAGGAAGAAAGGGGCCTAATGCAATTTGGCTCATGATTAATGATTAATTAAACTAAAGGGTTTAACTTAAGTAATTTCAAAACACCCCTCACACATATGAGTTGAGTTTTGATTTCCTTAATTGAACTTAGGCTCTTGAACACATAAGCATCTACCCAAAGTAGATTAATTAAGTTTTGAAAAGTTTTAGAAAATTTAAGAAATTAATTAAAAGGGTAATTAGTGAATTAGCCTTAAATTAAGAGAGGATTAAGAAATAAAAGGGGGTTTAAGGAATAGCTTAGAAGAAATGCCCCAAAATTATTCCCTAAGCTTCCTATTCACTGAAACAGACCTTAATCAACTTCAAAAAAGCATTAAAACACTAATCAAACCCTTAATTAATCTTAATTACATAAAGGGGGTAATTAGGAAATGAATTAGCAATTCACCCAATTAAGCCACTAATAAATCCAAAAAAAATTAGGGAAGTAGAAGTCATCCCCCAAAATATACTCAAGAAGTTTGAGATTAATCAGTGAATTAATTAGGGAGTAATTAGTAAATTAAGATTTCAAATAAAACCCAAATCAGAGAAAGCTAATAGTCAAAATCCATTAAAACTAATTTTATAATATTCTAGATTGAATTATCTTTCAGTGACAATTTACCTCATATTTTTTATTTTTCTTTAGATAGATATGAATTTTATAAGTTTAGAGGATTAATTATAATTATTTAATACTTAATTAATCCCTTAATCCAATTGACGCAACACGCAATACCGACATGCGGCTTTACGCCAGTCCGAGTGGTAACTTAAACATCTATAGCACCACGCATGGTATACGCACTTTAGTATCCACCATTCGATCAAGGATTGAATGTCTAGGATTAAATCCACAGTTCAGAGGGATAAAATCAAGTTATAAAATGTGTGTTTATCTTGACCGTCCATCCAAAACGTGCGGATGGATGGCCAGAGATCTATCCCTGCCAAAGCCTGTGATCCATGGGGACCATCCATTTTCTAGGCTTTGATCCGAGCTCAATTGAGCTCGAATTGGGATGAAACTTTGCACACACCATCTAACCCTAATGGAAAGCACATCTAATGGTTGAAATCTCATGTCATTATAATTTCTTTTACAAAGGACCAACAAACATTGAGTTTAGTGATCAAAAAATGTCTAACCTCATCGAAGGTATCACCAATGCTCAATTCCCTTGGAGAAGCTTCATCTGGTTGAGACGAAGCTGTGGTGAAAGTATTAGCTCTTGAATTTAAGTGGATAGCTCTATGGACCAACCCCTCCTTAGCTTCCTTACGGCTTTGATGGAATTAGATCTCCCCTTGCCTTTGAAACTTGAGAGAGAGCTTGGGCAAGCTTGACTTGATCCCCAGAGGGAGTGTGCAAAGAGAATTGACTTGAATTGGAGTGTGGAGAAAATTTGCAAATCAAGGGAGCTCCCCTATTTTCATTTAAGGAAAATCTAGAATGGCAAATTCAATATCCTTCTAGGAAGTTTAGGAACTCTTGCTAATTACTCCTAACACTCTCCTCTACTCAATTAAATTAGCCTCTATTGGAATTGAAGTGAATTAGGGGGAGTATATCTCCCCCTATGGCAATCGGACGGTCGAAGCTCTACTTAACATTTTGATCCAATTGACCTTAGGCAATGGGTTATTTTATCTATTAGAAGTTTGCACATGGTCAGTTTGGGCTAGGAAGTGGAGTGGTAACTTCCCATGTGTTCAAATTGAGTGGATGTGTGGTTCCCATGTGGCCAACCATGTGCTCGCCCTTGGGTCAAGTTAATGACAAACCCATTGGGTTGGGTGCACCACCCTCCATAGGGTTTACTTGACCAATTTTGACTTGAAAGGCTTAGGTTGGATTTTGAATGAATTTGAGTTTGATTTTTCGAATTGTTTTTGATTATTTTTATATTTTTATATATATATATATATATATATATATATATATATATATATATATATATATATATATATATATATATATATATATATATATATATATATATATATATATATATATATATATATATATATATATATATATATATATATATATATATGATATAAATGAGAAAATTTCATCGATGAATTTGGAATGATTTGATCATCATCTAGGCTAAGTCCTTAAGAGAGGATTAAAGAACTTAGAAAAGATTTGGAATTTGGAACTTGAATTTTTAATTTGACTTGATTGATTTGAATTTATATTTCATTTATATATATGTGAATATAAATGAGAATATAAATGAGTTATGAGAAAATCCCATGAATTTGAATTGATTTGAACATGATTTAAGCTAAGTCCTTAAGAGGAAATTTTGGAGTAGGAATTTGAATTTTGGATTTGATTTGATTGATTTGTATTTATATTTCATATACATATGTGAATATAAATAAAAATATAAATTAGTTATGAGAAAATATCATGAATTTGAATTGATTTGAACATGATTTAGGCCAAGTCCTTAAGAGAAAATTTAAAAGACTTAAGAAACTTTTGGAGTTTTGGATTTGGGTTTTGAATTTAGTTTGATTGATTTATATTTATCTTTCATTTATATATGTGAACATAAATGAGAATATAAATGAGTTATGAGAAAATTCCATGAATTTGAATTGATTTGAACATGATTTAGGCTAAGTTCTTAAGAGAGAAATTAAGGACTTAAGAAGGATTTTAAATTTGAAATATAATTTTTGAATTTGATTTGATTGATTTGAATTTATATTTCATTTATATATGTGAATATAATTGATAATATAAATGAGTTATGAGAAATTTTCATGGATTTTATTTGATTTAGGTATAATTTTGGCTAAGTCCTTAAGAGAGAAATTAAGGGACTTAGAAAAGATTTGGAATTTGAAATTTTATTCATGGGTTTCAATCATGGATTTCAATCATGTGGCATTGATTTGAGTTCTGAGAAAATCAAATAAGATTGATTTGGAGTTCATTTGGAAGAAGGAAGGTGAGGAGTGGTTCAAGCTAAGGGTAAGAAAATTTCTTAACACCCCTAAGGCATGACCTATTCCTATGGCTAACCCTTTTAAGTCTTTAGGGCTAGTTTGAGTGTCCACCTAATCACTAGATGTGTCTTAAGACTAGGAAACTCTTAAAGTCTAAGAAAAGTCCTATGTCTAAGATGGAAGGGTTGAGAGCTCATTCTAAAAATGAGGTTAACGCATGTATAGGTATGCTTCAAGTTTAACCATATGCATGATATACATGGTGGAAGGAAATAAATGAACATGTGTTATGTGTTAGTAATTCATCCCACTAACCTTAAGATGCCTCTCTTATTGAATGAGTGTAATTAATATAAACCTAAACCTAAGATTAATTTAAACACATAATAAGCCATTCACTTAATGTATGGTTTGATATATGCTTATTTTGTGATACGATGTTGTAGGCGGATGCTTGGGGTGTATGTGATAAATGTTTACCCGAATCATATTTTTTCTATGGGTTGTGCTTAAGAAGTAATACAAATATAAATATTTTTTTTGTGCAGGTTGCTTAGCCTCTAAGCATAACCCAAGTTAAGATAGGTGGACTTGGTTACCTATGTGTGGGGTGCTGAGTCCAAATTATCCATATAACTGCTTGGGTTGTGTGGTGTGTTTAGCTAACATCTATTTTGCAGGTATAGCTAGATTTACTTTCCTTCTTTTAATGTAATTTTTCATTAGGATTAGGATGAATGTTATGGCGATTGGGATGAGCATTGGTCATAAGACCAAGTCTTATGTGCCATGTGATGCCTTTGGAGCAAGCCCAACCAAGATCAAATCATGCCAAAGAAAGAAAGAAATAGAGAAATCAAGTGAGGAATGAAGAAAGGAAGAAATGAAGAATGAAGACCCCCATAACATTCACCATTTCATACTATAATTATTCTTTTGTAATCCGGGTTGTATAAGGGTAGAGCTTGGCTACCAACATTTCTTTTCAAGTTGTACGGCGGTACCTGACTGCATCAGCCTTTTATTCTTTTGTGATAGCTTTGTAAAATTGTGTGATATTTTGTTTTGCTTATGCATTAGAAAAAGCATTCCTCTTCATAGTTTATTTATGATTGGTGATTATTGAATGACCTGGATGCGATTAGGCTTCTAGGACAAAAATTAATCTTTCTACCCAAATTAAACAACTCATAACCTCACAAAAGAAAGATTAGGTATTAAATCAAGATAATAAAAGATTTAGAAACCCCTTAGCTGGATGTTGTATGTATAATATCATGCATAACCATCTTGTTTCACTCTTATTAAGAGAGGGCTTCCATCTTTTTCAAAGAGTAAAGGCTTAACCTGTAAGAGCCTTTGATGGAAAGACACCTCTTTCTCTTTTTGATTTGGCCCAGAAACAATTTTTCATGCATTTAGGCATATAAAATCCTATAGCCTGTGTCAAAATAAAGAGTCCAAAATCAAATAAAACTTGATAAAATTTGCATTAGATTAAGCCATTATTCATGCCCTTCATGATCTAGTCTTTTAGGGAGTGAGTTTAAGGACTTAGTTTCTTCTCTAAATAGTAACAACCTAGCCATCTGGAAAAGCATAAGACTTACTTACATAGATTTAAAGCGTAGGAGGAGTTAGCTGGCTGCTACTTCAGGTGGTAATAAGTCCAGCGATCAGGTGGTTTACTCTCTCTTATGGAGGTAAACAATATACCCATGTTCACCTTAGATTTATGTCATATTTTATCCCTCGCCAAAGCTCTCCAGATTTAGGATCCAGGATTTTTGTTTCCCTTTGGGGCTACTAGCATAAATCCTCACCTCTTAAGCATTTTAACAATCTTGTGCTATGGAATCATAAGTCCTAGATTTCTAATAAAATAATAACTCAAACATATAAACTCTCTTCAAATTCAAAAATATAAAGCCCAACTATAGGATAATTTGGGATGCTCACTAGGCTTTCTTGTATTATGAGCATCCCCTAATTATCACTTTTTTGGCTTCCATAATAAATCTCTCCTTTCAATCTATCCCATTTGATTTTCCAAATACAACCAATTTATTGATAGTTTTACCTTTGAATTCTTTGGAGATAACAATCGCCTACTTTAATCGAGAGTATTCTTAATGGAATCACTTCCTTTAAGATGTAATTAACTATGGGGGCTTTCCCCCATAGGGAACTTCATGACCCGGTTTAAATAAACCCTACTTTATTCATCCATATAAAGTAGGGGAAAAATCTTTGGTATATTCGAAGACCCATCATGCCTTAGGAGTCCTTATTAGGTGATTAGGTCCATTGTAGGGTAGTGACTTATATCTATTGAGATAGTACACTATTCCTCAATGTTGTACCTGATCACCTCAATAAGCACACCCTCAGATCTGTGTGGTGTCCCCGCCCCAAATGAACTAAATCCAACAAACGAACATCCTAAAATAAACACCACAATGACTCCCTTAGCACTTTATTAGCCTAAGCCAATGATGAACGGAAGGAGAATGCGCTCTACTACCTCAGACATCGTATAATCCCTATTGAAGCAAATTATCCACCCATTAAGAAGCATTGACTAGTTTAATCTTTGCATCCCAAAAGCTATGACATTACATGCTTTCTCATAAAGTCAACTTGATCTCTAGAATCAATCCATTGCAATATCTCATGATACAACTGATTCTATCCAGATGGTTGGCACATTGGTCCATGATCCTATCATAGTTTGATATCACTTTCGTACCCCTCCATGTAGTGAAAGGACAAGCACTCACAAATTTCTTAGCAACACACCCACTTCCTATTGATTCTCTGCTTAGTGATGACCTCCCTGATGAACAAATCATGAACTTAGGGGATACCAGTATTCACCACTGGGAGATGTATTTTGATGGTGCAGCTTCCTCTCAAAGAGGAAAAGAACCACAATCTACTCTTCCAGAAAAAGCAGGGGTAGGAATAGTTCTCCTAACTCCGAACCGCGATATGATGAGATTCTCATATCATCTATCTGATCTTTATATCAACAATGAAGTCAAGTATGAGGCTCTGATTTATGATCAGGAGTTAGCCATCTCGCTAAGCATCTAAAACATCAACATCTTTGGGGATTCTCAATTAGTAGTCAACCAAATCGTCAGGTCCTACAAGGTTCTAAAGCCTAGACTCTATCACTACCATAAGTATACGATGGAGTTGTTGGCCCAAATCTCAGAGGTTACCATCTACAAGATTTCTAGAGGAGAAAATATCATAGCAGATGCTTTGGCCAAGCTCGCCATGGAGTTGGCATGTCCAAAAGATGAGCCCATATTAATAGAGGTTCAAAATAGGCAAGTCCTACCTCTTATTGATATTGAACTCATGAGAAGTCACAAGCACATTATGAAACAAAGGGCATTTTCCTATGACGTCGTGGATGGTGTCTTATACCAACAGTCCTTCGATCATATGTTGTTATGTTGTTTAGACAAGCACGAAGCCCATAAGATTGTGATTGAGGTACATTCAGGATTATTTGGAGCACACTAATCTGGTCCCAAGATGAAAGCCCAAATAAAGAGGCTCGAATATTATTGGCCATCGATGATCATAGATTGCATGGGTATAGCTAGGTGATGCCATCAATGTCAAGTACATTGGGTGGTTCTACATCAACCACACAACATTCTACATCCAACATTGGCCTCGTGGCCATTCGAGTGTTGGGGCACTGATATAGTGGGTCTAATCGATCCTCCTTCTTCCAAGGGTCAACGATTTATCCTAACTGGTTTTGACTACTTTTCCAAATGGAGCAAGGTAATTCTACTTAGATAGGTCAAAGCTCAACATGTGCTCTAGGTTTTTAGGAACTATGTTGTATATAGATTTGGAGTGACTCACTGAATTATATCTGATAATTATACTATATTCAAGAGCATCAAAATCAACAACTTTATCTAGAGACACATCATAGATTGGAGATACTCTACCATCTTTTATCCAACAGCAAATGGATTAGCAGAAGCGTTCAATAGAACTCTCATCCAAGCACTCAAGAAGACACTCGACGATAACAAATGACAGTGGCATGAGCAGTTAGTTGAAGCTTTGTGGGCCTACCACACTACTTATAGAACTCCAACTCACTCTACTCTTTTCTACTTAGTGTATGGGTTCGAAGTCATTCTACCATTAGAAGTCCAACTTCCATCGCTAAGGATAGCTACTGGTAAAAACATCATAATAGAGGAGAATGCCAAGTTACAGTAATAAGAGCTCAAAAGGTTGGAGGAGAGACACCTATGGGCATGACAAAACCTCGAGTTATATAAAGCCAAAATGATTCAAGCTCATAATGAGTTGTTCCGCCCTAGAGCTTTTCAAAGTAGGGTAGCTTGTTTTAGTTCTAAAGAGACTAGTTATTGCCCGTCGTAAGATGGGAGGTAAGTTTGAACCCACTTGGGAAGGCCCCTTTGCCATAGAGAAAGCCTACCCAGGAGGATCATATCAACTTATCAACCATAAAAGAGAGAATCCGATGCTTCCAATCAATGATCTCTACCTAAAGAAATTTTATCCATAAAATCATTTTTGAAAATTAATTATCATCAATGAAAATTTTATTTCAGATCAAATCTCATTCAATTGAAAGCACTTCTATCTACGAATCTGCCACGACGTGTTTAGGGTAGGTGTGAGAGAACCCAAGTGGCATCCTATTCTCCATCAACATAACACAAACATAAATTACACACAAAACATAAAATAAACACATATCTTTTGTCTCAAGCTATTTTGAGCTGAGATAACACCCCCAAGCAACCCTCACTCAGTAGCTGCTCTAGGTCGGGTTGATTCATTACTTAGCCAGTGTGTCACCCCCAGTGGTCTTCTTGCTTAAGAGGATGTAAGTCTCCCATGCTTTTTTTCTGGCTTAACCACTGCACACTAATGAGCGTCTTGTTAGTATGGTATGCCTTATTGCATGACCAGAGAGATACCTCATGATGGCTTCGTTTAAGAAGATATAAGTATCCTATGCTTTCTTCTTGAACTAACATTCATGCACTAACTGGGCTAAGTATATTCAAGGTTTAGGGTAAGTCCCTAGTGGCTCCTTTCCTCCTGATTACTTCAAGTTTGGGTCTAGTCCTTCCTCAGGGCTCCCAGCTTAGTAGTCGCCCTAGGTCGAATAACATCTATCCCACCGATGACAGACTACCCTGGTGATCACTTTCACCTATGAAGATGTAAGTCTCCTATGCCTTCTTCTTAAATTGATCGTCACACACTGATGGGCACCTTAGGTTGGTTGGTGTTTGCTATGCTGATAGTGACCCACCCGGTGGATACACAACTCATGGCAGATCTAAGTCCTTGTGCATTCTCCTTAAGTATGCCATCATACACCTATTGGCTTTCTTTTTAGAGATCAGGATAACGCCCCTAGCAGTACCTCCCGGGTTACTACCAGATTGGATAGTCCCCCTTTCTTAGTAACCACCCCTATGGTTGAAAGGTTTGTACTGTGGATGTGCAGACTCTACCTTTTGGGTTTGTAAATCTAAGAATAGTCCAAGCCGACATAGCTCCTTCTAAATGTGATCCATCTCACACCAACAGGGTCCGCACAAACATATAAACAAACAAACAAACAAACAAACAAACAAACAATATATATATATATATTCCCTTGTGGATCAAGAGGACACCCTCAGTGGTATCTTTTCCCAAGAAGCATCCTATTTTTAGGGCAGTGTCAGCAAGACTCCCTATAGGAAACTCCTGACTACTCTTTAATTAACGTAAGTCCCCAGTGACACTCACTTAGTAGCATTAGGTCGGGTCTGATTTATTGTGCATCTAATAGGTCCCCCAACAAATATTTTAGCTTTGGAAGATGTAAGTCCTCTCACGTTCTTCCTAGCACGATAGTTGCACACTGAAAGGCAACCGTTAGGTTGGTTAGTATCACACTTCGGCTGGCAAACTACCCCTTTGGATTGATAAATCTTAGACAGGCCCAGGTTGACATAGCCCCTTCTATTTGGGTCCATCACACATCGACAGGGTCCATAAATTAATTTGAACTAATTCAAATTTAATCAACCATATCAAATTAAATAAAATTAAAATTAAATTAATATTGATAACTCTTGAGTTGACATAAGTCTCGAACGTCACTCACTCAGTAGTCTCCTTAGGTTGGGTTAAATTTGTCATGCCACCAACACGTCACCCTAGCGGCTATTCCCCGCTTTGAAATATGTAAGTCTGCTACTCTTTCTTCCTAGCACAGTCATTGCACACCAAAAGATAACCTTTAGGTTGGGTAACTCTACCTCGTAGCTGGTAGACTTACCCTTTGGATTTATAAATCTAAGATAGGCCAAGGCCCCAGTGGCTCCTTCTTAGCAGGTCCATCACACACTGACAGGTTCCATAAATTAAATCAAAATTAAATCAATCAATTTTAACCAAGCTCGTATCCCATTGGATATGCCGTCAAATTAAATTAAATTAAATCCAACTTGATTCTCCTAAGTGGAGTTAAATTACACCCTTCTCCCTAATGGAGCCCATATCATATAAACAAATTATTGACCCACTTTTGGAGTGAGTTCTCAATCTCCTATTTTTAGATCGAGGAGCCTTCTAGACACTAAGACTTCCTTAGTCATAAAACACTTCTAGCACTTAGGTGAACACTTAACCTAATCCTAAGAGATTTAGAAGGGTTAACCATATGATTAAGTTATGCCTTAGGGATTGGGATAATCCACCTACCCTACAACCCAAATCTGATCCATGTTCACCTTCTCAAACCAGACCTCAAGTTCAATCCAAACATCAAGTTCAAATCCAAATCCAAATCCAAACCCAAATTCCAAAACTAAATGATTGAAGCCCATGATCAAATCCAAACTATCCTTCCTAAGTCCTTTGAATCAATTTGATGAACTTAGCAAAAATCCCATCCAAATTAAGCCAAATTCAATTGATTTTCTCATGGATCAATCGCATCTTCAATCATCTCTACAAATACAAATCAAATTTACAATCAAATGACCAAAACTAAATCCAAACCAAATATAAGCCTTATGACCTACTTTCATGGACTTAGCCAAATTTACCTTCAAATCAATACAAAATCAATTGATTTTCTCATAATCAATTTTTATCTTCAATCATCTTCCTAAATATAAATCAATTATATATTCAAATGATCAAACCTAATCAAACTAAATCAAATTAAATCAAAATCCTTCCTAAGTCCTTTGAATCAATCCCATGGGCTTAGCCAAATCTTAATCCAAACTCAATTGATTTTTTTCAAAAT
Source organism: Cymbidium sinense (assembly GCA_021442155.1). Classification (NCBI taxonomy): domain Eukaryota; kingdom Viridiplantae; phylum Streptophyta; class Magnoliopsida; order Asparagales; family Orchidaceae; genus Cymbidium; species Cymbidium sinense. The sequence goes on from CM038222.1 coordinate 139,222,902, forward strand.
CAATTCATATCTTCAATCATCTTCACAAATATAAATGAAATATACATTTAAATCATCAAAACTAAATCAAACTAAATCAAGTTCTTTCCTAAGCCACATAAACCATTTCCATGGACTTAGCCAAACATCCACTCAATTCAAACCCAATTCAATTGATTTTTTCATGAATCAATTATTCCTTTAATTATCATCCCAAATATAAATGAAATATATATTCATCAAACCAAACTAAAATCAACCCAAGTCAAACCCAACTTAGCCATCTTGACTTGAAATATCCAAATGAACTAAAACTCATTCATGCCCAAATAAATTGCAATTGAATTTATACATCAATCCAAAATCCATATATAAACTCAACTAAGCTCAACTCAACCCAGAATCAAGCCGACTAAACTCAATTGGTCCACTTTACCCAAAGTGGGCAATTTGAACTATAGAGCCAAATTCCAATCCTACCCAAATTGGATTGAGCTAAGCCAATCTAAACCTCATACAATGACTGTTGATCACCCCAGGTTGATCAATTATCATAAATTAGATCAAACCAAGTCAACTTGGTCATTTGACCAAGTAAACACTCTTAACCCAGATGAACCCAAATTAGCCAAATTACAGCCTAAGCCAAATCCCTTGAAACCAATGATTCATACCAACTCAAAATCAATATTTGAATATGACTTGACCCTTAATTGAGCCAAACCAAACCCAATTGGCCCTCTTAACCTAAGTTGACCCAAATTGACCTAAAAGACCGAATTGGGTCAAATCAAAATCTAAACCAAATTGATTGCAACCAATGGCTCAAGTTCATTCCAAAATGATTGTTGAACTCGACCAAAGTCATAATTGGACTCAATTTACCTTCTTAGCCCAAATTTATCTAAAGGGCCAAGTTCGCCTAAATCAAAACCAAATCTAAATTAATCGAAACCAAAGCTTACAATCATCTTCAATTGGTCAACTAAAATCAAACCAACACCTAACCCAAGCCAATTTGGCCAATTTGGTCAAATTGGTCAACTTAACCCATTTGACCTAAATAAACTCAAATGAGCCCAAATTAAATCTAAGCCAAACTAAACCAAACCAATGACTCCAACACATCCCAAATGATCATATGAACTTGACCCAGCCCAGCCCAATTTGACCCATTTGAGTTAAATTGAGCCAAACCAAATCAAATCAACTCAAATTGACTTGTAATTTGGGCTAACCCACATTTGGCTCATTTCAAATCTATCCAAATCAAATTCAATGCTAAATGACCATGATACCCCATAGGTCAAGGGTATCACATGAGATAAATCACCCATATAAGTGGTCATTTCCATTCCTTGGTCACTTGGCACCCTTCTAATAGTCCACCTAGGCACTAAGGACACTGCCCAACCTGACCCAAAGGGTGGTTGGGTCGGCCATGACCCATGGGAGGTGAACTCACCTCACCTTTTCCATTGGAGCTCTTGGCTTGCAGAGGACACCTAGTAATCCCTCTTGGAAGCCACCTCCCAAGCTTTGGCCAACCAAATCGATCCACCTAAGATGATTCTCTGCCATTTCTAGCCACCACCGATGGCCAAACATCCACTAGAAGCCAAAATACATCTCATCATCAATCAGAGGGAGAACAGGTGGGTTCACGATACACCCCTCATTTCCACTCAAACAAAGATGAATTCATTCCTGAAAGTCCTAACTACCCAAAATAAGCCGCCAGAGCCATTTTCCAAGCTCCCAAGCTTGTTCCCTCATCAAAAAATCATATTCTCATCTTCCCCTAGACAGATCATCCACCTCTCCGACCCAATCACTCATTTCTCCACCAAACTCAAATTAACCTTGCACACACCTTCTTTAGGGCTCATATGAGCAAGAACGAATCTTCTCCTGAGCTTCCCGACCACCGGAGGGTATACTTCGATCAACATCAGACTCCCAAGCTTTGGGTTTTGGTCTTCTGAGCAAATGATAAGGATTCAAAGCTCGTGGTGATCAGTAGAGATTTGTCTCCACTAGATGAAGCTTCCTTAAATGCTTACACTGCCAGTCTTGAGCTCTAGCAAGGTATGCCATTAAAATCAAGCTTTGGTGAAAATCTTTTGGAGCTTTTCAAAGGAAAATTGCATGTCGTGTGATCTTGACTGTTGGATCCCCTCTGATCGACATCATTAAGGTGTGGGATCCTTTTGGAGTTGATCTGAGCTTGGGTAGGCTCGGATCAAGAGAATAATGTTAGATGGGCTCCATCTCTTGCCACTCGCGAGACGATAGATCACGCACCATCTATTCTGCATGATCGGAATGGACGGTCGTGATTAGATCTATTAGTTTAATTTGATTTTATCCTATTATGCCGTGGGATTAATCATACCCATCCGATCTTAGATCGAATGGCGGATGAGAAAATGCATCCACCGCAACGTAAGCACTGAGTCGAATATGTTTCAAATAGCTGACTTTGTGGTGCCACGTGGAAAGTGTGCCACATTAGCACGTCACATGGCACCGATGGGATTAGGCTTTAATTAGGCTTAATTAATTGATTTTTAATGTCTAAAAATTCCAAAATTCATAATAAATCATAGAAAAAATCAAAAAATATAAATAAATACTCAGTTTAAAGGTATTTTAGAGAAAAATTTATTAAAAATATCCTTAATTAATTTTGAATAGTAATTAAGCCTTAATTAGAGTTTAATTGCAAAAAATAATTAGCTTAATTGCTCCTTAATTACTAGAACAATTAATCTCAAATTTTATGAGTCAATTTAATGGGATGACCTCTGCCTCCCATGATTTTCTTGGGATTTATTTCTCACCTGATTAGGAAAATAGACTAATTAAACCTTAATTACTCTTTTAAGTTAACTAATGATTAATTAATCCCATGAATAGTAATAAATTGGTTAATTAAGTTTATTAATCATTACTTAATAGCAAATGAACTAAAGAATAGGGTTGGTACCTCTTTTTTAACCTATTCCCTATAAGTTTACTTCACTCTTTCAAAAATAAAACTAATTAAGATTTAATGAATTAATTAAATTGAAATCATAATCATAATAAACATTAATTAATCAATTCTTCGGTAGACCTTTAGGTGTTCAATAACCTAAAGATATCTTAAGAAAATTATGATTAACCCATGTGTGTGGGGAGTCCATAAGAGTACTTAATTAAGTTTCTTAACTTAATTAACCATTAATTATGAGCCAATTGCATTATGCTCATTTTATTTCTTAGGATCATTACTAATTTAATTTTCAACTCATGTGCATATCATGTTGGCTCATAATTATTTGTATAATTATATTAAGGTAACATAGGAATGGGTTAATTAATGTATTTAATGCATACTATAACTTAATGAACTCATAAAATCAACTTAATTACATTTCACTAAACTAAATTAATTAACAAACATTGGAATGGGTTAGGATCAGCAAATCTTTTCTCACATCCTCAAATTAAATCAAAACATGAAATTAAAAATGGCATTAAAGAAGCTTTGGTTTATTTTAAATGGCTTTATTTAATGTGATTATCCTTACAAATTAATTCAATTAAATGAAGTCATGTGTTTATGTTTATTTATTACTTTCCAATCATGTTAGATATTATGTGTCATTTGAAATCATGCATTCATCTTTTCAAAACTAATTAAATCAAATGATTTTTTTTATGTAAGCTTGCATGTGTTGGATTAATTTATAATATGTGTGGTTATTATCGCTAATAAATTCAAAAATATTTTCTAAAGCTTATGAATTAATTATAATACGTAGAGTGTTGATAGTTATGAATACACATTGGATTTGCATGTGTTTATAGCTTAAGAAAACTAAATCAAGCTCTCTTTCTTATAATTAATATACAGATTTCCATGAGTTTGAACAACAATGGGCATATAGTCTACACATCTCAGGAATACGAGGCTTTATGTAGCTTCAAGGAGGTCATTTGATTACATCATTTTCTTAGTTTAATAACGGTATGTACTCATTTGGTTTCATTCTTATGTACTTTGATATTAGAATCTGGATAGAGCTTTAATTCATATGCCTAAATGATTTAATTAAAGAAAATACAATCTTTGCATGATTCTCACCTTTATGGTTGTGTATATATTTATATGTATTTAAGATAACAACTATTTAGTCTGGATATCCCAGGAATATGAGGCTTTAGTTAGCCTCAAGGAGGTCATTTGATTACCTCACTTCCCTGGTTAACAATGACACGTACTTATTTGATTTCATTTACATGTATTTCTGCATTAGAATTTGGATAAAACTTTAATTCATATGCCTAAATGATTTAATTAAAGAAAAAACAATCTTTCCATGATTCTCACCTTTATAGTTATGTATACATTTATATGTATCTAAGATAGCAAGTGTTTAGTCTGGACATCCCAAGAATATGAGACTTTAATTAGCCCCAAGGAGGTCATTTGATTACCTCACTTCCCTAGTTTAATAATGGCACGTACTTGCTCACATCTTTTATACATGTGTATGTGTGCTTAATCAAAAGATAAAGATCCCCTTTGTTACTAAAAATGCATACATTCATGATTGACTAAGTGATTGAATTGATTAATCATATGACTTAGAGTTTTCTATCTTATGTTCATGTGTACAAGCTTGCATATGTTTGAATGCAAATGGGTATATAGTCTAGACATCTCAAAAATATGAAGCTTTAGCTAGCCCCAAGGAGGTCATTTGATTTCCTCACTTTCCTAATTTAATAATGGCGCATACTTATTTAACTTCATCCCTATGTATTTTTGTATAATAATTTGGATAGAACTTTAAATTAATATGATTAAACAACTCAATCAAATGAAAGATATAAACTTCAAATATATATCTACATTCATCATTTAAGTGTGTTAAAATATGTTTCATGTATAGATATACTTAGGATTAAGTTCATATGCATGTTATATGTGATGGAAAGAAAGAATTGAGCATAAGTCATGTGATAGTAATTCAATTAGATTAATCTTAAGATGTCTTTCATGTTAAATAGAGTATTTAAAGTGGACCTAAACTTAGGATTAATTTAAAATGTGTAATAAGCCATTCACTAAAGAGAACAAAATCAAATTAATATGCTTTAGAAGTAGCTTAACATAGGGATGGAAGAGGGTTATCCTCTTCCTTCTCTTTATAACAATTAGTTGTTAAGTATAAATCATATGACACAAAATAAACTATAAATTAAAATTCACAAATCCGTTAAGTAACTTCAAGTGAAACTAACCTTCATGTTAACTTGAATGTCTTCTAAACTGAGAAAAATACAACTCTAATACTTAGTTAAGACATACCACACAAGACCTTAACACACACATTAGAATTAAGTCATGACTTCTAGCTCTATGTTAGGATGGTGTATGATGTGATGATTATTTTATTTTATGATGTAATGTTGTAGATAGGATGTTAGGGTGTATGCTTCGTAGACTGGATCTTAGGCCGCTCTTAGCCTAATCATGTTTTTTGTAGGATATTGTGCTTATGGGGATGCTTAATAATAAATATTAATGCTCTCTTTCATGGTTGCTCAAACCCCTAAGCATAATCCAAGTTAGGACAGGTGGACTTGGTTACCCATGCACAGGGTGCTAAGTCAAAATTATATATATATAACTGCTTAGGACTGTATGTGTGTTTAGCTAACCTCTATTTTACAGGTGTAGTTAGGTTTACTCTTTTATATATTAATGTAATTTTGCAATAGGAATTATGACTAGTGCTATGGGGGCATAAGGATGAGCAGTGGCTAGAAGATTTTGTCCTCAAAGCCCTATGATACCTTTAGAGCACAAACCAAATCGAGAGAAAGGAGGAAGAAGGAAGATATGAAGAAATGAAGACCCTTCATAGCATGTATTCATTTCTAATTGTAAATATTCTTTCATGTTTTGGGTTGTATAAAGGTAGAGCTCGGCTGCCCATATTTTCTCTTTTTAGGTTGTACGGCGGATCCCGACCGCACTGACCTATTATTCTTTTACATTTGGTTTATAAATTAATTGATATTATGTTTAAATTGTGCATTAATAATGGCATGCTTTTCATAGTTTTTTTATGATTGATGCTTTAATGTGTGGCCTGGATGCATTAGGCTCTTAGAATAAAATTAATTTTTCTACCCCAACTAATCACTCATAATTAAATTTTAATCAACTCACAACCTCATCATAAAATTTAGGCTATAATCAAGATAATTAAAATATTTAGTAACCCCTTAGCTATATGGTTGTATGTCGCACATCATGCATATCATCTTGAGTCACTCTTGCAAAATGAGGGCCTCCGTCCTTACACATATAGGGATCGCTTGACCTGTAAGAGCAACCCCAACTGACGAACATTCACCCTCTTTCTCTTTCGATTTGGCCAATAACCTACTTCATCATGAATTTAGGCATACAAAAATCCCAAAGCCTTTGTCAAAATGATGTGTCAAAAATAAAGTAAAATATGAAAAGATTTTGTATTTGTAGATTAAGTCATATACTCATACCACTCATGTTCTAGTCTCTTAAGGAGTTATTTTAGGATTTTAATCTCTTTCTTAATAAATAATAGCCCAACTATCTTATAAATTCATAAAACTGGACTACATGGTTTAAAATTGTAGGAGGAATTAGCTGGCTCCACTCTAGGCAGTTGTAAGTCCAACAGTCATGTGATTTATCCTCTCTTATAGACGTAAATATTATTCCCATTTTCACTTAGATTTAGGTCTTGTTCTAACTTATATTAGAACTCCCTAGATTTAGGATCAGAGGTAGCTGTTTCCTTTGGGCTACAAGTATAAATCCTCACCTCTTAAGAATTTTCACAACCTTGTGTTGGAGAATTATAATCCCAAGCAATCTAATAAAATTTAACTCAAATAAATAAATCTCTTCACTTTCAAATATATAAAGCCCAAATATAGGATATATTGGATTGCTCACTAAGCTTTCTAGTATCATGAGTATTTCATACTTCATGCCTTTGGATTTCAAAAATAAGTCTTCTCCTAGAACTTTCCCAAATGGTTTTAGAAACATAACCAATCCTTTTTATAGTTTAACCTTGAAATCTTTGGATATGATATTTTTCTACTTTAATCAAGAGAATTCTTAGGGAATTTCGTTCCCTAGGATATAATTAACTATCGAGGCTTGCCTCCATAAGGAACTTTAAAACCCAATTTAATATAAATCTTGCTTTATTCATCCATGTAAAGTAGGTGAAAAATCTCTAGTACATTCGAAAACCCATCATGCCATAGGAGTCCTTATTCGGTGATTAGGTCCATTGAAGGGCAATGTCTCTATCTTTTGAGATAGTACATCATACCTCAACATCATACCTGATCACTTCAATAAGTACTTTCTATGATGTCCCCCCCCCCATCCAAAAAATAAACACCACATAAATCAAACATATAAATCGAATTCAAAACCAACCTCCCTAGTGGAGCCATAATAAATTAAAATAAATTAAACCTGGTCTTGATCCCCAATGGACTCAATCCCATATCCCTAATGGATAGGCCCCACATTTAATCAAATTAAATCAAATTAAATCCAACATTGATCCCCAATGGATTCAAGCATGAATCCCCGATGGATCTCCCTTCCATAAATCAAATCAAATGAATTAGAGCAAATCCAATCAAATCTCAATCCCTAGCAGATTTCTTCTTTGTGCCCTGACATAAGTTTACCTATATCCAATTCATGTGTGATTCCCCAGTGAATCCTCCTTCATGTCCTTGACATGAAATGCTCATCAAATCCTCCTGACTCTCTTATGCGCTTGGCATGAGATGAGTTGCATTGCACTAAGATTGTGATTTTATCTACCCTTTGGGTTCATGTATAGATTGTTCATGTTAGCGCTTGCAATCTGCTGGACATTGTTGATTTCCTCGATCAACTCCAATACATGCGGTGTACCCTTTAATTACACACACCTATTGGGGGTCCTTTTGTTGACCTCACTTTGGAGTGAGGACTCAATCTCCTCTCCTTGAATTTAGGATTCTTCTAAACACTAGATTCTCTTTAGTCATAAGACACTTTCGACAATTAGGTGAATACTTAACCTAAGCTTAGAGACTTAAAAAGGTTAATTAAAGGATTAGGGTATGCCTTAGGATTAGGGAAATTTACCTAGCCTATAGTTAAACCAAATCCATACTTGCCTTCTCAAGCTAAACCAAATCTCAATCCAAATCAAATTCATAATTCAAATTTAAATCAAACCAAACTAAATTTTGAATCAAATCAATCCTTCCTAAGCCACATGATTCAAATCCCATGGACTTAGCCAAATTCCTTCAATCTAAACCAAATTCAATTGATTTTCCAAAAATTAATTTGATTCTTCTATCATCACCCCTAAACCCAAATCAAATCCATAATTGAACAATCAAACCAAACCACACCAAATTCCAAATCAAATCAATCCTTCCTAAGCCACATAATTCAAATCCCATGGACTTAGCCAAATTCCTTCAATCCAAATCAAACTCAATTGATTTTCTCATGAATCAATTATTTCTGCAATCATCACCCCAAATATAAATCAAATCTATAATCAATTCAATCAAACCTAACCTAACCCATTTAACTTGAAATATTTAAATGAGCCAAACCCATTTGAACCCAAATCAATTGCAATCAAAGCTATAAATCAACCCTAAATCCATATATAAACTCAACTAAACTCAATCCAACCCAAAATCAATTCAACTAAGCCCAATTGGTCCACTTGACCCAAACTGACCAATTTAACCTATTTGAACCAAATTCCAATCTTACCTAAATTGGATTGAACCAACCCTACCAAAACCTCCTATGATGATCATCAATCATCCATTATTGATCAATTACCATCAATTAGGTCAAACCAAGTCAACTCACTTAACCTACATAAATCAAACTAGCCAAATCTCAACCCAAGCCAAATTGATTGAAACATATGATTCACACTAACCTAAGATCAATCCTTGAACAAGACTTGACCATCAATTGAGCCAAACCTAACCCAATTGGCCATTTGACCCATGTTGATCCAATTTGACCTAAAAGACCAAATTGGGTCAAATCAAGTTCTAAGCCAAATTGATTAAAACTAATGGCTCAAGTTCATTCCAAATTGATTGTTGAACTTAACTAAAGACTCAATTGAACCTAATTGACCCATTTAGTCCAAATTGACCTAAAGGGCCAAATTGGCCTAAATCAAATTCAAATCCAAATTAATTCAAACCAAGCCTACAATCATCTTCAATTGATCAATTGAACATGAACCATTGCCTAACTCAAGCCAATTTGGCCAATTTGGTCAAATTAGTCAACTTAACCATTTGACCCATATGAACTCAAACTATCCAAAATCAAATCCAAGCCAAATTGGCCCAAACTAATTAACCAGAACACTATAAATCATCATTTGAACATAACCCAAGCCTTAGTTTGACTCAATTTGACCAATTGGTCAACTTGACCCAACCTAGCCCAATTTAACCTACATGGGTCAAATTTAGCCAAACTCACTCAAACCAAGCCCAAACCCAATGAAATCTAACCCAACCCATGCTAAACTCACCTCAGGTCAGCCCAAAACTAACCCAACATGAAATGAGCTCGATTTGACCTATTATCCAATGGCTAAAGCACCCCCACATGGGATCATACCCAAATTGGCAAGTTAGCTCCTTCTTTTTCCCCTTGTCAGCCACCCATGACCTGAAATAGCACTTTACCTACATGGCTAACCCAACCCACATGGGCTAGGTTGGCTATGGATCAAGTTGAGGTGAGTTAACTCATCTGTCCTCATTGATCAAACCCAAAGGGTAAATAGGTTGCCTTGAACCACCAACCCAACCCCTTGGCCAACCAAACAGAGCCGCATAAGCCTAGTCTTGTCTCCTCCAATGATCAACAGCCATAAATGGTGGGTTGAATCCAAGCCATCCAATCTAATGGATGGGGAATATACTCCCCTCATTTCGATCCAATTCACACAGACACACCCATAGAGAGTTCCCTAGGTGAATTTTGAGATCCCTAAAGCACTTTCCAAGCCTCTTGAGCCTTCCCGATTTCAGACTCCACCGACCTGAAATAAGGCAAGGCACCACTCGACCCAACTTCCTCAACCCTTGACCAAACTTCAATTAACTTCACCCACACCTTCCCCTACCTCTGTTGAGTGAGAACAAATCTTCTCCCAAGCTCCTCGAACACCAGAGGTGCTACTTCGATCAACGTCGATGTGCTAAGTGAAGGTGCTTGGTCCATCGAGCAAATGATAAGGAGGTATCACACGAGCTTCTCAATAGGGCTTTGCCTCATCTAGGAGAAGCTATCTCAAGCATTGCACCACTGATCTTGATCTCTGATGTGGTACATTTCTTCAAACTAAGCTTTTAGTAAATTTTTCTAGGTCTTTTTGAAGAAAATTTGTATGTCATGCAAATCTGACCAGTAGATCCCTTGGGATCTTCCTCGTGAAGGTGTGGGATCAATTTTGACATCATTCAAACTCTAGTGAGCTTGGATCGAGCAAGGGAAGGTGGACAGTGCCCATCTCCCATCGCCTGGGGGATGATAGATCACCTGCTGTCCATTTCATGTGATTGGAATAGATGGTTGTGATTAATCCATTAGATTTGATCTGATTAATCCCTTAAGAACTCGAGTTTAATAACCACTGTCTGATCTAGGATCAGACGACGAGGACAAAATCGCATCTGCGGCCAACCATGTCAGCGCTAACTCGAACAAGTTTAAGTAACCTATCTGGTGGCACCACTTGAAAAGCATGCCACATCAGCGATCCGTGTGGCACTGATGGGATTAGGCTTAATTAGGGCTTAATTAATTATTTTAATTACTTGAACTTTAAAAAATTATAACAAATTATAAAAAAAATAATAAATATAAATAAATACTCATTTTGATGCAAATTTAGAGGAGAATCAATTAAAATTAATTCTAATTAATTTTGAACAATAAGTAAGGCTTAATTTGGGTTTAAATATAAAATTTATTAGCTTAATTAAACCTTAATTACTTGAGTAATTAATTCCAAAATTTTCCCTATTGATTTAATGGGATAATCTCTACCTCCCATGATTTTCCTGAAATTTATTACTTTGTTAATTAGGGAAATTGACCATTTGAACCCTAATTACCCCTTTAATTAATCTAATGATTAATTAACACCCTAAATAATAATAAATCAATTAATTGAACTTACTTATCATTATTTTTACAATAAATGGATGAGGGAGTGAGATTAGGACCTCTTTCCTAATTTTTCTTCCCAAGTCCATTTCATTTTAAAGAGGGTTAATTAATATGCAAGTTAATTAAGGGTTTAATTAATTGATTAAGTGGCTTAATTAATCAAATTAAAATCATAATCATATCAAATAATCAAAAATGAGATTAAGGGTTCCTTTTTATGTGTTTAATAACATAAAGACCCTTAAGGAAATCATGATTAGCCCATAAGTGTAGGAAAACCATGAATATACTTAATTAACTTCTTTAACTTAATTAACCCTTAATTATGAGCCATTTGTATTAGGTCCCTTTAGGAGCATTGTAATTTTACTTTCTCATATGTTCATATCATTTGTGGCTCATAATTAAGTGGTTAATCAAATTAAAGAAGCACATGTAAGTGCAATTACTTGATTTAATTAAGGATTCAATTTAATTAATTCATAAAATCAACTTAATTACTTTTTCTTAAACCAATTAAGTTCACCAACATGGGAATGAGATTAGAAAAGCTAACAAATATCCTCCTCTTTCAAATTAATCAAAATCCAAGAATCAAATTAATAATAAGCTTTGATTTTTCTTTAAATAGCTTTATTTAATGTGATTGTCCTTATGAATTAACTTAATTGAATGAACCATGTGTTTATATTTAGTTATTCCTTTCTAATTACTTTAAATATTGTATGTCATATGATTTCATACATTCATGTTTTTCAAATATAAATAAATGAAATAGATTTTATTAATGTAAGCTTGCATATGGTGACTTAATTTAATTATATGTGTGACTATTATTACTAATAAATTCAAATCTATTTCTCAAAGTTTATATATTGATAATAATATATGGAGTGATGATAATTATGAATACATATAGGATGTGCATGTGCTTATAGCTTAAATATGTGAAATGAAGCTCTCTTTCTTGTGATTCATATATAGATTCACATAAGTTTGAACAATAATGGGTATATAGTCTGGACATCACAGGAATACGAGACTTTAAGTAGCCCCAAGGAGGTCATTTGATTACCTCAGTTCCTTGGATTAACAACGGCACGTACTCATTTAGTTTCATACCAATTTATTTTGGTATTAAAATTTAGATAGAGCTTTAATTCATATGCCTAAATAATTCAACTAAAAAAATATGATCTTTGCATGATTTTCATCCTTATAGTTGTGTATACATTCATATATATCTAAGATAGCAAGTATTTAGTTTGGACATCCCAAGAATATGAGGCTTTAAGTAGCCCCAAAGAGGTCATTTGATTGAATATATTTTTTCTACCCAATTAATAACTCATAACTAAGTTTTATAATAACTCATAATCTCACCATAAAGCTTAGGCTTTAAACAAGATAATTAAAAGATTTAGCAATCTCTTAATTATATACTATATGTCTCACATCATCCATGCATCTTGAATCACTCTTGTAAAAATGAGGGCCTCCATCCTTACACAATAAGGACCGCTTGACCCATGAGAGCAACCCCTAACGATGGGGCTTCACCCTCTTTCTCTCTTATTTAGCTAATAATCAATTTTTATCATGCATTTAGGTATATAAAAATCCCAAAGCCTTTGTCTAAATGATTTGTCAAAATGAAATAAAACTTTGTAAGGTTTTGCATTTATAGATTAAGTCATATGCTCATGCCACTCATGCTCTAATCTCTCAGAGAGTGGGTTTAAAGACCTTAGTTTCTTTCAAATTAAATAATTACCTATCTATCTTGCAATTCATAAGATTGGACTACATGATTTTAAATTGTAAGAGGAGTTAACTGGCCGCCACTCCAAGCAGTTGTAAGTCCAAAAGTCAGATGCGTTTACTCTCTCTTATGGAGATAAACCCTTATGTCCATCTGTTGCTTAGATTTAGGTCATGCTTTAGCTCTTACTAAAGCTCTCTAGATTTAGGATTCGAGGTAGTTGTTTCCTTCAGGCTACAAGCATAAATCTTCAACTCTTAAGAATTTCCACAACCTTATGTTGGCAGATTATAAGCCCTAACAATCTAATAAAATTTCAAACTCAAATGAATAAAACCTCTTCATTTAAGGCCAATCATAGGATAGATTGGAATGATCACTAGGCTTTCTAGCATCATGAGCATTCCCTACTTATTTTTGTTGGATTTCAAAATAAGTCTTCTCTTTAAACTTTCCCAATTGATCTTCCAAAATAACCTAATCCTTTGATAGTCTAACCTTGAAATCTTTGGAGATTAATTGCATACTTTAATCAAGAGTATTCTTAAGAATTCTCATTTCCTAAGATGTAATTAACTATGGAGGCTTGCCTTCGTAAGGAACTTAAGAACTGACTTAATATAAACCCTGCTTTATTCATCCATATAAAGTATTAGAAAAATCTCTGGTATATTCAAAGGCTCGTCATGCTTTAGGAGTCCTTATTAGGTGATTAGGTCTATTGTAGGGTGATGCCTCTATCATTCAAGATAGTACATCATACCTCAATATCATACTCGATCATTTCAATATGTACGCCCTACGATCTACGCAGTGTCCTCACCCCTCCAAAAAAAACACCACACATTTATACATGTCATCAGAGAAAATTAAAATTTGGAGGAGAAGAGAGGATCCTAGAGTCACACTAGAGCTTGAATATGTGATATACGCTGCATAGCCAGATCAGTTTCAAGCCTCAAGAAAGAGGAGATTGAAGCATACGAGGGAGGAATTATATATCATTTATACAAGTTAGTTGAGAAAAATAGAATTTGGAGAAGAACAGAAGATCATAAAAGCACACTATAGTCTGAATGTGGGATTTACATCACTAACTAGGTCAATTTTAAACATCAACAAAGAGAAGAACTGGAGCTTATGAATGGTGGATTGCGCACTATTTATATATGTTATTGGAGGAAACCAGGATTTAGAGAATAAGATAGGATTCTAGAATCACACTAGAACTTGATTCCAAGATATATATTGCCTAACCAGATCAGTTTCAAACCTCGACACAGAGGAGAATTAGAGCCTGCAAAAGAGGTTGTGCACAGTTTATATGGGTTAGGTAACTAAGAGAGAAATGGGATGAGAATTTTCTCTATCCCGTTAAAGATATTTATAGGTAAAAATTAACTCTTAAAATTCTTTAAACTAATAATAATTATAAATATTAAATAATAATGATAAAATAAATGTCTCCTCGAACTTCATAATAAAATAACTCTACAAATTCAATAAAAAATAAATATAACATTTCAAATTACATTTAAATAAATAAATATAGAAAGCCTCTTGAAATTTCACAAAACAAAATGTATTTTTTATATTCCAAAATAAAAAAGAACATTCGGTACTATATGAGTCGCGCATGTGCCCGCTTGCATGTGCTCATGGTTGCTCGCATACGAGCGAGTATGTTGGTATGTCCCTACTTTATGGAGAATTATGCAAAGTACACTTCACTCAAATCAATCCTCACTTTAGTCACTCTCTACTTTTACTCACAAGAGAATAGTGAAAAGCTATTTAAGAACTACAAAAAAAAAACTACCTTAAAATAGACTTCTTAGCTTCGTAGCACCACAACGCCAAGATTGCAGCACCTTAACATTGGCACTGTTGTCGTTCTTATTCTTTTTCATAAGTTTTAGCATTATCGTACCACTTGTTATAGCACCAAGGTGCTAACCTTTCTATATTGTGGCATTAGTGCTCGGGATCTGCTGCAATGATGCTGCTTGTTGTAGCACTAAGGTGTTGGTTTAACTATCTTCTTAGTGCAAACTCATGAATCTCGGCGCCATGACATTAACCTCCTAATGCTGATGTAATTGCCTTTTTGTCTTTGAAGCAAATATCTTAGTATCATAGCATCGAGGTGCTATGCTCAAGAAAAAATTTATGGTGCTTTGCTCTGAACCCCTAAGCAGGGGGTGGATCGCTTATCATGACCATACGTGTTACATATTTTTTTCAATAAAAGGAATACTAGTAAATTCAACTCCTTTAAAAGTATCATTTTTCTTTGTTGCAAATTCAACCTTTTCAAAATTCTTTATTACATTCATTTTGATTAGAACTCTAGCATCTAGTAGGATCTTTATAAAAATAATAATGTATAATCATCCATATATTGATTATTATTTTTTTAAAAAATAAATCACTTTTTTTAAAAAATATCCAATATAACTTATAGATATTTTAAAAAAAAAAAGTTTATTTGAAGCACACACTGGCTAACTTGCACCCCTTGCCGAAAAAACTCGGACCAAAATCTTCAATCTAATCCACCAGCACCTCCGCCAACCAAAGCACTACCCTCTTCCAAACAACAAAATATGACTTATGTTCTATTCAACAAAAAAACTCAAAATAATATTTATTTAAGATATTGAATATATCTTTTATTCCATATCAAAATATAAAGAAAATTAAATTTAATTAAATTGAAAATAAATCCAAACGCTCCTTAGTTAATAAATAGCAAAATAATGTACAAACATAACTTATAATTGTATTGATATTCATGTTTGTTAAATAACATGATAAGGACTTATAGAGTATAAAAAAACACAACACATCGCTACTACAAGAGGAAATGAGAAATAATGTATGCCTGGATTGAGAAATGATTTGAATGTTCACCAACCATTGATTCATATCCTTAATTTTCAATTTCAAAGATTCATGTCTATCACGATGGTCAAGAGATTCTCTTCCTCCGCAACAATTTGCATTCGAGTGAATAGATGCATAAGAAAATGAGTTTACAAGAATAGGTTTCACACAAAAAATGTCATGAAGTTAATAATGGGAGCTCTGTTTGAAGTGGTGATCTAATAAGTAGTAATAATGAAGATTTAGTAATTGAGATCAGACAGTGATCCGGTGAAGTTGATCAAGCGGTGGTTTGACGAAGGTGACCAATCAATGGACTGATATTTGAATTTTAATTCTAATTTATCAAATATAAATTTTGATGCAAAATAAACATATTAAAGCAATTAAAAAATTGATCTGATGAGTAAGAGATCAATGAAGCTTAGATTTTTGTTTTTCTTAAATTAAATCCTTATAAATATCTGACACATCGCACCATGTGTGGATACTTTAATCACTCAAATTAGAGTTTGATAGCGCTAAATATTACTATTTTGGCTTCTAATTTGCTAGGATTACTTCAACTTATCTTTAATTATTATTGTCATCTTTAATTATCTTTTTGTTACAATTTTATTAAATTTTACTTTAAATCAATTTGATTCTTCTATCATCACCCCAAACCCAAATTAAATCCAAAATTGAACAATCAAACCAAACCAAATTCCAAATCAAATCAATCCTTCCTAAGCCACATGATTCAAATCCCATGGACTTAGCCAAATTCCATTAATCCAAATCAAACTCAATTGATTTTCTCATGAATCAATTATTTCCCCAATCATGAGCTCAAATATAAATCAAATCTACAATCAATGGAACCAAACCCAAAATCAATTCTATCAAACCTAACCTAACCCATTTGACCTGAAATATTCAAATGAGATAAAACCCATTTGAACCCAAATCAATTGCAATCAAAGCTATAAATCAACTCTAAATCCATATATAAACTCAACTAAACTCAATCCAAACCAAAATTGATTTAACTAAGCAAAATTGGCCCACTTGATCCAAAGTGACCAATTTGACCTATTTGAACCAAATTTCAATCCTACATAAATTGGATTGAACCAAACCTACCAAAACCTCCTATGATGATCATCTATCATCCTTGATTGATCAATTACCAACAATTGGGTCAAACCAAATCAACTTAATCATTTGACCATGTCAACTCACTTATCCTACATAAATCAAATTGAGTGAGTGAAGGTGGACGATGTCCGTCTCCCATTTTTAGGGGGATGATAGATCACGCACCGTCAGTTACATCTGATTGGAACGGATGCTCATGATTAATCTGCTAAATTTCACCTAATTAATCCCTTAAGAACTGTGTGTTTATTCTCTCTCATCCAATCCTAGACAAGCGGGACAAAAGCGTTCGCACTAACCACGCGCCGACTGACGTTTTAAGTAACATATACTGCAGTGCCATATGGAAAGTGCACCATGTCAGCGATCCACATGGAACTAACGGGATTAGGTTTAATTAGAGCTCAATTAATTATTTTAATCACTAAAACTTTAAAAATCATAACAAATTATAAAAAAATTAGAAAAATACAAATAAATACTCATTTTAAAAATAATTCAGAAGAGAATCAATTAAAATTAATTCTAATTTATTTTGAACAGTAACTAAGGCTTAATTTGGATTTAAATATAAACTTAATTAGCTTATTTAAACCCTAATTACTTTATTAATTAATTCCAAACTTTTCTTGTTTATTTAATGGAATGATCTCTGCCTCCCATGAATTTCTTGGAATTTATTATTTGGCTAATTAGTGAAATTGATAATTTCAACCCTAATTACTCATTTAATTAATCTAATGATTAATTAACACCCTAAATAATAACAAATTAATTAATTAAACTTACTAATCACTATTTTAACAGTAAATGGATGAACAGTCCATTTCATTTTAAAGAGGGTTAATTAACATAGAAGTTAATTAAGGGTTTAATTAATTGATTAAGTGGCTTAATTAATCAAATTGAAATCATAATCATATAAAATAATCAACAATGAGATTAAGGGTTCCTCTTTATATGTTTAATAATGTAATGACCTTTAAGGAAATCATGATTATCCCATAAGTGTGGGAAATTCATGAAGTACTTAATTAGGTTCTTTAACTTAATTAACCATTCATTATAAGCCATTTGCATTAGGTCCTTTTAGGAGCATTGTAATTTTACTTTCTAATATGTTCATGTCAATTGTGGCTCATAATTAAGTGATTAATCAAATTAAAGAAGCATATGTAAGGGAAATTAATTGATTTAATTAAGGATCCAACTTAATTAATTCATAAAATCCACTTAATTATCTTTTCTTAAACCAATTAAGTTCACCAACATGGGAATTGGATTAGAACAGCAATCAAATCTCCTCCTCTTTCAAATTAATCAGAATCCAAGAGTAAAATTAATAATAAGCTTTGATTTTCTTTAAATAGCTTTATTTAATTTGATTATTCTTAGGAATTAACTTAGTTGAATGAACCATGTGTTTATATTTAGTTATTCCTTTCCAATTACTTTAAATGTTGTATGTCATATCATACATTCATGTTTTCCAAATTTAAATAAATTAAATAGATTTTTATTTAAGTATGCCTGCATGTGTTGACTTAATTTAATTATATGTGTGGATATTATCACTAATAAATTCAAATCTATTTTTTAAAGTTTATAAATTGATAATAATATGTAGAGTGATGATAGTTATGAATACATATAGCATGTGCATGTGCTTATAGCTTAAGAATGTGAAATAAAGCTCTCTTTCTTGTGATTCATATATGGGTTCACATAAATTTGAACAATAATGGGTATGTAGTCTGGACATCTCGGGAATACAAGGCTTTAAGTAGCCCCAAGGAGGTCATTTAATTACCTCACTTCCCTGGTTTAACAATGACACGTACTCATTTAGTTTCATGCCTATGTAGTTTGGTATTATAATTTTGATAGAGCTTTAATTCATATGCTTAAATAATTCAACTAAAGAAAATACAATATTTGCATGGTTTTCATCCTTATAGTTGTGAATACATTCATATGTATCTAATATAGCAAGTGTTTAGTCTGGACATCCCGGAATACGAGGCTTTAAGTAGCTCCAAGGATTTCATTTGATTACCTTACTTCCCTAGTTAATAATGGCACATACTTGCTTATAACTTTTATACATGTGTATGTGTGCTTAATTAAAAAATGAAACTCCCCTTTTGTTATTAAAGAATATATGCATCCAAATCATCTAAGTCATTGAATTATATTATATGTAAAGATAGTGCTCTCTTTCTAATAATTCATATATAGATTTACAAAGTTTGAATGTTAATGAGTATATAGTCTAGACATCCCAGGAATACGAGATTTTAAGTAGCCCCAAGGTGGTCATTTGATTACCTCACTTCCCTAGTTAACAATGACACGTACTTATTTGATTTTATTCTTATGTATTTTCATATAAGAATTTGGATAGAGCTTTAATTTACATATATTAAATAATTTAATCAAACGAAACATAAGTTCTAAATGTATGCATCCATTCATCATTTAAGTATGCCAAAATGTCTTGTATGTATAGATATGCTAAGTATTAAGTCATATGCATGTTATATGTGATGGAAATGAATGATTTAATATGTCATGTGATAGTAATTCAATTATATTAATCATAAAATGCTTTTCACATTAAATAGGATCATTTAAAGTTAACCTAAACTTAGTATCAATAAAAATATTTAATAATCCATTCACTAAAGAGTACTAAATCATAAAAATGTGCTTTAGAAAGTGTCTTAAGGTAGGGATGAAAGAGAATAATCCTCTTTCCTCTTTTTATAACACTTAGTGCTAAGTGTAAATCAAATGAAACTAAATGAAGCATAAATAAAAATTCACAAATCAATTAAACAACTTGAAATGAAGCCAACCTTTATGTTAAATTAAATCCTTCCACACTTAGAAAATCATAACTCTAATGCTTAGTTAAGACATTGTTGACCACACTTTGTAGTGAGGACTCAATATCCTCTCCTTAGATTTAGGAGTCTTCTAAACACTAGATTCTCCTTAGCCATAAGATACTTCTAGCAATTAGGTGAACACATAACCTAAGCCTAGAGAGTTAGAAGGATTATCATAGGATTAGAGAAATTTACCTAGCCGATAGCCAAACCAAATCCAAACTTACCTTCTTAAGCTAAACCAAATCCCAAACTAAATCAAATCTATAATTGAAATTCAAACAAATCAACTAAACCAATCCAAATCAAATTAATCCTTCCTAATCCATATAATTCAAATCCCATGGACTTAGCCAAATTCCTTCAGTCTAAACCAAATTCAATTGATTTCCCAAAATTAATTTGATTCTTCAATCATCATCCCAAACTTAAATCAAATCCATAATTGAAAAAATTAAAATCAACTAAACCCAACCAAATCAAATTAATCCTTCATAATCCACATGATTCAAAATCCCATTGACTTAGCCAAATTCCATCAATCTAAATCAAACTAAATTGATTTTCTCTTGAACCAATTATTTTCCCAATCACCATCCCAAATATAAATGAAATCTACAATCAAACCTAACCTAACCATTTGACTTGAAATATTCAAATGAACCAAAAGCCATTTTAGCCCAAACTAATTACATTCAAAGGTATAAATCAACCCTAAATCTATATATAATTCCAACTAAACTCAGTTCAACCCAAAATCGATTCAACTAAGCCCAATTGGTCCACTTGATCCAAGTGACCAATTTGACCTATTTGAACCAAATTCCAATCCTACCTAAATTGGATTGAACCAAACCTACGAAAACCTCCTATGATGATCATCAATCATCCTTGGTTGGTCAATTATCATCAATTAGGTCTAATTAAGTCAACTTGATCATTTAACCAAGTCAACCCACTTAACCAACATGAATCAAGCTAGCCAAATATCAACCCAAGCCAAAATAATTGAAACTTATGATTCACACCAACCTAAAATCAATCCTTGAACATGACTTGACCATCAATTGAGCTAAACCTAACCCAATTGGCCCTTTGACCCAAGTTGACCCAATTTGACCTAAAAGACCAAATTGGGTCAAATTAAGATCTAACCCAAATTGATTACAACTAATTGCTCAAGTTCATTCCAAATTGATTGTTGAACTTGACCAAAGCCTTAATTTAACTCAATTTGACCAGTTGAACCCACGTCCGACATAGCCACATCTGATGAGCTCAAAAAAATCAACTTAGGAACTGAAGAAAATTCATGTCTAACATACATCATTTCCTTATTAAATGAAACTAAAACCAATGACTTAGTTAGGCTACTCATCGAGTTTAAGGACTGCTTTGCATGGAGTTATGATGAAATACCCGGATTGGCTCCTAACGTAGGAGCCCATAAACTAGTCATACAGCCTAATGCTAACCCTATCAAGCAAGCTCCTAGATGCATGTGATTAGACATTGAGCAATAGGTCATTTCTGAAGTCAATAAATTGAATGATGTTGGTTTCATCCGGGAGGAAAAGTACCTCACCTGGTTGGCTAGTGTTATCCTAGCTAAGAAAAAGAATGGCCAAATTTGTATATGTATCGATTTTAGGGATCTAAATATAGCACGTCCAAAAGATGAATTTTTACTACCAATAGTAGAACTAATGGTGAAATTGCGTCATCTCATGCAATCTTCTCTTTCATGGATGGTTCATCCGAATATAACCAAATAAAGATAGCCCCTAAAGAAGAAAGGAACACTGCCTTTAGAACCCCGATCAAAATCTATTGTTACAAGGTCATACCTTTCAACCTTAAAAATGCTAGTGCTACATACCAGCGGGCCATAACTCGAATCTTCAATGAATCATTCATCATCAAGTCGAGTGTTATGTTGATGATCTCGTGGTCAAAAGTAAAGAAAAGGAAGACCATCTCTTTGACTTGAGAGTAGTTTTCTAATGATTAAGATAATTTAATCTCAAATGAACCCTCTAAAGTTTGCATTCAGATTATCTTCAAGAAAATTCCTTGGGTTTGTTGTCTGACGCCATGGAATCGGGATCGATTCGGAGAAAATCAAGGTGATATTGGAAATGCCACCCCCTAAAAGTTTAACTCAACTCAGATCATTTCAAGAGCAGTTAGCGTATCTAAGATTCTTTATATCCAACTTATCGAGGAGATGCCAGCCATTTTCAACACTTGCCAAAAAGGAGGCCAAGTTCAAGTAGGATGACAAGTGTCAGCATGCCTTCAAATACATCAAGCACTACCTGGTGATGTCACTAATTTTATCATCCCCTATCTCTGTTAAGCCGCTCATACTTTACACTGTTGCATTAGATGATTCCCTTAGCACTTTATTGGCTCAAGCCAGCAACGAAGGGAAATAAATACTTTCTACTATCTATGTTGCCATCTAATCCCTACTGAAGCAAACTATCCACCCATTGAGAAGCATTGCCTAACTTTAGTCTTCGCATCCCAAAAGCTATGACACTGCATTATTTCTCATCATATGAAATTGATCTCTAGGATCAATCCATTATAATATATCATGACACAGTCAACACTATCTAGATGGTTGGCATGTTGGTCCATGATTTTATCATAATTTGATATTACTTTCGTACCCCTCCGTGTGGTGAAAGGATAAGCACTGACAGATTTCTTAGCAGCACACCCACTTCTTATTGACTCTTCGCTTAAGGATGACCTCCCCAATAAATAAATCATGAACTTAGGGGACACTAGCATTCATCGCTAGGAGTATGTCATGTTTATTTTTGGTTGTTGGAGTTTATTTATGGGGGAGATATCATGCAGATCTGAGGGTGTACTTATTGAGGTGGTCAGGTACAATATTGAGAAATAGTGTACTATCTCAAAATATAGAAACACTACCCTACAATGGACCTAATCACCTAATAAGGACTCCTAAGGCTTGATGGATCTTCAAATATACTAGAAATTTTCCCCCTACTTTACATGGATGAATAAAGTAGGATTTATTTAAATTAAGTTCTAAAGTTCCCTATGGGGGCAGGCCCCCATAGTTAATTACATCTTAAGGGAAATGAATCCCTTAAGAATACTCTCAATTAAAGTAGGCGATTATTGTCTCCAAAGAATTCAAAGATAGAACTATCAATAAATTGGTTATATTTAGGAAATCAAGTGGGATGGATCAAATGGAGAGACTTATTATCAAAGCTAAATGGAGGTAAGTAGGGGATGCTCATGATACTAGGAAGCCTAGTGAGCATCCCAAACTATCCTATAGTTGAGCTTTATATGTTTGAAATTGAGGAGAATTATATATTTGAGTTGAAATTTTATTATAAATTTAGGACTTATAATTCCACAATATAAGATTATGAAAATGCCTAAGAGGTGAGGATTTATACTGGTAGCCCAAGGGGAAATAGCAACCTCTAATCCTAAATCTAGGGAACCTTGCCGAGGGCCAAAGTACAAGCTAAATCTAAGAAAAAAATGGATATATTATTCACCTCCACAAGAGAGAGTAAACTACTCGACTGCTAGACTTATTATCGCTTGGAGTGGTAGCCAGCTAGCACCTAATATGCTTTAAATCCATGTAGGCAAGTCATATGCTTTTTCAAGATGGCTAGGTTGTTATTATTTAGAAAAGTAACTAAGTCCTTAAATGCTTTCCCTAAGAGACTAGAGCGTGAGTGATATGAATAATGACTTAATCAAATTCAAATTTTATCAAATTTTATTTAATTTTATACTCTTTATTTCAACATAGGCTATAGGATTTCACATGCCTAAATATGTTATGAAATATGTTATGAAATATGTTATGGGCCAAATCAAAAGAGAAAGAGGTGTTTTTCCATCATAGGCTCTCAAAGATTAAGCCTTTTACTATGTAGCAAAGATGGAAGCCCTCCCTTAGCAAGAGTGAAATAACATGATATGCATGATGTTAAGTATACAACATTTAGCTAAGGGGTTGCTAAATCTTTTATTATCTTGATTTAATGCTTAGACTTTATGTGTGAGGTTATGAGTTGCTTTAGAAAATTTTGCCATGAGTTGTTAGTTTGGGCAGAGAAATTAATTTTTATCTTAGGAGCCTAATCGCATCTAGGTTATACAACAGTCATCAATCATAAATAAACTATGAAAATGCATGCTTTTTCTAATGCATAAGCTAAGCAAAATATCAAACAATTTTATAAAGCTAACGCAAAAGAATAAGAGGCCGGTGCGAGAGGGTACTATCGTACAACCTAAAAAAAAAATGGGTAGTCTTGCTCTACCCATATACATCCCTGATTAAAAAAGAATAGTTATAATTACAATTGAAAAATGTAATGGGGGTCTTCATTCTTCACTCTTCATTCTTCATTTCTTCATTTTTCATTCTTCATTCTTCATTTCTTTCTTCTTTTGACTTGATTTGGATGTGCTTGCTTCAAGGGCATCAAATGGTACACAAGACTTAGTCTTTTAACCAATGCTCATCCTAATCCCCCATAACACTTATCCTAATCCTAATGAAAAATTACATTAAAAGAAGGAGAGTAAATCTAGCCATACTTGTAAAATAAATATTAGCTAAACACACCATACAACCCAAGAAGTTATATGAATAATTTGGACTTAGCACCCCACACATGGGTAACCAAGTCCACTTGTCCTAACTTGGATTATGCTTAGGGGCTAAGCAACTTGCACAACAAGAGCATTTATATTTTATTATAGCGGTCCCTTAAGCACAACCTCCTGCAAAAAATATGATTAGGCTAATCACAGCCTAACATCCAGTCTACGAACATACACCCTAACATCTAGTTGTGGTGAAATATTTTCATCTTCATCTATCTTAAAAATTATAATACAAGCTTTGTTGGACACCACATAGATTCACAAATATTCTCATTAGAGTGATCGAGCATGGCATTGAGGAATGATGTACTTTCTCGAGAGATAGAGGTCATCATTTTACAATGGACCTAATCACCTAATGATGACTCCTAAGGACAATTGGTCTTCAAATGTACCAAAGATTCCTCTCCTACTTTACATGAAAAAGTAAAGTAGGGTTTCATTTAAATTGAGTTCATTAAGTTCCCTATAGAGGCAAGCCTCTATAGTTAATTATATCTTAAAGAATGAGATTCCTTAAGTATACTCTCGATTAAGGTGAATGATCGTTGTCTCTAAAGATTTTGAAGGTAGGACTATCAACAAATTGGTTATTTTTGGAAGATCAAGTGGGATTGATAAAAAAAAGAGGGAGTTATTATCAAAACCATAGGGAGATAAGTAGAGGATGTTCACGATGCTAGGAAACCTAGCGAGCATCCCAAACTATCCTAGGGTTGGGCTTTATATTTTTGAAATTTGAGAGGGATTATATGTTTGACTTGATTTTTATTAGAAATCTAGGGCCTACAATTCCATAATACAAGATCATGAAAATGCCTAAGAGGTGAGATTTATGCTTATAGCCCGCGAAGAAAAATAATCACCTTAGAACCTAAATCTAGGGTGCTTTGGTGAGGGCCAAGGCACGACCTAAATTTAAGGCAAAAATGGTTATATGGTTTACCTCCACAAGAGAGGATAAACTACCCGACTGTTGGAGTTATAACCACTTAGGAGTGGCTGCCAACTAACTCCTCTTATGATTTTAAATACATGTAGGCAAGTCATATGCTTTTGCAAGATAGCTAGGCTATTGTTTATTTAGAAAGAGACTAAGTCCTTAAACACACTCCCCAAGAGCCTAGATCATGTAGTGCATGAATAATGACTTAAATCTAATGCAAATTTTTGTTATATTTTATTTTCATTTTTGGACAATTTATTTGATGCATGCTATGGGATTCATATGCCTAATGCATGAGAAATTAGTTATGAGCCAAAATCAACAAGAATGAGGTGTGTTTCCACCATGGCTCTCAAAGGTTAAGCCATTTTCTCTGGTAAAGGTGGAAGCCCTCCATTAGCAAGAGTGAAGCAAGATGCTTTTTTATGCATGATGTGAGACATACAACATCCAGCAAAGGGGTTGCTAAATCTTTTATTATCTTGATTTATAACCTAAGCTTTAGGTGAGGTTATGAGTTATTTATTTTTAATTTTGAGTTGATTAATTGGATAGAAAAATAAATTTCCTAGGAGCCTAACTGCATGTAGGCCATTCATCAAAATAAGAAAGAAACTATGAAAATCATGCCATCTTAATGCACAAGCTAAACAAACATCAAACAATTTTATAAAGCTAGTGCAAAAGAATAAAAGGTCGGTGTGGTTGGGCTCCACCACACAAACCTGAAAAGAAATGGGTAGCCAAGCTCTACCCTTATACAACCTGGATTATAAATGAATAATTTACAATTTAGAAAGAATTCATATTACGGGGGTCTTCATTCTTCATTTCTTCTTTTCTTTCTTTCTTTCTTTCTTCTTTCTTCTTTCCTTCTTTCTTTCCTTTTTTTGTTGGTTGGGATGTGGTTGCTCCAAGACTTCACATGGTGCATAAGACAGTCTTATTACCAATGTTCATCCTAATCTCCTATAACATTCATTCCAAATCTTAATTACAAAATTACATCAAAATGGGAAAAAGTAAATCAAACTAAACCTGCAAAATAGAGATTAGCCAAACATACCACACAATCCCAAGAAGTTATAGGAATAAATTGGATTTAGCACCCTACAAATGGGTAACCAAGTCCACCTGTCCAAATTTGGATCATGGTAAGGGTATAAGCAACCTGCACAACAAAAGTATTTATATTTTTATTATAGCGTCTCTTAAGCACAATCTCTTGCAGAAGATGATGATTATACTAAGATCGTCCTATCATCCTGTCTATGCACATACACCCTAACATCCAATCTAAAATATTGCATCACAAAATAAAATCAAGCATCAAACCATGCACCGCCCTAACATAGAGCTAAAAATGTTAGCTAAGCCTAATGTGTATGACACTTAAGGCTTGTGTGGCATGTATTAGCTAGGCTTTAAGGTTAAAATTTTCTAAGTGTGAAGGATTTAACTTAGAAGTTAGTTTCATTTAAGTGGTTTAGTTGATTTATTAATTTTATTTGATGATTTGATTTGGTTTGGATGAATCTATACTTAATTACTAAGTGTTGTAAAGAGAAGAAAAGAAAAGAGAACTTCTTTTTCATCCCTATCTTAAGTAATTTCTAAGGTAGATTCATTAATAATTTTTTTAGTGAATGTTTTATTATGTGTTTTAATTAATCCTGAGTTTAGATTTGCTCTAAATAAACCCATTCAATAAGAAAGATATTTTAAGATTAATTAAGGTGAATTACTATCATAAAACACACAACCATTTATTTCTTTCCAACATGTATACCATGCATATGAAATGATCCTAAGCATAGTTATACATGTAAATGCAAATCTTAGCACACCTTAATGATGAATGCAAAGAGAAGTTGTATAATAAAATTTGGATATTCCATGAATGCATGTTTTTGTTAAGTAGAAAAGAGAGACTCTTTTATCCATTAATCAAATGCACATTTACATGTATGAAAGACATAAGTGAGTACAGCGCCATTATTTTCTACATCAGTGGTATAAGCCACAATACCTTCTTAAGGCTACTTAAAGCCTCGCAACCTCGGAATGTCCAAACTAATATACAACTTTTATTAAATACACGTGCATGTACAAAAAGAAAACAAATAGATGAAGAGTCATGCAAAAGATTTTTATTTATTTGTTTGATTTGGTTATGTAATTTACATGTGTAAATGTGAAGATCCTTAAGTTATAACATAGAAGTGGATAGGAATGGATTTAACCAAGTGTCATGTTCTTTTCAAATGAACATACACTTTGCAAATCCTATACAAACCCATGTTAAGAAAAGAGAAAAAAAATCACAAAACACATTTTATGCTATAATCACATGCAAGCTTATAAGTATTTATAAGTAGCATACCTCCATTTATAATCTTTGATTTATAAGTTTTGAAAATAATTTTTTATTTAATAGTGATAATAGCCACTCATATCCTTACTTTAGTCAAAACATGCAATTTGACATAAAGGAAACATTTCATTTATTTTGATTTTTCAAAAGATATGAATGCATGATTTCATATGGCACACAATATTTAGCATTCATGGAAAGAAATAAAGTGATGTAAGCATGTAACTTCATTCACCCTAATTAATTCCTAAAGACAATCCTATGAAAAAATATCATTTAAAGTGAATCAAAATTCCTTAAAGAGATTTTTATTTTTGTTTTGAGTTTGATTTAAGAAATGATTTGAAAGAAAGAGCTTGCTAGTCCTAACCCATTCCCCCCATGTGTGAATTGATTTAGTTTAATTTTAGAACAATTAAATTGATTTTATGTTTTATTTAGGTTAAGGTGTGAATTAAGTCCATTAATTACCCCTTACCTATACCACTTTAACATAATTAATTAAACAATTATGAGCCAACATATGATATGCATTAAGTACTTTCATAACCTTCCCACACATGTGGGTTGGAAATGATTTTCTCAAATTTATCTTAGGCTTTTGAACACCTAAGGATCTACCCAGCAAGAGATTAATTAAGTTCTAATTAGTTTTGAAAGTTTGATTAGATTAATTAAGTAGATCATTAGTGGATTAATCCTTAATTATGTTTGGATTAAGGAAGAAAGAGGGTTTAAGGAATAACTTAAGGAAAATATCCCAAACCCATTCCATAAACCTCCCCCTTACTTAAATAATTTTTAATTATTCAATTAAATGGTTAAACCACTGTTCACATGCTAAATTACTCTTAATTACAATAAGGGGATGATTAGAAATTCATTAATTGATTTAACTAATTAACTCACTAATAAATCTCAAGAAAATTAGGGGAGGCAGAAGTCAACCCACTAAATATGTTTGAGAAATTTGAAATTAATTAATGAAGTAATTAGAGAGTAATTAGGGTTATTAAATTTTAAATTAAACCCTAATTAAGGAAAATCCACTATTCAAAATCAATAACAACAACAAGCCTTAATCCCACTGTTGAAAATCAATTAGAAATAATTTTATTGAATTCCCCTCTAAATTATCTTTAAAATGAACTTGAGTTTGCATTTTTTTTTGGAGTTTTCTACATTTAATTATGAATTTATGAAGTTTCTATGATTAATGGGTGATTAAATAACCTAATTAATTAACTAATCCCATCAGCGCCATGTGGACTGCTGATGCGGCGCACGCTTTCCATGTGGTGTGATGGGATTGGTTATTTAAGCTATCACATTGACGTCATCGCCATTGGCCCGTGCTTTCCCGTCGTGATCAAGGATCGGATCGAGAATAAGCCGGTTATGAAGGATTAAATCAATGGATCTATGAATTTTAATCAGGGTCATCCATCCAAAACATGCAGGATGGATGACCCATGATTCATCCCTGCCTTTGCCTGTGGGAGACGGAGACTATCTGTCCTCCATGGCTTGATCCGAGCTCACTTGAGCTTAGATTAGGCTAAGATTCAACCCACATCATCAAGAAGCATAGGGAAGAATATTCAATGGTTCAATTTCAATGAGATTACAATTCCCTTCACAAAAGACCAAGCAATTTTCAGCTTAAGCTTGATTTTGAGTCATACCTCATCGGAGGCTATCACCGGTGCTTCCAATGGAGGAGGTAGCTTCATCTAGTGGAGACAAAGCTCTGTTGAGAGTTTGAAGCTTTAATTTGAAGTAGATCTCCCAATTGACCAAGGCTCCCTTCAATGACTTCCAGCTTTAGTCTAGGTCTCCCTTCCCATAGCTTGGATGCTTGAAACACCTTGGGTAAGATCGACTTGGTGCCTTGATGGTGCTTACAAGAGCAATTTAAGTTTGGTGGAGACTTGAGTGAAGTGGAGTTTTGAATTTCCTCCCTTCTTTCGGCCATGAAGGAAACCGAGAAGGAGAAGTTTGAATTGAGCTTGAGAATGCTTGGGAAACTTGAAGAAGCTTGCCTTTGATCCTCTGAGCTCAATCGAATGCAAGGGTCATGGTTTGAGTGGAAATGAGGGGGAGTATATCTCCCCCTACTTGGATCGGAAAATCGTAGCTTGCCTTATCATTTTGGATTAATCAGTGAGATTGAATTGGTTGTTTAGGCTATTAGAGGTGCCATGTGCTTCGATTTTGGCAGAGGAGTGGAGTGGAGGAGGTGCACATGTGTTAAATGAGTGTGGGAGGTGATCCAAGTAGAGAATTTTGATTGGCAGAGTCAGTTTGGCCTTGGGGTGTGTCATGGCTAACCCAAACCCATTGTGGGTCATGTGCACCACCTCCCTTATTGTCCAAATGGTCTACTAGGAGGATGCCAAGTGGACATGAAAAGGAATTGGCCAAATTCCAAGTGAATTTGGCCATAGGTTACCTTTGACCCAAGGGTAAAATGGTCATTTGGCCTTGATTTTGATTTGCATATTTGAAATGATTGAAAAATGGGTTGTGCCAATTTTCAATGAATTTGGAGTTTATTTGATATGATTTGGATCAAGCTGACCCATTTAGGTCAAAATGGGTCAACTTAGGTCAAGTTGACTAATTGGTCAAATTGGGTCAAACCATGGGTTAGGTCAAGTTCAAATGATCATTTGGAATGATTTGGTATCATTGGTTTGGTTCAATTTGGTTCA
Source organism: Cymbidium sinense (assembly GCA_021442155.1). Classification (NCBI taxonomy): domain Eukaryota; kingdom Viridiplantae; phylum Streptophyta; class Magnoliopsida; order Asparagales; family Orchidaceae; genus Cymbidium; species Cymbidium sinense. Next base: position 139,253,579 of record CM038222.1, read on the forward strand.
TTTGAGTTCACTTAGATCAATTGGGTCAAGTTGACCAATTTGAACCATTTGAACCAATTGGGTTAGGTCATGGGTTGGTTTAGGCTTGGTTGATCATTTGAGATATTTTGTAAGCTTTGGTTTGAATTCAAGTTGATTTGACCTTTTAGGTTAAGTTGGGTTCATGGTCAAGGGCTAGGTTGGGTCTAGTTGGTCAATTGGAGCTTTGGTCAAGTTCAACTAGTGATTTAGAATGAATTTGACCCATTGGTTGCAATTAATTTAGCTTAGATCAAGATTTGACACATTTTGAATTTATAGGTCAACTTGGGTCAACTTGGGTCAAGTGAAAAATTGGGCTGGGTTTGACTTAATTGATGGCTTGGTCAAGTCCAATCATTGATCATGAATTGGTTTAGATCAATGATTTCAATCAATTTGACCTATGGTGAATTTTGGCTAGTTTAAGTTTGATTTGGGCTAAGTGTTGACTTGGTCAAAGGCTAGGTTTGACTTGGTTTGACCCAATTTGAGTGATTGATCATCCTATGATGATTATTTCTCATAATGTGGGGCTTAGATGGGCTTAGTTCAATCTAATTTGGGTAGGATTAGAATTTCGCTCAAAAAGGTGTTTTAGGTCACTTTAGGTCAGGTGGGCCAAAGTGGATCAATTGGCTTGATCAAACTTGATTCAAGTTTAGTTGAACTCACATATGGACTTATGATTGAAATATAAATCCAATTGCAAGTGATTTGGAGTCAAATGGGTTTTGATTCATTTGACAATTACAAGTTCAAAGGATGAACATGGGTTTGATTTAGGTTGGTTTGATTGTTGTTTGATGATTGAAGTTTATGTTTATATTTGGTTTTTGATTAAAGGATTGATTTTTTGAAGAGGAAATCCAAAGGTTTAGATTGATTTGAGAATGATTTGGTTAAGTTCAAGAATTTGACTTGAAAGGGTATAGGTTGGATTTGGGTTTGAGTTTTGAATTTAGTTTTGGTCATTTGAATTCATATTTCATTTATATTTGTGAATATAAATGAGAATATAAATGGGTTATGAGAAAATCTTTTGAATTTGGACTTATTTAAATTTGATTTGAAGGAGTTCAAGGATTTGTCTTGAAAGAGTTTATGTTGGATTTTGATTTGATATGGGTTTGAGTTTTGAATTTAGTTTTGGTTATTTGAATATATATTTCATTTATATTTGTGGATATAAATGAAGATATAAGTGGGTTATGAGAAAATCTTTTGAGTTTGGAGTGATTTGGATTTGATTTGAGCTAAGTCTATAAGATGAAATCAAAGGGGCTTAGGAAAGATTTTGGATTTAGAATTCATTTGAATTTGAAGTTGATTTAAATTTGAAGTTGATTTGAATTTGAGGTTGATTTGAATTTGAAGTTGATTTGAATTGAAAGTTTGACTTGAAAGAAGGAAGCAAGGATTTGGTTCAAGCTATAGGGTAGGCAAGTTTTCTTAACACCCCTAAGGCATAACCTCTTCCTATGGCTAACTCTTCTAAGTCTCTAAGATTAGGTTAAGTTTTCACCTAATCACTAGAAGTTTCTTCAGACTAAGGAACTCCTAATGTCTAGAGGAGTCCTTATGCCTAGGATGAAGAAGTTGAGAGCTCACTCCAAAAGTGAGGTCAACACCAGTCTAGAATATTACATCACAAAATAAGCATACATCAAATCATGCACCGCCCTAACATAAAGTTAAAAGTGGTGACTTAATCTAATGTGTGTGTTAAGGCTTGTGTGGTATGTCCTAAATAGGCTTTAGAGTTAAGATTTTCTAAGTATGAAAGACATTTAATTATCAAGGGTGGTTTCACTTTAAATGGTCTAATTAATTTGTAATTTTTATTTAACATTTTCTTTTGTTTCAAATGACCTACACAAAACAACTAAGTGTTATGAAGAGAAAGAAAGAGAGGATCACTCTCTTTTATCCCTACCTTAAGTTACATGTAAAGCAAATTAATTAATCAAGTCCCTTTAGTGAATGGTTTATTACATGTTTTAATTAATCCTAAGTTTAGGTTCACTTTAAATAAACTCATTCAATAAGAAAGACATCTTAAGGTTATTTGGAATGAATTACTATCACAAAACACATGTTTGTTCATTTCTCTCCATCATGTGTATCATGCATATGATTAAATCCTAAGCATAACTATACATGCAATTTATATCTTAACACACTTAAATGATGAATGTGAGTAAATATGTTTGGAATTAATATTTCATTTGATTGAATGATTTTGTCATATTAATTTAAAGTTCTATTTAAATTCTTATGCAAAAGCATAAGGAAAGAACCTTAAATCACATGACTAATAACTCAACCAAATAAATAAAGTATGAATGCATGTCTTTTTAATAGAAAAAGAGGGTTTTCATTCATTAGCTAAGTACACATCCACATATATAAAAATTTTAAGCGAATACGTCGCCATTGTTCTGCACCAAGGGAACAAGGTAGGAACCTCCTTGGGGCTACTTAAAGTTGTGCATCCCTAAAATGTCCAGACTAATATACCCTTTATCCTTAGATACATGTGGATGTATAAACAACTACAAGAATAAAAAGCCATGCAAAAAATCATATTTTTATTTGATTGATTTATTTTGTGTAAATGAATTAAAGTTCTTTCTAAATCTGAAGTTCAAATGCATAAGAATGAAATCAAGTAGCTACGCTGTCATTATTCTACACCAAGGGAACGGGGTAGGAACCTCCTTAGGGCTACTTAAAGCCATGCCTCTAGGATACCAAATACCAATATACCCAAACATTCTTACTTATACAAATCAACACATGAATATAAGAAAGAAACTTTAATACACTAAACTTATATTTCATATGTATATATAACTAAAGTTACAATATATATGTATATTCATTCATTAAAATACTTTTGAAAATATATTTGAGATTTAATAGTGATGCTAGCCACACATATTTTTAATTAAGCCAACACATGCAAATTAACATAAAGGAAATCAATTTTATTTGATTAATTTGAAAGACATGAATGCATGAATACAAGTGGCATACAACATTTAGCATGATTAAAAAGAAATAAAGAAACACAAGCATGTGATTTCATTCAAATCCAACTAAGCCCTAAGGACAATCAAACTAGATAAGGCTATTTAAAATAAACCAAAGTTCTTTAATTTCATTTCATTTTCATGTTTGATTTGATTTAAGGAAATGAAAGAGATTTGATAATCCTAATCTCATTCCTCATGTGTGAGTTAATTTGGTTTAATGAAGAACAATTAGGTTGATTTTATGTCTTGATTAAGTTAGGGTATGAATTAAGTCAATTAATTAACCCTTACCCACGTTACCTTAAGTTAATTAACTAATTAATAATGAGCCAATATGATATGCAACCACAAGAAAAATAAATTGGAAATGCTCCTAAGAAATGAAAGGGGCCTAATACAATTGGCTCATGATTAATAGTTAATTAGGCTTAAGGAGCTCACTTAATTACTTTTATGGTTCTCTCACATATTTTAGCTAACCATAATTTCATTAGTTCTCTCTTTAGGTTATTGAACACTCAAAGAGCTACCCAAGATTGATTAAAGGTGATTAGATGTGAAGTGGATTTTAGATTGAGTTAATTAAGCTCATTAATCCATTTATTTAAGCATTAAGCATTTTCAATTAATGGAATGGGATTACCTTAAAAAAAGAGATCAAGAAAGAGGCCTTAATCTCAATCCCTAAGTCCTATATTTGATCACTTTAAGCTTTGATTTTATCTTGAGGATTAATTAAATATTTAAGCAATTAATTACCTCATTAATCATTAACTAATCAAATTCCAAAAAGTGAAGAAAACTTAGGAAAATATCCCAACCACATTCCCTAAGCTCCCTTATTATTCAATAGAGGTAATTAGGCTTAAATAATTAATTAAGCCACTATACATTCACTAATTATCATTAAATAAATTAAGAATATTATTAAAGATTAATCAATTGATTTTTCTAATTAAGCAACCAAATAAAATCCTAGAAAAATAGGAGAGGCCGAGGTTATCCACCTAAACATCCATAAAAAAAATTGGAGATCAAATGGGTGATTAATTAATGAATAATTAAGCTAATTAGATTTCTAATTAAGTCTTAATTACTCTAAAATCACTATTCAAAATTAAATAATAATAACTTTTTTCAGATTCTACTCTAATATATCTTCAAAATGAGCCCAAGTTTATATTTTTTGGATTTTTCTAGGATTAGTTATGATTTTTAGAAGTTTCAGACTTAAAAATAGATTAATTATGCCTAATTAAAGCCTTAATCCCATCGGGCCACATGGTGGCTGATGCAGTGTGCTTTCCATGTGGCATAACGAGAGTGGCTATTTAAGTTGTGACATCCACCACTAACTCGGATTGCCAAGATGTGCTAACTCTGTGGATCGTCCGATCTAAGATTGGACGGCCATGATTAGATCTACAATTTAAAGGAGAAATCAAAGGATCTAATGCGAGATTAGATCATGAATGTCCGTTCTGATCATGCAGAATGGATGGTGCATGATCCATCCCATTCGTAAGCGACGAAAGACGGATGCCATCCATCTTTCCCCATTTGATCTGAGCTCAGCTTAGGTCGAATTGCCTCCAAATTAATCCCACACCTTCGGAGAAGAGAGACACGCACATCTAATAGTCAAAAATACATGAAGTTTAAATATACTTCATAAAATGCCAAGCGATTTTCCATACAAGGCTTGGTTTGTAAAATTACCTCACCGGAGCTAATGTGTGCTAATGGGATCGACGGAGGTAGCTTATCCTAGTTGAGGCAAGACCCTGTTGAGAAGCTTTGAGCTTGATTTGGGGTAGAGTGCTCGATCGACCAATCCACGAACATAAAGGCTTCGGCTGTAATCGAACTATGATCTCCAGTGCTTATGAAGGTTTCAATATTATTCAGTTGGCTTCGATGGAGTATGAGGATCGTGTGGGTGCGAGAAATTTTTGTTTGATCAGGTAGAGGTGGAGTATTGATCAAGAAAGTGGTGTCATGTTTCGGCTTTGCTCGGGGAGGAGAAATGTCGATCAAGGAATCTTTGGAACACTTGGAATTTTCTCTAAGGGATTTTGAAATGACTTAGGAAACTCAGAGAGTGTGAATGTTATCCTTTTTCACTCAAATTGAGGGGTATTGGCTGAAAATATGTGTGAAGGATGGACAGGATGGATTGGCTTGTTTCGGCCGGCAGGCCACCGTCAGGGCACTGGAGAGGTTATATCCAACTCCACATGGGTCGACTTGAGTGGAGGGAGCTGTGGGAGGAGTCTCAAGGGCTGGTGTATAAAGTTTCCATTCCCTTTGTCCATGGGGTGCTAGGTTTGGCTTGAGTGAGGAGTAGGTGAGCTTCCCTTGGTCCATAGCTGACCTAGGGTAGGTTAGGTGGGCTAGGTGTGTCAAGTGGAACCTCACTTGAGTGCTTGGGAGCTTTCATGGTTATGGGGGAGTTGCTTTTGCTTATTAGCATAAAGATTCAATGGAAAGAAGGTTTGTCCAATGGCTAATCCCCTTGGTTGGGTCTATTATGGATTTCGGTTGATTTGAGAATGAATTAAGACATGTTTGGGTCAGGTTTGACCAGGTCCTAAGGTCTCATGAGTTGGTTTTGAGTGATTTGGCTTCATATGGTCAAAATAGGCTCATTTGGGGTTTGGGTCAAAAATTGGGTCAAACCAAGGCTTGGGCTAGGTTCATATGATGATTTGGGATGTTTTGGTTTAATTGATTTTGGTTAATTTAGCCAACCAATTTGAACAAATTAGGTTGGGTTAGGTGTTGAAAATGATTTTGGGCTTTAGTTTAATTTGGAATTAATTTGAATTTTGGCCAATTTGATCCTTTAGGTCAATTTGGGCTAGGTTGGCTCAAGTTGAACAATTGGCCAACTTGGGCTCAATTATGGCTGAAGTTCAATCATTGATTATGAGTGGGTTTGAGTTAATAGTTCAATCAATTTGACATATGATAGATTTTGGCTAGTTTGGGTTTCATTTGGGCTAAATGTTGATCTGGTCAAAGGCTAGGTTTGACTTGGTTTGACCTAATTTAAGGCAATTGATCACCCTAGGATGATTGTTGGTTATGTTATAAGGTTTAGATGGGCTTAGTTCAATCCAATTTGGGTTGGATTAAAACTTGGTTCAAAAAGATCTTTTAGGTCACTTTACGTCAACTAGACCTAAATGGGTCAATTAGCTTGATCATGGCTTGATTCAAGTTCAGTTGAACTCACATATGAGCTTAGTATTTAAATATAAATCCAATTGTAATTGGTTTGGAGCCAAATGGGTTTTGGTTCATATGACAATTTAAAGTCAAAAGGGGTCAACATGGGCTTGACTTGGGTTCACTTGGGTTTGGTTTGATAATTGTGATTTATGTTTATATTTGGGTCAATGATTGTAGGAATGATTGAATCATGAAGAAATCTATGGGTTTTGACTTGATTTGGATATCATTTAGCCAAGTTCAAGAAATTGGCTAAAAAAGCTAAAGTTGGAAATTTGATTTAATTTGGGTTTGGTTTTGGTCAATTGGATTTATATTTCATTTATATTTGTGAACATAAATAAAGATATAAATAGTTCATGAGAAAATCACTTGAGTTTGGAATGATATGGAAGCAAATTTGATTAAGCTTATGGAGGTGGGTCCATAAGGCTTAAGAAGGATCTTGATTTGGCTTGATTTATTTTTTATCATTGGAATGTAGATTTCATTTATATTTATGAATATAAATGAAGTAATGATTGATTTACAAAAAAATCAATCAAGTTTAGGTTGATTTGGATCAAGATTTGATTAAGCTTATGGAGGTAGGCCCACAAGGCTTAAGAAGGGATTTTGAGATTTGAATTTGGTTTGAATGGTTTGAACTTGGATTTCATTTATATTTGTGAATCTAAATGAATGAATGATTGATTTATAGAGAAATCAACCAAGTTTGATTTGGTTTGAAGGAGTTTTGGCTAAGCATATGAAGGTGGTTCATATGACTTAGAAAGAGATTTTGGAGTTTGAATTTAATAATGGGTTTCAATCATTTGGTGTTGATTCAGAATTTGGGATGGGATTTGATTTGAGATTGAATTTGAATTGAGAAAATTAATTGAATTGGGATTGATTTGAATTTGGTTAAAGCTAAGTCCATAAGATAAAATAAAGGGCTTAAGGAGGGTTTTAAAATTTGAATTTGGCCATGAAATTCAATCATTTGATTTGGGATTGGATTTATGATCTTGAATTTGAGTTTGAGGTTTGGTTTGAAATAAGGAAGCAAGGATTGGGCTATAGGTCCTAAATCCTTATAATCTATTCCTATGGCTAACTCTTCTAAGTCTCTAGGAAATCACCTAATCACTAGTGTCCTAAGACTAAGGAACTCTTAATCTCAAAGAGTCCTGATGAGAAAGTTGAGAGCTCACTCCAAAAGTGAGAGGCCAAAAAGGTTTTTTTCGTTTTGTTGTAGCTCATGTTGAATATTCATTTCAAAATGAGCCTAATATTTCAAACTTTGAGCCAGAACACTGATTTCAAACCCACTAAATTAAGATATATTATTATTATTTATTATTATTATTATTATTATTATTATTATTATTATATATATATATATATATATATATATATATATATATATATATATATATATATATATATATATATATATATATATATATATATATATATATATATATATCATAATTTGAAGCTTGACTTAATGGTTAAAGATTTTATTATACAAAATATTGGCCCAATCTCAAATCCTCCCTCTTACAGATTTTTTAGATTATTGCATTTCGAGCCATCTTGAACATAAGCTGAACATGAACAAAATCATTTTCAAATAAGTCGAACACGAACAGTGAAATTTTGAGACATTTTGAACACGAAAAAAGCAATTTTTAAATGAGTCGAACACAAATAAGGGTTCGGCTCGCTCAAGCTCAACTTGTTTACACTCCTAGTTAGGAGATGTACTTTGATGATACAGCTTCCTCTCAAAGAGGAGAAGAACTATAATCTATTATTTCAAGTGTTGACCTCATTTTTAGAATGAGCTCTCAACACCTCCTTCTTAAGCTTAGGACTTCCTCTTAGACTTTAAGAGTTTCTTAGCCTTAAGACACATCTAGTGATTAGGTGGACAGTCTCACCTAGCCCTAGAAGACTTAGAAGAGTTAGCCATAGGAATAGGTCATGCCTTAGTATTGTTAGGAAAATCTCCTACCCTTTAGCTTAAACCATTCATCACTATCCTTTTTTCAAATCAAACTCCAAATCAATTCTATTTGATTTTCTCAAACTCAAATCAATTCCATGATTCAATTCTATGATTGAAATCCATGATTAAAACCCATGATCAAAATCCATGAAAATTTCCTAAGTCCTTAACCCTTTCTTAAGGACTTAGCCAAAATTGTGATATAAACTTATTCAAATCTTTGGGATTTTCTTGTGGTCCATTTATATTCCCATATATAAATGAAATATAAATTCAAACCCATCAAATCAAATTCAAAATTCCAAAATGATTCATGAAAATTTTCCTAAATTTCTTTAATTTTCCATTAAAGGACTTCGCCAAAATCAACTCTAAACTTTAATTAAACCTCTTCAAATTCATGGGTTTTTCTCAAAACTTATTTATATCCTTATTTATATTCTCATATATAAATGAAATATAAATTTAAATCAATCAAATCCAACTTAAAAATTAAATTTCAAATTTAAAATGCTTGAAATTGCCTTAAATCCTTTAATTTTTCATTAATGGATTTAACCTAAACTATGATCAAACCTAAACTATGATCAAACCTTTTCAAATTGATGGGTTTTTCTCAAAACTTATTTATATCCTCATTTATATTCTCATACATAAATGAAATATAAATATAAATCAATCAAATCCAAATCAAAAATTACATTACAAATTTAAAATGCTTGAAATTCTCTTAAATCCTTTAAATTCCCTTTAATGGATTTAACCCAAATCATGATTAAACTCTTTCAAATTCTTGAAATTTTCTCATGATCAATTTATATTCTCATTCATATTCACATATATAAATGAAATATAAATTCAAACAATCGAAACCCACTTCAATAAATCAAACTCAAATCCACTCAAAATCAAATCTAAGCCTTTCAAGCCAAAATCTTGAACTTAGCCAAATCACTTTCAAATCAAGCCAAACCCTTGATTTTCTCTCATGGTTCAATTAATCTTACAATGATGAGCTCATTTATAAATCCAAACCTCAATCAAACAATCAAAACCCAAATCAAAAATCAAACCCAAAACTCCTTCATACTCTTCCTTTGAATATGAAATTTTCAAATGGATCAAAATCCATTTGACTTCAAAACTCATGTAAATGGATTTATATTTCAATCATAAGTCCATAAACAAGATCAATCAACTTCAAATAAAGCTTTGACCAAGCCATTTCACCCACTTAGGCTCACTTGACCCAAAGTGAACTAAAGTACTCTTATGAGCCAACTTTTAATCATAACCAAATTGGATTGAGCCAAACTCATATATCCCTCTCATCATGATTAACAATCATCATGGGATGATCAATTAATCAAATTGGGTCAAAGCAAGTCAAACCTAAGGGTTGACCAAGTCAACACTTAACCTAACATAGCCAAATTTCACCATAGGTCAAATTGATTGAAACCATTGATCCAAGTTCACTCATGACCTGTGTTTGAACTTGACCAAGTCAACCTTTGAGCTTGACCTAACCCATTTGGCTCACTTGACCCAAGTTGAACCATTTCGACCTAAAGTGCCAAAATGTGTCAAAACTTGATTTAAGCCAAATTGATTGAAACCAATAAGTCAAGTCCATTCCAAATCACTTGTGGAACTTGACCAAAGCCTCAACTGGCCAATTGGACCCAACCTAGCCCAATTGACCTTAGACCCAACATGACCTAAAGTGGTCATGTTGAGCCAAAATTGAACTTAACCCAAATTGATTGGAAACAAAGATACAAATCCCCTCCATATGACCAACCTAACCTAAACCTACCCTTGACCTAACCCAAATAGGTCAAATGGATCAAATAGGTCAACTTGACCCATTTGACCTAAATGAGTCATATGAGCCAAAACTAAATATATACCAAATTGAACCAAACCAAAGGCACCAAAATATTTCAAATGGTCATATGAACTTGAGCCAACCCTTGGTTTGACCCAATTTGACTTTTTGGTCAACTAGATCCAAGTTGACCCATTTTGACCTAAATAGGTCAACATGAGACAAACCCTATCAAATGGATTCCAAATCCATTGAAACTTGGCCCAACCTATTTTCTCAACATATCAAACATATCCAAATTGAAAAAACAATAAAATGACCATTTTACCCCTAGTACATAGAACAAATTTTGGCCTAGCCCATGAGTATTTTGGTCATACACTAATCATAATCACTTGAGGCTCTCCTAAAAGCTTAAGGGGACCTAGTGATGAGTGGTGCACCCAACCCAATGAGTTTCAATCAACCTATTTGTCCCATGGACCAAACCTGACCCCATAGCATGAAATTGAAATTTCAAACTCCCCCCTAAGCTCAATTGGAAGCACATGGGAGTTAGCATTCCACTTCTCTAGCCAAACTGACCATGTGCATTGATCTAACAACCCATCCCATGGTGTTAATTGGATCAAAATGGCAAGCTTATTGTCATCCATCCGATTTCCATAGGGGGAGATATACTCCCCCTAATCCACTGAAATTTTCATTGCCTCTTGATCGATTGGAGCCTAGAGAGAGTTAGCAAACATCAGAGGAAATTTTCATTGCCTCTTGATTGATTGGAGCCTGGAGAGAGTTAGCAAACATCAGAGAGCTTTCTCAAGGCCCCTAGAGAGGATTTGAATCTTCCATTCTTTGATTTTGCACAGTGAAAAATACAAGAGGTTTATTGAATTCTCAACTTCTTCTATACTTGATCCCACTTAAATTCCTCTTGCACACTTGATCCAGGAGCTAATTCAAGCCTACCTAAGCATCCAATTGAGTTCCCATAGCAAGGAAGAACTCAATTCAATCAAAGCCACAAGGGAGATCAAGAGGTGTTGGTCCATCCATTCATCCACTCATCCTCAAGACCTAGGAACTTCAATAGGGCTTTGACTCCACTAGACGAAGCTACCTCATCGATCCCGAGCGTCGGTGATCACCTTCGGCGAGGTTTGTGATTTTTCGACCACTTAGGCTAAGAGGTATTGGTCCTTTATGAAAGAAATTTTCATTGCATGTGAAATCCACCATTAGATTAGCCACTCTAGTCCTCTAGATGGTGTGGGCTGAGTCATGAATGAATCTATGAAAGAACATGCTCGAATCTCTCCTTGGATCATGAATAGTTCACATTCATCCTCAGGGAAAAACTCAGCCCATCTCAACCATCAATCTGTGCATTTTTAGATGGACGGCTGAGATTATTAGGTTCATTTATATATCCATTATTCAATTTATAAACTGTGGGTGTATCCTCATCCATCCGATCTTTAATCGGACGGCTAAGGATAAAAGCGTGTGCACCACCGCCGTCCCCCTAATTTAACAACTTAAGTAAGAGGCTCATAGTGCAACACATATAAAATGCGCTAACTACCGCCGCCACGCATCGCACCGTGAGTGGGTATTAGCTAGAGATTAGTTAGGGATTATCTATAATTCTTAATTAATTTAGATAACATCAAAAAATCATAACTCCTTCAAGAAAAATTAAAAAATTATAAGGAAAAATGATATGGATAGATAACTTCATCTAAAATATTTTAAAAATATTTTCAATGGATTTTGAATTCCCCTTTTCTCTGAATTTGGGTTTCTTTGAATGTAAATTAGTTAATTATTTCTTAATTAAGTCATAAATTGATCTCAAACTTCTAGAATTTATTTTAGGGGATGACCGCTGCCTCCCCTAATTTCCTTGAGATTTATTGAGGCTTTGATTAAAGAAATTGCAAGCTCATTCCCTAATTACCCCGTTCATGTAATTAAGGATAATTAAAATGTAATTAGTTGAGTTTCCCTATGATTAAGTTGGATTAAGGTTAGATCTAATGAATAGGGATTTTAAGAAATAATTTTGGTATATTTCCCCTAAGCTATTCCCTAAACCCCCTTTTCTTTTCTTAATCCCTTCTTAATTAAGGGTTAATTCATTAATTATCTCTTTAAACAATTTTCAAAAATTCTAAAAAATTCTAGAACTTAATTAATCTACCTTGGATAGATTCTTAGGTGTTTAATAGCTTGAGTCTAATTAAGGAAATTAAAACCCTTTTCATAAGCTAAAAACCCCTTAGCTTAATTAACTTTTAATTGTGAGCCAAATTGCATTAGGCCTTTTCATTACTAGGTACATTGCAAATTTAAATATCTTGTGGGTTTATGTCATCTCATTGGCTGATAATAACTTAGTTAATTTTTCTAAGGTGGTGTAGGTAAGGGTTAATTAAGCCATTTAATTCATACATTAACTTAATCAATGTTTAAAAATTGATTTAATTATCTAAAAAATTAAACTAAAATATAAAACACATGTGGGAATGGGTTAGAAATAGCAAACTCATCTCACCTTTTCAAAATTAGATCAAAATTCAAACAAACAAAAATCATTTTGAAATTCACTTTGATTTATTCTAAATTTTCTTATTTTTTAAGAATGACTTTAAGATTTAAGTAAAGTGAGTTTATTTTCATGATTACATTGCTTTATATCTTTCCCAGTATGTTAAATTGTATGTCATGTGATTCATGCATTCATAATTTCATGTTTCAAAATTTTAAAATGAAATTGTTTACTTTATGTCAAATGTGCATGTGTTGGCTAAAGTAAAATATGAGTGGCTATTATCACTACTAAATCTAAAGTATTTTTAAAACCTATAAATAAAACATCAAATCTAAAAGTGTGATATTCTTATAATTTAATTATAAGCTTCCATGTGATAGATCATAAAGCAATGTTTAGTGTAGCCTTTCCTTCCTTTCTTACGTTAGAATAGTTTTGAATAAGGGTTGGTAAGATGTAGGGTTCATCTGAAAAGAACCCAACACTTACCTAATTCTATACCCTATTCATTTCTATGTCATCATCTAAGAATGATTTCCTATACTTGCATGAATAAATTGCATAAATAAAAATGAAACTATTAAACAACTTTTGCATATTCTTTTTCCATTTCATTTCTTTTATATGCATGTTAGTACTTAAGGAAAGTGGTATATTAGTCTGGACAACCCTGAGGTTATGAGGCTTTAAGTAGCCCTAAGTAGGTCTTGTATCTTACACCTCTGGTTAACAATGGTGCTATACTCACTTATGCCTTTCTTACTTTCATGCATGTATGTGAAATTTTGGATAAGGAAAATCTTTTCTACTTAAGAAAAATCATGCATCTAAATCTTCTAAATTTTCTTAAATGGATTACTTAGCATGCATCAGAATGTGTGTTAACTATTCTTATTTGCATATATAGATATTCTTAGAGTCCATCCATATTCATGTTATATATATGTTGGGAAAGAATTGAAGTAATGTATGTTATGTCAATTTTAATTCATTTTTCTTAATCTTAAAATATCTTTTTTTTAATAAGATTATTTAGAGTTGATCTAAACTTATGATTAACTAAAAGATTTAATCAAAATATTCACCTAAATGAAACTAAAATGTTAACTTACCTTAGAGATTACTTAAGGATTAGGGAAGGAAAAACAAGTTCTCTTCTCTTTCCCTCTCTTTATAACTTAGTAATTAATTGTAGGTTTCACTTAAACTAAATTAAAACATGAAATAAAAATAATCTAAAACACTAAACCAACTTAAATGAAACCCTCCTCTAAGTTGAACATGTTCTGCACACTTAGAAAATTCAAACCTAAAGTCCTAAGCTAAGCATACCACACAAACCTTCAAATCACACACATTAACCTAAGTCACCACTTTTAGCTTTAGGTTAGGTCGATGTATGGTTTGTTGTTATGTTTTATTTTGTGATGAATGTTTTAGACTAGATGTTAGGGTATATACTCGTAGAATGAATGGTAGGATGTGCTTAGTCTAACTATTCTTTTCTGTAAGAGGTTGTGCTAAAGGGGTGCTATCATAAATAAAAATATAAATGCTTCTTGCTTGCAGGTGCTTATACCCTTTAGCATAATCCATAAGCCAGGTGGACTTAGTCACCATGTGCAAGGTGATAAGTCCACTATACATGCTTGGGATTTATGTGGTGTGATTTGACTAACCTTTGTTTTGCAGGTATTAGTTAGATTTCTCTTTTCCTTTTCATGTAAAAGTTTGTATATTTAGGATTTTGGAATAATTTGCTATGAGATTTAGGATGAACATTGGCCATAAGATCCCATCTTATGCACCATGTGAAACCTTGGAGCATCTACCATTCAACCATCCAAAGAAAGATCCAAACAAAAAAAAAAGAAAAGAAGAAAAGAAAAAGAAAGAAAGAAGAAAGAAGAAAAAAGAATAAAGCTTGAAGACCCCCATAACAATGAATTCATTTGCTTATATTGTAATTTAATTCATTTGTAATTCAGGTTGTATAAGGGTAGAGCTCGGCTACCCACATTTGATATTTTTGGGTTTTGTGCGGTGGTGCTCAACCACAAACAGCAATTTATTCTTTTTGCGATTAGCTTTATAAATTATTTAATGATTTGTTTAGCTTTTGCATTAAGTGGCATGTTTTTCCTAGTTTATTCCTTGCTTTATGTATGGCCTGGATGTGGATTAGGCTCTTTATGAAAAATAAATCTTTTGCCCTACTTAACAATTCAAATTAAAACTAAATAACTCATAACCTCACCTAAAGTTTAGGATTAAAATCAAGATAAAATAATTAGCAACCTATTAGCCGGATGAGCATTTCTTTATAATATCATGCACAAATGCATCTTATTTCACTCTTGACTGGAGGGCTTCCACCTTTGCCAGAGAACCCGGCTTGACCTTTGAGGGCCGTGGTGGACACCTCTTACCTTCTCACTGATTTTGGCCAATAATCCTCTTTCACATGCATTAGTCATAAAAATCCTATTAGCCTGAGTTAAAATGATTGTCCAAAAAAATGAAATAAAATGAAATTTGAAATGCATTGGATTTAGATCATTTAAAGCATGTCCCTTTACAAGATCTAGTCTCTTTAGGGAGTGAGTTTAAGGACTTAGTCTCTTTATAAATAATAACAGCCTAGCTATCTTCCATAAGCATAAAGACTTGCCTACATGTATTTAAAATCATAGGAGGAGTTAATTGTCCGCCACACTTAGGCAGTTATAAGTCTAAACTGTCGGGTGATTTGTCCTCTCTTATGGAGGCAAACCAAATACCCATTTTTTTCCTTAGATTTAGGTTGTGTTTCGGGCCCTAGACGAAGCTCCTTAGATTTAGGTCTAAGGTTACTTCTCCCCTTTGTGGGCAGTAAGCATAATTCCTCACCTCTTGAGAATTTCTTTAATCTTGTGTTAGGGAATTTTAAGTCCTAAAATTCTAATGAAAAATATAATTTAAACAAACTAAATCAATTTCTAAAATATAAAGCCCAATTTTAGGATAGTTTGAGATGCTCGCTAGGTTTACTAGCATCGTGAGCATCTCTTACTTATTCCCATTTTGGCTTTGATGATAACTCCCTCTTTTGACCAATCTTGTTTTTATCTTTAAATAAAAACCAATCGATTGATAGCCCTTCCTATTGAAATCTTCAGAGACAATGATCATTTACCTTAATTGATAGTTTTCCTAAGGGATTTCGCCCCTTAGGATGTAATTAACTATAGGGGCTTGCCCCTGTATGGAACTTAACGAACCCGATTTAAAATAAAGCATGCTTTACTTTTTCATATAAAGTAGGGGAAGAATCTCTAGTACGTATGCATACCCATCATCCTTAGGAGTCTTTATTGAGGTGATTAGTTCCATTAAAGGGTAGTAACTTCTGTCTTTCGAGATAGTACACTATTTCCTTGATGATGTATCTGATCACCAGAATAAGTACATCTGTGGATCTATGTGGTGTCTTACCAAGATAAATTTCTATAAGGTCTCTTCTTTCTTTTCCCCACAGATTTGAAAGGTGACTCCCTAATAGGAATTTATTCATCATACTAGGGAAGGCAGTGGTAGGAATAGTTCCCCTAACTTTGGACTGCAATGTGATGAGATTTTCATATCACCTGTCCAATCCTTGCACCAACAATGAAGCCAAATATGAGGCTTTGATTATCATATTGAGTTAGCCATTACTCTAAGCATCTAAAACATCAACATCTTTGGGGATTCTCAGTTAGTCATCAATCAAATCACTGGATCCTATAAGGTTCTAAAGCTTAAGCTCCATCACTACCATAAGTATGCTATAGAGTTATTGGCCCAAATCCTAGAGGATACCATTTATAAGATTCCTCGAGGAGAAAACACCATGATGGATGCTTCCATTAAACTTACCAAGGAGTTGGCATGTCTGGAAGATGAGCCTATATCAATAAGGGCCTAAAATAGATAAGTCTTATCCCTTATTGATACTGAACTTATCAAGAGATACTCTTTTGAAGGGGAAATTATCATTGCAAAAAAGTACAATGAGTTAGATTGGAGGCAACCATTTATGGATTGCCTTAATATAAGTAAACTACCTCAAGAGAAGTCACTAGCACATCAGGTGAAGTAGAGAGCACTTTCCTACACTCTCATGGATGGCACCTTGTACCGACAGTCCTTCGATCATATGTGGTTCTACTGCCCATAAGATTATGATCAAGGTACACTCAAGATTATGTGGAGTGCACCAATCTGGTCTGAAGATAAAAGCCAAGATCAAAATACTAGGATATTACTGGTCATCGATGATTACAGATTACATGGAAATAGCTACATGATGCCATCAGTGTCAGGTACATGGTGTGGTCCTCCACCAACCACCTAACATTCTACATTCTACATTGGCCTCATGGGCATTCGAGTATTGGGGTACCGATATAATGGGTCCAATTGATCCTCCTTCTAAGGGCCATCGGTTCATCCTAGCTACCACCAACTACTTTTCCAAGTGGTCGGAGGTGATCCTACTCAGAGAGGTCACAGCTCAGCATGTGCTTTAGTTTTTTAGGAACCATATCATATATAGGTTCAGGGTGCCTTAACAAATTATATCTGATAATGGTACTATATTCAAGAGCACCAAGATCAACAATTTCTCCCAAAGACATAGTATAGATTAGAGATATTCTACCATGTACTACCTATGGGAAAATGGCTTATAGAAGCCTTCAACAAAACTCTCATCCAAATATTAAACACAACGCTTGACGACAATAAGTGATAGTGGCATGAGTAGTTAGTTGAAGCCTTGTAGGCCTACCGAATCACATATAAAACTCCAACGCAATCTACCCCTTTCTCCTTAGTGTATGGGTCCAAAGTTGATATACCTTTAGAAGTCCAACTCCCATCACTAAGGATAGCTGTGAGTAGCAAGATCAAAATGGAGCAGAATGCCAAGTTGTAGTTAGAAGAGCTTGAAGGTTTGGAGGAGAGATGCTTACGGGCATTCCAGAACCTCGAGTTGTACAAAGACAAAATGATTCAAGCTCACAACAATTTGGTCCATCCTAGAGATTTTCAAGTATGAGAGCTTATTTTAGTTCTAAGGGGACCGATAGTTACCCATCGTAAGATGGGAGGCAAGTTTGAACCCACTTGGGAAGGCCCTTTTTTCATTGAGAAAGCCTACCAAGAAGGATCTAATCAGCTTATTAATCATAAAGGAGATCGTCTGATGTTTTCAATCAATGGGCTCTATTTAAATATATATTATCCTTAAATCCATGTTTGAAGATCTTTATAACCAATGAAAAATTCCATTTCAGATTCAATCCCTTCCATTTTGAATGCATTATTTGTTTGTGAATCCACCATGATGTATTTATCACAGGTGTAAGAGAACCCAAGATGCATCATATCCTTCATCAACACAACACAAACATAAACTTCACACAAATACATTAAATAAATAGGCAAATTTTATCTTGGCTACTTTGAGTTGGGATAACGCCCCCAGCGACACTCAATCAGTAGCTGTTCTAGGTCGGGCTGATGTGCTACCCTGCTAGTGTGTCACCCTAGTGGTCTTCTTGTTTTGGAGGATGTAAGTCTGCTATGCTTTCCTTCCTTATATGGCCACTGCACACCGATGAGCACCTTGTTAATATGGTAGGCCTTACCGCACAGTTGGTAAGCTACCATCATGTTGGCTATGTTTAAGAATATGTAAGTCTACTACGCCTTCCTCTTAAACTAGCCAAAGTGAACTAACTTGGTTGTGTATATTTAAAGATTAGCGTAAGTCCTCAGTGGCTCCTTTCCTCTTGACTACTTCAACTCTAGGTCCAGTCCTTCTTTGTGACTCCCAACTTAGTAATCGCCCTTAGGTCAGATTTGATTTGTTGTGCCATCAATGGGTCACCCCAGCGGTTGCTCCTCACTTTGGAAGATGTAAGTCTGCTACGCATTCTTTCTAGCATGACCATTGGACACCGACGAGCAGCCCTAAGTCGGATAGCACCTCTAAAGCTGATGATAAACTATCTTAGC
Organism: Cymbidium sinense; assembly: GCA_021442155.1. Classification (NCBI taxonomy): domain Eukaryota; kingdom Viridiplantae; phylum Streptophyta; class Magnoliopsida; order Asparagales; family Orchidaceae; genus Cymbidium; species Cymbidium sinense. The sequence goes on from CM038222.1 coordinate 139,272,292, forward strand.
GATCAGTTTCACTTAAGGGGGATGTAAGTCTACATGCCTTCTTCCTAGACTGATCATCACACGCCGAGGGGCACCTTAGGTTGGTTGGTGTTCTCTATGCTAACAGTGACCCACCCGGTGGATACACCACTCTTGGCATTATTTTCTTCAGGGTCTAGGATAACGCTTCTTGTGGCACTTTCCTTGTGGGTACTATATTTGGATCATGTCCTTTCCGACCCCATTTAGACACTACCTAGGTTACTCTTGCATTGGACAGTCCCCCTTTCCTACTAACCACCCCTATGGTTAGAGATTTTGTCCCGCAGATGCGCAGATTCTACCTTGGTCTAGTAAATTTGAGATAGTTCAAGGACAACATATCCCCTTCTTAGTGTGGTCTCTCGTACACCAATAAGGTCCACAATAACAAACAAAAAATATATATATTCACTTCTGGATTAGGAGAACACCCAGTGGCACCTTTCCCAAGTAGGTATCCTATCTTTAGGGTAGTGTCAGCAAAACTCCCTATAGGAATCACTTGACTAATTTTGAGTTGAGATAAGTCACCGATGGCACTCTCTTAGTAGTCACCCTTAGGTTGGGTTTGACTTGTTGTGCCACCAATAGGTGACTCCGACGGTCATTAATCACTTTCGAAGATGTAAGTCTGCTACGCATTCTTTCCAGGATGACTGTTGCACACTGACGAGCAGCCCTAGGTTAGGTTTGATCTATTGTACATTAATGGGTCACCCTCAGAGGCTAGTCCCTACTCAGGAAGATGTAATTCTACCATGCTTTCTTCCTAGCATAGTTTTTGCACATCCAAAGGTACCCCTTAGGTCGGATAGTCCTACTTTGCGACCGGTAGACTACCCCTTTGGATCGTTAAATCTGAGATAAGCCAAGACCAACATAGCCCATTCTCAATACTATCCATCACACACTGATAGGTTCCATCAAATTAAAATTAAATTAATCCTAACGACTCTTCAACTGACATAAGTCCCTGGCAGCATTCACTCAGTAGTCCCCTTAAGTCAGGTTTGATTTATTTTTCAATCAACAAGTCACCCCAACAATTGTTTCCCGCTTTGGAAGATGTAAGTTTGTTATGCTTTCTCCTTAACATAGCCATTGCACACCAAAAGGCACCCCTTAGGTCGGATAGTCCTACATTGTGTCTTGTAGACTATCCCTTTAGACTTATAAATTTGAGATAGGTCGAGGCTGACATAGCCCCTTCTCAGTGGGTCCATCGCACACCAACAGGGTCCACAACATAATAAACCAAATCAAATTAAAATTATATTAAATCAAATCAAATTAAAATGAAATTAATTTTGATAGCTCTTGAGTTGAGGTAAGATCTCCAGCCGCACTCTCTCAATAATGGCCTTAAGTCGGGTTCGATTTGTTGTGCATCTAACAGATCGCCCCAGTGACTTTTCCCTACTTTTTATCATCTCGGTCAATGCCAATATGTACGGTGAGCCTTGTCAGTTACACCACACTTATTGGGGGTCCTTTTGTTGACTCACTTTTGGAGTGAGTTCTCAATCTTCCATTTAGACCTAGGAATCTTCTAGACACTAAGACTTCCTTAGTCATAAAACACTTTTAGCACTTAGGAGAACACTTAACCTAAGCCTAGAGATTTAGAATAGTTAATCACAGGATTAGGCTATGTCTTAGGACTTAGGAAAAATTCACCTACCCTGTAGCCTAAACCTAATTCCTGTTCACCCTCTCAAAACCAAATCTGAAATTCAAATCCATAGCTAATTCCCGACCAAGTCAAATCAATCAAAGCCCTATGATTTTATCTTATGGACCTAACCTTAGCCAAAGCTAAATCAATCAAAACTCAATTGATTTTTTTTCTCATGAATCAACTATTCCTTCAATTATCTTCATAAATATAAATCAAACCTACCATCAAATAATCAAAACCAAATCAAACTACCTCAAAAATCCAAACCTGAGCTATATGATCCAACCCCATGAACTTAGCTAAGTTCCTTCATTCCATGTCCCAAATTTTATTGATTTTCTCATAAATCAATTATACATTCAATCACCATTCCAAATATAAATGAAACTTACAATCATCAAGCCAAATCAAAATCAACCCAAGTCAAACCCAACTTAGCCCATTTGACTTGAAATTTTAAAATGAACCAAAACTCATTTGAACTCAAACCAATTGCAATTAGATTTATATATCAATCTCAAATCCATATATAAACTCAACTAAATCAAACTCAATCCAAAATTAAGCCAACTAAATCCAACTGGTTCACTTGACCTAAAGTGGCCAATTTGACCTGCATGAACCAAAATTCAATTCAATCCAAATCAAAATGAATTAAGGCAATCTAAACTTCATGACATGATTGTTGATTAGCCTAGGTTGATTAATTATCATAAATTAGGTCAAACCAAGTCAACCTAGCCCTTTGACCAAGTCAACCCTTTAATCCATATGAATCTCAACTAACCAAATTGCAACCTAAGCCAAATCTATTGAAACCCATGATTCATACAAACCCAAAATCAACACTTGAACATGACTTGACCTTCAATTGAGCCAAACTTAACCCAATTAGCCCTCTTCACCCAAGTTGACCCAAATTGATCTAAATGGCCAAGATGCATCAAATATAAATCTAATCCAAATTGATTGCAACCAATGACTCAAGTTCATTCCAAATCAACTATTGAACTTGATCAAAGCCTCAATTGAGCCCAATTGACCCCTAGACCCAAATGGCCAATTGAACCCAACTTGGCCTAAAGGGTCAAACTAACCTAAAACTCAATCAAATCCAAATTAATTCAACCAAAGCCTACACCACATTCCCAATGATCAATCAAACCGAAGTTAAATCATAACCCAAGCCAATTTGGCCAATTTGGTCAAATTGGTCAACTTGACCCATTTGACCCAAATGAATTCAAATGAACCAAAATTAAATATAAACCAAATTAAACCAAACCAATGAACCAAATTACTTTAAATCATCATTTGAACTTGTCCAAAGCCTCAATTAAGCCTAATTGATCCACTATACCCAAATGACCTACTAAACCCAACTAGACTTAAAGGGTCAAACTAACCTAAAACCCAATCAAACCCAAATTGAACTCATCCAATGCCTACAACACATTCCCAATGATCAACAAAATCCTAGCCAAGCCATGACCCAAGCCAATTTGGCCAATTTGGCCAATTTGGTCAAATTGGTCAACTTGACCCATTTGACCCAAATGAATTCAAATGAACCAAAATCAAATCTATACTAAATTAAACCAAACCAATGACACCAACACATCCCAAATGATCATATGAACTTAACCCAACCCTTAGTTTGACCCAACTTGATCAATTGGCCAACCTAACCCGATTTGACCTGATTTGACCTAAATGGGTCAAATTGACTCAAATTGAACCTAATGAACTCCAAATGACTTAAAATTTGGCCCAACTAACTTTTGACTCATTTTAAATATGTCCAAATCAAATCCAATGCCAAATGATCATTCTACCCTTAGGACAAGGGTATCACATCAAACAAATCACCTATGTAAGTGGTCATGTCCATTCCTTGGCCACTTGGCACCCTCCAATGGTCTACTTAGGCATCCAGGACACTGCCAACCTGACCTAAGAGATGGTTGGGTTGGCCATTACTCATGGGGAGGTAAATTTACCTCACCTCCCCCATTGAAGCATTTGAAACACATAGAACACCCACTAATCCCTCATGGAAGCCACCTCTTAATCCTTGGCCAATCAAACCAAGCCACCTAGGATGATTCCCTGACAGTCTCAACCACCACCACCCATAGGACATCCACTAGGAGCCAAAAAATCACCATTAGCAGGGATTTTTAGCCACTCTTATGAAAAGAAAAGGAGAGGCCTCCAAAGGACATCTTTTTCCATTACACACACTCCAGGGGCTCCTCCAAGCAACAAGGCCCATTTCCCCACTTTCTTTAGGTTAGAAGAACACCAAAACTGAGTGGATTCTGACAAGGAGGCGGCGACCATTGGTGGATACAACATTCCAAGGGGAGGCATGGGTCTAGATTCATCCCAAGGCTTTGTTTCACATCAAGGAGTGTGCTTGGATCAACACAACCATCGAAAACTATCCCCGGTGGGGTAACTTTCAAATACTTTAGCTGACCATAGGTTCCTTTATTTGTGATAATATTTACACAATTTTAGGAATTTCTATTAGATATCTCTTGTATCTTTCATTTTATATGACCCCAATGTAAAAATAAGAGTTTTTCAGTGAGAATCGATGTGAAATTGAGGCCGAAATGGACTCCTAGCATTCATTTTTTATGTTTCAGACATTTTGTCTATTCAGTCTGTCCATTGGGAGGAAATAGAACTGCCAACCATACGATCCCACTTTAATAGGGATGAACGGCTGAGATTATAATAGATTCCACTTGATTTTGGCCTGCTAGATTGCTGATTCGATCTGGACCATTAGATCTGCGATCAGACGATCCAATCAAAACTCGCCATTTCACGCTCAAAGGGTCACGCGGCACCATGCACCCAATTAGGCGCTGCCATGAGGCACCACATGCCACATGAAACCGTGTGACCCAATCGTGCGATGCTGCATGGAAACGCGTGGTCCAGTCAGTGTTGCATGGCGCTGGCTGGGTTAAGTAGTAAAATCGAGATTTTTTATTTTAAAAAATTATTTAAATTACCTAAAACTTTAGAAATTCATAAAAAAAAACAAAATACTCAACAAAAATTACAAATAAGGGCTCGTTGGATTCATCTTTCCGAGAGAAATCCAACAAGCTCAACATCCCCAATTTCTATTAGATATTTTGAGCATAATTTAGGTTTTAGTTAAAATCAAATTTCATTAATTAAATCAGAAACACGCATCAGATTGATTTGAAATTTTTAGAGATTGAAATTCAAGTTAAAATACACCTACTATAAAAATTTTCAAGTAAAAAAAATTTTTGGATTGGGAGATATTGAATTTTGAAACTCAAATAGTCTATTTTAGTAGAATAAATTAATAGATTTTATAAAAATTATGAAAAAGTATTTAAATCGACTTAAACTTTTAAAATTTATAAAAATAATCATAGAAAATCACAAAAATGCAAATAAATACTCATTTTGAAGGTATTTCAGAGGAGATTCAGTTAAAATTATTCCATTCAATTTTGAATAGTGATTAAAGCTTAATTAAAGTTTAAATAAACTTAATCAGCTTAATTAAGTCAAAATTACTTAAGTAATTAATCCCAAACTTTATGTGTTTAACTAATGGGATGATCTCTACCTCCCATAATTTTCTTAAGATTTATTTTTGGTTAATTAGGAGAATTTATTATTGAAGCCCTAATTACTCTCTTAACCTACTTAATGGTTAATTAACACCATAAATAGTAACAAATTAATTAATTAAACTCATTAATCACTGTCTAACAGTGAATAGACAAAGGGAGTGGGGTTAGGACCTCTTTGCTCGCTTCTTGTCCTAAGTCCACTTCATTTTGAAAGAAAGTTAATTAATATGAAGATTAATTAAGGGTTAATTAACTAAGTGGCTTAACTAATAAAAATAAAATCATAATCATATTAGATAATTAATAATGAAATTAATGGTTTCTTTTTATGTGTTTAATAATATAAAGTCCCTTTAAGGAAATTATGATTAGTCCATAAGTGTGGGAAAATCAAAAAACTACTTAATTAGGTTCTTTAATTTATTTAACCCTTCATTATGAGCCATTTGTATTAAGTCTTTGTAGGAGCATTACAATTTTATTTCTACACATGTTCATGTCATTTGTGGCTCATAATTAAGTGGTTAATCAAATTAAAGAAGCATATGTAAGTGTAATTAATTGATTTAATTAATAATCTTACTTAATTAATTCATAAAATTCGTTTATTTACCTTTCCTTAAACCAAATCAAACTACCAATGTGGGAATGGGTTTGAAACCAACATATGATAAACTCTCCTCCTCTTTCAAATCAAATTAAAATCCAAAACTAAATTAATAAAGAAGCTTTGGTTTACTTTAGATGATTTTATTTGGTATAATTGTCCTTATGAGTTAATTTGATTGAAAGAATCACATGTTTGTATTCAATTATTCCTCTCCAATCATGTTAAACTTATATGTCATTTAATTTCATGCATCCATCTTTTTTAAAAAAAATTAAGTAAAACAAATGAAGTTTCTTTATGTAAAGCTTGCATGGATTGATTTAATTTAATATATGTGTAACTATTATCACTGTTAACTCCAAATATATTTTTCAAAAGCTTATAAATGAATGATGACATGTGTAGTAATGATAGTTATAAATACATAAAAGATGTATGTGCTTATAGTTTAAAGTTTATGAAGTAAAGTCTCTTTCCTTTATTCATATGTTGATTTACATAAGTTTGAATTATAATGGGTATATAGTCCGGACATCTCGGGAATACAAGGCTTTAGGTAGCCCCAAGGAGATCATTTGATTACCTCACTTCCCTGGTTTAACATCAGCACATACCCATTTGATTTCATTCTTATGTATTCTAATATTAGAATTTAAATAGAGTTTTAATTCATATACATAAATAATTCAATTAAACAAAATACAAGTTTTGCATGATTTTCATTCTCTTAAATATTTATACATTCATATGCATATAAATAAATAAGTATATAGTTTGGACATCCTTCGAATACGAGGCTTTAAGTATCCCCAAGGAGGTCATCTAATTATCTTAATTCCCTAGTTTAACAATGGCACATACTTGTTTATGTTTTCGTACATGTGTGTGTACATGTGATTAAAGAATGAGAATCCCTCTCTTATATTAAAAATGCATGCATCCATAATTGTTCAAGTGATTGAATTATTTAATCATGTGATTTGGAGCTTTCTTTCCTATGTTCATGTATGCAAATTTATATATATTTCAATGCAAATGGGTATATAATCTAGCCATCCCGGGAACACGAGGTTTTAAGTAGCCCTAAGGAGGTCATTTGATTACCTCACTTCTCTAGTTTAATAACAGCACGTACCTATTCAATTTCATTCTTATGTACTTTTATATAAGAATTTTGATAGAGCTTTAAATTTGTGCATATTAAATAATTCAATCAATAAAAATATAAATTTCAAATGTTCACATACATTCATCATTTAAGTGTGCTAAAACATGTTGCATGTATAGATACATTTAGGATTTAATCACATACATATTATGTGTGATGGAAAGGAATGGTTTAATATATGTCATGTGGTAGTAGTTTAATCAAGTTAATCTTAAGATGCCTTTCATACTGAATAGGATCATTTAGGGTGAACCTAAGCTTAGGATTAATTAAATCATTTAATAAGCCATTCACTAAAGATAACTTTATCAAATTAACATGCTTTAGAAAGTGGCTTAAGGTAGGGATAAAAGAGGTCAATCCTCTTTCTTCTCTTTATAACACTTAGATGCTAAGTGTAAATCACAGGAAATCAAACAAAACACAAATTAAAATTCTCAAATCAATTAAACAACCTGAAGTGAAATCATCCTTTATGGTTAAATAAATCTCTTTCACACTTAGAAAAACATAACCTTAATGCCGAGTAAGACATACCACACAAGCCTTAACACACACATTAGAGCTAATTCACCACTTCTAGTCATAAGTTAGGAAGGTGTATTTTTGGTGTATGTTTTGTTTTATGATGTGATATTTTAGACTGGATGTTAGGGTGTATGCTTCGTAGACTATATGGTAGGTCATGATTAGCTTAATCATATTTTTTGCAAGGGATTATGCTTAAGGGTCATTAAAAATAAATATAAATGCTCTCTTTACAGGTTGCTTAAGCCCCTAAGCATAACCCAACTTAAGACAGGTGGGCTTGGTAACCCATGTGCAGGGTGCTAAGTCCAAATTACTATATAACTGCTTGAGATTGTATATATGTTTAGTTAACTTTTATTTTGCAGGTGTAGTTAGATTTACTTTCTTTATTTTTAATGTAATTTTGCAATAGGAATTAGAATTAGTGCCATGGGGGATTAAGATGAGCAGTGGATAGAAGGCTTTATCTTAGGAGGCTCTGTGATTCCTTTGAAGCGAGCACATCCAAATCAAGAGAAGGAAGAAATGAAGGAGACATGAAGACATGAAGACTTGAAGATCCCCCATAGCATTTATTAATTTATAAAATGTAATTATTCTTTCATATTCTAGGTTGTATGAAGGTAGAGCTCAGCTTTCCACCTTTTCTCTTTCGGGTTGTACGGCGATACCCGATCGCACCGGCTTGTCATTCTTTTATGGTAGCTATAAAATATTTGATGATTTGTTTAGTGTATGCATTAAAAACAACATGTTTTTCTTAGCTTCTTATGATTGATGCTTTAATGTGTGGCCTGGATGCGATTAGGTTCTTATGAAAAAATAAAAATTTCTATCCAACTATCAACTCATAACCAAAATTTTCTACAACTTATAGCCTCACATTAAACCCTAGGTTGTAAATCAATATAAATAAAATATTTAGCAACCCCTTAGTTGTATGTTGTATGCCTAATGTCATGCTTTATCTTAAGTCATTCCTGCAAAATGAGGGCCTCTGTCCTTACACGCATAGGGATCGTTTGACCCATGAGAACAACCCCTACTGATAGAGCTTCACCCTCTTTCTCTTTTAATTTGGCCCATGACTCATTTCATCATGCATTTAGGCATATAAAAATCCTAAAGCCTTTGTCCAAATGAAGTGTCAAAAATTAAATAAAATTTGAAAAGATTTTGCATTTGTAGATTAAGTCATTATTCATACCACTCATATTCTAGTCCCTTAGGGAGTGGGTTTAAGGACTTTAGTCTCTTTCTAAATAAATAATAGCCTAATTATCTTGCAAATTCATAAGACCAGACTACATGGTTTTAAAATTGTAAGAGGAGTTTACCAATGACCACTCTAGGCAGTTATAAATCCAGAAGTTGGATGATTTATTCTCTCTTATGGAGGTAAATCCTTATATCTACTTGTTGCTTAGATTTAGGTCATGCTTTAGCTCTTACTAAAGCTCCTTAGATTTAGGATTCGAGGTAGCTATTTCATTTGGGCTATAAGCATAAATCCTTACATCTTAGACATTTCCATAACCTTATGTTGGTGGATTATAAACCCTAACAATCTAATAAAATTTAACTCAAATAAATAATTCTCTTCAACTTCAAACATATAAAGCCTCACCATAGGATAGATTGGAGTATTTAATAGGCTTCTTAGTATCATGAGTGTTTCCTTCTAATTTCATTTGGCTTCCAAAATAAGTCTCTCCATTTGAACTTTAACATTTGATTTTCCAACATAACCAATTTATTGATAATCTAGCCTTAAAATCTTTGGAGGCCCTAATTATCTACTTTAATCGAGAGTATTCTTGAAAAACTCGCCTTCTTTAAGATGTAATTAACTATGGAGGCTTTCCTCCATAAAAAACTTTAGAACCCAATTTAATATAAACCCTGCTTTATTCATCCATATAAAGTAGGGGAATATTTTCTGGTATATTTGAAGACCCTTTATGCCTTAGGAGTCCTTATTAGGTGATTAGGTTCATTGAAGGATGATGTCTCTATATTTTGAGATATTACACCATACCCTAATGTCACACGTGACCACTTCAATAAGTACCCCATAAGAATGGCATGGTGTCTCCCATACATTCCAAAAATAAACACCACAGATTTTTCTAGCGACTCTGTTGGGGATGGTTCCTCTCTCCATTTCTAGTAGACAATTATTATCTTCAAGCATCGATAATGAGATTGTATTTTATATAAGCCCAAGACTATCTTTCTTTCCATTGGCACTTTCTTATTTCATCCTTAAGCAAAGGTAGCCAACATCATTTAGGTTTTAGGACCTCACTCCATGTAGGTCTTCAAACCTCTATTGGGTCCCCTAATAGATTTAAATAGATCAACTAATGAAAGGAGGTGACTAAAATTAGAACCGCTTAACCACTAGCTTGGTGAGGCAAGGTTCATCCCATATTTAAGAAGGTTTCAATAAAATTCAAACTAAACAAATAAAGTCTTTTGCAAAATTTTCTAAACCACTTCTCTTGAATAAAATCATTTTTCTAAATGCACTTCACATAACATAAAGTTTGCAACATATAAAACTTTGAAATATCTTTTCAAATAATAAAGACAATCGAGCCTCATTTAACATACTTAAATTTGTTAAATGAGGATCCTTTTTAAAAATCAAAATCAAATATGCATCATCAAAACTCTTGTCAAAAGCACATTTTTCAAAATATAATCAATCAACCAACCTCATTTAACATACCCAAATTTGTTAAATGGAGTTTTATTTTCAAATCAAAACACAAGTCAAAATAAACATATCTTTGAACCTCACTTAACATACCCAAATTTGTTAAGTGAGAGTTCTCTCTTTTCAAAGGCAACATCACTCACAAAATCAAAACATATTTGAACTCCATTTGACATGCCCTAACTTCATCAATTAAAAGTTCCATTTTTAAAAATCAAAGCAAATTGAACTTTATTTAGCATGCCTAAATTTGTTAAATAGATTACCCCTTTTTAAAAATCATGAAAATCAAAACATATTTGAACTCCATTTGACATACCCAAATTTGTCAAATGGGAGTTTCATTTTCAAAAAAAAATCAAAATAAATTGAACACTATTTAACATACCTAAATTTTTTAAATAGACTCCCTCTTTCAAAATCATGAAAATCAAAACATATTTGAACTCTATTTGACATAGTCAAATTTGTCAAATGAGAGTTCCCTTTTTCAAAATCATTATCAAACAACAACACATAAAATAAATTGAATTCTATTTAACATACCCACATTTGTTAAATGAGAATTCCCTTTTCAAAAATTACATTAAAACCAAATATCCAACACATACTATTTGAATTCCATTTAACATGCCCACATTTGTTAAATGAGAATTCCATCTTTAAAATAAAAACAAACCCACATATCAACAAACAAACAAACATATAAATGAGCTCCATTTAGCATACCTAAATTTGTTAAGCATGGAGCTCACTTACAAACATCAAAATATAACCACATACATTTGAACTCTATTCGGCATACCATATTTGTCAAATAAGAGTTCCCCTCTTTTTCAAAAGAGGAATCAAATCAACAAAAAAATCCAACACACTTGGGCCATACTTAGCATACCTAAATTTGTTAAGTTAGGATCCTATTTTCAAATCAAATCAACATATATCACACACATGACAAACAATCATCACAAACAAAGATGCTTTCATAAAATTTTCAAACATATAATTGAAACCTTTTAGCATTCCTCAATTTTCTACATGAAGGTTTTCCAAATCAAATTTCAAGCAAAACATAAAACATATATATCTCCAAAGTCTCTCCAAATATTTGAACCCCACTTAACATACTTAAATTTGTTAAATATGGGTTAAAAATCAAATAAAAATTCTATAGCAAAGTCTCTCCTCAAATATAAAAATCTCTCCAATTTAGTGAACCCCGCTTAGCATACTTAAATTTGTCATGTGTGGGTTCAAATTCTAACATCATGAATCAATGATTGAAGGCAACTATTAAAGCAAGGGTCTGATTCAATTCTACTTTCAATAAATACAGAGATATCAGCATAGTCTGTTCCTTCTTCGTCTTCAATTCAGTTGCTATGACTTCCAGCAAGTTCATCTTCTCTTTCCCATCGACTGTGGATCTAGCCTTGGATCAAGCCATACACACCACAACCACCACTCAAGTCATCCAGTTTGGCCATAGCTTTGAGGCCTTTCAAGTTACTTGTGAGGGGCCAGTCCTCGTGACCGTCAGTAGGGAGGAGGTGGCAGGGCAGAAGCCACTTCTTCATTTTGACATTCCATCTGACTCAAAGTTTCCCTCACTGAAGAGAAAGGTTGTTGAGGTCCCTACAGTAGCATCAGTTCCAGTTCCCTCGATGTCAGCTTCAGCAGTGTCAGTGTTAGTGGTTATCAGGCCAGTACAGTCTATTGTTGTCCCTACTATAGCCTCGATGCGAGCTAGCACCTCCTCACTAGTTTCCCCCACTTTGAAGGGGAGGGCTATCTTGGCCTCTGAGATAGTCTCCCCTATCTTGAGGTAGGTTCCAGCTCTCGCTCTACCCTACTTACCAACATTCAATGCCACAATAACAACAGGAAGATCAAGTGGCACTATGAGCGAGCAGCCAAGAAGATCGATGTTGCCTCCCATATCACTGAGGAGGATTCTCCCCGTGAGACCTCTCCACTCTTGAGTGGCAGTAGGTTCCACCCCTCTCAGCCTCAGATGGAGAGGAGGATTATAGGAGGATTGCTGCATCGCCTCCATTACAAGCTCAGTTTAAGGTACCGACTAGGCAGAGGAGGAAGCCCTATGCTGGCCTTAGGATAGTTCTTCGCCAAGTTAATAGAGCCTACAGATGGTTAGAGTCCAGTGCATTATTTGATTTGAGGTTCTTGATCCCCAGGAGCATCAGTAATCAAGTCCATAGGGAGAGAGTCACCGAGGCTCGAGTATCAATCCAAGCAGGAAAGAAGGAAAGGATGAGGTATGCCAGACAGTCAGTGGCCTCTGCCCTTATTGATTTTTTAGATCGGCGAGCTTCATGTGTTGATCACATCGATAGTATAGTATTGAGAGCCACCACTAGTCACAGAAGGAGAACTCCTGCAAGAGGGAAATCAGTGTCTTCACCACCACACTGCTCCACTCCCCGTTCACCATCACCCGTCCAAGTCCCTCCTTCTACAGTCCCTACCAAAGTTCAGAAGTCTGCATCTAGGGAAAGGAAATCCCCCTTGGTGATACAGCTATGGCCTAAGGATCCCACTCCATCTATCCCACCTACTGAGGTGAGATCGAGCTCCCCTATTTGACCTCACTTCAGCCATACTAAAGAGGGAGTGGCGACCCAAAAGTGCCATGGTCATGCCACCACTGCAGTAATCAGCAATAGTAGAGGAGTTAAGGGATACTTGTACAGTCCCCATGGTAGTTCATCCCCCTAAGGAAAGCACTCCATCAATAGGCAGTATCTGGTGCATAGACTCACATAAGCACAGCCTTACAGTCAGCAGGTGTTTGTACCGATTCAACCAGGCAGAGTAAGAGATCGTTCACTAGATGATATTCTAAAAAACTACTTTGTCGAGAAGAGGCAACTTCTTGGGAGCGATCATTCGGATCAAGAAGAGGGTAGGGTAGCCTTCAACCTTAATGAGGATGACTAATCAGAGGATTCAACAGTAGTCCATATGGTCGATACCCTAGGATCCCTCCATAGAGACCATCAAAGTCAAGAAGGTATTATGATCGAGGAAGGAGACACCTCTCACTTGACCTAGAACCTCATTCAGCAGCTCAGGAAAAAGGATGAGCAGATCAACAGAATGGAAAGGAGCACTAAGGATTTGTTAGCAGTAGTTCTAGCACTCCAAAACCACATTTTAGTTTCACAGCCCAGTCCTATGGAGGCCGATCGGCCCGAGCTTTTACATGTCTTAGATCCTCTCAAGAGTGCCTCTCCTGTGGATCAGGATAGTGGTAGTTTGCATAGGAAGGTTGTAGATAGTACCTCCGTGCATGAGAAAGACATCAAACATATGGTGGAGCAATAAGTCAGGGAAGCATTGATGCAAGCCCGGGATGGCTCATCTATTCCAAAGGGTAGACCTTACTCGAAGGAATTTGATGTAATCCAATACCCCAAGGGATTTGTCCCACTTTCTTATAATAGTTTTTATGACAGTGGGAATCCACAGAAGCACATGGCTCACTTCAGAGCCGACTGTTGCAACGTCGGTGGCAGCAACACACTTCTCTTTTTCTTATTTGTTAACAGTCTATTAGGGGTTGCATTCGATTGATATGTCAAACTTTCCAATGGATTGGTGAAGACTTTTACTAAGTTGGAGCAACTCTTTGTCAAGAGATTTGCTAGAGCCCAGCAAAGAGTAATTGTGGGTGACCTTATTATAGGAAAACAAAATCCTAATGAGTCCCTTGTTGATTACATCCACAAGTGGCAAACCTTGAGTACGAAATGCGAACCACAACTATCTGAACAGCATTCCATTGAGATTCTTCTCAAGAATATCCATGGCCTGGTCGCCTTTATGCTCAAGGGTTTCACAATCAAAACCTTTGAGATGTTAATCAACAAGGCAACCAATCTACAAGAGGAATCCAAATAGATGCCTTTTCAATACCAATCATTTAAGTTCAAGCCGCATAAAGTGTTCGAGAAGAGGCCAGAGATAGTGGTATCAGTAGACAAAGGAAGGCAACCAGCCAGAGTTTAGTTTGAGAGACCACGAGCTTAGCAGCCTCCTTTGCCACCTCTTCTTCCACCATCAGCCACCATAGCTACCGCAGCGGTTGCCACCGCCGCCTCCACAGCATTACACTCAATAGCAGTATTCATACCCACCACCATGTAGCTACTACCCACCTACTCTTCTAGATAAATTAAATAAGCCATATTTGTTCAAGAGGGAGATAGTCAAGAAAATCTTTAAAAATCTCATAAAAAAACTTGATTTCTAGTTACCAGAGCCTAAGAGACAAGAGGAAGTGGGCAAGAGTTATGATCCTAACTTTAGCCCCTATCACTGCATGTTAGGCCATGTCTTAGAAGATTACATCACTTTTAAAGACTAGCTTGAGTGCAGCTATTAACCTCACTTCTGGAGTGAATTCTCAACTTCCTCATCATAGATCTAGGACTCTTATAGATATTAAGAGCACTTTAGTCTTAAGACACTTCTAGTGATTAGGTGAACACTTAACTTAAGCCTGAAGACTTAGAAGACATAGCTACTAGAATAGATTATGCCTAGGGACTTAGGAAGACTTGCCTACCCTATAGCCTAAATCCAATCCATATGCACCTTCTCAAATCCAATTTAAATCCAAAATTACAACCAAACCTCAAACTCAATTTCAATTTCAAATTATAATTCAAATCCAACTTCAAATAATTCAATCTCATGATCAAATCCATGCTCAAAATTCTCCTTAAAACCTTATGATTGAATTCCACAAGCTTAACCAAATATTAACCCAAATCAATTTAAAATCAACTGGTTTCTTTATAAATCAACCATTCCTTCATTTATATTCATAAATATAAATAAAACCCACCTTCCAATGACCAAAAATAAATCAAACTAAATCAATTTCCTACTTAAGCCCTTTTGACCTACATCCATGAACTTGATCAAATTTGATTCCAAATCACTACAAACTCAAGTGATTTTCTCATGAATCATTTTTATCTTCATTTATATTCTCAAATATAAATAAAATATAAATTCAAATAGCCAAAACCAAATCCAAAATCAAACCAAAATCTAATTTATACCCTTTAATCCAATTCCTTAAACTTGGCAAAATCCTATCCAAATCAAATCAAAATTAATGGATTTTCTCTTAAATCAATCACTCCTTCAATCATCTATCCAACTATAAATGAAATCTACAATCATCAAGCCAAATAAAAATTAACTCAAGTCAAACCCAAACTAGCTCATTTGACTTGAAATATTCAAATGAACTAAAACTCATTTGAACCCAAACCAATTGCAATTGAATTTATATGTTAATCTAAAATCCATATATATACTCAACTAAATCAAACCCAACTCAAAATCAAGCCAACTAAACCTAATTGGCTCTCTTGACCCAAAGTGGCCAATTTGACCTACATGAACCAAAATCCAATTCAATTCAAATCAAAGTGAATTAAGCCAATCCAAACTTTATGTCATGATTGTTGATCATCCTAGGTTAATCAATTAACATGAATTGGGTTAAACCAAGTCAACCTAGCCCGTTGATCAAGTCAACCCTTTAACCCATATGAACCCAAACTAGTCAAATTGTAACCTAAATCAAATTGATTACAACCAATGGCTCAAGTTCATTCCAAATTGATTATTAAACTTGACCAAGGTCATAATTGAGCCCAATTTGATCAATTGGTCAACCTAACCCAACTTAGCCCAAATTGCCCTAAAGGATCAAATTGGCCAAAATCCAAATTAAATCCAAATTAAATCAAATTGATTGAAATAAATTGAACCAATATGCTCCAAATGATCATTTGAATTTGACCCAACCCTTATTTTTACCCAATTTGACCAATTGGTCAACCTAACTCGATTTGATCTAATTTGGCCCAAATGGGTCAAATAGACCCAAATTAAACTAAATGAACTCCAAATGACATAAAATTTTATCCAACTCACTTTTGACTCATTTCAAATCTGTACAAATCAAATCCAATTCCAAATGATCACTTTGACCTTGGGTCAAGGGCATCCCATGAGAAAAGACACTTGCCCAAATGGTCATTTCTCTTCCTTGACCACTTGGCACTCATCCATTGGTCCACATAGGCACCAAGGACACTGACCAGCCTGACCCAAGAGGTGGTTGGGTTAGCCATGACTCACAGAGAGGTGAATTCACCTCACCTCTCCCATTGGAACACTTGGCATGAAGGACTTCCACCTCCCCTTGCAGGGACACCCATTTGTTCTTTATGGTAGCCACTTTCCATCCATTTTTGCTTACCAAAATGAGCCACCTAGGATGATTCCCTTCTATTCCCAACCACCCCAAGCCAAAGACACCCATTTTGAGCCAAAAAATCAAAAATGAAAGGAATTTTTCGGCCAAAACCAAAGCACAGAAAATAGAGACCCTTATTCTTATTCTCACACTCTCATTTTCATCCCCTGGAGCTCCCAAACCAACCAGCAAACATTCCCACTTGATTGTTGAGCAAAAATGACCAAAATCAAGTGGATTTCAGCGAGGAAGCGACGACCACCAATAGACACATTGTTCTAAGATGAAGGCGAAGGTCTAGGCTCATTCCAAGGGTTCTTCCCTCACTCAAGAGTGTGCTCGGATCATCACCGCCACCAAAAACCATTCCCGGTGAGGTAGGTTTCAAGAACCATTGCCAATCTTAGGATTTCTTATTTGTGATGATTTTTGTACGATTCTAAAAATTTTCTTAGAAAACCCTAATAAATTTCATTATATTTAGTCCAAATATGAATATTGAAGTCTTCCGATGTGAATTGATGCAAAAATGAGTCCATTCGAATGAAATTTCATTTAGATTTTTTAAAAATTTGCAAAACCCTCTCAGATTACTATTCGGCCGGCCGCAACGCAGAGCAATCATCTGATCCCATGATTTGTGGGATCAGACGGCTTAGATCATGCGTTGATCAAGCATTTCTATCCTTCGGATCATGCATATCAGATATGAACCATCCGATCTATGATCAGACCAACCAATCTGATCCGCGCATCCCTTTCTTGCTCACGTGCGGAGTTGCACGGCCAGTTGTCATGTCGCGCCAGTGTTCGCATAACCGCCCAATCTGCGATCGTATCCCTTTCTTCGGCCCATCGCATCAAGGCGCGTGTTGGCACTAGGTTAAGTGGGAAATTTGGTATTTTTTTACTTTTAAAAATTATTTAAATCATTTGAAACTTCAAAAATTCATAAAAAATAAAATACTTAACTAAAAATTACAAACAAAAGCTCGTAGGATTTTTCTTTCCAAGAAGGATCCAACAAACCTAATTCTCCTAAATTTACTGGATATTTTGGCTTAATTAAAGTTTTAGTAAAAATCAAATTTTATTAATTAACCCAAAAAATACACATCAGATTAATTTGAAATTTACAAGGATTAATATTAAAGTTAAAATACAAATACCATAAAAATTTCAAGTCAAAAAAAATTCTGGATTGGAAGATATTGTATTCTGAAATTCAAATGGTAAAAATAAATTAATGAACTTTACAAAAATCGTGAAAAATCACTTAAATCAATTGAAACTTTGGAAAATCATAACAAATCATAGACAAATCATAAAAATATAAATAAATAAATATTTTTAAGGTATTTCAGAGGAGAATTTAATAAAAATGTTCCCAATTGAATTTGAATAATAATTAAGGCTTAATTTGGCTTGAATTAAAAACTTAATTAGCTTAATTACTCCCTAATTACCCAAGTAATTAATCCCAAACTTTTTGAGGTTAATTAATGGGATGACCTCTACCTCCCATAATTTTTTTGGGATTTATTAATTGGTTAATTAGGGAAATTCATTATTTTAGCCTTAATTACTTTCTTAATTAATTATGTGATTAATTAAAATGCTAAATAGTGAGGAAACCATTAATTAAACTTGCTAATCATTATATAACTGTGGACATGGGGAATGAGATTGGGACCTCTTTCCCAATTTCCTTTAAGTTCATTCTTTGGGCATTTAATTAATTTAATTAAAATTGCTTAATCAAATTAAAATCATAATCATTCCATATCTAATTTCCCACATAATGTTCTTGTGTTAAATCCATTAAGAGTACTTAATTAAGTTATTTAATCTAATTAACCACTAATTATGAGCCAATTACATTAGGCCTTTTATTTGTTAGGGACATTGTTGATTTAAATTCTAGGTCATGTGCATATAATGTTCGCTTATAATTAATTGGTTAATTACTTTAAGGTAACATAGGTAAGGGTTAATTAATTGATTTAAGTCATTTCATAACTTAATTAATCCATAAAATTCACCTAATTATCTTTTCATTGAATCAAATTAATTAACAAACATGGGAATGGGTTAGGAGCAGCAAATGATTGAATCTCCTCTTTTCTCCAAATCAAATCAAACATCCAAAAATAACTTAATAAGAAACTTTAGTTTTTTTTTTTTTAAATAAGCTTATTTAATATGATTGTCCTTAGGAATTAGTTGAATTGAAAGAAAATACATGCTTGTGTCTCTTTATTTCTTTTCAATCATATTAAAATATTGTATGCCACTTGTATTCATGCATTCATCTTTTTTAAAAAATTAATTAAAATAAATGATTTCCTTTATGTCAAATGTGCATATTTTGACTAAGTTAAAAATATATGTGGTTATTATCACTATTAAATCTCAAATGTATTTTCAAAAGCTTATTAATGAATAATAATACATGTTGTGCCATTAGTTATGCATACATAGGAGGTGCATGTGAATATAAGCTTAGTGTATGAAGTGAAGTTTATTTCTTTCATTCATATGTTGATTTCCATAAGTATGAATGTTAGTGAGTATATTAGTCAGGACATTCTAGGGACACAAGGCTTTAAGTAGCCCTAAAGAGGTCTTTACCTCACTTTTCTAGTGCAAAATAATGGCGACGTACCTGTTTGATTTCATTCTTATGCATCTTGACATTAGAATTTGGATAGAGCTTTAATTCATTCACACAAATAAATCACAATTAAATTAAATTCTACTTTTTCATGGTTTTCTATTCTTATAGTTGTTTGTACATTCACATGTATATAAGAGTAGTGGGTATATTAGTCTGGACATTCCAGGGATGCAAGGCTTTAAGTAGCCCCAAGGAGGTCTTTACCTTACTCCCCTAGTGCACAATAATGGCACTATATCCACTTAGAACTTTTATACACTTGTGTGTACATTTAACTAATGAATGAAAATCCCTTTTTCTGTCAAAAAAGACATGCATTCATATTTTGTTCAAGTGGTTGAATTGATTAGTCACATGATTTAGAGTCCTTTTCTTATGCTTTTGTATAAGAATTTAGATAGGGCTTCAAATTAATATGATGAAATAATTCAATCAAATGAAGCATCTAAATTCCAAATGCATTTGCTTACATTCATCATTTAAGTGTGCCTAAAACATGGTGTATGTATAGATACACTTAAGATTAAATCATATGCATGTTATATGTGATGGAAAGGAATAAATTGATGTATGTCATGAGTTAGTAGTTCACTAAAACTAATCTTAAGAAGCATTTCATGTTGAATGCAATCATTTAAGGTGAACATAAACTTAGGATTAATTTAAAATGTGTAACAAGCCATTCATTAAAGAGAAATAAATTAAATTAACATGCTTTAGAAATGGCTTAAGGTAGGGATTAGGGTAATCCTCTTTCTTCTCGTTATAACACTTAGAGATTAAGTGTAGGTCATATCAAACAAAATAAGTCACAAATTAAAACTTGCAAATTAACTAAACAACTTAAGGTGAAACCACCCTTTAAATTGAATCTTTCTACACGTAGAAAATCTTAACTCTAAAGCCTAGTTAAGACATACCACACAAGACTTAATACACACACATTATATTAAGTCACCACTTCTATCCTTATGTTAGGGTGGTGCATGGTTTGATGTATGTTTTATTTTGTGATGTATTATTTTAGACTAGATGTTAGGGTGTATGTTTCGTAGACTGGATATTAGGTCTTGATTAGTCTAATCATATTTTCTCTAGGAGATTGTGCTTAAGGGGTGCTTAAAAATAAATATAAATGCTCTCTTTTACAGGATGCTTAACCCTTAAGTATAATCCAAGTTAGGATAGGTGGGCTTGATTACCCATGTGTAGGGTGCTAAGTCTAAATTATAAATATAATTGCTTAGGTTGTATGGTGTTTTATCTAACACTTGTTTTGAAGGTGTAGTTAGATTTTTTTTTTAATGTAATTAAGCATTAAGAATTAGGATTAGTGTTATGGGGGGTTAGGATGAGTGAAGGCTAGTAGGCTTTGGCCTAGGAGTCCCCGTGATGCCTTCAAAGTAAGCAAACCAAATGAAGAAAGGAAGGAGATATGAAGATAAGAAGACACTCATAGTATTAATTTATTTGTAAATTTATAATTATTCTTTCATATATCAGGTTGTATAAGGCTAGAGCTCGGCCAACCATTTCTCTTTTCAGGTTGTACAACGGTACCCGGCCGCACCAGCCTTCTATTCTTTTACGGTAGCTATACAATGTATGATGTAATGTTTAATTTATGAATTAGAAATTATATGTCTCTTCATATTTTTCCTTACTGTATGTAATTAGGCTCTTAGAAAAAAAAATAAATCTTTTACCCAACTACAACTCATAATTAAATTTTTAAATAACTCATAACCTCTCATAAATCTTAGGCATTAAATCAAGATAATTAAAAGATTTAGTAACCCCTTAGCTGAATATTGTATGCTTAATATCATGCATCCATATTATTTCACTTTTGCTAAGAGAGGGTTTTCATCCTTGCACGATAAGGGAAGGCTTCACCTTTGAGAGTCTCCCTTGTGGTGGAAAACACCTCTTTCTCTCTGATTTAGCTAATAACTTCATTTTAACATGCATTTAGACATATAAAAATCCTATAGCCTTTGTCAAAAAGAAGAGTCTAAAATCAAATAAAAATTGAAAAAATTACATTAGACTAAGTCATTACTCATACCACTCATGCTCTAGTCTCTTAGGGAGTGAGTTTAAGGACCTTAGTTTCTTTCTAATAATAATAACCTAACTATTTTGCAAAATCATTTGACTTGGCCACATGGTTTTAAAGCATAGGAGGACTTAGCTGGCTACCATCCAGGCAGTTATAAGTCAACAGTCGAGTAGTTTACTCTCTCTTGTGGAGGTAAACCATATACTCATCTTCTCTCAGATTTAGGATGTGCTTTGGCCCTGGCTAAAGCTCCCTAGATTTAGGATCTAAGGTGATTGTTTTCTTTAGGCTATAAGCATAAATCCTCACCTCTTATGCATTTCCATAATCCTATATTGTGGGATTATAAGACCTAACAATCTATTAAAATTTAACTCAAATAAATAATCCTCCTCAATTTTAAATATATAAAGCCCAACCATAAGATATATTGAAATGCTCACTAGGTTTCCTAGTATCATGAGCATTCCCTACTAATTTTCTTTTAGCTTCAAAAATAAGTCTCGCCTTTTTTATCTATCCCATTTGATTTCCTAACATAGCCAATTTATTGATAGTCTTATCATTGAAATCTTTGGATATAATAATTGTCTACTTTAAATGAGAGTATTCCTAAGAAACTCACCTTCCTTAGGATGTAATTAACTATGGTGGCTTGCCCATAAAGGGAACTTTAGAACCCAGTCTAAATAAACCCTACTTTGTTCTTCCATGTAAAGTAGGGGACAAATCTTTGGTACATTCGAAGACCCATCATGCCTTAGAAGTCCTTATTAGGTGATTTGGTCTATTGAAGGATGATGTCTTTATCTTTCGAGATAGTACATAATACCTCAATGTCATACCAGATCAGTTCAATAAGTACACCCTCGGATCTGTGTGGTATCTCCCATACATATATCAAAAATAAACACCACAATAGCTACATGACAGGTGCCATTATTATCCCCAAGGAATACCTATTAGAATAACCATCCAGTTCTATTAGAGTAATTTTTTGGGATACATGTGATCCTCTCAAGACAAAAGAAGGTGGGATATGTCCTTATCCTAAACCTCTAAAAAGATCATTTCTAAGATCAAAAGACTTTCCTCGTAGGTTCCAGAGGTAGCTCAATCCTCCAACATTAAGAAAATTTTACACATTGCCAAAGATAACTTGGGGAGAGTGGGAGCTCAACATCAGTAGCAATAGCCCACACTTGCCTAGGATAGCCAAGTAGCATAACCACTATCCGAGTCCAGCACTCCCTTCACTGTTGTAGCTACAACTTCATCCAGCTCTTCTTCTATTAGCATAAACATTGTATATGCGGATGAGGGAACCAAACCCCTCACTCTGCTTACTTTACTTGATTTCTATCATGTACCTCTTAGAAAGAAATCAATGAAGAAAGCATATTCCACTTATATGTTCTTTACTTTTGATAGTCTTGATGATCTTATTCCAATTGAAAGCTCTCCAAGTTTAAATAACAATAATAGCACAAATAATTTGGATCATTTCTCTTATGATTTAGAGTCAAACTTTCTTTTTTTGAATCAATTGGGTTCACCCATTGAGATTGACTTAGAGTCAGCCGACACCGAGAATCCCATAGGAGAAGTTGAAGGTATACCTGATGAGCAGTTAGAACTTGTCATTAACCCACTACATGAAGTCACTAAGGTAAATCTACATAGTGGCAAAGTTCTACCTCCTGGGGTAGTACCTCAAGATAAGGGTAAGAAAGTCATTGGTTTCAGTGAGCAGATAGCCCCTCCATAGGATGTTCCACCTACGGATATGCTTGTGGAGGATCAAGCCAAGGTTGACTATAATGTCCTGACTCACCATAGAAAGTTGTCAGCTAAGCTAAGCATATATGATGCCCTTATCTTATCCAAAGAGATGAGGGAGCCTCTAATCAAGACCCTACTTGATCCTGAGATATGCTTAACTTAGCTGACCGGTACTAAAGAGGAGGCATGCCACTCGAAGGACATATTAGGAGTTACTTTAAATAATGAAGACTAACTTCTAGGGACACCCGAGCATAATCGCCCTCTTTATATTACAATGGATGTTGGCAGATACAGGTTGTCCAGAGTTCTAGTTGACCCAAAAGTATCAATCAATATTATGAGTTGAAGAACCCTTGCTTACTTGAGGATCGACATCTCTAAACTCTAAAAAAAGGATGATGTTGAGAGGATTCAATGAACCAGGTGAGAGGGACTTAGGCTCCATAGTGTTTCCCTTGGAGGTAGATGATTGGAAGACTGAAGCTAAGCTTCGCATCTTAGACTTAGATACATCTTTTAATACTTTGCTTTGGAGACCATGGAAATATAAAAACAACATGGTCACATCCTTTCTACATCAGTGTATAAAGTTTGTGAGAGGTGGGATCGCCTACTGTGTCAAAGGAGATCTTAAACCATTTTCAGTTCATAAGGTCGGCATATATGAGGATACGGCCTACTACCTCCCTCAAAATCAACAAGTCTATTCCCACAAACTTGACCAAAGTTTGAAAATAAATAAATAAAAAGATAAAGATAAAGAAATAAAAAAAATGAAAGAAAAGAGAAAGAAAATGAAAATAAAAATAAAAGGGAGCGAGAAATAGACTTGGAGGAGGTAGTGGAGCCCAACATTAAATTCCACCCATAGTTCACTACTCCATTCGAACATATGGGTATAATGACCCAACCTCCACCAAGTAGAGGAAGAGGACAATGATGAAGATCGGTAATCCAATAGAAGATATGTCCCCATTACCAGGAGTACACCGTTAATCCATACAGACTTAGAATCCAGTTCAGAGGATGAGTCCTATATAGTTAGTGCTCCAGCCAGCTCTTCTCAGCAACAGATTCCCTTAGAGGAGACATTTAAGCTAGATAGTGATGAAGATCGGGCTCCAAAGTAAAGCATATCCAAGCCTATATGTGAAACAGTTATGCATCAATTGCGAGTCTTAGCTCTAACCCCACTTTTCTCATAAAAAATTGAGGGTTTGGTATTTAAAGAATCCCCCAACTCATCCACAGATGTAAAGACTCAGAGGTTCTTTCTAGGAGCATCATCCTTAAGTCAAGAAGTTGATGTAGAACTTGAGGATGATTCATATAAAGATTTAATAGGATTGCCTTTTAATTGATACTCATCGTGTGTTCTAAATTTGGCAAAGAAATGATTGATTCCATATGCTTGGTCTAAACATAGTTCAAATTACTTCAATAGGTTATGGGACAACAAACACAGGCATTCTCAATCAAGACCAAGACTAAGATTTGGTATAATGGGTCCAGTCGATGATGATGGTTATTGCTTAGTCATCACCAATCATTTAGAATTTGATAGGTTCTTTTCAAATTACATTAACTCATATGAGAAAGTGTGCTTAGAAACTTCAGATGATCCAAATAATTTTAAAGTCAAAGATGCACTGCCAGAGTTCAAAGAGGAGATCAGGTCAACCATCGACGAGCTCAAGGAGATCAACTTAGAAACTAAAGATAATCCATGTCTGCATTACATTAGCTCCTTTTTGAATGAAATTAAAACTAATGACTTAGTTAGGCTATTGACTGAGTTTAAAGATTGCTTCATATAGAGTTATGAAGAGATGCCCAGTTTATCTCCTGGCATGGCAGTCCATAAACTAGTAATAGGCCTGTGTTAATCCTATCAAGCAAGCTCCTAGGCGCATGTGATTAGACATTGAATAATAGGTCACTTCTGAAATCAAGAAACTGATCGATGTTGGTTTCATCTGGGAAGAAAAATACCCTACCTGGTTGGCCAGTGTCATCCTAATTAAGAAGAATAATTATCAAACTTGCATATGCATCAATTTTAGGGACTTAAACAAGGCATGTCCAAAAGATGAATTTCCACTACCATATACTAGAACTAATGGTGGACATTGCCTCATCTCACATAGTCTTCTCTTTCATTGATGGTTCATCTAGATATAACCAAATAAAGATGGCCCCTGAATATGAGAAAAATACTACTTTTTGAACCTCGGTCAGAATCTATTATTATAAGGTCATACCTTTCAGCCTTAAAAATACTGGTGCTACATACTAGTGGTCCATGACTTGAATCTTTGGTGAACTCATTCATCATCAAGTTGAGTGCTATATCGATGATCTCATAGTCAAAAGTAAAGAAATGGAAGACTATCTCTTTGACTTGAGAGGTGTTTTCAAATGGTTAAGACAATTTAACCTCAAAATGAATCCCCTTAAGTTTGCATTCAGAGAAGCTTCAAGGAAATTTCTTGGGTTTGTTGTCCTACACCATAGAATCGAGATCGATCCAGAGAAGATCAAGGTGATATTATAAATATCACCCCCTAAAAGTTTAACTCAACTCAGATCATTTCAAGAGTGATTAGTGTATCTCAGATGCTTTATATCCAACTTATTGGGAAGAGGTTAACCATTTTTAATACTTGTCAAAAATGATGCCAAGTTCAACTAGGATGATAAGTGTCAGCATGCCTTCGAAGATATCAAGCACTACCTGATGATGCCACTAGTTCTAGCAATCCTATCCCAAGCAAGCTGCTCATACTTTATACTGCTGCATTAGATGACTCCCTTGGCGCTTGTTGGCTCAAGCCAACGATGAAGGGAAAGAAAATACTCTCTATTATCTCAGCCGTCATCTAATCCCTACTGAAGCAAACGATCCACCCATTCAGAAACATAGCCTAGCTTTAATCTTCCCATCCCAAAAGCTCGGGACTATATGCTTTTTCATAAGGTGAACTTAATCTCTAGGATCAATCCACTGTAATATCTCATGACACGACTGATGCTATCCGAATGGTTGGCACATTGGTCCATGATTTTATCATAGTTTGACATTAATTTTGTACCCTTTCTTACGATGAAAGGATAAGAACTAGCAATTTCTTTGCATCACACTCACTTCTTGCTGACTCTCCTCTAAGTGATGACATCCCTGATGAAGAAATCATGAACTTAGGGTACACTAGCATTCACTACTGGGAGATATACTTTGATGGTGTGGCTTCCTCTCAAAGAGGAGAAGAACCACAATCTACTACTCTAGAGAAGGCAGGGGTAGGAATAGTTCTCCTGACTCTAGACCGTGATGTGAGGAGATTCTCATATCACATGTCCAATCCTTTTACAAATAATGAAGTCGAATATGAGGCTTTGATTACTGGCCTAGAGTTAGTCATTACTCTAAGCATTCAGAACATCAACATCTTTGAGGATTCTTAGTTAGTCATCAATCAAATTATTGGGTCCTATAAGGTTCTAACACCCAAGCTCCATCACTACCATATGTTCATTATGGAGTTGTTAGCCCAAATCCTAGAGGTTATCATTTACAAGATTCCTTGAGAAGAAAATACCATAGTGGATGCTTTAGCCAAACTTGTCGAGGAGTTGGCATATCTAGAAGATGAGTCTATATCAATAAAGGTCCAAAATAGACAAGTCTTGTCCCTTATTGATACTAAAATTATCAAGAGATACTCTTTTAAAGGGGAGATTATCATTGCTAAAAAGGACGATGAGTCGGATTGGAGGAAACCATTCATGGATTACCTAAATATAGCCAAACTACCTTAAGAGAAGTCCCTAGCACATTAATTAAAGTAGAAAGCACTTTCCTATGCTCAAGTGGATGCAACCTTGTACTGGAGCTCCTTCGATCATATATGGTTATGCTGTTTAGACAAACATGAAGCCCATAAGATCATGACTGAGGTACACTCAGGATTATGCGAAGCACACCAATCCAGTCCAAAGATGAAAGCCAAGATCAAAAGACTAGAATACTACTGGCCCTCGATGATTACAGATTGCATGAACGTAGCTAGGTGATGCCACTAGTGTCAGATACCCGGTGTGGTCCTCCACCAACCACCCAACATTTTACACCCTATATTTGCCTCATGGCCATTCGAGTGTTGGGATACTGACATAGTGGGTCCAATTGATCTTCCTTCCTCCAAGAGTCATCGGTTCATCCTAGCTGCCACCGACTACTTTTACAAGTGGGCAAAGGCGATTTCGCTCAGAGAGGTCACAACTCAGCATGTGCTCCAGTTTTTCAAAAACCATATCGTATATAGGTTTGGGGTGCCTCGACAAACTATATCTGATAATGGTATTGCATTTGAGAGCACCAAGATCAACAGTTTTGCCCAGAGACATAGCATAGATTGGAGATATTCTACTATCTACTACCTAAGGGAAAATGGCTTGGCAGAAGCCTTCAACAAAAACTCTCATCTAAATATTAAAGAAGATGCTTGATGACAATAAGCGACAATGGCATGAGCAATTAGTTGAAACTTTGTGGGCCTACCGCACCACATATAAAACTCCAATGCAATCTACCCCTTTCTTCTTAGTGTATGGGTCTAAAGCTATTTTATCTTTAGAAGTCCAATTCCTGTCACTAAGGATAGCTGTGGGTAGGAAGATCACAATTAAGGAGAATGTTAAGTTGCGGTTAGTAGAGCTTGAAGGTTTGGAGGAGAGATGCTTACGATGCCAGAACCTTGAGTTGTACAAAGCCAAAATGATTTTGGCTCACAAAAAGTTGGTCTATTCTAGATCTTTTCAAGTAGAAGAGCTTGTTCGAGTTCCAAGGGGATCGATTGTTGCCCTTTGCAAGATGGGTGGTAAGTCTGAACTCACTTAGGAAGGCCCTTTTGACATAGAGAAGGTCTATCAAGGCGGATCTTATCAGCTTATTAATCATAAAGAAAAGTGTCATATGCTGCCAATCAACAGGCTCTATTTATAAAAATATTATCACTAAATCCATGTCTGAAGATCTTTATCATCAATGAAAAACTCCTTTTCAGATTCAATCTCTTCCATTTTGAATGCATTCTTTGTTTGCAATTCCTCCATGATGTGTTTAAGGCAGGTGTAAGAGAACCCAAGCGACATCTTATCCTTCATCAACACAACACAAACATAAACTACACACAAACACATAAAACAAATACACATCTTTTGTCTCGGGCTACTTTGAGTTGGGATAACGCCTCCAATGGCACTCACTCATTAGCAGCTCTAGATCGGGCTGACGTGCTACCCTGCTAGTGTGTCACCATAGTGGTCTTCTTATTTTGGAGGATGTAAGTCAGCTACGCTTTTCTTCTTTACTTGGCCAATGCACACCAATGAGCATCTTGTTAATATGGTAGGCCTTACTATGCAATCGGTAAGCTACCATCACATCGACTTTTGTTTAAGAGGATGTAAGTCTTTTACACCTTCTTCTTAAACTAGCCATTGTGAACTAACTATGGTATATTGGGAGTCCCAGTTTCCTCCTTTCGACTACTTCAAGTATGGGTCCAGTCCTTCTTTGTGACTCCCAACTTAGTAGTCGCCCTTAGATCAAGTTTGATCTGTTGTGCCATCAATGAGTCACCCTAGTGGTTGCTCCTTGCTTTGGAAGATGTAAGTCTGCTACACAATCTTTTTAGCACAACCATTGCTCATTGATGGACACTCCTAGGTCGGATAGCACCTGTCGAGCCGACGACATACTATCCCGATGATCAGTTCTATTTTAGGGGAATGTAAGTCTACACATCTTTTTCCTAGACTGATTATCTCAGACTAAAAGGCACCTTATGTTGGTTGGTATTTGCTATGCTGACAGTGACTTACCCGGTGGATACGCCACTCTTGGCAGATGTAAGACTGTTATGCCTTCTCCTTGAGTTGGCCACTGTATACCTACAGGCATTATTTTCTTTAGGGTCCAGGATACACCCCTAGAGGCACCTCCCCTATGGGAACCCTATTTGGATCAAATCCTTTGTGACCCCATTTAGACACTACTCGGGTTACTCTTGGATTTGACAGTCCCCCTTTCCTAGTAACCACCCATTTGGTTGGAGATTTTGTTCCACAAATGCGTAGATTCTTCCTTGGTCTAGTAAATCTGATATAAGTCAAGGCTGACATAGCCCCTTCTCAGTGTGGTCTCTCACACACCAACATGGTCCATAATAACAAATAAACAAAATATATATATTTGCTTGTGGATTAGAAGAATACCCTAGTGGCACCTTTCCCAAACAGGCATCATATCTTTCGGGCAGTGTCAGCAAAACTCCCTATAGGAATCATTTGACTACTTTTGAGTTGAGATAAGTCCCAATGGAACTCTTTCAGTAGTCACCCTTAGGTCAAGTTTAACTTGTTGTGGCACCAACAAGTCACCCCGGCGGTCGTTCTTCACTTTGGAAGATGTAAGTCTGCTACACATTCTTTTTGGCATGACCATTGCACATCGATGGGCAGCCCTAGGTCGGGTTCGATCTGATGTACATCAATGGGTCACCCCAGTGGCTAGTCCCTATATAAGAAGATGTAAGTCTGCTACGCCTTCTTCTTAGCACAGTCGTTGCACACCAAAAGGCACCCCTTATGTTGGATAGTCCTACCTTGCGGTTGGTAGACTACCCCTTTGGATCGATAAATCTGAGATAGGCCAAGCCTGACATAGCCCCTTTTTAATGGGATCCATCGCACACCGACATGGTCCATCAAATTAAAATAAAATTAATCTTGACTACTCTTGAGCTGACATAAGTCCTCAGCGGCATTCACTTAGTAATTGCCTTAGGTCGGGTTTGATTTATTACACCATCAACAGGTCACCCCAACGGTTGTTCCTCGCTGTGGAAGATGTAAGTCTGTTATGCTTTCTCCTTAGCACAATTGTTGCATAATGAAAGGCACCCCATAGGTCAGATAGTCCTACCTTGTGGCTTGTAGACTATCCATTTAGACTTGTAAATCTGAGATAGGTCAAGGCTAACATAAACCCTTCTTAGTGGGTCCATCACACACCAACAGGGTCCACAACATTACAAACCAAATTAAATCAAATCAAATCAAATTAAAATCATATTAAATCAAATCAAATTAAAATGAAATTAATTTTGATAGCTCTTGAGTTGAGATAAGATTCCCAGCAACACTCTCCTAGTAATCGCCTTAGGTCGAGTTTGATTTATTGTGCATCCAACAGATCACCCTAATGAATTTTCCCTACTTTTGAAGATGTAAGTCTGCTACGCTTTCTTCTTAACACAGTCATTACACATCAAAAGGCAACCCTTAGGTCAGATAGCCCTACCTTATGGCAGGTGGACCCCTTTGGACTTATAAATCTAAGATATCCAAGGCCTTCGTTGATCCTTCTTAGTCGACCCATCTCACACTGACAAGGTTCATAACAAACCAAATTCAAAATTAACCTCCTTAGTGGAGTCAAATTAAACATATCAAACAAACCAAACTTCTCCCCATCGATGCACAAATTAAATTAGTCACCCTAGTGGAGCCTAAAATAAAATCTAAATATAATAAATTTAACCAAGCTTTTATCCCCAATGAATATGCCCTCAATTAAACCATCCTCCCCAGTGGAGCCATAACAAATTAAACCAATCTCCCCAGTGGAGTCTAATCAAATAAATCCAACCAAACTTTTATCCCTAGTGGATACATCACCAAACGAATCTATGAAATCAAACTCTTATCCCTAGCGAATAGCTCAAACCTACTTCCCTAGTGGAAGGTTCATATTTCCAATCCCTAATGGATTCGAGCCCATATCCCTAGCAGATATGCCTCCACATCAATTAAGACAAAATAAATTAAAGTTAATTCAATCTTGATCCCCCATGAATTATAGATTCTTATCCCCTGCGGATCTCCTTCCCATAAATCATATTCATAATCAAACTCAAATCCATATCCCCAGCGGATTGCTTGAACCTGCTTCCCTAGTGGAAGGTTCATGTACTCAATCCCCAGCAGATTCCTTCTGGCTCTGTTATGCCCTTGGCATAAAGAGGGTTGCATTGTACTAAGATATCCACCTTTTGGGTTTATGTATCGATCATTTTCATTAGCACTTCCATTCCTCTGGACATTATTGATCATCTCGGTCAACGCCAATATTTGCGTTGTGACTTGTCTTACACTATTGCCTTTTGACCTCACTTTGGAGTGGGTTCTCAATCTTCCTTTTAGACTAAAGAATCTTCTAGACACTAAGACTTCCTTAGTCATATGACACTTCTAGCACTTAGGTGAACACTTAACTTAAGCCTAGAGATTTAGAAGGTTAATCACAAGATTAAGCTATGTGTTAGAACTTTAGGAAAATTCACCTACCCTACCCTATAGCCAATACACAATCCTTGTTCACCCTCTCAAAACTAAATATCAAATTCAATTCAAAATACCAAATTCAAATCCATAGCCAATTTCCAAACCAAATCAAATTAATATAAGCCCTATGATTTTATCTTATGGACCTAACCTTAGTTAGAGCCAAATCAATCCAAACTCAATTGATTTTTTTTCTCATGAATAAATTATTCCTTCAATTATCTTCCCAAATATAAATCAAATCTACAATAAAATAATCAAAACCAAATCAAACTAAATAAAAAGTCCAAAACTGACCTATATCAACCAACCCCATGAACTTAGCCAAGTTTTTTCATTCCAAACCCAAATTCAGTTGATTTTCTCATAAAGCAATTATACCTTCAATCACCACTCCAAACATAAATGACACTTACAATCATCAAGCCAAATCAAAATTAACCCAACTTGAACCCAACTTAGCCCATTTGACTTGAAATTTTCAAATGAACCAAAACTCATTTGAACTCAAACCAATTACAATTGGATTTACATATCAATCGCAAATCCATCTATAATCTCAACTAAATCAAACTCAACCCAAAATCAAGCCAACTAAATCCAACTAATTCACTTGACCCAAAGTGGCCAATTTGACTTACATGAAACAAAATCCAAATCATAATGAATTAAGCCATTCCAAACTTCATGACATGATTGTTGATGATCCTAGGTTGATCAATTATCATAAATTAGGTCAAACCAAATCAACCTAGCCCTTTTACCAAGTTAACCATTTAATCCATATAAGCCTATACTAGTAAAATAGCAACCTAAGTCAAATCTATTGAAACCCATGATTCATACCAACCCAAAATCAACACTTGAACATGACTTGACCTTGAATTGAGCCAAACCTAACCCAATTGACCCTCTTGACCCAAGTTGACCCAAATTAACCTAAATGGCCAAGATGGGTCAAATCAAAATCTAAACCAAATTGATTACAACCAATGACTCAAGTTCATTCCAAATTAACTATTAAACTTGACCAAAGCCTCAATTGAGCCTAATTAACCCACTGAACCCAAATGACCCATTGAACCCAACTTGACCTAATAGGTCAAACCAACCTAAAACCCAATGAAATACAAATTGAACTAAACCAAAGCCTACAACACATTCCTAATAATCAACCAAACCCAAGCCAAGCCATGACCCAAGCCAATTTGGCCAATTTGGTCAAATTGGTCAACTTGACCCATTTCACCCAAAAAATTCAAATGAACCAAAATCAAATCTAACCCAAATTAAACCAAATTAATGAACCAAAATACTTCAAATCATCATTTGAACTTGACCAAAGTCACAATTAAGCCTAATTGATCTACTATACCCAAATGACCTATTGAACCCAACTTGACTTAAAGGGTCAAACCAACCTAAAACACAATCAAACCCAAATTGAACTCGGCCAAAGCCTATAACACATTTCCAATGATCAACCAAACCCAAGCTAATTTGGCCAATTAGGTCAAATTTATCAACTTGACCCATTTGACCCAAACAAATTCAAATGAACCAAAATTAAATCTAAACCAAATTAAACCAAACTAATGACACCAACAAATCCAAAATGATCATATGTACTTGACCCAACCCTTGATTTGACCCAATTTGATCAATTATTCAACTTAACCCGATTTTACCCAATTTGACCAAAATTAGTGAAATTGAGTCAAATTGAACCTAATGAACTCCAAATGACTTAAAATTTAGCCCAACTCACTTTTGACTCATTTTAAATCTACCCAAATTAAATCTAATGCCAAATAACCATTCTACCCTTTGGTCTAGGGTATCACATGTGACAAATCACTTAAGTAAGTGGTCATTTCCATTCCTTGGCCACTTTGCACCCTCCCAATGGTCCACCTAGGCACCTAAGATACTGCCCAACCTAACTCAAGAGGTGGTTGGGTTGGCATGACTCATGGGGAGGTGAATTCATCTCACCTCTCTCATTATAGCCAAACTAAGC
Source organism: Cymbidium sinense (assembly GCA_021442155.1). Classification (NCBI taxonomy): domain Eukaryota; kingdom Viridiplantae; phylum Streptophyta; class Magnoliopsida; order Asparagales; family Orchidaceae; genus Cymbidium; species Cymbidium sinense. The sequence goes on from CM038222.1 coordinate 139,305,908, forward strand.
CACCTAGGATGATTCTCTGCCATTCCTAACCACCACCACTTATAGGACATCCACTAGGAGCCAAAAATTCACCATTACTAGGGATTTTTGGCCCCCTTTATGAAAAGAAAAAGAGAGGCCTCTAAAGGACATCTTCTACCATTGCACATACTCCAGGAGCCCCTCCAAGCAACAAGACTCCTTTCCTCACTTCCTTTGGGCTAAAAGAACACCAAAAATTGAGCGGGTTCTAGAAAAGAGGCGGTAGCCATTGATAGATACAACATTCTAAGGGGAGGCAAGGGTCTAGATTCATCCCAAGGCTTCATCTCACATCCAGGTTCGCCAGAAACCATCCCCAATAAGGTAATTTTCAAATTTTTTAGCCAGCCACATGTTCCTTTGTTTGTGATAATGTTTGATTGATTTTAGAAATTTCCATTATATATTCCCTGTATCTTTCATTTTATATGACCCCCGTGCAAAAATAGGAGGTTTTTATGAGAATCGATGTGAAATTGAGCCTAAAATGGACTCCCGGTATTCATTTTTTATGTTTCAGACATTTTTTTTGTTCGGTCAGTCCGCTGGGAGGAAGAAGACCCACCAGTCATCTGATCGCACTTCAATAGGGATGGATGGCTGAGATTAGAGTAGATCCCGCTTGATTTCAGCCCACTAGATTGCGGATTCAATCTGAAGCGTTAAATCTACAATTGAATGGTCTGATCGAAACTCACCATTTCCCGTACAAAGGTCCACGCGGCACTGCGTGCCCAATTAGGCACTAACACGCGGAGCCACGGAACCCAATTGCACGGTACCCTATGGAAACGCATGGTCTAGTTAGTGTCACATGGCACTGATTGGGCTGAGTAGAAAAATTGATATTTTTTATTTTTAAAACTATTCAAATTTTTTAAAACTTAAAAATTTTATAAAAACAAAATATTCAACAAAAAATTACAAATAAGGGCTCGTTGGATTCGACTTACCAAGAGGAATCCAACAAGCTCAAAATCACCAATTTCTATTAGGTATTTTGAGCTTAATTTAGGTTTTACTTAAAATCAAATTTCATTAATTAAACTAGAAATACACTTCAGATTGATCCGAAATTTTTATGGATTGAAATTGATGTAAAAATACACCTACCATAGAAAATTTTAAGCCAAAAGAATTTTTGGATTGAGAGATATTGAATTTTAAAGCTCAAATAGTCTATTTTAGTTGAATAAATTAATAGACTTTATAAAAATTATGAAAAATTATTTAAATCGGATGAAACTTTAAAAAATTAATATATATCATAGAAAAATCATAAAATGCAAATAAATATTCATTTTGAAGGTATTTTAGAGGAGATTAAATTAAATTTGATTCAAAATAATTTTGAACAGTGATTATGGCTTAATTAAAGTTTAAATGAAAACCTAATCAGCATAATTAAGCCATAATTATTTAAGTAATTAATCCTAAACTTTATGTGTTAGTTTAATGAGATGATCTCTACCTCTTATAATTTTTTTGGGATTTATTGCTTGGTTAATTAGAAGAATTGATCATTGAAGCCCTAATTACTCTCTTAATCTACTTAATGACTAATTAACATGCTAAATAGTAACAAATTAATTAATTTAACTCACTAATCAATGTCTAATAGTGAGTGGACATGAGGAGTAAGGTTAGGACCTCTTTTCTAGCTTCTACTCCTAAGTCCATTTCATTTTGAGAGAAAGTTAATTAATATGAAGATTAATTAAGGGTTAATTAACTAATTAAATGAACCTAAATTTAGGATTAATTAAATAATTTAATAAGCCATTCACTAAAGATAACTAAATCAAATTAACTAACTTTACAAAGTGGCTTAAAGTAGGGATGAAAGAGGGTAATCCTCTTTCTTCTCTTAATAGCACTTAGATGCTAAAATTAAAATTCTCAATTCAATTAAATAACTTGAAGTGAAATCATCCTTTATGATTAAATTTAATCTCTTTCACACTTAGAAAAACATAACCTTAATGCCTAGTAAGACATACCACACAAGCCTTAACACACACATTAGAGCTAAGTCACCACTTCTAGTCCTAAGTTATGATGGTGTATGTTTGTTGTATATTTTGTTTTGTGATGTGATATTTTAGACAAGATGTTAGGGTGTATGCTTTGTAGACTAGATGGTAGGCCGTGATTAGCCTAATCATATTTTTTCAGGGGATTATGCTTAAGGGGCCATTAAAAATAAATATAAATGCTCTCTTTGCAGGTTGCTTAAGCCATTAAGCATAATCTAAGTTAAGATAGGTGGGCTTGGTTACCCATGTGTAGGGTGCTAAGTCCAAATTATGATATAACTGCTTGGGATTGTATGTGTGTTTAGCTAACCATTATTTTGTTGGTGTAGTTAGATTTACTTTCTTTATTTTCAATATAATTTTACAATAGAAATTAGGATTATTGCTATGTGAGATTAGGATGAGCAGTGGCTAGAAAGCTTTGTCTTAGGAGGCCCTATAATTATTTTGAAGCAAGCACATCCAAATCAAGAGAAGGATGAAATGAAGGAGACATGAAGACATGAAGCCTTGAAGATACACCATAGAATTTATTAATTTATAAAATATAATTATTCTTTCATATTCCAAGTTGTATAAGGGTAAAGCTCAGCAACCCACATTTTCTCTTTCGGGTTGTACGGCGGTACCTGATCGCACTAGCCTGTTATTCTTTTATGGTAGCTATAAAAATGTTTGATGATTTGTTTAGCTTATGCATTAGAAATAGCATATTTTTCTTAGCTTCTTATGATTGATGCTTTAATATGTGGCCTGGATGTGATTAGGCTCTTAGGGAAAAATAAAATTTTCTATCTAACAAATAACTCATAACCAAAAAATTTCTACAACTCATAACCTCACATTAAAGCCTAAATTATAAATCAAGGCAAATAAAAAATTTAGCAACCCCTTAGCTTTATGCTGTATGTCAAATGTCATGCATGCATCTTAAGTCACTCTTGCAAAATGAGGGCCTCCGTCCTTACATGCATAGGGACCGCTTGACCCATGAGAGAAACCCCTACTGATGGAGCTTCACCCTCTTTATCTTTTGATTTGGCCCATTACTCATTTCATCATGCATTTAGGCATATAAAAATTCTAAAGCTTTTGCCCAAATGAAGCATCAAAAATTAAATAAAATTTTAAAAGATTTTGCATTTGTAGATTAAGTCATTATTCATATCACTCATGCTCTAGTCTCTTAGGGAGCAGGTTTAAAGACCTTAGCCTCTTTCTAAATAAACAATAGCCTAACTATCTTGTAAATTCATAAGATAGGACTACATTATTTTAAAATCATAGAAGAAGTTAGCTGACAGCCACTCCAGGCAATTATAAGTTTAGAAGTTGGACAGTTTATCCCGCTTATGGAGGTAAACCCTTACGTCAACTTGTCGCTTAGATTTAGGCCATACTTTAGCTCTTACTAAAGCTCCCAAGATTTAGGATCTGAGGTAGCTATTTCATTCGGGCTACAAGCATAAATCCTCACCTATTAAGCATTTTCACAACTTTGTGTTGGTGGATTATAAGCCCTCGAAATCTACTAAAACTCAACTCAAATAAATAATTCTCTTTAACTTCAAACATATAAAGCCTCACCATAAGATAGAATTGAGCACTTACCAGGCTTCCTAGTATCATGAGTATTCCCTACTTTTTTTTATGCTTCCAAAATAAGTCTCTCCATTTGAACTTTTTCACTTGATTTTCTAACATATCCAATTTATTGATAGTCTAGCCTTGAAATCTTTAGAGACCCTAATTGTCTTCATACATCAGTTCTTTATTGAATGAAACTAAAACAAAAGACTTAGTTAGGCTACTCATTGAGTTTAAGAACTTCTTTGCATTGAGTTATGAAGAGATGTTCGGATTGGCCTCTAATGTAGCGGTCCATAAACTAATAATACAATCTGATGCTAGCCCTATCAAGCAAGCTCCTAGAATGCAATTAGACATTGAACAACAGGTCATTTCTAAGGTCAAGAAATTGATCGATGCTAGTTTCATCCGGGAGGGAAATACCCCACCTGGTTGGCTAGTGTCATCCCAGTTAAGAAGAAGAATGGTTAAATTCATATATGCATTGATTTTAGGGATCTAAATAAGGAATCCTATAATGGACCTAATCACCTAATAAGGACTCCTAAGGATAATGGGTCTTCGAATGTACCAGATATCTTTCCCATACTTTACATGAAAAACTAAAGCAAGATTTATTTTAAATTGGGTTCATTAAGTTTCCTATGGAGGCAAGCCCCCATAGTTAATTACATCCTAAGGAATGAGATTCCTTAAGAATACTCTCGATTAAGGTAAATGATCATTGTCTCCAAAGATTTCAAATATAGGGCTATCAACAAATTAATTATTTTTTTGAAAAATCAAGTGGGATTGATCAAAAGGAGGGAGTTATTATTGAAACCAAATGAGATGAGTAAGATGCTCATGATACTAGGAAGCCTAGTGAGCATCCCAAACTATCCTATGGTTGGGCTTTATATTTTTGAAATTTGAAGATGATTATATATTTGAGTTGAATTTTTATTATAAATCTAGGGTTTATAATTTTATAATGCAAGATCTTGGAAATGCCTAAGGGGTGAGGATTTATGCTTGTAGCCCGCAAAGGAAAACAGTAACCTTAGATCCTAAGTCTAGGGAACTTTGGAAAGGGCCAAAGCATGACCTAAATCTAAAGAGAAAATGGGTATATGATCTACCTCCACAAGAGAGAATAAATCACCCAACTATTGAACTTACAACCACCTAGGGGTGGCCACAAACTAACTCCTCCTACAATTTTAAATACATGTAAGCAAGTCTTATGCTTTGGAAGCTGGCTAAGTTATTATTTATTTAGAAAGGATACTAAGTCCTTAAACACACTCCCTAAGAGACTAGATCATGAAGGGCATAAATAATGACTTAAATCTAATGCAAATTTTTTAAATTTTATTTTGATTTTTGGGCATTATTATTTGACACAGGCTATGGGATTTCATATGCCTAATGCATGAGAAATTGGTTATGGGCCAAAATTAGAAAGAAGGAGGTGTGTTTCCACCATAGCTCTCAAAGGTCAAGCCATTTTCTCTGGAAAAGGTGGAAGCCTTCCATTAGCAAGAGTGAAGCAATATGATTTTATGCATGATATAAGACATACAACATCCAGCTAAGAGGCTGCTAAATCTTTTATCATCTTGATTTATGTCATAGGCTTTAGGTGAGGTTATAGTTATTTAATTTAATTTTGAGTTGATTAATTGGGTAGAAATTTTATTTTTTTCTAAGAGTCTAATCGCATCCAGTCATTCAATAACCATCAAGTAATTAAGAAACTAGAAAAATCATGCCATCCTAATTGCATAATCATAAACAAAACATCAATCAATTTATAAAATTAGCACAAAAGAATAAGAGGCTAATGTGGTTGGGCTCCACCGCACAAACCCAAAAAAATGTGAGTAGCCGAGCTCTACCCTTATACAACCCAGATTATAAATGAGTAATTATAATTAAAAATAAAAATTCATGTTATGGGGGTCGTCATTCTTCATTTATTCATTTCTTTCTTTCTTCATTTGACTTGGGATGTAGTTTTCTCTAAGGCTTCACATGGTACATAAGACACGGTCTTATAACCAATGTTCATCTTAATTCTCCCATAACATTCATTCTAAATTTCAATTATAATATTTACATCAAAAAGGGAAGGATAAATCTAACTAAACCTGCAAAATAGAGATTAGATAAAGATACAACATAACCCAAGCAATTATATAAATAATTTGGACTTAGCACCCCACACATGGATAACCAAGTTCATTTGTCCTAATTTGGGTTATGCTTAGGGGAATAAGTAACCTGCACAGTAAAAATATTTATATTTTTCTTCCTGCACCCCTTAAGCATAATCCCTATAGAAAATATGATTAGGCTGAGATCACTCTATCATCTAGACTATGCACATGCACCCTAACATCTAGTCTAAAAATATTACATCACAAAATAAAATCAAGCATCAAACCATGTAGTGTCCTAACATAAAGCTAGAAATGGTGACTTAGCCTAATGAGTGTGGCATTTAAGGCTTGTGTGGCATATCTTAGCTAGGCTTTAAGGTTGAAACTTTCTAAGTGTGAAGGATTCAATTTAGAGGGTGGTTTCATTTTAAGTGATTTAGTTGATTTGTCAATTTTAATTGGTGATTTGATTTGGTTTGAATGAACCTACACTTAGTTACTAAATATTTTGAAGAGAAAAACAGAGAAGAGAACTTCTTTTTCATTCCTACCTTAAGTAATTTCTAAGGTAGCTTCATTAATGATTTTTCTTAAGTAAATATTTTATTATGTATTTTCATTAACCTTAAGTTTAGATTTAATCTAAATAGCCCTTTTCAATAAGAAAGGCATCTTAGGATTTGTTAAGGTGAATTACTATCACATAATACATAACCATTTATTTCTTTCCACCACGTATACCATGCATATGAATAATCCTAAGCATACCAATACATGCAATGCAAATTTTAGCACACCTTGATGATGAATGCTAAGAGATATGATTTGAAAATTTGGATATTCATTTGACGTATATTTTTATTATGTACAAAAGGGGGATTTCTCATCCATTAACATAATGCACATCCACATGTATAAAAGATATAAGTGAGTAAAGGGGCCTAATGCAATTGGCTCATAATTATTGATTAATTAAGCTAAAGACTTTAATTAAGTACTTTCATAACCATCCTACACATGTAGTTTGATTATAATTTCCTTTGAAGTCTCTTAGGTTATTGAACATTTAAGAATCTACCCAAGAATTGGATGATTAAGTTCTGGAATAATGTGGTTTTGAATTTGAATAATTGAATTAGTTAATGAAGTGATTAAGCCATTAATTAATTTGCAAATTAATTAAGTATTTATTCAAATGGAATAGACTTAGGGGACAAGATTGGAAAAGAAATCCTAATCTCATTCTCAAAGTTAATTCACTATTTTATGATGATTAACAAGCTTAATTAATAAATTTATCATTGTTTAATAGGTTAATTAATCATTTCTTTAATTATAAAAGTGATTAGGGGTGAAACAAGCAATCCCTCTAATTTATCCAACAATAAATTCCAAGAAAACCATGGGAGGCAGAGATCATCGGACTAACCAACCTTAGGAAATTTGGAATTAATTGCAAAAGTAATTAAGGAGTAATTAGCTTAATTATATTTTCAATAAAACCCAAATTGAGTGAAAATTACTGTTCAAAATCAATTGATTTTAATTTTATATTATTCTCTTTTGAATTATCTTTGAAATGAACTTGAGTTTGCATTTTTTTTTGGATTTTTCTACAATTAGTTATGAATTTAGGAAGTTTCATCATTAAAATTGGATTAATTAGAGCTAATTAAACTGCCTAATCCCATCGGGCCATGTGACAGCTGACGCAGCACAGTTTCCATGTGGCATGATGGGATAGGTTATTTAAGTTGTCACACCTGTTTACTGAGTAAGCCAACGGTGGACACGCTTTCTCCACAGGTCGTTCGATCTAAGATTGGACGGCCAGGATTAATCCTGTGATTTAGGCTTAAATCAGAGGGGGATCTATCATGATCTAATCATAACCATCTCTTCTAATCATGCAGAACAGACGGTAAGTGACCTATCTCCTCCGGAGAGGTGAGAGACGGATGTCGTCCGTCGATCGTCGGTCGATCCGAGCTCACCCAAGCTCGAATGGAGTTCAAACTCACCCCCACACCTTTGAGGAAGCACAAAAAATGTATATAATGGTCAAGATCTCAAGGGATGACACTTTCCTTCAAAAAAGACCAAGCAATTTTTCCTATGGCTATAGTTTTGAGCAATACCTCGTCGGAGGCTATCACCAGTGCTTCCAACGGAGGAGGTAGCTTTGTCTAGTAGAGATGAAGCCCTGTTGAAGGTATTGGATCTTGATTTAAAGTGGATGGCTCAGTTACTAAGCTCCCATTCAATGGCAATCAGGCTTGATCAAGGTGATGCTTCCCATGGCTTGGAGACTTGGGAAAGGACTTGGTTGAGCTCGATGAGGTCCACTGATGGTGCTTGCAAGGTGTTGACCTCATTTTTAGAATGAGTTCTCAACCCCTCCATCTTAGACATAGGACTCCTCTTAGACTTTAAGAGATCCTTAGTCCTAAGATACATCTAGTTATTAGATGGACACTCAACCTAACCTTATAGACTTAGAAGAGTTAGCCATAGGAGTAGGTCATGCCTTAGGGTTGTTCGGAAATCAGCCTACTCTATAGCATGAACCACTGTCCCTACTTCATTACTTCAAGTCAAACTCCAAATCAGATCAACATGAAACCTAAATCAATTTTAGCCTAATCGATTTTCTCCAAACTCAAATCAATGCCATAGGATTTAAACCCATGATTGAAACCCATGATTGAAATCCATGATTGAAACCAATGATTGAAATTCCAAATTCCAAATTTCCCTCCTAAGGACTTAGCAAAAAAATCATCTTCAAATCAATTTAAATTCATGAAATTTTCTCATAATTCATTTATATTCTCATTTATATTCACATATATAAATAAAATATAAATTCAAATCAATCAAAACAAATCCAAAATCCTTCTTAAGTCTTCAATCCTCTCTTAAGGACTTAGCCTAAAAATCATCTTCAAATCAATTCAAATTCATAAAATTTTCTCACAACTCATTTATATTCGCATTTATATTCACATATAAATGAAATATAAATTCAAATCAATCAAACTAAATCCAAAATTTGAGATCAATTCACAAACCTTTCCTAAGTTACCTTGATTTTCCCTTAAGGATTTAGCCTAGATCATGTTCAAATCACTTCAAACTCATCAAATTTTCTCATGACCCATATATATTCTCATTTATATTCACATATATAAATGAAATATAAATTTAAACAACCAAAACCAACTCCAAAATTTAAGTTCAAATTCAATCAAAATCTAACCTAAGCCTTTCAAGTCAAATTCTTGAACTTAGCCAAATCAACTTCAAATCAAGTGAAACTCTTGATTTTTCCTTCATGATTCAATCAAGCCTTCAATCATGAATCCAAATATAAATACTAACTTCAATTACTTAACCAAAACTCAATTCAAAAATCAAGCCAAAATCTATTTCATGTTCACCCTTTAAACCTAAAATTATCAGATGAATCAAACCCCATTTGACATCAAACCACTTGCAAATGGATTTATATTTCAATCATAAGTCCATATGTAAGTTCAATCAAACTCAAATCAAGCTTTGACCAAGCCATTTGATCCACTTAAGTTCACTTGACCCAAAGTGACCTAAAGTACCCTTATGAGCCAAATTCTAATCCTAACCAAATTAGATTGAATCAAACTCACCTAAGCCTTTCATCATGATCAACAAGCATCATGAGATGATTAAACACTCAAATTGGGTCAAATCAAGTCAAACCTAAGGGTTGACCAAGTCAACACTTAGCTAAAATGAAACCCAACATAGCCAAAATCCATCATAGGTCAAATTGATTGAAACCAATGATCTAAGTTCATCCATGATCAGTGTTTGAACTTGACCAAGTCAACATTTGAGCCAAACCTAGCCCAATTAGCTACTTGACCCAAGTTGACCCAACTTAATCTAAGAAGTTAAAATGTGTCAAAACTTGATCTAAGCTAAATTGATTGAAACCAATGGGTCAAGTAAATTCTAAATCACTTGTTGAACTTGACCAAAGCCTCAATCGGCCAACTAGACCTAACCTAGCCCAATTGACCTTGAACCCAATTTGACCTAAAGGGTCATATTGAGCCAAATTCAAACTTAACAAAAATTGATTGGAAACAAAGATACCAATCCATTTCATATGACTAAACAAACCTAAACCTACCATGACCTAGCTCAAATAGGTCAAATGGGTCAAATTGGTCAACTTGACCTATTTGACCTAAATGAAGTCATATGAACCAAATTCAAACCTAAACCAAATTGAATCAAACCAAAGTAACCAAAACATTTCAAATGGTCATATGAACTTGACCTAACTCTTGGTTTGACCCAATTTGACCACTTGGTCAACTTGACCCAAGTTGACCCATTTTGACCTAAATGAGTCAACATGAACCAAATCACATCAAACCAACTCCAAATTCATTGAAACTTGGGCAAACCTATTTTATTATCATATCAAACATACCCAAACTAAAATCAAGGTCAAATGACCACTTTACCCCTATACCATAGGGTAAATTTTGGCCAATTCCACTTGGAATTTCATCAAATCCTCTTCATACTCACTTGGCACTCTCCTAGTGGATCAAGTGAATACTAGGGAGGGTGGTGCACCCAACCCAATGGGTTTATGTCAGCCTAACCTAGTCCAATGGTCAAACTAACCACTCTCCTTGAAATGGCCACATGGGAATCATGCCTCCACTTATTTTGAGCACATGGGGAGTTCACATTCCCACTCCTCTAGCCAAACCAAACTTAATGACTCATCTAACAACCTAACAAACTCACTACATCAGGGCAATTGATCAAAAATGACATGGCAAACTTTGGTCATCCGATTGCCAAAGGGGGAGATATACTCCCCCTAATTCATTTCAAACTTAACATTCCTCATTTCGATTGAACTTTGGGAAGCCAAAGAAGCAATTCCTCAGCCTCTCCAAGCTTCCTAGAGTAATTTCAAAACTTCATTTCTCAATTTTCAGAGCTTAAAAATAGGGGACCTCCATTGAATAGCCAACTCACTCCACACTCAAAACTAGTGCAATTCCTTTTGCACACTCCCTCAGGGACCTCATTCGAGCTCACCCAAACTCTTTCCTAAGTTCCTAAAGCAAGGCAGAATCCATCTAGATCAAGATCGAGCTTAAGGCGAAGGGGAGTTGGTCTATAGAAGCATCCACTCAATCTCAAGAGCTCAAACCTTCAGCAAAGCTTCGCTCAACCAGACGAAGCTTCTCAAAAGGAATCGAGCGCCGGTGATCACCTTCGGTGAGTTTAGCTATTTTTTAAGCTTAATCTAGCTATGGTATGGAGCTTTCCGAAGTGAATGTTAATCGCATAGGATTTTGACCATTAAATGTGATCTAGGTTGCATGATGAAGGTGTGGGCTAAATTCTAGACCAATCCAAGCTCAATTAAGCTTGGATCATGGCCTTGAACATGGACGGTGTCCATGGCTCATAGAGAGCAGCGGGGTTGGATCTCTGGCCATCCATCTGCACATTTTAGATGGACAGCCGAGATTAAAATGTGTAATATATATATATATTTTCCTCCTTCAGATCCATGACTTTAATCTCAATCATCTGATCCTTGATCGGATGGTTGAGGAGAAAGCACGTAGCGCCACCACCACACGGTGCTACTATGTGACAGGTTAAATACCCAATCCCATCACACCACGTGTAAAGTGCATGCTGCATCAGCAGCACACGTGGCACCGATGGGATTAATAATATAATTAGGGATTTAATAAATGTTAATTAATCACCAAACCATCAAAAATCCATATCTAAGTGTAGAAAAATCAAAAAAAATATGAAATAAATTGCATATGAAAGATAATTGAACATAGAATATTATAAAAATAATTTCAATAGATTTTGAAAGGTATTTTTTTCTAAATTTTGGTTTTATTAAGAATGTTAATTTGCTAATTACCCTTTAATTAATCCTCTGATTAATCCTCTGATTAATCTCAAACTTTTTGTGCTTAATTATGGGATGACTACTGCCTCACCTAAATTTCTTAGGATTTATTGGTGGCTTAATTAAGAGAATTACTAGTTCATTCCTTAATTACTCTCTTAATGTAATTAATCTTAATTAAGAGTATAATTAGTGGTTTAACCCTCTGATTGAGTCAATTAAGTTTTGATTAAGTGAATGTGAGGTTTTGGAATAATTTTGGGATACTCTCCTTGATATATTCTCTAAACCCCCCTTTCTTCCTTAATCTATTCTTAATGGGTTAATTAATTAATAATTATATTTCATATTCTAAAACCTTCTAGAACTTAATTAATCTATCTTGGATAGAAGCTTAGGTGTTTAAGAGCCTAAGTACATTAAGGAAATCAAAATCCATTTCACATGTGTGAGAGGGGTTCTGAAATTACTTAAGTTAAACCCCTTAGTTTAATTAATCATTAATCATGAGCCAAATTGCATTAGGCCTTCTATTCCTAGGTGCATTGCAAATTTAAATTTATTGTGAGGTTTTATGTCATCTCATTGGCTCATAATTATTTGATTAAATATGCTAAGATGGTATATGTAAGGGGTAATTAATGTACTTAATTCATACCTTAACCTAATCAAAATATAAAATGGATCTAATCATCTAAAAATTGAACTTAAAGATCATACACCTGTGGGCATGGGTTAAGAACAGCAAACTCACCTTACATTTCTCAAATTAAATCAAACTCAAAATAAAGCCAAACCTTCTTTAAAAATAATTTTATTTGCTTTAAGCTTTCTTATTTCAAAAGTTTGTCTTTATGAATTAATTAGGGTGAATGTGTTTACATGTTTTCATCATTTTAGTTCCTTCCCAACATGCTAAATGTATATGTCATATGAATTTCATGCATTCATTCTTTTCAAAAATCAAAATGAAAGTGAAATATTTTCTTTTATGTCAAATTTTCATGTTTTGACTAAAATAGAAATATGAGTGGTTATTATCACTAATAAATCCAAATTATTTTCAAAATATATGAATCAATTACCAAAACTAAAAGTGTGTTACTTATATTTTATTTATGAGCTTGCATGTGAGTAAAATATAAGGATGTGCTTGGTGTAGTCTTCCTTCTCTCTCATTTATTATAGTTTTGAATAGGATTTGGTAAAGTGTTTAGTTCATTTAAAAATAATCTAAAACTTGCCTAATTCCATCTCTTATTCATTCCTATGCTAGTACTTAAGAAAGATATCTACACTTGTACATATAAATTGCATAAACAAAAATAAATCAACCAACACAAACTTTGGCATCCTTTCTTTACCATTCATTTCTTTTGTACATATGTTTGTATTTAATGAAAGTGATATATTAGTCTGGACAACCCCAGGGTTGCGAGGTTTTAAGTATCCCTAAGTAGGTCTTGTACCTTACGCCCCTAGTTAACAATGGTGTTGTACTCACTTTTGCCTTTCATGCATTCATGTGTGCATGTGAAAATTGGATAAGAGACCCTTTTTCTACTTAATGAAAATCATGCATCATAAGCATTCAAAGTTTCTTATGTAAACTACTAAGCATTTATTATAAAGTGTGCTAAACATTCTCATTTGTATGTATAAATATGCTTAGGATTCATCCATATGCATGTTATACATGTTGGGAAGGAAATGAAATGATATTTGTTTTGTAAATTTAGTTCACTTTACTTAATCTTAAGATACCTCTCTTTTTGAATAGGTTTTTTTAGAGTTTATCTAAACTTAGGATTAATTAAAATACATAATAAAATATTCACTAAACAAAACTAAACATAAATCCACTTTAGAAATTACATAAGGTAGGGAAAGAAAGAGAAGATCTCTTCTCTTTTCCCTCTCTTTAAAACTTAGTAATTAATTGTAGGATCCATTCAAACCAAATAAAAATACAAAATAAAGTCAACCCAAATCAGTAAAAATAACTTAAATGAAACCATACCCTAAGTTGAATACTTTCACATTTAGGAAATACAAACCCTAAATCCATATTTAAGCATACCACACAAACCTCCTAAAGCACACACATTTAGACTAAGTCACCACTTCTAGCTTTAGATTAGGGCGATGCCTGGTTTGATGTTTATTTTTATTTTAAAATATATGCTTTAGTCAAAATGTTAGGGTGAATGTGTGTAGAACAAATGATAGGATGATTTAGTCTAATCATTATTTTTAGTAGGGGAAAGTGCTTAAGGGGTGATGTAATAAATAAAAATATAAATGCTTTTATTGTGTAGGTGCTTATATCCCTAAGCATAATCCAATAGGACAAGTGGACTTAGTCAACCATATGTGGGGTGATAAGTCCAATATACATGCTTGGGATTTGTGTGGTTTCTTTAGCTAATCTCTATTTTGTAAGTGTTAGCTAGATTTACTTTTCCTTTTCATATAATTTTTGCAATTAAGATTTTAGAATGATTGTTATGGGGAATAGGATCAGCATTGGTCATAAGATCTCATCCTATGTACCATGTGAAGCCTTTGGAGCAACCATCTTCCAACCATCCAAAAGAAAGAACCAAATAAGAAAAGAAGAATGAAGAAATGAAGCTTGAAGACCCCCCATAACAATGAATTCCTTACTTAATTGTACTTAATTCATTTTTAATTTGGGTTGTATAAGGGTAGAGCTCAGTTACTCAATTTGTTTTCGAGTTTGTGCGGTGGTGCCCGACCACAAATGGCCTCTTATTCTTTTGCATTAGATTTATAAATTGATTTATGATTTGTTTAGCTTATGGATTAAGATGGCATCCTTTTCCTAGTTTCTTCCTTGCATGATGTATGGCCTGGATGTGGATTAGGCTCTTAGAGAAAAATAAATCTTCTACCAAATTTAATAATTAAAAATTAAAATAAATAACTCATAACCTCACTTAAAGCTTAGGTTAAAATCAAGATAAAAGAATTAGAAACCCCTTAACTGGATGAGTATTTTTTTTATAACATCATGAACAAATGCATATTATTATCACTCTTGATTGGAGGGCTTCCACCTTTGCCAAAAAAAATTGGCTTGACCTTTGAGAGCCATGGTGGAAATACACCTCCTTCCTTCTCGCTAATTTTGGCCAATAATCTTACTTCTCATGCATTAGGCATATGAATCCTATAAGCCTGAGTCAAATGATTATCCAAAAATGAAAATAACATGTAATATGATTTGCATTATATTTAGGTCATTTGAAGCATACCCTTACATGATCTAGTCTCTGTAGGGAGTGAGTTTAAGGACTTAGTCTCTTTCTAAATAAATAATAGCCTAACTATCTCGCATAATGCATATGACTTTCCTACATGAGTTTAAAATTGTAGAAGGAGTTAGTTGGCGGCCACCCCCAGGCGGTTGTAAGTCCAAGTAGTCGGGTGATTTGTCCTCTCTTGTGGAGGAAAACCAAATACCCATTATCGCCTAAGATTTAGGTCATTCTTTTGACCCTCGCCAAAGCTCCCTAGATTTAGATTCTGAGATTACTTCTCCTATCCATGAGCCATAAGCATAAATCATGGCCTCTTAGGCATTTTCATAACCTTGTATTGTGAAATTGTAAGCCCTAAACTTCTAATAAAAAGTCAACTCAAATGAATAATTCAATTTTAAAAATATAAAGCCTAACCATAGGATAGTTTGAGATGTTCGCTAGGTTTCCTAGCATCATAAGAATTTTCTACTTATCTTCCTTTGGCTTTGATAATAACTCCCTCTCTTTGATCAATCCCATTTGATATTCCAAAATAAACTAATCAATTGATAGTCCTACCTATTGAAATCTTTAGAGACAATAATCATTTACCTAAATCAAGAGTATTCCTGAGGGATCTCATTTCTTAGGATGTAATTAACTATGGGGGCTTGCCCCTCTAAGGAACTGAACGAACCTGATTTAAAATAAATCCAACTTTACTTTTCCATGTAAAGTAGGAAAGAATCGTTGGTACACATGCAGACTCATTATCCTTAGCAGTCCTTGTTGAGGTGGTTAGGTCCATTATAGGGTGGTGACTTCTATCTTTAGAGATAGTACACCTCTCCTCAATGTTATACCTGATCACCCTCAATAAGAATATTTGCAGATCTACGTGGTGTCAAAAATGCATAAAAGGGAGATGTATATTTCTATCTTCATTTTATCCCGCATAGAGTGAAGATGGAAGTATTTATTATCCTTTAGAAATTCTTATAAAAATTGCACCACACAAGGTTAATTTGGTTTTGATGGAGAATTAAATGAGTTGGGATTTGGATTGACCTCCCCTATTTTAGCTTTGAGCCAAATCGAGAAGGAGAAATCAATGGAGCTTGGGAAGGGCTTAAAAAATTGTGGGGAGCTTCGACTCACTCTCCTTGGCTCTATGGAATTGAGTGCTTCTCGTTTGAGTTGGAATGAGGGGGATTATATCTCCCCCTCCTTGGATCACACGATGAAGAGTAATTTTACCATTTTTTATCAATGGGTGAGATTGGTTTATCAGTTTGGGATGTTTAACATCCCATGTCAATCATTTTAGGTAAAGGAGTGGAGAAGAGTGAGTGGCCATGTGCTAGGTAAGTGTATTGGGTGATCCAAGTGTTCAATTTTCATTAGAGGGGTCAGTTTGGCCTTGAGTTGGGGCATGGCTAACCCAAGCTCATTAGGTCATGTTCACCACCCTCCTTGGTGTCCAAGTGGCCTTGAGAAAGAAATAACTAAATTCCAACTGAATTTGGTTATAAGATACCCTATCACCTAAGGGTAAAATGTTCATTTGGCCTTCATTTTAATTTGGATAGATTTGAATTCAAAAATGGGTTGGGCCAAATTTCAAGTAATTTGGAGTTCATTTGATTTGAATTGGTTCAATTTGACCCATTTAGGTGAAGTTGGGTCAAATTGTATTAGGTTGACCAATTGGTCAAAATTGGGTCAAACCATAGGTTAGGTCATGTATAAATGATAATTTGGAGCCTATGAGTATCATTGGTTTGGTTCAATTTGGTTTATATTTGATTTTAGTTCATTTAGGTTCATTTAGGTCAAATGGGTCATGTTGACCAATTTGACCCGTTTGACCCAATTGGGTTAGGTTATGAGTTGGTTTAGACTTGTTTGATCAATTGAAATGTATTGCAAGCTTTGATTTTAATCAATTTTGGTTTGGTTTGATTTCAAGTTGATTTTCCCTTTTAGGTCAAGTTGAGTTCATGGTCAATTGGGCTAGGTTGGGTTTAGTTGGCCAATTGAGGCTTTGGTCAAGTTCAATAATCAATAATTTTGATTTCAAGTTCATTTGACCCATTAGTTGCAATCAATTTGGTTTAGATCAAGATTTGACCCATTTTGAATTTTTAGGTCAACTTGGGCCAACTTAACAAGTGGCTAATTAGGCTTGGTTTGACTCAATTGATGGCTTGGTCATGTTCAATCATTGATTATGGATTGGTTTCAATCAATTTGGCATATGGTGGATTTTGGCTAGTTTGGGCTTTATTTGGGCTAAATGTTGATCTAGTCAAGGGCTAGATTTGACTTGGTTTGACCTAATTTGAGTGATTGATCATCCTAGGATGATTGTTGCTCACAATATGAGGCTTAGATGGGCTTAGTTCAATCCAATTTGGGTTGGATTAGAACTTGGCTCAAAAAGGTTTTTTAGGTCACTTTGGGTCAAGTGATCCTAAAATGAGTCAATTTGCTTGATCAAGGCTTGATTTATATTTGGTTGAACTCTCATATGGACTTAGGATGGAAATATAAATCCAATTACAAGTGATTTCAAGTCAAATGAGTTTTGATTCATTTGATAATTTCAAGTCAACAGGGTGAACATGGATTTTATTTGGGTTAGTTTGACTTTGGTTTGATGATTGAAGTTTATGTTTATATTTGGGCATGTGATTGAAGGAATGATATTTGAAGAAAAAATCCAAAGGTTTGGATTGATTTGAGAATGATTTGGCTAAGTTCAAGGATTTGACTTGAAAGAGTATAAGTTAGATTTAACTTGGATTTGAATTTGAGTTTTTAATTTAGTTTTGGTTATTTGAATTTATATTTTATTTATATTTGTGAATATAAATATAATGAGAAAAAGTTATGAAAAAAATCTTTTGAGTTTGGAGTGATTTGGATTTAATTTGAGCGAAGTCCATAAGATGAAATCAAAAGGGCATAGGAAAGATTTTGGATTTGGAATTGATCATGGGTTTCAATTATTTGGAATTGATTCATGATTTGGATTTTGGAATTGATTTATGATTTGAGAAAATCAATTGAGTTGGAATTTATTTAAGATTTGATTTGAGCTAAGTCCATAAGATGAAATCAAAGGACTTAGAAAAGGTTATTTGGATTTGATTTAAGATTTTAGAAAATCAATTGAGTTGGAATTGATTTAAGATTTGATTTGAAGTTTGGTTTGAAAGAAGGAAGCAAGGATTGGGTTCAAGCTATAGGGTAGGCAAGTCCTCCTAATACCCCTAAGGCATAACCTATTCTTATTGCTAACTCTTCTAAGTCTCTAGTATTAGGTTAAGTATTCACCTAATCACTAGAAGTATCTTAAGACTAAGAAACTCTCAATGTCTAGAGAAGTCCTATGTCTAAGATGGAGAAGTTGAGAGAATACTCCAAAAGTGAGGTCAACAAAAGGCACCCAATAAGTGTGGTGTAACTTACAAGGCATATCACACGTATTGGTGTTGACTGAGATGATCAATAATGTTCGAATGATCACAAGCACTAATAGAAATGATATACTCCTAAACTCGAGGTACAGAAGGAATCAAGATCTTAGTGCAATGTGACTCTACTAATGTCAAAAATATGAGTGAAGGGGGAATCCACTAGGGATGAAGTATGTGAACCCTCCACTAGGGAAGCAGGTTCAAGTCATTCACTGGGGGATGAAAGGTTGTGAAATCCACTAAGGGATTAAAATTTGGAATCCACCGGGATAAAAGATGTGAACCTTTCACTAGGAGAATGGGTTTGGGTTGGATTGAATTGACTCCATTAGGGAGATCAGAAAGATTTGCATCTCACTGAGGAGAAGCTGATTGATTTGACTCTTTAATTTGACTCCACTAGGGAAGAGGGTTGATTTTATTTTAAATTTTAAATTTTAAATTTTGAGATGAACCTCATTGATGGACCACATGATATGTCGCCTTGGCCTACTACATGTTTACAATCCGAAGGGGTATTCTACCAACCACATTGTAGGACTATTCAATGAAATGGGTGTCTTTTGGTGTGCAGCGATTGTACTCGGAAGAAAGCATAGTGGACTTATATCCTCCAAAGTAGGGATCAGTCGCTAGGGTGATCTGTTGGCAAGGCAACGGATCGAACCCAACCTTAGGTTGACTACTGAATGAATGCCTCTTGGGGACTTAAATCAGCTCAAAGATAGTCAAAAATTAATTTCATTTTAATTATGTTTGATGAATCCTGTTGGCTTGTGATAATGCATGGTAGGGGCCATGCCTTTAACCTAACTTCAAATTCTTGATCCAAAGGGAGTAGTTTCACCAAGGGAGAACTATCCAACCAAAGGGGTGTCTTTGGAAGTGACCAATTCGTGGAAGAAAGCATGGGGACTCACATCTTTCCCAATAAAAGACCACCGGCAACACATTAGAGGTGGGTAACATGTCAACTCACATGCCATTATAGTCATGCTAGAAAGAATGCTTAGTATACTTATATCTTCCAAAGCGAAATGACTGTTGGAGCAACCTATTTATGGAAAAATAGATTGAACCCAACCTAAGGGTGACAACAGAGAGAGTACCAACCCGGGGACTTATCTCAACTCAAGTGTAGTCAGGCAATTCCTATAGCGAGTTCTGCTGACACTGCCCTAAAGATAGGATGTCTGCTTGGGAAAAAGGTTGTTGGGGGATTGAATTCCTAATCCACAAGTAAATAAATTAGTTTATTTGGTTGGTTATTTGTTTATCATGGACCCTATTATTTTGTGAGGGATCATACTAAGAAGGAGCTTATATCAGCCTAGACCTATCTCAGATTTACTAGTCCAAGGGAGAATCTGTGCATCCATTGAACAAATTCTCCAATCACAGGGGTGGCTACTAGGAAAGGGGGACTTGAAAGAGTATAAGTTAGATTTAAGTTGGATTTGGATTTGAGTTTTGAATTTAGTTTTGGTTATTTGAATTTATATTTCATTTATATTTGTGAATATAAATGAGAATATAAATGGATTATGAGATAATCTTTTGAGTTTGGAGTGATTTGGATTTGATTTAAGCTATGTCCATAAGATAAAATCAAAAAGGCTTAAGAAAAATTTTGGAATTGGAATTGATCATGGGTTTCAATTATTTGAAATTGATTCATGATTTGGATTTTGGAATTGATTTATGATTTGAGAAAATCAATTGAGTTGGAATTGATTTAATATTTGATTTGAGCTACGTCCATAAGATAAAATCAAAGTGCTTAGAAAAGGTTATTTGGATTTAATTTAAGATTTGAGAAAATCAATGACTTGGAATTAATTTAAGATTAGATTTGAAGTTTAGTTTGAAAGAAAAAAGCAAGGATTTAGTTCAAGCTATAGGGTAGACAAGTCCTCCTAATACCCCTAAGGCATAACCTATTCCTATGGCTAACTCTTCTAAGTCTCTAGAGTTAGGTTAAGTGTTCACCTAATTACTAGCTGTGTCTTAAGACTAAGGAACTCTCAGTGTCTAGAGGAGTCCTATGTCTAAGATGGAGAAGTTGAGAGCTCACTCCAAAAGTGATGTCAACAAAACACTAAGAGTTCCTTAGTCTTAAGACACATCTAGTTATTAGGTGAACACTTAACCTATCCCTAAAGACTTAGAAGAGTTAGCCATCGGAATGGGTTGTGCTTTAAGGATTTATGAGGACTTTCCTACCCTATAGCCTTAACCAAATCCAAATCAAATAGTAACTAAATTGATTTTCTCAACCAACCAAATTGAACACCAATTCAAATCCAAGATCATAAATCGATTCCAAATTCAATTGATTTTCTCAATGACCATATTTAAGTTCCAAAACCCTTCCCTAAGCCCTCTGACTTCATCTTATGGACTTAGCCTTAATCAAATCCCAATTCAATTGATTTTTTCAATGATTAATTCAATCCCAAGGTTTTAAATCAAATCCCAACTCAAATATCAAATCTAATTTTAAATGATTGAAACTCATAATTAAATCCAAACTCCAAAATCTCTTTCTAAGTCATATGAACCACCTTCATACACTTAGCCAAAACTCCTTCAAACCAAATCAAACTCGGTTGATTTCTCTATAGATCAATCACTCATTCATTTATATTCACAAATATAAATGTAACCCAAGTTCAAACCACCAAAACCAAATGAAAATAAATCAATCCAAATTCAAATCCCAAACTCCCTTCTTAAGTCATATAAACCACCTTCATATGCTTAGCCAAATCTTTATCCAAATCAACTTAAACTTGATTGATTTTTTTATAAGTTAATCATCCCTTCATTTATATTCATAAATATAAATGAAACCCACCCTCCGATGGCCAAAAATAAATCAAACCAAATTCAAATCCCAAAATCCCTTCTTAAGTCATATGAACCACCATCATATGCTTAGCCAAATCTTGATCCAAATCAACCCAAAACTCATGAATTTCTTCATGATTCAATCATTCCTATAATCATTGACCCAAATATAAACATAAACCATAATTATCAAACCAAGCCCAAGTCAAACCCATGCTGACCCTTTTGACTTTAAATTATCATATGAACCAAAACCCATTTGGCTCCAAATTACTTGCAATTGGATTTATATTTCAATCCTAGGCTCACATATGAGTTCAAAAAAACTTGAATCAAGCCATGATCAAGCCAATTGACCCATTTAGGTTCACTTGACCTAAAGTGACCTAAAAGATATTTTTGAGCCAAGATCTAATCCAACCAAAATTGGATTGAACTGAGCCCATCTAAATCCCACAATATAACCAACAATCATCCTAGGGTGATCAACCACCTTCAATTTGGTCAAACCAAGTCAAACCTAACCTTTGACCAAATCAACATTTAGCCCAAATGAAATCCAAACAAGCCAAAATCTATCATATACCAAATTGATTAAAACCATTAACTCAAACCCACTCATAATCAATGAATGAATATGACCAAATCCTCACTTGAGCCAAACCAAGCCTAATTGGCCATTTGACCTAAGTTGACCCAAATTGGCCTAAAAAGCCAAAAATGGGTCAAATCATGATTTAATCTAAATTGATTAAAATCATTAACTCAAACCCACTCATAATCAATGATTGAACTTGACCAAAGCCATAATTGAGCATAAGTTGACCAAATAGTCAACTTGACCCAACCGAGCCCAAATTGACTTAAAGGGTCAAAATGGCCAAAATTCAAATTAATTCCAAATTAAACTAAACCAAAGTCTACAATCATTTTCAATCAACCAATTGAACTTGACTCAGCACCTAACCCAACCCAATTTGGTTGAATTGGTCAAATTGGTCAACTTGACTAATTTGACCCTTTTGAATCCAAATGAGTCAAATCCAAACCTAGGCCAAACCAATCCAAATTAATTGAATAAAAACATCCCAAATCATCATATGAACCTAACCCAAGCTTTGGTTTGACTCAATTTGACCAAATGGTCAACCCAACCCAACCTAGTCCAAATGGAACCCATTTGACCAATTCAAGCCAAACCACTCAAATCCAACATATGGAATCTTGTGGCTAATCTAACTCAGCTTAAACTCACCCTAAGTCAACCTAAGACCTCTCCAAAAACCAAGTGAGCCCCACCAAGGGGATTATCCATCAAACCATGAGATTTAAACTTCAAAACCAATGAATCTTAGCCAAGCCAACTTTCCCATCCCCATGGCAACCCCTTAACGCTTCATAGAACCTTCCCCTAACCCACCTAGTTCACCTAACTCACTCTAGGTCAACTAGGACCCTTTGAGAGGTAAGTTAACTCACCTCCAATCCAAACTGAGCACCCATTAGATCCAAGCTTTGCAAACCTTGCACATTGGATCCATGGCAGCCACCCTGACTTGATGGACATAAGTCCAATGGCCGGACAGCGGTAATTCGGTGCAAAATGTGTGCACGCAGTCATCCATCCTTCTCTATAAATCGAGGGGTATACCCCCTCAATTCAAGCATGATTTCATATGCATTCGAAAGCTTGGAGTTCTTAAGGCATTTTTGAAATCCCACAGAGCTTCCCAAGTGATCCCAAGCCCTCCTCGATCGGCATTCCTCTTCCCCAAGCAAGGCCAAAATAAGATACCACTCTTTCAATCAATACTCCCCCTTTGCCTAATAAAATCTCAATTTCTCTTAGCCACACCATTACCATACCTAGTCGAGCACAAACGAATCAATTCCCAAGCTTTCAAGCCATAGGAGAAGTGAGTTTGATCGAGACCAAACACTAAAGGAGGGGAGCTTGGTCCACAAAGTATTTCACACCAAATCAACCTCAAATTTCTTCAACAGGGCGTCATTTCTACCCAACAAAGCCACCTCCATCAATCCCAACCATCGGTCTTAGCTCCGGTGAGGTAAGCCATTGAAACCGATCCTTGAATGAAAATAACTTGGCCTTTTGTAAAATAAATTTTCATGTAATGCATTTTCCACCATTGGATTTGATTGTTGTGCTTCACCGAATATGTGGGATCATTTTCATCTCCATCCGAGCTCAGGTGAGTTCGGATCGAGAGTACATTAATGGATGGTAGCCATCCTTCATTGCTCAAGAGGAGATAGATCATGGACCACTAATCCAGTGTGATCGAGATGGATAGTCCTGATCTAATCACGCTTAGAAACCCTATTTAATCCCTCAAAATTTGCATTTGATCATCACTGTCTGATCTTAGATCGAACGGTCCATGGAATTACCGCATGCGCTGCCATCTGAGTCATCACTTGGATACGACAACTTAAATAGAAAATCCCATCGCGCTATATGAAAAGTGCGTCGCATCAGCCGCCACATGGCCTGATGGGATTAAGGCTCTAATTAGGGCTAATTAATTAATTTTTAGTCCTAAAAATTCCTAAAATCATAAATAATTGTAGAAAAATTCAAAAAATACAAACTTAGGCTTGTTTTGAGGATATTTTAGAGTAAAACCTAAAAAAAATTTTATTAATTGATTTGAACATTGATTTTGGCTTAATTAAGGTTTAATCAAAAATCTAATTTGCTTAATTACACCTTCAATAAGCACTCAATTAATCTCACAATTTTTGTGGATGTTTAGGCGGATGACCTCTACCTCTCCTATTTTTTTGGGATTTTATTGATTGTTTAATTAGGGAAATTACTTGATTAAGCCCTAATCACTCTCTTAATCTAATTAATCATAATTAATTAATGAACAGTACCTTGATTAATCATCTAAACCTAATTACCTCTATTGAAAATAAAGATAAATTAGGGGATGTGATTGGGATATTTTTCCTAATTCATTTCCTAAGTCTTCTTCACTCTTAAAAATCAAATTAATTAATGATTAATGAAATGATTAATCTTCAAGATAAAGATATCAAAATCTAATTGAATGTTTAAAATGATTTAGGGATTAGGATTGGGTCCTTGCCCTTGATCTTTTCCCCTAAGTCAATTTTATCATTCAGATTAAAATATAACCAAGGTGTTTAATTACTTAATTAAAGGCTTAATGAAATTAAAGTTTAAAAATCACTTCATCCACACCTAAACAACCATAATTAAACTTGGGTAGTTCTTTCAGCATTCAATAACCCAAAGTGGGAGATGATGAAGTTATGGTTAGCTCACATGTGTAAGAAAATCATAAAAGTAATTAAGTGAGATACCTTAAGCTTAATTAACTATTTGGTCTTGTACTTTACGCCCCTGGTGCAGAAAATAATGGCAACATACTCACTTAAAACTTTTATACATGTAAATGTGCATTTAACTAATGAATGAAAAATCCCTCTTTTTCTCTTTAAAAGACATGCATTCATAATTCAATCAAATGAAATATTTAAATTCCAAACACATTTCCTTGCATTCATCATTTAAGTATGCTAAAAATGTAAGTTGCATGTATAGGTATGCTTAAAGTTTAACCATATGCATGATATACATGATGGAAGGAAATAAATAAACATGTGTTATGTGTTAATAATTCATCCCACTAACATTAAGATGCCTCTCTTATTGAATGAGTGTATTTAATGTAAACCTAAACTTACGATTAATTTAAACACATAATAAGCCATTCACTAAAGAGAATTAAGCTAATTAAATTACCTTAGAAATGACTTAAGGTAGGCATGAAAGGGGGATTCTCCTCTCTTTCCTCTTTTTATAACACCTAGTTATTTTGTGTAGGTCAAATCAAAAAAAAAAAAGAAAATGCTAAGTAAAATATCCAAATCAACTAAGTCACTTAAAGAGAAACCAACCCTTTATAAATTAAACCTCTTATACTTAGCAAATTACAACCCTAAAGCCTAATTAGGACATACCACACAAGCCTTAGCACACACACATTAGATTAAGTCACCACTTCTAGCTTTAGGTTAGGGCAGTGTATGGTTTGATGTATGCATGTTCTATGATGTAATATTATAGACTGGATGTTAGGGTGTATGTGCCTAGTCTGGATGTTAGGCCAATATTAGCCTAATCATATTTTCTGTAGGGGGTTGTGCTTAAGAGGCTACTGTAATACAAATATAAATGTTTTTGTTGTGTAGGTTGCTTAGCCCTTAAGCATAACCCAAGTTAAGGCAGGTGGACTTGGTTACCCATGTGTGGAATGCTGAGTCCAAATTATCCATAAAACTAATTGGGTTATGTGTTGTGTTTAACAAACATCTATTTTGCAGGTGTAGCTAGATTTACTTTTCTTCTTTTGATATAATTTCTCATTAGGATTAGGATAGATGTTATGGGGATTGGGATGAGCATTGGTCATAAGACCAAGTCTTACGTACCATATGATGCCTTTGGAGCAAGCCCAACTAAGATCAAATCAAGCCAAACAAAGAAAGAAATGGAGAAATTAAGTGAGGAATGAAGGAAGGAAGAAATATAGAATGAAGAATGAAGACCCCCATAACATTCATCATTTCTAACTGTAATTATTCTTATGTAATCTGGGTTGTATAAGGGTAGAGCTCGGCTACCCACATTTCTTTTTGAGTTGTACGGTGATACACAACCGCATCGGCCTTTTATTCTTTTGCGATAGCTTTATAAAATTGTGTGATATTTTGTTTAGATTATGCATTAGAAAAAACATGCCTCTTCATAGTTTATTTATGATTAGTGATTGTTATATGGAATAGATGCGATTAAGCTCCTAGAACAAAAATTAATCTTTCCAACCAAATTAAACAACTCATAACTAAATTCTCTAAAATATCTCATAACCTCACAAAAGAAAGACAAGGCATTAAATCAACATAATAAAATATTTAGAAACCCCTTAGCTGGATGTTGTATGTATAATATCATGCATAACTATCTTGTTTCACTCTTGTTAAGAGAGGGCTTCCATCTTGGTCATATAATAAAAGCTTAACATGTAAGAGCCATTGATGGAAATACACCCCTTTCTCTTTTGATTTGGCCCAAAATTAATTTTGCATGCATTTAGGAACATAAAATCCTATAGCCTGTGTCAAAATAAAGAGTCCAAAATCAAATAGAACTTGATAAAATTTGCATTAGATTAAGCCATTATTCATTCCCTTCATGATCTAGTCTTTTAGGGAGATAGTTTAAGAACTTAGTTTCTTCTCTAAATAATAACAACATAGCCATCTTGCAAAGCATAAGACTTGCCTACATTAATTTAAAGCATAGGAGGAGTTAGCTGGCTACCACTCCAGGTGGTAATAAGTCTAATGATTGGGTGGTTTACTCTCTCTTATGAAGATAAACAATATACCCATGTTCACCTCAGATTTAGGTCATGTTTTGGCCCTCGTGAAAGCTCCCTAGATTTAGGATCCAGGGTTGTTGTTTCCCTATGGGGCTACTAGCATAAATCTTCACCTCTTAGGCATTTTCACAATCTTGTGTTGTGGAATCATAAGTCCTAGATTTCTAATAAAATGATAACTCAAGCATGTAAACTCTCTTCAATTTCAAAAATATAAGGCCCAACTACAGGATAGTTTGGGATGCTCACTAGGCTTTCTAGTTTCATGAGCATCCCCTACTTATCACTTTTTTATCTTTGATAATAAATCTCTCCTTTTGATCTATCCCATTTCATTTTCTAAATACAACCAATTTATTGATAGTCTTATCTTTGAATTCTTTAGAGACAACAATCACCTTCTTTAATCAAGAGTATTCTTAAGGGAATCACTTCTCTTAAGATGTAATTAACTATGGGGGCTTATCCCCATAGGGAACTTCATGACCCAGTTTAAATAAACCCTATTTTATTCATCCATGTAAAGTAGGGGAAAAATCTCTGGTAATTCGAAGACCCAACATGCCTTAGGAGCCATTATTAGGTGATTAGGTCTATTATAGGGTAGTGACTTCTATCTCATGAGATAGTACACTATTCTTCAATGTTGTACCTGATCACCTCAATAAGTATACCATTAGATGTGGTGTCAAAGAACTAAATCCAACCAATAAACATCCGAAAATAAACACCACAGATTTTTCTGGCCACTCAGCTGGGGATGGTTCCTCTCTCCATCTTTAGTAGATGATTGTTGTCTCCAAGCATTGATAGTGGACTTGCATTTCATGTGAGTCCAATATTATCTTTCTTTCTATTAGCACTTAGCTTATTTCATTCTTAAGCAAAGCTAGCCAACATCCCATAGGTTTTATGACCTCACTCTATGTAGGTCTTGAAACCCCTATTGGGTTCCCCAATAGGTTAAGAACAAACAAAATTAACTAATGAAAGGAGATAAATAAACATTTAGAACCTCCTTACCACTATGTTGGTGAGGCAAGGTTCATCCTATATTTAATGAAATGAACTCTTTTGCAAAATGCCACTTTCCAAAAGAACCTTTCATAAAACTCACAAAATCATAACCCCTCCAATTAACAATCCCGATGATTGCTACATGGAGATTCTTTTCAAAAGCACATTCTTGAAAAATAATTATTCCCATTCAACATACTCAAAATTATTGAATGAGGAATCCATTTTTTAAAAAAAAATAAATTTATAGCATAAATTGAAACTTCATCTAACAAATTTCACATATGTTAGAGTAGAAGTTTCCCTCTTTTCAAGAGCAAGTCATGCCATATTTGATTCCCACTTAACATACCCAATTTTTGAGCGAGAATCTCTTTTTAAATTAAATATAAATTTGACTTTCACTTAATGATTCCAATTTGTTAAGTGGGGGTCTCATTTCCAAAATATAAATTTGAATTTCACTTAACGATTCCAATTTGTTAAGTGGGGGTCTCATTTCCAAAATATATAAATTTGACTTTCACTTGACGATTCCAATTTGTTAAGTGGGGGTCTTATTTCCAAAATATAAAATTGACTTTCACTTAACGATTCCAATTTGTTAAGTGGGGGTCTCATTTCCAAAATATAATTTTGACTTTCACTTAATGATTCTAATTTATTAAGTGAGGGTCTCATTTCCAAAATATAAATTTGACTTTCACTTAATGACTTCAATTTGTTAAGCGGGGGTCTCATTTTCAAAACATAAATTTGACTTTCACTTAATGATTTCAATTTGTTAAGTGGGGGGTCTCATTTTTAAAATATAAATTTGGCTTTCACTTAATAATTTCAATTTGTTAAGTGGGGGTCTCATTTTCAACAAAAAAAATATACATTTAAGCTTTCACTTAGCATATCCAATTTGCTAAGTGAGAGTCTCATCTTCAAAGCATATACCAAATTTGTTAAATAAGAACCACATAACTATGCCATATTGGATTCCCTCTTAACATACCAAATTTGTTAAGTGAGAATCCCATTATCAAGTCATATCATATCTTGATTTCTACTTAACACACCAAATTGTTAAGTGGGAGTCCCATTTTCAAACATACATCAAACACACTTGAGAATTCACTTAACATATCAAATTTGTTAAGTGAGAGTCTATTTTTGAAAGAAAAATAAACATATCTCAAACACGTTTGGGGCTTTCACTTAACATACCAAATTTGTTAAGTGGGACTCCCATCTTCAAAGAAAAGCAAATCTATCTCACAATAACATTTGGCTTTCACTTATCATACCAAATTTGTTGAGTGAAAGTCCTATCTTCAAGCATGAATCAAACACATGTGGCATCTACTTAACACACCAAATTTGTCAAATAAGAAGCCCAATTTTCAAATTAAAATATCACACAATAAAATCTTCACAACCAAAAACATTTCAAACACATAATCACAACCTCTTCTTAGCATACCCAACTTTGCTAAGTAGAGGTTCTATCAAATTATCCATATTTTTAAACAAGAAACATAAAATGCAAATAATCTCCAAAAAATTCTCTCTTCAAATTTTTGAACCCCACCCAACCTACCTAAATTGGTTGAGTATGGGTTCTAAAATCAAATAGTAAAACACTCTCTTCACCAAATCAAAATCTCTCCACTAAACCCACTTAACATATAACAATTGTTAAGTTGATTCTCAAAAAACATATCAAGACGTAATGACAACAAGTTATATTTCAACATATGCAAACATATAGCTCATATTAGTCAATGCAGTCTTTATAATTAGTACACATGGCTTCTTAGAAGTTTGTTTTCATTTTTTCATTTGGGATGGACTTGTCCTTGGATCGGGCCAGCCTCCCTTAGACTGACTCCACCCATTTGGTGTTCTTTGGATGGGGATTTGAGGGAGCATGAGTAATTTATGAGGGGGCTACCCTCACCATCGTTAGCTGAGATAAGGTGACTGGGCATAAACCAATCATCCACATAGACATGCCCTCTAATTCTGAGTATCCTCTATTGAATAAGAAGGCCACAGTGGTTTTCACTCCCTGTGTAGCAGTAGTTCTAGCACCTGTCCATCCAGCTATCCCCACCATTGCTCCAGTGAGAGCTACTACCTCCTCATTGGTCTCCCCTAAGAGGAAGGTTATCTTAGCTTCTGAGATAGTCTCCTCCAATTTTGAGGTATGTGCTAGCTCCTGTTCTACCTTGTTCACTCGTACTGAATGAAGAAATAAAACTTGAAAGATTAAGCGTGAGCATGAGTGAGCAGCCAGAGAGCTTGACTCCGCATCTCATGTGGCTGAGGAGGGTTCTCCCCGAGAGGTCTCTCCACTTCAGACTAGCAACAAGTTCCACCCCTTCTCTGCATCAAATGGAGAGAAAGTTTATCAAATAATTTTTGCTTCTCTCCCACCTCTAGCATACTATGAGACATTGGATAGGGAGCATAGGAGGCCCTATGCCAGACTTAGGATTGTCCTACGTTAGGTTGGCAAAGCATATGAATGCTCAGAGTCTAGTACCTTATTTGATATGTGATCGATGATCCCTAGGAGTGAGGGTCGATCCACGAGAGAGCCGGAGGCTCAAACATCTACTCGTGCAGAGGAGAGGGAGGTATGTCGCCGACAACCTCAACTCTGGATTTTCCGATCACGTAGTCGTCCAATCATTCAGACTATTCTAAGACATGCATGCAGAGGTCTCCAGTAGGAGTGTCCTCACACCGCTCCCCTCATCATCCACCATCACCTGTATAGCTCCCAGCATCCACCACTCCCGCTAAGATCTAGAAGCCCCCATTTGGGGAAAGACCAGCCCCTTTAGTGATCCGACTATGGACAAAGGATCCCACTTCATCTACTCCACCGACTGAAGTGTGGACAAGTTCCCCTACTCGACCTCCTACTTCAATCTTGGTGAAGAAGGAGTGGTGACCCCGCAGCATCATGGTTGTACTACCACCACTGCCACCAGTAGAGCCATTTGCAGTAATAGTTGTAGAGAGGGAAGGGGAGAACCTTGTAGTTCCCATGGCAGTGGATCTCCCCAGGGACATCACTCCACCCATGAGCAGTCATGAAAATATCTCTTCCAGTGAACATGACCCTCCCAGAGCCAGCACTCCAGTGATTAGCAGTGTTAGGTGTATCTCTGTTAGTGAGCACAGCTCATCTACCGGTCAGCAACATGTATTTGTACTAGAACGGTTAGACCGCTCCCTAGATAACATTTTAGCATAATACTTAGCATAGAAGAGAAAACTTCTAGGGAGTGACCAGTTAGATTATGAGTAGGGAAAGGTCAGCTTTGATCCATATGAGGATGACCTTCTTGAGGATTCGGCTGAAGTTCACATGGTTGATACTTGGGGGTCCCTCCATAGAGACCAACATAGTTAGGAAGGTATTGAAAATGAAGAAGATGATGTTGTCCATTCAACTCAGCACCTCCTCCAGCAGCATAGATAGAGGTATGATCATATTGACCAAATGGGGAAGAAGATTGAAGAGTTGATGGCAGTGATGTCAGTATTACAGAATTCAGCTCTGATTTCATATCCTTCATCCATAGTGGCCAGTAGAGTAGAGTTGGCACACACTTTAAATCATCCTAGATGCATTCTTGAGGAAGGAGATAGTGGTATCTTGTATAGGAAGGTGGTGGATAGCACCTCCATGCATGAAAAAGATATCAAAACCATGGTGGAATAGTAAGTGAGGGATGCATTGGCACAAGCCCTAGGTGGCTCATCTGTTCTAAAGGGTCAACCCTACCAGAAGGAATTTGATGTTGTCCAATATTCTAAGGGTTTTATACCTCCTTTCTTCAAGATTTTTTATGGTAGCGGGAACCCTCGCCAACATATAGCACACTTCAGAATCAGATGTTGTAATGTCAGTGGCAGTGATGCACTCTTATTCCACCTCTTCATCAGTAGCTTGATAGGCCTCATATTTGATTTCTATGTTGAACTACCCAATGGTTTAGTAAACACATTTGTTGAGTTGGAGCAGCTCTTTATTAAGAGATTTGTTGGAGCTTAACAAAGGGTAACTATGGGCAATCTTACTGTAGCTCTACAACATCTCGATGAGTCCCTTATTGATTACATTCTTAGATGACATAATTTAAGTATGAAATGTGAACCATAGCTGTCTGAATAGCATGTCATTAAAATTCTACTCGAGAATATTCATGGCCCGGTCGCTTTCATGCTTAAAGGGTTTACCATTAAGACATTCAAGAAATTAATTAATAAGGTAGCTAGTCTTGAAAGGGAGGTCAAATAGTTACCTTTCTAAGATCACCAAGCCGAACTAAGGAAGGCATTTAAGAAAAGTCAGGCAATCACGTTGATAAGGGGAAGCAACGCCAGGGACAGCAGCCTGACTCCCTCTACCACCTCCTTTGCCACCACCTGGCCATCATATTCACTCAATTATCACAAGTCCTTCACATGCACCGCCAGATCCCCATCAGAAAGAAACCTAATTTCTAGTTACCATAGCCTACGAGGCCGGAGGAAGTGGGCAAGACTCATAATCCAAACTATTTCCCTTACCATTGCATTTTAGGTCATGTCTTAGAAGATTACTTTACCTTTAAGGACTAGCTTGAGTGTAGCTTCAAGTCGGGTGCCACTATCATCCCTAAGAAATACCTACTAGAACAACATTCTAGTTCTGTTAGGGTAATTCTTGGGGATACACGTGATCTTCTCAAAATAAAGGAAGGTTAGGATATCTCCCTATCCAGAACCTCCAAGAAAATCATTTCTAAGATCAAAAATTACCCTTGCAAGTGCCTGAAGCAGCTCAAACCTCCAACTCCAAGGAAGGTTTACAAGTTGCTAAGGATAACTTGAGGAAGGTAGAAGCCCAACAGCCACAATGATAGCTTCCACTCGGATAGGACATTAGCACAACCACCGACCGAGTCCAGCACTCCTTTCATAGTTACAGCCACAGTTCCTTCAGCCAGCTCTTCTTCTAGCTATCATGTTGTATCAGTGGAGGGGGTGTCAAATCCCTCACTCTGCTTATTTTACTTGATTTTTATTTTGTACCTTCATCCAAATCTAAGAAATCAATAAAGAAAGGTGATTCTAGTTATATCTATGTCACTTCTGATGATCTTCCTGAGTTTATTCATTTAGATAGCTCTCCAAGTCTAATCAATAATAACCCTAGTTCCAATCACTCTTCTTCTGATTTAAAATGCATTCCAAAATCATCTGGGTTTGCTTATTGAGATTGATTTGGAGTCACTCGACTCCGATGATTCTATAAGAGAAGTTGTAGGTGAACCCAATAAGCAGGTAGAACTTTCCACCAAATCATCTCATGAAGTAACTGAAGTTAACATTCATAGTGGTAAAGTTTTACCTCCTAGGGTAACAACTCAGGATAAGGGTAAACAAGTCATTAAGTGTAGCAATCAAGAAGTCCCTCCATAGAATGCTCCACTTATGGATATGCTTATGGAAGACCAGCCCAAAGTTTACTACAATGTCCTCACTCACCTGAGAAAGTTGCTAGCTAAACTAAGCATATATGATGCCATTGTCTTATCCAAAGAGATGAGGGAATCATTGATCAAAGCCCTACTTGATCCAGAAATATGCTTAGCTCATATGACCGCTATTGGAGAGAAGGCATATTTTTTAAGAGAAGCCCGTGGAGTTACATTCACTGATGAAAATCTTCTTTTTTGGGATAATGGAGCACAACCGTGCCCTCCACATCACAATGGACACTGGCTGATTTAGAGTCTCTAAGGTGTTAGTTGATCCAGATGCATCAGTGAATATTATGAGTCTAAAAACCCTTACCTACTTGAGGATTGACATCTCTGAACTCTGAAGAGATTGGATGATATTGAGAGGATTCAATGAGCAAGGCAAAAGGGCTTTAGGCTCCATAGTATTTACATTAGAGATAGATGACTCAAAAATAGAAGCCAAGTTCTACATAATCGATTCAGATACATCCTTTGTCACTTTGCTTGGTAGACCTTGGATACATGGAAACAACATGATTCCATCCTCTTTACATCAGTGCATCAAATTCAGAAGAGGTGGAATTGAGTATTGTGTCAAAGGAGACTTGAAACCATTCTCAGTTAGAGAGGTCAAGATTTATGAGGATGCAGCCTACTATCATCCTCCAAATCAAAAAGTTTATTCTCGTTAAATTGGTGAAAATTCAAAATCAAAAGAAAAGAAATAAGAGAAAAAAAAACTAAAAAATAAAAAGAAAATCCAAGTGAACGAGAATCAGACACCGAGGAAGAGGTAGAGCCAGCTGTTAGATTCTGCCCATAGTTTGTTCCTTCATATGAACACATGGGTAGGATGACTCAAGCTCCACCAAGCGGATGCAGAGATAGTTCTACAGGTGGAAGACCTCCTTACTGGCGACCAGCCGGTAGGAGCTATGTTCTAGCTCATAGGAGTACCCCTGCTATCCATATAGACTTAGAGTCCAGTTTGGAGGATGAGTCTCATGTGGTTAGCACACCAACCAACCCCTCTCAATGAGTCCCCTTGGAGGTGACATTCGAGCCAGATGATGATAAAGACCAGGCCTCCAAGCAAAGCATGAATGTATCTGAATTATCATTATGTAGAACAATCAGGTAGTAATTGGGAATTTTAGCTCTAACCTCACTCTCTTCCCAAAAATTTGAAGGTTTAGTAGTTAAGGAGGCCCCCAAGTCATCCACAGACATCAAACCAAAGAGATTTTTGTTAGGAGCTTCATCCTCAAGTCAAAAAGCCAATATAGAACTTGAGAATGATTCTTATAAATATTTAATACAACTAGCTTTTGATTGGTATTATCTTGTGTTCTTAACTTAGCTAAGAAGGGATTAATCCCACATACTTGGTCTAAACACAGGTCAGATTACTTTGAAAGGTTATCGAATAACCAAAGCAGATATTCTTAATCAAGATCATGGTAAGGCTTCGGCCTAGTGCATCCAGTAGATGATGACAACCATTGCCTAGTCATCACCCATCATTTGGAGTTTGATAGGTTCTTTTCAAATCATGCTAACTCTTATAAGTAGGTATGTTTAGAAACTTCATATGATCCAAATGATCTTGAAGTCAAGGATGCATCGCAAGAGTTTGAGGAAGAAATTAGATCAACCATTGATGAACTCAAAGAAATCAACTTGGGAATAAAAGAAGATCCAAGCCCAACATACATCAGTTCCTTATTGAAGGAAGAAGAAACCAATAACTTAGTTAGGCTATTATCTGAGTTTAAGGACTATTTTGCATGGAGTTTTGAAGAAATGCCCAGTTATCTCCTTACGTAGCAGTCCACAAACTAGCAATAGATCTTAATGCTAACCCTATCAAGCAAGATCCTAGATGCATGCGATTAGACATTGAACAATAGGTCACTTTTGAAATCAAGAAATTGATTATGTTGGTTTCATCAGGGAAGAAAAATATCTTACCTGGTTGGCCAGTGTCATCCTAGTTAAGAAAAAGAATGGTAAATTTGCATATGTGTCAATTTTAGGGATCTGAATAAGGCATGTCCTAAGGATGAATTTCCACTTCTTATACTAGAGCTAATGGTGTACATTGCCTCATCTCATGCAGTATTATCCTTTATGGATGGGTCATCTAGCTACAACCAAATTAAGATGGTCCCGAGAATGAAAGAAATATTTCTTTTCGAACCCCAATAGGAATCTATTGTTATAAGGTCATGCCTTTCGGCCTTAAAAATCCCGGTGCTACATATCAGTAGGTCATGACTCAAATCTTCAATGAACTCATTCACCATCAAGTTGAATGCTACGTTGATGATTTAGTTGTCAAAAGCAAATAAAAGGAAGACCTCCTCTTTGACTTAAGAGTAGTTTTTGAATGATTAAGATAATTTAGCCTCAAAAAGAATCCCCTGAAGTGTGCATTTGGAGTAGCTTCAGGGAAATTCCTTGAGTTTGTTGTCTGATATTGAGGAATAGAAATTGACCCAGAGAAGATCAAGGTCATCTTAGAAATGCCACCCCCTAAAAGTCTAACTCAACTCAAATCATTCCAAGGGAGGTTAGCAGATCTAAGATTTCTTCATTTCCAACCTATCAAGAAGATGTAAGCCTTTCTCAGCACTTGTCAAAAAGGATGCTAAGTTTAAGTGGGATAACAAGTGTCAGCATGCCTGTGAATATATCAAGCACTACCTAATGGTGTCGCCAGTTCTAGAAGCCCCTATCCCGGGCAAGCTATTGATTCTCGACACCGTTGCATTAGACGACTCCCTTAGCAATTTGTTGGCTTAAACCAATGACGAAGGGAAAGAAAATGCTCTCTACTACCTCAATCGTTGTCTAATCATTATTAAGATAAACTACCCACCTATTGAACTGCACTACCTAGCTTTAATCTTTGCATCCCAAAAGCTACGGCATTACATGCTTTCTCATAAGATGAATCTGATCTTTAGGATCAACCCATTGTAATATCTCATGACATGGTCAACGTTATCTAGAAGGTTTCCATGATGGTACATGATCTTATCATAGTTTGATATAACATTCGTACCCCTCCATATAGTGAAATGGCAGGCACTAGTAGATTTCTTAGCAACACACCACTTCCTGTTGATTCTCCGCTTAGTGATGACCTCCCCGATGAATAAATCATGAACTTAGGGGACACTAGCATTCGCCATTGAGAGATATATTTTGATGGTGTGGCTTCCTTTCAAAAAGGAGAAGGACCATGATCTACTCTTCTGGAAATGGCAGGAGTAGGAATAGTTCTTCTAACTCCATACCGTGATGTGATGAGATTCTTATATCATCTGTCCAACCCACCCATGCACCAAAAATGAAGCTGAATATGAGGCTTTAATTGCTAGTTTGGAGTTACTCATTACATTATGTGTCCAGAGCATTAACATCTATAGAGATTCTCAGCTTATCATCAACCAAATCGCTGGGTCCTATAAAGTTATTAAGCCTAAGCTCCATTATTACCATAAGTATACCATGGAGTTGTTATCTCAAATCCTAGAGGTCACTATCTACAAGATCCCTTGAGGAGAAAATACAGTAGCAAATGCATTGGCCAAGCTTGCCAAGGGGTTGGAATGTCTAGAAGATGAATTCATTCCAATAAGGGTCCAAAATAAACAAGTCTTATCCCTTATTGACACTGAACTCATTGAACGACTCTCTCTTAAAGGGGAGGTTGTTATTTCCAAAAAGGATGATGAGATAGATTTGAGGTAATCATTCATAGATTACCTAAATACATGCAAACTACCTCAAGAGAAGTCATTAGCCCATCAAGTGAAATAGAGAGCTCTCTCCTATGCTCTCGTAGA
Source organism: Cymbidium sinense (assembly GCA_021442155.1). Lineage (NCBI taxonomy): Eukaryota > Viridiplantae > Streptophyta > Magnoliopsida > Asparagales > Orchidaceae > Cymbidium > Cymbidium sinense. Next base: position 139,343,072 of record CM038222.1, read on the forward strand.
TGGCACCATGTACCGATGATCCTTCGATCATATGTGGTGATGCTGTTTAGCCAAACATGAAGCCCATAAGATCGTGATCGAGGTACATTCAGGTTTATGCAGAGCTCATCAATCGAAGATAAAGCCAAGATCAGATATACGGCCTTCGATGATCATAAATGGATGTAATTAGAGATACCACCAATGTCGATGTGTGTGCACACCACCCAACATTCTACATCCTATTTTGGCTTCATGACCATTTGAGTGTTAGGGCACTGACATAGTGGGTCAGATCGATCCTCCTTCTTCCAAGGGTCACAGGTTCATTCTAGCTACCACCGACTACTTTTTCATGTGGGCGGAAGCAATCCCACTTAGAAAGGTCATAGCTCAACATGTGCTCCAATTTTTCAGGAACCATATCATATATAGGTTCCGGGTGCCTTGATGAATTATATTTGATAATGGTACTACATTCAGGAGCTCTAAAATCAATAGCTTTTCCTAGATACATGGCAAAGATTAGAGATACTCCACCATCTACTACCAGAGGGAAAACGGTTTAGCAAAAGCATTCAACAAAACTCTCATCCAAATATTGAAGAAAACACTCGATAACAAATAATAATAAGATAGCAAGTTGAAGCCTTATGGGCCTACTACATCACATACAGAACTCCAACTCAATCTACCCTATTCTCCTTAGTGTATGGGTCCAAAGCTGTTCTACCATTAGAAGTCTAACACACATCACTAAGGATAGCTGTGAGTATCAAGATTATTATAAGCAGAACACCAAGCTGCGGTTAGAAGAGCTCAAAGGTTTGGAAGAGAGATGACCCCGGGCATGCTAGAACCTCTAGTTGTACAAAGCCAAAATGATTCAAGCTCATAACAAGTTGGTCCATCCTAGAGCTTTTCAATAGGAGAGCTTATTTTAGTTCTAAGGAGACCAATTATTTCCCATCAAAAAATGGGAGGCAAGTTTGAACCCACTTGGGAAAGCCCTTTCATCATAGAAAAGGCCTACCAAGAAGGATCTTATCAACTTATAAATTGTAAGGGAGAGCTCCCTATGCTTCAAATCAATGGGCTCTACCTAAAGAAATATTACCCATAAAATATTATTTGAAAATAATCATCAATAAAACTTCATTGCATATCAAATTCCATCTCGGTGTGTTAAAAATTCTTTTTCCTGCGAGTACACCATGGTGTGTTTAGGATAGATGTAAGAGAACTCAAGTGGCATCCTATCCCTCCACAACATAAATACAATCACAAACTACACACAATTCTCTGATGCTACTTGGATAAGTGTGAGAGAACCAAGAGGCATCCTATTTCTTCTAGTACAACTAAGCTAGGTGCAAGAGAACCCAAGTGGCATCCTTTCTTGGTCGAGTCACATTACCCCTGTGGGACCATTTCACCCACTCTTCTATGAGTTTAGGATAGGTGTAACAGAACCCAAGCGGCCTATCCCTTCTTTCATAACACAAACAAATACATATATTTTGTCTCGAGCTACTTTGATGTGGGAGCAAGCCCCCGTGGCACTCACTCATTAGTTGCTCCAGGTATATACTACCTTACTAGTGTGTCACTCTAGTGGTTTCTTATCTAGCGGATGTGAGTCCCCCTGCTTTCTTCCTGACTTGACCACCACAAACCAATGAGTACCTTGTTAGTTTGGTAGGTCTTACTGCATAGTCGGTAAGCTACCCCATGTTGACTTCGTTTAAGAGGATGTATGCCTACATGCTTTCTTCTTGAGCCATCATGCTAGACTGAGGTGAGAGATAAGTCCCCAATGGTTTCTTTCCTCTTGACTACTTTAAGCCTAGAGCTAGTCCTTACATAGGACTCCTGACTTACTAGTCACCCTAGATATGATAGCCCCTATCGAGCCAAAGACAGACTATCCCGGCAATCAGTTCCATAAAGATGTAAGTTTACATGCCTTCTTTCTAGACTGATTATCATAAACTGATGGGCACCTTAGGTTGGTTGGTTACCACCATGGTGATGGTGACTCACCCGATGCATACTCCACTCTTGGAAGATATGAGTCCCTGTGCTTTCTCCCTGAGTTTGACCACCGAATACCTACAGGCTTTGTTTTACAAGGTTTTGGATAACGCCCCTAGCAGCACCTCCCCTGTGAACACTTTATTTGGATCACGTACTTAGCGAATCCATTCAGACACTACCCTGATTACTTTTTGGATTGGACAGTCCCCCTTTCCTAGTAGCCACCCCTATGGTTGGAGAGTTTGTCTTACGGATATGCAGACTTTTCTTTGGTCCCGTAAGTCTAAGATAGGACTAGGCTAATATAAGTTCCTTCTTTGTGTGGTCCTTCGCACACCAATAGGGTCCATTCAAACTTAAAACAAATAAAATATATCTTTGCTTTTGGATTAGGAATTCAAGCCCCCAACGGTCCCTTTCCTAAGCAGGCATCCTATCCTTAGGGTAGTGCCAGCAAAACTCCCTATAGGAATTGCCTGACTATTTTGAGTTGAGATACATCTCTGGGTCGACACTCTCTTAATAAGCACCCTTAGGTCTGGTTCAACTTATTGTGCCACCGATGAGTCACTCTGACGGTCGACTTTTCTTTGAAAGATATAAGTCTACTATACATTCTTTCTAGCATGAACATTGCGAACTGACGGGCAACCTTAGGTCGCATGCAATTTGTTACGCAAGCAATCGATCACCCCAGTGGTTCCTTATTTAGGAGGATGTGAGTCCCCACGCTTTCTTTCTAACTTGACCATTGCACACCGAAAGGCACCCCTTTGGTTGGTTAGTTCTACCCACGGTCGGTAGACTATCTCTTTGGATTTGTAAATCTAAGACAGGTCTAGGCTGATATTAGCCCCTTCTTAGTGAATCCATCACAAACCTATGGGATCCATCAAATTAAAAAAAATGAAATTAAAACAAATGCAATTCAATCAAATGATATTACCTTAACTAATTTTGAGTTGATATAAGTCCCCCAGAGGCATTCATTCAATAGTTGCCCTAGGTCAGGTTTAATTTGTTGTGTCCAACAGATCACCCCAATGGTTGTCCTTTACTTTTGGAGATGTAAGTCTGCTATGCTTCCTCCTTAGCATAGCTGTTGTACACTGAAAGGCAACCCCTTAGGTCGGATAGTTCTACCATGTGGCTGGTGGACTACCCCTTTGGATTGGTAAATCTAAGATAGGTATAGGCTGACACAGCCCCTCTCCAGTGCAATCCATCGTAAACCAACAGGGTCCATCTCCAAACTTTGAACTTTAAACAAATAATCAACCAACTTCTACACAGTGAGACATAAATCATCTCACCCTCCCCAGTGGAGTCAATCAAATCCAATTCAAACCTGCATTCTCCAGCGAGTGCATCCTTGAGAGAAATCTCATCAAATCTTGATCTCCAGTGGATCCTTTTCTCCTCGAATTATATCAAACAATTCAAAATTCTTATCCTCCATGGATAGTTTGGACTTGCTCCCCTAATGGAAGGTCCACTGGTCTGATCCCTTAGTGGATCACATCTTCCTCCCTTATGCCCTTGGCATAAGTGGAGTTTCATTGCACTAAGATCTTGATTCCTTCTCCACCTCAGGTTTAGGAGTAGATCACTTCCGTTAGTGCTAGCATTCTTTTGGATGTTGTTGATCATGTTAGTCAACACCAATATGTGCGATGTACCTTATCAGTTACACCATACCTACTGGGTGCCCTTTGTTGACCTCACTTTTGGAGTGAGCTCTCAACTTCCTCATCATAGGTCTATGACTCTTATAGACACTAAGAGTTCCTTAATCATAAGACACTTCTAGTGATTAGGTGAACACTTACCTAACTCAGGAGACTTAGAAGAGTTAGCCATAGGAATAGGTTGTGCCTTAGAGATTTAGGAGGACTTGCCTATCCTTAGCCAAATCAATCCTTCTTGATTTTCTCAACCAACCTCAAATTCAAACCAAATTCAAACCCAAGATCCAAATATTCCAAATTGATTGATCTTAATTAAATTCAAGTTCCAAAACACTTCCCAAAGCCCTCTGATTTCATCTTCTAGACTTAGCCTTAATCATATCCAAATTAAATCCCAATTCAATTAATTTCCTCAATGATTAATTCAAACCCAAGATTCCAAATCAAATCCAATTCCAAAAGATTGAAACCCACAATTAAATCCAAACTCCAAAATCACTTTCTAAGTCATATGAACCACCTTCATAAACTTAGCCAAAATTCCTTCAAACCAAATCAAACTCAGTTGATTTCTCTATAGATCAATCACTCATTCATTTATATTCACAAATATAAATGAAACCCAAGTTCATACCACCAAAACCAAATGAAAACAAATCAAACCAAATTCAAATCCCAAAATCCCTTCTTTAGTCATATGAACCACCTTCACATGCTTAGCCAAATATTGATCCAAATCAACCTAAACTTGATTGATTTCTTTATAAGTCAACCATCCTTTCATTCATATTCAGAAATATAAATGAAACCCACCCTCCAATGGCCAAAAATAAATCAAGCCAAATTCAAATGCCAAAATCCCTTCTTAAGTCATATGAACCACCTTCATATGCTTAGCCAAATATTCATCCAAATCAACCCAAAACTCATAGATTTCTTCATGATTCAATCTTTCCTATAATTATTGACCCAAATATAAATATAAACCATAATTATCAAACCAAACCTAAGTCAACCTAAGTCAAGCCCATGTTGACCCTTTTGACTTGAAATTGTCATATGAACCAAAACCTGTTTGGCTCCAAACCACTTGCAATTGGATTTATATTTCAATCCTAAGCTCACATATAAATTCAACCAAACTTGAATCAAGTCATGATCAAGCCAATTGACCCATTTAGATCCACTTGACCTAAATTGACCTAAAAGACCTTTTTGAGCCAAGATCTAATCCAACCCAAATTAGATTGAACTAAGCCCAACTAAACCTCACAACATAACCAACAATCATCCTGGAGTGATCAACCACCTTGAATTGGGTCAAACCAAGTCAAACTTAGCCTTTGACTAAGTCAACATTTAGCCCAAATGAAACCCAAACTAGCCAAAATCCATTGTATGCCAAATTAATTGAAACCATTAACTCAAACCTACTCATAATCAATGATTGAACATGACCAAAATCCTCACTTGAGCCAAACCAAGCCTAATTGGCCATTTAACCTAAGTTGACCTAAATTGGCCTAAAAAGCCAAAATGGATCAAATCATGATTTAATCCAAATTAATTGAAACCATTAACTCAAACTCACTCATAATCAATGATTGAACTTGACCAAAGCCATAATTGAGCCTAAGTTGACCAATTGGTCAACTTGACCCAACCAAACCCAAATTGACCTAAAGGGTCAAAATGGCCAAAATTCAATTAATTCAAAATTAAACCAAACCAAAGCCTACAATCATTTTCAATCAACCAATTGAACTTGACTCAACACCTAACCCAACCCAATTTGATCAAATTGGTCAAATTGGTCAACTTGACCAATTTGATCAACTTGACCAATTTGATCCTTTTGAATCCAAATGAGTCAAATCCAAACCTAAGCCAAATCAATCCAAATTAATTAAACCAAAATATCCCAAATCATCATATGAACCTAACCCAAGCCTCAGTTTGACCCAATTTGACCAATTGGTCAACCCAACCCAACCTAGCCCAAATAGAACCCATTTGACAAATTCAAGCCAAACCACTCAAATCCAATTTATGGAATATTGTGGGCTGATCTAACATAGCTTAAACTCACCTTAGATCAACCTAAGACCTCCCTAAAAGCCAAGCAGGCCCCACCAAGGGGATTATCCATCAAACCATGGGATTTAAACTTCAAAACCAATGGATCCAAGACAATTCAACCCTCCCATCCCCATGGAAACCCCTTAGCACTCCATAGAACCTTCCCCTAACCCACCTAGTCCACCTAACTCACTCTAGGTCAGTTAGGGACCTTTGGGAGGTGAGTTGACTCACCTCTAACCCAAACTGAGCACCCATTGGATCCAAGTTTTGCAAACCTTGCACAATGGATCCATGGTAGCCTCCCATCACTTCTCCCATCCTAGACATGCCACCCTGACTTTATGGAGATAAGTCTAATGGCGGTGCAACAATTGATGCAAAACATGCTTTTCGATCCATCCTTCCACATGAGGGTATACCCCTTAAATTCCAGTATGATTTCATATGAATTCGAAAGCTTGGAGTTTCTATGGCATGTTTCAAAATCCCATAGAGCTTCCCAAGTGATCCCAAGCCCTCCTTGATCAGTATTCCTCTTCCCCGAGCAAGGCTAAAATAGGACACCACTCTTTCAATCAATACTCCACCTTCACCCAATTAAATCTCAATTCCTCTTATCCACACTATTACCATACCTATTCGAGCACAAATGAATCAATTCCTGAGCCTCCAAGCCATGGGAGGAGTGAATTCAATTAAGACCAAACACCAAAGGAGGGGACTTGGTCCACAGAGCATTTTACACCAAATCAAGCTCGAATTTCTTCAACAGGGCTTCCTTTCTATCAAATGAAGCTACCTCCATCGATCCCGACCGTCGGTCTTAGTTCTGGTGAGGTGTGCCATTGAAACCAATCCTTGAATGAAAATAGCTTAGTCTTTTGTGAAAGAAATTTTCATGTCACGCATTTTTCACAGTTGGATTTGATTGTTGTGCTTCCCTAAAGGTGTGGGATCATTTTGATCTCCATACCGGGTGAGCTCGGTGAAAGCGACCATTAATGGGCGCCATACTTTATCTGGAGGAAATAGATGTCGCATCGCATGATCAGGATGGATGGTCCTGATCTAATCACGCTTAGAACCCCTATTTAATCCCTTAAAACTATGGGTTTGATCATGGCCATCCGATCTTAGATCGGATAATCCATGGAATTACCATGTGCACCATCATCCGAGTCATCACTTAGATGTGATAACTTAAATAACAAATCCCATCGTGCCACATGGAAAGCGTGCTGCGTTAGCCGTCACGTGGCCTGATAGGATTAAGGCTCTAATTAGGGCTAATTTATTAGTTTATAATCCTGAAACTTCTTAAAATAATAAATAATTATAGAAAAATCCAAAAAATACAAAATTAGACTCATTTTGAAGATATTTCAGAGTAGAACCTAGAAAAATTATTATTAATTAATTTTGAATAGTGAATTTGGCATAATTAAGGGTTAATCAAAAATTTAATTAGCTTAATTACACCCTAATTAAGCACTCAATTAATCTCAAAATTTTTGTGGATATTTAGGGGACGACCTATGCCTCCCCTATTTTTATAGGATTTTATAGATTGTTTAATCAAGGAAATCACTTGATTAAGCCCTAATCACTCTCTTAATCTAACTAATCATAATTAATGAATGAATAATAACTTAATTAATCATCTAAACCTAATTATCTTTGTTGAACAGAAAGATAACTTAGGAGATGTAATTGGGATATTTTTCCAAGTTCATTTCCTAAATCTTCTTCACTCTTAAAAATCAAATTAATTAATCGTTAATGAAATGATTAATCTTCAAGATAAGAAAATTAGAATCTAATTAAATGTTTAAAATGATTTAGGGATTAGGATTGGGGCCTTGCCCTTGATCTTTTCCCTTAAGTCAATTTCATCATTCAAATTAAAATATAACTAAAGTGTTTAAATAATTAATTAAAGGCTTAATGAGATTAAAGTTTAAAAATCAATTCATCCACACCTAAACAACCTTAGTTAACCTTGGGTAGCTCTTTGGGTGTTCAATGACCCAAAGTGAGAGATGATGACATTATGGTTAGCTCACATGTGTGAGAAAATTATAAAAGTAATTAAGTGAGATCCCTTAAGCTTAATTAACTATTAATTATAAGCTAATTTCATTAGGCCCCTTTTATTTCTTAAGAGCATTGCAAATTTACTTTCTATATGGTTGAATATCATATTAGCTAATTATTAATTAATTAATTAACTTAAGCTGATATAGGTAAGGGTTAATTAATTCACTTAATTTGTACCTTAACCTAATCAAGACATAAAATCAATCTAATTCTTCTTCATTAAATCAAATTAATTCACACATGAGGAATGGGATTAGGATTAGTAAACCTCTTTCATATTTTCTTAAATCAAATCAAACATAAAAAATGAAATGACATTAAATGAACTTTGGTTTGTTTTAAATAGCCTTTTTAGTTTGATTATCCTTAGGGCTTAGTTGGATTTGAATGAAATCACATGCTTGTGTTATTTTATTTTCTTCCAATCATGCTAAATATTGTATGTCACTTGTACTCATGCATTCATGTCTTTCAAATTAATCAAATAAAAATGATTTCTTTTATGTCAAATTGCATGTGTTGATTTAAATTAAAAATAAATGTGGCTATTATTACTATTTAATCAAAAGTTATTTTCAAAAGTTTATAAATCAATTATTATAAATGAAATGATGTTAATTATAAGTATCTATAAGTTTGCATGTGATGATAATATAAGACATGCAATATGAAGTTCTCTTTCCTTATCTAACATGGATTTATATAGGATTTGCAAGTGTATGGTTCATTTGAAAAGAACACAACATTTTCCTAAATCTATTCCTATGCATCTCCATGTTAAGACTTAGGAAGGATTCATATCATATATAGATAAATCATATAATCGAACCAAATATGACTTCTTGCATGATTTTTTATTCCTTTGGTTCTTCTTGTACATTAGTATGTATCTGAGAAAAGTGGTATATTAGTCTAGACACCCCGAGGCTGCAAGGCTTTAAGTAGCCCTAAGTAGGTCTTGTACCTTACGCCCCTGGTGCAGAAATTAATGGTGTCATACTCACTTAAAACTCTTATACATATGTATGTATGATGTGGCCAATGAATAAGAATCATAAGTCAAATAAATCAAAAATACAACTTTTGCATGGATTTTCTTATCCTTATAGTTTCTTGTACATCTACATGTACCTAAGAAAAGTGGTATATTAGTTTGGACACCCCGGGGCTATGAGGCTTTAAGTAGCCCAAAGTATGTCTTGTACCTTATGCCCCTGGTGTAGAAAATAATGATGACGTACTCACTTAAAACTTTTATACATGTGAATGTGCATCTAACTAATGGATGAAAAATCTTTTTTTTCTATTTAAAAGACATGCATTCATAATTCAATCAAATGAAATATTTAAATTCCAAACACATTTCTTTTCATTCATCATTCAAGTATGCTAAAAATGTAAGTTGCATGTATATGTATGCTTAAAGTTTAACCATATGCATGATATACATAATGGAAGGAAATAAATGAACATGTGATATGTGTTAGTAATTCATTCCTCTAACCTTAAGATGCCTCTATTATTGAATGAGTGTATTTAATGTAAACCTAAACCTAAGATAAAATTTAAACATATAATTAGCCATTAACTAAAGAGAATTAGGCTAATTAAATCACCTTAGAAATGACTTAAGGTAGGGATGAAAGGGGGGGTCTCCTCTCTCTCTTCTCTTTATAACACCTAGTTATTTTGTGTAGGTCAAATCAAATAAAAGAAAATGCTAAGTAAAATATCCAAATCAACTAAGTTACTTAAAGAGAAACCAACCCTTTATAAATTAAACCTCTTATACTTAGCAAATTACAACCCTAAATCCTAGTTAGGACATACCACACAAGCCTTAGCACACATATATTAGATTAAGTTACCACTTATAGATTTATGTTAAGGCATGTATGGTTTGATGTATACTTATTTTGTGATGTAATGTTGTAGACTTGATGTTAGGGTGAATGTGTCTAGTCTGGATGTTAGGATGATATTACCCTAATCATGTTTTCTGCAGTGGGTTGTGCTTAAGGGGCTGCTGTAATACAAATATAAATATTTTTGCTATACAAGTTGCTTAGCCCCTAAGCATAACCCAAGTTAAAATAAGTGGACTTGGTTACCCATGTATGGGGTGCTGAGTCCAAATTATCCATATAATTGATTGGGTTGTGTGGTGTGTTTAACTAACATATGTTTTGCAGGAGTGGCTAGATTTACTTTCCTTCTTTTAATGTAGTTTTGCATTAGGATTAGGATGAATGTTATGAGGATTGGGATGAGCATTGGTCATAAGACTAAGTCATATGTACCATGTGATGCCTTTGGAGCAAGCCCAACCAAGATCAAATCAAGCTAAAGAAAGAAAGAAATGGAGAAATCAAGTGAGGAATGAAGAAAAGAAGAAATGAAGAATGAAGAATGAAGACCCCCATAACATTCACCATTTCATACTGTAATTATTATTTTGTAATCCGGGTTGTATAAGGGTAGAGCTCAGCTACCCACATTTCTTTTCAGGTTGTATGGCGGTACCTCACTACATCAGCCTTTTATTCTTTTGTGATAGCTTTGTAAAATTATTTGATATTTTGTTCAGCTTATGCATTAGAAAATAATTCCTCTTCATAGTTTATTTATGATTGGTGATTGTTTTATGACCTGGATGTGATTAGTCTTCTAGGACAAAAATTAATCTTTCTACCCAAATTAAACAACTCATAATTAATTTCTCTAAAATAACTCATAACCTCACAAAAGAAAGACTAAGCATTAAATCAGGATAAGAAAAGATTTAGAAACCCCTTAGATGGATGTTGTATGTATAATATCATGCATAATCATCTTGTTTCACTCTTGTTAAGAGAGGGCTTCCATCTTTTCCATAGAATAAAGGCTTAACTTGTAAGAGCCTTTGATGGAAAGACACCTCTTTCTCTTTTTGATTTGGCCTAAAATCAATTTCGCATGCATTTAGGCATATAAAATTCTATATCCTATGTCAAAATAAAGAGTCCAAAATTAAATAAAACTTGATAAAATTTGCATTAGATTAAGCCATTATTCATGCCCTTCATGATCTAGTCTTTTAGGGAGTGAGTTTAAGGACTTAGTTTCTTCTCTAAATAATAACAACCTAGCCATCTTGCAAAGCGTAAGACTTGCCTACATGGATTTAAAGTGTAGGAGGAGTTAGCTAGTTGCCACTCCATGCGGTAATAAGTTCAACGGTTAGGTAATTTACTCTCTCTTATGGTGGTAAACAATATACCCATATTCACCTTAGTTTTAGGTCATGTTTTGGCCCTCGCCAAAGCTCCCCAGATTTAGGGTCCGGGGTTGCTATTTCCTTATGGGGCTACTAGCATAAATCCTCACCTCTTAGAAATTTCCACAATCTTATGTTGTGGAATCACAAGTCCTAGATTTCTAATAAAATGATAACTGAAATATATAAACTCTCTTCAAATTCAAAAATATAAAGCCCAACTATAATATAGTTTGGGATGCTCACTAGGCTTTCTAGTATTATGAGCATCCCCTACTTATCACTTTTTTGGCTTCGATAATAAATCTCTCCTTTTGATCTATCACATTTGATTTTCCAAATACAACCAATTTATTGATAGTCTTATCTTTAAATTCTTTAGAGATAATAATCTCCTACTTTAATCGAGAGTATTCTTAAGGGAATCACTTCTCTTAAAATTTAATTAACTATGAGGGATTGCCTCCATAGAGAAATTCATGACCCAATTTAAATAAACCCTACTTTATTCATCCATGTAAAGTAGGAGAAAATCTCTAGTATATTTGAAGACCCATCATCCTTATGAGTCCTTATAAGATAATTAGGTCCATTGTTGGATAGTGACTTCTATCTCTCGAGATAGTGCACTATTCTTTAATATCATACATAATCACCTTAATAAGTACACCCTCAGATCTACGTGGTGTCCCCCCCCCCACCCACCCTAAATGAACTAAATCCAACCAACGAACATCCTAAAATAAACACCACAATAACTCTATTGGCGCTTTGTTGGCCCAAGCCAATGATGAAGGGAAGGAAAATGTGTTCTACTACCTCAGGCATCGTATAATCCTTATTGAAGCAAATTATCCACCTATTGAGAACCATTGCCTAGATTTAATCTTTGCATCCCAAAAGCTATGACATTACATGCTTTCTCATAAAGGCAACTTGATCTCTAGAATAAATTCAATGTAATATCTCATGACACGATTGATGCTATCCAAATGGTTGGCACGTTGGTCCATGATCCTATCGCAATTTGATATCACTTTCATACCCATCCATGCAGTAAAAGGACAAGCACTCATGAATTTCTTAGCAGCACACCCACTTCCTACTGATTCTCTGATTAGTGATGACATCCCCGATGAACAAATCATGAACTTAGGGGATACCAGTATTCGCCACTGGGAGATGTATTTTGATGGTGTGACTTCCTCTCAAAGAGAAGATGAACCACAATCTACTCTTCTAGGAAAGGCAGGGGTAAGAATAGTTCTCCTAACTCCAAACTATGATATGATGAGATTCTCATATCATCTATATGATCTTTGTATCAATAATGAAGTCGAGTATGAGGCTCTGATTGCATGTCTGGAGTTAGCCATCTCGCTAAGCATCTAAAACATCAACATCTTTAGGGATTCCTAATTAATGGTCAACCAAATCGTGGGGTCCTACAAGGTTTTGAAGCCTAGACTCCATCACTACCATAAGTATATGATGGAGTTGTTGGCCCAAATCTCAAAGGTTACCATCTATAAGATTCCTCAAGGAGAAAATACCTTAACAGATGCTTTGGCCAAGCTCGCCGTGGAGTTTTTAGGTCTAGAAGATGAGTTCATATTAATAGAGGTCCAAAATATGCAAGTCCTACCTCTTATTGATATTGAACTCATTAAAAAATACTCTCTTGAAGGGGAGGTTATTGTTGCCAAAAAGGATGAGGAGCTAAATTGGAGGCAATCATTCATTAATTACTTAAATAAAGGCAAACTATCTCAAGAGAAGTCACAAGCACGTTAGATGAAACAAAGGGCATTTTCCTATGCCCTCGTGGATGATGTCTTATACCAGCAGTCATTCGATCATATGTGATTACGTTATTCAGACAAGCATGAAGCCCGTAAGATCGTGATTAGGTACATTCAGGATTATGTGAAGCACACTAATTCGGTCCCAAGATGAAAGCCAAAATCAAGAGGCTTGGATATTATTGGCCATCAATGATCATAGATTGCATGGGTGTAGCTAGGTGATGCCATCAATGTCAAGTACATGGGGTGGTCCTACATAAACCACCCAACATTCTACATCCAACATTGGCCTCGTGGTCATTCGAGTGTTCGGGTGCTAACATAGTGGGTCTGATCAATCATTTTTCTTCCAGGGGTCATCGGTTTATCCTAATTGCTACCGACTACTTTTCCAAATGGGCCAAGATAATTCTACTTAGAGAGGTCAAAGCTCAGCATGTGCTCTAGTTTTTCAGGAACCATATCGTATATAGATTTGGAGTGCCTCACTGAATTATATTTGATAATGATACTACATTTAAGAGCACTAAAACCAATAACTTTATCCAGAGACTCATCATATATTGGAGATACTATATCATCTATTATCCGAGAGCAAATGGCTTAGTAGAAGCCTTCAACAAAACTCTCATCCAAACACTCAAGAAGACACTTGATGACAACAAATAATAGTGGCATAAGCAGTTAGTTGAAGCTTTGTGAGCCTACCGCACTACTTATAGAACTCAAACTCAGTCTACTCCTTTCTCCTTAGTGTATGGGTCTAAAGTCGTTCTACCATTAGAAGTCCAACTCCCATCACTAAGGATAGCTACGGGTAAAAACATCACAACAGAGCAGAATGTCAAGTTGTGGTTAGAAGAGCTCGAAGGTTTGGAGGAGAGACACGTACGAGCATGCCAAAACCTCGAGTTATATAAAGCCAAAAAGATTCAAGCTCACAACAAGTTGGTCCGCCCTAGAGCTTTTCAAAGTATCGAAGCTTATTTTAGTTCTAAGGAGACCAATTGTTGCTTCCCGTCGTAAGATGGGAGGTAAGTTTGAACCCACGTGGGAAGGCCCCTTTGCCATAAAGAAAGCCTACCAAGGAGGATCATATCAACTTTTCAACCATAAAGGAGAGAGTCTAATGCTTCCAATCAATGATCTAAACTTAAAGAAATATTATCCATAAAAACATATTTAAAAATTAATTATCATCAATGAAAATTCCATTTCAAATCAAATCTCATTCAATTAAAAACATTTCTATCTACAAATCTGCCATGACGTGTTTAGGGTAGGTGTGAAAGATCCCAAATGGCATTATATCCTCCATCAACACAACACAAACATAAATTACACATAAAACACAAAATAAATACATATCTTTTGTCTCAGGCTACTTTGAGTTGAGATAACGCCCCCCAATGGCCCTCACTTAGTAGCTGCACTAGGTCAGGTCGATTCACTACTTAGCTAGTGTGTCACCCCAGTGGTCTTCTTGCTTAGGAGGGTATAAGTCTCCCACGCTATTTTCCTGGCCTAACCACTACACACTAACGAGCACCTTGTTAGTATGGTATGCCTTACTGTGCGATCGGTGAGCTACCTCATGATGGCTTCATTTAAGAAGATGTGAGTCTCCTACGCTTTCTTCTTGAACTAACTTTTGTGCACTGACTAGGCTGAGTATATTTAAGGTTTAGGGTAAGTCCCCAGTGGTTCCTTTCTTCCTGACTACTTCAAGTTTGGGTATAGTCCTTCCTTGGGGCTCCCCGCTTAGTAGTCACCCTAGGTCTAATAACATCTATCCCATTGATGAAAGACTATCCTAGTGATCACTTTCATCTATGAAGATGTAAGTCTCCTATGCCTTCTTCTTAGATTGATTGTCGCACACTGACGGGCACCTTAGGTTGGTTGGTGTTCGGTATGCTGATAGCGACCCACCCTGTAGATACACAACTCATGGCAGATGTAAGTCCTTGTGCATTCTCCTTAAGTAGGCCACCATACACCTATAGGCTTTCATTTTAGAGATCAGGATAATGCCCCTAGCGATACCTCCTGGGTTACTACCAGATTGGATAGTCCCCCTTTCCTAGTTACCACCCCTATGGTTGGAAGATTTGTATTGTGGATGTGCAGTCTCTCCCTTTAAATTTGTAAATCTAAGATAGGTTCAGGCCGACATACCTCCTTCTCAATGTGGTCCATCGCACACCAACAAGGTCCACACAAACATATAAACAAATAATATATATTCTCTTGTGGTTCAGGAGGACACCCCCAGCGGTACCTTTTCCCAAGCAACATCCTATTTTTAGGGCAGTGTCAGCAAGACTCCCTATAAGAATCGTCTGACTACTCCTTAGTTGACGTAAGTCCCCAGTGGCACTCACTTAGTAGTCGCCCTATTGATTTGTTGTGCATCCAATAGGTACCCTAGCAACTATTTCATCTTTGGAAGATGTAAGTCCCCACACTTTCTTCCTAGCATGATAGTTGCACACCGAAAGGCAACCTTTAGGTTGGTTAGTCTCACACTTTGGCTGGTGGACTACCTCTTTGGATTGGTAAATCTGAGATAGGCCCAAGCTAACATAGCCCATTCTCAATGGGTCCATCGCACACCAATAGAGTCCATAAATTAAATCAAACTAAGTCAAATTCGATCAACCATATCAAATCAAATAAAATTAAAATTAAATTAATATTGACTACTCTTGAGTTGACCTAAGTCCCCAACGTCACTCACTAAGTAGTCGACTTAGGTTGGGTTCACTTTGTTATGCCACTAATACGTCGCCCCAGCGACTGTTCTCCACTTTGAAAGATGTAAGTCTACTACTCCTTCTCCCTATCACAATCATTGCACACCGAAAGGCAACCTTTATGTTGGGTAACTCCACCCCGTAGTCGGTACACTACCCCTTTGGACTTGTAAGTCTAAGATAGGCCAAGTCCCCCATGGCTCCTTCTTAGTAGGTCCATAGCACATCAACAGGGTCCATAAAGTAAATCAAAATTAAATCAATCAAATTTAACTGAGCTCATATCCCCAGTGGATATGTCCTCAAACTAAATCAAATTAAATCCAACTTGATTCTCCCTAGTGGAGTTAAATCACACCCTTCTCCCCAGTGGAGCTCAAATCATACAAACAAATTATTGACCTCACTTTTGGAGTGAGTTCTCAATCTTCTCTTCTTAGACTTAGGAGCCTTCTAGACACTAAGACTTCCTTAGTCATAAAATACTTCTAGCACTTAGGTGAACACTTAACCTAAACCTAAGAGATTTAGAAGGGTTAACCATATGATTAGATTTTGCCTTAGGGATTAGGATAATCCACCTACCCTACAACCCAAATCTGATTTATGTTCACCTTCTCAAACCAAACCTTGAGTTCAATCCAAACATCAAATTCAAATCCAAATCCAAACCCAAACCCAAATTCCAAAACCAAATGATTGAATCCCATGATCAAATCTAAACTTGAAATCCTTCCTAAGTCCTTTGAATCAATTTCATAAACTTAGCCAAAATCTCATCCAAATCAAGCCAAATTCAATTGATTTTCTCATGGATCAACCGCATCTTCAATCATCTCTACAAATATAAATCTAATTTACAATCAGATGACCAAAACTAAATCCAAACCAAGTTTAAGCCCTATGACTTACTTTCATGGACTTAGCCAAATTTACCTTCAAATTAATTCAAAATCAATTGATTTTCTCATAATCAATTTATATCTTCAATCATCTTCCTAAATATAAATCAATTCTACATTCAAATGATCAAAACCTAATCAAACTAAATCAAATTAAATGAAAATCCTTCTTAAGTCTTTTGAATCAATCCCATGTGCTTACCCAAATCTTAATCCAAATCAATCCAAACTCAATTGATTTATTTCATAATCAATTCATATCTTTAATCATATTCACAAATATAAATGAAATATACATTTAAATCATCAAAACTAAGTCAAACTAAGCCAAGATCTTTCCTAAGGCACATAAACCATTTCCATGGACTTAGCCAAACATCCACTCAATTCAAACCCAATTCAATTGATTTTCTCATGAATCAATTATTCCTTTAATTATCATCCCAAATATAAATGAAATCTACAATCATCAAACCAAACCAAAATCAACCCAAGTCAAACCCAACTTAGCCATCTTGACTTGAAATATCCAAATGAACCAAAACTCATTCATGCCAAAATCAATTGTAATTGAATTTATACATCAATCCCAAATCCATATATAAACTCAACTAAGCTCAACTCAACCCAAAATTAAGCTAACTAAACCCAATTGGTCCACTTGACCCAAAGTGGGCAATTTGACCTTTTTGAGCCAAATTCCAATCCTATCCAAATTGGATTGAACTAAGCCAATCTAAACCTCATACAATGATTGTTGATCACCCCAGGTTGATCAATTGTCATAAATTGGGTCGGACCAAGTCAACTTGGTCATTTGACCAAGTTAACACTCTTAACCCATATGAACCCAAACTAGCCAAATTGCAACCTAAGCCAAATCCATTGAAACCAATGATTCATACCAACTTAAAATCAATATTTGAACATGACTTGACCCTCAATTGAGCTAAACCAAACCCAATTGGCCCTC
Organism: Cymbidium sinense; assembly: GCA_021442155.1. NCBI lineage: Eukaryota > Viridiplantae > Streptophyta > Magnoliopsida > Asparagales > Orchidaceae > Cymbidium > Cymbidium sinense. Next base: position 139,360,647 of record CM038222.1, read on the forward strand.
TTAACATAAGTTGACCCAAATTGACCTAAAAGACTAAATTGGGTCAAATCAAAATCTAAACTAAATTGATTGCAACCAATGGCTAAAGTTCATTTCAAATTGATTATTGAACTCGACCAAAGTCATAATTGGACCCAATTGACCTACTTAGCCCAAATTGACCTAAAGGGTCAAGTTGGCCTAAATAAAAATTAAATCCAAATTAATTGGAACCAAAGCCTACAAGCATCTTCAACTGGTCAACTAAACCCAAACTAACACCTAACCCAAGCTAATTTGGCTAATTTGGTCAAATTGGTCAACTTAACCCATGTGACCAAAATGAACTCAAATGAGCCAAAATCAAATCTAAGCCAAACTAAACCAAACCAATGACACCAACACATCCCAAATAATCATATGAACTTGACCCAACCTAGCCAATTTGACCCATTTGAATCAAATTAAGCCAAACCTAATCAAATTAACTCCAATTGACTTGAAATTTGGGCTAACCCACTTTTGGCTCATTTCAAATCTACCCAAATCAAATCCAATGCTAAATGACAATGATACCCTTGGGTCAAGGGTATCACATGATACAAATCACCCATGTAAGTGGTCATTCCCATTTCTTGGCCATTTGGCACCCTCACAATGGTCCACCTAGGCACTAAGGACACTACCCAACCTGACCCAAAGGGTGGTCGGGTCGACCTGACCCATGGGTGGTGAACGCACCTCACCTTCCCCATTAGAGCTCTTAGCTTGCATAGGACACCCAATAATCCCTCTTGGCAGCCACCTCCCAAGCTTTGGCCAACCAAATTGATCCACCTATGATGATTCTCTGTTATTTCCAGCCACCACACTGGCGGGTGGGGGGGATTTCCACTCATACAGAGATGAATTCATTTCTCAAAGCCCTAGCTACCCAAGATGAGCCACCAGAGCCATTTCCCAAGCTCTCAAGCTCGTTCCCTCATCAAAAAATTACATTCTCGTCCACCCTGAAATAGATCATCTACCTCTCCAACCCAATCACTCATTTATCCACCAAACTCAAATTAACCTTGCACACACCTTCCCTAGGGCTCATCGAGTAAGAACGAATCTTCTCTTGAGCTTCCCAACCACCGGAGGGTATACTTCGATGAATGCTGGACTCCCAAGCTTTGAGTGTTGGTCTTCCGAACAAACGATAAGGAATCAAAGCACGTGGCAATCAGTAAGGCTTCGTATCCACTAAACGAAGCTTCCTCAATTGCTTATGCAGTCGATCTTGAGCTCTGGCGAGGTATGCCATTAAAATCGAGCTTTTGTGAAAATTTTTTGGAGCTTTTCGAAGGAAACTTGCATCGCATGTGATCTTGACTATTGGATCCCCTTCGATCGACATCATGAAGGTGTGGGATCCTTTTGGAGTTGATCCGAGTTTGGGTAGGCTCGGATCAAGCAAACAATGGCAAACGGACTCCGTCTCTCATCACTTATGAGATGGTAGATCATGCACCGTCTGTTCTGCATGATTGGAATGGACGATCGTGATTAGATTCATTAGTTTAATCTGATTTTATCCTATTACATCATGGGAATATTTATACTCGTCCGATCTTAGATTGAATGGCAAACGAGAAAATCCATCCGCCGTCACATAAGCACTGAGTCGGATAAGTTTCAAATAGCCAATCCTACGGTGTCATGTGGAAAGCGTGCCACGTCAGTGTGCCACATGGCACTGATAGAATTAGGCTTTAATTAGACTTAATTGATTGATTTTTAATGGCTGAAACTTCCAAAATTCATAACAAATCATAGAAAAATCAAAAAAAATATAAATAAATAATCATTTTAAAGGTATTTTAGAGAAAATTTTATTAAAAATATCCTTAATTTATTTTAAATAGTAATTGAGGCATAATTAGAGTTTAATAGTAAAAATAATAATTAGCTTAATTACTTGAACAATTAATCATAAATTTTGTGAGTCAATTTAGTGGGATGACCTCTGCCTCCCATGATTTCTTGGGATTTATTTCTCACTTAATTAGGAAAATTGACTAATTAAACCTTAATTACTCTTTTAAGTTAATTAATGATTAATTAATCCCATGAGCAGTAACAAATTGGTTAATTAAGTTTATTAATCATTGCTCAATAGTAAATGAACTAAGGAATAGGGTTGGGACCTCTTTCCTAGCCTATTCCTCATAAGTTCGCTTCACTCTTTCAAAAATGAAACTAATTAAAATTCAACTAATTAATTAAATCACTTAATTAATTAAATTGAAATCATAATCATATTAAACCTTAATTAATCAATTCTTTGGTAGACCTTTAGGTGTTCAATAACCTAAATATATCTTAAGGAAATTATGGTTAACCCACATGTGTGGAGAGGCTATAAGAGTACTTAATTATGTTCCTTAACTTAATTAATTATTAATTATGAGCCAATTGTATTAGGCCCATTTTATTTCTTTAGATCATTGCTAATTTAATTTTGCACTCATGTGCATATCATGTTGGCTCATAATTATTTGGATAATTATATTAAGGTAACATAGGAAAGGTTAATTAATGTATTTAATGCATACTACAATTTAATTAACTCATAAAATCAACTTAATTATATTTCATTAAACTAAATTAATTAACAAACATGGAATGGGTTAGGATCAAAAAATCTTTTCTCACATCCTCAAATTAAATCGAAACATGAAATTAAAAATGGCATTAAAGAAGCTTTGGTTTATTTTAAATGGCTTTATTTAATGTGATTATCCTTAGGAATTAATTCAATTAAATGAAGTCGTGTGCTTATGTTTATTTATTCCTTTCCAATCATGTTAGAGGGATGGAAGAGGGTAATCCTCTTCTTTCTTTTTATAACACTTAGTTGTTAAGTGTAAATCATATGAAACAAAATAAAATACAAATTAAAATTCACAAATCCATTAAGTAACTTCAAGTGAAACTAACCTTCATGTTAGCTTGAATGTTTTCTAAACTTAGAAAATACAACTATAATACTTAGTTAAGACATATCAGACAAGATCTTAACACACATATTAGAATTAAGTCACCACTTCTAACTCTATGTTAGGACGGTGTATGATATGATGATTATTTTATTGTATGATGTAATATTGTAGATTGGATGTTAGGGTGTATGCTTCATAGACTGGATGTTAGGTCGCTCTTAGCCTAATCATATTTTCTATAGGGGATTGTGCTTATGGGGATGCTTAATAATAAATATGAATGCTCTCTTTAGAGGTTGCTCAAACCCCTAAGTATAATTCAAGTTAGGACGGGTGGAATTAGTTACCCATGTGCAGGGTGTTAAATCCAAATTATATATATATATATATATATATATATATATATATATATATATATATATATATATATATAACGCTGAGACTATATGTATGTTTAGCTAACCTCTATTTTGTAGGTGTAGTTAGGTTTATCTTTTCTATATTAATGTAATTTTGTAATAGGAATTAGGATTAGAGAGCAGTGGCTTCAAGACTTAGTCCTGGAAGGCCCTATGATGCCTTTGAAGCATAAACCAAATCGAGAGAAAGAAGGAGGAAGAAGGAAGATATGAAGAAATGAAGACCCCTCATAGCATGTATTCATTTATAATTGTAATTATTCTTTCATGTTTTGGGTTGTATAAGGGTAGAGCTCGGCTGCCCATATTTTCTCTTTTCGGGTTGTATGGCAGAGCCCGACCGTACCGAGTTATTATTCTTTTATGTTTAGTTTATAAATTGATTGATGTTATGTTTGAATTGTGCATTAGAAATGGCATGCTTTCATAGTTTCTTATGATTGATGATTTAATGTGTGGCCTGGATGCATTAGGCTCTTAGGATAAAATTAATTTTTCTACCCCAACTAATCACTCATAATTAAATTTTAATTAACTCACAACCTCATCATAAAGTTTAAGCTATAATCAAGATAATTAAAAGATTTAGCAACCCCTTAGCTATATGGTTGTATGTCTCACATCATGCATATCATCTTGAGTCATTCTTGCAAAATGAGGGCCTCCGTCCTTACACATGTAGGGATTGCTTGACCTATGAGAGCAACCCCTACCGACGGACATTCACCCTCTTTCTCTCTCAATTTCACTAATAACCTACTTCATCATGTATTTAAGCATATAAAAATCCCAAAGCCTTTGTCAAAATGATGTGTCAAAAATAAAATAAAATTTGAAAAGATTTTGCATTTGTAGATTAAGTCATATGCTCATACTACTCATGCTTTAGTCTCTTAGGGAGTGGGTTTAGAATTTTAATCTCTTTCTGAATAAATAACATCCCAACTATCTTATAAATTCATAAGACCGGACTACATGATTTTAAAATTGTATGAGGAATTAGCTGGATGCCACTCTAGGCAGTTGTAAGTCTAGCAGTCGGGTGATTTATCCTCTCTTATGGAGGTAAACCTTATTCCTATTTTCACTTAGATTTAAGTCATGTTCTAAATTATGTTAAAACTCCCTAGATTCAGGATCCGAGGTAGCTGTTTCCTTTGAGCTATAAGCATAAACCCTCACCTCTTAGGCATTTTCATAACTTTGTGTTGGTGAATTATAATCCCAAGCAATCTAATAAAATTCAACTCAAATAAATAAATCTCTTCACTTTCAAATATATAAATCCCAATTATAGGATATATTAGAATGCTAACTAGGCTTTCTAGTATCATGGGCATTTCTTACTTCCTCCCTTTAGATTCTAAAAATAAGTCTTCTCCTTGAACTTTTCCAATTGATTTAGAAACATAACCAATCCTTTGATAGTCTAATCTTGAAATCTTTGGAGATGATATTTTTCTACTTTAATCAAGAGTATTCTGAGAGAATTTCAATCCATAGGATGTAATTAACTATGGAGACTTACTTCCATAGGGAACTTTAAAACTCAGTTTAATATAAATCCTATTTTATTCATCTATATAAAGTATAAGAAAAATATCTAGTACATTTGAAGATCCATCATGTGTTAGAAGTCCTTATTCGGTGATTAGGTCTATTGAATGGTGATGCCTCTATCTTTTGAGATAGTACATCATACCTTAATGTCATATATGATCACTTCAATAAGTACCTCCTATGTCATATATGATCACTTCAATAAGTACCTCCTATGATCTGCGTGGTTCCCCCCTCCCTCATAATATATTCAAAAAATAAACACCATATAAATTAAAGAAACAAATGGAATTCAAAACCAACCTCCCTAGTGGATCCATAATAAATTAAAATAAATTAAACTTGGTCTTGATCCCCAGTGGACTCAAGCCCATATCCCTAGTGAATATGCCCCACATTTAGACAAATTAAATCAAATTAAATCCAACCTTGATCCCCAGCAGATTCAAGCATGAATCCCCGACGGATCTCCCTTCCATAAATAAAATCAAATCAATTAGAGCAAATCTAATTAAATCTCAATCCCTAGCAGATTTCTTCCTTGTGCCCTAGTATAAGTTTACCTATATCCAATTCATGTGTGATTCCTCAGCAAATCCTCCTTCATGTCCTTGACATGAAATGCTCGTCAAATCCTCCTGACTCTCTTATGCAGATGAGTTGCATTGCACTAATATCGTGATTCTATCTACCTCTTAGGTTCATATATAGATCATTCCCGCTAGCACTTGCAATCTACTGAACATTGTTGATTACCTCGGTCAATGCCAATACATGCGGTGTGCCCTTCAGTTACACCACACCTATTAGGGGTCATTTTGTTGACCTCACTTTTGGAGTGAGGACTCAATCTCCTCTCCTTGGATTTAGGAGTCTTCTAAACACTAGATTATCCTCAGTCATAAGACACTTTCAATAATTAAGTGAACACTTAACTTAAGCTTAGAGACTTAGAAAGGTTAATTATAGGATTAGGGAAATTTACCTAGCTTATAGCTAAACCAAATCCATACTTACCTTCTCAAGCTAAACCAAATCTCAATCCAAATCAAATTCATAATTCAAATTCAAATCAAACCAAACCAAATTTTGAATCAAATCAATCCTTCCTAAGCCACATGATTCAAATCCCATGGACTTGCCAAATTCCTTCAATCTAAACCAAATTCAATTGATTTACCAAAAATTAATGTGATTCTTTGATCATCACCCCCAAACCCAAATCAAATCCATAATTGAACAATCAAACCAAACCAAACTAAATTCCAAATCAAATCAATCCTTCCTAAGCCACATAATTTAAATTCCATGGACTTAGCCAAATTCCTTCAATCTAAATCAAACTCAATTGATTTTCTCATGAATCAATTATTTCCCCATTCATCACCCCAAATATAAATCAAATCTACAATCAATTCAATCAAACCTAACCTAACCCATTTTACTTGAAATATTTAAATGATCCAAAACCCTTTTGAACCCAAATCAATTGCAATCAAAGCTATAAAAAAAACCTTAAATCCATATATAAACTCAACTAAACTCAATCCAACCCAAAATAGATTCAACTAAGCCCAATTGGTCTACTTGACCCAAACTAACTAATTTAACCTATTTGAACTAAATTCCAATCCTACATAAATTAGATTGAGCCAAACCTACCAAAACCTCCTATGATGATCATCAATCATCATTAATTGATCAATTACTATCGATTAGGTCAAACCAAGTCAACTTGGTCATTTGACTAAGTCACTTCACTTAACTTTCATAAATCAAACTAGCCAAATCTCAACCCAAGCCAAATTGATTAAAACATATGATTCACACTAACCTAAGATTAATCCTTGAACATGACTTGACCATCAATTGAGTCAAACCTAACCCAGTTGGCCATTTGACCCAAGTTGACTCAATTTGACCTAAAAGACAAAATTAGGTCAAATCAAGATCTAAGCCAAATTGATTGCAATCAATGGCTCAAGTTTATTCAAAATTGATTGTTGAACTTAACTAAAGCCTCAATTGAACCCAATTTGAACAATTGAACCCAATTGACCCATTTAGTCCAAATTGACCTAAAGGGTCAAATTGGCCTAAATTAAATTCAAATTCAAATTAATTCAAACCAAAGCCTACAATCATCTTTAATTGATCAATTGAACATGAATCATTGCCTAACCCAAGCTAATTTGGCCAATTTGGTCAAATTGTTCAACTTAACCATTTGACTTATATGTACTCAAACTAGCCAAAATCAAATCCAAGACAAATTGACCCAAACCAATTAAACCAAAGCACTACAAATCATTATCTGAACATAACCTAACCCTTGGTTTGACCCAATTTGACCAATTGTTCAACTTGACCCAACCTAGCCCAATTTGACCTACATGGGTCAAATTGAGCCAAACTCATTCAAACTAAGCCCAAACCCAATAAAATCTAATCCAACCCATCCTAAACTCACCTTGGGTCAGCCCAAAACCTAACCTAAAATGAGCTTGATTTGACCTATTATCCAATGGCTAAAGCTCCCCACATGGGATCATACCCAAATTGGCAAGTCAACTCCTCCTTTTTCCTTTTGGTAGCCACCCTTGACCTAAAATAACACTTTACCTACATGGCTAAACCAAACCACATGGGTTAGGTTGGCTATGGATCAAGAGGAGGTGAGTTAACTCATCTCCCCTCATTGATCGAACCCAAAGGGTAAAGAGATTTCCTTGAGCCACCAACCCAACCCCTTGGCCAACCAAACAGAGCCACATAAGCCTGGTCTTGTCCCCTTCAACCCCCTACAGCGGTCGAACGGCCAAAAATAGTGGGTTGAATCCAAGCCATCCAATCCAATGGATGAGGGATATACTCCCCTCATTTCAATCCAATTCACATAAACACACCCTTAGAGAGTTCCCTAGGTGAATTTTAAAATCCCTATAGCACTCTCCAATCCTCCCGAGCCTTCTCGACATCAGACTCCATCAACCCGAAACAGAGCAAGACACCACTCGACCCAACTTCCTCAAACCTTAACCAAACTTCAATTAACTTCACCCACACCTTCCCTTACCTCCGTCGAGTGAGAACGAATCTTCTCCCAAGCTCCTCGACCACCAGAGGTGCTACTTCGATCAACATCAGGGTGCTAAGCAAAGGTGCTTGGTCCATAGAGCAAGTGGCAAGGAGGCATCACGCGAGCTTCTCAATGGGGCTTTTCCTCATCCAAGAGAAGCTACCTCAAGCATTGCACCGCCGATCTTGAGCTCCGGCGATGTACATTTTCTTCAAATCGAGCTTTTAGTAAATTTTTCAGGCCTTTTTGAAGAAAATTTGTATGTCATGCAAATCTGATAAGTAAATCCCTTGGGATATTCCTCGTGAAGGTCTAGGATCAATTTTGGCATCATTCCAAATCTGGTGAGCTTGGATTGAGCAAGGGAAGGCAGACAGTGTCCATCTCTCGTCGCTCAGGGGGTGATAGATCACCCGTTGTCCGTTCTGTATGATTGGAATAGATGAACGTGATTAATCTGCTAGAGTTGATCTGATTAATCCCTTAAGAACTCGAGTTTAATCACCACTGTTTGATCTAAGATCAGACAGCGGGAACAAAACCTCATCCGTCACCAACCACATCAACGTTGACTCGAACACGTTAAAGTAACCTATCTCGTAGCACTACGTGAAAAGCAGGTCGTGTCAGCAATCTGTGTGGCACTGACGGGATTAGGCTTAATTAGGGCTTAATTAATTATTTTAATTGCTTAAACTTTAAAAATTCATAACAAATTATTAAAAAATCAAAAAATACAAATAAATACTCATTTTAATGGAAATTCATAGGAGAATCAATTAAAATTAATTCTAATTAATTTTGAACAGTAAATAGAGCTTAATTTGGATTTAAATGTAAACTTAATTAGATTAATTAAACCTTGGTTACTTGAGTAATTAATTCCAAAATTTTTCTATTGATTTAATGGGATGATCTCTGCCTCCCATGATTTTCTTGAAATTTATTACTTGGTTAATTAGAGAAACTGACTATTTGAACCCTAATTACTCCTTTAATTAATCTAATGATTAATTAACACCCTAAATAGCAATAATAAACTTACTAATCATTGTTTTTACAATAAATGGATGAGGGAGTGAGATTAGGACCTCTTTCCTAATTTCTCTTCCCAAGTCCAGTTCATTTTAAAGAGGGTTAATTAATATGCAAGTTAATTAAGGGTTTAATTAATTGATTAAGTGGCTTAATTAATTAAATTAAAATCATAATCATATCAGATAATCAATAATGAGATTAAGGGTTCCTCTTTATATGTTTAATAATATAAAGACCCTTAATGAAATCATGATTAGCCCATAAGTGTGCGAAAACCATGAATGTACTTAATTAAGTTCTTTAACTTAATTAACCCTTAATTATGAGCCATTTGCATTAGGTCCTTTAGGAGCATTGCAATTTTACTTTCTCATATGTTCATGTCATTTATGGCTCATAATTAAGTGGTTAATCAAATTAAAGAAGCACAGGTAAGGGCAATTAATTTATTTAATTAAGGATTCAATTTAATTAATTCATAAAATCAACTTAATTACTTTTTCTTAAACCAATTAAGTTCACCAATATGGGAATGGGATTATAACAGAAAACAAATCTCCTCCTCTTTCAAATTAATCAAAATCCAAGAATCAAATTAATAATAAGCTTTGATTTTCTTTAAATAGCTTTATTTAATTTGATTGTTTTTAGGAATTAACTTAGTTGAATGAACCATGTATTTATATTTTATTATTCCTTTCTAATTACTTTAAATGTTGTATGTCATATGGTTTCATACATTCATATTTTTCAAATATAAATAAATTAAATAAATTTTTATTTATGTAAGCTTGCATGTGTTGACTTAATTTAATTATATGTGTGACTATTATCACTAATAAATTCAAATCTATTTCTCAAAGTTTATAAATTGATAATAATATATTGAGTGATGATAGTTATGAATACATATAGGATGTGCATGTGCTTATAACTTAAGTATGTGAAATAAAGCTCTCTTTCTAGTGATTCATATATAGATTCACATAAGTTTGAACAATAATGGGTATATAGTCTGGACATCCCAAGAATATGAGACTGTAAGTAACCCCAAGGAGTTCATTTGATTATCTCACTTCCCTATTTTAACAACGGGACATACTCATTTAGTTTCATACCAATGTATTTTGGTATTAGAATTTGGATAAAGCTTTAATTCATATGCCTAAATAATTCAACTAAAAAATATATAATCTTTGCATAATTTTCATCCTTATAGTTGTGTATATATTCATATGTATCTAAGATAGCAAGTATTAGTCTGGACATCCCAAGAAAATGAGACTTTAAGTAGCCCCAAGGAGGTCATTTGATTACCTCACTTTCGTGGTTAACAATGGCACGTTCTTGCTTACATCTTTTATACATGTGTATGTGTGCTTAATTAAAAGATGAAAATATTCTTTTGTTATTAAAGAATACATGCATCCAAAATCATCTAAGTTATTGAACTATATTATATGTAAAGATAGTGCTCTCTTTCTTATGATTCAAATATATATTTATATAAGTTTGAATGTTAATGAGTATATAGTCTGAACATCCTAGGAATATGATATTTTAAGTAGCCACAATGATGTCATTTGATTACCTCACTTCCCTGGTTAATAATGACATGTACTTATTTGATTTCATTCCTATATATTTTCGCATAAGAATTTTGGATAGAGCTTTAATTTACATATATTAAATAATTCAATCAAATGAAATATATAAGTTATAAATGTATGCATCCATTCATCATTTAAGTATGCCAAATTGTCTTATATGTATAGATATGACAAGTATTGAGTCATATGCATGTTATATGTGATAGAAATGAATGATTTAATATATGTCATGTGATATTAATTCAATTATATTAATCCTAAGATGCCTTTCACATTAAATAGGATCATTTAAAGTTAACCTAAACTTAGGATTAATAAAAATATTTAATAAGTCATTCACTAAAGAAAACTAAATTATAAAAATATGCTTTAGAAAGTGGCTTAAGGTAGGGATGAAAGAGGGTAATCCTCTTTCCTCTCTTTATAATACTTAGTGTTAAGTGTGAATCAAGTGAAACCAAATGGAGCATAAATAAAAATTCACAAATCAATTAAACAACTTGAAATGAAACTAACCTTTATGTTAAATTAAATTCTTCCACACTTAAAAAATCATAACTCTAATGCTTAGTTAAGACATACTACACAAAGCCTTAGTACACACATTAGAATTTAGCCACCACTTCTAGTCCTAAGTTAGGATGGTGTATGTATGATGAATATTTTATTTTATGATGTAATATTTTAGACTGGATGTTAATGTGTATGCTTTGTAGACTAGATGTTAGGACACTATTAGCCTAATCATATTTTTTGCAAGGGATGGTGCTTAAGAGGGTGCTTAAAAATAAATATAAATGCTTTTTTTACAGGTTGCTTGAATGCCTAAGCATACAAATTCAGACAGGTGGGCTTAGTTACCCATATGTAGGGTCTTAAGTCCAAATTATACATATAACTGCTTGAGATTGTATGTATGTTTACCAAACCTATATTTTACAGGTGTAGTTAGATTTACTTTTTCCTACATAAATATAATTTTTGCAATAGAAATTAGGATTTAGTGTTATAGGTGATTAAGATGAGCAATGGCTAGAAGGTTTTATCCTGGGAGGCCCTCTAATGCCTTTGAGGCACAATCAAATTAAGGAAGGAAGAAGATAAAAGAATGAAGGAGTGAAGACCCCCATAGCATATATTTATTCAAATTGTAATTATTCTTTCATATTTTATGTTGTATAAGGGTAGAGTTCGACTACTCGTCTTTTCTTTTTTTGGGTGTACGGCAGAACCTGATCACACCGGCCTCTTATTGTTTTATGATTAGTTTATAAAATTGCTTGATGTTATGCTTAAACTGTGTATTAGGATTGCATGATTTTTATAGTTTTTTTATGATTGATGCTTTAATGTGTGGCCTGGATACAATAAGCTCTTAGGATAAAAATAAATTTTTTTACCCAATTAACAACTCATAACTAAGTTTTAAAATAACTCATAACCTCACCATAAAGCTTAGGTTTTAAACAAGATAACTAAAAGATTTAGCAATATCTTAGTTATATATTATATGTCTCTCACATCATCCATGCATCTTGAATCACTCTTGTAAAAATGAGGGTCTTCATCCTTACATAATAAGGACTACTTGATTCTTGAGAGCAACCCTTGATGATGAGGCTTCACCCTCTTTCTCTCTTATTTAGCCAATAATCAATTTTTATCGTGTATTTAGGTATATACAAATCCCAAAGCCTTTGTCTAAAATGATTTGTCAAAATGAAATAAAAATTCGTAAGGTTTTGCATTTATAGATTAAGTCATATGCTCATATCACTCATGCTCTAGTCTTTCTCTGGGTTTAAAGACCTTAGTCTCTTTCAAATTAAATAATTATCTAGTCATCTTGCAATTCATAAGATCAGACTACATGATTTTAAATTGTAAGAGGAGTTAGGTACTAGAGGTTGTAAGTCCGAAGTCGGTTTACTCTCTCTTATGGAGATAAACCCTTATGTCCATCTGTCACTTAGATTTAGGTCGTGCTTTAGCTCATGCTAAAGCTCTCTAGATTTAGGATCCGAGATAGCTGTTTCCTTCGGGCTACAAGCATAAATCTTTGTCTCTTAAGAATTTCCACAACTTTATGTTAGCGGATTATAAGCCCTAGCAATCTAATAAAATTTCAAACTCAAATGAATAAAACTTCTTCATTTTCAAATATATAAAGTAAAATCATAGGATAGATTGGAATGCTCACTAGGTTTTCTAGTATCATGAGCATTCCCTACTTATTTCTTTTGGATTTCAAAAATAAGACTTCTTCTTAAACTTTTCCAATTAATCTTCCAAAATAACCTAATCCTTTGATAGTCTAATAATTGCCTACTTTAATCAAGAGTATTCTTAAAAGATCTCATTTCCTAGGATGTAATTGACTATGGAGGCTTACCTCCGTAAGAAACTTAAGAGCTGGCTTAATATAAACCCTGCTTTATTCATCCATGTAAAGTAAGACAATATTTGGTATATTCGAAGGCTCATCATGCTTTAGGAGTCCTTATTAGGTGATTAGGTCTATTGTGGAGTGATGCTTCTATCATTCAAGATAGTACATTATACCTCAATGTCATACCCAAACATTTCAATAAGTACCCCCTATGATCTACGCTGGTGTCCCCAATCCAAAATAATCACCACACATTTATATATTTTTATATATATCAGTGGAGAAAATTAGAATTTGGAGAAGAAGAGAGGATCCTAGAGTCACACTAGAGTTTGAATATGCGATATGCGCCGCATAGCCAGATCAATTTCAAGCCTCAACAACGAGGAGATTGAAGCATGCGAGGGAAGAATTACATATCATTTATACAAGTTAGTAGAGAAAAATAGAATTTGGAAAAGAAGAGAAGATCATAAAAGCACACTATAGCCTGAATGTGGGATTTACATCGCTAACTAGTTCAATTTTAAACATCAACAAAAAGAAGAACTGGAGCTTATGAATGTTGGATTGTGCACTATTTATATATGTTATTGGAGGAAACCAGGATTTAGAGAATAAGAGAGGATTCTAGAATCACACTAGAACTTGATTCCAAGATATATATTGCCTAACCAGATCAGTTTCAAACCTCAACACAGAGGAGAATTAGAGCATGCAAAAGGGGTTGAGCACAGTTTATAAGGGTTAGTGGAGGTAACCAAGAGAGAAATGGGATGTGAATTTTCTCCATCCCATTAGAGATATTTATAGGTAAAAATTGACTCTTAAAATTCTTTAAACTAATAATAATCATAAATATTAAATAATAATGATAAAATAAATGTCTCCTCAAATTTCATAATAAAATAACTCTGCAAATTCAATAAAAAATAAATATAACATTTCAAATTACATTTAACTAAATAAAAAAGAGAAAGCCTCTGGAAATTTCACAAAAAAAAATGTATTTTTCATATTCCAAAATAAAAAAGAACTTTCGGTACTATACGAGTCGCGCATGTGCCCGCTTCCATGTGCTCATGGTTGCTCGCATACGAGCGAGTTCATTGATATGTCCCTACTTTATGTAGAATTGTACAAAGTATACTTCACTCAAATCACTCCTCACTTCAGTCTCTCTCCACTTTTACTCACAAGAGAATGGTGAAAAGTTATTTAAGAACTGCAAAAAAACTACCTTAAAATAGACTTCTTGGCTTCGTAGCACCACAACACCAAGATTGCAGCACCTAAACATTGGCACTGTTATATTCTTGTTCTTTTGCATAAGTTTTAGCATTATAGTACTACTTGCTATAGCACCAAGGTGCTAACCTTTCTATGTTGTGACATTAGTGCTCGGGATCTAGTGATATGATGTTGCTTGTTGTAGCACTAAGGTGTTGGTTTAACTATCTTCCTAATGCCATTGACCTCCTAATGCCGATGTGCTTGCTTTTTTTCTATCTTTGAAGCAAATATCTTAGTATCATAGCATCGAGGCGCTATGCTCAAGAAAAAATTTATGGGGCTTCGCTCTTGAACTCCTAAGCAGGAGGTGGATTGCCTGTCATGACCATACGTGTTACATTTTTTTTCAATAAAAGGAATACTATTAAATTCAACTCCTTTAAAAGTATCATTTTTCTTTGTTGCAAGTTCAACCTTTTCAAAATTCTTTATAACATTCATTTTGATTAGAACTCTAGCATCTAGTAGGATCTTTATAAAAATAATAATGTATAATCATCCATATATTGATTATTATTATTTTTATTTTTAAAAATAAATCACTTTTTTAAAAAATATCCAATATAACTAAAAGATATTTAAAATTTTTTTTTATCTGAAGCACACACTGACTAACTCGCACCCCTTAAACTCGCACCAAAATCTTCTTTGTCTAATCCATCAACACCTCTTTCAACCAAAGCACCACCCTCTTCCAAACAACAAAATAAATTAACTTATGTTCTATTCAACAAAAAAAACTCAAAATAATATTTATTCAAGATATTGAATATATTTTTTATTCCATATCAAAATATAAAGAAAATTAAATTTAATTAAATTGAAAATGAATCCAAACGCTCCTTAGTTAATAAATAGCAAAACAATGTACAAAGGTAACTTATAATTGTATTGATATTCATGTTTGTTAAATAACATGGTAAGGACTTATAGAGTATAAAAAAACACAACACATCGCTACTACATGAGGAGATGAGAAATAACGTCTGCCTGGATTTAGAAATGATTCGAATGAGCACCAACCATTGATTCATATCCTTAATTTTAAATTTCAAAGATTCATGTTTGTCACGATGGTCGGGAGATTCTCTTCCTCCACAATAATTTGCATTCGAGTGGTATATTAGTGCAGACGATCGGATTGTGAGAGAACTTTAAATGCAAGTAAGTCTTTATATCTTCAGTTAACGATGGCATCGTGCTCACTTCAATTTTTATACTTGTAAATAATATGAAAAATGGATAAAAGAATCACTCTCTTATGAATTATACATGAAACATTTCAAATTTCCTTAAGCAACCTCTCTTACTATTCCTTATCTTTTCCGCATGTTGCTACTAAATCAAACAAATCAAAACTTACAAATCTACGCCAAAAAAAGTAAATAAATAAGACAAATCGAAATCTTCTAATCTCCACACAAAAAATAAAAAATATATAAAAAAAGTAGTTTACAAGTTCATATAGTTACAAGTTCTAATTAGTTGGATTCTTGTTTAACACTTACTCAATTAAACTAGCTGAATTGACATAATTATGACTATCGATCTTAATTAGAGAATTTGTGCGGAATTCGGGCGTAGTTCTATGTTCAAATTTCAATAACATTACGTCACTTGATCGTGTTCGCAATATATATACATAATACGTAGCATATCTATATAATCTAGATTTTATATGCATGTTATTTGCAAGTAATAATTTTTGTCTTTTGGAGTTAAATCCAAATTTTTTGCTTAAAATTATTATAAGAGCTGCCATTCCACTATTTTTATTTTTTTTCTTCATAAAGCATTCTTTAAATAGTTTGAATAATTGCAAGTACGAAATGTCCAATTCTGCTTTCCTTGGTCCTTTTCATGGCTTTTATCAATTACACTATATTATTATTTTGTTCACTTTTATACTGTTTTTCTTATATTTCTACTGCAATTAAATATGTTTTAAGTTTGAAAAAACAAAGCAAGAAATAAAAGGCTTCATCAGAAGAAAAAAAAAAAGGAAATAAAAAAACACTTGTGCCCTAACTCGGCTGTCGCGAGGGAATAAACATAGGGCTGGCTTCTTGCACGGAATTTGACGACTCCCAGGTTATAAAAAAATAATGAAAAAAGATCACGAAGAACACACAAGTTTTTAAATAAAAAATTGGAGAAGTGAAAAATAATGAGACTTAATCCAATTGAAATATTTTAACTAGATGAGTGTTTACTATAAATAGTATATCATCTCCAAAATTGAAGAAAATGAGTTTACAAGAATAAGTTTCTCACAAAAAATATCAAGAAGTTAATAATAGGAGCTCCGTTTGAAGTGGTGGTCTAATAAGTAGTAATAATGATGATTTAGTAATTGAGATCAGGCGGTGATTCGGTGAAGTTGATCAAGTGGTGGTTTGACGAAGGTGACCACTCAATGGACTGATATTGGTGGCTGGGCGGCAGTTCAACGAAGGCGACCAGGAGATAGCTTGATATTGGTAGTCGAGCGATAAACCGGTGGTTGCCCAGTGAGCTGCACACAACAGTAATGATATAAGTAGTTATTAAATAAAGTCTTCAAATAATAATAATAATAAATAAATATTTAAATCAAAATTTTGATTTAAAGCAAATGAAATGTATGAGGTAATTCTAAATATTAAATAAAATAGTAAACTTAATGTTGTATGTAATATTGAAAATATCCAAATTCAAATTAAAAATTATTGTCGTTCTTGAGATCATGAAAATTCTAATAGTTTATCAAATACAAATTTTGATGCAAAACAAACATATTAAAGCAATTAAAAAATTGATCTGATGAGTAAGAGATCAAAGAAGCTTAAATTTTTGTTTTTTTAATTAAATCCTTATAAATATCTGACACATCGCACCATGTGTGAATAATCACTCAAATTAGAGTTTGATAGCGCTTAACATTACTATTTTGGCTACTAATTTGTTAGGATTACTTCAACTAAACTTTAATTATCATTTTGTTACATTTTTATTAAATTTTATTTTAAAATAACCTTGGGAATCATTCTCACATGCCAGCTCATTTATAATATAATACATTGTTTTAAAAATTTGATTAAAATTAAAACACTCAAACTAAATCAAATGAGCTGCAGAATACAGCCATCTTTCGACTTTATGTACGCTTGTTATTATACTTTTTAATAGTATTTCATAAATCCTAAAATATGATATTTAAATTTTATCTGAAAGATATAATAATCTTTTTTTAAAATAATAAGTCATAAACCTTATTACTTCCTATTTAAGAATTACATTAATAATAAATTATTTTAATTAGGTATGCCCTGAGATTTTTTTCTTTTATAAAATTTTATATAAAAAAATTAGAAAAATTATTATAAGCAGAATCTTAATATAACTTCTGTATCCAAATTCTAACTATATAATATCATATGACATTTAGTCAATAAATAATTATTATATATTAGTCATAAAGTATTTTGTATTTCAATATATATAGATATTATGTATTACAGTATAATTAATATTATATTAATATATAATAATATATAATATTTTTTAAAAGAATTATAATTAATTTTTTAATGAATTTAAACTTTAAATGATATTATTTATGAATATAAATGAGTCAAATAATTAGCTATTAAAATTATTTATTTAATGATTAATTATTTGTTAAAATATTTAAACTTATTTAATTAATTAATCATTATTCTAATCTAATCGAGCCGCGAATAATTTATGGAGAGTCGCTTCATACTTTTCCGTTGTATTGAAAAACCATTTACCCACCGTCTCTTAGCTCAATTGGTGGCGTGCGGCAGGAACCCCGGTCGTTGAATCTCTCCAGGCGCATAAAATGCGAAATTAAGAGGCCGTCGTGTGGGTGATGAATGTGGCTCATTAGGAATTAATCCCATCTCGCCTCAAGATGAATGGTGCTGGGTGGATACCCATTCCAAAAAAAAAAAAAAACCATTTAATCATTGAATTAAAGCGGATCAAAAGTCGCAAGCACCGGCTCCTCCGTCGGCCGCCGTTCAATTGGGGCCCACGCGAAATCGTAAGGTGCTGACTTCTAAGCCGTTCGTCGTCCTTTTAGCTAAATTGAACGCGTAAGATTCCCACGCAATCCTCACCGTTCAATTGGAGGACCCCCATATCATCGTACGGCGATAAGCCATGGAACACGATGGTCATTTATTAATATTCTTCGTACTTATATGAAACCACATAAACCGGGTGTTGTCGGTCGGCCATTGCAATCGAAGAGCCACGTGGACACGCTTCGTATACGACGTTACCGACTCAGGTCAAAGTTGGCGAAGGATAAGCTCACCATAGGTGAGCTTTGATCCATTTCGCTGCCGAATACGCTAAAATGACCTGCAAGACGATTTAGATTTTTGATATACACGCAAACAATAATTATTGTCTTGTTGATATTGATAAAGTGTTCATTAACAATTAGATTTATATATTATATATGTAAATTTATGATGCTCAAATAATTCAAAAAATTTCATCCTCAATAAAATCTCATAAATTATATTGTTTTTAATATTTTAAATTAATTCTTTGCATTTTAAAAATTAAATCTCTAGTAAAAAGAATATTAGGTAATGTGCATTAATTATTTCAAAAAATCTTAGATCACTCAAATCTAAAATAATGAAGATTTAAATTCTTGAAAAAAAATATATTGTATGATTAAAAGTGATCGGCACAAACTATTCCTTGAAATGTTTTAATTTCTAGTTTAAATAATTTTAATATTTCTCTCACTAAAAATTATATAATATCCATACATTTAAAGAGGCTAAGATGATGCTATAAGAAAAATTTTAGAAGAAAAATCAAGAGTTCTATCTACATGCACTTAACGATCATCATCACTAATGGGATTGATACTTGTCGTTAGCATTAATGTCAAAATCTGTTGCTGTTAATAATGTTAACACATATTATCGATACCAATATTAATGATTATCAGTTTTAATAAGACATGCACATATCATTAACATTCATGTCGACACCTTTTATCACTAATTAAATTGAAGTCCACCCTCAACAGTAAGAACGAAAACTATTATCATCAATAAGATTGACACTCACTGTCGCCAATAAAGTTGATGCTTGTAGTCACCAATAAAGTTGGTGCCACAATCACTAATGAAATTACCACTCATCCACAATACTAATATCATTACTTTTCAGCAATAATAAGGCACATGCCTACCATTGACAGGAATACTTATGCTCGTCATTGTTAAAAAAGGAGAATTCTCTCATAAACATCAATGCTGATGCTCATCAACAAATATTATTATTTTCTATTTTCAACATTATCTAATATAAACAATATGAAAGCCAATGCTCGTCTTTTAATAGTTGATATTATACGTATAAGGAAAATCTTTGAGTGGACGAGCATAATGATATTTATGATAATTCCAACTCCTCAAATCTCTCCCCACTTCTACCATGGAAGGTAACTTCAATAGCTCATATAAATTATCTTATAAGAAAGGCCATAAGACTCTCATTAATAGAATTATTTTTATTGGGCTAGGTTTCATAGTTTTTTTCCTTCTCTAAATTTTCACATAAAAGTTTTATCTTATATAATTTACTTTCAATTTATTTGTTTAAATATATTCAAACTTTTCATACAATATTAAAACAAATCCTCCCTCTTCTATTCTAACTAATAATGTTGAATCCCACTATAAGAGATACATGTGAAGGAACAATGTAGCAATTAAAAGATGCCATCAACTTTTTTATTTAGAATATATTTATAATATATATAATATTATATATATATATATATAAAGTTTGTAATTTATAATGTTTGATATTAATATTTTAAAGGTGGTAAATAATTACTTTATTGTCGATGCCATCAATTATATCATTTTCAATATAAACTACTAACATATTATGTATCTATTTATCCCTAATTTTATTTTATAGTCGATTTTTTATATTATTTATAGTAAAAAACGCTCTTTCTACACTTGCTATTGCAACTAGTTGAGTCAATCACATTTTAATAATTTGAAAATAAAAGAATATGAAATAATTTTTTTTCCTTTTAATCATTTTTTCATCAGGCTTTATAAAAAAATATTCATCAAGTTGTATATCTATAATATAAATTTCAATTGATTATTAATAATCATTAAAAATATTGATGTAAAATCATTTAGATAAATTTAATATATTTTTACTTGCTTATTATGATTAACTAATTAAAAAATAAATAAATTAAGATAATTACATAATTATAATATATACATATATAATATCTTTAAGACAATAGAATATTTTATTCTTTTAAAAATCTTAATAATTAAGTTCTAAAGTTTTGAAAGGAGGCATGATATGAATATTTTTTAGATAAAAGTAAAATTAAAAAAACAATAATTTGAAAATAAAAGAATATGAAAGTTTGTTTTTCCTTTTAATCATTTTTTCATCAAGCTTTATAAAAAAAATATTCATCAAGTTGTATATCTATAATATAAATTTCAATTGATTATTAATAATCATTAAAAATATTGATGTAAAATCATTTAGATAAATTTAATATATTTTTACTTGCTTATTATGAATAAATAATTTAAAAATAAATAAATTAAGATAATTACATATTTATAATATATATATATATATATATATATATATATATATATATATATATATATATATATATATATATATATATATATATCTTTAAGACAATAGAATATTTTATTCTTTTAAAAATCTTAATAATTAAGTTCTAAAGTTTTGAAAGGAGGCATAATATGAATTTTTTTTAAACCCCCCCCCCCCTAAGAATTACTATAAAAATAAATAAATTCTCATTAAAAATATTCCTATTATTTTTAATGATATCAACTGTTTTTTTGACATTTATTGAATGAGGTGAAAGTGATTGATTTTTTTAATAATTTTTATTTTAAATAAAATATTATTCCTTAATAAAATAAGAAAATTAACGTAGGAGAGAGCTCCATTTGTCTTCTTATTTATAAATTTAAAAAATTTAAATGGAAGCTTCCATTTGATATACACAGTATATACATTTCCAGCACTGTATATACAAAAATTTCTCATAAATTTTACTACAAGAATACAGCCCAATATGTATTTGACGCATGAAAAAGAGTTGAGGATGGTGACCACACCGCGCGCTTCACATTTAACGCTTCTCTCTCTCTCTCTCTCTCTTCTCAACTCACTGGACGCGACTCAAGGAGCGGAGAGGACCACAAGGACGCCGTCTGTGGTGACTACCTGTCCTGCGCTTCGTCATCGCCACCGCTGCCTTCGGTCGCGGTTCTTCTCGACCTCGCCGCCGATTTGTTCTGCGAGAGAGCTGGAGGTGAGATGCCAGTTCTGAAGCCTCAAACTCTCTGCGATTCCCCTTGTTCTGTAGATTTCTTCTTTTTGACTGGGGTGCATCAACTCAGAACTCTTATTCTGTGATTTTTTATTTATTTATTTACTACTTTGATACAGTTTGATTTGATATTGGGTCGACTGTAGTGTTGGTGAGAATAGGGTTGGAATTTACCGCTGATTAACTCCTTTATGAAGTGCGACTAGCAGCCTGGCCATAATTTATAGTCAAGGAGTATTAGCAACTGGTTGTTAAATTGTATACTAGCTTTTCTTAAATTGGACGACTGTTGCACGCGATTCTGTAAAGATTAGTGGTTTCTAAAAGAAGTTTTTTTGTGTGCTTGGTGAAGGTTTATTGTCCCTTCCATCCTCTATTATTCATGTGGGTTGAAAATGAGATCATTTTCAAGTTGATTCATTTGGATTAGAAACTATCTGGATTAGATCTGCTAAAATCAAATCTCATAGGGATGTTGCATGTTTGCTATGGGAGAAAACTGGTTGACTTATAAAAGACTGTATTCTCTGTCATCAAAGATTTTATAGTAGTTAGCATTGTCTAATGGATGGTTGGTACCGGTAATTTGATTTCAGTTTAGCTTTTGACGGTAATATTAGCAAAGATGACGATGAGGGGGGGAGGGATTATCATAATTTATTAGGAAAGGTCCTATCCCGACATATGCATGTTCATTTCATGCCAGGATTTTGTTAAGAAATTTGTCATTTTATCTGAGTCGTTTTTATCATTATGGCTTTTTTACTGTTTCAAGATGTTATTCTCAAGCATGTTCTGAATCGAATAGAAACGTTAATATGGTTGAACTTTGGGTGAAAAGTTAGGGATGGATAACACTTTGGTTGTCATAATGCAACACATGATAGTCTTGCTTTAACACAAATTTTTTAACAAACTTTTTTATCTATAACAACTTTTTGTATCTTTAGTGGTTGCAATATACTTTGCTGTAGTAGTAGACAAAGTAAAATACTTCTTAAACGTTGACTATCACGGCACAACTTCCTCTATAAAAGTAAACAAATGTATTGATGTGAACTTGGACTTACACATATATAGCATAGCATCCACATAACTTCTTGTCAATGTTCCTTTCCTAGATTTGCAAGATAGAGGCTAACTACATTAATTGAATGTGTGATGCACGCCATTGTGCACATTATAATTGTAGAAGAGCATGGAACTTTCTTTCTCTATTCTTTCTCCTTGGTCAAAGGGAATTTACAAGAAGTAAGCTTGAAGTGACTTCTAAGTGGAATGGCCACAAGCTTGGTTTTGCCCATGTTGAGCTCACACCATTTTGAGTAACTCTCTTGAGTTAGCCATACTTTCCTCGTACTGTCATAAGGGATCTTCATGCCAAAGGATTTGCCTTGTTGGACCCAAATCTTTTGTGGCAAAATTTTTCACTAAGCGCCTTGTTTATCGTGTCAATTTTGTTAGCATCCTTTCCAATGATTAATATTGTCATTGACAAATAATAATAGTATAATAAAATCATCATCAATGAATCTTTGATAAAAACACAGTGATCAAATTCGATTGATTTCTTATTTGACTATTCATGAGTTGAACTTCAACTTTTTTCGAGGAGGTTGCTTCAGCTCACATAAGCCATTTTTTATATGACAAATGAAATTATTTCTTTTGAACACATGCTTTTGGTTATTCTATTTAGATCTTCTCCTCTAGATTATCATGAAGGAAGGCATTCTTCATATTTAGCTGCTTGACTTCCAAATTCATGCATGTGGCTAAGAGCAACACAAATTAATGTCATTTTCACCACTAGTAAGAATATCTCCTCGAATTCATTGTCTCCTTTTATTTAAAGATGTTCACAAGCACCATTGTTTAGTTGTGAGTTATTCATCTTTATTCTGAAGATTCACTCGTTCTTGAGAGGTATCATCCCCTTTTGCAACTATACCAACTTATAAGTGTGGTTCTTATGTAAGTAATCTCTTGTATAGATTCCCACAGTTGTTACTTCTTGTTGCATGTTCATGCTTGGGTTTCTTTGATGCTTTATGATTCTCCTGCATCAATAGTTTGACGTGGGAACGTTGGATATTTTAACAAAGGTTCGTGCTCTCCTAACATTTGCCTTGAAACTTGTGGTGATGGATTCAGAGTTGAATGTTTGTCTTGATCATCTTGGTCACTTATATCATCATTATATGATGGAATAAAACCACCACCAGCAACATCTACCCTATTACCATATATCGTGAAAGGAGAAATGAGACTCACATCATTAAGGATATTTGGAGAAGATTTAGGTTTCTCCCCTTTCTTGATGCCTTTGAGGATTTGATTGTTAAAGAAGATCACATCCCATCATCTAAGAATTTTATTTTCTTTGATCTCATGATTTTAATAATTAAGAAAAAAGCTCACACATATTTGCATTAAGCCTGTCACATGATTGAAAGCACATCAAGCAAAAAATTTGAGATGTTTGAGTGAAAAATCTTTTCCCTTCCAAACTTTCTCTAGTAGATCACTATTCAAAAAAATTTATGGGGAGAGATTTAGCACATAAACTGTTATCCTCATTACCTTTGACCATAATCAGTCTGGTAATACTGTTTGTGCAATCATGCTTTTGATTCTTTCCACAATTGAATGTAAAATGCACTGCAAATTACCATTATGCGGCAATTAATTTGTACAATCATGTTCATTTGGTATGGCTTGCTTATTGAAGTACTATTTGAATGGTTCTATACACTCTAATTGTTTGTGAGAAATCTCTTAGTCTATTGTTCCATCATGGGATGAAACTATTTGAGCATGTACAAAACTTGATTTTTGGGCTTAAAGCACACAACATAGTCTTTCAAGAGAAGTTCTATATGAAGGTAACTGAGTAGAATGCACTGCTGTGTAATCTCTCAACCATTTCATGGCCATCAGAATAAATTTTTTATAAGGTATTAATTTTTTAAGCAGTAGTTTTAAAAATGAAAATTTTATTTTACTGCCAACTATGCATACAAGGTTTGAGTGTGTACTTCTACAATTGGGTCGGAGATTTTTTAGTGAGAAGAGATTATATATTTTTCTCTCATATGACCCAATCCATTCTACTACAGCTCCATGGAGATTTTTATTTTATTGCCAATTAAACTATGCGTACAAGGTTTAAGTGCGTACTTCAATTATGTAGGAGATTTTTATTGAGAAGAGCTTATATATTTTTCTCTCTCGTATGACCCAATCCATGCTACTACAACTCCATGGAGATTCCTTCCTTGCAGTTTTAGTAAGGGTTTGCACATCTTGGCCTTCATCTTATAAAATGAGCAATGCTTCACACCTCATGTGATGTTGAGAGGTCCTTTGGTTAAGTTTCTATTGATCTTTACCAAAGGTGTTAATGTAGTCATCTTCATCCAACGTTTTAATAGAAAACAAATTGTGACAAATACCTGGCTAAATATCTTCAACACACGATTATTTCCTAACCCATCCACTCGTAAAATCGACCCTAAACCCTTTGAAACATCTTCATCGCCATGGTTGCAAACCTTAAAAGTCAAAAAGTGAGCTTTTTGGGCAGTGACATGACAGGATGCTCTGGTGCCAGTGATCCAATCTATGTTTTGACACGTGAGACATCAACAAGAATTGTTATCATAAGCAACACTAAATTGATCTTCAACAATAGTTGGAGTACCATCCATCAATTAAGGTTCCTCTTCCCCTTTTCTTTACTTTTGATCTCGCTTCAACTTATGATGTTTTTTTTGCGATGCTCTTGTTTTTCATAGAATAAACAGTTGGCATCCTCCTTTATTTTTGATATTCTTTGGGAATTGTCATGCCTTTGTTACTACATTTGCTAACTTCTCCCATACTTTTTTTTTTTGCGACTAATGCTTGTAATGATAATGATCTTGTTGATTTTCGTTTCATTTTCTTCTTTTAACAAATTTTTGATTATATGGTTTATACAGTACACCATCTGGTGTTGAGTTGCCAAGAAACATTGTTAAAGTCTTTAAGCCAGCAAGCAAAGAACTTAAGAATAACTCCTACAACTTATCATCTAGGGTTATTTTCATTGAGAAGAGTAGATTAATGATGTTTTGTATTTCATTTAGGTGCTGTAGTTGAATTTCAATTCTTATACTTAAGATTGACATACTTTTGAATCATGATTGCATGTTTTTCTCTCATAAAGGCCTTCCAACTTTTTCCAAGGGGTTCTGTAGATGCAAAATGAAACGTACTATCAAGCCTTTGTGGATAGATTTTCAATCAATTTTATCTCAATTTTTGTCCTTCATCTCCCTATATTTGGCCTACCATAACATGGAAAGATCTTTTCAAGCTGGAAGTCTTCCATCCCATGCTTCTAGATGCTCCAGTTAGCACCTTTAGGAATAATCATTCTTGTATTTTTCATTTACATCGTTTATGCACATAAACAACCATCCTTGTTTTGATACATTCTTTAGGTTAGCGGAAGCAAATGCATAATACCTTAATAAATCTATTCTTAAATAATAAGAGAAAAGCAGACCAAAATAAATAAAGAGGATAATGTTTTTGGTGGAAATCCCAATTTGTAAAACTCACAAGGCCAAGCTCAACTAGCTTAGATAAAATGGTATTACAATAATTACTTAGACTACTAGAGGATTATAAGCAAAATGCTCTTCTCTGGAGATGGACGGCAAGAGTGAACTTGTTGACACCTTTGATGAAATACTCATTATCACCACGTTGATGGGTAGCACTTTCACTTCTAGCGGATAGGTTGTATGGTATTTGTCTCCCCTTACATGACACCACTTTTCTCACTTCTGCCACAAGATATCTTAGTGAATGAAGGTAACTTTTAACTCACATAGCATACTACTTGGTCCTATCGCCTTGAGTACTAAAGGGGTTATATATAGATAGACATGCCATTGAGGAAGTGAAATTTCCTCTTGCCTAAATTTTTTTGGTTAAGTATAAAAGACGCCAATTCTTTCATTCCTCTATAAGGATGCATTTATGGCACACCATAGTCAATTATGAACTAACTCCTATCATTGGGAACGTAGAAATTCATGTAATGCAATAATTTATGCATGGATCTTCCTTATATGAAGGGTTTTAATATGCATCTTTCTCATATGGAGGGATTCACCGTCATGTTTTCATGTAAATTGTAATTAGGGTACACTCTCTTTTGTCTGAAAATGGTTTGATATTTGAGATGGGATATATGTTTTTCTTATTTTTTTTCTTTTATCATTACTTTCTTCTGTTAGCTTTAATGAGGATATTATATATTTTGTTATTTGTATTATGGCAGTTGTTTTGATTCTGTTGATTCTGCCATGATTCCAAAAACTGTAAGATTGCTATATTAAAATGTTACACGTTTATCGTTCTTGAAAGAATGATTCAATTATCAGATTTGTGGATTTGCATGCATAATTTTCCCCATCTCCCGTTTTTGTCTATGAATTATAAATTTAGTTTTGCCATCATAGCATCTCCCAATAACATGATTTTTCTCTTCCTGATTTTTTGACCATTACATTAAAAGAAGCCAGGGTAAGGTAAAATATCTCTTCTAATCTTATGCAATCATTTGATTTTTCAATGCTTATCAGAAGCAACATTGTTGGAAGATGTTTGTGTTTTATTGATTCCATCCTTCTTTTAATATAAAGATTCTAGGTATTTCTGCTACAGAGCAGCATTAAAAATAAAGAACCCATGTCGTGCTTTGCTTGTTGCGGAGAAGATGATATTCACAGTGCACCTGTTAAGGGCGGTGCTTTTCCTGCAAGCCAGACGGCAGGTATTATTTATGTTTTACTAATTTATTATTTTTTGTGTGTTCTTTTTTATTTGATGCAAGATAATCCTCGCTATCTTTATTAATAATAAGTTCAGAATCCTTCTGAGGAAAGACAATAGCTACTTGGTAACAACTATGATGAAATTGGTTTGTTGAAATGGAACACAACTGTTTACTGCACTTGTAACATTCTTTTAGCTCAACAAAACTTGTATTAGTTTAATAATCTACTTAGACAGAATAGTTGAGGATATCCTCGGTGGCAACAGTGGCAGCGACCATTGCTTAGTTGTGTATAGTGACACCAACCCCTTCAACGTATGATACTATGATCTTACTTTGCACTCCACAGATGGGATGGTAATTCCTTTAATTTTTTTTCCTTTTTGTATGTGTTTGTGTGCTGTTCATGTTTATTCCTGTTCTTGTTTGTGGCTTGAGTGGCTTGGAGTGGCAGTTCACTCTGAGGATGGGTGTATACGTGGAAAGGGAAACTATGATTATAAGTTCATGAGAAAGGCAACTAAATGTTGCTTCGTTCAATGAAAGAAAGGTTTCCATCTTAAATTAACTGTAAGATTAAAACTTTAATTGTGTATGGTTGAACAGTATCTGGTAAATTTGATTCATTCATGGGTTTAGTCCTAATGGGGATTTTGGCATATCAAAGGGATCATTTACAATACAGAACAAATCAACCAGAGGCACTTACGCTCCTGTTTTCTGCCTTTCTTAATGTTATATCTATTTAATTATGCATATACCATGCAAGAGGGATAAGGTTAATGATGATGTTGATAATTATGATATGCCATGCCATCATGCAGGCTTTGATGGATCTCACCATACATCTGATCCTACCCCAAAGGGTGTTCAAACAGTGAGAGTGCAACCTATTGAAGTACCTATAATTCCTGTGGAAGAAATAAAAGAAATAACTGATAATTTTGGGAACAATGCTTTGATCGGAGAGGGTTCGTATGGTAGAGTGTATTATGGCATCCTTAAAAATGGAAAGACTGCAGCTTTAAAGAAATTAGATTCCAATAAACAGCCAGACCAAGAATTTCTTGCCCAGGTTACTCTCAGTAGCATGTGATCTATATTCTTAATTTTTATCTGCGTGTTCCTCAAAAAGCTGTTTCCTCAGGTATCAATGGTATCGAGATTGAAGAATGAAAATGTTGTTGAGCTGCTTGGATATTATGTTGATAGTAGTCTCCGTGTCCTTGCATACGAGTTTGCAACGATGGGATCTCTTCATGATATTCTTCATGGTAAGCAATACTCATGTACTGTTAATGCGTTCATATCTTGTGGGTTTTAAATTTTATCATCTCATTTTTTCCCTTCTTGATGTTGAAGAGATACAGACTTGCATGATTAAGTTGGGGTTTTAATTTAGATGGTTGTGTGTATTTTCATATTTGTGCATTGGATGGTTTTTGTGAACCTGAATTTCCTTAATATATAAATTTACCTTTGTTTGAGACTTTGAGTTCAGAGTGAGCTTGAACAGATGGATTGGCACATTCACAAAGTAGATCTAATTCATACAAAATGGTAGGTGTACATTGTTTTTTGTTTAGCTTGACCTATCATGCAAGACAACGTAGGTTTAGAGTTTCTAATACAGTTAATATGATGTGTAGTATAATTTCAAGAAGAAAAAAAAAAAGAGGATTCACAAATCTTAGATTACCAATTAAGAGGTTATTTGGTTGTAAGTATAATAAGTGTAAAGTAAAAGAAATATCGGATTTTTGATATATTTTTTGGGCTTGTTTTGAATGAAATTAAATACAAAGCATTTATGTGGGAGATTTGAAATGCCCCAAAACACTTGTTTTTGATCAATTTGAAAAATTTTCGAATCTGACGAATTTCAAATGTAGGGAAAATGTACAATGTGCGACCTCACCTTCCTCACCTGTGGGTGTTGCTTCCCCCCTTTGTTGCCACCACCCTACCCCTACCCAGCATTGATTGCTGCCTCTCGTCATTGTCACCCATTGCTATTACTCAACTTGTCACTCGCCATCACTTGCCACCAATTTCATCATCCATTGTTGCAGTCAGCGCCCCACCTCTATCCACCACCACTCAATGCCATTGTCATTTGTCATATTTCAATACATTTGAAATGTATTAAAACAACCCCAAAAAGTATTTAAATATATTGATTTATATTCAACCAAACAGCTCATGCATTTCATTTATTTTACATTTTTAAAATGCATGTATTTTAAAAACATCCAACCAAACAACCTCTAAATCAATGACTTCTTTAAATGTAAACAAGCTCTCATGATAATGAAATGATTGAAATAATGAAAATTTCAACAAAAATTTAGAAAAATATAAATCACTGAGCATATTGAATTTATTTTTTATATCAGATTTTTAATGCGTCAGTTCTAGATCAAAATAAAAAAAATAAAAATAAAAAGCCTTAAGACTGGTTTAAGGAGATGGCATCTGTAGAATCTGGTAGTCACATTTGTACTGCACTTGTAGTATTCACGACAAATTGAAACTAAAAAGATAAATTTTATTCAAGCCAATTTTTTATTACATGCTTAGGGTCAACTAATTATTGATTTATCATAACCTAAGTTAATTGATATAAATGACATAGGATTGGTCCCAGTTGATATATAAATTGATTCTACCAAATGAAATATTCCCAACATAATTTTAAATTTCCAACAAATTATCAAAACCATCGAGACAATGATAAAACCACAAATCTTTTTATATTCGAAATTGCATTCTAGTCCCAATCGTAGGAACACAACAAAGCTCCGTACCAAGGTAATGGTGCTCACGCCCTTGCAATTGCCCTACCCACAATTCATGCATGTCATAGCCACCACCCACAGAAAATGCAACCATATCCTGCGAAGATGAGAATCTAAAATCCACACATTTTTTCTTTTTTCTTTTTTTCACTTCACAACAACAATTAACAAATACAACCACCACTAATAATTGAAGATATAATGTCATTTTTCATATCCCCCTCAATTATTTATGAAAGTTAAATTAAATTAAAATAAGACTTGATTTGCCAACCAAATAAACTAACCTGGAGCTAGGAAATTCCACTTTTTTTAACTAGTAAAATACAAGTCCATCATCACCATCATGTTCTTTAATACAAAAATGGCAAATAAGATGTATATAAACTTATGAGAAGAGAATAAACAAACTAACTATATTGAAATTAATGATTGTTACAATACATTCAATGAGATTAAACACGAAGATTTTCATTATTCTATAATTGATATAAATTAACTTCTTATATGAGATTTGGTTTACCCTACGTGTCACTGAACAACCAAGAGTTAACCGCATGGCCCATACATTGTCTATATGACAATCTTCGTTAAATAAGTATCATAACTATCTTGCTGTCATACTACTTTGAGCCTATCAGTTATTTTACATGATATTTTATTGCATCTACAAAACTTGACTAATTGACTTTTACTGATTTATTGTCAGGCTGTCAGTTCTGTTATATGTTGTCAACTATATAGTTAAACTTATATCCTCGATCAAGACTTGTAGTATTAAATTCTATTTTAAATGAATCCCATGAAATTAGATGTGTTGAGGATCGCAACCCAGTACAAAATCTTGCCTAAATGGATAAGATGTGGGTGCATGAACTTTAGAAATGATGTGATAAAGCTATGGACATTGTTTTGATCATGGTTTCATGTTTTGATTTGGTTTTTGCTGAACCCAATAAGAAACTCATTAATATTTTTTGTTGTATTTTAGAGTTTTGATTTGAACTCAAAATTTTTGCAGTTGTTTTAGATGAGATTCAAAGAGTTTAACTGGAAATGTATAGATTTTGAAGGAAACATAAGTAGTCATCAAAATTATACTGAATTATACCAATGGGGAATATTAAATTTAATGTCTTATAATTTGAACCTCAACTATATAATCTTACTTATTTTATAACTTAAAATATATATTTATAATATGTAATATTAAAATTCTATTAAAACAGTAATCAAAATTTAATTCTGAATTGATGAAATGATAGGGTTTGAAATTGAATTTTAAAACTTAGGTTTTTGTAGCTAAAGTTTGTCAAAATTTAGAATGGGTAGCCTATTTGCTCAAATCCAATACTGGATCTATAGGTATGGGCAGGATTTTGGTGGATTTTAGGATAAAATAACAATGTTGTCCTTATAAATAGAGTTACAGCATCTATACTCTTTTATCCATATGAAAAAATTTTTACAAAACTTTACATTTGATGAGTTGATCTATCATCTTAAGCAATCTTAATGACTAGCATATGATTTTGCTAAATGAAGAATTTAAATTTCTTCTTTGTGTGTCATTAACTAGTATATGGCTTTGTCTTTATAACATTTTTCTATCTAGCATGATTTCAAAATGACTAAAGGTTAGGCTTAACATCAGGGTCAATTAAAAAATTATTGAAGGGATGAGATATTTATTAACTTGTACAATCAATTGAAAGAGTTTTATAAAAAATAGACCAAATGATTAATAAAACTTGAGTTGAAGTCTTTATAGAGAAAACATTAGTTTCTCCTCAAATCCATTGAACATATAATGACAAGAGTCATTTGTAGTCAAATATGATACTAGTGAAGAAACTATAGTGGAGTAATACTTTTCAAAGATTTATTAGATTTTGAAAAATTTAATTGTAAAATGAGTTTGTATATGATTGTGTTGTGGTGTATCTATGCTAGCGCATATAGTATCTACATCTAAACAAGAATTGAAAGCCTGACCTTATCTTAAAATTGAGTTTAAGTCTAACTTAAACCTATATTGTAAACTAAACTTATAATTCAAATTGAACCTAAAATACTGCTCGAACCTAAAATAGAAATTGATTATGAATTTCACCTCCCAATAACAATTGAGTTTATTCTGGATTTGCGAACTTCAACTTCTAATAGCTTGAATTTGAACCCAAGCTTTTGATAGAATCTTAATCTATTTTTAGTGTGAATTTGACAAACCTCTAAATGTGAAACTAAACTTTTAAAATATATTGAATCAATTCTTGCATGTGTAGTTGAATAACTTTGTGTTGTAGTTGATGAGTCTAATGAGTAAATTAATAAAATAAATCCTGAATGAAAATGAGTAACTCATGCCACCTACTAAAGATGATAAATCAATTGA
Organism: Cymbidium sinense; assembly: GCA_021442155.1. Taxonomy (NCBI): domain Eukaryota; kingdom Viridiplantae; phylum Streptophyta; class Magnoliopsida; order Asparagales; family Orchidaceae; genus Cymbidium; species Cymbidium sinense. The sequence goes on from CM038222.1 coordinate 139,393,420, forward strand.
ACTTGCTAATTTCACTTTGAGGAAATTTCTAATAAAGTTATCTCTAAAATTCAAGTTGAAATAGATTTTTTTTTTGTTTCTAATTTTTTCACTCTAATTCATAAATAGATTTAGGGAGAAAGTGATATTTTCTTAATATTTATGACCTTATTAGTAATGAAAGCAATAAAACAAACCAAATTTTTTAGATTTGGTTGAATATGAAAATATATAAATTACCACCTTTAGTATTTAAATTATTATGGTTATTTTTTAAGGTGCTTGTTTGTTCATATAGTCAATTCATATTTATGTGATTATTTTTTTTTCAAAATTTTACTCATCTCATTGTATAAGACTAGATTATAAATTATTATTAGTATCCCTGAAGGTGCATATTATGAATTGACTATATTATTTGCATGATTTGTATAATTTGTCTAGTTGCATGAAGGGATTCATAGAGAACTACTTAATGGCTATTATAATTATAAACTTATTGTTGATGCAAATCGGAGGCATGTGAAATTCAAATTTGGTGATGAGGAACTAGTGCATTTGAACCATTGGGATCATTAAGAAATTAACTATAAGAAAGATGGTGGCAATATAAGTCCATACAACACATTGGGATAAATACTCATGGAATATAAAATTTGAGAGAATTTGATAATATTCTAGATTTAAATGTATATTATTACACAGTCTTTCATTTCATGAACTTATCACTAAAGTTATTTTTTTTCTCTTCTTTCATTTTCATGAAGATTGTGGATATTATAGGTTTTTTGCGCCATAGGATGGTTGGATTATGCATGATGAATCATGGATTAACTTTTGGGAGCACAATAGTTTTGTCCAAATTTGCCTAAACGCTATTTAATTTTCAATTAGTTGGTCCCAAAATTCGAAACCAAGTAGACTGATGCAAAACTTCTATCTCAAAAAATTATTGTAGCTACTCTCATAATTCTATCAATTAATGATTTCGTCTGCTCTCCTGCGATTGCAATCAACAACACTATCCTTTAAGAATCACTAGTTTATGTGGCCGTTGCAATTTGCAATCTTTGGTTTACTGGATTTTTGGAGTTTGCCTTATGTAGCTTTTGTCTTTCTCAAGATTGTGCAATGTGTGATCTTCTATTTACTACACTATAGCGCCAGAGTTGTTTCCTATTGTCGCTTTCATTTGTTAGTTCTTTTGGCACTAGTATGTACATGTAATTTTTTTTTTATTATTTTTAGGAAAGCCAAGAGTTGTTTTGCCTGGAAAATTTTGGAATGTGCGAGAATTCATATAGGAAGTATTGAAATTTACTATATTTGATTGGATCTTTATGGAATTAAAAATCTTCAAATTTTAAGCTTTTTTTTGGATTAACTGAACATTGAGTAGCAAAAAAATTAAATGAACATTGAGTAGCAAAAATAATTATTTTTTCTCAATTCTTGTGTGCTTTATGGCGTGCATTCTTTAAGGGGTTAGTAGGTTTCCTTGTATTAGTGTGAGGTTTGGATCTTTTGTTGGGTGATTCCATCATTGTTCCTTCTATTTACTTGTTTAGTGGATGATTTCATTGATTGAAGTTTTGTAAGTTTGATGCATACCAGATTCATTATTTTTCTTATGATATTTCAAATGTTGGTGATTATTATATTATTGTTTGAAATGAAAGAAGTGTCTTTACTATTTTCAGATTAAAAATGCTTATTTTTGTCTAAAGTTGGTACATTTGGATTGTGATTTTGCCTTTTGTTTGTGCATCTCATTCCTAGTTACATAAGTAAATTTTGACCTTAAATCATTCTACATTATCCAAAATACTACTAGAAGTTGTTTGCCTAGCTTATTGCTAACCAAAACCTCACCCATGCTCATTATCATTTTTGTTTTGTTTATAGACTCTTATATTGTTTTGGTTGCTGGTTTATGTGAGAGTTCTTCCTTGAGTTAGTAATGTGCTATATTAATGCTCTCAACGTGGACTCACTGTAGATAGGCCTACTGAACTGCGAAGACAATCTAACTGATGGCTTGTTATACAGGGCGCAAGGGAGTCAAGGGTGCACAGCCAGGCCCAGTTCTGTCTTGGGCTCAAAGAGTTAAAATTGCTGTAGGAGCAGCAAGAGGACTTGAATACCTGCACGAGAAATCACAACCTCGTATCATTCATCGAGATATTAAGTCTAGCAATATACTACTTTTTGATGACGATGTGGCAAAGATTGCTGATTTTGATCTTTCCAATCAATCTCCTGACATGGCAGCTCGTCTGCACTCGACTAGGGTACTTGGAACCTTTGGATATCATGCCCCGGAGTAAGTTTATCTGAATTCTGGTAGCAGAATTATTTAGGAGCTATTTGGGCTCACTTTTATGTTTTATTTTTTGAATTTTATTTTTAGTTTACTTTGGAGAGTTCTAGAACAGAAAAAAGTTAATATTGATTATATTCAAGTCATTAAGGATATGTATACTAGAGCTGTTAATTGTGTCCAAACACAAGGAGGATTGACAAAATATTTTCCTATTTCAGTTGGATTACATCAAGGATCAACATTAAGCCCTTATCTTTTTACTTTAGTTATGGATGTTCTTACGAGGCATTTACAAGAAGATGTACCTTGGTGTATGCTTTTGTTGATGACATTCTTCTTGTTGATAAGACTAGAGAGGGAGTCCAACAGAAACTTGAATTATGGAGGTCAACTCTAGAGTCTAAAGGTTTTCGTTTAAGTAGATCTAAAACTGAATATATGGAGTGTAATTTTAGTTGTAGAAGTTTTAGTGATAGTGTTGTGACTTTTGATCAAGTCATTAATAAGAGTGGCGATTTAGATATTTAGGCTCTATTGTTCAAAATGATGGTGAAATAGATGGAGATGTTATTAGTAGAATTCAAGTTGGATGGTTGAAGTGGAGGAATGCATCGGCCTATTATGTGATAGAAAAGTTCCACTTAAACTTAAGGGAAAATTTTATAAGATGGTGGTAAGACAATGACTTATAGTGCGAATGTTGGCCAATAAAAAGAAACATAAGACTAAGTTAAGTGTTACAGAGATGAGGATGCTCAGGTGGATGAGTGGCTTTACCCTTAGAGATAGAATGCAAAATGAGTATGTTCGGGAAAAGTTGGAGTAGCTCCAGTGGTAGATAAGATTAGGGAGAGTCACCTTAGATGGTTTGGCCACATAAAGCGTCGGCCGTCGATGACCCGATTAGGAGAGTAGATGCATTAGATTTACCTTATGTTAAGAAAGGTAGAGGTAGACCTAAAAAGACTTGGTTAAGATGTATAAAAAATGATCTTAGTATACTTAAATTAAATGAGAATTTGACACATAATAGGACACAATGGAGACGAAGGATTCATGTAGCCGACCCCACCTAGTGGGATTAAGGCTTGTTGTTGTTGTTGTTGTTGTTGGTTATATTTTGATTAGAAATAAAACATATTTGGTGATAATATACTAATGATTGTTTTTAAAAACATTCAACATCCGAAAATTATTTTAAGTGTTTTTAAAAATAATATGATTTATTTTCAAAAATAAAAATACTCAAAAATTATCAGACAAATATGTTTTAAAAAATATCATAAAAAATAAAAATAAAAAACCTTAAACAAAATTGAATAGCTTAGGGGCCGTATGGGATCACTTTTATTTTTTATTTTTTATTTTGCATTTTTATTTTATTTTGTTTATGTTTTGCTTAAAAAAAATTTGTTTGATTGTACTAGTTTTTAAAAATACTCAAAACATCTTTGAGTATTTTAAAAATAATATTATTTGTTTTTGAAAATAAAAAATAAAATTACATAAAAAATACTCTAAACAAACATATTTTTAAAAACAATATAAAAATAAAAACAAAAAATAAAAAATAAAATTGATCCCAAACAGCCCCTTAGGGATCATTTGGGATCTCACTTTTATTTTTTTTTTATTGTTTTATGATTTTATCTTGTTTTGTTTATATTTTGTTTCAAAGTAAAACATGTTTGGTGATAATTGTTGTTTTTAAAACTATTCAAAACATCTAAAAGTTATTTTTGAGTGTTTTAGAAATAATGTTATTTATTTTTTAAAATAAAAAATAAAAAAACTTAAAAAAAATACTGAACTGACGTGCTTTTAAAATAACATAAAAGAAAATTACAATAAAATGATCCCAAACTTAAAAGATATTTTGACTGTTTTTCCTCATGATTTCAGCTTATAATATGCAATTGGATATGGCAGGTATGCAATGACCGGGCAGCTTAGTGCGAAGAGTGATGTTTATAGCTTTGGAGTTGTCCTTTTAGAACTGTTGACCGGCCGCAAACCTGTAGATCCTACGTTACCTCGGGGCCAGCAAAGTCTCGTCACATGGGTAAATAGTCTTTTCTCTCACACCAGTTTTTATAAATCTGTAAGCTATAATTGGTTATTTTTCGTTTGATGATTTGATACTTTGATGTTCAGGCGGCGCCAAGGCTTAGTGAAGATAAGGTTAAGCAGTGTGTTGACACTAGACTAGGAACAGACTATCCTCCCAAGGCTGTTGCCAAGGTAATTTTTATGTGCTTATATCCTTGTTTTATGTAATAGTCCTTTTGTATTGTGGATTATGGATAATTTTTATATGATATTTTGATAAAAACGACAATGTAGGTATTCTAATGTTATTTCTTTGTTGGAAGTTGCTTTAGTTGATTAATCATATGCGATTTATCTTGAATAATTTAATATAAACTATTATTGTTGACAATACTAGTCGATGGCCAAGTTGTCTCAATTGTAGTTTCGGGCAAACATAGGCTAAAAAATGACCTCTATCTTAAAACTTTAAGGTCTATTAGGATCAATTTTGTTTTGTATTTTTTGTTTTATTTTATGTTATTTTTTAAAACATGCATGTTTAGTATATTTTTTTAAAGATTTTTTATTTTTGAAAATAAATCACATTATTTTTAAAAATATTCATTTTTAAAATTATTATCATCATAAAATATATTTTATTTGAAATTAAAACATACAATAATAGCGCCAAGCTTTTATCCCACTATATGAGGTCGGTTACATGAACCTTTTTTCTCTATTGTCTTATTAAGTGTCAAATTCTCATTTAATTTCAATAAGTTAAGGTAATTTTTTATACATCATATCTAAGTCTTTTTAGGTCTACCTCTATTTTTCTTAACATAAAGCGCATTTAACACATCTATTCTCCTAACTAGGTCATCGAATGACCGACGTTTTATGTTGCCAAACTATCGAAGGCAACACTCTCTAATTTTATCTATAACAAGAGCTACTCCAACTTTATCACATATATATTCATTTCGCATTTTATCTCTAAGAGTAAAATCATTCATCACATGAGCATCATCATTTTTGCAACACCTAACTTAATCTCATACTTCTCTTTTATGGGCCAACATTGTCCGTCATAAATCATTGCAGGTCTTACCACAATCTTATAAAATTTTCCCTTAAGACTAAGCGATACTTTTCTATCACACAATAGGCCAGATGTATTCCTCCACTTTTGAAATCAAAATATATATAAAATAAAATAAAAATAAAAAATAGAGAACAAAACTAAAAGTGATTTCAAATGGCCTTATAGTTATCATAATGATCGTGCAATGATAGGACTGCAAATGAACCGAGCTGAGTTGAGCATGTGTATATTTGAGTTTAAGCTTGCTTATCATTATTGAGCTCGAGCTCGATTCGTGCTTTTTAAGATGGTGTTCAAGTTTGAGCTTATTTATCATTATTTAGCTCGAGCTCGATTCAAGTTTGTTTACAAGCTCAATTCAAATTGGATTATCGAGCTTGTTAACGAGCAATTCGTTTAATGAAATAAACGAGCTTTAATCAAACCATAATCGAGCTTGTTGAGAAAATACACATGAGTTATGTAATTAAAGCTTATTAATCTTTAAAAAAAATTAAACAAAAATTTTAAATAATACTATTCACAAACAATTCTTTCAATCGAGCCATAATCGAGGCTCACAAGCTTTAAACGATATTATTCATGAACATAAATAAACCGAACGACAAGCTGTTCAAGTTTGTTTATTTAGCAATCGAGTAGTTACAAAAGTGTTTAATTTCATTTGATTAGTTAATCAAATGATCATGAATTCTATTTGAGCCGAGGCACAAGTAGCTTGTTTGCTTCGTTCATTTGCAGCCATATGCAATGGAAGAATGGCTTTGCTAATGCAAAGCTTTCAAGAGTTTTTTTTTTTTTACCTGCAATAGACCAATGGTATGCCTGCCATGAAATGATTTTGATTATTGATGGAAGAATAAGTATTTATATTATACAAACACAATTAGCATGTTTCTAATAATGTCTTGGTATGATTTGACGGTCAGTTTGCTGCGGTAGCTGCCTTATGTGTACAGTATGAAGCTGATTTCCGGCCAAACATGAGCATTGTTGTCAAAGCTCTGCAGCCTCTGCTGAACGTTAGGTCAGGTGGACCAGCTGTTGAATCTCAATGATTTTGTTCTCTGATTTCTACTGCCCAAATTCTATTGCGTTTTGCTGAACCTTTCTTGCAGCTTTGTTTAGTGATTATAGTATCGTGCAGCAGTAATGTTTCTTTTTCATGGTCTGAAAATTGTTTGGAATTAGATATGTTGTATTTGTTAAGTGCATATAGTGCATATTAATATAATTTAAGGTATTGTATCATGAACGCTTGATGATTTCTTTATTTAGCTGATCTCTATGTAATTGTGATTTCCTTTTTCTGAGTTTAATTTAATATCCGGGCCTGATTTGGATGGATTCTAGTGTGTTTGTGGTAAGCCATGAGATTTCTGTAACTTCTTGTAACAGCGATTAAAATGTTGATATGATTCAGTGGAAAAAAAAATGGTCTTTCTGCTACCTGATTCTTGCATTTAAGAACTTGAATCTGAAATAGCTGGTCCAGACTTTTCTATGAGAACTTGGGATCTGATAATCGCTAAGAGAAGCAAATTCTACAGAACAATGATTGCTAATTTGCTATGCATGATTACTTCTTTTACTGGTAAGATATTTGCCTGCTTGGAGTCGATGAGAATTCACATTCGAAGTGCAGTCTGCAAAATCAGTGCCCTCAAAGCTACACAAATTCGAATCATAATGATTCTCATTGTTAAAATTTATTTTAAGATACTTCAACATTTAATGAATTATTTAAAATTTTATAATTTATTTGCCTCAAATAAAGTCAATATTTTAAAAATGTTGGATTTGTGTAAAAGAGTCATTCTAAAAAAAAAAAAATAGTGATAAAACTACCTTCCACTATCTCTACTTACCAGTCGCTAATCAAGAATTAAATGACAAAAAAACATCAATTACATAATTAGAAACAGTGAAACTCAACTGATTCGGCAAGCTTGATCTGCATAACCTGCAGTACATCTCGTCCTCTCTGGAAGAACTCCGATTCAAGTCCGTTGAGCTGCATTGGAGTATCATCTGGCTTGAGTTTTAATGCTATTAGACTTCATATTTTGAAGCCAACAAATTTGATCAAATTAAAAACGGAGATAGTCAACTTTATTCATTTGCCCTTAATTACTATTTATTGATAAACAACACAAATTTAAAGCAAGATGAATACTGAACTATAAAAATCAAGATTAGAGTAACAGAGAAGGAAATCAAAAGAACAATGCCAATAGTAAAATATACATTTATCTACAAGAAGTGCATGAGAGCGACACCTCATGATCCAGTTTCAGAAATTTACAGGAATAAAGCACCTTCAGCATCAAATAAAATTCACAAGAGTGGGGGTCATTTGACTAATTTATTTATATAAAGACAAGAATAATCATACGTACGCTAATCACTGTAGTCTTCATCAAGAAAGTCAAGGTCAACATCATCTTCATCATTTCCAGCTCCAGCGCTTGAAGGATGAACTGAAGTGTCAGTAATATGCTCCAACGCATCGCCATGAACTTTCCCTACCACTACATCAAAATATTCTTGATCATTCACCTCATGTTGCTGGCTCCCTCGTTGTAACATCTCATCATCACAGGGATTTTCCTGGTTCAAATGACCACATGCGATCAAATGAATATTCGGCAGAGGAATTTATCATGCAATCTATCAAGTAGAAATACTTCTAGAGGATCCTTAAGTCTAGTCGGCTACCGAATCAAATACTTGGACGCCATGCCTGATGAATCTTTCGACATATCTTATTTTTCAATTTTAAAATAAATTTGAGTACTTGGATGCCTAATGAATGCTGTTCATCCCACATCAGTGTTCTATAATTCTCAAGATTATTATTTACTGCGTTCTTTTAACTTCTTTTGTCTCTCATATTGTGGTATTTTTGTGTGAGTTGTTGGGGGATAGGCAAAATCAAATTTGAAAGCAAACATGAAATTAAAAAAAAAAAAAAAAGACTCACAAAAATATAAAGAGCTTAATACAGATTCACCCAATTCATGGATACATCTATTGACACCAGTGTAAATTTTACTAAGATTTCATTGCGGAGAATTCTAACTCTAGTTCTTCTAATACATTATAAAAAAGGGCCCCACCATACAAAGAAAAAAAGATTAGTTGAAAATACAAAAAAAATTGCAAAACACCATTAATAAAATAAACTATAAATAATATTCAACTATGACTAAGGATCTATTTGGGACAGCTGTAGCTTTAAAAAGTTAGTTGTACAATTAAAGTGAGAAAAACAAGTTTTTGAAAACTACGATTGTGTTCTATATTTTTTATAAAAATTTAAACAATAAACTTTCTCAATAACTTTGATTCTCAAAAACAACTTTTCACTACAAAATTTTCTAAAAAACAGACAAAAAAGCTAATAACTAAATACAACAGTAATTGTTTTCTGAAAAACAAACCAGCCATAAAATTGTTGCAAACACACCCTGAATCTTCACAGCATGCTTTCTTCGTAGGACAAAAATTAGACGGAAAAAACACTTAACAAAAGCTCATGTATTATAGCATGAAAGTTTAGTAACAAATAATGAAAATACATAATTAACTCACGGTAAGATAACATCGCAGACCAGTGGATATCATCATTGAGATTTCAAGTATAGATATAGTACTTAACAGAAAAGGTTTGTTAGGATGGTGGCTTCTTGAAGAAGCTGGAGGCTTACAGATATGTTGAATGATGAATGACAATATCAAAAAAAAAAAAAAAAAAAAACAGTAGAAACAGTTCATCTAAAACACCAGTAGCAAAAAAGCACAGTGCCAGCACCAAAGTTTGACTAAACATGAAAAAGCATACCAAACATGTAAAGCAAACAGAAATGATTTACCTCATCTTCCTGCATAGCTATATTCTCAGTCCCAATAACCCAATCAGCCAAAAAGCGTTCTAACAAGATATTACCAAGGGATATATAGTTATCACTTGATGACTTCAACTGCCTTTCCCTAAGTCGCAAATTATAGTGGACATATGTAATATCATCCAATCTTTTTTGAACCATGTGGTTTTGCCTCGAACTATGAAAGTGATGGATGCTCCAAGTGTGTTCACAACAAAAAGACGAGCATGTCTGGCTTAATATGCGAATAGCGATTCGCTGCAATTCCAAGCAACTAATGCCATGCTGTTGCCACCATGCGGCTATCAGCAAAAATAGCATTGATCATATAAAGGGAAGAGCCTAGACAAACATGTCAGTTTGAAATACTGGAACTAAGCAACTAGTTCATAAAAAAAAACAAATTGTATTTAATTTTAGGGACCAATCAATTTACCTGGATCCAGGTCTGCCCTTGTGCTCAAAGCCAGCTCAGTTCCAAAATCAGCTTTAGCAAGAACGAAATCAGAAATCTACAACAAACAGGAAGAGATGAAGCCCAGATCAAATGAAGAGGGAATGATTAGAAACATAACGAATAAAGTTCAGATTCAGAATAGCTAAACAATCGGTACCTGAGCAACAGCAGAAACCCTCCGCCCATTGTTTGGTTCCAATCGAGTAATGCATTCATTAAGACCGCGAATCACCTCTGGAAGCTACATTAATAAAAAGTCACTCAAATTTACTAGAATGAGACGATCGTTTGCAAAATCTAACCATACATTTAATATCCATACCGCCACGAAATCAGGACGATAACGAAATGATGGGTTAAGAAAATATGCAGCCAGGTAAAGAGGTTGGTGAAACAACGAATCCCAATGGCTCTCTATCACATTCAAAAAAGGACTGTACTTCCGCTCATCATCTCCATGAATAGCCTTAATGGCAAGCTTTGCTCGGTGCAGGTCATTATAGAAGAAAGGCATAGGCGAGACCTGGCTACTTTCAACCTTTTTAATCACATTCAACAGAGGATCTACAGTTTTACTAATATATTGCACCTTTTTCCAGAACGTAGAGTTCATAACAACTCTCTCAACTCCTGTGCCTTCGTCCGACTTAGCTAATTCAGAAGAAAGCCATTTGCTAGATTGAAACAATCTTTTGAGAGCAGACCTATGTCCTAACAAGGTTTGCAAAGTAAAAAAGCTAGTAGCAAACCTAGTAGCTGTTGATCTAAGAAGCTCCCTTCCTCCAGTGAAATCCTCTTTCATTAGATTTAGCAACCAGACATGGTTATAAATAATTTTGGTGATTCTTTGGCCTTTGCTAATGGACTCTTCGACCCATTTTATCTTCAGAAAATCTTCAAGTATTTGATCAATACAATAAATAGCACAAGGTGTCCAAAATAAGCATCTTCTGTTTTCCTCCAGCAGCTTACCAGCAGATCTAAAACAATCTGTGTTTTCCGTGATTACCTGTGCAATTGACAATAATTATTAATGACAGTGATCTTGAAATAAATCATGCAATTTAAGATTCAAGATTTCATGTTAATATAACAGACAATACGTTGCAACTGGAATGGGAGTAGCAAGATGAACAAACAAAAACTAAAATACCTGCACTACATTTTCCTCTCCAAGATCCTGAACAACTCCATCCAATAATTTGAAAAGACTAGAAACGTTTTCAATTATATCAGATGCATCAATACAAGAAATATAGTATGTTCCTCTAGGGCAAGATACTAGAGTATTCAGTAGCGTCCTTCCATACGCATCTTTCCAATTATCTAAAATAACAGTGCAGCCTGTAGCATTCCATGAAGCCTTAACTTCTGTTATTTGTTCTCTTATTGCTGCAACTTCATTTTGGAGGTATCGACCAGAAATTTCAGCAGTAGAAGGGATCTTCAATCCTTGCCCATACTGGCCAACCAAATCAAGCATGTTGTGGAAATATGCGGAGTTTGCAACGTCAAAAGGTATCGCAGCATAATAAAAGAATTTACATATTGCAGAGATTACTTCTTTATGGCCCTTTATATCCCCTGATTTTAATTTAGGACGCTTACACTTTGATGCTAACTGACTTTTATGCATTTTTGATGATGAAGAGCATGAATAAATGAGCTTTAGCTGTTGATCTGCATTGCCATCTACTGGAAAAGGTGACCTCTCCGCTTTTCTTTTTGGCTGACCGGAGGAGACGTCTTTATCACCAGGCAATTGAACAGGCTTATTTCCATCATCTGGAAGCTCTTCACCCTCTGAGTTCACATAAAAGGAATTATGTTCTTTAACTTCAGGTCTTCTTCTCCAGCCAGTACGATGCCATTTCATATTTTCTTTTATCTGAAGATATACTTCCTCAGGAGCCATTTTACAATAAGCAACTTCACCAGGAATTCTAGCCAAATGCTGCTTAAAACGGTTTATGCCCCCACTTACTATCTTCTCACAATAGTTGCATTTAACCTTTTTCTTCTTCTCATCTAGAGCAATGCCATGCTCCCAACCAGGATCAACAAAACCAGAAGACCGGAGAGCTGTGATGCTTGGTCCCACACTTTGATTGCTGGCTCCCTGTTTTCCCTTCCATTTGTAGCCAATATTTACCCCTTCACCATCATCATTTGATTGAAAATTTAACAAATGTTCTTGATTCTCAGCTATTCGATGTTTTCTACTACCATGATATCCTTCTAAATTTTCTTTCATTTCCAATATAACCTCCCTGGGAGCTTTTCTACAACATTTAACTTCACCAGAAACTCTAGCTAAATGTTGTTTTAATCGGTATATGCCTCCACTTACTATCTTTCCACAATAATTGCATTTCACCTTTTTCTTCTTTTCATCCTGAGCAACACCATGATCCCATCCTGGATCAGCATAACCTGAGGATCGAAGTGGGGCCATCTTTCAACCATGTATAATGTAACATGAAACCAGAGGTTGCCCCCAATTATTCATCAAACTTCTAGATAGCTGCAAGAGAAATCTCAAAATGAAACTTGAAGTGCCTGAACATGTTTCCTGAACTTGTGTTCTAATTGCTTGAAAGAAGATCATTCTCAATAACACAAGTTTGACAGACAACAGCAACAGGCCTGCATCAAAAACAACATGCCCGTCTCTTAATTTCCAATCTGGATGCAAACAAATTTAAAATCCAAAAGTCTTCTACTTTTACTATCATTAGTATGACAAAATTTAAAAATAGAGAAAATAATTGAAAATGGCCCTCCTAACTATCTATGAAGATTTAAAATGGTCCCGAACTATATAAAAGAACAAATTTAGCCCACTGGCTATTTAAAAAAGTGCCAAATCAGACCCACCATCTAAACTAATAAAAATTTAGGATTTAATGTGTTAAAATAGAGTATTTTTAGAATGTAAAATTTCTTCTTTCAAGTAACTATAATTTCCATATGCTCTTCTACTTTTTAATTATACATCCCATATACTCTTCCTATCCTTCCTAACTTCATTCATTACATTCAAGAAAATAATTAACCTATGTATAATAACTTATTCTTTATATTAAAATGATTTCAATTAAATCAATAAAAAAATTTTATAATTATAATAATCTGAAATAAAAAATAAGGTTCAATGTATTTCATTACAATAAAATTAAAATAAAAAAATAAAAAATAATTATATATTATAGAAAATTAACTCACTCTAAAATTTGCACAATCTTAAGTCATGTACACTAAATTTTATTGTATATCCTATGCATGAGAAAATAAAATTAGTCAAAAATTAAAGTTGCTTAAAAAAATCAAGCAAAAAATATATTCCAAAAATACCCCCATTTTTTAGAATGCTAAATCCTAAACTTTCATTAGTTTAGAGGGTGAGACTGATTTGGTCCATTTTAAAATAACTGGAGGACCAAATTGATCTTTTTAGATAATCTGTGATCATTTTGGTGTTTCTTAGACATTTGACAGACTATTTTAGTCCTTTTATCTTCAAAGATATTTTGATTTAACTTAACCATCCATTTACTACAATTTCTACAACAAGATTACATAGCTACTTGTTATGTTAATATAGACATTATAAAAAAAAATATGGAAAATATCAGATATGAACAAGCATGCACACCTCTAGGTGCTATGCTTCTCCAAGGAACTCATTGGACATTGATGCTTCATAGACACTTTTGCCAGTTCCTTCTTGCTTATCTTATTACAATTAAAAAAAGAAAATTTCCATATAAACCACTACTCATTCTTGCCTGCTTGGATAGTATTTGACACCTAGTGTGTCCCCTGCATAATTCTCCCCTTCTGACCTTTTAAGATGAAGAAGTCTGTGTAGAACAATCTCCATCACATAACATGAACAGAACAATCAATATATAGTCTCGTTAAGCATTTAACAAGTAAATTTTGATGTTCTTTTGGGGTTATCCATGAATTATTCAGTATTTTGAAGACATCAAACTAATTAGATAGAAATAAAAATGGAGATAGAAGCGGATAAGGAGTCTTTGGTGTTGTAAAACATATTTTAACTTATGCAGTTTAGTTGATCATTTTGTAGTATACTTAATGGTTACATAATCCAATCACTTGCTAAATCTTATATCATAAACCTAAAATAACCTTTTGTGATGTTTAACATTAGTTTACTTGCTTCATTCATATACACTTCTACATAAATAACTAAATCCACTAAGTATTAGATTACAATCATTGTGTGTGATTTAATTTGGTACATTTTGAAAGAAGCTCAAAATGTACATTGCACTCGTAATTCTCCCCCTCCCCCCAAGCTAAACATTAATCAGTAATGCTTTCAATTGAATGGGGGTGAGAATTGTTGTTGTCTATAAACTCATCAAAGCATTCATTTGTCCGATGTAAGAACCAAAAAAACAAATAAAACCTCAATTCACAAATCAATGCTATATGTACGCTGAAATGATAATCTCTGGCTTCAAGTAGTTAATCTTTCCTGAAAAGTCTAGCCAAAAGACAACTTTTGAATAGCCAATTTCTCTTCATCTTCACCCCTAAAACGTTCTCAGCACCACCCACACAAATGCAAGCATAAAAAGCATAATTCCATGTGACAAATCAAACGGCCATCCATTTTATCTAAATTCTGAGTATAACGAATTCATTACTTTTTCAGACTGTGCTCAGAACTCTAAATACAGTCATGACGGCAAAATAAATACATCTGCACTCCATAACCCAAGAAATCGATATAACCTAAAGTTCAGCACGAAGAAACTATAGAAGCCTGAAACCGCGAAGTGATGATCAACAAATATTAAAGGGGACGGAATCAATGGAATCACCCAAAGGGAGAATCCAGTAAGAAGTAAGCTCAGAGGAAGAGCAAACCCTAGTAGGATATTCTTCGGCTCACCACCTTCAGGAATCGCTTCCGAGCCCTGGCTCGCTCGCCCTGCTGGTCAGGCATCTGGGTGTGTTGGCTCTCCATTCTCACGCGTTGACTCGGACTAAATCGTATTATATACCGAGCCCGAGCAGGGTCGCGGCCCGCCGGCATTGCCCAGCAGTCTACCGATTCGGGTTAGCAAAACGATCCCAACTCGGATCGGTCGATTTAGGGAACGAGTGGCTGAGGCGAGTCTTCATTTATTGTCTGTTATGAAAGTAGAGCTTTCCTTAGCCTCGTTCAGAAAGGCATTTTAACTGCCTCAAATTTTAAAGAAAAGTTAAAACTTATTTTTAAATGCTATATGGCTGTACTCTCTTTTTTAATAATAAGTAAGCAGTTTACAAAATAGTGACAGAGAACAAAAATATGTTAAAAAATGAGTCAATAAAAATATATTTGATTACATCATTCATCAACTCAAAATATTATTTTCAATATGTGTTTTATATTTGTCGAACTAGAATGAGAGAATTCAGCACAAGATGCTTGTATTTTTCAATGTGTTAATACAAATCTCAGATGCAACTTTCTTATGCCACCTCTAGGTTTTTTATATTATCATAAAATTTGATTTTTTTTTTCTTATATTTATTTATATCATTTTAAAATGTGAACACTTTATTTAAAAAGAAATTTTTTACTTGATTGATTCTAGTTATACTTTACAAAGGGTTTTCTTAAACTTAATATAGACACGAGATAACATTTTTCTATATTTTGTACGAGGCACTCATCTAGTTAAGGGATCAACGTGAGATATTCAATAAGCCTGTAATAGAATATTCAATTAATAAATATACAAAAAAAAAAGATACTACAGGATATGCCAAACTATTCTTTTCAAAAAATAGTATCATATTATTATTTCTAAAATGACATTACATAATTATATAAGACGATATTAATCACAAATTAATTGTATGTTCAAGGGGTGTGATGTTCAAGTGAAATTTGTTGAATTGTAGAGTTCTATTTTATAATTATAAGTTAAGAAGTATATTAATTTTTTGTAATTTGATTTATCCATATATTAGTCTTGAGTTGTGAATCTAATAAGACATAAAATTTGCATATCAGTTTATAAATGAAATAATTAAAATTCGGAATCTTTTAGATATAAAAGTCTTAATAATTAAACGAATGTAATTCTATTTTTTTTGTTTTTATAAATAAAAATGCGCATTTATGTCTTTTTAACTTTAAAAGCTGCAGATTTGTCGTTTAGAAGCATTCGTAATGGGCTATTCAAAATAAAAAATATATTTTATTTTTAATTAATATTAAACAAATATTATTTAATTTTTATAAATATTTAAACTTCATATGCATTAAATAATATCAATATGCATGCATTGTGTTAAGTTATTTATTCACATATAGTGTATGTGTGCGAATAAATAAATTTGCTTATTTAAACTTCAATTTTGGGAAGAAATACATGTATGGTTACAAAATTTTCATCATTCATTGTGCATTTTGAATAAATAAATTTGAGGTATCAAAATGATAAAAATAGATAATAGTTATCTTTTAAGTTCCTTTGAATTTTAAATACTCAAGACGAAGATAAAATAATTTATGTGTGTGTGCATGCACTCATGGGCGGACCAAGGCACAGTTGAGGGAGGGCAATTTCCCCCATCCCCTGCCCCACCTAATTTTATAATTTCTCTTCTATGAGTTATCAAATTAATCATTTGCCCCCCTAAATTTTTTTTACCCTTTACTTCTATCCTAACATTTAAATTTGTCCCTCCTAAAAACTGAGGCTGGTTCCTCCCTTGCATGCACTAGCTCATAAGTGAAATAACAAGATTTGTAACATGTTTAATTTAGCTCATTTGAGGCATTCAAATATAAGAGATAAAATATGATTTTCAATTTCTAATATTTTTGAAACACAAAAATGCAAGAATAGAATAAAATAAAATAAACATATTATTTATGATGAATTAAGTTAGATTTTAGATTATTCAAAAAGTTGCAATTCTAATATAGAATGAAAAATTACTTGCAAATACTTAAAGATGGTCAATAAATTCAAATTAAGAAATTAAATTTAATTATTAAGCATGATTATATAAGTTTAATTATAATTAAATAATTAATCCTAATTATAATTAATACTAATACTAATATTAATGTTATCATTATAATTTTAAGTTAAGTTTATAATTCATGCCTAGCTTGTTATAAATGGGCATGCGATGCATCACAAGATGACACATGAAGTAGAAAATAACTAATATATTTAAAAAACACGTGATGAATGTGGCTCCGGTTGTATTTGATACGTCCTCATTCATAAGATGGGTGGGGTGCTGGGTGGATACCCATTCCAAAAAAAAAAAAAAAAACAATTTATTAAATTATTTTATTTTTTAATGATGATGATGATGATAATCTCAAATAAGACGTTGCAATTGAGCTAAGTGGATCCTGAAATCCACAATGATGGAGCCAAGATTGATCTCGATTCGATCTGTTTGATGCCCTACCTTGGAAGGCCATCACTCTCACATCCTCTTCATGGAGCCGTTTGAGATGGAGCTCAACGAGAGAATCCGAAACCCTAATTCCGCAAAGCAATCAACAACCATGACGACGGCGGTGGAGATCTTCGCTGCCAACCACATCGGCGGAGGTCGCCCATGCGATAGCGAGTTTTGTCCCTCTCGGAACCCCTGGCCCCTCCACCATGTTGGTCACCGCGCCAAATTCCGACGCCTCTGCACCTCATGCGTTCTACGCCACCACCGCGGATTCTTCTGTTCGGTCTGCCTCGAGATCCTCGACTCCCCTCCACTGCCATCCGGCGACACCGCCGTCAACGGTATCGCTCGCTGCCTCCGCTGCGCTGCTGTCGTCCACTCTTCCTGCCTTCCCAATGACTCTCTATCCAATTACCTATGCCCTTTCTGCGAGGATCCTGAGGGGTTTTCGTACTTTCCAGTCGGGGGCAATGCGATCGACGCAGTGGCGGCGAGGGCGCTCCTATCCGCTTCGCTGATTGCGGCGGCTTCAATGAGCCGAGCGGCGGCGGCGGCGAGGTTGGAAGCGGAGAGGAAGATGAAGCTGGCCGCAGTGGCGAAGAAGATGGCCAAGGAGATGCTGGAGAGAGTGATGCTTTTGTCTAATAAGAGGAAGGAAGAGATGGAGAAGGCCGACTGTAAGTGTCGAATGAAACAAATTTCTTCTTCTGGGACAAAATTTGGAGCTCTGAGAGTGAAGATGAAGAAGAAGAAGAAGAAGCAGAAGCAGAAAAAGATGATTAATCTGAGCACTCCAAGTGGACTGTTAAAAAAGTCTTAGAAAGGCTTCACAACTTTGTTCAAGGTAAGGAATTTTTGAAAAACCGCAAATGATTTTCACTGCTCACCTTGTACTGTAGCATTTCGGTTTTTTGTTTATAGATTTAAAAGCTATTTTTTTACCTGCAAAATTACATCATTTTAAATTATAAATTGCTGATAATGCTTCAGTCGTCAATTTGCGCGATCTGTGTTAATTTATTTATCTATTTGGCACTTTGTCAAAGAATTAGGGAATTCAAAATTTGGAAATTTATTTGGATTGGTGATTCTAATACGAATAATTTAAGTCTCATGTGTAATTAATTATTTATTTGGAAAGATTTTGTAAACAATAATTATTGATTGGCTAGTAACAAAGAAGATTATATGGATAAATCAAACAATTATACGGGACTAAATAATAAGTCTGTAAACAGCTCTGATATTATCGTTTAATTCACAATAGGAAAGGTATCGATAGAGTAATTGTCGATTGTTTAGCATTTGGACCATGAATCATGATTGCAATTATGTCATAAGGTCATTAGAGCTAATTAGTCTTATTTATATAAATCATTTGATAATTATTCTATTACATAGTTTTGTTGCTGTAACAAATGTTTAATTTGAATGAGTCGACACTAATTAAAACTTAAAATTGATTAATTTAATAACTATTATTAATTAATCAAATCATAATAGTCTATTAATTTGTTTATTATTTATTAATATTTTAAGAAACTAATAATTAATATTAGTTGCATATTTATTTAACACAAAGCATACAAGTTGGGATAAGGCTAATGCTGTTAATGTATATATATTAGATAAGTAAAATTTCCTTAATTAGTAACTGAGATATAAATCAAATCTCTAATTTCCAGTAGTGATTAAACATACATTAATTAAATTTCTGAGTAATTGATTAATTTCTCAACTTAGCTAATTATTTTAGAAAGAAGTCTTCTTTCCTATTCCTTGCAGTTCTATTACAATCATGCTCTTTGCGAAATTTGTTAAATCTGTAATTCTTGCCTTTAGATGGAGTTTTTAGATCTTTATTGGCTAGATTTGGTAAATCAGGCTAAATTTGGTATTTTCTAAATTGTTAGATCTGAAAATCCAATTTAGATGTTTGGAGGGTCTAGATATATTAATTGATTTATATTACAGCTGTTTGAAATGCAAAATGAACAGCTTGTTTCATGGGGCCACATTTCTACATGCGAATATACGTAATGCAGAATAAACTACAGAATTCATTTTACTGGAGATAGGTTTCAGGCATTTCTAACCGCAGACTAGCCCTTGCTGCAATAAAGCATGCCTAATGATCACTTTGTAGGTTTTTTTTTTCAAAAATTAAACTTTTTTTTTTTTGCAATATAATGGGCAATACTACTGTGCTGTGCTGTGGTTTATTGCAAGAATTTTTGTTTGAAGTTTCAGTCTGTGAAATATTATTGTCAGTGATGCAAGCAATCATTCTTTATGTCAATGCAACCAAAATGGTTTGTTGAGAAGTCTCAATAATATTTTTGTTATGTTAAATCTTGCTGATATACTTGATCAAGATTTAATACTGAATTCACTTCTATTTGGCGATAATATTAGTTATGTACTTCTTTGGAGTAGTATGCCATTAGTAAAGGTTAATGTTATAAAATTGTAATTAGAATGAATACATTATATAAATCGTGTTCTCTGATAAACAAGGATTGAGTTGCCTTAGAAAATATGATAGAAATGAGACTGTTAAGATGGATATGTGGTTAACAAATCTTTGTAGAGTTATGTTTGATGTTGTAGCAATTTGGCCCCGTAAATCTTTTCGTTGTAGTTTGGAATGCTAAAAGGATACTTTACGATTGGAGAAGAAATATTTTGTATTACTATTGAAGAATATTGGATATATTCAAGATTATAGTAATTATATGAGAATATTATTTTAAAATATAGAATGATGTTACGAGTGAGAGAGAGAGAGAGAGTAATGGAAAGTTGCCTTAGAAAAATTATATTGATATTGGAGAATTAATTGGTTTCATTCTAGAAAGTTGCATTAGGAAAAGAATTCTTGTATTATAATAATTGATTCTAAAATATGGAGAACAACTAATGAATTTCCATATAATTTTTATTTATCTTGAGAAAATAGATGATCGAGTACAATGAAAATTAATTTTGTGCATATTATGAAGAGAATTTATGTCGAAGATATGCTAAACTTATTAAAAATATGTATGATAAAGTATCATAGTAGTGATGTGGCTTAAGAGTTTTTAAGTTTAATGTGATTGCATGAAAAATCTGATTTTGGCTTTTAGCATTTTGTATTAATTATGTTTTCAAAAGATAAAAAGATATTTGTGCAGTTCATTGGTATATGCTACTTGTAGCTTATATATTTCTAACTGTGAGATATTTATTAAAATAAGTGAAAAGTTAAAACAACGAAAAAATATTTAGGATCTAAATGATAAAAATAAATATGTGATAAAATATGAGAACCATAAAAGTTGCATTAATGGATGATATTTAAACCTTGTATTATCTCTTGATATTTTGTAGCATGGAATTCTCTCCCAAAGTTGATAACTTATTTGTGTCAAAAAACTTGCCTAAGCAAACCTCATTTCATGAGATGTATCTCAGGATATGCTCTCTCAGTATTCAAATGACTCATTCCAAATATTTAAGGTGGTCTATATTGTTTATTTAACAACTATATCGTCCATATCTAATTAGAAAGTGTCATGAAGTAAATTATTATGGAATTTGGGATATAGTGGAATCAAGTAACACATTGCTTCTTGCCAACAAGAGAGAAGGGTGATAAGGGGCATACCTTTCCGTTCAGTCAAGCGAGTAAGATGTGTGCTCTAAGCGAAATCTCGTCTTAAGTTTCACTAATTGGTTGGATCAATTATTTTAATATCAAAGCCTTGATTGGATTTTAGTCTAATATTAAGATCAATGCAAGGAAGTAAGGCTTGGTTGGGATATTGCTAATGATTTGATGATTATAAGGCTATCTTCTTTAATAACAACTTATGAGATAATTACAATCAAATTCATTCTGAATTGTTAATATATTAAGATAATTACAATAACAACAAGAAGCCTTTATCCCACTATGTGGGGCTGGCTACATGAATTCTTTTTCTCTATTGTGTCTTATTAAATGTCTAATTCTCATTTAATTTTAATAAAATAAGACCATTTTTTATACTTCCTAACCAAATTTTTAGGTTTACTTCTCACTTTCTTAATATAGGCCAAATCTCATATATCTACTCTCCTTACCAAGTCATTTGGCAGCCGACATTTTATATGATCAAATCATCTGAAGCGACTCTCTCTAATCTTATTTGCCACTGGAGCTACTTTATCCTTTCCATATATATATTTATTTCGTATTTTGTCTTTAAGTGTAAAGCTACTCATCCACATGAACATCCTCATCTCTGTAACACTTTATTTTATGTTTCTCTTTTACTGGGCATCATTCTATGTCATAAAACATTGCAAGTCTCACCAGCATCTTTTAAAATTTTTCCTTAATTTTACGCGGTACTTTTCTATCACACAATAGGCCCGATGCATTCCTCCGCTTCAACCATCCAACTTGAATTCTACTAATAACATCCCCATCTATTTCGCCATCACGTTGAATAATAGACCCAAGATATCTAAAACGTACTCTCTTTTTAAAGACTTGATCACCCATTGTCACAACTTCGCCACTAGATCTTCTACTACTGAGTTTATACTCCATGTATTTTGTTATAGATCGACTCAAAAGTAAAAGATTATAAAGGCATTTATAATTATTATATATTCATATGTCTACCATTTAAAATTTGATATTAGCTCATATAATATTTTAAATTTTAAATTATATAAAAATATTATCAATATTAATGTTTAATAGTGAAAAATGTAATTTTATTTCTATATTTAAATATAATTAAAATATCATATAAATATTTAAAATTTAAATATTAGGTATTTAAAATATAAAAATTATATGAAATATATATAAATACTAAATAATACCTAATATTAAACATTCTTGTCCTTTCTTCATTCATTGCCCTTACCCTCCCTCTCCAGCTTTATGTTCCCTCTCCATCTCTCTTCCTCCTAGTTTTGTTCATCTCGCTCTTTGGTGCTCATCTGCAAAAGCAGCAGAAGAAATTCCGTCGAACCAAGTAGCAATGAGCGTTTGGAACTATGTGGTGACGGCTCACAAGCCCACAACCGTCCCCACTCATGTGTCGGCTGTGGGCTTGTGAGCCATCACCACGTAATTCCAAACGGTCATTGCTACTTGGTTCGACGGAATTTCTTTTGCTGCTTTTGCAGATGCGCACCAAAGAGTCGAGGGTGGTTGAATCCTGTTTTCAATCAACAACTTTTGAATTCAGTTCGTTCTCATAATGACTCGATTAATTTAATCTGACGCATATGACTGTACAAGTGCCTTTGATTATGTTTGGTAGATGATCTGATTTTGTTTCTTTTGTTTGCAGGTCTGTTTATTTTTAGGACTAGCCAAGGAATTATTCACTGGTTTTGGGTGCTCCCCGTAAGCATCTTTTCTGGCTCTTTTAGCTGCAATCAACAGTCTAGTTTTAATTGTGTCTTTTTTTTTTTGGATGATGGGATTTTGTCTGAAAGAAAATGAAATTAAAATAGGGTTGAAAAGCTTTCAGATTAACAATCAACCCACAAATTTGTTTGGATTTAATTTCATTTCCCATGCTTTTCTTCAATCCAAACAAAGCTTAAGGTTCTCCTCTCTCTTTTTTTTTTTTTTTCCATTTTCTTTTGTATATGTAATCCTGTAATTGGCTTGTGAGTTTTAACACTTCGAGCCCTTCTCTCATGCTGAGTTTCTTCATTGTATGCTTATTATTAAGTGGAGAAACTATTTTAGCTCTTTACAAAATAAATCACTGTATTGAGTCCATCAAAATTGTTAATTGATTTGATTGTGTATGCATCCTTAATTGATTTATCATGATGGGTGATCCTGGGTTAAGAATTGAACAGCACATATTCCTTTTATGGGATTTTAATCTTTCTTTTATTATTTCTATGGCTAAGAGGTACTACTCATTGCTATAAAGCCCTTATAATTCATTTTATAATGCCTTAGTCAACAAACACCCACTACTGTGTAGGAAGCAAATATCAATTATAATTCGCATTCTTTTGTGGTGGGAGCTAAATGCTTTTTCTTTCTCCTCTGTTGTTATTTTTTTATTTATTTTAAATAGAGTTTTTGGTAAGACTAGCCGCAAACAAACAGACCTAAGTCGAGCATGTGCTTGTTCGAGTTTAACCTTGTTTATCATTATCGAGCTCGAGCTCAATTCGAGCTTTTAGGATGGTGTTCAAACTTGAGTTTGTTAAAAAAAAACTTGTTCAAAGCTCGGCTCAAGTTTTTTCACAAGCTCAATTCAAATTGAGATTATCGAGCCTGTTAACCATCTTGTTTAATGAAAAAGTAGGCTTTAACCAAGCCTTAATCAAGCTTGTTCGCAAGCAAATGGTTGAAAAACATGCATAACTTATATGAAGTAAAGCTTATTAAACCTGAAAAATTTTAAAACAATATTGTTCACGAACAAGCCTTAAATGAGTCATAATTAAGCTATTATCAAGGTCTTTAATGAGCTTGTTCACGAGCTCAAAACAACATTGTTCATGAACATAAATGAACCTAATAACAAATTGTTCATGTTTGCTCATTTAGCAATCAATTATTTACAAATGGGTTTATGCTCGTTTGATTAGTTAATCAAGCGATCATGAATAAGCTCTAATTGAGCTGAGCTAAATTGAATATAATGTGGGGGATAAGTAACCTCGGTCATTGATTTGGGCAGAGGCTAAGGTGAGTAATTGTCAAAGTTAAAATTTAATTTTTTTAATATAAATTAAGAACTTTAGTAATTTTTTATATAATTTATGCTATTTAATAATTTTATTTTCTTAATAATTCTGTTCATCAAATATTTAATAAAAATTAAATATTTGGTAATATTTTTCCCACCCTCACAAAAATTAGTTTCACCCTTGAATTTGAGTTATATGCATATAATGCTTTAACTTTAAGCTGAATTATATTATAGAAATCATAAATTTTTTTATTTTATTTTCATTCAATAGAAATCATCAATTAAAAATTTATTAACAGATTTGAGCTTCCTGTATGTGTTCGATTTTATGATAAAGAAGCTAAATGCTAATAAAAAATTTCACTCTTTAATAAATTTGACTTTTCTCATATTCCATTCAACAAATATTTTCATGTATGACTTCTTTATTTAATTTGAAAAATTCCAAACGCATATTCGAGCATTGAGTGTATGTGTATTTTCTTTCTGCTCAACAGTGCCAAAAATAAAAATAAAAAAAATGCATAAAGTTAGGAAAAAATATTTCATGTTGTATCTATTGGGCATTAAAGTTGATATTTATGTCATGTAAGAATAAATTTTAATCCAAGATTTCGATAATAATTTTTAAAATAATCACTCCAAGTATTTTATTTTAGGAGTATTTACATACCTATCACATATTTTTTATATATTTAAATATTTAATACTTAAATTTTAATATTTACAAAAATAATATCTAAATCTTTAATATCATATCAAAATTCACTCACTGATTTTTTATAGTAAAATTTTTTTTTTATGCATAAAAAATATTATATTTATATAATTAAGTTTTAGGTATTAGATATGCAAATGTATAATAATTTTATGATATGCACTTAAATCTTTCTTTATTTTATAATATATCATTTTAAATAAAATGTTAATTTGTGAACTGATGCTGAAGTAGAACCCCTCAATTATCAGTTATCACTACAACTTCCAATAGTAAATACTCGCTCCAACGCATTTGGACATTGATCAAGGATTTGGCTTTTTTTAAAAATTAAAAATTAAAAATTAAAAATTATTTTATGGAATGGAGAAGGAAGCTCAAATGTTTTAAAAACTCCTATCAGTTCTTAACTCAGTTTCTTCTGTGATGAATTGGCTTATCGCCGATCATCGGAACAGATTCATTTTCAGTGCTTTGTTTCTATAAAGAAAGATGTAGGAAAAAAAGAAAAAAAGAAAAAAAAAAAAAAAACCTCTTTTAAGAGAATGGAAAAGAAGAACATGACTTTCTCCTTATTTTTCAACTGTGCAAGGCGACCACGTGGGGGAAGGAGCTATTGATGTCCAGCCGACGTCACAGAGAAGATTAAACTAAACGGAGAAGTAATAAAGTGTTATTTTTAAATTAACAAGAAATTATTTAAGGTGTTAATTCAAGTTCAGGAATCGATTTCAAATGATTTGAAATTAATCCGACCCAAAACTTATTAGTTCAAAGCTGACTCAAATATTTATACAAGTTAAAAAATCTAGCTCGAATCCAACCGATTGACCCTTTAGATATATTTCAAGGTAAATTTAAATCAAAATTAAATTAAATTTTAATTTACAGGTCAAATTAGAATCAATCTCAACTTGAGAGATCAAAATCAGATTAAATTCAAAATAAAGTCAAATTTGTATTCCCAGGTCAACATTAACTCAACCTAAAAAATTAAATAAGTCAAAACACTTTAATTCAAACTCAGCTAAAAAATTAATTAAATCAATCTAAACATAAATTCATGTTGGGTTAATGAGATATATCAATTAATAACACCTCCAAGAATTAGTTGATATATTTAACGACCATGATAATCAAATTAACAAAAAAAAAATACACAGTAAACAATTTAAATAAAATAATACTACTACAGAAACTTAGCCATCAATAAATAAGCGTCAGTAAGTCAAATACCGGAGCTTTCATCATGTGATCTTTCTTGACAGGTTCTTCAACCCACAACCAACGCATTTTAGAACGACAGTGTTCGTCCTCGGCTCTGGTTTTATAACAAATTTCACTCCCAGAAAATCTCTAATGTTTCTCAGTGTTGCGACGCTGTAAGGCGTGAGCTTTCCAACGCGAACCTTGGAAACATCAGGCGGGCAAAGGGCGCAAAGAAGAAATAAGAGACCCTGCACAGAATTCAAATTTGAATTTTATAGAATTTTAAAAAGTTGAATGGGCTAAAGAATGGAACTCCTATAAGACTGCTTTCATTGAATGAATTAAATGAAATGCAGTTAAGATAACGGTTTTATTATGAATATGAACTCAGCCAATCCGTTGTTTCTTCTTTGAATTCAATTTTAACCATTCAAACCGAACATAAGAAAATGAGAAATAAAAAAAAAAGAGGAACAAACAGATATAGAACTATGAAATTCAGCTATTGCATGATGGAGTCTTTGGTAAATCAAACAACTAGGGACCAAACCATAGAACTTATCAAATAAAAAAGCCATTCAAACTATGAACTTTTCCCAATGCTTCTTTGAGATGCATATCACTATGAACCACATCATGAACCCCTAAAGTTGATTAGTCTTACTGATGTGCTAGATTGCTAAAATAATAAAAATATTGAGAAAGTTTTTGCATTATGAGAGAAAGCGAGATAAAACAAAAGAAGATTTACATACATATCACACAAATCTTATGTATTTACATATCTAACACCTAAAGTTAGATATTTACTTATCTAACACTTTACTATGCTTTAAAAAGTGTATTTTACTTTTAAAAAGTGAGTGATGATGGTACTTTTGATGTGATTTTGGAGATTAGGATGTTATATATATATATATATGTAAAAATTGATGTTTAGACGTTAGATATATAAATATATAAGAATTATGTGGTATGTATATAAATCCCCCTAAAACAAATCTCGAGTGAATAAAATTACTCCAAGAAGTTTGAGACATAAAAGGGGTAGCATAAACTTGCTGCTATAATAGAATATCTTGGAGTATAACAGAATAATTAAATAAAATAGCGCAAACTAATGCTTCATGGATTGAAAAAACAAGGAGGCACAACAAGAGAGTCGTGAAAAATACTTCAATGACAAAACTAGGATAGTCGTGAAAAATTAATTTAATCGAGAAAGTGTCTTCTGCCAATATTGTAGCAGAAAAAAGATCGAAGCTACAGGCTAAGTAGGAAAAAGGGAGAGTAAAGGAAGAACCAAACTGTTGTATTTCCCAAACAATTACCTGAACTAAAATCAAATACCGAATTGCGTGGAAGCATCTAAAAATAGAGACAAAAAAACCAGGAGAGGGCCCATTATTAATAAAATTCTTCAGTCCTCATCCCATTTTATGTATTCATTATGTTTAGACAAATATCTAAAAAATTTAAGTCGAAGGCTTAAAGTGTAAGAAACATGTTTTTATAAATACCTGATGTGATGAATCAACCACACCAGCACCCTCAATTTCCTCAAGTAACATAGAAGTAACTTGAGCCCCGACATCTTCGGGAGACATCAGCTCTGGCTTCTCCTCAAAATTCATGAGAGCATCCACTTCGGTTTTTGGATGGCTAACTGCCATGTCTGATGAAATCAAGCATCCTGTTGTGGTTTCAGCAACCAAAGAAATACCATAACCAGGTGATCTGCCAAATCAACAAGTAAATTTTGTGTCAGGAGTGCGCATCCAAGTAAAATTGCTCTTAAACTTTTAGACCATTAATGCAATAAACGACCTAAAAACAAACAATTGGGATCTATGCTAACAACTATAATGAGAAAATTAAAAACATATGCCCATGTACATGTAAAATATTCTGGTTCTGCGCATATGTTCAAAAGATGCAGAAATATTCACACTTTTATTATCTACAACATTCTATGAAAATATGTATAATTCACGCTTATAATTATAAGAAAAAAACTTTAATTGTAATGGCCAGTGATTCTGATCCTTGACTCTCGAGTCTGTAGAAAGTAATTAATAAAATAATCTAACTCACCTTTTCTCTCGGTCTTGCTAGTCGACACTCAACACATTAGTTCAACTTCTCTCCTAGCTTCGTTTCACCTTCCCTCCTGTATTGTTTGTTTTCCTCATCGCATGTCTTTTTTGTGTCCTCAAGGGTGCATTTATCTGTGCTGTTAGTCATGAAGTTACTAGCCTCTGTTAGCATCTTCTCCGTCGCTCACGATTCTTGTCCTTTGTTCCACAGATGACACACCCTCTGGAAGATTTGGCCAACAAAAGGTGTAGTGTGCTCCAACTTCTTGCTTTCTCATCTGTACCTTTTCAATGGAGGTGAAACTAGCGTCTATGTTTTCGGTTCTCTTTGGTTTCATTTGGGTTCAACATGGCAGGACCTGGTACTTTGAGATGTGATCCATTGGAATACGATAATTTGCCATGATTTGATAAGAGGAATGACTGCCTGTTCGTGTGATTGTTCAAAAGAAACTTTAAATTTTTAATGGAAAACTATTATTGTGTTGGACATGAATGTTTTCTTCAAGAAAGTGTGACAAATACTAACCAAGCTTCTGTTCATCTCTAGACGGATTTTGAAAATTTTCTATTTTTTTTTACTTGATTGCACTTATCTGAGCAGGTTTTAAAATAAGCAGTCACTTGCTATGATTAGCATGAATGTAAGAACATAGAAGAAATTTGAATAGTTATTTTAACCATACCATTTAATGGATATCACTTTCTTGTTAAGAGATTTGCATTTTATCAGGATAAGCGTATAATTATGGTTTATCCAAATTAATTTCTTGGATTCAAATTGGTTTAAATGTTAATTACAGATTCTATTATTTGAATTAAATGTTGTTTGAATTCTTCACCCCTTCAAACTTCTATAAATAGGATACAGAAGACGGAACAATGATTATGCATGTACTTACGGGCTATAGCTAGCCGCTATTGATAAATAGAAAAAGGGAAAGCAAAAAGAGGTAGAATAGGATTCATTTAGAAGCATCCAAGTGAAGATTCTTTGGTATGATTTAAATCTATGTATTTATTATCTCTCTAATGTGATCCTTATATTCTTACAAGATGTTAGGAGGTTTTCAAATTTGGTTCTCCTGAATGTTTAGAGCTTTTCTTTGAGGATGACATTGGGTGGCATAGATTAGAAAAGAGCATGTACTGTGCCATTTTTGTTTGCATAATTGTGCAGTTTCTAGGTAATGGATTAGTTCCTATCTTCGCTCTTGAACATTGGCTATTATTTCCATCGAACCACATCAATCTTGGCGTCTTCTTATGGTGCTTGGTTTATATATAATTAATTGTTTCTATTGTAATCACTTTCAGTAGGCACTTATGCATAAAAAAATGTTTCATAACAACTACTAAAGCTTAATCAAATTATGATGGCAATGAAGTATGGGATCGTGAAGTTTGCAAATTCAAAGAGTTTTTGCAATTTGAAGAATGAATTAACGAGAAATGCTAGTCCAACGGAAACTTGTGAAAATGCTCATCGGGCATTCAAATATGTTTGAAACAATTAAAAAAAAAAAGAAAAAGATGAACATAAAAGCTCACTCAGGGATTCAACTATATTTGACGAATGAGATCTTATTAGAGGTCTTAGAAGACCATGGAGGGATTGCATCTCAAGTACTTTTTTTAAATGATCAAAATCTCTATAAATTTTTTTATCAAAAGTAGAGACTATATTTGTTATATAAAGACAAAGATCTACCAATTACATAACAAGTAAACAAGTTTAATTCTAATATTAAAGATTTAGGAAGTATAGATGTGATGGTTACAAATGATGATCAAGATTTATTAGTTTTGTACTTTTTTACTTCACTTTAATAGCATTTTCATGACAAAATATATATGAGATATAATTTGTTTAAAGGATTTAAAAAATTCAACTCTTTCTTAAAATATGATTGCTAAGTTTGA
Organism: Cymbidium sinense; assembly: GCA_021442155.1. Lineage (NCBI taxonomy): Eukaryota > Viridiplantae > Streptophyta > Magnoliopsida > Asparagales > Orchidaceae > Cymbidium > Cymbidium sinense. The sequence continues at coordinate 139,423,316 of CM038222.1, forward strand.
AAATGTAGGAAATGAAAAACAAGTTGGGGATCGTTAATTAAGAAAAGATCTTTTGAGAAGAGGCCTACATTTAATCATGGACGTAATTGGTCTGATGATGCATACAAAGATGTGGGCCATGTGGCTTGCTTCTATTGCAAGAAGAATGAGCACATAAAGAGAGATTTTCAAGCTTTGAAAAGAAAGGTGTGGCATGCCAAAGACAACTATAAATGTGATAGCTTATAAAATTGTCAAACACAAATGTAGGTGATGCTCTTTGGATAAAAAGCAAAACATATGTAGTGATTAGTGGACTTTTTTGAGCTTTCATATGTGTGCTCATAACGACTTATTTTTCACTTATGAGTTGTGTTCTAGAACTAATGCTTAAGTAAGAAACAATGCAACATGAAATAAAATTGTTTTGGAATGATATTTGACACCATAGACTATTCTTAATAAAAAAACATGCAAGTTCTCTAGATATATTGAAGTCCTGAAAGTTAAAAAAGATATTTTTGTTGGCATAAAGGCTGATGGAGTTGGTAGACTTTATGTATTACATAGTAAAACTTTTAGTATAGTTGTTTCAATTTATTATCACATGTGTTGAGGGGGTTTTGTATATTTTGAAGATAAAAAAATACTAAATCCATGGATGCATATTGAGTTCTGGAAAATGGGGCACATGATGAGGTGTAGACTACCAAAGATAATTACGTAAATCAATCTCATGTCACACATTTTGTCTCAATATCAGATCATGTCATTATAGCATTAAGGATGAGGAGCCAGTCCCTTCGAGAGTCGGACATAACTAGCAGATTCAATTTTGGTATTAGTAGATCATCTTGATGTATAATAAATGTGCCCATAGGTCTCTTATAAGTGTTAGGTTCAAGTACCATTTGGGACTTTATTTGGTTGTGTGATGCTCAACATTCTAACAATTTGGATCTTTAGAATTCCATCAGTTAGAAAAAAGTCATTAAAGATCTAAATTTTTTTCACATTATTGAAACAAAAGAGAGAATTGTTATAATATTGTCTCAAAAATCTTAACATAATAAGCAAAATATTTATATTGAGATGATTTATCTAAATTACTTACTTAAATTTAAATTTATTGAATTTTTTTCAAATGCTTTTATGTGAACCATATTTTATTTTAAATTTTCATCTTCTTAACTTCTTATAAATAGGAGATAGAAGAGAAGTATGATAAGTTCGCATGTACTTATAAGCAAAAGTCAACTATTACAAAGAAATAGAAAATTGGAGATAACAAGACAAAGGAGAGACTTCTTCGAGAAGCATCTAGGCAAAGATCCATTGTAAATTATGTATAATTTTAACTTTTTTATTATTTATGTTATGTGATTCTTACATTTCTATGAGATATTATGCAGTTTTATTATTTTCTTTTAGCGATGAGATTTTTACTTGAACTTATGAAAGTACATATTCTGACACTCTTTTTGTTTGTACACATTATGGTTTCTTAGCTGTTGATTTTTCTCTCTTCTACCATGAATGTTGACTATTATTTAACAAAACAACAAAAATTTTGGGGCCTTCTTATGGTGCTTGGTCCCTATATTATTATTTTGTGGGTTTATAATAATTGCACCTCATATACATCTTCGCAAAAAAATAGTTTCCCTAAAACTTCTTAGAAATTGAACAAACATATTAAGAAATTGGTTTAGTTGGTTCAATGAAAGGTGTTGTTATAATTAATTATTTGCTTGCCTAACCAATTTTACTTCTAAATACAAGAGAAGTTCTTAGTGGATTCAAGATAATTAAAGCAAAGAAATTCAAAATTTTATGCAATTGTCTAATTAGTCTACTCAAATAATGAATTTATAATTGAAGCAATCATATTTACTAATAAAATATTTTAAAATTTAAAGTCATTATTTTAATGTGCGCATAATAAGTTATAAACTTGAAATCTTAAAAGATGAAAAGAGATAAAATTATATATATATATATATATATCATATCATATTTAGATATTTTATGATATTCATATTTTAATTTGGATTTAAAAGAGAAATATTCATAATAATATTCAAACAATTATGTGTTGTATAATTCACCAAAACACTTTCTTTAATCATGTTTCTAGTCTATATATTTAGAGAGAACACTATATTAGATACATTCACATTTATTCTGCATTACAATTCTACACTGTTTTATTAAATTAACAACTGTGAATGAAATATGCTCTACATAAAACCAAAAGAAATCATCTTTTTAAGAACATTAACTTCTTAAAAGAAAAAGGACAAAGACCTATAGATATATGAATATTTTATAAAATTGAGAAATTTTTTAGTACAAAATATATACCTTCCACCAGATTGACCAGATCTATGATCTGTAAATATATGAACATCTGGAAGAAGCCGATTGAAGATCCCACGAGCAGCAAACACCATACGATTGCCAAACTGAGGTGATACCCTAGTTGAGAAAGTCACTCCTCTAATTCTCTTAACCATTCCTTCATCTATCCATGTTGTAGCCTGCTTAAGCATTTAAAATGGGTTTTAGACTTATTTGATTCTATTGAGACATTTGTATGTGCAAACATGTTGAGAGAGAGACTCCGTCTATCCATATACCTAACTACATAATCTTCTGGGGGGTATAACTAGGTCAATGTGCATGCATATGTGTGTGAAAAAAAATACATGCAAGAAATTATGCGAGAGTATGAGTGAGAGAAAAGGTAGGGAGATAGAGACAAAGAGAGCTTCTCTGGTTGATACTAACAGATAAGTTATTGGGCACAATTGGAACTACGAGAACAACTTCTCCACCACCAAGAGGAGCAGCTCCTCGGCTTTCAATTTTTAACTCCAAACCATCTAAAGATACACCAAAATGTTTGAGTATATGCAATGTAGTTGTTCGAAAAGTATCCACACTTGGATCCATAGAATCATTGGTTATCCCTGCACAACAACCATATTACTATTTTAAGTAACAATACATAGAGAGCAATCAAAATTTTATTCACTTTGCATCCAGAAACTTAGGAAGACACCTGAACAGCAACTCAGTGGCTGAAATAAATAGGTCCTGCGTTACAATTCTTTTCTACAGTAAGAGTGGGCTGCTTAATGAAATTAGGAATAGCATTTTGGCACCAAAAATTAGGCATTCAGACAGTTTGCTTCTCTATCATTGGTAAGCATTTTTCATTAATCCTCACCTTGGAATTCTAACAGGGTCAATTGGTAAACCATCAACAATAACATGAGGGGAACTTACATGGCCATAAGGTATATTAGGCATACAGTTATATCTTTCCTACACTTAAAGTTGAAGCCACAAATGGAAACAGTCAGACAGAGTATGAATGGATGAAAAAGCAATTCTTATGCAATCAGACAGAGTATGAATGAAGCTGCCTCGTGGAGCACGGTGAAAAGCAATTCCTATGCTAAACGATTAACATGATGACAAAGGGAGAAAAAAGAAAGTGCTAACACAGATCATTCAACAAGATGTCTACAGGAACCTACCTCACAAGTAAAGAGATCTTATCAAGAATGCTCAACATTGTAAAACAAAAAAAATTCAAACAGCTAACATACATGGCTTCTAACGAATCAAACATAAATACAGAAAGCGAAAGTCTCAATGCTTATACTTTTCAATCTAGGAAGATTACAAACATACCACACAAGGAAAGAATGAACGAAATGGTAAAGGAAAAAGATCAAACCTTTGAGCCTGATAGAGAGAGCCCTCTTTCCAAAAAGTCCAAGCACAATCAATGGCTCCAAAAAGTAACCAATTGACCTGCTGAGGCCGCAGTCATGAACGACGTTTTTCCCTCCAATCAAAACCCCGGGTTTGTACCTCAGTTTAGTTCCTAAAACGACCAAAATCACATACAAAGTATCACATACAGAGAAGGAAAAAAAAAAAAAAAACCAAAACAACACAAAACCATTATAAGAGACATAACGAGAACAGAGAGAAGCGATACAGACCTGTATCATTGATCTCGACGGTACAGTCATCGGATATCTTCTCAAGGAGGTGCAAGAGGGAGACTTCGTAGGGACGGAGACCCGGAGAGGTAGCGTCAGATCGGATATCCTCCACAAGTATCGGCGTTGACGAGAGGGTCGAGAGAAGGAGGCGCTGCCGTAGATATTGGCTGCCCCTCAACTTCATATACGAAGTCTTCATCTCCGACGAAGGCGTTCTCCAACAGAATCCTAGAAGATGATACACACAGACACAAAGAGAACGCCAGCGAGGCGGCCAAAATCGCTTCAGAGTGCTGTACGCCGGAGTCCGACACAGACGCTGATTAGGGTTTTTTTTTTCTTTCGAAATTGTGACGATCGATCTGAAGTTAAGCCCATGACCTGACCTCAAAGGCCCCTATAAGGCCACGTCATGACTTTGGGGCTATTTGGTTGCCTATATTTAGAATACACTGTATTCTAAATACATAATTTTGAATATTTCAAACATTTGGTTCTGAGTAAAATTAAAGCGTATTTCAAATCTGGCAGGAAAGAATTTGGTTTATGTATTTGGAATTAAATTTTGCGAATCGGTCGATATAAAAATCTGGCCAACATGGCCATGCATTACTCGTAGATACCTCGGCGTACTTGTATGCCATGTAGCCGTCATTAGTCGGCCCATTGTCGATGTCAGCAGTTCTTTCATTACATTTTGACAAAAAAAAAAAAATAAATGAATTTATAAAACTCTCAACCAAACAACTATAAAGTAATCCTTTTAATTCATTTCAAATCTGAGCAACCAACAACCATTTTTTGGTTCATTCTTTAAACATTTCGTTGGTTTGTAAAGTAAAATTCGGTGTAATGTATTTCAAATACATTAGATAGGTTTCCGTGTATTTTGAATTCGCCCGATTTTGGTGAATTCATCATAGGCAATAAAGTGATCTGGCCGGTGGGCTGCCATTGCGTCGCCATTCCGCTGCGCCGGTTGCCCACGCCAGCCGCCGTCTCCAGCCTCCCTTCCTCGCCCTTGCCGGTCATGCCCTCTGGTTGGGTCAGTCCGCCGTAGACCCATATGACATCAAAGCGGGTTCTTTCATTACATTTTTTAACAAAAAAAAAGTCGTGAATTTGTAAAGCTCTAGCTATTATAAAGTAATCCTTACTGTTCTTTTTACATTTCTTTTTGCATTCAAATCAGCAACCAAATAATTAAAATACAATCCGGTATCATTTGGGATTCTGAATCTGACTTTTAGCTCTATTTTCGATTCAAAAATAAGATTTTCTAATCAAGAAATGTCGACCTCGTTCACTTATATGGTAAGGAATTTTTACTCTCGCTTGCTCTCGCCTCAATCCCGTGACCTCGAAAATATCTCTCATCGCCTTGCTTGGTTGTGACCATCATCTTCACTTCTTTACGATATCACCTATGATCTATTACTTCCTCATTTCTACATGGTTTCATGGTTTCTTTCTTACGGTATATTTTATCTCATCATTTCCTCGGATTTGCCCATAGTTTGTGGTTCCTTATGAACTGAGTTATCTTCTCTTTTTTTCCCTCTGTTGCAGTTGTAATCAATTCATATGTGCCTATTTTGTTTAGGGTTTCTATTAGCAGTTGAGGGTTGTGGTGTTCTTGGTGGAATCTTGTGGGTCTGCATTCTTTGTGGTTCGAATTGAAATGATTCTTGATATCTTCTTTCTCCTATATTACACTTGTTATGAAATGAGGATTGGCTGTTTTGTTTCCCATTTGTATTAGTTGTTATCGGGCTAAGCATTTTGGGAGGAATTTAGGATCTGCATTTTTCGTGGGTTTGCAATTATCGGGCTAAGCACTTTCGATGTGGTGAATGTCTTTTTAGAGTTTATTAAAAAAATATGGATTATGGGGTCCCTATTTCGATTCTGGTTTTCAATTTTTCTGCTGGGCCATTCGGATCATGTGCTAATTGTAGCATGCTTCATCTAGGCCATTTGGAATTTTGTTGTTATTAACTAGGCAGCATACTTCATATATTTTTGGATCTTTGTTGTTGTTGACATATCTACACACTTCATATCTTATCTGTGAGTTCAGGGTGATTGAAATATGATTCATGTAATGCTGGTAAGATTTGGTTATTTGTTCTTTAGTTTCATTAAGACATTGTGAGATAGATTACTTGTACCTTACAAGTGATAACAATATTTTTTTCTCGTATACAAGTTTAATATTCTGGTGATACATATACATTGATGAACTTATTGTATTTGTATGTTATTGGGAGGAGTTGGAGTTTGAATAGCAGTGTGGAAGCTTATGTTAGTGTTTGTTGATTCAGGAGGGAAATGGAAGAGATTAAGGGCTTCGTATTTGGATACAAAAAATCACGGTTGAATCGACAATTGATCAAATTCATATTAATTTGTTGTATTTCAATGACTACATTTTTAAGTTACTACATTGGGATGTTTTTATATTTCTAGATGTTGCTTTATATTTCATTTGGTAATTTGTCTATCTTTTTTTATTTAGGGTTTAGAAACTCGAGATGGGTGTCTGTAGAGATGGTGGTGTGAGTGCCACTTAGGAGCGAGATGTCAAAATGATATTTTGCGACTTATGCTTAGCGGAGGTTGAATTAGGAAACCTATCTACAATTCACTTTAACAGGGATAAACATAATAAATAAATTTAGGGAAATTACTAGAAGAGAGTATGATAGGACGCAACTAAAAAATAAATGGGATCAACTGAAAAAAGACTGGAAATTATGGGAAGAGCTAAAACAAGGAGCAACGGGTTTAGGTTGGGATGCTAGAAAGAAGACTACTGATGCCTTTGATGAGTGGTGGCGAGAGGTGCTACAAGTAACTATTCTTTCCTAATTATTCTCATTTATATTGTGTACTTCTACTCAAATGTAAGTGTGAAACCATTTAAGGTTATATATGTTTAATTATAGGTGGTACACAATGCTAAAAAGTTTTGATATGGTGGCATTGATCCAGAATTGGAGGAAAAGCTAGATCAGATATTTGGTGGTGTTGCTGCAACTGGTACTCATGCATGGACTCCAAATGAGGAGGTACATGAAGAAATCTCTACTAACTCTGATCATCTGGATAATTTAGAAGACTGTGCAGATGCATCAACACAATTCTCTGATGCACATGCTGAATCAAGCCAAAGCAAGTATCAACAGCTGTTGCGTCCAAATCAGATTGCTCAATTAGTGACAGCAAGCACCACTATGACATCTACATCTACCAATGTGTGAGAGACAATTTCACAGCTGTATGTTTAATTAATGAGTACTATGAAAATTATATTTGCAAGGCACCTTGCATGACATCCACTTTACAAGGTGAAAAGTGGATTACTAAACTTCTAAATGGCCACCCCGGTAGATTCCATGACATGTTCCGTTTGTCGCAACCTATTTTTCTTGATATGCTTTTTGAACTGGAAAGCTTTCATGGTCTTCATGGATCCTCTAGAACAATAACAAAGGAGGTGTTGGCCTTGACACTCTATGTATTATAATACACCGAATCTATTAGAGCTGCAAGTGAGAGATTTTAGCACTCATCTAAAATAATAAGTAGGTATTTTTCGATTTTCCAAGAAGCACTTGTTAGTTTTTCTTCTCAAATTGTCAAGCTTATGGATTCAACCTTCGAAAATACAACGAGAGAGATAGCTAATGATAATCGGTATATGCCATACTTTAAGGTAATTTTCTAAGGTAAATTTCTTTTGATTTAAGCCCAATTACATAACTATAATTATGAGATTATAACTTGACACAAGATTGTATTAGAGTCAAAGATGGGACACATATTGATGCTCGTGTCCCAAACAACGACAAGATTGCTTACATTGGTCATCACGAGTCCCCAACTCAGAACATAATGGTAGCATGTGATTTCAACATGTGCTTCACATTCGTTATGGCTGGATGGGAAGGTAGTGCACATGACAGTCATATATTTAAAATTTTAACCCAACATCTGTAATATAAGTTTCTAATGCCTCCTTCAAGTTAGCTGTAATTGCATTTCGTAATTAATAGTTGAGAATATGCCACAATCAATATCCAATGCAACACGAGTTCCTTAAGCCATATCCTAATACAAAGTACCATATACTAGATTTTGAGGGAGTGGTAATGTGATTCATTGTAAGAATGAGATGTTTAACAAGCGACACTCATCACTATGCGGTGTCATCGAATGAGCATTTGGTGTCTGGAAGAAAAAGTGGGTTATACTATGTGATATGCCCACTTATTCTTTCAAAAAGCACGTTAAAATTGTTGCAACTACGATGTCTCTACGTAATTTCATTAGATGATATCCTTCACGAGATGATATTAAATTTAATATAGTATATGAAGATCTATCTTATGTCCCACCATAGGTGATGAGTTTCGAATAGGACAATCAATATTAGATCTAAGTCATGAAAATATAGAATGAGAGCTTTGAGATGGAGAAGGAGCTGTAGAGATGAAAAAATTATGAGACATTGCCTTGAAACTCTTGGCTAATGTTTTTGTTTTTTGTTTTATGGACTTATTAGGTTAATGATTTATGTCTCATTTGAACTCTTTTCCACCCCTTTTCTTCTTCACAATTACTTTATTCATTATTTGGTAGTTCTTCATTGTTCTTATACACTTGTTTCTCATATATGTTGTTCTTGTTTTTGTTTCTTGGTTTGGTTCTTTTTGATGTTTGTGGCTTTGTTGGGGTGATGCTATGTACAATTCTTAGTTTGGTATGTGGTTGTCCTATTATTCTTATCTCGTTAGTGTTATTTTGTTGTTGTTGTTGGTGGTTGGCTTGGTGGCGACCTATTTGGTTGGTTACTTCTCACTTGGTGTCCAACTATTGCTAATTGGCTTACTGTTTCACTTCTTGTTTGTGGCATGCTGGTACTATTGCTATTTGTGATGTGTTGTTGATGATTGACATACTCTTTCTCTATAGATGGTGGCCTGATGGTGCTCTTGTTGTTTGTCGTTTATCTCTCGATTGGCTAGTTTATTATTGTCTACTGCTTTTATTCTTATATTCCAGTGCATGGGCTTGTTGCTTTTTTGATTGCTGATGGTGGTTTGTATCTAGTAGGCTATCATGGAACTATGTTCTACTACATGGTATCGGGTCCTGATGCTTGGCCATTGGCCTGCTATTGGTAGTTGGGGCCTGATCTAGGATGATGCTATTGTCTGGTTCATGGTTGGTTGGGTAGTTGTGCTGCTGCTCTTTGCTCTTAGCCTGATTTGGACTGCTGATTTATATGCTGTTTGGGTGGTTGGCTTGGTGATTGGATCGCTAGTGAATGTCTCATTGTTTCTCGGTTGGCTAGGCCATTGTGCTGTTGATCCTGCTATTGATATGTATGTTTCTATTGTTGTTTGTGTCATGCTGTTGCCATTATTTTGTGGTCTGCTGTTGCTGGTTGGCCTGCTATTTCTCTTGCTATTTGTGGCCTGCTATTGCTATATCTCAGTTGGCTGGTTTACCATGGGCTAGTGCTGCTACTCTTTTATTTTACTGCACGGGCATGCTGCTTTTCTGATTGCTGATGGTGGTTTCTACCTGTTTGGCTATCCTGAAACTAGGTCCTATTATGTGGTATTTGGTCCTGGTTGCTTTGAGGCTAATTTTCTCAAGTAAGTGATTTGGCTATGATGGCATTGATGTTTTCCTTTCTATCTTTAGGGCTAGTAGCATTTTATGTGATTGCAACCCTTCTTTTTGAAGTTTGGATGATATGATGTTGCTCCTTGGGATTAATTATGATTGAGCATGCTTACCTCTTTATTTTTCTTTAATGTCTCTTCATATAATTGCTTATTTCCTTTTAAAGCATCTTGCAGGTATTCTTACATGATAGAGCCTTGCAATGATTTTGTTCTTTTCTCATGAGTGACTAGTTGGGTTGCTAATTTTAGCTTTTGTATTTTTCTTTATTTTATTTTTTTTGCATTAGTTAGGGGAATTTTTGCATTAAGATTATTGTAGCTCTTAGGAGCATTAGCTTTGAGATTTTTCCCCTTTAAGGATTGTGTATATTCTTTCTATGATAATAAAATATCTATCTTTTTGTGGAAAATAATATGTTAAGCTTTGGAGAGTCATCTTACTCCTCTTTCAATTATCTTTGTTGTTTCCAATCTTAGCTCATACTTTCTATAGTTAGCTGCTTAATTTTAATTTTCAAATTATTTTGCAATGTCACTCGACCTCTTATTAATATTTTTATAGCTTATACAAATTTATCTCAGGAAATATGAGGTCAATGATCTCTACTACCTTCAAAGTTGTGTATTGCAACCATGATTTACAATGGTATGTATACACTTCATGTTGGGAATGTAACTTTGGGAGAAAGTTTTTTTAGTTGTCCAAGAAATAGAACAAGAGATGATTACAATAATTTAAGATGGGTTGATAAATATGAGTGTGACAGTTCAAGCAGTGATGATGCTTGAAGGGTAGTATTGGAGAAAAAATTATTAAAAGATTTGATCAGCAGGATAACAGGCTTAATATTTTGATTGCATTAGTTATTGTACTTATAATTTTAATATTAGTATTATTTATTAAATAATCTTATTTGTTAAGTAATATATATAATCTCTTAATGTAATTTACTTGATTTATTATTACACAATTTAGTAGTTATCCTTCGTTTCATCATTCTGTTTCATATTATTTAGCTCATTTGCTCATAAGAATATTTTAGTATTTTCTGCACAAATAGCTGCAGCACAACAGATTCTGAACTGAGTTTTCCTAACAGAATCATAGCTTCAACTTCCTCCTTCTAGCTTCTCCTGCAGCAACTTCACAGTTGCTTCTGAAACAACTGCAGCTGTCCCAAATAGGCCCTTAGTTTGAAATGACTCACATACATTCGACTGCTTTTAAGGAAGCTTTCTGTGCATAGGACGTTTGATAGAATTTTGAAAAAATTATGATGGAAAAAATATGTTTTTTTAATTAAATATGATGTTTATTATAAAGTTATAATTTGATTTTTTTAAAAAAAATTATAATTTTTAGATAGTAATTTATTATACAATAGATCTATCATTATTTTCTCATAAAATTTTAGCTACATGTGGTGTTTATTTTTGGATGTCATATGTATATGTGTGTATATGGTGTAGATCTTATAATGTACTTATTGAGGTGATCATGTATGACATCAAGGAATAGTGCACTATCTCGAAAGATAGAAATCACTACCCTACGATGGACCTAATCTCCTAATAAGGACTCCTAAGGCATGATGGGTCTTCGAATATACCATAGATTTTCCCCTACTTTACATGGATGAATAAAGTAGTGTTTATTTAAACAAGGTTCTAAAGTTCTTTAAGGGGGCAAGCCCCCATAGTTAATTACATCATAAGGAAGGTGAATTCCTTAGGAATACTTTTGATTAAAATAAGCAATTGTTGTCTCCAAAGAACTCAAAGATAGGAGTATCAATAAATTGGTTATATTTGAAAGATCAAATAGGATGGATCAAAATGAAATATTTATTATCGAAGTCAAAAGGAGATGAGTAGGGGATGCTCATGATACTAGGAAGCCTAGTGAGCATCCCAAACTATCCTATGGTTGGGCTTTATATGTTTAAAATTGAGGAGAATTATATATTTGAGTTAAAATTTTATTAGAAATCTAGGACTTATAATTCCACAATACAAGATTGTGGCAATGCCTGAGAGGTGAGGATTTATGCTTATATCCCCGAAGGAAAACAACAACCTCAGATCCTAAATCTAGGGAGCTTTAGCAAGGGTTAAAATACAACCTATATTTAAGATGAAAGATGGGTATATTATTTACCTCCATAAGAGAGAGTAAACCACCCAACTGCTAGACTTATAACCGCCTAGAGTGGCAGCCAGTTAACTCCTACTACAATTTAAAATCATGTAGGCAAGTCTTATGTTTTGCAAGATGGCTATGTTGTTATTATTTAGAAAGAAAACTAAAGCCCTTAAACCTACTCCCTAAGAGACTAGAGAACGAGTGATATGAATAATATTTTAGTTTAATACAAATCTTATCAAATTTTATTTGATTTTTGACACATCAATTTGCTAAAGGCTTTGGATTTTATATGCCTAAATGCATGATAAAATGGGTTATAAGCTAAATCAAAAGATAAAGAGGTGTTTTCTATCATAGGCTCTCAAAGGTCAAGTCTTTTCCCTATCTGGAAAGATGGAAACCCTCTCTTAGCAAGAGTGAAACAAAATGACATGCATGATATTAAGCATACAACATCCAACTAAGGGGTTGCTAAATATTTTATTATCTTGATTTAATGCCTATGCTTTATGTGATGTTATGAGTTATTTAAAAATTTAATTATGAGCTGCAGTTGGGTAAAAATTTATTTTTTCCTAAGAGCCTAATCATATCCAGGCCATATAACAAACACCAATCAAAAGAAACTATAAGAGGCATGCAATTTCTAGTGCGAAATATAAATAAATCATAAAATAATTTATAAAGCTAGCTCAAAAGAATAAAAGGCTAGTGCGGTCGGGTGTCGTCGTACAACCTGAAAAAAAAGGGTAGCCGAGCTCTACCTTTATATAACCTGGAGTACAAAAGAATAATTACAATTAAGAATGAATACATGCTATGGGGGTCTTCATTCTTCATATCTTCTTGTTTTCTTTCCTCCTCTTTAATTCTTTGATTTGGCTCACTTCAAGGCATCACATGGCACATAAGACATAGTCTTCTAACCAGTGCTCATTCTAATTCCCCCATAGCACTAATCCTAATTCTTAATTACAAAATTACATTAAAATGAAAAAATAAAGCTAACTACACCTACAAGATAAAGGTTAGCTAAACATACATTCCACCTAAGTAATCATATTTATAATTTGGACTTAGCACCCTGCACATGGGTAACCAAGCCCACCTATCTTAGCTTGGATTATGCTTAGGGGCTTAAGCAACCTGCAAAAGAGAGCATTTACATTTATTTTAAGTGCCCCTTAAGTATAATCTCCTACATAAAATATGATTAGGTTAATCACGACCTATCATCCAGTCTATGAAACATACACCCTAACATTCAGTCTAAAATAATACATCATAAAATCAAATATACATCAAATCATGCACCGTCCTAACATAAAACTAAAAGTGGTGACTTAATCTAATGTGTGTGTATTAAAGCTTGTGTGATATATCTTAACTAGGCTTTAGAGTTATAGTTTCCTAAGTGTAGAAAAAATTAATTTAAAGGGTGGTGTGGTGAAAAATTTCATATTCATTTCAATTTTTCTAAGATGTATACTTCCATCTTCAATCTATGTGAATAGAAATGAAGATAGAAATATACTCTTTGCATTTGGATACCACGTAGATCTGCAAATATTTTTATTAGGGTGATCGGGTATTACATCAAGGAGAGGTGTAATATCTTGGGAGATAGGAGTGACCACCCTATAATGGACTTAATCACCTGAATAAGGACTCCTAAGGATAATGAGTCTGCATATGAACCATAGATTCTTCCTTTACTTTACATGGAAAAGTAAAGTAGGGTTTATTTTAAACTGGGTTCATTAGGTTTCCTACATGGGAAATCCTCCATAGTTAATTGCATCCTAAGGAAGGGGATTCCTTAGGAATACTATCGATTAAGGTAAACGATCGTTATCTCCAAAGATTTTGAAAGGGTGGACTATAAATCAATTGGTTTATTTTTAGGAAGTCAAGTGAGATCAATCAAGAGGAGGAAGTTCTTATCGAAGCCAAACGAAAACAAGTAGGGGATGCTAAAGATACTAGGAAGCCTAGTAAGCACTCCAAACTATCCTATGGTTGGGCTTTACATTTTTGAAATTGAATTAGTTTGTTTGAGTTAAATTTTTATTAGAATACTAGGAATTACAATTCCATAATACAAGGTTATGGAAATGCCTAAGAGGTGAGGATTTATGCTCGTAGCCTACAAAGGGAAGTAGCAACCTCGAAACCTGAATCTAGGGAGCTTTGGTGAGGGCTAAAAGCACGACCTAAATCTAAGACAAAAATGGGTAATTTATTTCCCTCTACAAGAGAGGATAAACTACCCAATTATTGGACTTACAACCGCCTGAGGGTGGCACCAACTAACTCCTTCTACGGTTTTAAATTCATGTAGGCAAGTCATATGCTTTATGCAAGATAGCTAGGTTGTAATTTATTTTAGGAAAAGACTAAGTCCTTAAACTCACTTTCTAAGAGACTAGATCATGTAAGGGCATGAAAAATGACCTAGATCTAATGCAAAATATATTACATTTTATTTTTATTTTTATTTTTGGATAATCATTTGACTCAGGCTTATAGGATTCATATGCCTAATGCATGAGAAATAAGATTATGGGCCAAAATCAGCGAGAAGGGGAGGTATTTTTGAACCATGGCTCTCAAAGGTTAAGCAAATTCTCTGGCAAAGGTGGAAGCCCTCCAATCAAGAGTGAAGTAATATGCTTTTATGCATGATGTTAGAAAAGAAATACTCATCTAGCTAAGGGGTTGCTAATTCTTTTATTTTGATTTTTAACTTAGGCTTTATGTGAGGTTATGAGTTATTTATTTTTAATTTTTAATTGATTAATTTGGTAGAAGATTTTTTTTCTAAGAGCCTAATCATCATCAAGGCCATACATCAAGCAAAGAAGAAACTAGGAAAAAGATGCCATCTTAATGCATAAGCTAACCAAAATATAAAATATTTTATAAAGCTAACACAAAAGAATAAAATGTCATTTGTGGTTGGGCTCCACCGCACAAACCCGAAAATAAATTGGGTAGCCAAGCTCTACCCTTATACAACCCAAATTTTAAATGAATTAATTACAATTAAGCAAGGAAATTCATGTTATGGGGGTCTTCATTCTTCTTTTCTTCTTTCTTCTTTGGTTCCTTCTATTGGATGGTTGGAATGTGGATGCTCCAAAGGCTTCACATGGTACATAATATGAGATCCAATAACTAATGTTCATCCTAATTCTCAATAACAACCATTCCAAAATCCTAATTACAAAATTATATGAAAAGGAAAAGTAAATCTAATTAACACTTTGTTGACCTCATTTTTAGAATGAGCTCTCAACCCCTCCATCTTAGACATAGGATATCTCTTAGACTTTAAGAGTTCCTTAGTCTTAATACATATCTAGTGATTAGGTGGACACTCAACCTAGCCCTAGAGACTTAGAAGAGTTAGCCATAGGAATAGGTCATGCCTTAGGGGTGTTAGGAAAATCTACCTACCCTTAGCTTAAACCTTTCCTCACTTTCCTTCCTTCAAGTCAAACTCCAAATCAATCTCATTTGATTTTCTCCAAACTCCAATCAACTCCATATGATTGAAATCCATGATTCAAATCTATGATTGAAACCCATGATCAAAATTCATCAAAATTCTTAAGCTCAAGTCCTTAATCCTCTCTTAAGGACTTAGCCAAAATCATGATCAAAACCAAATCAAAACTTTGAAAATTTCCCATGATCAATTTATATTCTTATTTATATTCACATATATAAATTAAATATATATTTAAACCAATCAAACTGAACTCAAAATTCTAAATCAATTCATGAAATCTTCTTAAGTCCTTAATTCCCTTTTAATGGACTTAGCCTAAATCTTGATCAAACCATTTCAAAGTCATGTGATTTTCTCAAAACTCATTTATATTCTCATTTATATTCACATATATAAATGAAATATAAATATAAATCAATCAAATCAAATCCTCAAATTAAATTCCCAATTTAAAATCTTTCTTAAGTCACTAATTCTCCATTAATGGACTTAGCCTAAATCTTGGTCAAACCATCTCAAAGTCATGGGATTTTCTCATAATTCATTTATATCCTCATTTATATTCACATATATAAATGAAACATAAATATAAATCAATCAAACCAAATCCAAAAATTCAAATCCCAACTCCAAAATTTTCCTAGGTCCTTTAAATCCTTCTTAATGGACTTAGCCTAAATCATGATCAAATCATTTCAAATCCTTGATATTTTCTCTTGATCCATTTAGATTCTCATTTATATTCACATATATAAATGAAATATAAATTCAAATAATCAAAACCAATTTTAAAAATCAAACTCAAATCCACTCAAAATCCAACCTAAGCCTTTCAAGTTAAAATCTTGAACTTAGCCAAATCAATTTCAAATCAAGCCAAACTCTTGATTTTTTCTCATTATTCAATCAACCCTATAATCATGAGTCCATATACAAGTTAAATCAACCTCAAATCAAGTTTTGACTAAGCCATTTGACCCACTTAGGCTAACTTGACCTAAGGTGACCTAAAGTGCCCTTATGAGCCAAATTCTAATCATAACCATATTGGACTGAAGCAGACTCATCTATCCCTCTCATCATGATCAACAATCATCATGGGATGATCAATCAATAAAATTGGATCAAACCAAGTCAAACTTAAGGGTTGACCAAGTCAACACAGCCCAAAATAAAACCTAACATAGCCAAAATCCACCATAGGCCAAATTGATTGAAACAATTGATCTAAGTTCATTCATGAACTATGTTTGAACTTGACCAAGCCAATATTTGAGCCTAACCTAGCCCAATTGGCCATTTGACCG
Organism: Cymbidium sinense; assembly: GCA_021442155.1. Lineage (NCBI taxonomy): Eukaryota > Viridiplantae > Streptophyta > Magnoliopsida > Asparagales > Orchidaceae > Cymbidium > Cymbidium sinense. Next base: position 139,439,983 of record CM038222.1, read on the forward strand.
AAGTTGACACAACTTGACCTAAAAAGTCAAAATGTGTCAAAACTTGATCTAAGCTAAAATTAATTCAAACCAATGGGTCAAGTCCATTCCAAATCACTTGTGAAACTTGACCAAAGCCTTAATTGGCCAACTAGACACAACCTAGCTCAATTGACCTTAGACCCAACATGACCTAAAGGGGTCATGTTGAGCCAAATTTGAACTTAACCAAAATTGATTGGAAATAAAGATACCAATCCACTCCATATGACTAACCAAATATAGACCTACCCTTGACCTAGCTCAAATAGGTCAAATGAGTCAAATAGGTCAACCTAACCCATTTGACCTAAATGAAGTCATATGAGCCAAATTCAAAAATATACCAAATTAAACCAAACCAAAGGCACAAAAATATTTCAAATGGTCATATAAACTTAACCCAACCCTTGGTTTGACCCAATTTGACCAATTGATCAACTTGACCCATTTGGACCTAAATGGGTCAACATGAGCCAAACCCTATCAAATGAATTCCAAATCTCTTGAAACTTGGCCAAACCTAGTTTCTCCACATACCCAACATATCCAAATTGAAAGATCAACAAAATGATAATTCTACTCCTAGGCCATAGAATAAATTTTGGACTAATCTATGGGTAATTTGGTCATACCGTCTTCATATCCACTTAAGGCTTTCCTAAAATCTCAAGGGGACCTAGTGATGAGTGGTGCACCCAACCCAATGGGTGTGGGTCAGCCCAATTGGCCGCAAGACCAAACCCGACCCCATGGGTCAAAATGCCAAATTCAAAATTCATCTCCCACTCAAATTACAGCACATGGGAGGTTGACAATCTACTCCTTAGCTCAAACCACCATGTGCTCTCACGCCTTCCCATTATGATCGTAAAATGGCATAATAACTGCAAGCGTCGATCCTTCTAGGGGAGATATACTCCCCCTAATTCAATCTGAATTAATGATCCACATTCGGTTGAATACTAGAGAGAGTAAGAAGCCATCAGAGAATGATCCCTAGCTTCCTAGAGCTCTAGCCATTTTACCATCCTCGATTTTTGAATAATGAAAATAAGGGAGGAATATCGAAGAGCTAACTCTCCATACTCAATTTCCACCAAATTACCTTTGCATAGTTCATCAGAAAGCTAAGTCGAGTGCACCCAAGCTTCCATTGGAGTTCCTACAACAAGGAAGAGTTGGATTGGATCAAAGCCACAAAATAGAGCAAGGGTAGTTGGTCCATAGAGCAATTCACCTTACCTCAAGAGCTCATTCAACCAACTGAAACTTGAGTGGTCACATGAAACCAAATGAAAGCCACCTTAGATATGCTTTCTTTGGCTTTAGATGGTGTGGGTTAAGTTTGGTTTGAATCTGAGCTCAATTAAGCTCAGATCTTCTACTAGATCATGGACGATCTCTATTGATCAAGGGGGTAAGAACTTGGGAGATCTCAACCATCCATCCACGCATTTTGGATGGATGGCCGAGATAATTCCCCACATTTAGATTTCCTTTATCTGTTTTAAAATAGCGGGGAGATCTCTGACCGTCCAATCTTTGATTGAATGACATAGATCAAATTGTGTCCACTACTAGCCGCCTTTGGGGATTTGACATTTAAGTGAATCCCTCACGATATGACACATATAAAGCGCGCTGACCGCCATCGCCACACATTACGCCGTGAGTAGTAAGGTTAGTTAAAATGCTTTAATTAATTTCTATTAATCTAGGGATCTTCTAAAATTCATAACTCTCTCTATAAAATTCAAAAAAAAAAAAAAAATAAAATCTTGTGGAAAGATAATTCAACCTAGAATATTTTAAACTTAATTTCAATGGGTTTTAAATTATAATTTTATCTGATTTTTGGTTTTATTAGAAACTTTATTTTACTAATTATCTTTTAATTAAGCCTCTGAATAATCCCAAAATTTTTGGGTCTGATTTAGGGGATAATTTCTGCCTCCCCTAATTTTCTTGGGATTTATTGAAAGCTTGATTAGAAGAATTGCATTTGGATTTCTTAATTACCCTCTTTATGTAATTAAGGATAATTAGGATATGATTAATGGTTTTAATCCATGATTAGAGTTGATTAAAGTCGGATCCAGTAGATAGAAGGTATAGAGAATAATTTTGGGGCATTTCCCTTAAGCTATTCCCTAAACCCCTTTTCTCTCCTTAATCTCCTCTTAATTAAGGGTTAATTCATTAATTTTCCCATTAATTAATTTCTAAAAATTCTAAAAAGTTCCATAACTTAATTAATCTACTTTGAGTATATGCTTAGGTATTTAATAGCCTAAGTTCAATTAAAGAAATCAAAACCCAATTCATATGTATGAAAGGGTGTTTTAAAATTACTCAAGCTAAATCTCTTAGCTTAATTAACTGTTAATTCTAAGCTAAATTAAATTAGGCCTTTTTCTTATTAGGTGCATTGCAAGTTTAAATTCTTTGTGAGTTTTTATATCATCTCATTGGCTCATAATTATTTGGTTAATTATTCTAAGGTGGTGTAGGTAAGGGTTAATTAAGTTACTTAATTCATACATTAACCTAATCAACATATAAAAATGGATCTAATTATCTAAAAATTAAACAAAAATACCAACACATGTGGGAATGGGTTAGGAACAACAAACTCAACTCCCCTTTTCAAAATTAAATCAAACTTCAAACTAAACAAAAATCACGTTGAATTTAATTTGATTTATTTTAAACTTTCTTATTCCATAAGAATGTCTTTAGAATTTAAGTGAATTGAATTTGTTTACATGCTTTCATCACTTTGAATCTTTCCCCAACATGTTAAATTTGTATTCCATGTTGTTTCATGCATTCATATTTTTAAAATTCAAGTTTAAAATGAAATTGTTTACTCTATATCAATTTTGTATGTGTTAGCTAAAGTAAAAATATGAGTGGCTATTATCACTACTAAATCCAAATTATTTCTAAAAATATAAATTAAATATAAAATTTGAAAGTATGCTACTTATATTCTAATTATAAGCTTGCATGTTAAAGAATATAAAGGTATGCTTAGCATAGGTTTCCTTTCTCTTTTATGATTAGCATAGTTTTTAACATGAATTTAGTGAGATATATGGTTCATTTTAAAAGGACCTAACACTCACCTAATTCCATATCCTATTCATCTCTATGATATCACCTAAGATGGGTTACCTACACTTGCATACATAAATTGCATAAAAAAAATGAATCCATTAAATGCAACTTTTGCGTTCTTCTTTTCCATTTTATTTCTTTCATACACATGTTTGTATTTAAGAAAAGTGGCATGTTAGTCTAGACAACCCCAAGATTGTGAGGCTTTAAGTAGCCCTAAGTAGGTTTTGTACCTTACACCTTTGGTTAACAATGTCGTTGTACTCACTTATACCTTTCCTACTTTCATGTGCGTATGTGAAAATTTAGATAGGGAAACCTTTTTCTACTTAAAAAAAATCATGCATATTCAACTTCTAAATTTTCTTAAATGGATTACTTAGCATGCATCATAACTTATGTTAAATGTTCTCATTTTTTATGTATAGATATACTTAGGATTCATTCATATGCATGTTATACATGTTGGGAAAGAAATGAAGTAATGTGTGTTATGTGAATTTTGATTCATTTTACTTAATCTTAAAATGCCTTTCTTTTTGAATAGGTTTGTTTAGAGTTCATCTAAACTTAGGATTAATTAAAAGATTTAATCAAAACATTCACCTAAATAAAATAAAAATGTGAATCTACTTTAGAGATTACTTAGGTTAGAGAAAAAAAGAGAAGTTCTCTTCTCTTTCTCTCTCTTCATAACTTAGTAATTAATTATAGGATCCACTTAAACCAAATCAAAACATGAAATAAAATCAACCCAAAATAATTAAATAACTTAAATGAAACCCTCTTCTAAGTTGAACATGTTCTTCACACTTAGAAAATTTGAACCTAAAGCCATAGATAAGCATACCACACAAACCTTCAAAGTGCATACATTAGCCTAAGTCATCACTTCTAGCTTTAGGTTAGGTCAGTGTATGGTTTGATATTTTGTTTTGTTTTGTGATATATATTTTAGACTGGATGTTAGGTTCTATGCTCGTAGAATGAATGGTAGGACACTCTTAGTCTAACTATTCTTTTCTACTGGGGATTATGCTTAAGGGGCGCTATCATAAATAAAAATATAAATACTTTTGCTTGCAGGTGCTTTATACCCCTAAGCATAATCCAATAGGCCAGGTGGACTTAGTCATCCATGTGTGAGGTGATAAGTCTAATATACATGCTTGGGATTTATGTGGTTTATTTTAGCTAACCTTTATTTTGCAGGTGCTAGTTAGATTTCCACTTTTTCACTTTTCCTTTTCCACTTTTCCTTTAACACTACCTTTGCCCGTCCCAAGTTCGGATGTGAAAAGTGGAGGGTTGCAATAGGTAGTCGACAGCTAGCCTAAAAATTATCAAAATAATCATGACATGAATCTTTTAAATCATTGTGTTAATGCTAGGATGTCTCCTAGAAGCTACACACTGTATGACTTGAATCTGATGAAAAAAATAATGCAAAATCATCGGGTGTAGTGTTAAATAAGCAAGGGTTCCCACATTATGGACAGATGTGGGCAAAGAAGTTAGTCCATGAAACTAGAATTAGGTTAGGATCTTGGAATATAGGTACTCTTACAGGAAAATTAATAGAATTAGTAGATATTATGGTTCACAGAAAGATAAATATTTTATGTGTTCAAGAAATAAAATGGGTTGGGGAGAAGGCCAAGGAGATTGATAGTTTAGGTTTTAAACTTTGGTATTTAGGTAGAAGTCAAACTAGAAATGGTGTAGGTGCGATTATAGATAAAAGTTTGAAGGATATGTTATAAATATTAATAAATGTGGAGATAAAATTATAGCTTTAAAGATTATTATTGATATTAAGATTATCAAAGTTATAAGCATTTATGCTCCTCAAGTAGGTTTGGATGTAAGCTTAAAAGAAAAATTTTGGAATGAATTAGAGGGATTAATACAAAAAATATCTCTTGAAGAAAAAGTATTTATTAGAGGAGATTTAAATGGACATGTTGGTAGAGTGGTAGAAGATTTTAAAAGTATTCATGGTGGTTATGGATTTGGAGTGACTAATGAAGAAGGAAAGACTATATTAGATTTTGCCTTAGCTTATGATTTTATAGTTATTAATACTTTAATTAAGAAAAGAGATGAACATATTATTACTTATAAAAATAGATTTAATAAAACACTGATTGATTATTTTATGATAAGAAAAATAGATCATTTAGATTGTAAAGATTATAAGGTCATTCCAAGTGAAAGTTTAAGTACCCAACATCGATTGTTAGTTTTAGATTTTAAGATGAAAGATTGTAAGAGGAAAAATAAATCAAACTATTATTCCAAGATTAGATGGGGACACTTAAAGAACACAAATAAAAATATTTTTAAGAGAAAGCTATAAGAGCTAGGAATTTAGGATGTTCATAAGAAAGCTAATGTTATGTGGGAAAAAGTAGCAAGTGATATTAAGCAATTTGCTAAAAATGTGTTTGGAGAATCAAAAGGAAAAGCTTCTTTTAATAAAAATAGTTATTGGTGAAGTTAGAGTGTGCAAGAAAAGATAAGAAATAAGAAGTATTATTATAAAACTTTATTTATATGTAAAAACTTGGAGAATTAGGAAAGATATAAAGTGTCCTATAGAGATTCTATGAAAGAAATATATGATACAAAAAATTTAGCTTTCAGCGATTTATACAATAGATTAGATATCAAAGAAGGTAAAAGATGTATGCATAAGTTAGCCAACTAAAGAGATAGGAGAAGTAAAGACCTAGTTCAAGTGAGGTGTATTAAGGATGAAAATAATAAAGTGCTTTTCTTAGAAAAAGTTATTGAAAATAGGTGGATGAGGTATTTTGATAAACTTTTCAATGAAGGATCTGAAAGTACGATTGATTTTAGTAATCTTAATACCCTAAACAAAAATAGAGAATTTTATTTTTATCATCATATTAGTCTGAAGTTAGAGAAGCTTTAAAGAAAATGAAATGTGGAAAAACAGTAGGACCTGATGATATTTCAATAGAAGTGTGAAAAGGTTTAGGAGATCAAGGAATTTTTTGGCTTAGAAATCTTTTTAATGTTATTTTAAAGATAAAAATAATGCCATATAAGTGGAGAAAAAGTTTGTTGGTTCCTATATTTAAGAATAAAGGTGATGCACAAGAGTGTGCAAATTATAGAGGAATTAAGTTAATGTATCATACATTAAAATTATGGGAGAGAGTAATTAAACATAGTTATAATGTGATACAAAAGTTTCTCACAATCAGTATGGTTTCATGCCAGGTAGATCTACTATGGATGTTATACATTTGTTAAGAGATTTGATGGAGAAGTATAGAGAAAGTAAGGAGGATCTACATATGATATTTATTAATTTAGGGAAAGCTTATGATAAAGTTTCAAGAGATGTTCTTTGGAGAGTTCTATAACAGAAATGAGTTAATATTGGTTATATTCAAGTCATTAAGGATATGTATACTAAAGGCATTGTGTCCAAACACAAAGAGGATTGACAAAATATTTTTCTATTTCAGTTGGATTACATCAAGGATCAGCTTTAAGCCCTTATCTTTTTTGCTTTAGTTATGGATGTTCTTACCAGGAATTTACAGGAAGATGTACCTTGGTGTATGCTTTTTGCTGATGACATTCTTCTTGTTGATAAGTCTAAAGAGGGAGTCCAAGAGAAACTTGAATTATGGAGGTTAACATTAGAGTCTAAATGTTTTCATTTAAGTAGATCTAAAACTGAATATATGGAGTGTAATTTTAGTTGTAGAAGTTCTAGTGTTAGTGTTGTGACATTAGGTGAACAAGTCATTAATAAGAGTGAGCAATTCAGATATTTAGGCTCTATTGTTCAAAATGATGGTGAAATAGATAGAGATGTTATTAGTAGAATTCAAGTTGGATGGTTGAAGTGGAGGAATGCATTTGACCTATTGTGTGATAAAAAAGTTCCACTTAAACTTAAGGAAAAATTTTATAAGATGATGGTAAGACCTGCAATGACTTATGGTGTAGAATGTTAGCCAATAAAATAGAAGCATAAGACTAAGTTAAGTGTTACAGAGATGAGGATGCTCAGGTGGATGAGTGGTTTTACTCTTAGAGATAAAATGCGAAATGAGTATGTTTGGAAAAAAGTTGGAGTAGCTCTAGTGGCAGATAAGATTAGAGAGAGTCACCTTAGATGGTTTGGCCACATAAAGCGTCGACCGTCTGATGACTTGATTAGAAGAATAGATGTATTAGATTTGACTTATGTTAAGAAAAGTAGAGGTAGACCTAAAAAGACTTGGTTAAGATGGATAAAAAATGACCTTAGTATACTTGAATTAAATGAGAATTTGACACATAATAGGACACAATAGAGACGACCCCACTTAGTGGGATAAAGGCTTGTTGTTGTTGTGGTTGTTGTTGTAGGATTTTGGAATGATTGTTATAAGGATTAGGATGAGCATTGGTCATAAGATCCTATCTTATGCACCATTTGAAGCCTTGGAGCACCTACCTTCCAACTATACAAAAGAAGGAACCAAAAGAAGAAAGAAGAAATAAAGCTTGAAGACCCCATAATAATTAATTCCTTGCTTAATTGTAATTTAATTCATTTTTAATCTGGGTTGTATAAGGGTAGAACTTGGCTACCCACATTTGATATTTTCAGATTTGTGCGGTGGCGCTCGACCACAACAGCCTTTTATTCTTTTTGCGATCAACTTTAAAAATTGAATAATGCTTTATTTAGCTTTTGCATTAAGTTACATGCTTTTTCTAGTTTCTTCCTTGCTTTATGTATACCCTAGATGTGGATTAGGCTCTTTAGAAAAAAATAATTTTTTTACCCAACTTAACAACTTAAAATGAAAATTAAACAACTCATAGCCTCATCTAAAGCTTAGGTTTAAAATCAAGATAAAAGAATTAGCAACCCCTTAGCTAGATGAGCATTTTTTTATGATATCATGCACAATATCATATTATTTCACTATTGATTGGAGAGCATCCACCTTTGCTAGAGAAAATTGGCTTGACCTGTGAGAGCTATGGTGGAAACATATCTCCTCCCTTCTCGCTGATTTTGGCCAAAACTTTATTTCTCATGCATTAGTCATATGAATTCTATTAGCCTGAGTCAAAATAATTATCCAAAATAAAAATAAAATAAATTTGAATTGCATTAGTTTTAGGTCATTTGAAGTATGTCGTTTGCATGATCTAGTCTCTTTAGGGAGTGAGTTTAAGGACTTAGTCTCTTTTTAAATTAATAACAGCTTAGCTATCTTGCATAAACATAATGCCTTGCCTACATGTATTTAAAATCATAGGAGGAGTTAGTTGGCGGCCACCCCTAGGCGATTGTAAGTCCAAGTTATTGGGTGGTTTGTCCTCTCCTGTGGAGGAAAACCAATTACCCATTTTCACCTTAGATTTAGGCTATACTTTTGGCCTTCACCAATGCTCCCTAGATTTAGGTTTTGAGGTTGCTTCTCCCTTTGTGAGCCATAAGTATAATTCCTCACCTCTTAGGAATTTCCTTAAATCTTGTGTTAAGGAATCATAAGTCCTAAATTTCTAATAAAAAATACAACTCAAACAAACTAAATCAATTTCAAAAATGTAAAGCCTAACTATAGGATAGTGTGAGATGTTTCTGGGTTTCTAGCATTGTGGTATCTCTACTTATCTTTGATTTTGGCCCGATAATATCCCTCCTTTGATCAATCCCATTTGATCTTTTTGATTTTCTTTAATCCCCATTCTAAGATGTAATTAACTATTGGGGCTTGCCTATAGAACAACAAATCCAGTTTAAAATAAATCCTACTTTACTTTTCCATGTAAAGTAGGGGAAGAATCTCTGGTACATATGCAGACCCATCATCCTTAGGAGTCTTTATTGAGGTGATTAGGTCCATTAAAGGGTAAGGATTTCTGTCTTTCAAGATAGTACAATATTTCCCGTGGAAAAAAATTCCTATTAGGGAGTGGCCTTTCAAATGTGTGGAGAGAAAAGAAAGGTGAGGCCTTATAGAAATTTGTCTTGTTAAGGTGCCACACAGATTCACAGATGTACTTATTCAAATGATCGAGTATGTCATCAAGGAAATAGTGTACTATCTCAAAAGATAGAAGTCACTACCCTTTAATGGACCTAATCACCTCAATAAGGACTCTAAGAATGAGTCTAATATGTATAGATTCTTCACTTACTTTACATAGAAAAGTAAAACAAAATTTATTTTAAATCATTAAGTTCCTGCTCATGTTAATTACATCTAATAGGATCCCTTAGGAAAATTCTCGATGTAAATGATCATTGTCTTTAGATTTCAATGAAAGGACTATCGATATGATGATCAAATGTGATTGATCATAAGAGGGATTTATTATCAAAGCCAAAATGGAAGATAAGTAGGAGATGCCCATGATGCTAGGAAACCTAGCGAATATCTCAAACTATGCTATAGTTGGGCTTTACATTTTAGAAATTGATTTATTTTGTTTGTGTTGCATTTTTATTAGAAATTTGGGACTTAAGACCCCTTAATACAAAATTAAAAAAATGCCTAAGAGGTGAGAAATTATGCTTATGAATCACAAAGGGGAGAAGCAACCTTAGAACCTAAATCTAGGGAGCTTCGGTGACGGTCGAAAGCACAACCTAAATCTAAGGTGAAAAATGGGTAATTGGTTTGCCTCCACAAGAGAGGACAAATCACTCGATAACTTGGACTTACAACTGCCTGGGGGTGGCCGCCAACTAACTCCTCCTATGATTTTAAATACATATAGGCAAGTCTTTATGCTTATGCAAGATAGCTTGGCTATTATTATTTTAGAAAGAGACTAGATCCTTAAACTTACTCCCTAAGGAGACTATATCATGTAAAGGGACATGCTTCAAATGACCTAAATCTAATGCAATTCAAATTTCATTTTATTTTCATTTTTTGACAAATATTTTGACTGCTAATCATATGACTAATGCATGAGAAAGAATTATTAGCCAAAATCCGAGAAAGGTGAGTTTCTTGTGGCTCTCAAAGGTCAAGCCTCGGCAAAGGTTGAAGCCTTCCAATCAAGAGTGAAATAAGATGCATTTGTGCATGATATTACAAAAGAAATGCTCATCGAGCTAAGGGGTTGCTAATTCTTTTATCTTGATTTTAAACCTAAGCTTTAGGTGAGGTTATGAGTTGTTAAGTTAGGTAAAAAGTTTATTTTTTCTTAAAGAGCCTAATCCACATCCAGGCCATACATAAAGCAAGGAAGAAACTAGAAAAATTATGTCACTTAATGCAAAAGCTAAATAAATCATCAACCAATTTATAAAGCTAATCGCAAAAACAATAAAAGGCCGTTGTGGTCGAGCACCATCATACAAACCCAAAAATATCAAATTGGGTAGCCGAGCTCTACCTTTATACAACCCAGATTATAAATGAATTAAGTTATAATTAAGCAAGGAATTCATTGTTATGGGGGTCTTCAAGCTTTATTTTTTCTTTCTTCTTTTCTTCTTTCTTCTTCTTTTCTTCTTTTTTTCTTCTTTGGTTCCTTCCTTTGGATGGTTGGATGGTAGATGCTCCAAGGCTTCAGATGATACATAAGAGAGAATCTTATGACCAATGCTTAACCTAATCCCCATAATAATTATTCCAAAATCCTAATTGCATAAATTTACATGAAAAGGAAAAGTGGAAATCTAACTAATACCTGCAAAACAAAGGTTAGCTAAAACAAACCACACAAATCTTAACCATGTATATTAGACTTATCACCCCACACATGGATGACTAAGTCCATCTGGCCTATAGATTATGCTTAGGAGTATAAATCACCTGCAAGCAAAAGCATTTATATTTTTATTTATGATAGCACCCCTTAAGCACATTCCTCCGCATAAAAGAATAGTTAGACTTATAATGTCCTCCCACTCATCCTACGAGCATACACCCTAACATCTAGTCTAAAACATATATCACAAAACAAAATAAGCATCAAACCATGCATCGACCTAACCTAAGGCTAGAAGTGGTGACTTAGGCTAATGTCTGTGCTTTGAAGGCTTGTGTGGTATGTTTAGCTATGACTTTAAGTTCAAATTTTCTAAGTGTGAAGAACATGTTCAACCTAGAGGTGGGTTTCATTTAAGTTGTTTAATTATTTTGGGATGATTTTATTTCATGTTTTGATTTAGTTTAAGTGGATCTTACAATTAATTACTAAGTTATGAAGAGAGGGAAAGAGAAGGGAACTTCTCTTTCCTTCCCTAACCTAAGTAATTTTTAAAGTAGATTCACATTTTAGTTTCATTTAGGTGAATATTTTGATTAAATATTGTAATTAATCCTAAGTTTAGATAAACTCCAAACAAACCTATTCAAAAATAAAGGCATTTTAAGATTAAATAAAATGAATCAAAATTCACATAAAAAATATTACTTCATTTCTTTCCCAACATATATAACATGCATATGAATGAACCTTAAGCATATCTATACATGCAAATGAGAGTATTTAACACACTTTATGATGTATCCTAAGCAATTCATTTAAAAAAAAATAGAAGTTGAATATGCATGATTTTTCTTAAGTAGAAAGGGGTTTCCTTATCCAAATTTTCACATACACACATGAAAGTAAGAAAGACATAAGTGAGTATAGTGCCATTATTAACGAGAGCTGTAAGTTACAAGACCTACTTATGGCTACTTAAAGCCTCGCAATCTCAGGGTTGTCCAGACTAATGTACCACTTTCCTTAAATACAAATATATGTATAAAAGAAATGAAATAGAAAAAGAAAATACAAAAGTTGTTTAATGGATTCATTTTTATTTTTTGTAATTTATGTATGCAAATATAGGCAACCCTTCTTAGGTGATAGCATAGGGATGAATAAGGAATGGAATTGAGTTAGTGTTGGGTTCGTTTCAAACAAACCCCACATCTTACCAACTCCTATTCAAAACTATACTAACATAAGAAAGAAAGGAAACCTATGCTAAGCATGTCTTTATAATCTATCACATGCAAGATTATAATTAAAGTATAAGTAGCACACTTTTAGATTTAGTATTTGATTTATATGTTATGAAAATAATTTGGATTTAGTAGTGATTATAGCCATTCACATTTCTACTTTAGCCAACACATGCAAATTTGATATAAAGTAAACAATTTCATTTTAAAATTAGAATTTTAAAATAATGAATGCATGAAATCACATGACATACAACTTAACATATTGGGGAAAGATTCAAAGTAATGAAAGCATGTAAACAAACTCATTGCACTTAAATCCTAAAGACATTCTTATAGAATAAGAAAGTTTAAAATAAATCAAAGTGAATTCAAAGTGATTTATGTCTAGTTTGAAGTTTGATTTAATTTTAAAAAGGTAAGATGAGTTTGCTATTCCTATCCCATTCGCACATGTGTTTGATATTTTTGTTTAATTTTTAAACAATTAAATCCATTTTTATGTATTGATTAGGTTAAGGTGTGAATTAAGTAACTTAATTAACCCTTACTTACACCACCTTAGAAGAAATAACTAAATAACTATGAGATAATGAGATGACATAAAACCCACAAGGAATTTAAATTTGTAATGCACCTAATAATGAAAAGGCCTAATGCTCACAATTAAAAGTTAATTAAGCTAAGGGGTTTAGCTTAAGTATTTTCAAAACACCCTTTCACACATGTGAATTGGGTTTTGATTTTCTTAATTGAACTTAGGATGTTAAAAACCTAAGAATCTACCCAAAGTATATTAATTAAGTTTTGGAACTTTTTAGAATTTTTAGAAATTGATTAAGGGGATAATTAATGAATTAACCCTTAATTAAGAGGAGATTAAGGAGAGAAGAGGGGGTTTAGGGAATATCTTAAGGGAATGCCCCAAAAATATTCCATAAACCTCATACTTACTGGATCTAACCTTAATCAACCCTAATCATAGGTTAAAATGACTAATCATACCTTGATTATGCTTAATTACATAAGGAGGGCAATTAAGGAAACCATTTGCAATTATTCTAATCAAGCCTTCAATAAATCCCAAGAAAATTAGGGGAAGTAGAAGTCATCCCCGAAAACTTACCCAAGAAATTTGGAATTAATCAGAGGCTTAATTAAGAAGTAATTAACAAAATAAACTTTCTAATAAAATCAAAATTTTGAAAAAATTATAATTTTAAACTCGTCAAAATTAATTTTAAAATTTTCTAGGTTTAATTATCTATCCATAGGATTTATTTCACATTTTTCTGAATTTTTTAGCAAGAGTTATAAATTTTGGAAGATCTCTAAATAAATTAGGAATTAATTAAAGCATTTTATTAATTCTAACTAATCCCTGGCTCACGACGCGATGTGTGGAGGCGGCGGTCAGCATGCTTTACATGCATCACACCGTGAGGGGGTCACTTAAACATCACATCCCAAATGGCGGTGTACTTACACTTTAATCCTCTTGTCCATCAAGATGACGGATCTCCGCATTTTAAATTGGATAAAGGATTTTTAAACATGTTTGAATTATCTAGTCCATCTAAATGCACGATGGATCAGATCATCCAAGTTCTTCCCCTTGATTAACAGTCCATGATCAAGGGGATGATCCAAGCTTGATCTAGTATGGAATCAAACCAAATTCAACCCAGCCTATCTAAAGACTGAGAGCGGCAAATCCAATGGTCAAAATTTGATGGGGTAAACATTTCTTTCACAAAGCTCCACACCACATTGAGTTTAATGGACAAAAAATCCCATACCAAGCCGGAGGTGATCACCCACTCTCGATTCCGTTGGAGAAGCTTCGTCTGGTTGAGATGAAGCCTTGCTGAAGTTTTGAGCACTTTAGGTGGAGTAGATCAATGTATGGACCAACTCCTCCTTGCTTGATGTTCTACTTTGATCCAATTCAATCATCCTTTGCATTTAGAACTTGGGAATAAACTTAGGTGAGCTTAACTTGGTCACCTAAGTGTGCTTGCAAAAGGAATTGGAAGGAAATGAAGTGTGGAAGAAGTTGGCAATTCAATTGGCTTCCCCTATTTTCACTATTTAAAAATTGAGAAATGGGAGAATGGAATGAGCTCTAGGATGCTTGCTATCACTCTCTGATGGCTCCTAGGTCTCACTAACACTCAATCAAATTAGGTCATTATGAATTTGAGTTTGTTTAGGGGGAGTATATCTCCCACCTGAAGGATCGAACGATCGACAATAGACATGCCATTTTGATCCAATTGATCATAGGCTGAGCACTATTTTATCAGTTAGAGTGTGCACATGGTTAGTTTGAGCCAAGGAGTGGATTGCCAACCTCCCATGTGCTTGAATTTGAGCTTAAGAGGGAGTTTGAATTATCAATTTTTGACCATAGGGCCGGGTTTGGTCTAAGTACCAAATGGGTTGACCCAAACCCATTGAGTTGGGTGCACCACTCTCCCCTAGGTCCCCTTGAGCTTTTAGGAAAGCCTCAAGTGAATGTGAAGAGGGCATGACCAAACTACCCATGGGTTAAACCAAAATTTGTTCTATGACCTAAGGGTAGGATGGTCATTTTGTTATTTTCCCACTTTGGATATGTTGGGTATGTGGAGAAACTATGTTTGGCCAAGTTTCATGAGGTTTGGAATTCATTTGATAGAGTTTGGCTTATGTTGACCCATTTAGGTTAAAATGGGTCAACTTGGGTCAAGTTGACCAATAGGTCAAATTGGGTCAAACCAAGGGTTGGGTCAAGTTCATATGACCATTTGAAATGTTTTAGTGCTTTTGTTTGATTCAATTTGGTATATATTTGATTTTGTCTCATATGATTTCATTTAGGTCAAATGGGTCAAGTTGATCTATTTAACCCATTTGACCTATTTGGGCTAGGTCAAGGGTAGGTTTAGGTTTGATTGGTCATATGGAGTGGATTGATATCTTTGTTTCCAATCAATTTGGATTAAGTTCAATTTTGGCTCAACATGACCCCTTTAGGTCATGTTGGGTCAGAGGTCAATTGGGCTAGGTTAGATCTAGTTAGCCAATTGAGGCTTTGGTCAAGTTCAACAAGTGATTTGGAATGAACTTGACCCATTGGTTCCAATTAATTTGGCTTAGATCAAGTTTTGGCTCATTTTGATCCTTTAGGTCAAAATGGGTCACTTTGGATCAAGTGAGCCTAAGTGGGGTAGGTTAGGCTCAAATGTTGGCTTGGTCAAGTTCAAACATAGGTCATGAGTGAATTTAGATCAATGATTTCAATCAATTTGGCCTATAGTGGAATTTTTCTAGGTAAGATTTTATTTTGGGTTAAGTGTTGACTTAGTCAACCTTTAGGTTTGACTTGATTTGACCCAATTTGATTGATTGATCATCCCATGATGATTGTTGATCATGATGAGAGAGATATATGAGTTTGGTTCAATCAAATTTGGTTAGGATCAAAATTTGGCTCATAAGAGTACTTTAGGTCACTTTGGGTCAAGTGAGCCTAAGTGGGTCAAATGGCTTGGTTAAAGCTTGATTTGAAGTTGGTTGATCTTGTATATGGACTCATGATTGAAATATAAATCTATTTACAAGTGGTTTGAAGTCAAATGGGTTTTGATCCATTTGAAAATTTCATATTCAAAGGAAGAATATGAAGGAGTTTTGGGTTTGATTTTTGAACTAGGGTTTGATTGTTTGATTGAAGCTTGGATTTATATATGAGCTCATGATTGTAGGGTTGATTGAACCATGAGAGAAAATCTAGAGTTTGGCTTGATTTGAAGTTGATTTGGCTAAGTTCAAGATTTTGACTTGAAAGGCTTATATTAGATTTTGAGTTAATTTGAGTTTGATTTTTGGAATTGGTTTTGATTGATTTATATTTATATTTCATTTATATATGAGAATATAAATGCGGATATAAAATAATTATGAGAAAATCTCAAGAATTTGAAGTAGTTTAATCATGATTTGGGTTAAATCCATTAAAGGGAATTTAAAGGATTTAAAGAAATATTAAATTGAAATTTAATTTTTGAATTCAATTTGATTGATTTGTATTTATATTTTATTTATATATGTGAATATAAATGAGAATATAAATCAGTTTTGACAAAATCCCATGAGTTTAAATAGGTTTGATCATGATTTAGGTTAAATCCATTAAAGGGAATTTAAAGGATTTAAGGGGAATTTTAAATTGGAATTTAATTTTTGGATTGGATTTGATTGATCTATATTTATATTTCATTTGTATATGAGAATATAAATAAGGATATAAATAATTTTTGAGAAAATCCCATGAATTTGAATTGATTTGATCATGATTCAGGCTAAGTCCATTAATAGAAAATTAAAGGGACTTAAGAAAATTTCATGACTTGATTTGGAAATTTGAGTTTAGTTGGATTGATTTGAATTTATATTTCATTTCTATATATGTGAATATAAATGAGAATATAAATGGATTATGAGAAAATCTCAAAGATTTGAATAGGTTTGAATCATGATTTTGGTTAAATCCTTAAGGGAAGATTAAGGACTTAAGCAAAATTTGGACTTAGAAATTTTTGATGAATTTTGATCGTGGGTTTCAATCATAGATTTCAATCATGGAATTGATTTGAGTTTGGAGAAAATCAAATAGAATTGACTTGGAGCTTGACTTGAAAGAAGGAAAGTGAGGAATGGTTTAAGTTAAGGGTAGGAAATTTTTCTAACACCCCTAAGGCATGACCTATTCCTATGACTAACTCTTCTAAGTCTCTAAGGCTAGGTTTAGTGTCACCTAATAACTAGATGTGTCTTAAGACTAAGGAACTCTTAAAGTCTAAGAGGAATCCTATGCTTAAGATGGAGGGGTTGAGAGCTCATTCTAAAAATGAGGTCAACATTTTCTTGATGATGTACCTGATCACCTAAATAAGTACATTTGTAGATCTGCGTGACATCCTAAAAAGATGAATTTCTATAAGTACTTGCCTTTCTTTTTTCACCAATAGATTTGAAAGGAAACTTGTTATAGGAATGTTTCTCTACAAATTTTTCTGGCGACTCCGCTAGGATGGTTCCTCTCTCCATCTTTGATAAATGATCGTTGTCTTTGAGTATCGATAGTAGGTTTGTACTTTGCTTTGAATCCAAGACTATCCTTCTTTCCATTGGCACTTAGCTCATTTCATTCTTAAGTTGAGTTAGCCAACATCTTTAGATTTTAGGACTGCATTCCTTGTTGGTCTTAAAACTACCGTTGGGTTCTCCAATGGGTAAAAAATGAAAAGATCTAAATAAAAAGAAAACATTCTAAAGGCTTCCTCCTTATCACTTTTTTTATGATAAGTAAAGGTTCATCCTAAAATAATAAAGACAAAAAGAAATCTTCCATAAAAGAACTTTGCTTTTCAAAAAGCACCTTTTCAAAAATGCACTTAATAAAATATTTTTCATAAAATTTTATCACCCTCATTTAACAATTCCCATAATTATTACATGTAGGTATTTTCAAAAATAAAATAACAAAAATTTTCCAAAAGCACAAATGAACATCTTCTTTCAATTCATTTTGATGAAGATTTTATTTTTCAAAATAAAATAAACAATCATCTTTTCAAAATTAAAATCAAAGTTTCATGTTCAAAATAAATATCATTTGGAAATCCACTTAAATATATCCCACATATGATTAAGAATTCCTCATCAAAAAAGCAATAATCACAAAAAATTCACATTTCAAAAATAAGATTGATCTTCATTCTACATACCTAAATTTGTTGAATGTAAGTCCCAATTTCAAAAATCAAAAATCAACAATCATATTTCAAAATTTTTGAAACACATTTTGGAGTTTCATTTAGCATAATCAAATTTGCTAAGTGAAGTTTCTAAATCCAAAATCAAAATCAATAATCATATTTTGAAATTTTCAAACACATTTGGAATTTCATTTAACATACCCAAATTTGTTAAGTGAAGTCTCCAAGTCCAAAATTCAAAATTCTAAACACACTTTGGAACTCCACTTAACATACCCAAATTTGTTAAGTAAAGTTTCCAAATCCAAAATCCAAAAATTTTTAAAACACATTTGAAACTTCATTTAGCATATTCAAATTTTTTAAGTGAAGTTTCTAAATCCAAAATCAAAATATGTTTCTAAACACATTTGGAACTTCATTTAATATACCCAAATTTATTAAGTGAAGTCTCCAAGTTCAAAACTCAAAAATTTTGAAACACATTTTGGAACTTCATTTAACATACCTAAATTTGTTAATTGAAGTCTCCAAATCTAAAATCTAAAAAATTTTCAAAAACATTTGGAACTTCACTTAACATACCCAAATTTGTTAAGTGGAGTCTCCAAATCCAAAATCAAAAATTTTCAAACACCTTTGGAACTTCTTTCCATAGCATACCAAATTTGCTGAGGAGAAGTTTCTATTTTCAAAACCAAAATGAAATCAAAAGTTTGAACACACCATTTAGAATTTCATTTAACATGCCCAAATTTGCTAAATGAAATTTCCATTTCATAAAACCAAGTGGGACTTCATCTTTAGCATACCAAATTTGCTAAGGTAAAGTCTCCACTTTCAACCAATCAAAACAAAATAAAGCACCTTAGGATCCCCTTAGCATACCAAAGTTGCTTAGGACCCTACCTTTTCAAAAATCAAAACATCAAAACAAAAATGAGCATACCTAAATTTGCTAAGAATCCTATTTTCAAAAATCAAACAAAACACACTTGGGTTCTTCACTTAGCATACCTAAATTTGCTAAGTAAGAATTCTAAAATTTTTCAAAATAAAAAAAAATTCACAAAAAGAAACAATCATTCTCAAACACTTCACTTAGCATACCTAAATTTGCTAAGTAAGTGAAATTCAAAATCAATCAAACAAAAATAAAATCAAATTGGCCCTTACTTTAACATACCCAAATTTGTTAAAGGAAAGGGTCCTCAAATCAAAAATTCAAATTCAGACAAACATGAACCTATGGAAGCATCCTTATCAACAAATTTGAATCCATATTTTAACATACCTAAATTTATTGAAGTTGGATTAATATTCAAATTCATCTTTCAATCAATCTTCTCAAATCCATTTGAACCACACTTAACACTTCCAAGTTGTTGGATGTGGGTTCAAA
Source organism: Cymbidium sinense (assembly GCA_021442155.1). Lineage (NCBI taxonomy): Eukaryota > Viridiplantae > Streptophyta > Magnoliopsida > Asparagales > Orchidaceae > Cymbidium > Cymbidium sinense. The sequence goes on from CM038222.1 coordinate 139,459,251, forward strand.
TTTTCAAATTCAAAATTAAAAAAAAAATCTATAGAGGTAGAAATCTTATACAAATTTATTTCTCATTCTAGATGTTTCGATGGGTCATCTGATTTGATTTGTCATTATAATTCTTGAAATGGCCGTCCCTCAGAAATTTATTTTTACCTTCTACCATGGTATGGATCTGGTTTTGGATCAAGCCGACTTCCCCCATCTGGACCATACCCACCTGATTCACTTTGGTTGAGGATTTGAGGGAGCCAGGATTACTTGTGAGGGCACTCTCCTCAGTACAGTTAGCAGGACGATGGTGACCGGGCAGAAGCCGATCATCATGATTGACTTACCCTCTAATTCTGATGTCTCCTCGTTGTAGAGGAAAGGCGGGAATACCATGGATTGTCATGCGGTTAGGTAGTATGTAGTCTAACTCGATTATAATTTGCCCCAGAGTTGCCCTAGCAAAGGATAGCACCATCTCATCTATACCCTCTAAGGGTAAGGCTCCCCTGGTCTCAGGGCTTGCCTCCTCTACATTTGAGTATGGTTCTAGCACACACTCTTCCCATCTTACCCGTACACAGCTTAGGAATAAGAACCACATGATCAAGCAGTACCACACCAAGATCGCGAGGGAGATGGAGGCAGCAGCCCGATCAGCTGTGGATGAGTTTCTCGTTGTCACTTCACTACTGGTTACAGAAAACCAATTCCATCCTTTCTTTGGATGATATAGAGAGGATGTTAGGAGGATCCATTCATCACCTCATATAGTGGTGCATTTTTAGCTAGTAATTTCGAGAGTCGTGTGCGGCCTCGACTCTTACACCAAGTAGGCCTGAGGATGTTGAGTTGACACAGTTTGATCTCTGATATATTATCCCTCACAGTGTGGGGAAGTAGATTCACTAGGAGAGGGCCTATGAGGCACATACAACTCACATTACTAGTAGAGAGAGATGTAGGTTTAGCTGTGAGTCGGCACCATCTGCTTTGATTGATTTCCCAGCTCGACGTGCTACCCGCGCTGACCATACTGATAGTATCCTTCTTACCGGGACTAGCCACCACATGAGAGCAGTTTCTATGCACAGAGAGTTGGTGGTGTCTCCACCCCACCACTCTACCCCTCATCCGCCATTGCTAGTTCAGGTTACAACATCTCCTATTCCATTTAAGGCCATGAAGGTTGAATCCGGGGAAAAGAGCACCCCGTTGGTGATCTGGATACAGTCAAGGGATCCTACCTCTTCTACACCACCCATTGTGGTAGGGCTAAGCTCTCCCGCTCAACCTTCTATCCCAGTGGTGGTGTGGAAGGAGTGGCGACCCCGAAGCATCATGGTCATCCCTTCACCAACTTCACCCATACAACCGGATGTGGAGATGGTGACAGTGATTTCAGATATTCTAGATGACAGTCCAGCTACACCAGCTGTAGTGGAACATCCAAGGGTTGTTACCCCTCTTGCCGAGTGATCGGGAGTGCCATTTATCCGGTAGTACATCCATAATTGACTCTCTGATGGCAGGTGTGCCTTCGATTGCATGATAGTGATCACACCAATAAACTATTTGTACCTGCTCAGATGGACCATTCTTTAGATGAGATAGTTGCACATTATTTCATGGAGAAGAAGGAAATCTTGGGGCACGACTGGTCTGATGAAGAGAAAGTCAGCTTTGATCCCAACGAAGATGACTTATTGGGGGACTCAGCTGGAGTCTGCATGGTTGACACTAGAGGATCTCTTCTTAGGAAATAATAAGCTATGAAAGGTGATGAGGTTGATCAAGAAGACACCGTAGAATCAGCCCAACACCTCTAACATCAGTTGAGGTAGAAGGATGAGCAGATTGATAGGATGACACGTCAGTTATAGGACTTGTTAGTAGTAGTTTCAGTGCTCCGAAAACAAGCCCCTTTAGTTCATCATACTATAGTCGACGTTAGTCAGCTTGAGTTAGTGCATGTCTTGGACCCATCCAAGACTCTACCTTCCATTGAGCAAGGTAGCACTAGCCTGTATAGAAAGGTAGTGAAAAGTACCTCCATATAAGAAAAAGTCATAAAATCCATGGTTGAGCAGCAGGTGAAGGAAGCTTTGGCTCAAGCTCGGGGAGGATAATCAGTTCCAAAGGGTAGACCCTATATAGAAGAATTCAATGCTATCCAATATCCCAAAGGTTTCGTGCTTCCTTCCTTCAAAAGCTTAGATGACAGAGGAAAACTAAGGTAACACATAGCACATTTCAGGGCCAATTGTTGCAATGCTGGTGGCAGTGATGCTTTGCTTTTCCTCTTTTTTGTTAATAGCCTAGCGGGTATTGCTTTCGATTGGTATGTTGAACTACCCAATGGTTCAGTAAAGATATTTGCTGAGTTAGAGAAACTCTTCATCAAGAGATTTCTTTGAAGCTTAAGAAGGGTTCTTGTAGGTGATCTCGTTGTAAGCACCCCGTGAGTCCCTTGTTGATTATATTCTTTGATGGGCACTAAGTATGAAGTGTGAACCATTATTTGAACAACATGCCATTGAGATTCTCTTGAAGAATATCATGGCACGGTCATTCATGCTTAAGGGCTTCTATTAAGACATTTGAGAAGCTAATCAATAAGGTGACTAGTCTACAAGGAGGCAAAATAGTTGCCTTTTCAAGATCGGTTACTAAGCATAATTCCGAAGGTCTATGAGAAGAAGCCGGAGCAATAGCTGGTTGATAAGAGCGACTAGAGATCGGTCACGAGAGACCACGACCTCGGTGCCTCCACCTCCTTTGCCACCAAGGACCATACCGACCTCCAGCCTCCACGACATACGCCATACACCATACCACTAGCGGCGGTATCTATATCCACCGCCAAGTAGCTATGGTCCACCTACTCTTTTAGATAAGTTAAACAAATCTTATTCTTTTAAGAGGGAGGTAAACAGGAAAATCTTTAAGAATCTCTTAAAAAAACTTGATTTCTAGTTACTCGAGCCTAAGAGACTAAAGGAAGTAGGCAAAAGTCATGATCCAAACTTTTGCCCTTACCACCATATGCTAGGCCACATTTTGGAGGATTGCTTCATATTCAAGGACTGGCTTGAAACAACTTCAAGATCGGTGCTGTAGTTATCCCAAAGGAATACCTTGTGGAACAACCTTCTAATTCCATTAGGGTAATCCTCAGGGATACATGTGATCCTACCAAAACCAAAGAAGTTCGGGACATTTATTTATCAAAACCTCTAAGAAAATCATTTAGAAGATCAAGAAGCTTTCCTTACAGGTGTCTGAGTTAGTTCAAATTTCCAACATCAAGGAAGGTATGCAAGTTGCTAGTGCCAACTCTAGGGAAGTGGGAGCTCAACAACAGCAACAACATGTGTCAGCCTAAGATAGCCCTTTAGCACAACCACTGACTGTGTCCAGCCTCCAGCCTTTAGTTATAGCTTCCACACTGGTGACTTCTTCCATTTCAGCTTTCTCTTCTATTTCTTATACTAGTAAAACTCTTGTATCAGTGGATAAGGGCATCAAATCTCTTACTCCACTCACTTTACTTGAGTTCTACTTTGTACCTCCAAATAATTTCAAGAAATTGAATAATAAAGCTAGTTTGAATTACATATATGTCTCTTTTGATGAGTTATCTTCTTCTATTCCTAACGATAATTCTTCAAGTCTAAATAACTATAACAATTTTGATCTTCCTCTTCTTGATTCAGAGTTGGACTTTCTAACTCCGAATATTATGGGTTCACCTCTTGAGATAGACTTGGAATCATCTAATTCTGAGGGTCCCATAAGATAAGCTGTAGGTGAGCCTGAAGTGCAGGTAGAACCTTCCACCACCTTGCGTTAAGAGATCACTGAAGTCAACCTTCGTAGCAGTAAGGTTCTACCTCTTAGGGCAACACCTCAAGATAGAGAGAAATAATTCATTGGTATTGAAGATCGAGAAGCTCCTCCACATGATACTCCGCCCTTGGATATGCTTGTGGAAGACCAAGGTGGACTTTCTCTCATCTAAGAAAGTTGCCATCTAAGCTAAGCATATATGATTCCCTTGTCTTATCCAAAGAGATGAGGGAATCACTAATCAAGGCCCTCCATGATCCTAAAATATTCTTAGCTCAGCTGGCCGTTATAGGTGAGGAAGCACATTATGCAAAAGAAGCCCAAAGGATCACCTTTATAGATGAAGACCTTCTTCTGGGGGACTTGGAGCACATCATAGTCAACTTGGACAGGTTCAGACTTACCAGAGTTCTCATGGATTCAGGTGCATCGGTGAACATTATGAGTCTAAACACCCTTGCCTATTTGAAGATCAACATCTCCACACTTTGAGAAGATAGGATGATGTTAAGAGAAATTAATGATTAAGGTGAGTGGGCTTTAGGTTCTATAGTGTTACCTTTGGAGATAGGTGACTGGAAGACTTAAGCTGAGTTCTACATTATTGATTCGAATACTTCATTCACTGTTTTGCTCAATAGGCTTTGGATACATCAGAACAAGATTCTTCCATCCTCCCTTCATCAGTGCATCAAGTTCAGAAAAGATGGGATTGAATATCGTGTCAATGGAGATGAAACACCATTTTCAGTTAGAGAGGTTGAGATCTATGAGGATGTGACCTACTATCTTCCTCAAAAAACCCTTTTTCATGAACTTGGACAAAATTTAAATGCAAATATGAAAGAGAAAGAAAATGAAGCAAATGAAAAGATAAAATAAAATGAAAAGAAAAATAAAAGTCCAAGTCAACAAGATAGGAGAATTGAAGAAGAAATATATTTGCATATCACATTCCACCCAGAATTCATTCCATCATATGGACATATGGGTAGGATGGCTCAATCTCCACCAGGCAGAGGCAAAAGCAGAAATAGAGGCAGTTCCAGAGGTGGGAGACCCCCTAGTTGGCCTTCAGCCAATAGAGGTCGTGTTCTAGTTCATAGGAGTACCCCTACTATTCACATAGACTTGGAATCCAGCTCGGAGGATGAGTCCAATGTGATTAGTATACTAGCCAACCCTCTCAGTGGGTTCCATTGGAGGTTACTTTTGATCCAGACAAAGACGAAGATTAGGCCTCCAAGCAAAGCAAAGTATTCGAATATGGTTTATGTGAAACTATTAGGCAACAGTTACATCTCAGAAATTTGAAGGTTCAGTAGTTAAGGAAGTTCTTAAATCTTCTAGTGACATGAAGTAGAAGAAGTTCTTTTTGGGATCATCCTCCTAAAGTCCTGAAGTTGATGTAGAGCTTGAGGAAGATACTTTTAAATTAATGGAATTACCTTTTGAATTTTACTCGCCTTGTGTTCAAAATATTATACAGAAAGGTTTAGTTCCTCACACATGGTCTAAGCACAAGTCAGAATACTTCAAAAAGCTATGGAACAATACATGCAGAGAAGTACAATCAAGAGCAGGACTAGGATTCAGTACAGTGGGTCTAGTCAATGATGAAGATTATTTCCTAGTTATTACCAACCATTTGGAATCTGATAGTTTCTTCTCACACATCCCCAACTCTTATGAAAATGTGTGTTTAGAAACTTCAGATGATCCTAATGATCTCCAAGTCAAAAAGGCACCACCAAAATTTGAAGAGGAGATTCATTCAATAATTGACAAGCTTAAATAAATCAATCTCAAGACAGAAGAAAATTCACACTCGACATACATCAATGTGTTGCTGAATAAAGGAATAATGACTTAGTTAGGCTATTGATTGAGTTTAAAGACTACTTTGCATGGAGTTATGAAGAAATTCCTAGATTATCTCCTGATGTAGCAGTCCATAAGCTAACAATAGATCCTAATGCTACCCCTATTAAGCAAGCTCCTAGACACATGCAATTAGATTGAACAATATGTCATTTCTGAAGTCAAGAAACTGATTGATACTGGTTTCATTAGGGAAGAAAAATATCCTATCTAGTTAGCTAGTGTCATCCTAGTTAAGAAGAAGAATGGAAAAATTCACATTTACGTTGATTTTAGGGACTTAAATAAGGATGTTCTAAGGATGAGTTTTCTCTTCCTCTACCAGAATCAATGGTGGACATTGCCTCATCTCATGTAGTCTTCTCTTTCATGGATGGGTCATCTGGCTATAACCAAATCAAGATGTCTCTTGAAGATGAAATGAACACTACTTTCTAAACCCCGATCATAATCTTTTATTATAGGGTCATGCCTTTTGGCCTTAAAAATGCTGGTGCTACATACCAATGGGCCATGACTCAGATCTTCAATGAACTCATCCATCATCAGGTTGAGTGCTATGTTGATATTAGTCAGAGCGAGAAAAGGAAGACCACCTCTTTGACTTAAGAGTAATTTTTGAATGTTCAAGATAATATAACCTTAAAATGAATCCCCTGAAGTGTGCATTTGGAGTCACTTCAGGGAAATTCCTTGGGTTTATTGTTCAACACTGGGGAATATAAATAGTTCCTGAAAAGATTAAAGCTATCTTAGAAATGCCAGCTCCAAAGAGTTTAACTCAACTCAAATCCTTTCAAGGATGGCTGGCATATCTAAGACACTTTATCTCAAACCTATCGGGGAGATGCAAGCCTTTTTTAGCACTTCTCAAAAAGAATGCTAAGATCAAGTGGGATGATAAGTGCCAGCATGCCTTCAAAGACATCAAAGAGTACTTGGTGAAGTAGCCAGTTCTATCAGCACCTATCTCGGGCAGGCCACTCATCCTCTATACTGCTGCATTGGATGACTCTCTCAGCACTCTATTGGCCCAAGCCAATGATGAACGGAAGGAAAGTGCACTCTACTACCTCAGCCGTTGTCTAATTCCTGCTGAAGCAAACCATCCACCAGATGAGAAGCATTGCCTAGCTTTGATCTTCGCATCTTAGAAGCTATGACATTACATGCTTTCTTATAAGGTGAACTTGATCTCCTGAACCAATCCACTATAATACCTCATGACATGGCCAACGCTATCCAGACGTTTGGCACGCTAGTCCATGACACTTTCACAGTTTGATATCATATGTGTGCCCCTTCATGCCGTAAAATGATAGGCATTAGCAGATTTTTTAGCAGTACACCCACTTCCTGCTGATTCTTCGCTTAGTGATGATCTCCCCAATGAACAAATCATGAACTTAGGGGAGGCCGACAACTACTGATGGGAGATGTATTTTGATGGTGCTGCTTCTTTCCTTAAAGGTGAAGCACCATGATCTATTCTCCCAGGAAAGATAGGGGTAAGAATAGTTCTTCTAACTCCTACTAGGTCCTTTGAATCATGATGTGATGAGATTCTCAAGAAGCTGAGTATGAGGCTTTGATTGTTGGTCTGGAGTTAGCCATCACCATCAGTGTCAAGAGCATCAACATCTTTGGGGATTCTCAGTTGGTCATCAACCAGATTATCGGGTCCTACTAGGTCTTCAAACCTAAGCTTCATCATTACTACAAGTATACCATGAAATTGTTGACCCAGATTCTTGAAGTCACCATCTATAAGGTTCCTCGAGCAGAGAATGTAGTAGTAGATACTTTTGCCAAACTTGCCAAAGAATGGCATGTCCGAAAGATGAGTCCATATCAATAAAGGTCCAAAATAGATAAGTCCTATCCCTTATTAATGTTGAACTCATTGAGAGACTTTCTCTTGAAGGGGAGGTTGCCGTTGCCAAAATGGATAAGGAGCTAGATTGAAGGTAACCATTCATAGATTACTCAAACACTGGCAAACTACCTCAAGAGAAATCTCAAGCCCATCAGGTGAAATAGAGAGCTCTCTCCTACGCTCTTATTGATGGCACCCTGTACCACTGGTCCTTTGACCAAATGTGGTTACGTTGTTTAGATAAACACGATGCCTGTAGCATTGTAACTAAGGTACACTTGGGTCTATATAGAGCTCATTAATCCAGTCCAAAGATAAAGATGTGGATCAAAAAATTTGGATACTACTGGCCTTCGATGATCACGAATTGCATGGATGTAACTAGGAGATACCATCAGTGTCAGGTACACGGTGTGGTCCTCCACCAACCACCCAACATTCTACACCCTACATTCACTTCATGGCCATTTGAGTGTTGGGGTACTGACATTATAGGTCCGATCGATCTTCCTTCTTTTAAGGGGCATCGATTCATCTTAGCAACCACTGACTACTTTTCTAAGTTCGGGGTGCCACAATGAATTATATCTGATAATGGTATTGTATTTAAAAGCACAAAGATCAACAGCTTCTCCAGAAGACACATTATAGATTGAAAATACTCCACCATCTACTACCCTAGAGCAAATGGCTTAGCAGAAACATTCAACAAAACTCTCATCTAGATACTGAAGAAGACTCTTGATGATAACAAACATCAGTAGAACGTGTAGTTGGTTGAAGCTTTGTGGGCCTACAACACCACATATCGAACTCCAACTCAGTCTACCCCATTTTCTTTAGTGTATGGGTCTGAAGCCGTTCTTCTCTTAGAAGTTCAACTTCCATCACTAAGGATAACATTGGGTAATAAGATCACTATAGAGTATAATGCAAAGTTACGGTTAGAAGAGCTCGAAGGTTTGGAGGAGAGTCACCTACGGGCGTGCCAAACCTCGAGTTGTACAAGGCCAAAATGATTCAATCTCACTACAAGCTGGTCCACCCTAGGTTTTTTTGAGTAGGAGAACTTGTGTTAGTCCTAAAAAGACTAATTATTGCTCGTCGAAAGATGGGAGGCAAGTTTGAACACACTTGAGAAGGCCCCTATGTTATAGAGAAGGCCTACTAAGGAGAATCTTATCAGCTTATTAATTGTAAAAGGGAACACCCGATGCTTCCAATTAATGGGCTCTATCTAAAGACATATTACTCATGAAATAAATCATGTTTGAAAACAATCATTAATAAAAATAATAAAAATCTGATTCTATTCATCAAATCTTCTCTTCTTTCGAAGTGTTGTTTGCTTTTCTTGTGAATCCATCATGATGCATTTAGGGTAGGTGTAAGAGTCCCCCAGTGGCATCCTATCCCTCTTTCACAACATAACATAATCTCCTGATATTATTAGAATAGGTGTAAGAGAACCCAAGAGGCATTCTATTTCGATTAGCATATCTAAGATAGGTGTGAGAGAACCCAAGTGACATCCTTTCTTAGTGGGAATCTTTTTCACCATCCGTGGCATCATTTCATCAAATTCCCCAGCGTGTTTAGAATAGGTGTAAGAGAACTCAAGAGGCATCCTATTCCTTTTGACACATGCACAACAGCAAACACAAATCCTTTATCTCAAGCTACTTTGATGTGGGAGCAAGCCCCCTATGGCACTCACTCATTAGCTACTCTAGGTTAGATTTATATGCTACCTCATTAGTAAGTCACCCCAGTGTCCACTTGTTGGAGGATGTGAGTCCCCGAGATTTCTTCCAAACTTGACCATTACAAACTAACGAGCACCTTGTTAGTATAGTAGTCTCCACTACCCAACTTGTAAGCTACCCATGTTGACTTCATTTAAGAAGATGTGAGTCCCAGTGCTTACTTATTGAACTAGCCATGCTCTCCAGGTTGATATTTAAGGTTCAGGATAAGCCCCCCAGAGGCTCCTTCCCTCTTGACTACATTTGAGTTGATATAAGTCCCCCAGCGACATTCACTCAGATGTGGCCCTAGGTCGGATAGCACCTGTCAAGCCGATGATAGACTATCCCAGCAGTTAGTTTTGCTATAGGAGGATGTGAGTCCCTGAGCTTTCTTCCTAGACTGATTGTTGTAAATCGATGGTCATCTTAGATTGGTTGATGTTTGCTATATTGATAGTGACTCGCTCGGTGGTTTCACCACTCTTGGCAGATATGAATACCCGAGATTTCTCCTTGAGTTAGACATCAAATACCTATTGGATATATGACTAGTCATGTCATCTTCTCCAAGGTGTTGGATTAAGCCCTTAGCTCCCCCATCCCCTGCAAGCATTCTATTTGGATCAAGTCCTTTGTGACCCCATTTAGATACTACCCGGGTTACTTTTGGATTGGATATTTCCCCTCTCCTAGTAGCCACCCATATGGTTGGAGAATTTGTTCAGCGAATGCACAGATTCTCCCTTGATTTAGTAAATATGAGATAGGTCTAGGTTGATATAAGCTCCTTCTCAGTTTGATCCTTCACAAACTAACAGGGTCCATGATAAACAAACTAAATAAACAAATAAGCAAAATAAATAAACAAAATATATTTACTTGTGGATTAGAAATTCAAGCCCCCAAGGGCCCCTTTTCCCAAGCAGGCATCCTATCTTTAGGGCAGTTTTAGTAGAACTCCCTTTAGGAATTGCCTGAGTACCCGAGTTGAGATAAATCCCTAGGTCGGTACTCACTCCGTAGTCGGCATTAGGTCAGGTTCAATTTGTTTTGCCATAAGCAGGTTCCCCCGACAGTCATTCCTCTTTGGAAGATATAAGACTATGACACATTCTTTCTAGCATGATTGTCATAAACCGACGGGCAACCCTAGGTCGAGTTCAATTTGTTGCCCAAAGTAACTAATCACCCTAATGGTCTTTTCTAGTGGAAGATGTGAGTCCCCGAGTTTTATTCTATTCTATTAATCATTGCAAACCGAAAGGCACTCCTTTGGTCGGATATTTCTCCCATCAGCTGGGAAGCTACTCTCTTTATTTCAGTAAATCTAAGATAGGTCTAGGCTTCTATAAGCTCCTTCTCAATATGATCCATCGCAAACCAATGAAATCCATCAAAACAAATCTAAAAATGGAATTAATCTTGGCTATTATTGAGCTGATTTAAGTCCCCCAGAGGCATTCACTTAATAGTCAGCCTTAAGTCGGGTTCAATTTATTGCCCAAAGCAACCAATCACCCCAGTGGTTCCTTGTTGTGGAAGATGTGAGTCCCCATGCTTTCTTCCTAACTTGACCATTGTATACCGAAAGGCATTTTCCCTTTGGTTGGATAGTCCTACCTCGTGGTTGGTGGACTACTCCCTTTGTATTGGTAAATCTGAGTTAGGTCTAGGACTCCATGGACCCCACTCAGTATTGTCCATCGAAAACCTATGGGATCCATCATAATCAAAACAAACAAATCTAAAAAATGTAATCAATCTTGATTGGGTTCAATATGTTGTATTGCCAATAGATTACCCTAGCAACTGGTCTCTACTTTGGAGGATGTAAGTCTACTACACTTTCTTCTGGATGCAGCTGCTATATATCAAAAGGCATCCCTTTGGTTGGCTAGTCCTACTATGTTCTTAGTAGACTACCCTTTTGGATTGGTGAATCTGAGTTAGGTCTTAGCCTTCATGGCTCATACTTTGTGCAGTCCATCACAAACTAATAGGTTCATCTAAAAATTCAAACCTAACAAAAAATTAAAACAAATTCAACCCTTTTCCCCAATGAAACTTAATCAAACCTTTTTCTTCTTAGTGAGATTCAAATCAAATCAAACCTCTCATCCCCTTATGGATGCCTTGAACTTGCTTCCATAGTGGAAGGTTCACACTCTATCCCTTAGTGGATTCCTCCCTCTTTCTTATGTCTTGGACATAAGTAGAGCCACATTGCACTAAGCTCTGGATTCTTTCTATTTCTTGGGTTAAGGATAGATTGTTTCTGTTAGTGCTTGTGAACTTTCAATGTTATTGATCATTTCGGTCAATACCAATATGTGCGGTGTTCCTTGTCAGTCATACCACACCTATTGGGCGCCCTTTGTTGACCTCATTTTTAGAATGAGCTCTCAACCCTCCATCTTAGACATAGGATTTCTCTTAGACTTTAAGAGTTCCTTAGTCTTAAGACAAATCTAGTGATTAGGTGGACACTCAACCTAGCCCTAGAGACTTAGAAGAGTTAGCCATAGGAATAGGTCATGCCTTAGGGGTGTTAGGAAAATCTACCTACCCCTTAGCTTAAACCTTTCCTCACTTTCCTTCCTTAAAGTCAAACTCCAAATCAATCTCATTTGATTTTCTCCAAACTCCAATAAACTCCATATGATTGAAACCCATGATCAAAATCCATCAAAATTCTTAAGCTCTAATTTCCCTAAGTCCTTAATCCTCCCTTAAGGACTTAGCCAAAATCATGATCAAAACCAAACCAAAACTTTGAAATTTTCCCATGATCAATTTATATTCTCATTTATATTCACATATATAAATGAATATAAATTTAAACCAATCAAATTAAACTCAAAATTCCAAATCAATTCAAGAAATCTTCTTAAGTCCTTAATTCCCTTTTAATGGACTTAGCCTAAATCTTGATCAAACCATTTCAAAGTCATGAGATTTTCTCAAAACTCATTTATATTCTCATTTATATTCACATATATAAATGAAATATAAATATAAATCAATCAAATCAATCCTCAAATTAAATTCCCAATTTAAAATCTTTCTTAAGTCACTAATTCTCCATTACTTTGGACTTATGATCAAACCATCTCAAAGTCATGGGATTTTCACATAATTCATTTATATCCTCATTTATATTCACATATATAAATGAAATATAAATATAAATCAATCAAACCAAATCCAAAAATTCAAATCCCAACTCCAAAATTTTCCTAAGTCCTTTAAATCCTTCTTAATGGACTTAGCCTAAATCATGATCAAATCATTTTGAATCCTTGAAATTTTCTCATGATCCATTTATATTCTCATTTATATTCACATATATAAATGAAATATAAATTCAAAGAATCAAAACTAATTCTAAAAATTAAACTCAAATTCACTCAAAATCCACTCAAAATCTAACCTAAGCCTTTCAAGTCAAAATCTTGAACTTAGCCAAATCAATTTCAAATCAAGCCAAACTCTTGATTTTCTCTCATCATTCAATCAACCCTACAATCATGAGTCCATATACAAGTTCAATCAACCTCAAATTGACCAAGCCATTTGACCCACCTAGGCTCACTTGACCTAAAGTGACCTAAAGTATCCTTATAAGCCAAATTCTAATCCTAACCAAATTGGATTGAGCCAAACTCATCTATCCCTCTCATCATGATAAAAAATCATCATGGGATGATCAATCAATCAAATTAGGTCAAACCAAGTCAAACCTAAGGGTTGACCAAGTCAACACTTAGCCCAAAATAAAACCTAACTAAGCCAAATTCCACCATGGGCTGAACTGATTGAAACCATTGATCTAAGTTCATTCATGAACTATGTTTGAACTTGACCAAGCCAATATTTGAGCCTAACCTAGCCCAATTGGCCACTTGACCCAAGTTGACCTAACTTGACCTAAAAAGTCAAAATATGTCAAAAACTTGATCTAAGCCAAATTAATTCAAACCAATGGGTCAATTATATTCCAAATCACTTGTGGAACTTGACCAAAGCTTCAATTGGACAACAAGACCCTAGCCCATTGAAATTGACTTACCTAAAGGGGTCATGTTGAGCCAAATTTGAACTTAAACAAAATTGATTGGAAACAAAGATACCAATCCACTCCATATGACTAACCTAACCTAAACGTACCCTTGACCTACCTCAAATAGGTCAAATGGGTCAAATAGGTCAACTTGACCCATTTGACCTAAATGAAGTCATATGAGCCAAATTCTAAACTATATCAAATTGAACCAAACCAAAGACACCAAAACATTTCAAATGGTCATATGAACTTGACCCAACCTTTGGTTTGACCCAATTTGACCAATTGGACAACTTGACCCAAGTTGACCCATTTTGACCTAAATGGGTCAACATGAGCCAAACCCTATCAAATGAATTCCAAATCTCATGAAACTTGGCCAAACCTAGTTTCTCCCCATACCCAACATATCCAAATTAAAAAAAAATAAAAAAAATGCCCATTCTACCCCTAGTCCATAGAAAAAATTTTGGACTGATCTTTGGGTAATTTGGTCATACTCTCTTCATATCCACTTGAGGCTTTCCTAAAAGCTCAAGGGGACCTAGTGATGAGTGGTGCACCCAACCCAATGGGTTAGGGTTAGCCCAATTGGCCCCAAGACCAAACCCGACCCCATGGGTCAAAATGCCAAATTCAAAATCCATCTCTCACTCAAATTCAAGCATATGGGAGGTTGGCAATCCACTCCTTGGCTCAAACCAACCATGCGCACACTCCTAACAACTCAAACAACCTTCCTATTATAATCAATTGGATCAAAATGCTGATCCTTCAAAGATATATACTCCCCTAATTCAATTAATGATTCCCACATCCGGTTGAGTACTAGAGAGAGTAAGGAGTCATCCGAGAGTGATCCCTAGCTTTCTAGAGCTTTAGCCATTTTTTCATCCTCGATTTTTGAACAGTGAAAATAGGGGAAGAAAATCGAAGAGCTAACTTTCTCCATACTCAATTTCCACCAAATTGCCTTTGCATACTTCATCAGGGAGCTAAGTCGAGTGCTCCCAAGCTTCCATTAGAGTTCCCACAGTAAGGAAGAGTTGGATTGGATCAAAACTGCAAAGGGGAGTAAGGGGAGTTGGTCCATAGAGCAATTCACCTTACGCCAAGAGCTCATTCTTCCAACACAACTTTGTCTCAACCATATGAAGCTTCTCCAAGGGAATCGAGCACCGGTGATCACCTACAGTGAGGTATGAACTTTTCTGACCACCTAGCATAGGAGGTGTTGGTCCCTTGTGAAGAAAATTTTCAATTCAAGTGAATCCCACCATTGGATGTGCCGCTCTTTGGCTTTAGATGGTGTGAGTTAAGTTTAGTTTGAATTCAAGCTCAATTGAGCTCGGATCTTCCCCTAGATCATGGACGGTCTCTGTTGATCAAGGGGAGAAGAACTTGGAAGATCTCAGCCATCTATCTGCTCATTTTGGATGGACAGCCGAGATAATTCACTACATTTAGATTTCCTTTATCCGTTTTAAAACTGCGGGGAGATCTTTGGCCGTCCGATCTTTGATCGGACGACAGAGATCAAACTGCATCCGCCGCCAACCGCCTTTAGGGGTTTGACCTTTAAGTGAATCCCTCACTATGTGATGCATGTAAAGTGTGATGACTGCCACTGCCAAGCATCACGCTGTGAGCAGTAGGGTTAGTTAAAATGCCTTAATTAATTTCTATTAATCTAGGGATCTTCTGAAATTCATAACTCTCTGTAAAAAATTCAAACAAATATGAAATAAAATCTTATGAAAAGATAATTCAATATAGAATATTTTAAAATTAATTTCAATAGGTTTTAAATTATAATTATCTCTGATTTTGGGTTTTATTGAAAACTTCATTTTGCTAATTACCTTTTAATTTCGCCTCTGATTAATCCCAAACTTCTTGGGTATGATTTAGGGGATGACTTCTACCTCCCCTAATTTTCTTAGTATTTATTGAATTCTTGATTAAAAGAATTACATATGGATTTCTTAATTACTCTCCTTTTGTAATTAAGGATAATTAGGGTATGATTAGTGGTTCTAATATATGATTAGGGTTGATTAAGGTTAGATCTAGTAGATAGAAGGTTTAAAGAATAATTTTGGGGTATTTACCTTTAAGTTATTCCCTAAAACCCCTTTTCTTTCCTTAATCTCCTCTTAATTAAGGGTTAATTCATTAATTATTCCATTAATTAATTTCTAAAAATTCTAAAAAGTTCCAGAACTTAATTAATCTACTTTGGGTAGAAGCTTAAGTGTTTAATAGCCTAAGTTCAATTAAGGAAATCAAAACCCAATTCATATGTATGAAAGGGTGTTTTGAAATTACTTAAGCTAAACCCTTTAGCTTAATTAACTTTTAATTGTAAGCCAGATTGCATTAGGCCTTTTTCTTATTAGGTGCATTGAAAATTTAAATTCCTTGTGAGTTTTTATGTCATATAATTGACTCTTAATTATTTGGTTAATTATTCTAAGGTGGTGTAGGTAAGGGTTAATTAAGTTACTTAATTCATACCTTAACCTAATCAACATATAAAAATGGATCTAATTATCTAAAAATTAAAAAAAAAATAGTAAACACATGTGGGAATGGGTTAGTAACAACAAACTCAAATCCCCTTTTCAGAAATAAATCAAACTTCAAAATAAACAAAAATCACATTGAATTCACTATGATTTATTTTAAACTTTCTTATTCATTAAGAATGTCTTTAGGATTTAAGTGAAGTGAATATGTTTACATGCTTTCATTGCTTTGAATCATTCTCCAACATATTAAATTTGTATGTCATGTGGTTTCATGAATTCATATTTTTTAAATTCAAGTTTAAAATGAAATTATTTACTTTATGTCAAATTTGCATGTGTTGGCTAAAGTATAAATATGAGTGGCTATTATCACTACTAAATCTAAATTATTTTCAAAACATATAAATCAAATATCAAATCTAAAAGTATGCTACTTATATTCTAATTATAAGCTTGCATGTGAAAGAATATAATGGTATGCTTAGCATAGGTTTCCTTTCTCATTTATGATTAGCATAGTTTTGAATAGGAATTTGGTGAGATATATGGTTCATTTGAAAAGGACCTAACACTCACCTAATTCCATATCCTATTCATCTATCACCTTAGAAGAGTTACCTACACTTGCATACATAAATTTCATAAAGAAAATGAATCCATTAAATGCAACTTTTGCATTCTTCTTTTTCATTTTATTTCTTTCATACACATGTTTGTATTTAAGGAAAGTGGTATATTAGTCTGGAAAACCATGAGGTTACGAGGATTTAACTAGCCCTAAGTAGGTCTTGTACTTTACACCTCTAGTTAACAATGGCACTGTACTCACTTATGACTTTCATACGTTCATGTGTGTATGTGAAAATTTGGATAAGGAAACCCTTTTCTACTTAAAAAAATCATGCAGATTCAACTTCTAAATTTCCTTAAATGGATTAATTAGCATGCATCATAAAGTATGTAAATGTTCTCATTTTGTATGTATAGATATACTTAGGATTCATTCATATTCATGCTATACATGTTGGGAAAGAAATGAAGTAATGTGTGTTATGTGAATTTTGATTCATTTTACTTAATCTTAAAATGCCTTTCTTTTTTATTTGGTTTGTTTAGAGTTCATCTAAACTTAGGATTAATTAAAATATTTAATCAAAACATTCACCTAAACAAAATAAAAATGTGAATCTACTTTAAAAATTACTTAGGTTAGGGAAGGAAAGAGAAGTTCTCTTCTCTTCTCTTTCCATCTCTTCATAACTTAGTAATTATTTGTAGGATCCACTTAAACCAAATCAAAACATGAAATAAAATTAACCTAAAATAGTTAAACAACTTAAATTAAACCCTCCTCTAAGTTGAACATGTTCTTCATACTTAGAAGATTTGAACCTCAAGCCATAGCTAAGCATACCACACAAACCTTCAAAGCACTCACATTAGCCTAAGTCACCACTTCTAGCTTTAGGTTAGGTATGTGCATGGTTTGATGTTTTATTTTATTTTGTTATATATGTTTTAGATTGGATATTAGGGTGTATGCTCATAGAATGAATGGTAGTACACTCTTAGTCTAACTATTCCTTTTTACAGGGGATTGTGCTTAAGGGATGCTATCATAAATAAAAATATAAATGCTTTTGCTTGCAAGTGCTTTATACCCCTAAGCATAATCTAATAGGCTGGGTGGACATAGTCACCCATGTGTGGGATGATAAGTCCAATATACATGCTTGGGATTTGTGTGATTTGTTTTAGCTAACCTTTATTTTGCAGGTGTTAGTTAGATTTCACTTTTTCTTTTCATATAAATTTGTGTAATTAGGATTTTGGAGTGATTATTATGGGGATTAGGATGAGCATTGGTCATAAGATCCTATCTTATGCACTATGTGAATCCTTGGAGCATCTACCTTCCAACCATACAAAAGAAGGAACCAAAAGAAGAAAGAAGAAATAAAGCTTGAAGACCCCCATAACAATGAATTCCTTGCTTAATTGTAATTTAATTCATTTATAATCTGGGTGTTGTATAAGGGCAGAGCTCGACTACCCACATTTGATATTTTTGGGTTTGCACAATGGTGCGCTGCCACAATGGCCTTTTATTCTTTTTTACGATTAGCTTTATAAATTGATTGATGATTTGTTTAGCTTTCACATTAAGTGGTATGCTTTTCTTAGTTTCTTCCTTGCCTTATGTATGGATTGGATGTGGATTAGGCTCTTTAGGGTTTACCTAACTTAACATTTCAAAATAAAAATTAAATAACTCATAACCTTAACTAAATCTTAGGTTTAAAATTAAGATAAAAGAATTAACAACCCCTTAGCTGGATGAACATTTCTTTTATAATATCATGCACAACAACATCTTATTTCACTTTTGATTGGAGGACTTCCACCTTTGCTAGAGAAACTTAGCTTGACCTATGAGAGCCATGGTGGAAACACACCTCCTCCCTTCTCACTGATTTTGGCCAATAACTTTATTTCTCATGCATTAGTCATATGAATCCTATTAGCTTAAGTCAAAGTAATTGTCCAAAATGAAAATAAAATGAAATTTGCATTGCATTAGATTTAGGTCATTTGAAGGATGCCCTTTACATGATCTAGTCTCTTTTGGGAGTGAGTTTAAAGACTTAGTCTCTTTTTAAATTAATAACAGCTTAGCTATCTTGCATAAGCATAATGAATTGCCTACATGCATTTAAAATTGTAGGAGAAGTTAGTTGGCAGTCACCCTCTGGCGGTTGTAAGTCTAAGTTGTCGGGTGGTTTGTCCTCTCTTATGGAGGTGAACCAATTACCTATTTTTTCCTCAAATTTAGGTTGTGCTTTCAGCCTTCGCCAATGCTCCCTAGATTTAGGTTCTGAGCTTGCTTCTCCTTTTGTGGACCATAAGCATAATTCCTCACCTCTTAGGCATTTCATTAAATCCTGTGTTAAGGAATCATAAGTCTTAAATTTATAATAAAAAATACAACTCAAATAAACTAAATCAATTTCAAAAATGTAAATTCTGACTATAGGATAGTGTAAGACGTTCGCTAGGTTCCCTAGCATCGTGGGCATCTCATACTTATCTTCTATTTTGGATTCGATAATAACTCCCTCCTTTGATCAATTCCATTTGGTCTTTCAAAAATGAACTAATCGATTGATAGTCCTTTCCTATTAAAAATCTTCAAAGACAATGATCATTTACCTTAATCAAGAGTTTTCCTAAAGAATCCCCATTCCTTAGGATGTAATTAACTATGAGGGTTTGCCCCTGTAGGGAACTTAATGAACTAGGTTTAAAAAAAACCCTGCTTTACTTTTCTATATAAAATAGGGGAAGAATCTATGGTACATATGCAGACCAATCATCCTTAGGTGTCCATATTGAGGTGATTAAGTCCATTAAAGGGTAGTGATTTCTATCTTTTGAGATAGTACACTATTTTCTTGAAGATGTACCCAATCACCTAAAAAAGTACATCTACGGATCTGCGTGGTATCCTAAAAAGATGAATTTCTATAAGTACTTGTCTTTCTTTTCTCACCAACAGATTTGAAAGGTGACTCGTTATAGAAATTTTTCTCCACACATCTGCAAAATAGAGATTAGCTAAGCAAACCATACAAATCTCAAGCATGTATAAGCATATATTAGACTTAGCACCCCGCACATGGGTAATCAAGTCCACTTAGCCTATTGGATTATGCTTAGGGTATAAGCACCTGCACAATAAAAGTAGATATATTTTTATTACATCGCCCCTTAAGCACAATCTCCAGTAGAAAATAATGAATAGACTAAATCATCCTACCATTCATTCTATGCACATACACCTTAACATCCAGATTAAAATAAAACATCACAAAATAAAAGTAAACATCAAGCCATGCACCGCCCTAACATAAAGCTAGAAATTGAGACTTAGCCTAATGTGTGTGCTATTTAAGGTTTGTGTGGTATGCTTAGCTAGGCTTTAAGGTTAAAATTTTCTAAGTATAAAAATGTTCAACCTAGATGGGTGGTTTTATTCAATTTGTTTAGTTGATTTAGTTGATTTTTATTTGGTGATTTGTTTAAGTTTGAATGAACCTACAATTAATTACTAAGATATAAAAAGAGGGGAAAGAGAAGAGAACTTCTCTTTCCATTCTTATCTTAAGTAATTTCTAAAGTAGATTAATATTTGATTTTATTTAGTGATATTTTATCATGTGTTTTAATTAATCCAAAGTTTAGATCAACTCTAAAAAAACCTATTCAAAAAGAAAGGCTTTTTTAAGATTAAGTAAAGTGAATTAATATCACAAAACACACATCACTTCATTTCTTTCCCAACGTGTATAACATGCATATGGATGCATCCTAAGCATATCTATACAAACAAATGAAAATGTTTAGCACACTTTATGATGAATGCTAAGAAATGTTACTTAAGAAAATTAGAATGCTTTATGATGCATGATTTTTATTAAGTAGAAATGAGGGGTTTATTTTATCCATTGTTCACATGCACATGTGTATTTATGAAAGACATAAGGGAGTACGATGCCATTGTTAGCACCAGGGGTGTAAGGTAAAAAAATTACTTAGGTCTACTTAAAGCCTCGCAACCCCGGGATTGTCCAGATTAATATACCACTTTCCTTAAATACATATGCATGTACAAAAGAAATAAATGGGAAAAGAAAGATGCAAAGTTTATGTTTATTTAATTTTTTGGTTTGTGTATGCAATTTTTGTGTGTAAATGTAAAGATCCTTCTTAAGTTATAACATGGAAGAGGATAAGAGTATATTTTAAACAAGTGTTATGCTCTTTTAAAAGAACTATACACTTTGCAAATCTTATCCAAATCCATGTTAAAAGGAAAGAAAGGGAGCAAACATAAGACACATTTTTATATTCACATGCAAGCTTATAAATAAAGTTTAAGTAGCATACCTTTCAGTTTTGATATTTGATTTATAAGTTTTCAAAATAATTTTAGATTTAATAGTGATAATGGCCATCCATATTTTTTACTTTAGTCAACACATGCAATTTGACATAAAGAAAATATTTTATTCTTAATTTGATTTTTAAAAGGGATGAATGCATGATTCTCATATGACATACACATTTAACATGCTAGAAAAAAAAATAAAATGATGAAAGCAATGTAAGTTCATTCACCCTAATTAATTCTTAAAGACAATCCTATGAAACAAGAAAGTTCAAAGTGAATCAAAATTTGTTTAATGTGATTTTGTTTTGAATTTGCTTTATGTTTGATTTAGGAAATGTGAAAGAATGTTTACTGTCCTAACCTATTTCACCCATTTGTGAGTTAATTTAGTTTGTTCTTAGGATCATTAGGTAATTTTTATCTTTTTATTTAGGTTAAGGTATGAATTAAGTGTGCTAATTACCCCTTACCTACACCACCTTAGCATACTTAATCAAATAATTATGAGCCAATGATATGACATAAAACCACACAAGAAATTTAAATTGGCAATGCACCTAAGAAAGAAAAGTACCTAATGCAATTGGCTCACAATTAATGATTAATTAAGCTAAGGGGTTTAAGCTAAGTACTTTCATAACCCTTCCCACACATGTAGTCAGATTTTGATTTCCTTAATGTACTTAGGTTATTGAACACCTAAGCACCTACCCAAGATGAATTAATTAAGTTCTGGAAGGTTTTAGAATTTTATCAAATTAATAAGGTAGGTAATTAGTGAATTAATCCATAATTGAATTTGAATTAAAGAAGAAAGAGGGGGTTTAAGGAATAACTTAAGGAAAATCTCCCAAAATTATTCCTTAAACCTCCTATTCATTTAAACAAATCTTAATTAACTCAATCAAGGGATTAATCCACTGATTACACACTTAAATAGGCTTAATTATATTAAGAGAGTAACTAGGAATGAATCCAATAATTATCCTAATTAAACCATTAATAAATCTCAAAAAAATTAGAGGAGGCAGAAGTCATCTCACTAAATACACATAAGAAGTTTAAGATTAATTAATGGAATAATCATAGGGTAATTAGCCTAATTATATTCCTAATAAAACCCAAATTCAAAAAATAACACTATGCAAAATCCATCAAAATTAATTTTATAAAATTCTACATTCAATTATCTTTCATATGCAATTTATTTAATATTTTTCAGATTTTTCCACACTTAGATATGAATATTTGAAGTTTTCCTGATTAATTATATAATTTAATCCCCTAATTATATAGCTAATCCTGTCGACACCACGTGGAGGTTGACGCGGCGTGCGCTTTCCATGTGACATGATGAGAGAGGCTATTTAAGTAGTCACATCATAGCACGCTGTGGTGCTACTGCATTCTCCATCAGATCAAGGATCACCGATAAACACATGATTAATCCATGGATCTTACGTGTTTTAATCATGGCTGTCTATCTCAAATATGCGGAAGGATGGCCCATAATTTATTCTTGATCTTCCTTGTGAGAGATGGCCACCGTCCATCTTCTAAAGGAAGATCTAACCTCGATTGAGCTTGGATTAAATCCAAGCTCAACCCACACCATCACCATGCAAGGGAGATCATATCCAACAGCTAACT
Organism: Cymbidium sinense; assembly: GCA_021442155.1. NCBI lineage: Eukaryota > Viridiplantae > Streptophyta > Magnoliopsida > Asparagales > Orchidaceae > Cymbidium > Cymbidium sinense. The sequence goes on from CM038222.1 coordinate 139,481,782, forward strand.
TCTCATGAGATGGAAATTCACTTCATAAAGCTCCACACCATGGCTAATCTAAGCTAAGTTTAATGGCATACCTCACCAGAGGCTATCACTGGTGCTCAATTACCTTGAAGTAGCTTCACCTAGTGGAGAAAAAGTCTTGTTGAAGTTTTGAGGTGTTGAAATTGGATGGATCTTTCTATAGGCCAAGTTCACCTTCACTTGAGCTCAGTCTTGGTCAAAGGCACTCCTCCATTATTTGGAGAACTTGTGTGAATCTTGGAGTGAGTTCAATTTGATCCTCTGTGGGTGCTCAAAGGAGGAACTAGGTTGGTTTGGAGTATTGAGTGAGATGGATTTCAAGTGGAGCTCCCTTATTTTTAATATATGAAAACTGAGAAAACGGAAATTCAAACTCACTCTAGAAAGCTTGGGGAGGCTTGCAATGGCTTGCTCTGACTTCCCTAAGATCAATCGAATTGGAGAAATCATCAAATGAAATAGAATTAGGGGAGTATATCTCCCCATAGAGTAATCGGACAGTCGAGAAGGATCTTGCCATTTTTTATCAATACACCTAATGCAATGGGTTGTTAGTCCATTTAGTGCTTGCACATGGGTCGTTTTGGCCAGAGTGAGGTAGTGGGAAAGTTGCCATGTGTTTAATTGAGTGGAGGAAGGATTTCCATGTGCTCAATTTGAAGGAGGTGGTCAGTTTTGACCTTGGGTTAGGTTGGGCTAATCCAAACCCATTGGGTTAGGTGCACCACACTCACTAGTGTCCACTTGGTCCACTAAGAGGGTGCTAAGTGGTCATGAAGAGGATTTGACCACATTCTAAGTGAATTTGGCCAAAATTTACCCTATGGACTAGGGGTAAAATAGTCATTTAGCTTGGTTTTCAATTTGAATATATTTGGTATGATTGAAAAATGGGTTGGGCTAAGTTTCGATAGATTTGTAGTTGATTTGATATGATTTGGCTCATATTGACCCATTTGGGTCAAAATGGGTCACCTTGGGTCAAGTTGACCAATTGGCCAAATTTAGGATCATGGATTTTGCCCATTTCCTCAGGTCTCCTTGGTTCAGGTAGCTGAAAATCAGGCTTCTTTAAGAGATTCTTAAAGATCTTCCTGATTACCTCCCTCTTAAATGAATAAGGCTTGTTAAGTTTATCCAAAAGAGTAGGTGGACCATAGCTACCTGGCAGCGGGTATGTGTACCACTATTGATGATGATATGGCTAAGGAGAAGGTGGTATAGGCCATGAAGAAGGCTGTGAAGGTGAGCTGTCTCTGGTGGTAGAAGATGGAAGGCGAGAGCAGGTCGTGGTCTCTGACCTCTGGTTGCTTCCCCTTATCTACTACTATCACTATTCTCAGTTTCTTCTCATATACCTTCTATGGATTTGACTTGGGCAACTTGTCTTGAAAAGACAACTGTTTGGCCTCTCCCTGTAGACTAGCCACCTTGTTGATTAACTTCTCAAAAGTTTTGATGGTGAAGCCCTTAAGCATAAAGGCGACTGGGCCATGGATATTCTTTAGAAGAATTTCAATGGCATGCTATTTAGATTGCTACGGCTCACATTTCATACTCAAGTTACACCATCTGAGAATGTAGTCAATAAGTGACTCACCTGGGTGTTGTTGTGCTAAAACGAGATCGCCCACAGTGACCCTTTGCTGAGCTCCAGCAAACCTCTTGATGAAGAGTTGCTCCAACTCAGCAAAAGTCTTCACTGAACTGTTAGGAAGTTTAGCTTACTAGTCAAATACTATACCTGCTAAGCTGCTGACAAAGAGGCAGAATAGTAAAGCATTGCTGCCACCGATGTTGCAACAATTGGACTTGAAATGTGCAATATGCTACCTCGGGTTCCCACTGCCATGAAATCTCTTGAAAGATGGTGGCTCGAAATCCTTAGGATATTGGATTGCATCAAATTCCTCCAGGTAGGGTCTACCCTTTGGAACTGATGATTCTTGTTGGGCTTGAGCTAATGCTTCTTTCACTTGCTGCTCAACTATGCTGTTGATATCTTTTTTTATATGGAGGTACTATCCACTACTTTCCTATACATGCTGGTGCAACCTTGCTCTACTGGAGGTAAAGTTTTGGTTGGGTCTAAGATATGCACAAACTTTGGCTGACTAGTCTCAGCTATGGTAGGATGAACTGCCGGGGCTTAATTCTGTAATATTAAGATAGCTGCTAATAGATCTTTGAGCCTCTTCTCCATCCTTTCTATTTTTTCATCCTTCAGCTTTATCTGTGCTAGGAGGTGTTGGGTCGAGTAGGTGTGTCTTCCTGCTCGGCCTCAACACCTTCCATAGTCTGTTGCTCTCTAAGGAGAGAACCTCGGGTATCTACCATGCAAACCCCTGCTGAGTCTCCCAACAAATCATCTTCATTGGGATCAAAGCTGATCTTCTCCTCATCAGACCAATCATATCCTAAGATTCTATTTTTTTCCATGAGATAATGTGCTACTATGTCATCTAGAGAATGATCTGTTTGAACTAACATAAATGACTTAGGCTGACCAGTGGTGGGAATTCTATCATGTATTGTGAGGAACCACACCTCCCTTGCTATTGGAGAGTTAACCCTATGAGGGCTATACTCATTGGACTAAATATACTCCTAATTATCATTAAATTTGTATGGGGTGACACTATTAGGAAGATCTATCATCATGGGTGTAGTGGAACTGTCACCTTCTCCCTTTACAACTGATATGTCCATCATATGTTGTACTAGTAGTGGTGGTGAAGGAATGACTATGATACTTGAGGGTCGCCATTCCTTACTCACCGTGACTAGGGCAGAAGGTTGAGCAGGAGAGCTCGACATTGCCACAGTAGGTGGTGTGGATGGAATGGGATCCCTTGGCCATAGTCGAATCACCAACATGGTCCTTTTCTATCTAGATGCAGCCTTCATGGCCTTTGGTGGAACTGTAGATGCTGGAACATGAACATACGATGGTGGACGAGGGGTAGAGCGGTGGGGTGGAGACACCATCGACTCTCTTGAAATAGGAGCTGCTCTCCTGTGATGGGTAGTCCCCGTGAGTAGAATACTATCGGTATGATCGATGCGAGTAGCACGTCGATCAAAAAAATTAATGAGTACAGAAGCCGCTAACTATTAGCTTAACCTCTATCTTTTCGGACTAGTGATATGAATAGAAGTGCGGGCCTCCCTAGCCCTCTCCTATCAAATATGCTTCCCCACGCAGTGGGGGATAACAGACCTTAAATGAAATTAAGCCCCGAACTCAGATCGTCCGTAGGCTCCACCAACCTGGCTTAGAATAAAATGGAGGCTGACATATGACCTCCTACTCTGGCTGACTAGTGGTAGAAATTGAATCGCTGGTGGAGGTGAAGTAGAGATCCTCCTGACATCCTTTCTGTCAGACCCAGAGAGGATGGAATGTGTAGCAGCCTCCATCTCCCTAGCGATACCAGTATGGTACCTCTTTATCATGCGGGAGCGGAGTAAGAACTAGACCTAACCTCAAAAGTAGGGGAGACAATCTCTGGGATCAGGGGAACCTTCCCCTTGGAAGGTGCTAGCCCTCACTATGGCAGCATGGGAAACAATGGGGTGCACAGGTGCTATCACAGACCCTAGTATTGATGCTGGTACTGTAGGAACCACCACTGCCTTCCTCTTCAGAGAGGGAATATCAGAATCTGAGGATATGTCAATCTGAATGATTGGCTTCTGCCTGGTCATTGTGCTACTACTAATAATGGTGAGGGGAGTGTCCTCACAGATAATCCTCACCCCTTCAAAATCTCATCCAAAGTGAATGAGATGGGCGTAGTCAGAGCGAGGAAGGCTGGCTTGATCTAGGGCCAAGTCCATTCCATGGGGGAACGTGAAAATATACTTGGGTGCTGTCATTTCTATCAATTGAAAATTGAGGAAACTAAACTAAATCAGAGAATGTGCAATGTTGAAAATAAACTTGAATTAGATTTCTATTGATTTTGAATTCAAATTTTAAAATTTGAACCCATACTCAACATCTTGAAAGTGTTAAGTCAGGTTTAGATGAGATTTGAGATTTGATTGGAAAGAGAAATTTTTGAATATAGAAATTACTTTAAACAAATTTGGGTATGTTGAAATGGGTCCAAATATTTTTGAAGTGATGCTTCCATACGTTCATATTTGAATTTTGACTTTTTTTTATTTGAGGACCCTTCATTTAATAAATTTGAGTATGTTAAAGTGAAGGGTCAATTGATTTTGTTTTTGATTTGAGATTTTTGGAATTTTCCCACTTTGCAAGTTTGGGTATGCTAAGTGAGGTGATTGAAAATAATTGTTTCTTTTCCTTTGTCTGCTTTATTTTGTGAATCATTTATAATTTTGAAAAAAAATGGAATCCTCATTTAGCAAATTTGGGTATGCTGAGATGAAGGATCCAAGTGTGTTTTGTTTTGAAATTTTTTAAAAATAGGATCCTTAGGAATTTGAGTATGCTAAGAAAATTCTAATGTGTTTCTTTTAATTTGATTTGATTTTGAAAATAGGATTCTTAGCAAATTTAGGTATGCTAAGGAAATCTTAATGTGTTTCTTTTGATTTTGATTTGATTTTGAAAATAGGATTCTTAGAAAATTTGGATATGCTAAGAAAATCCTATTATGTTTCTTTTGATTTTGATTTTATTTTGAAAAGGGGAGACTCACTTTAGCAAATGTGGTATGCTAGAATAAAGTTCCCATGTGTTTTGAAAATTTTGTTTTGAAAAAAAAGAAGACTTCATTTTAGCAAATATGGTATGCTAGAATGAAGTTCCAAATGTGTTTTGAAAATTTTGTTTTTGTTCATTTTGAAAAGAGAGATTCCTATTTATCAAATTTAGGTATGTAAGATGGAAATCAATTTTTGAAAGAGGAAATCTCAACCTATCATATGCGAAATATGTTAAGTGGGATACCAAAATAGTGTCATTTTATTTGGGAATGAAATTTTCATTCAATAAATTTGGGTATATTGAATGGAGATGTTCATATGTGCTTTTGGAAAATTTATTTTTGATTTTGATTAAAAATGAACCTCCATTCAATAAGTGTGGGTATATTGAATGGAGATATTCATATGTGCTTTTAGAATTTTGATTTTGTTTGAAAATGAAACACTCATTCAATAAATGTGGGTATATTGAATGGAGATGTTTCATATGTGCTCTTTGCAAAAGTGAAAATTCGAACTTAATACATGTGGAATGTGTTGAGTGGAATTTTAAGGTTGTCATTTTTGCTTGAAGATGTAACATCCATTCAACACATTTGAATGTATTGAATGGAAAAACCCATCTTTAAATTTTGTGCTTTTTTTTTGAAATTTTATGATTGTTGGAATTTTTTTTTTTACTTTTGAAATGTTCCTACATATGATTATTATAAAAATTGTTAGATCTAGTACAAATATTTTATTAAGTGTATTTTGAAAAAGTGCTTTTGGAAATTGAGACTTTTATGAAGAATTTATTTTTCTTTATTCTTAAAATGAACTTTTTCTTATCATAAAAATGATAAGTAGGAAGTCTTTAAATATTTTTTTATTAAATTTCTATTTTTACCCATTGGAGAACCCAACGGGGGTTTTAAGACCAATACGGGGTGAGGTCCTTAAAGCTAAAGATGTTGGCTAGCTTAACTTAAGGATGAAATAAGCTAAGTAACAATGAAAAGAAAGAGACTCTTGGATTCATACAAAAGTACAAACCCACTATCGATACTTAGAGACAACGATCATTTACTAAAGATGGAGAGAGGAACCATCTCTAGTGGAGTTGCTAGAAAAATCTATGGTGAAAATTTTCATATTCATTTCAATTTTTCTAAGATGTATACTTCCATCTTCAATCTAGTGGATAGAAATGAAGATAGAAATATACTCTTTGCATTTGGACTCCACGTAGATTAATAGATGTTCTTATTTTGATCGGGTGGGACATCGAGGAGAGGTGTACTATCTCAGGAGATAGGAGTCACCACCTACAATGGACAATTACCTGAATAAGAACTCCTAAAGATAATGGGACTGCATACGTACTAGAGATTCTTCTCCTACTTTATATGAAAAAGTAAAATAGAATTTATTTCAAACTAGGTTAATTAAGTTCCCTATAGGGGCAAGCCCCTATAGTTAATTACATCCTAAGGAAGGGGATTCCTTAGGAATACTCTCGATAAAGGTAAATGATCATTGTCCCCAAAGATTTTAAAAGGGTAGGACTATCAATTAATTCATTTATTTTTAGAAAATCAAGTGAGATCGATCAAGAGGAGGGAGTTCTTATCGAAGCCAATTGAAAATAAGTAGGGGATGTTTAAGATACTAGGAAGCTTAGTAAGCACTCCAAACTACCCTATGGTTGGGCATTACATTTTTGAAATTGAATTAGTTTGTTTGAGTTAAATTTTTATTAGAATACTAAGACTTATAATTCCATAATACAAGGTTATGAAAATGCCTAAGAGGTGAGGATTTATGCTCGTGCCCGCAAAGGGAAGTAGCAACCTCTGAACCTGAATCTAGGGAGCTTTGGCGAAGGCCAAAAGCATGACCTAAATCTAAGGAAAAAATGGGTATTTGGTTTACCTCCACAAGAGAGGATAAATCACCCAACTGTTGGACTTACAACCGCCTAGGGGTGGCTGCCAACTAACTCATCCTATGATTTTAAATTCATGTAGACAAGTCATATGCTTTATGCAAGATAACTAGCTTGTTATTTATTTTAGAAAGAAACTAAGTCCTTCAACTTACTTCTTAAGAGACCAGAATATGTAACAGCATGAAAAATGACCTAGATCTAATGTAAAACATATTGCATTTTTTTGGACAATCATTTGACTCAGGCTTATAGGATTCATATGCCTAATACATGAGAAATAAGATTATGGGCCAAAATTAGTGAGAAGGGGAGGTGTATTTCTACCATGGCTCTTAAATGTCAAGCCAAGTTCTCTTGCAAAGGTGGAAGCTCTCCAATCAAGAGTGAAATAATATGCTTTTATGCATGATGTTAGAAAAGAAATACTCATCCAGTTAAGAGGTTGTTAATTCTTTTATCTTGATTTTTAACTTAGGCTTTAAGTGAGGTTATGAGTTATTTATTTTTAATTTTGAATTGATTAATTTGGTAGAAGATTTATTTTTTCTTAAGAGCCTAATTGTCATCCAGGCCATACAACAAGTAAGGAAGAAACTAGGAAAAGGTCATCTTAATGCACAAGCTAAACAAAATATCAAACATTTTATAAAATTAATGCAAAAAAAATAAAAGGTCATTTATGGTCGGTCTCCACCACACAAACTTGAAAATAAATTGGGTAGCCAAGCTATACCATTATACAACCCAAATTTTAAATGAATTAATTACAATTAAGTAAGGAAATTCATGTTATGGCTCATTCTTCATTTCTTCATTCTTCTTTTCTTCTTTCTTCTTTGGTTCCTTCTTTTGGATGGTTGGAATGAGGATGCTCCAAAGGCTTCACATGGTACATAAGATGAGATCTTATTACCAATGCTCATCCTAATTCTCCATAACAATCATTCCCAAATCCTAATTGCAAAATTACATAAAAAGAAAAATTAAATCTAACTAACACCTGCAAAATAGATATTAGCTAAACAAACCACATAATTCTCAAGCATGTATAAGCATATATTGGACTTAGCACCCCACACATGGGTAAACAAGTCCACTTGCCTATTGGATTATTCTTAGGGGTATAAGCACCTGCACAATAAAAGCATATATATTTTATTATAGCGCCCCTTAAGCACAATCCCCTGCAAAAAATAATGATTAAACTAAATCATCATATCATTCATTCTACACACATATACCCTAATATCCATACTAAAAGAAAACATCATAAAACAAAAGCAAACATCAAGTCATACATCGCCCTAACCTAAAGCTAGAAATGGTGACTTAGCCTAATGTGTGTGCTATTTAAGGTTTGTGTGGTATGCTTAGTTAGGCTTTAAGGTTGAACTTTTCCAAGTATGAAAATGTTCAACTTAGATGGGTGTTTTTATTCAAGTTATTTAGTTGGTTTAGTTGATTTTTATTTGGTGATTTGTTTAAGTTTGAATGAACCTACAATTAATTACTAAGTTGTAAAGTGAGGGAAAAGAGAAGAGAAATTCTCTTTCCTTTCCTACCTTAAGTAATTTTTACAGTAGATTCATGTTTGATTTTATTTAGTGAATATTTTATTATGTGTTTTAATTAATCTTAAGTTTAGGTCAACTCTAAACAATCCTATTCAAAAGGAAAGACATTTTTAAGATTAAGTAATGTGCATTAATATCACAAAACACACATCACTTCATTTCTTTCCCAACATGAATAATATGCATATAGATGCATCCTAAGCATATCTATACATACAAATGGAAATGTTTAGCACACTTTATGATGGATGCTAAGAAATGTTACTTAAGAAAATTGGAATGCTTTATGATGCATCATTTATTATTAAGTAGAAAAGAGGGGTTTCTTTTATCCATTATTCACATGCACATGTGTATGTATGAAAAGGCATAAGTGACTATGATGCCATTGTTAGCACCAGGGATCTAAGGTACAAGGCCTACTTAGGGCTACTTAAAACCTCGCAACCCTAGGGTTGTCCAGACTAATATACCACTTTCCTTAAATACATATGCATGTATAAAAGAAATAAATGGGAAAAGAAAGATGCAAAGTTTATGTTTATTTATTTTTTTGGTTTGTGTGTGCAATTTATGTGTGTAAATGTAAAGATCCTTCTTAAGTTATAACATGTAAAGATCCAAACGTGTTATGCTCTTTAAAAAGAACTATACACTTTGCAAATCTTATCCAAATCCATATTAAAAGGAAAGAAAGGGAACAAACATAAGACACATTTTATATTCACATGAAAACTTATAAATAAAGTATAAGTAGCATACCTTTTAGTTTTGATATTTGATTTATAAGTTTTCAAAATAATTTTAGATTTAATAGTGATAATAGCCATCCATATTTTACTTTAGTCAACACATGCAATTTGACATAAAGAAAATATTTCATTTTTAATTTGATTTTAAAAGGGATGGATGCATGATTTTTTTATGACATACACATTTAACATGCTAAGAAAGAAATAAAGTGATGAAAGCAATGTAAATTCATTCACCCTAATTAATTCTTAAAGACAATCCTATGAAACAAGAAAGTTCAAAGTGAATCAAAGTTTATTTAATGTGAGTTTTGTTTTGAATTTGCTTTATGTTTGATTTAGGAAAGGTGAAAGAATTTTTTCTAGTTCTAACCCATTTCACCCATATGTGAGTTAATTTAGTTTGTTCTTAGGATCATTAGGTAATTTTTATCTTTTAATTTAGGTTAAGGTATGAATTAAGTGTGTTAATTATCCCTTACCTACACCACCATAGCATACTTAATCAAATAATTATGAGCCAATGATATGACATAAAACTACACAAGGAATTTAAATTGGCAATGCACCTAGGAAAGAAAAGTAACTAATGTAATTGGCTTTCAATTAATGATTAATTAAGCTAAAGTGTTTAAGCTAAGTACTTTCATAACCCTTCCCACACATGTGAGTTAGAATTTGATTTTCTTAATGTACTTAGGTTATTGAACACCTAAGCACCTACCCAAGATGAATTAATTAAGTTCTGGAAGGTTTTATAATTTTATCAAATTAATTAGGTAGGTAATTAGTGAATTAATCCTCAATTGAATTTGGATTAAGGTAGAAAGAGGGGGTTTAAAAAATAGCTTAAGGAAAATATCCAAAAATTATTCCCTAAACCTCCTATTCATTTAAACAAATCTTAATTAACTCAATCAAGGGATTAATCCACTAATTATACACTTAATTAGGCTTAATTATATTAAGAGAGTAATTAGGAATGAATCTAGTAATTACCCTAATTAAACCATTAATGAATCCCAAGAAAATTAGGGGAGATAAAATTCATCCCACTAAATACGCATGAGGAGTTTGAGATTAATTAGTGGAATAATCAAAGAGTAATTAGCCTAATTATATTCCCACTAAAACCTAAATTCAGAAAATAACATTGCTCAAAACCTATCAAAATCAATTTTATAATATTCTACATTCAGTTATCTTTCATATGCAATTTATTTCATATTTATTAGATTTTTCTATACTTAGATATGAATATTTGAAGTTTTCTTGATTAATTAGATAATTTAATCCCTAATTATATGCCTAATCCCATCGGCGCCACATGGAGGCTGACGTGGCGGGCGCTTTCCATATGGCACGATGGGAGAGGCTATTTAAGTAGTCACATCATATCACACATCAGCGGCGGTGCTACGTGCTTTCTCCCTGTCTGTCCAATCAAGGATCAGACTGTAAGGATTAAACCCATGATATTAAAGGAATTATCCATGGGTCCTATGTGTTTTCATCATGGCCATCCAAAATGTGCAGATGGATGACCCATGATTCATCCTTGATCTTCCCTGTGAGAGATGGCCACTGTCCATCTTTTAAGGAAAGATCTGAGCTCGATTGAGCTTGGATTAAATCCAACCTCAACCCACACCATCACCATGCAAGGGAGATCACATCCAATGACTAACTTCTCATGAGATGGAAATTCATTTCACAAAGCTCCACACAATGGCTAATCTAAGCTAGGTTTAATGACATACCTCACCAAAGGCTATCACCGGCACTTGATTTTCTTGAAGTAGCTTCGTCTAGTGGAGACGAAGCCTTGTTGAAGTTTTAAGCTTTGAAATTGGATAGATCTTCCTATAGGCCAAGTTCACCTTCGCTTGAGCTCAATCTTGGTCAAAGGCACTCCTCCCTTGCTTGGAGAACTTGTGTGAAGCTTGGAGTGAGTTCGATTTGATCATCTGAGGGTGCTTGAAGGAGAAATTAGGTTGGTTTGGAGTATTGAATGAGATGGATTTGAAGTGGAGCTCCCCTATTTTCAATCTATGAAAACCAAGAAAATGAAAATTCAAACTCACTATAGAAAGCTTGGGGAGGCTTGCAATGGCTTGCTCTGAATTCCTAAACTCAATCAAATTGGAGAAATCATTAAATGAAATGGAATTAGGGGGAGTATATCTCCCCTTAGAGTAATCAGATGGCCGAGAAGGATCTTGCCATTTTTGATCAATACACCTAATGCAATGGGTTGTTAGGTCATTTAGGGCTTGCACATGGGTCATTTTGGCTAGAGGGAGGTAGTGGGAAAGTTGCCATGTGTTTAATTGAGTGGAGGAAGGATTTCTAAGTGCTCAATTTGAAGGAGGTGGTCAGTTTTGACCAGTGGTTCGGCTGGGCTGATCCAAACCCATTGGGTTAGGTGCACCATGCTCACTAGTGTCCACTTGGTCCACTAAGAGGGTGCCAAGTGGTCATGAAGAGGATTTGACCAAGTTCCAAGTGAATTTGGCAAAAAATTTACCCTATGGCCTAGGGGTAAAATTGTCATTTGGCTTCTATTTCAATTTCAATATGTTTGGTATGATTGAAAAATGGGTTTGGCCAAGTTTTGATGGATTTGGAGTTGATTTGATATTATTTGGCTCATGTTGACCCATTTAGGTCAAAATGGGTCAACTTGGGTCAAATTGGGCCAAACTAAGGGTTGGGTGAAGTTCATATGACCATTTGAAATGTTTTGGTGGCTTTAGTTTGATTCAATTTGGTTTATATTTGGTTTTGGTTCAATTGAGTTCATTTAGGTCAAATGGGTCAAGTTGACCAATTTGACCCATTTGACCTATTTGGGCTAGGTCATGGGTTGGCTTAGGTTTCATTGGTCTTATGAAATGGATTGGTATCTTTGTTTCCAATCAATTTTGATTTAATTTGATTTTGTCTCAATATGACCTTTTAGGTCAAGTTGGGTTCATGGTCAATTGGGCTAGGTTGGGTCTAGTTGGAAATTGAGGCTTTGGTCAAGTTCAACAAGTGATTTGGCATGAACTTGGCCCATTGAATTCAATCAATTTGGCTTAGATCAAGTTTTGACACATTTTGACTTTTTAGGTCAACATGGGTTAAGTGGCCAATTGGGCTAGGTTAGGCTCAAATGTTGACTTGGTCAAGTTCAAACATTGATCATGAATGAACTTAGATCAATAGTTTCAATTTGGCTTATGGTGGGTTTTGGCTATGTTGGGTTTCAATTTGGCTAAGTGTTGACTTGGTCAACCCTTAGGTTTGACTTAGTTTGACCCAATTTGAGTGATTGATCATCTCATGATGATTGTTAATCATGATGAGAGGCTTAGGTGGGCTTATTTCAACCCAATTTTAGGATTAGAATTTGGCTCAAAAGGGATACTTTAGGTCACTTTGGGTCAAGTGAGCCTAAGTAGGTCAAATTGCTTGATCAAAGCTTGATTGAGTTTGATTGAACTCACATATGGACTCATGATTAAATATAAATCCATTGTAAAGGTGATTTGAAGTCAAATGGGTTTTGATTCATTTGACAATTTCAAGTTCAAAGGGTGAACATGAGTTTGACTTGGGTTTGATTTTTGGATTTAGCTTTGGTTTGATGATTGAAGTTTGTATTTATATCTGGTTTTATGATTGAAGGATTGATTAAATCATGAAGAAAAATCAAGGGTTTGGCTTGATTTGAATTTGATTTGGCTAAGTTCAAGAATATGACTTGAAACGATTAGGTTGAATTTTGAATGAAATTGAGATTAACTTTTGGATTTGGTTTTGGATATTTGAATTTATATTTCATTTATATATGTGAATATAAATGATAATATAAATGGGTTATGAGAAAATTTCATGAATTTAAAGTGGTTTGAACTTGATTTGAGCTAAGTCCATAAGAGGGAATCAAAGGACTTAGGAAAGATTTTTAGAATTTGGATTTGATTTTTTGAGTTTAGTTTGATTGATTTGAATTTATATTTTATTAATATATGTGAATATAAATGAGAATATAAGTGGGTTGTGGGAAAATTTCTTGAATTTGAGTAGATTTAGATTTGATTTGAGCTAAGTCCATGAGAAGGGATCAAGGGACTTAGAAAATATTTTTGACTTGGATTTTTAATCATAGGCTTCAATCATAAGTTTCAATCATGGGTTTCAATCATTTGGAATTGATTTCAGTTTGGAGGAAATCAATTAAGTTGGAATTGATTTAAGCTTTGGTGTTGATTTGATTTGGAGTTTGACTTGAAGGAAGTGAGGAATGTGGTTCAAGCTATAGGATAGAAAAATTTTTCTAACACCCCTAAGGCATGACCTATTCCTATGGATAACTCTTCTAAGTCTCTAGGGCTAGGTTAAGTGACCCCCTAATCACTAGATGTGTCTTAAGACTAAGGATCTCTTAAAGTCTAAGAGAAGTCCTATGTCTAAGATGGAGGGGTTGAGAGTTCATCCTAAAAATGAGGTCAACAGGTGGTTTCACTTTAAGTTGTTTAATTAATTTGCAAGCTCTTACTTAAAGTTTTCTTTTGTTTCATTTGATCTACACAATACAACTAAGTGTTATAAAGAAAGAAGATGATTACTCTCTTTCATCCCAACCTTAAATCACATCTAAAGCCAATTAATTAATCAATTTTCTTTAGTGAATGGCTTACCGCATATTTTAATTAATTCTAAGTTTAGGTTCACTTTAAATAAACTCATTCAATAAGAAAAGCATCTTAAGATTAATTGAAATAAATTACTATCACATAACATATGTTTGTTTATTTCTTTCCATCATATATAGCATGCATATGGTTAAATCTTAAGCATACCTATACTTACAATTTATATTTTAGCATACTTGAATGATGAATGTAAGCAAATGTATTTGGAATTTATATTTCATTTTGTTGAATTATTTTTTCCATATTAATTTAAAGCTCTATCTAAATTCTTGTGCAAAAGCATAATGAAAGAACCTTAAATCACATGACTAATCAACTCAACCCGTTAAACAAGATATGAATGCATGTCTTTTTAATAGAAAAATGGTGATTTTCATTCATTAATTAAGTACACATCCACATGTATAAAAGTTTTAAGCAAGTATGTCGCCATTGTTCTGTACCAAGAGAATGAGGTAGGAACCTCCTTAGGTCTACTTAAAGTCATGCGTCCCTGGGACTAATATACTGTTATCCTTAGATACGGGTGTATAAACAACTACAAGAATGGAAAGCCATGCAAAAATTATATTTTTGATTTGATTGATTTATTTTTGTGTAAATGAATTAAAGCTTTAACTAAATTCTAATGTCCAAATTCATAAGAGTGAAATCAAGTAGGTATGTCACCATTGTTCTACACCAAGGGAACGAGGTAGGAATGTCCTTGGGGCTACTTAAAGCCGCGCGTCCCTGGGATGCCCAGATTAATATATTGTTAACACTTACTTATACAAATCAATACATATGTAAGGAAGAGACTTTATTTCATACATTAAATTTATATTCACTTGCATTTCCTATGTATATATAACTAAATTTATAATACATATGTATGTTCATTCATTAATAAACTTTTGAAAATATATTTGAGATTTAATAGTGATACCAGCCAGACATATTTTTAATTTAAATCAACACATGTAATTTGACATGAAAAAAAATCATTTTTATTTAATTAATTTTAAAAGAGATCAATGCATGAATCATATGACATATAACATTTAGCATGATTGGAAGGAAATAAAATAATATAAGCATATGATTTTATTCAAATCAACTAAGTCCTAAGGACAATCAAACCAAATAACATTATTTAAAACAAACCAAAGTTCTTTAATACTTTTTAATTTTCATATTTTATTTGATTTAAGGAATGTGAGAGAGGTTTGCTAATCCTTATCCCCTTCCCACATGTGTGAGTTAATTTGATTTAATGAAAGGCAATTAGGTTGATTTTATGGATTGATTAAGTTAAGCATGGATTAAATCAATTAATTAACCCTTACCTATGCCACTTAAGGTAATTAATTAAACAAGTATGAGCTAATATGATATGCAACCACATAAAAAAGTAAATAGCAATGCTCCTATGAAATGAAAGGGGCCTAATGTAATTAGCTCATAATTCATAATTAATTAAACTTAGGGAGCACACTTAATTACTCTTATGGTTTTATCACACATGTGAGCCAACCATAATTTCATTAGCTCTCTCTTTAGGTTATTGAACACCCAAAGAGCTACCCAAAAAACTTAATTAGATAAGTTCTAGAATGATTATGATTTTAATTTAATTAATTAAGCCATTTAATTAATGAATTAAACCATTAATTAATCCCAAATTAATTGATTTTAAGTGAAGTGAAGTGAACTTAGGAAAAAGAATGAGAATGAGGTCTCAATCTCATTCCCCATGTCCATTCACTATCTGACAATGATTAACAAGCTTAATTAATGATTTTCTTACTATTTAAAATGTTAATTAAT
Source organism: Cymbidium sinense (assembly GCA_021442155.1). NCBI lineage: Eukaryota > Viridiplantae > Streptophyta > Magnoliopsida > Asparagales > Orchidaceae > Cymbidium > Cymbidium sinense. Next base: position 139,497,248 of record CM038222.1, read on the forward strand.
CACCTAATTAATTAAGAGAGAAATTAAGGCTAAGTCAAGCAATTTTTCTAATTAACTAAGCAATAAATCTTAAGAAAATTATGGGAGGCAGAGGTCATCCCATTAATCAATCGCAAAAAGTTTATAATTAATTACTTAGGTAATTAAGGAGCAATTAAGCTAATTAAGATTTTAGTTAAATATAAATTAAGCCTTAATTATTACTCAAAATTAATTAAAATTACTTTTAAATTAATCTCCTCTGATATACCATTAAAATGAGTATTTATTTATGTTTTTTAGATTTTTTTTAATTACTTATGATTTTTCAAAGTTTCAATTCATTTAAGATGATTTTCATGAAGTATGTTAATTTATTTTATTAAAATAAACTATTTAAACTTCAAAATTCAATATATTTCAATCCAAAAGTCATTTTAATTTGAAATTTTTTAGGTTAGGTAGATTTTAACTTCAGTTTCAATCCCTAAAAATTTCAACTTAATATGATATGTATGTTTGGTTTAATTAATAAAATTTAATTTTTACTAAAACTTAAATTAAACTCAAAATTTTTAGTAATATTTGGGGATTTTGGGTTCATTTGACTCCTCTTGGACATTTTTTTGTTAAGTATTCTAGTTTCTATAAATTTTTGAAGTTTTAGGTGATTTAAATAATTTTTAAAAATGAAAAAATCCCTAATTTCCCACTTAACACAATTAGCACCGTGCACGGCGTTGACGTGACAATGCGGTGTCATGCGAAACCACACAATTAGATGCGTGGTTCTACATGGCACGCGACTCCATGTGGCATCTCGTGACTGGTTGGCATGGTGCCGAGTCAGCATGCGAGCGAGAAAATGTGTGGAATAGTAATTACGGTGCGCAGATCATATCCAACTATCCGATCGAGAATCAGATGGTCCAGATCTGATAAGCATGATTAGAGAAGTAGAAGTGCACATATTTGATGCGATCTGGGTCGTTCGATTCCACGAATCGTGGGATCGGATGACTACTATGCGTTGTGGGTGGCAGAATGAAAAACCGAAGGATTTGGGGAATTTTTCAAGAAGTTTAAATGAAATCTCGCCTGAATGGGCTCATTTTTGCATCGATTCACACCAAAAAATTTCTATTTCATATTGTGAAAATAAAGAATACGAGAGATTTCTAGGAAAAAAATCTTAAAATCACACAAAAAATGTAACAAAAATGAGAAATCCTAAGGCCAGCTATGGGTTTTTGAAGATTACCTCACTGGGACTGATTTTCAGCATTGGTGATGATCTGAGTACACTTTTGAGTGCGGGAAGAAGCCTTGAATGAGCCTAAGCCTTCGCCTTCACTTCAGAATGATGTCTTCTCCAATCCCTGTCACTTCTTCATCAAAATCCACTTAATTTTGGTATTTTTCACCCCAAAATCAAGTGGGAATGATTTCTGGTTGGTTTGGGAGCTCTAAGGGATGAAAATGAGAGTGGGAGAAGAAGTTCTTTAGCCTCTAATGCCTTGATTTTGATTTTGGCCAAAAATTTGAATAATAGTGATGGGGATGTGGTTGTAATGGTGATGGCTTGATTGAGGACTTTGGATTTAGTTTCCAAAGTCTTCCTTTGATGCCATAGGATCAGCTCCATTGAATGCAAGTGTTGGGGAGAAGTTGAATGCATATGATGGGGAGAATTAAATGTGGTTGGGTGGAATCCTATGTGGGGGAGGATCCATGAGGGATTTAATTGAGTTGGGTTGATTTTGGGCTGATCCCAAGTGGGTTTGGGTCAGGTTTGATCAACCCCCAATGGGTCATGGCTTGATTTTAAAGGATTTGGCTCAATTTGGGTCATATGGGTCACATTAGGTCATATCAGGTTAGGTTGACCAATTGGTCAAATTGGGTCAAACCAAGGCTTAGATTAGGTTCAAATGATAATTCAAAGTATTTTGGTATGATCAATTTGATTTAATTTGGATTATGATTGATTTTTGGCTCATTTGGAATCAAATGGGTCAAATGGGTCAAGTTGACCAATTTGACCAAAATTGGCCAAATTGGCTTGGGTTATGGGTTGATTTATGTTCAATTGCCTAATTGAAGATGAATGTAATCTTTGGTTTGAATCAATTTGGATTTAATTTGAATTTAAGCCAAATTGACACTTTAGGTCAATTTGGGCTAAATGGCTCAATTAGGCCCAATTAATTAAATTAGGTTCAATTATGGCTTTGAACAAGTTCAATAAGCAATTTGGAACAAACTTGAGCCATTGGGTGCAATCAATTTATCATGATTTGACCCAATTTGGTCCTTTAGGCCCATTTGGGTCAACTTGGGTCATATGGACAATTGGGCTTAGTTTGGCTCAATTGGTGGTCAAGTCATGTTCAAATATTGATTTTGAGTTAGTTTGAATCATTAGTTTCAATTAATTTGATGTAGGATGGGTTTTGGTTTATTTTGGTTCATTTAGGCTAAAGGGTTGACTTGGTCAAGTGATCAAGTTGACTTGGTTTGACCCAATTGATTGCAATTGATCATCCTAGGGTGATCAACAATCATGGTGGAAGGTTTTGGTGAGCTTGGTTTAATCCAATTTGGGTTAGATTTGAAGTTGGCTCAAATGGATCCTTTAGGTCACTTTGGGTCAAGTGGACCTAAGTTGGTCAATTGGTTTGGTTTTGGCTTGATTTAGGTTTAGTTGGACTTATACGTGAACCTAGGATTGAAATATAAATCAAACTACAATCAATTTGGAGTCCAATAGGTTTTGGCTCAATTGAAAGTTTCAAGTCAAAAGGGCTAAGTTGTGCTTGACTTGGGTTGATTTGGATTTGGTTTGAAAATTATAGGTTTCATTTATATTTGGATAGATAATTAAAGTAATGATTGATTCAAGAAAAAATCCATTTGTTTCGCCTTGATTTGGATAGAATTGGCTTAAAGGGCATAGATTAGGTTTTGATTTGATTCTAGCTTTCATTTTGGTCATTTGGATTTAGATTTCATTTATATTTATGAATATAAATGAAGGAGCAATTTATTTATAAAAAAATAGATTTAGTTTGGATTGGTTTAAAGGCTAATTTGGTTAAGCACATGGATGATGTGGGTCCATTTGGCTTAAAAGGGATTTTGGTTTGGTTTGATTTAGTTTGATTTAGTTTTGATCATTTGGATATGGATTTTATTTATATTTGTGAATATAAATAAAGTAATAATTAATTTATAAAGAAATTAATTGAATTTGATTTGATTTGAAGGGGGTTTTGGCTAAGCTTATGAAGGTTGTTCATATGGCTCTGGAAGGGTCTTAGGATTTGAATCTAGTTTTAGGTTTCAATCATTTGGAGTCAAATTTGGAATTAGATTTAGAATTTGAATTTGAATTTGAGGTTTGGTTTGAGATTTGAATTTGGGTTCGATTTGAGAAGGTGCATATGGATTGTGTTTAGGCTATAGGGTAGGTGATTTCCTTAAGTCCTAAGGCATGACCTAATCCTATGATTAATCCTTCTAAGTCTTTAGGCTTAGGTTAAGTGTTCACCTAATCATTAAGAGTGCCTTATGACTAAGGAGCTCTTAGTGTTTAGAAGAGTCCTAAGTCTAATAAGAGGAGGTTGAGAGCTCACTTCAAAAGTGGGGTCAATAAAAGGACCCTCAATAGGTGTGGTGTAACTGACAAGGCACACTGCACGTATTAGCGTTGATCGAAATGATCAATAACATCCAGAAGATTGTAAACACTAATGAAAATGATCTATACCTAGATTTAAGAGGTAGATAAAATCATGATCTTAATACGATGCAGTTCTCTTTATGCCAAGGGCATAGAGAGCTAAAAGGAAATCGCTGGGGATTGAGTACATGAACCTTCCACTTGGGAAGCAAGTTCACGTTATCCACTAAGGGATAAGAATTTGAGTTTGATTATAAATATGATTTATTTTGGAGTGTATCCACTAGGGATAAGAATCTATAGTCTAATGAGGATTAAGATCGAATTGATTTTAAATTATTTTTATTTTAATTGATGCGGAGGCATATCCGTTAGGGATATGTGCTCGAATCTGCTAGGGATTGGAAATAAGAACTTTCAACTAGGGAAGCAGGTTTGGTCTATTCATTGGGGATAAGGATTTGATTGGATTTCTTTAATTAGTTTGATATACTCCACTGGGAAGGTTGGTTTAATTTATTATGGCTCCACCAGGGAGAAGGGTTCTAGATTGAGGGCATATCTGCAGGGGATGTACACTCGGTTAGATTTGTTTGATTTAGATCTAAGCTCCACTAGTGAGGCTAATTTGATTTGTCCCTTACTGGGGAGAAATTTGGTTTGTCCGATATGTTTAATTTGACTCCACTAGGGAGGTTGGTTTTGAATTTATTTCATTATGGACCATGTCGATGTGTGATGGACCACACTAAGAAGGAGCCACAGGGGCCTTGGCCTATCTTAGATTTATAAGTCCAAAGGGGTAGTCCACCTACATAAGGTAGGACTATCCAACCTAAGGGGTTACCTTTCAGTGTGCAATGACTATGCTAGGAAGAAATCATAGAAAACTTACATCTTTTGAAGGAGGAAAAAATCACTGGGGTGATCTGTTGGATGGACAACACATCGAACCCTTCCTAAGGCAACTACTGAGTGAGCACCACTGGGGGTCATACCTCAACTCAAGAGTAATCCTGATCATTAATTTGATTTTAATTTCATTTAATTTGATGTGATTTGATTTAATTTAATTTGGTGTGCCATGTTGTGGACCTTGTTGGCATGTGATGGACCCACTAAGAAGGGGCTATGTCAGCCTTGACCTGTCTCAGATTTACAAATCCAAAGGGGTAGTCTACCAGCCATAAGGTAAGACTATCTAGCCTAAAGGTTGCCTTTCAATGGGCAACAGCTATACTAGGAAAAAAGCGTAGCGGACTTACATCTTTCAAAGTAGGGATCAGTCATTGGGGTTGTCTGTCGATGACACAATAAATCAAACCTGAATTAGGGTGACTATTTGAGCGAATGCCATCATGGACTCATATCGACTCAAGAATAGTCAGAATTAATTTAATTTTAGATGGACCCTATTGGTGTGCGATGGATTTACTAAGAAGGGGCTAATATCAACCTAGACCTATCTTAAGTTTACAAATCCAAAGGGATAGTCTACCGGTCATGGGGTAGAGCTAACCAACCTAAAGGGTGCCTTTCAGTGTGCAATGGCCAAGTCAGGAAGAGAGCTTGTAGACTTATAACTTCTTAAACAAGAAACCACTAGGTTGATCGATTGATAGCACAACAAATCGAACCCGACCTAAGGCTGCCCGTCGGTGTGCAACGGTCGTGTTGGAAAGAATGTGTGATAAGTTTATATCTTCCGAAGCAAGGATGACCGCCAAGGTGACCTGTTGGTGGCACAACGAGTTGAACCCGACCAAAGGGTGACTACTGAGAGAGTGCCGACCCGAGGACTTATCTTATCTCAAGAGTAGTCAGGCGATTCTTATAGGGAGTTTTGTTGACATTACCTTAAAGATAGGACGTCTGCTTGGGAAAAGGTATTGTTGGGGGATTTCATCCTAATCCACAAGCAAAAATATATATTTTCTTCATATGTTTGCATGGACCCTGTTGGTGTGCGAGGGACCACACTGAGAAAGGGCTTATATCAGCCTAGTCCTATCTCAGACTTATTGGAACAAGGGAGAATCTACATATCTGCAAGACAAATTCTCCAACCATAGGGGTGACTACTAGGAAAGGGAGATTGTCCAATCCAAAAGTAACCTAGGTAGTGTCTAAATGGGATCGCTAAGGATATGATCCAAATAGAGTGTCCACAAGGGAGGTGCCACTAGGGGCTTTATCAAAAACTCTTTAAAAGAAAGTCTATAGGTATACAGTGGCCAACTCTGAGAGAAAGCTTGTATACTTACATCTGCCATGAGTGGTGTATCCACTGGGTGGGTCACTATCAGCTTATCGATAACCAACCAACCTAAGGTGCCCATCAGTTTGCAATGATCAACCTGAGAAGAAGGCTTGTAGACTTATATCTTCACAGACAAAAGTGGTCATCGGGATAGTCTGTTGTCGGTGAAATAGACGCTATCCAACCTAGAGCGATTACCAAATGGGGAGTCTCATGTAAGCACTAAACTCAGGCTTGAAGTAGTCTGAAAGAAAGGAGCCACTGGGGGACTTATCCTAAACCTCAAATATACTTGACCCAGTTAATGCATGATGGCTAGTTCAAGAAGAAAGCATGTAGACTTATATCCTCTTAAGCAAAGTCAACATGAGGTAGCTTACTAATTGTACTGTAAGGCCTACCAAAATAACAAGGTGTTCGTTGGTGTGCAGCGATCAAGTTAGGGAAGAAAGCATAGTAGACTTACATCTTCCTGAACAAGGGACTACTGGGGTGACACACTAGCAAGGTAACATGTTAGCCCAACCTAGAGCAGTTAGTGAGTGAGTGCCACATGGGGCTTTATCCCACATCAAAATGGTTCGAGATAAAAAGTATATGTTTGTGTGTTTGCCATATATACTCAACCAAGTTAGTTCATGATGGCTAGTTTAAGATGAAGGCATAGTAAACTTACATCCTCTTAAATTAAGCCAACATGAGGGTAGCTTACCGACCACGCAGTAAGGCCTACCATGCTAACAAGGCGCTCATCGATGCACAAGGGCCAAGTCAGGAAAGAAAGTGTAGCAGACTTACATCTTCATGAATAAGGGATCACTGGGGTGACACACTAGCAAGGTAGCATGTCAGTCAGAGTGGCTAATGAGTGAGTGCCGCATGGGGTGTTATCCCACATCAAATTTGCCTGAGGCAGAAAATATGCATGTGTGTTTATGTTGTGAATGAAGGAATAGGATGCTGCTTGGGTTCTCTTACACTTTCTCTAAACACATCATGGTAAATTTGCAAGCAAAGATATTTCTAACCAACTATTAATAGATGGAATTTGAGATGAAGAAAATTTTTTATTGATAATTATTTTCAAATCAGATTTATGGATAATATTTCTTTAGATAGAGCCCATTGATTGGAAGCATAGGACACTCTCTCTTATAATTTATAAGCTAATAAGATCCTCCTTGGTAGCCATTCTCTATGGAAAAAGGGCCTTCCCAAGTGGGTTCAAACTTTCCTTCCATCTTTCGATGGGCAACAATTGGTCTCCTTAGAACTAAAATAAGCTCTCCTACTTCAAAAGCTCTAGGATGGACCAACTTGTTATGAGCTTAAATCATTTTGGCTTTGTATAACTCGAGGTTCTAGCATGCCTGGAGGCGTCACTCCTCCAATCCTTCAAGCTCTTCTAATTGTAACTTGGCGTTCTGCTCTGCTGTAATTTTACTACCCATAACTATCCTTAGTAATGGGAGTTAGACTTCTAATGGTAGAACTACTTCAGACCCATACACTAATGAGAATGGGCTAGATTGAGTTGGAGATCTGTTTGTGGTAGGGTAAGCCCACAATGCATCAACTAACTGCTCATGCCACTATCGCTTGTCATCATCAAGTGTCTTCTTTAATATTTGAATGAGAGTTTTATTGAAGACTTCTACTAAGCTATTTTCCCTCTAGTAATAGATGGTAGAATATCTCCAATCTATGCTGTGTCTCTAGGCAAAGTGTTTATTTTAGTGCTCTTGAATGTAGTACCATTATCAAATATAATTCATTGAAGAACCTCAAACCTATATATGATATGATTCCTGAAAAATTAGAGCACACGCTGAGTTGTGACCTCTTTGAGTTGGCTCCACTCCGTCCACTTGGAAAATTAGTCAGTGGCAGCTAGAATGAATCAGTAACCCTTGGAAGAAAGAGGATTGATCGGATCCACTATGTCGGTACCCCAACACTCGAATGGCTATGAGGCCAATGTAGGATGTAGAATGTTGGGTGGTTGGTGTAGGTCCACACCATGCACCTGACATTGGTAGCATCTCCTGGCTATGTCCATGCAGTCTCTAATCATTGAAGGCCAGTAGTATCCTAATCTTTTAATCTTGGCTTTCATTATTGGACCAGATTGGTGAGCTCCGCATAAACCTGAGTGTCCCTCGATCACGATCTTACGGGCTCCATGTCTATCCAAACAACGTAACCATATATGATCGAAGGACCGTCGGTATAAAGTACCATCCACAATAGCATATGAGAGAGCTCTCTGTTTCACCTGGTGGGCTAATGACTTCTCTTGAGGTAGTTTTCCTGCATTTAGGTAATCCATGAATGGTTGCCTCTAATCTGGCTCATCAGCCTTTTTGGCAACAATAATCTCCCCTTCAAGAGAAAATCTCTCATTGAGTTCGGCATCAATAAGGGATAGGACTTGTCTATTTTGCACCCTTAATGGACTCATCTTCCAAACATGCCAGCTCTTTGGCAAGCTTGGCCAATGCATCTGCTATTACGTTCTCTCCTCGAGGGATCTTATAAATGGTAACGTCTAGGATTTGAGCCAACAACTCCATGGTGTACTTGAGGTAATGATAGAGTTTAGGCTTTAGAACTTTGTAAGAGCCAACAATTTGGTTGATAACTAATTATGAATCCTCGAAGATGTTGATACTTTGGATGCATAGCATAATGGCTAATTCCAGACCGACAATTAGAGCCTCATATCCAACTTCATTATTGGCGCATGGATTGGACAGATGATATGATAATCTCATCACATCATGGTTTGGAGTTAGGATAAGTATTCCTACCCCTAGCTTTCATAGAAGAGTAGATCGTGGTTCTTCTCCCTTTTGAAAGGAAACCACACCATCAAAATACATCTCCCAATGGTGAATGCTAGTGTTCCCTAAGTTCATGATTTCTTCATCGGGGAGGTCCTCACTAAACGGAGAATCAACAGGAAGTGGGTGTGCTGCTAAAAAATTTGCTAGTGCCTTTCCTTTCACTGCACAGATGGGTATGAAAGTGATATCAAACTGTGATAAAATCATAGACCAACATGCCAACCGTCCAGATAATGTTAGCCTTGTCATGAGATATTACAGTGGATTGATCCTGGAGATCAAGTTCACCTTATGAGAAAGCATATAATGCCATAGCTTTTGGAATGCAAAGATTAAAGCTAGGTAGTGTTTCTCAATAGGTGGGTAATTTTTCTCAGCAGGGAATAGACAATGACTGAGATAATAGAGAGTGTTTTCTTTCCCTTCGTCATTAGCATGGGCCAACAAAGCGCTAAAGGAGTCATCTAATGCAGAAATATATAGTATGAGTAACTTGCCTGAGATAGAGGCTACTAGAATTGGCGACATCATCAGATAGTGCTTGATATCTTCAAAGGCATGCTGACACTTTTCATCCTACTTAAACTTGGCATCCTTTTTGACAAGTGCTAAAAATGGTTGGCGTCTTCCTAATAGGTTGGAAATGAAGCATCTTAGATACACCAACCACCCTTGAAATGATCTGAGTTGAGTTAGACTTTTAGGGGGTGGCATTTATAATATCACTTTGGTCTTCTCCAGATCGATTTCTATTCCACGGTGTCGGACAACAAACTCAAGAAATTTCCCTAAAGCTACTCATAATGCACACTTAAGGGGATTCATTTTTAAGTTTAAATTGTCTTAACCATTCGAAAACTACTCTCAAGTCAAAGAGATGGTCTTCCTTTTGTTTACTTTTGACTACAAGATTATCAACGTAATATTAGACTTGATGATGAATGAGTTTGTTGAAAATTTGAGTCATGGCCCGCTGCTATGTAGCACCGGCATTTTTAAGGCTGAAAGGCATGATCATATAATAATAGATTCTGATCAAGATTCGAAAAGTAGTATTTTTATCATCCTTGGGGGCCATCTTAATTTGGTTGTAACAAGACTACATTAGATGAGGCAATGTCTACCATCAGTTTCAGGAATGGTAGTAAAAATTCATCTTTAGGACATGCCTTATTTAGATCCCTAAAATCAACGCATATGCAAATTTGGCCATTCTTTTTCTTAACTGGGATGACACTGGCCAACCATGTAGGATATTTTTCTTCTCTGATGAATCCAGCATTGATCAATTTCTTGACTTCAAAAATGATCTGTTGTTCAATTTTTAATCGCATGCGTTTAGGAGCTTGCTTGAGAGGGTTATCAATAGGATCTATTATTAGTTTGTGGACTACTATGTTAGGAGACAAATCAAGCATTTATTCATAACTCCATGCAAAGCAGTTCTTAAACTCAGCTAATAGCCTAACTAAGTCATTGGTTCCTTCTTCATTTAACAAGGAATTGATGTATGTTGGGTATGGATCTTCTTTTGTTCCTAAGTTGATTTTTTTGAGTTTTTCGATTGTTGATTTGATTTCTTCTTTAAACTCTGGCAGTGCATCTTTGACTTTGAGATCATTTGGGTCATCTGAAGTTTCTAAACATACCTCTTCACATGAGTTAGCATGATTTGAGCCTATCAGACTCTAAATGATTGGTGATGACTAGGCAATGGTTATCATCATCGACTGGACCCGCTGTACCGAATCCCAGTCCTAGTCTTGATTGAGGATGTCTACTTTGGTTGTCCCATAGCCTTTCAAAGTAGTCTGACCCATGTTTAGACCAAGTATGTGGGATTAATCCCTTCTTTGCTAAGTTCAGAACATAAGGCGAGTACCAATCAAAAGGTAATTATATTAAATCTTTATATGAATCATTATCAAGTTCTACATTAGTGTCCTAACTTAAGGATGATGCTCCCAACAAAAATCTCTTTGGCTTGACATCTGTAGATGAATTGGGGGCCTCCTTAACTACCAAACCCTCAACTTTATATGAAGAAAGAGGGGTTAGAGCTAAAGTTCTCAACTGCTTCTTGACTATTCTACATAATAATAATTTGGATACATTCATGCTTTGCTTGGATGATTGGTCTTCATCACTATCTGGCTCAAATGTCACCTCTAATGAGACCCACTGAGAGGGGTTGATTGGTGTGCTAACCACATGAGACTCATCCTCCGAACTGGATTCCAAATCTATATGGATAGCAAAGGTACTTTTATTAACTAAAACATAGGCTGGGCCAAAGAATGAGGTCTTACCTTCTAGAACGTCTCGACCCTCTTCCTCTACCTTGTGGGGGTTGAGTCATCCAACCCATGTGTTCGTATGGAGGAATAAATTGTGGGTGAAATCTAACTTCAGGCTCTACTTCTTCCTTAGTGTCTGGTTCTTGCTCACTTGCATTTTCTTTTTATTTTTCTTTTTCTTTTTCATTTTTCTTTTCTTTTTTTCTTTTTATTTTTTCTTTTGTTTTTGAACATTGACCAAGTTCGCAAGAATAGACTTTCAGATTTTAAGGAAGATAATAGGTTGCATCCTCATATATCTCAGCCTCTCTAACTGAAAATGGCTTCAAGTCTCCTTTGACACAATACTTGATTCCACCTCTTCAAAATTTGATGCACTGATGTAAAGAGGATAGAACCATGTTATTTCCATGTATCCAAGGCCTACCGAGCAAAGCAGTGAAAGATGTATCTGAATCAATTATATTGAACTTGACTTCTATCTTCCAGTCATCTATCTATAATGGAAAAACTATGGAGCCTAAAGCCCTCTCACCTTGTTCATTGAAAACTCTCAAGATCATTCTATCTCCTCAGAGTTTTGAGATGCTAATCCTCAAGTAGGCAAGGGTCTTTAGACTCATAATGTTCACTGATGCACCTGGATCAACTAACACCCTGGAGAGTCTGATCTATCCATGTCCACTATGATGTAGAGGGGACAGTTGTGTTCGGTTGTCCCCATAAAAAGGTTTTCATCAGTAAATGTAACTCCACGAGCTTCTTTTGAATAACATGCCTCCTCTCTAATAGTAGTCAATTGAGCTAAGCATATTTCTGGATCAAGGAGGGCTTTGATCAATGAATCCCTCATCTCTTTGGATAAGATAACTTAGCTTAGCTAGTAGCTTTCTTAGGAGAGTGAGTACATTGTAGTCAACTGTGGGCTAATCCTCCACAAGCATATCCATAAGCAGAGCATCCTGTGGAGGGGCTACTTGATTGCTAGAACCAATGACTTGCTTACCCTTATCCTTAGGTGCTACCCTAGGAGGTAGAACTTTGCCACTACAAAGGTTGACCTCAGTGACTTCATGTGATGGTTTAGTGAAAAGTTCTACTTGCTCATCAGGTTCACCTACAGCTTCTCCTATAGGACCATCGGTGTCGGATGACACCAAATCAATCTCAATGGGTGAACTTGAATGATTTAAGAATGGAAAATCCATTTCTAAATCAGAAAAAGAATGATCAAAACTAGAGTTATTATTATTAATTAGACTTGGAGAGTTTTCTATAGGAATAAAATCAAAAAAATCATCAAAAATGACACAAATGTAAGTGGAATTAGCTTGCTTCATTGATTTCTTCGATTTGGATGGAGGTACAAAGTAGAAATCATGTAAAGTAAGTAGAGTGAGGGATTTGACACCCCCATCCGCTGATACAATACAGCTGCTAGAAGAAGAGTTGGCTAGGGAAGTAGGCCGCAACTATGGAAGGAGGCCGGAATCGATGGTTGTGCTACTATATCTATCCTAAGTGATGTTGTCAGCGGCTATTACCTCCCTCAAGTTGTCCTTAGCAACTTACAAACATTCCTTAGAGTTGGAGGTTTGAGCTGCTTCAGGCACTTGCAAGGGTAATTTTCTTATCTTAAAAATAATTTTCTTGGAGGTTCGAGATAGGGAGATATCCTAACCTTTCTTTATCTTAAGAAGATCTTATGTATCCCCAAGAATTACTCTAACAGAACTAGAAGGTTGTTCTAACAGGTATTCTTTAGGGATGACGATGGCACCCGACTTGTAGCTACACTGAAGACAATCTTTAAAAGTAATGCATTCTTCTAAGACATGGCCTAGCATGCGATAGTAGGGGCAATAGTTTAGATCATGACACTTGTCCACTTCCTCTGGCCTCCTAGGCTCTGGTAGCTAGAAATCAGTCTTCTTTAAAAGATTCTTAAAGATCTTCCTGACTACCTCCCTCTTGAATAAATAAGGCTTATTCAATTTATCAATAATAGTAGGTAAGTAATAGCCACCTGGTGGATGATAAGAATACTGCTATTGATGATACTGATGAGGAGGCGATGTCGGTGGCCACTGTGGCAACTAAGGTGGCCGGTATGATGGCTAAGGTGGTGGCAGAGGAGGTTACTGAGCTTGAGGCCTATCTAACTGAATCCTAGTTGGCTGCTTCCCCTTGTCAACTACTATGACTACCCCTAGTCTCTTCTTAAATGTCTTTTGAGGTCTGGGCTTGGCTGACTGGTCCTGGAAAGGCAACTATTGGGCTTTTTCTTGTAGACTAGCCACCTTGTTGATTAATTTCTTGAAGATTTTGATTATAAAACCCTTGGGCATGAAAACAATTGGGCCATAGATATTCTTTAGGAGAATCTCTATGGCGTGTTATTCAAACAATTGTGATTCACATTTCATACTCAAGTTTTTCCACCTAAGAATATAATCAATAAGGGACTAGTTAGGGACTTGTGTCACTACAACAATATCGCCTACAATAACCCTTTGATGAACTCTAGCAAACCTCTTGATGAAGAGATGCTCCAACTCAGAAAATGTCTTTATCAAACCATTAGGCAATTCAGCATACCAGTCAAATGCAACAACTGCCAAACTACTAACAAACAATCTGAAAAGAAGTGCATCGCTACCTCCGGCGTTGCAGTAGCTAGCCCTGAAATGTGCAATGTGTTGGCAAGGATTTCAGTTGCCATCAAAGATTTTGAAAGAAGGAGGTACAAAACCTTCAGCATATTGGACTGCATCAAATTCTTCTAGGTAGGGTCTCCTCTTTAGAATAGATGAGCCAACCCGGGCTTATGCTAGCACTTCTCTCACCTATTGCTCCATCATGTGTTTTATATCTTTCTTATGTATGGAGTTGCTATCCACCACCTTCCTATGCAAGATACCACTATCTTCCTCTATGGGAATACACCTAAGATGATCTGAGGTATGTGCCAACTCTACTCTGTCGGCTACTATGGGAGAAGGATGTGAAACTGGGGCTGAATTTTGCAATGCTAAAACTACTACCATCAACTCCTCAATCTTCTTCCCCATTTTCTCAATGTGATCATCTTTCTATTTAAGCGAGTGGAGGAGGTATTGAGTTGAATGAATGGCGTCATCCTCTTTAACTACATTACCTTCCTGGCTCTATTGGTCTCTAAGGAGGGAGCTCCTAATATTGACCATGTGGACTTTGGTCAAATCCTCAAGAAGGTCATCTTCATCAGGATCAAATGCTACCCTCTCATCCTCTGAATCTGTGCGATCACTGCATAAGAGTTCCATCCTTTCAGCAAAGTAGGGTGCTACAATCTCATCCAAAGAATGATCTCCTACCTTGTCGGGTTGCACTAAAATAAAGACTCACTGATGATTGATAATAGGATTATGGTCACTGACAAAAAAACATCTAACACTGCCTGCCATTGGAGTGCTATCTCTGGAAGGACTATGCTCGCTAGAAGATACACGCTCATTATTGGCCACTATCGATGTAATGTTGTCTCTAAGGTGGTCTACTGCCATGGGGAGTGCAGAACTGTCTCCCTCCTGCTCTGCTACTGCCGCTATCATTGGCTCTGATGGTGGTGGTGGTGGTGGTAGTGCGACCATGATGTTGCGGGATCTCCACTCCTTCTTCACTAAGACTAAAGTAGAAGGTCGAGTAAGGAAACTTGCCCCCACCTCAATTGACCGAGTAGATGGAGTGGGATCCTTTGGCCATAGTCAGATCATCAAAGGGGCTTTCTTCTCCCCAGATGCTATTTTCTGTGCCTTTGTGGGAACGGTGGATGGAGGGACCTGAACTAGTAATGGTGGGTGAGGAGTGAATCAGTGTGGTGGAGATGACACCAGTTCTACCCTCGCCAGGGCTTTCCCCCTGTGACTGGTGGCACCCATCAATACTATGCTCTTAGTCCTATTGGCCCTAGTAGCCCAATGACCAAGAAAATCAATTAGAATGGAGGCCGTCGACTGCTTGGCAAACCTTCATCACTCCCTACTCCCTGACTAAGCTGCTATTATGGCCTCTGATGTTCTATCCCTGCAGATTCGCCTGGTAACACTCCTAGAGATGATTGACCTCAAGTCAAATAGTGTGCCAGACTCTGAGCATCTGTGAACTCTACCAACCTAGTGTTATACCGTCCGTAGACCAGCATAGGACTTCTTCCTATCCCTAGCTAAATCCTCTTAGTATGCAGGCAGTGGAGGCGATGCAGCTATCCTCCTGTAGTCTTCCTCTCTATCTGATGCTGAGAGAGGGTGAGACCTACTACCCCTAAGAAGTGGAGAGGTCTCACAGAGGGATCCCTTCTCAGTAACATGGGGTGTTGCGTCTATCTCTTGAGCTGCATGCTCATGTCGCTGAGGCGGCTCATGTTATGGTTGCGCATTGTGTGACAGTATGCTACTATGAGAACTAGATCCTACCTCGAAGGTAGGAGAGACTATCTCTAAAGTCAAGATAGCCTTCCCCTTAGAGGGGACCAATGAGGAGGTGCTAGCACGCACCTGAGCGGCTATAGGAGCAACTGACTGTGTGGGAATTGAACTGACTGGTGGAACCTCGATTGCCTTCCTCTTCAAAAAAGGATACCCAGTATTAGAAGGTAAGTCAATGCGGATGATTGACTTAGCCACTTCGTTCAGTTACACGTATTGCTGCTCCCATGAAATGCTTTGCTCCCTCAAATTGGCCAGGAAAACTAAGTGGGTGGAGGTAGTCTCACGGAGGCTAGCCCGATCCAAGGCCAAACCCATCCTGAATGGAAAGCTAAAGATGAACTTCTGGGATGCCATGTATACTAACTGCAAAAACAATTTGCATTGTATCTCTGCATGTGTTGAAATATAACTTGAGTTAGATTTCATCTTTAATACTTGTCCCAAGAGAGTAATAGAAATTTGGAATCCTAAACCCACACTCAACAATTCAAATATGTTAAGTGGGGTTCAGTGGAGAGATTTTGAAATGTGAGGAGAGTCTTTGCCATTTGAGTTTGATTCAGAACCCATACTTAACTAATTTAAGTAGGTTGGACGGGGTTCAAATACTTGAAGATGTTTGCGTTGTTATCTTGTTTGAATTTTTAATTTTTTTGAAAGAATTTACTTAGTAAATTTGGTATGCTAAGGAAAGATTGTGATTATATGTTTTAGAAATTTGTGAAAACATCTTTGCTTGTGATGATTTGTTTATATGTGATATATGTTAATTTGAAATGAGGCTTCTTACTTAACAAATTTGGTATGTTAAGTAGAGGTCAACTGTGCTTGATTTATGTTTGAAAATGAGACTTTCACTTAACAAATTTGGTATGTTAAGTGAAAGTCAAATCTGATATGATTTGTATTTTGAAATGAGACTCTCATTTAATAAATGTGGCATGTTAAGTAAAAGTCAAATGTGATATGATTTGTATTTTCAAATGAGACTCTCACTTCATAAAGGTGGTATGTTAAGTGATAGTCAAATGTGATATGATTTGTATTTTGAAATGAGACTCTCACTTAACAAATGTGGTATGTTAAGTAGAAGAAAAATGCATGTTTTGAAAATGAGACCCCCACTTAACAAACTTGGTATGTTAAGTGGAGGTCAAATTCATATTTTTGAAAATGAGACTCTCACTTAATAAATTGGGTATGTTAAGTGAAAGCCAAATGTTTATTATTTTTGAAAGAAGGGAAATTTTTTTAACAATTTTAGGTATCTTAGATAGAGTTAAATGATATGTCTTGCTTTCATGTGTGATTCTTTGCTTTTGAAAATAGAGAAACTTCAATTATAACATTTGTGAAATATGTTAAGTGAAGTTTCAATTTTATGCTATGATTTTATTTGAAGATAGACTCATCATTTAACAATGTTTAATATGTTGAATGAATATGGTCATTTTCAAGAATGTGCTTTTGAAAAGATGGAATATGTTAAGTGAAGTTTCAATTTTATGCTATGATTTTATTTGAAAATAGACTCCTCACTCAATAATTTTGAATATGTTAAATGAATATGGTCATTTTCAAGAATGTGCTTTTGAAAAAAGGAGAGACTCCAACTCTAACATATATGAAATATGTTAAGTGAAATTTCAATTTTATGTTATGATTTTATTTGAAAATAGACTCATCATTCAACAACTTTGAATATGTTGAATGATTATGGTCATTTTCAAAAATGTGCTTTTAAAAAGATGATTTTGACTTTGAAAGAACCTCCATGTAACAATCATGGGTATTGTTAGGTGAGGTTTGGTTATAAGAGTTTTGTGAAAGGTGTTTTTGGTAATCATTAAGATGAACCGTGCCTCACCAAGCTAGTGATAAGGAGGTTTCAAATTTTTGTCATTTCCTTTCATGAGTTAATTTCATTTTTAACCTATTGGGAAACCCAATATTAGTTTCAAGACCTATAAGGAATGAGGTCCTAAAACCTAAATGATGTTCACTAGCTTTGCTTAAGAATGAAATAAGCTAAGTGCCATGGAAGGAAAGATAGTCTTGGACTCATATAAAATACAAGTCCACTATCGATGCCCGGGGACAACAATTGTCTACTAGAGATGGAGAGAGGAACCATCCCCAGCGGAGTCGCCAGAAAAATCTATGGTGTTTATTTTTGATATGGTGTGTATGTGTGTGTATATGGGGGGGACACCATGCATATCTTTGGATGTACTTATTGAGGCGATCGGGTAAGATATCAAGGAATAGTATGCTATCTCGAAAGATAGAAATCACTACCCTACGATGGACCTAATCACCTAATAAGGACTCCTAAGGCATGATGGGTCTTCGAATATACTAGAGATTTTTCCCCTACTTTACATGGGTGGATAAAGTAAGATTTTTTTAAATTGGGTTCTAAAGTTCCCTATGAGGCCAAGATACTATAGTTAATTACATCCTAAGGAAGGTGAGTTGCTTAGAAATACTCTCGATTAAAGTAGACAATTATTGTCTCCAAAAAATTCAAAGATAGGACTATCTATAAATTGGTTATATTTGTAAAATCAAATGGGATAGATTTATTATTGAAGCCAAAAGGAGATGAGTAGGAGATGCTCATGATACTAAGAAGCCTAGTGACCATCCCAAATTATCCTACGGTTGGGCTTTATATGTTTAAAATTGAGGAGAATTATATATTTTAGTTGAAATTTTATTAGAAATCTAGGACTTATAATTCCACAATACAAGATTGTGGAAATGCCTAAGAGGTGAGGATTTATGCTTGTAGCCCTAAATGGAAATAGCAATCTTAGATCCTAAATCTAGGGGTAGCAAGTAGGACCTATATCTCTAAAAGATAGGTATATTGTTTTCCTCCAGAGAGTAAACTACAATTTATAACTGCACGTGGCACTCCTCCTACGATTTAAAACCATGTAAGAAAGTCTTATGTTTTGCAAGATGGCTATGTTGTTATTATTTAGAAAGAAAACTAAAGTCTTTAAACCCACTCCCTAAGAGACTAGAGCATGAGTGATATGAATAATATTTTTGTCTAATACAAATCTTATCAAATTTTATTTGATTTTTGACACTTCAATTTGACAAAGGCTTTAGGATTTTATATGTCTAAATGCATGATAAAATGGGTTATGGGATAAATTAAAAGAGAAAGAGGTGTTTTCCATCATATGCTCTCAAAATTCAAGCCTTTTCCCTATCTAGCAAAGCTGGAAACCCTCTCTTAGCAAGAGTGAAACAAAATGACATGCATGATATTAAGCATACAACATCCAATTATGTCACCTTAAGGTAATTAATTAAACAAATATGAGCTCATATGTAATGAAAGGAGCCTAATGCAATTATCTTATAATTTTTAATTAATTAAACTTAAGGAGCTCACTTAATTACACTTATGGTTTTCTCACACATGTGAGCCAACCATAATTTCATTAGCTCTCTTTTAGGTTATTGAACACCCAAAGCGCTACCCAAGAAACTTAATTAGATAAGTTCTGGAATGATTATGATTTAAATTTAATTAATTAAGCCATTTAAGTAATGAATTAAATCATTAATTAATCTCAAATTAATTGATTTCAAGCTAAGTGAAGTGAACTTAAGGAAAAGAATGAGAAAGAGGTCTTAATCTTATTCCCCATGTCCATTCACTATCTCACAATGATTAATAAATTTAATTAATTATTTTCTTACTATTTAGAATGTTAATTAATCACCTAATTAATTAAGAGAATAATTAAGGTTAAGATAAGCAATTTTCTTAATTAACCAAGCAATAAATCTCAAGAAATTTATGGGAGGCAGAGGTCATCCCATTAATCAATATCAGAAAGTTTAGAATTAATTACTTAGGTAATTAGGGAGTAATTAAGCTAATTATGTTTTCAATTAAATCTAAATTAATTCTTAACTACTATTTAAAATTAATTTAAATTACTTTTAAATTAACCTCCTTTAAAATACCTCTAAAATGAGTATTTATTTGTATTGTTTGAATTTTTTTATAATTAGTTATGATTTTTCAAAGTTTCAGTTGATTTAAGATGATTATCATGAAGTATGTTAATTTATTTTATTAAAATAAATCATTTGAATTTTAAAATTTAATATCTTTCATTCAAAATTAATTTTAATTTGAAATGTTTATGTTAGTTAGATTTTAACTTCAATTTTAATCCCTAAAAATTTTAACTTTATCTGATGTGTATGTTTTGTTTAATTAATAAAATTTAATTTATTCTAAAACTCAAATTAAGCTCAAAATATTCAGCAATATTTAGGGATTTTGCGTTTATTAAACTTCTCTCGGAAAGACAAATCCAACAAGCCCTTGTTTGAAAATTTTTATTATGTATTTTATTTTCTATGAATTTTTAAAGTTTCAGATGATTTAAATAATTTTTAAAAATAAAAAAATCCCTAATTTCTCACTTAACATAATCAAGATCGCGATGTGTGCGGTGCCATGATGCCGGATTGAAGGTTTTTAGCCAGCGATTACATGGCCAGTACCGGTACGTGTCAGTCGCAAGCAAGTGGGAAAACACATGCAGTAGTGAACGCGATGTGCAGATCAGATCCAACCATCCGATCATATATAGGATGGTCCAGATCCAATTCACACGATCAGAGAGATGGAAACGTATAGATCCGACATGATGGTCCGATCCAAATCATGGGATCGATGGGTACTTATCGTCATTGAATAGAATAGAAAATTGGGGAATTTTTAAGAAATCTAAATGAAATCTCACATGAATGGGCTCATTTTCACATCAATTCACACTGAAAAACTTCTATTTTGTATTGGGATCGTATAAAATAAAGTATGTGAAGGATTTCTAATGAAAAATCTTAAAGTCGCATGAAAAATATCACAAAAATGAGAAATCCTAAGACCAGCTACGGGTTTTTGAAGATTACCTCACCAGAGATGATTTTCGATGGCGGTGATGATCCGAGCATGCTTTTGAGTGGGGGAAGAAGCCTTGAATTAGCCTAGACCTTTGCCTTCACTTTAGAATGACGTCTTCTCCAATCGCCGCCACTTGCTCATCATAATCTAATTATTTTTGGTATTTTTCACCCCAAAATAAAGTGAGAATGATTGCTGGTTGGTTTGGGAACTCTAAGGGATGGAAATGAGAGTGGGAGAAGAAGTTCTTTAGCCTTCAATGCCTTGATTTTGATTTTGGCCAAAAAATTGAATAATTGTGATGGGGAGTTGGTTGTGATGGTGATGGCTTGATTGAGGACTTTAGATTTAGTTCCTAAAGTCTTCCTTTGCTATCATAGGACCAACTCCATTGAATGCAAGTGTTGGGGAGAAGTTGAATGCATGTGATGGGGAGAATTAAATGAGGTTGGGTGGAGTTCGATGTGGGGGAGGATCAATGAGGGATTTAATTGGGTTGAGTTGATTTTGGGCTGATCCCAAATGGGTTTGGGTCAGGTTTGATCAGCCCCAATGGGTCATGTCTTAATTTCAAGGGATTTTGCTCAATTTGGGTCATATGGGTCATATTGGGTCATATCGAGTTAAGTTAACCAATTGGTCAAATTGGGTCAAACCAAGGCTTAGGTTAGGTTCAAATGATAATTTGAAGTGTTTGGTATAATCAATTTGATTTAATTTGGCTTAGGATTGATTTTGGCTCATTTGGAATCAAATGGATCAAGTTGACCAATTTGACCAAAAGTGACCAAATTGGCTTGGGTTATAGGTTGATTCATGTTCAATTGGCTAACTGGAGATGAATGTAATATTTGGTACAAATCAATTTTGATTTAATTTGAATTTGGCCAAATTGATACTTTAGGTCAATTTGGGCTAAATGGCTCAATTGGGCCCAATTGATCAAATTCAGTTTGGTTATAACTTTGGTCAAGTTTAATAATCAATTTGCAATGAACTCGAGCCATTGGTTACAATCAATTTAGGTTAGATCATGATTTGAACTAATTTGGTCCTTTAGGCCCATTTGGGTCAACTTGGGTCAAATGGCCAATTGGGCTTAGTTTGGCTAAATTGGTGGTCAAGTCATGTTCAAATATTGATTTTGATTTGGTTTGAATCATTAGTTTCAATTAATTTGATGTAGGATGGGTTTTGGTTAGTTTTTGGTTCATTTAAGCTAAAGGGTTGACTTGGTCAAGTGATCAAGTTGGCTTGGTTTGACCTAATTGATTGCAATTAATCATCCTATGATTATCAACAATCATGGTGGAAGGTTTTGGTGAGCTTGGTTAAATCTAATTTGGGCTGGATTGGAAGTTAGCCCAAATGGGTCCTTTAGGTCACTTTGGGTTAAGGGGACTTAAGTTGGTCAATTGGTTTAGTTTTGGCTTGATTCAGGTTTAGTTGGACTTATATGTGAACCTAGGATTGAAATATAAATCAAACTATAATCAATTTAGAGTCCAATAGGTTTTGGCTCAATTGAAAGTTTCAAGTCCAAAGGACTAAGTTGTGCTTGACTTGGGTTGATTTGGATTTAGTTTGAAAATTGTAGGTTTCATTTATATTTGGATAGATAATTGAAGGGATGATTGATTCAAGAGAAAATCCATTGGCTTTGACTTGATTTAGATAGAATTTGGCTAAGTCTAAAGAATTGACTTAAAGGGCTTAGATTCAATTTTGATATTATTTTGGCTTTAGTTTTGGTCATTTTAATTTAGATTTCATTTATATTTATGAATATAAATAAAGGAACAGTTGATTTATAATAAAATTTATTGAGTTTGGATTAGTTTAAAGGCTAATTTGGTTAAGCACATGGAGGTTGGTCCATCTGGTTTAAAAGGGGTTTTAGTTTGGTTTGATTTAGTTTTGATCATTTGGATATGGATTTTATTTATATTTGTGAATATAAGTGAAGGAATAATTGATTTATAAAGAAATCAATTGAATTTGATTTTATTTAAAGGAGTTTTTGGCTAAGCTTATGAAGGTGGTTTATATGGCTCAGGAAGGATCTTAGGATCTGAATCTGATTTTTGGGTTTCAATCATTTAGAGTCAAATTTAGAATTAGATTTTGAATTTGAATTTAAATTTGAGATTTGGTTTGAGATTTAAATCTGGGTTTGATTTGAGAAGGTGCATATGGATTGGGTTTAGGCTATAGGATAGGTGATTTTCTTAAGTCCTAAGGCATGGCCTAATCCTATGATTAACCCTTCTAAGTCTCTAGGCTTAGATTGAGTGTTCACTTAATCACTAAGAGTATCTTATTACTAAGGAGCTCTTAGTTCCTATAAGAGTCCTAAGTCTAAGAAGAGGAGGTTGAGAGCTCACTCCAAAAGTAAGGTCAACACTATCACAATCATGACGATCATGAAAACTATTTGACTCATTTTTAAGTAAATTAATCTCAAATTTACATACACAATACATATACAAGTGTTTGAACTCAACATCTCTTAGTTGAAATTCCAAGCTCTCAATCACTAGGCTAAGACTTCTTTAATTTCTTAGATTTTTAACATTATAGATTCAAAAAAACCAACTATAAGTTTATAATTATATTTGAATCATGAAGACATGAACAATGAAAATAATGTTACATTTAAATAAATATGTCCCTATTTATAAATAGGGAGATTTACATACATAACACCTAAAGTATAATTATAACATATCTAACACCTAAACTCAAATTTTTTACTTAGCTACCACCCAAAAACCCCTTCCACTATCAAATATAACACTCTGTCAAGATCCATCCATCTCCTATCTTGTATGATATCCTCGCTAGGTCGTCACAACTATTCATCACCCTTTATTTTTTTCTTGCTCATCCCTAGTGTTTCTTTCTTGATATCTGTTGAACGCCAATGCGACGTGTAAGAATGTGTGATCTTATTCGACCACCTCTAATTTCCTAAGCCAATTGTTGAACTCATTTTTAGAATGAGCTCTCAACCCCTCCATCTTAGACATAGGACTCCTCTTAGACTTTAAGGGATCCTTAGTCCTAAGACACATCTAGTGATTAGGTGGGCACTCGACCTAGCCCTAGAGACTTAGAAGTGTTAGCCATAGGAATAGGTCATACCTTAGGGGTGTTCGAAATATTTACCTACCCTTAGCTTGAACCACTCCTTACCTTCCTTCCTTCAAGTCAAACTCCAAATCAATCTTATTTGATTTTCCCCAAAATCAAAGCAATAACACATGACTGAAATCCATGATTGAAATCCCTAATTGAAATCCAAAATTGAAACCCATGATTGAAATTCCAAAACTCCAAAATTTTCTAAGTCTTTTAAATTTCCTCTTAAAGACTTAACCTAGATCATAAACAAATCAATTCAAACTTATGAGATTTTCTCATAACTCATTTATATTCTCATTTATATTTACATATATAAATGAGATATAAATTCAAATCAATCAAACCAAATCCAAAATTCAAATTCCTAATTCAAAATCATTCTTAAGTCCTTAATTTCCCTCTTAAGAACTTAACCAAAATCATCTTCAAATCTATTCAAACTCATGAGATTTTCTCATGATTCATTTATATTCTCAATTATATTCACATATATAAATGAAATATAAATTCAAATCAATCAAATCAAATTCAAAATTCAAATCCAAAACTCCAAAATTTCCTAAGTCCTTTAAATTTTCTCTTAAAGGCTTAGCCTAAATCATGTTCAAATCAATTCAAACACATGAGATTTTCTCATAATTCATTTATATTTTTATTCATATTCACATATAAAAATGAAATACAAATTCAAATCAATCAAACTAAACTCAAAACACAAATCCAAACTCCAAAATTTCCTAAGTCCTTTAAATTTCCTCATAAGGACTTATCCAAAATCATCTTCAAATCAATTCAAATTCATGGAATTTTCTTACAACTCATTTATATTCTCATTTATATTCGCATATATAAATGAAATATAAATTTAAATAAATCAAACCAAATTCAAAAAATCAAATTCAAAATTCCAAATCTTTCCTAAAATTCTTTAAATTTCCCCTTAAAAACTTAGCCTAGATCATGATCAAATCACTCAAATTCATCAAATTTTCTCACAATCCATTTATATTCACATATATACATGAAATATAACTTCAAACAATCAAAATCACTTCCAAAAATCAAACTCATTCAAAATCCAACCTAAGCCTTTCAAGTCAAAATCTCAAACTTAGCCAAATCAATTTCAAATCAAGCCAAACTCTTGATTTTCCTTCATGATTCAATCAATCCTTCAATTATGAATCCAAATATAAATATAAACTTCAATCACTAAACCAAAACTCAATTCAAAAGTCAAGCCAAAATCCATTTCATGTTCACCCTTTGAACTTGAAATTATCAAATGAATCAAAACCCATTTGACTTCAAACCACTTGCAAATGGATTTATATTTCAATCATAAGTCCATATACAAGTTCAATCAAACTCAAATCAAGCTTTGACCAAGCCATTTGACCCACTTAGGCTCACTTGACCCAAAGTGACCTAAAGTACCCTTATGAGCCAAATTCTAATCCTAAAAAAATTGGATTGAATCAAACTCATCTATGTTTCTCATCATGATCAGCAATCATCATGAGATGATCAATCAATGAAATTGGGTCAAACCAAGTCAAACATAAGGGTTGACCAAGTCAACACTTAGCCAAAATGAAACCTAACATAACCAAAATCCACCATAGGCCAAATTGATTGAAACCATTGATCTAAGTTCATTCATGAACTATGTTTGAACTTGACCAAGTCAACATTTGAGCCTAACCTAGCTTAAGTTGACCCAACTTGGCCTAAAAGTCAAAATGTGTCAAAACTTGATCTAAGCCAAATTTATTAAAACTAATGGGTCAAGTTCATTCCAAATCACTTGTTGAATTTGACTAAAGCCTCAATTGGCTAACTAGACCTAACCTTTGACCTTGAACCCAACTTGACCTAAGGGGTCATGTTGAGCCAAATTCAAACTTAGGCAAAATTGATTAGAAACAAAGATACATATCCACTTCATATGACTAACCAAACCTAAATCTACCCATGACCTAGCTCAAATAGGTCAAATGGGTCAAATTGGTCAACTTGACCCATTTGACCTAAATGAAGTGATATGAACCAAATTCAAACCTAAAGCGAATTGAATCAAACCAAAGCCACCAAAACATTTCAAATGGTCATATGAACTTGACCCAACCCTTAGTTTGACCCAATTTGACCAATTGGTCAACTTGACCTAAGTTGACCCATTTTGACCTAATGGGTCAACATGAGCCAAACCATACCAAATGAACTTCAAATCTAATGAAACTTGGCCAAACCTATTTTCTCAATATACCCAATATATCCAAATTCAAAAATCAACCAAATGGCCATTTTATCCCTAGGCCATAGAGCAAATTTTGGTCAATTCCACTTGGGATTTGGTCAAACCCTCTTCATACCTACTTGATACTCCCTTAATAGATCAAGTGAACCCTATGGAGGGTGGTGCACCCAACCCAATGGGTTTGGGTCAGCCCAACTTGACCCAAGGTCCAAACTGAGCACATGGCTTGAAATGGGCACATGGGAATCATGTATCCACTCAAATGGAGCACATGGCCACTCCACTAATCCACTCCCAAGCCTAAAATGAACTCAAGGATAGCCTAAATGACCTAACAAACCCACTGCCTAAGCTCAATTGGATCAAAATGGCTAAACTTCTCGGCCACCCGATTGCCAAAGGGGAAGATATACTCCCCCTAATTCATTTGAAACTTTACTTCCCCATTGTCGATTGAAGCCTAGAGAGTGATACGAGTCATTGGTAAGAGTTCCTAAGCTTCTTAGAAAGAGATTGAATTTGGCATTTCTCGATTTTTCTTAAGTAAAAATAGGGGAGGTCCATTGAATTGCCAACTTTCACTACACTCAAATTCAACCAAATTCCCTTTGCACACTCCATCAGAGAACCCAATCGAGCTTGCCTAAGCTCTCTTCCAAGTCCTTGAAGCAAGGGGTGATCCACTTCAATCAAATTGAGCTCAAGCTAAGGAGGAGTTGGTCTATAAAGCCATCCACTCAACCTCAAGAGCTAAAACTTTTACCAAAGCTTTGTCTCAACTAGACGAAGCTTCTCCAAAGAAAGTGAGCACCGGTGATCACCTCCGATGAGGTATGTCATTTTTTGACCATTAAACTCAATTTGGTGTGGAGCTTTGTGAAAGAAATTTTAATGGCATGAAGTTTCAACCGTTAGATTTGTTTGCCATTAGGTTTAGATGGTGTGTGTAAAATTTCATCCCAATACGAGCTCAATCGAGCTCAGATCATGGCCTTAAGCATGTACGGCCTCCATGGCTCATAGGCTATGGAAGGGATGGATCTCTAGCCATCCATCTGCACATTTTGGATGGACGACAGAGATTAAATCACATTTTCTATCCTATTTTATCCCCTCTGAATGGCGACGTTAATCTCAGCCGTCTGATATTTGATCGAACAGCTGAGGCAAAAGCACGTAGCATCGTCGCCATGTGGCACTACGATGTGAAGTTTAAGTGGCCACTCAGAGCTTGCTGCATCAGCACACGTGTGGCACGCCATAGGATTAAGGGATTAATTAAGATTTATTTAATTCTAATAATTTTCTAAACTTTTAAAATTCATATCTCAACATAGAAAAATCAAAAACAATATGAAATAAATTGCATTAGAAAGATAATTGAACATAGAATATTTTAAAATTGATTTTGATTAATTTTGAATACTAATTTTCTCTAAATTTGGGTTTTATTGGAAATCTTAATTTGCTAATTACTCCTTAATTAATTTGTTGATTAATCTCAAACTTCTTGAGATTTATTGGTGGCTTAATTGGGAAAATTGCTAATTCATTTCTTAACTACCCCTTTAATGTAATTGTGGTTAATTAAGGGTTTGATTAGTGGTTTAATCCTTTGTTGAAGTTGATTGAGGTCTATTTTAGTGAATAGGAGGTTTAGGGAATAATTTTGGGGGCATTTCCCCTAAACTATTCCTTAAACTCCCTTTTCTTTCTAAATCTTCTCTTAATTGAGGGTTAATTCACTAATTACCCTCTTAATTAATTTCTTAAAATTCTAAAACCTTCCAAACCTCAATTAATCTACTTTAGCCATACTCTTCGGTGTTCAAGAGCCTAAGTTCAATTAAGAAAATCAAAACTCAACTCATATGTGTGAGGGGTGTTTTGAAATTACTTAAGTTAAACCCCTTAGCTTAATTAATCATTAATCATGAGCCAAATTGCATTAGGCCCCTTTCTTCCTAGGTGCATTGCAAATTTAAATTTCTTATGAGATTTTATGTCATCTCATTGGCTCATAATTATTTAATTAACAATGCTAAGGTGGTGTAGGTAAGCGATATGTAATATGCTTAATTCATACATTAACCTAACCAAAATATAAAATGAATATAATCATCTAAAAATTAAACAAAAATATCAAACACATTTTGGAATGGGTTAGGAACAGCAAACTCTATTCACATTTTTAAAATTAAATCAAATTCAAGATCAAATAAAAATCACATTAAACAAACTTTGATTTACTTTAAGCTTTCTTATTTCATAAAATTATCTTTAGGAATTAATTAAAGTAAATATGTTTACATGCTTTCATTACTTTAGTTCATACACAACATGCTAAATATGTGTGTCATATGGTTTCAAGCATCCATGTTTTTTTAAAAATCAAATTTAAAAATGAAAATATTTCCTTTATGTCAAATTGCATGTGTTGACTAAAGTAAGAATATGAGTGGCTATTATCACTATTAAATTCAAATTATTTTTAAAAAAATATGAATCAATTATCAAAACTGAAAGTGTATTTCTTATATCTTATTTATAAGTTTGCATGTGAGTAAAATATAAGGATGTTCTTAGTGTAAGTTTTCCTTCTCCTCTCTTTTAGTATAGTTTTGAATAGGGTTTGGCAAAGTGGATGGTTCATTTGAAAAGAACCTAACATTTTCCTAATTACATAGCCTATTCATTCCTATACTATGACTTAAGAGGGATACTTATGCTTGCACATATAAATTGAATAAATAAAAATAAATAAACCAACACAAATTTTTGCATTCTTTCTTTTCCATTCATTTCTTTTGTACACATGCTTGTATTAAAGGAAAGTGGTATATTAGTCTGAAAAACTCCTGGGGTTGTAAGGCTTTAAGTAGCCCTAAGTAGGTCTTGTACCTTACACCCTTGGTTAAAAATGGCATCGTACTAACTTTTGCCTTTCATACATTCGTATGTGCATGTGAAAATTGGATAAGAAACCCCTTTTGCTACTTAATGAAAATCATGCATCATAAACTTTCAAATTTTCTTAAATGAATTACTCAGCATGCATCATAAAGTGTGTTAAATATTCCCATTTGTATGTATAGATATGTTTAGGACTCATTCATATGCATGTTATACATGTTGAGAAAGAAGTGAAGTGATGTATGTTTTGTGAATTTAGTTCATTTTAGTTAATCTTAAAATGTCTTTCTTTTTGAATAGGTCTATTTAGAGTTCATCTAAACTTAGGATTAATTAAAACACTTAATTAAAATATTCACTAAATAAAACTAAAACATGAATCCACTTTAGAAATTACTTAGGTTAGGGAAGGAAAGAGGAGTTCCCTTCTCTTTCCCCCTCTTTATAACTTAGTAATTAATTGTAGGATTCACTTGAAACCAATCAAAACATAAAATAAAATCAGCCCAAAATAATTAGATCACTTAAATGAAACCCTCCTCTAAATTGAACATATTTCATACTTAGAAAATTCTAACTTAAATACTTAGTGTAACCATTATCTTCTGCAGGGGATTGTGCTTAAGGGGAGCTCTAATAAATAAAAATATAAATACTTTTGTTGTGCAGGTGCTTATACCCCTAAGAATAATAGGTTAGGTGGACTTAGTCATCCATGTATGGGGTGATAAGTCCAATATACATGCTTGGGATTTGTATGGTTTGTTTAGCTAATCTCTATTTTACAAGTGTTAGCTAGATTTACTTTTCCTTTTCATGTAATTTTTGCAATTAAGATTTTGGAATGATTATTATGGGAATTATGATGAGCATTGGTCATAAGATCTCATCTTATGCGCTATGTGAAGCCTTTGGAGCATCCACCTTCCAACCATCCAAAAGAAGGGACCAAAAAAGAAAGAAGAAAAGAAGAAGAAAGAAAAAAAAAAGAATGAAGAAATGAAGCTTGAAGACCCCAATAATAATGAGTTCCTTGCTTAATTGCATTTAATTCATTTATAATCCTAGTTGTATAAGGGTATAGCTCGGCTAACTAATTTGGTTTTGAGTTTGTGCGATGGTACCTGACCATAATGGCCTCTTATTCTTTTTCCATTAGCTTTATAAATTGATTGATGATTTGTTTAGCTTATGCATTAAGTGATATCCTTTTCCTAGTTTCTTCCTTGCTTTATGTATGGCCTGGATGTGGATTAGGCTCTTAGAAAAAAAATAAATCTTTTACCAAATTTAACAATTCAAACTAAAAATAAAGAACTCATAATCTCACCTAAAGCTTAGGCTAAAAATCAAGATAAAAGAATTAGCAAACCCTTAGCTGGATGAGTTCTTCTTTTATAACATCATGCACAAATGCATATTATTTTCACTCTTGATTGGAGGGCTTCCACCTTTGCCAATGAAACTTGGCTTGATCTTTGAGAGCCATGGTGGAAACACACCTCCTCCCTTCTCGCTGATTATGACTAATAATTTTATTTCTCATGCATTAGGCATATGAATCCTATTAGCTAGAGTCAAAATAATTGTCCAAAAATAAAAATAAAATTAAAATCTGAATTGCATTAGATTTAGGCATTTGAAGCATGCCCTTACATGATCTAGTTTCTTTAGGGAGTGAGTTTAAGGACTTAGTCTCTTTCTAAATAAATAACAGTCTAGCTATCTTGCATAAAGCATATGACTTGCCTACATGAATTTAAAATTGTGGGATGAGTTAGTTGGCGGACACCCCCATGTAGTTGTAAGTCCAAGCAGTCGAGTGGTTTGTCCTCTCTTATGGAGGCAAATAAATACCCATTTTCACCTCAGATTTAGGTTATTCTTTCAGCCCTCACCAAAGCTCCCTAGATTTAGGTTCTAAGGTTGCTTCTTCCCTTTATGGGCCATAAGCTTAAATCCTCACTAC
Source organism: Cymbidium sinense (assembly GCA_021442155.1). Lineage (NCBI taxonomy): Eukaryota > Viridiplantae > Streptophyta > Magnoliopsida > Asparagales > Orchidaceae > Cymbidium > Cymbidium sinense. The sequence goes on from CM038222.1 coordinate 139,528,012, forward strand.
TTAGGCATTTTCATAGTCTTGTGTTGTGAAATCATAAGCCCTAAATTTCTAATGAAAAATTCAACTCAAATAAATCAAATAAATTTTAAAGTTATAAAGCCCAACTATATGATAGTTTAAGATGTTCACTGGGTTTCTTAGCATCATGGGCATCTTCTACTTATCTTTCTTTGGCTTCAGTAATAACTCCCTCTCCTTGATCAATTCTATTTGATCTTTCAAAATAAGCTAATCAATTGATAGACCCACCTATTGAAGTCTTTGGAGATAACGATCATTTACCTTAATCAAGAGTATTTCTATGGGATCTCATTCTTTAGGATGTAATTAACTATGGGGGCTTGCCTCTATAGGGAACTTGATGAACCCAATTTAAAATAAACCTTACTTTACTTTTTCATGTAAAGTAGGGGAAGAATCTTTGGTACACATGCAGACCCATTGTCCTGAGTCCTTAGGTGATTAGGGTCCATTGTGGTGACTTCTATCTTTTGAGATAGTACACCTTTCATCAATGTCGTACCCAATCACCCTTAATAAGAACATCTACAGGTCTACATGGTGTCAAAATGCATAAAGTGAAGTAGATGTATATTTCCATCCTCATTTTATCCCGCATAAAGTGAAGATGGAAGTATATATCTTATTCTCTAAAAAAAATTAATAAAATTTTTACCACACCAATATACTTCCTCATTGAGATCTATGAGAAAAACAAAGTAGAAGTAGAATTTTAACTATAGTTTCATTTTACCACCCATTTACTAGGTATATTTTCACCACATTATTTATATTATTAGATGAATCCTTACATCAATTTTATGAATTTGGGTGAAATTGAAGTTATGAGATCATTAGGCTTACACAAAATTGCTAAATGAATTATAGAAGGAGTGTTGTTGTTGTTGTTAAATAATAGGTAAGATTATGATTTATTGGTTCACAAAACTGTTAAATGCATTGTAAAAAGTGTTTCAAAAACTATACATATATATATATATATTATGGTTAATGTAATTACAATGGTGCTTTTTACTGCACATTGGCTTTGTGTTTTTTATCGTGATAATTTGGATGGTGTTGATCTTACTTTTAGAGTGTGGTTTCAATCTTCTCATCCTATATCTAGAAGTCCTCTAGACACTAAGAACTCCTTAGTCATATGACATTTCTAGTGGCTAAGTGAACACTTAACATAAACCTAGAAACTTTAGGAGGATTAGTCTTAGGTTATGTTATGCCTTAGTGTCTAAGGTAGCCTACATATCCTATTGCCTAAACCAAACTCTTGCCTATCTCCTTAGACTAAACCAAACCTCAAATTCATTCAACCAAACCCCAATCGAACTCCAATTCATATCCAAGCCAAAAATCAAATCCACCATGATCAAAACCTAAGCCCATGATTCAACCCTATTGACTTAGCCAAAATTCCTTCAATCCAATCCTAACTCAATTGATTTTTTTTCAAAATCACTTCAACCCTTCAATCATCATTCCAAGTCATGCTAAAATCAATAATCAAAACCAATTAACCCAAAAATAATTCAATCAACCCAACCTAACCCATTTGACCTAAAGGGTCTAAATGAGCCAAAATCCAATTAAACCCAAACTAATTATAATCAAAGCCATCAATCAATTCCAAATCAATTATTAAACTCAATTCAACTCAAATCAAACCTAATCTAACCAATTGTCCTGATTGGTCCACCTAACTCAAAGTGACCAATTTGATCAAATTGAACCAAACTCCAATCCAACTTAAACTAGATTGGATCAACCCTTCAAATCTTCTTTATGATGATTGTTGATCATCTTGGATAGCCTAATTGCAATCAATTCAATCAAATCAAGCCAATTGACCCATTTAGGTTCACTTGACCCAAAGTGACATGAAGGACCCATTTGAGCTAAATCTCAATCCAACCCAAAGTGGATTGAACCAAACCATTCAAAACATTCTACATTGATTGTTGATCATCCTTGATTGATCAATTGCAATCAATTGGGTCAAACCAAGTCTATTTGGTCATTTGACCAAATTAGCCCAATTAACCTACATGAGCCAAATGAACTAAATCTCATCCTATTCCAAATCAATTGAAACTAATGATTCATACCAACCTAAAATCAATCTTCGAACATGGCTTGACCATCAATTGAGCCAAACTAAACCCAATTATCCATTTGACCCAAGTTGAACCAATTTGATCTAAAGGGCCAAAGTGGGCGAAAATAAAATTTAATCCAAATTGATTGCAACCAATAACTCAAATCCTTTCCAAATTGATTGTTGAACATGATCAAAGCCTTGATTGAACTCAATTTGATCAATTAAAACCAATTGACCCATTTAACCTAAATTGACCTAATGGGTCAAATTGGCCTAAATCATTTATAAATCCAAATTGATTGAAATCAAAGCCTTCAATCATTTTCAAATGATCAATTGAACATAAACTAACATCTAACCCAAGCCAATTTGGCCAATTTGGCCAAATAGGTCAACATAGCCCATTTGACCCATATGAATTCAAATGGGTCAAAATCAAATCCAAGCTAAATTAAGCCAAATAAATTAAATCAAAAATATTCTAAATACTCATTTGAGCTTGACCCAACCTAGCCCAATTTTACCTACATAGGTCAAATTGAGTCAAATCCATTCAAACCAAGCCCAACCCCATTGAAACTTAGCATGACCCATCATTGGTTCACCTAGGTCAGCTCAAATCCAACACAACCAAATTTGAACTTGAATTGACCCATTACCTAATGGGTAAAGCCTCCCCACATGAGGCAAAACTTAATTTTGGATGCTCAACCCCCCTCTCCTCCTCTTGGCAACCACTACAAGCTCTAAATGGACACAAAGACCACTAGCTCACCTGACCAAAAGCTGTTTGGGTTAGCCATGAGCCAAATGGAGGTGAGCTAACCCATGGAGCCCCATTAGAACACTTGGAAAGTCAAACCGAGCAACCTCAGCCAAAGAAAACCACCTCTCCTCCCTTGGCCACTCAAACGAAGCCAACTCAGCTCCCTCCTGCCACCCACAGCCATCTGAGGTGGCTGGATACCTACAAATGGAAGAGACGATCATGACCATTGGATTAGAGGAGAGGAGGGGTATACTCGCCTCATTCTCATTTGAATCAAAACATTAGCAATCCTCAAAGCTTTGGCACCTTAAGACGAACTCCCCCAAGCATTTCCAGAGCTTCCAAGGTCTCCCCACCGCCAACGATGATGAAACCAAGTGTGTCTAAAATAAGACAAGGTCTAACTTCATTTAACTCCACCAAATCTCAACCAATCTCAAATTAACTTCACCCATACATCCACCAAGCTCCGACGAGGCAAAATGAATCTTCTCCTGAGCAATTTGAGCACTAGAGACCACTCCAAGCCTAACTCCAATGAGTTTTTTTGGTGACGGTTGGTCCACAGAGCTATTGGCAAGAAGTCAAGGTGCCATCTTCTCAGCAGGGCTTCATCTCTTCAAGATGAAGCTACATCGGTTGGTTAACCATTGGTCCTGAGCTCTGATAAGGTAAATTTTAGCAAACTGACATTTTTTTTCCATTTTCTTTTAGGCCTTTGTGAAATAAAGTTTGATGTCATGTGATTTCCATCATTATATCCTTTTAGATCTTCCTTATAAACATTTTGGATTGATCCTAAACCACCACAAGCTCTGGCAAGCTCGGATCAAGTAGAGGAAGGCGAACAGTGTCCGTCTTCCATCACTCGAGAGATGATGGATCATTTACCTTCTGTTCTGCATGATTAGAATAGATGGTCAAGATTTTTCACCAGATTAAATCTAATTTAATTCTCTTAGGAACCGCGGGTTTGATCCCCACCGTCTGATCTTAGGTCGGACGACAGGAATGAAAGTGCGTCTGTCGCCACCACTTCAGCGCCCATCGAATGGGTTTAAATAACCAATCTCATGATGGCACATAGAAAGCACTGTCACGTCAGCAGTTCGTGTGGTGCTAATAGGATTAGGGGTTAATTAGGCTTAATAATTTATTTTAATGGCTAAAATTTCATAAATTTATAACTAATTATAGAAAAATTCAAAAACTATAAATAAATACTCATTGGAAAGGTAAAATAGAGAATATTTTATTAAAAATATGTTCATTTGATTTTGAACAATAATTAAGGCTTAATTAAGATTTGAATGCTTACTTAATTAGCTTAATTAAGCTCTAATTACTTAGGCAATAATCCCAAACTTGGTGGGTTGATTTAGTGGGATGACCTCTGCCTCTCATGATTTTTTTAGAATTTATTGCTTAGGTAATTAGGGGAATTGATAATTCAAACCTTAATTACTCCTTTAATGAATTTAATGATTAATTAAAAAACCTAAATAATAAAAATTAATTAATTTGGCTCAATTAATCACTGATTAACAATGAGGTTATGAGGGAGAGTGATTAGGACATATTTCCCAATTACTTTTCCAAATTGATTTCATTAAATAAAGTTAATTGATGTCAGGTCAAATTTAGTATTTGATTAAATAATTAAATGATTAAATCAAATCAAAATGAAATGTTAATCACCTCATATAATTACCAACAAAACTAAGGATTTCTCTTTATGTGTTTAACAACATAAATACCCTTAAGGAAATCATGATTAACCCATAAATATGGAAAAATCATAAAAATACTTAATTAGATTATTTAGCTTACTAAATCTTTAATCATGAGCCAATTACATTAGGTCCTCTAAGAGCATTGCAATTTTATTTTTCATCAATGTTCATATCATTTGTGGCTTATGATTAAATGATTAATCAAATTAAAGAAGCATAGAAAAGGGCAATTAAGTGATTTGGTTAATGATCCAACTTAATTAATTCATAAAATCCATCTAATTATCCATCCTTAAACCAATTATGATTACCAACTTGGGAATGAGAATAAAATAATAAATCATATTATCTCTTCTCTAAGTTCAATCCAAATCCAAAAATTAAATTAATAAGAAGCTTTGGTTTTCTTTAAATGATTTTATTTAATATAATCATCCTTAGGAATTAGTATAGTTGAATGAATCATGTATTTATGTTTGGCTATTCTTTTCCAATTACTTTAAATGTTGTATGTCATGTGATCTCATGCATTCATCTTTTCAAATCTAAATGAATCAAATAAAATTTATTTATGTAAGCTTGCATGTGTTGGCATAAATCTAATTATATGTATGGATATTATCACTAATAAATCTAAATCTATTTTTTCAAAGTTTATAAATTAATAACAATATGTGGAAAGATAATAGTTATGAATACATATAGGATTTACATGTGCTTATAGCTTAAGCATGTGAATGTGAAGCTCTCTTTCTTAAGTTCTTATATAGATTTACATCAATTTGAATGCTAATGAGTATATAGTCTGGACATCTGAGGAATATGAGGCTTTAAGTACCCCTTAGGAGGTCATTTGACTATCTCACTTCACTGATTAACAAAGGTACGTACTTATTTAATTTCATTCCTATGCATATTTTTATTAGAATTTGGATAGAGATTTAGCTCATACGCACAAATAATTCAATTAAATAAAATACAATCTTTGCATGATTTTTATTCCTCCAATGATGTATATATTTATATGTATTTAAGATAGTAAGTATATAGTCTGAATATCCCAGGAATACGAAGCTTTAAGTAGCCTGAAAGAAGTCATTTGATTATCTCACTTCCCTGGTTAACAACGACACAAATTACTCGTATATGTTATATATGTGCATGTGCATGTGATTAAGGAATACAAATCCTCTTTTCTATTCAAAAGATATGAATTCATAATTACTCAAGTCACCAAATTTTATAACATGTAAATGTAAAGCTTTTTTCTTATGTTCATGTATATAAGTCTACATATGTTTAAATGATAATAAGTATATAGTCTGGACATCCTGGGAATATGATACTTTAAGTAGCCTGAAGGAGATCATTTGATCATCTCACTTCCCTTGTTAACAATGTCATGTACTTATTTAATCTCATTCATATGTATTTTTGCATTAAAATTTGGATAGAGCTTTAATTTACAAGAATAAATAATTCAACTAAATAAAGTATAATCTCTTGCATGATTTTTATCCTTGTAGTTCTATGTACATTCATATGTATTTAAGAATAGTAAGTATATAGTCTTGACATCTAGGGAATACGAGGCTTTAAGTTGCCCCAAGGATGTCATTTGATTATCTCACTTCCATGGTAGAAACAATAGCACGTACTTGCTCACATTTTTTATACATATGTATGTTTATTTGATTAATGAATGAAAATCCCCCTTTTCCACTAGGTATGTATGCATTCATGATCATTTAAGTATGCAAAAATAGATTGTATGTATATGTATACTAAGTGTTAAATCATATCCATGTTATGGGTGATGGAAAGAAATGACATAGCATTCTCCAAGTGATAGTAATTCAATTACAGTAATCTTAAGATGCCTTCCATGCTGAATAAGATTCTTTAAGGTTAACCCAAATTTAGAATTAATAAAAAAAATATTTAATAAGCCATTCACTAAAGAAAAATTAAGTTATGATAATGTACCATAGAATAAAGACTTGAGGTAGGGATGAAGAAGGGTAGGCTTTCAAATGAAACAAAATAAAAATACAAATTCAAATTCACAAATCAACTAAACAACTTAAAATGAAACCACCCTTCATGTAATTTAAATAATTTCTAAAATTAAAAAGTCATAACTCTAATGCTTAGCTAAAACTTACCACATAAAGCCTTAACACACATATTAGAACTAAGCCACTATTTCTAGTCCTAGGTAAGGGCAGTGTATGTGTGATGTGTGTTTTATTTTATGATGTAATATTTTAGACTAAATGTTAAGAGTGTATGACTCGTAGACTTGATGTTAGACCATTGTTAGCATAATCTTGCTTTCTACAGGGGATTGTCCTTAAGGGGTTACTTAAAAACAAATATAAATGTTCTCCTTGCAAGTTGCTTATGCCCCTTAAGTATACTCCACATTAGGACATGCGGGCTTGATTACCCATATGTAGGGTACTAAGTCCAAAATTATAAAATATAACTATTTAGGATTGTATGTGTGTTTGGCTAACCTCTATTTTGCATGTGTAGTTAGATTTACTTTTCCATAAAATATAATTTTGCAATAGGAATTAGGATTAGTGTTATGGGGATTAGGATGAGCAGTGGCTAGAAAGCTTAGTCTTGGGATGCCCTGTGATGCTTTGGAGCAAATCAAAAGAAGGAAGAAAGAAGATATGAAGAAAAGAAGACCCTCATAGCATATATTCAATTTTAATTGTAATTGTTATTTTATATTCCATGTTGTATAAGGGTAGAGCTCGGCTACCCACCTTTTCTCTTTTCTGGAGTATACGGCAGTACCCGGCTACACCAGCCTTTTATAATTTTACAGTAGTCTATAAAATGTTTGATGTTATGTTTAGATTATGTAATAGGATTGCATTTTTTCATAATTTCTTAATGATTGATGTTTTTATGTGTGGCTTGGATGAGATAAGCTCTTACGATAAAATTAGTTTTTCTACCCTCATTAACAACTCATAATTAAACTTTAAATAGCTCATAACCTCATCATAAAGCTTAGACTATAATCAAGATAATTAAAAAAGATTTAGTAACCTTTTAGCTGTATGTTATGTATTTTACATCATGCATAACATATTGCCTCACTCTTGAATAGGGAGGGTCTTCATTCTTGCACGGTAGGGGAATGCTTGACCTAGAGGGTATCCCTTGTAGTAGAGAACACCTCCCACTAATTTAGCCAATAATCTAATTTCATCACGCATTTAGGCATAAATATCCAAAAGCCTTTATCTGAAATATTATGTCAAATTCACATAAAAATTAAAAAGATTTTACATTTTTAGACTAAGTCATATGCTCATACCAAACATGATCTAGTCTCTTAAGGAGTGAGTTTAGGACTCTAGTCTCTTTCCAAATTAAATAATAGCTTAAACCATCTTACAATTTCATAAGATCGGCCTACATGATTTTGAATTGTAGGAGATGTTAGCTGGCGGCCACTCCAGACAGTTGTATGTCCAAAAAAGTTGGACGAGTCTATCTTCTCTTGTGGAATAGACCCTTACATCCCCTTTTCATTTACATTTAGGTCATATTTTAGCCTATGTTAAAACTCCATAGATTTAGGATCTGAGGTTGCTAGTTTTCTTCGGGCTATAAGCATAAATTCTCACCACTTAGGCATTTCCATAATCTTGTGTTGATGGATTATAAGCCCTAGCTATCTAATAAATTTTCAACTCAAACAAAATAAGTCCTTACTTTCAAACATATAAAGCCTCATCATCGGATAGGTTGGAATACTAATTAGGCTTCCTAATATCATGTGCATTTCCTACTTATTTTTCTTTGGATTCCAAAATAATTCTTCCAATTGAACAATCCCACTTGATTTTTTTTCAAATATCCAATTCATTGATAGACTTAATCTTGAAATCTTTGGAGATAATAATTGAATACTTTAATCAAGAATTTTCTTAGAAAATTGTATTTCCTAGGATGTAATTAACTATGAAGGCTTGCCTCCACTGGGAACTAAAGAGCTCGACATAAAATAAATCTTGCTTTACTTTTTCATAAACAGCAAGGAAAAAATCTTTGGTATATATGAAGACCCATCTGCCTTATGAGTGTTTATTAGGTGATTAGGTCCATTGTAGGGTGATGTTTCTATTTTTTTGAGATGGTACATCATACCTTGATATTGTATCAGATCACTTCAATAAGTACCTCCTAAGATCTGCGTGGTGTCCACCTGACGCATCCGAAAATAAACACTACAAATGATCCAATATATGCTATTATACTTTTAATTTTGTCCCTTCAGTGTACTTTCATGATTGGGTTCATTTTACAAACCACATGGAGAGAATGCAGCGAGGAGAAAGTAAGAATTGATGATAGAATTAGTTTATAACAAACAAGAGTAAATACACTTTGATAATATAATCTTCTTTGCTTACTTTGGTTTAAAATGAAATTTTTTATATTATAATCTGCTTTGTTTTAGTTGTTCCTAATTTCATTTGTCATTCAATTTAACAGGCGATATATTCTGAAAAAATGAGTTCAACAAACTCATTGGTGAGGAGTATCAGCAACCATAGAATCTATTGCAAATTAAATTTATTGTGCTTGAAATTTACTTGTTTTGAGGTAGGAAACGTGAAAGAAGATTTTATTAATGTTCAAGAAATCAAATTAAAGGAGATTGATATTACTTTAGATGGATTGATGAAAATAAGGAAGCTACAAGTAACAAGATTTATGTGGATGGAGATGCTTATGAGGACTTAGCAAGAAGAAACAATAAAAATTATAAGGAAATAAAATTTATATTATGATTTATGTTGACAATCCTACTCATTGTAGCAATGAAGATATTTTCTTTTAAGTGAAACCTATTTGATTTGATGTATTAGTCGAAGTTATTTTGAGAGTAGCAGGGATGTATTAGTGGAAGTTGTAAGCACTTAAAAGATGAATGATTGTACTCTCAAACTTCTTTTGGTAATAATATTTATATTTTATTTTTTTTGAATGCCATTATAATCTCTCTCTTTAATTTTGAAGAGTTTATATCATTTTTCTCAGCATAGTTTAGTCTAGCTGATATGCTCTATCATTATATCACAAGGTGTTTAAATGTACTTCAGTATGTGTAGTTTGCAAGCTACAACACATTTATTCAATGGATTACATCTGTAAGTATTTTGTCATTATTAATTTTAGACAGATTAACTTATATTTTTTTTATCATTATTAATTTGAGCATAATTTAATTTTACTAAATAATATTTATAATTTTTTAATCAATATATATTCATGATTAGTTAAATTAATTAGATTTACATAATTTAAATTATATCTATGTATTCATACACATTATTATAATAATAATTATATATATATATATATATATATATATATATATATATATATATATATATATATATATTCTCACAAAATTTAGCCACTCATACTTCCAACATATGCATAGTTTTCGTGGATTGTTTTGTTCAACAATCCAATGATATGAACCACTTTTTCTAACCATTCTTGATGTGTCGAACATGCCAGAGTGATCCGTTTCTTCGACGAGTGTCATCCGGACAATGTTGATGATAATCAAATTGAATTCAATTATTTGAGTGATAGTTCATTCGTAGCTTGATGCTATTGCTTAACTTGGTTAATTCATGTGCAGAGAACTTCCTCTGATAGATCTTGATATTTTAGATTCATCTGAGCAGTCAATTTTGTGAATGGGTGCTATTTGGGCCATTTTGACAATGATCAAAGTAATTCAAATCTAATTCATGAGTGTTTGATCCATGAACCATCAACTCTACCACTCTTGGTCGAACTGATCTTTTGAGGTCTTCATCTCTATAATTTCAATGTTTTCTTAATGCATCAATAATTTCATTTAGCAACATGATGACTTCATGAAGAAAGATCATTTGGGTGGTTTCAATTAATGGAATAGATATGTATGTGTTGACATCACTTTTGGAGTGAGTTTTCAACTTCCTCATCATAAATCTAGGACTCTTATAGACACTAAGAGCTATTTAGTCCTAAGACACTTCTAGTGATTAGGTGAACACTTAACATAAGCCTAGAGACTTAGAAGGGTTAATCATAGGATTACGCCATGCCCTAGGGACTTAGGAAGACTTGCCTACTAATGGAGGTGGGTGTTCTTTCTTTTGATGAGATTGAGAGAACATGGGTATTGGAGGTGAAGGAAGAAGATATATTGGATAATTAGCGCTCCCACTATAGATTTCCAAGGTTTGACCACCAAGCTCTCAAACCACAAGAATAACTCAATAAAATATAATTTTCAAAAGATCCCCTTCATTCTAGTAAGATAGGCTATTTATAGCCATTACAAGCATCCTTCAAAAGAAAAGAATTCAAAACATAGAGGAAAAGGTGGGTGGCCACATTAATGTGAAGCATTAAATTATCTCATTATTTTATGCCATCCACCCATTTCACATGCTATTATTTTATGTGGATTCAATCACCTCACATGTCATGCTTTGAATTTTTAAATGCAAAATTTTAAACATGGATTTTCTAGAAGAAAATTAAAAATTACATAAATAAAAAAGATGAAATCATAAAATGGGCCTTAGCAGGCTAATGGGTCAAGCCTTCTTCTTATAAATAGACCTTGAGCTCTAATTTTTGGATCCTCATGATGCTCTACATCAACTCCCCTGGGCTCAATTGAACTCTGCTCTGTAGACTTGAAATCTAAGAAGTCTTCTACTAATTTTAGACTAAAGCCTCTAATCAATACGGGTCAACCATGCATCTTCAACTGGTGGCTTATTCTTCCAACAAACTAAAAAATGATGTTCAAAAGCTGGATTAATGGCTGCTTCCTCGATGATAATATATTCAACTTCAAAGAAAGAAGGTTTCTATAAATACGGTGCTATATCTCCTGCTAAAGAGTTAGACTAAACAAGTAGAGGTTTGCTACTTCCTTCATATGATAGAATATCTTCAGTATTAATAACTGGATGAATGTGCATATTAGTAGACAAATCAGGGTGATAAGCATTAGTTCCAATTTTCTTGAGAATTTTAAATGGACCACAAGCTCATGCATGTAATTTTTTATATCTAATGGTTTGATAATGCTCAGGCTAAATGCGAATCAATACATAATCACATTCTTTATATTCTTTTGTTGAACGATTATGATTTGTCTTAAAAGCATAGTTTTCATTACTTATAGTAATTTTCTTTCTTATATCTTCATTGAGGCTTTAAAAATCTTTAGCAAATAAGAATGTTGCATCAAAAAACTACATGAGATGGTAGGTTTGCTACATCTATTGGCCGTCATGGGTTTTGACCATAGACTATCTCAAATGGTGATTTTTTTTGTAGTTCTAGATATAGTACTATTATAGGCAAATTCTGAGGTTGGTAAATATAAATCCCAATTTTCTAAACTTTTATCTACCAAGCAATTAAGAAAATTTCTTAAGGTATGATAAACTAGTTCAGTTTGTCCATCAGTTATTGGATGAAAGGCAGAAGAAAATTTTAATTTGGTACCTAATAATTTCTATAATATTTTCCAAAAATATATGACAAACTTAACATCTCTATCAAAAATAATGGTTGAAGGGAGACCATGGAGTGGCACTATTTTCTTAAAAAATAATTTGGCTATATAAGAAGCATCATTTATTTTTGAACAAGATAAGAAATGAATCATTTTTGAGAGCCTATCCACTACAACAAAAATGCTATCATGTCCTTGAGCTGTCCTAGGTAATCCTAGAATAAAATCCATTGATAGGTCTTCCCAATGCATATAAGGAACAAGTAAAGCAGTGTATTGTCTAGACCTTTGTTTGATAGTTTTAGTTTGTTTACAAATTAAACATTGAGTCACTAATTTTTGGACATCTCATTTTAATGAAGGCCAATAAAATCTATTTTCTAATAAACATATGGTCTTATCCTTTCCAAAATGACCAGCTACACCCCCAGCATGTAGCTCAGTGATAAAGAATTCTCTAAGAGAAGATCAAGGAATGCATAATTGTTTTCCTTTATATAAATATTTATTTATTATCATGAATGTCCCTTATAAAGTTATTGGTTTATCTAGGTGTTCAAGATAAATTAGGTGAAAGTCAGGGCACACAATATAATCATCTTTAATTCTATCAAATCCTGAGATTCTCAATTTTAAAGAGAAAATCATTAGGTTTACCCTGGATAAAGCATCAACAGATTTATTCTCAATTCTAGACTTATGGTTTAGAACAAAAGAGTAGTCTTGTAAAAATTCAACCCATTTTGCATGTCTATGACTTAATTTTCATTGAGTATTACTGAATTTTAAGGCATGATGAATATAATTAAGTATAAATTCTCTATGTAAGAGATAATGTCGCCAATGCTTTAAGGATTTAATTACAGCCTAAAACTCTCTATCATAAGTGGAATATTGTTGTTTGGCTTCATTTAACTTTTCACTAAAGAATGCTATAAGATGATTCTCTTGACTTAAAATTCCACCTATCCTAATTCTTGAAGCATCAGATGTCACTTCAAAGGCTTTAGAAAAATAAAAAAGCCTAAAGATTGGTGTAGAAGTGATAAGAACTTTAATTTGCTCTAAGACCTTTTGTGCATTAGGAGTCCAACAAAATTTATCTAATTTTAGTATATCAGTTATCGGAGCAACAATGGTACTAAAATTCTTGATAAATCTCTAATAAAAAGTGGCTAAACCACGGAAGCTTCTAACTTTAGAAAAACTTTCAGGTGATGTCCAATCTAAGATTTCTTTCACTTTAGAAGGATCAGGTTTAAGTCCGGTAGTAGATATAATAAAGCCTAAAAAGATTACCTCAGCTTGCAAAAAGAAACACTTTTTTAAATTAATGTATAATTTCTCTTGTCTAAGTAGTTCAAAGACTTTTTGTAGGTATTGTTGATGTTCATTTTCACTTGGACTAAAAATCAGAATATCATCAAAATACACCACCAAAGATTTACCTATATATGGTTTAAGAACAATATTAATCTCATAAATGTGCTAGGAGCATTTAAAAGTCCAAAGGGCTTGACAAGTCATTCATAAAGTCCATCAGGAATCTTAAAAGCCGTCTTCCACTCATCTCCTGATCTAATCCAAATTTGAAGATATCCACTTTTTAGATCAATCTTTGATATCCACTTTTTAGATCAATCTTTGAAAAAAAAATTTGCTCCTGAGATTAAATCTAACATATCATCTAATAGGGGAATAGGAAACCTATACTTGATGGTAATTTTATTTATTACTTGACTATCAACACACATTCTCCATGTTCCATCTTTCTTTGGAGTTAATAATGATGAGACTGCACAAGGGCTAAGACTCTCTTGAATAAAATATTTTTTAATAATTCTTCAACTTGTCTTTTAATCTCAACATGCTCGGTAGGGTTCATCCTATAATGTGAAAGATTAAAAAGTTGAGAACCGGGTAAGAACTCAATATCATGTTGAATGTCTCTTACAGGAGGTAGCTAATCAGGAAGCTCATCGGGTGCAATATCTTTAAAATCAGGAAGAAGAGAAGAGTCCACAGCAGGTATGTGAGTCTCATTAGAGTCTGGTATGACTTCTTTTACATGCAATATGTGAAGAATAAATGGATCAAAAAATTCTTTTTGTAAAGCTCCAAAACCTATTTTTCTATCTTTGGGGTCAAAGGAGGAAGAGTAGATATTTTAAAGTAAGAATCATAAATGATAGTATTAAGCCTAATAGTAGGATTTTCTATGATAATTAATTAAAGTTTGGCATTTTTCTTCAATAGAGGCTTAGGTTGCATGTTAGAAGTTATTTTGTGTGGTGTTATGGAGAGTGTATTTTTTATGGATTTATTAGTAGGAGTTTAATAGTCTTATTATTATGTTTAAAAACATAAGTATTTTTTCTACCATATTGAATAACATTCATATAATATAGCCAAGATCGTCTTAAGAGAATATGAGCAATGTCCATAGGGAGAACATACACCAAATTTGATCCTCATAGCTTCCTATTTTAATTGGAACTAAATATCGATTGGTGATGGGAAGAGATGTATGATTTACTCAGCTAACATGAAATGGTTCAGGGTGAGGTTCAAATTTTAGGTTGGCTCGAGTTAAGGTGTATGTTGAAATGATATTCATAGCACTCCCTCCAACTATAACTTCTCTTTTCATTACACAAAACATACATGCTAAAAATGTTCTTTTCTCCTCAATCTTGCCTCATTTTAATTATAGACATCTCATCACATTAACATGATGGTCATCATTAATTCGATTCTTCATCGATAATGGGGTGTCATCATAAACTTCTTCTAGATTATCATCTATTGGATTTTCAACTTCTTCTAAAAATAAGATTTGAGCTTTACATTGATTTTTCATATGACCATTTTTATGACATTTAAAACATATTACTTCCCTAATGTTGTTAGAGCTCCCTTCAATTGAAGTTTTAGGCAGAGGGGTTGGGCCATTTTGATGGGCGGGTCTAACAATAGATCTATGAGAAGAAATAAAATGTACTTGACTTTTAGTTTTAGAGAGGGAGGCAGATTTCTTTTGTTGTTCAACCAATAATGCATGATGAAATGCTTCCTCTAAAGATTATGGGTCAAATAATTCAACTTCATTTCTAATGTCAATCCTAAGTCCAATAATAAATTTATTGGCTAATTGCCTATCATTATCAGTACAATCAATTTTAGAAACTAGATCTTCAAAAGTATTCAAGTATTCAGTTACAAGATAATTATCTCATCTCAAAGTTAATAATTGACTATGTAGCTTCTTATCATGATGCCTAGGATAGTACTTTGCTCTTAACATTTTTTTCATTTTATTCCAAGTGAGGTTTTGTCCTTCCTAATCTTTATTCTTTAGCTAAAGTATTTATCCAATAAATTTTAGCATGTCCTATCAATTTCATTTTAGTAAAAGTAACCCTTTGGTAATCATCCATTTTATACCAATCAAAGAAGTCATCCATTTGAACTAACCAATCGAGAAATTTATTTGGGTCATGTATACCATCATAAGTTGGGGCTTCTACTTTAACTCTTGAGATGGATCATTAGAGTCTTCTATATTAGATTCTTCAAATATATATATATATATATATATATATATATATATATATATATATATATATATATATATATATATACATACATATCTTTCCAAGCTATTAATATGTATTTAAACTATTATATAAAAAGAAATTAATTAACCTCACAAGTCCAAGAAAACTCACAAGTTTGAAGACAAGGCCTTGAGATGCTCCCTTTGTTGAAGCAAACTTAACCAAATTTGCTTTTTCAGCTTTTCGATACCAAATTTGATGGAGGTAGGTGTTCTTTCTTTTGATGAGATTAAGAGAATGTGGGTATTGGAGGTGAAGGAAGAATATATGTTAGATAACTAGCGCTCCCGCCAAGGATTGCCAAGGTTTGGACACCAAGCTCTCAAATCACAAGAATAAATCAATAATTTGTAATTGCCAAAAGATCCCTTTCATTCTAGTAAGAGGGGCTATTTATAGCCATTACAAGCATCTTTCAAATAAAAAGAATTCAAAACATGGAGGGAAAGGTGGGTGGCCACATTAATGTGAAGATTTAAATTACCTCATTATTTTATGCCATCCACCCATTTCACATGCTATTATTTTATGTGGATTCAACCACCTCACATGTCATGCTTTGAATTTTTAAATGCAAAATTTCAAACATGGAGTTTCTAGAAGAAAATTAAAAATTATGTAAGTAAAAAAGATGAAATCATAAAATGGGCCTTAGCAAGCTATTGGGCTAAGCCTTCTTCTTTCTTGAATTTTTTTTGGACTTTAACTTAAGATCTTGTAAATGGACCTTGAGCTTTAATTTTTGGATTCTCATGATGTTCTACATCACCTACCCTATAGCCTAAACTCAATCCATACTTTCATTCTCAAACCAAACCTCAAATTCATACCAAACAAAAAAAACAAATTTTAAAGACTCATAATTAATCTCATGATCAAATTCAAGCTCAAAATTTCTCCATAAAACCTCATGATTGAATTCAGACCTTTCTAAGCCTTTGATTTCATCTTATGAACTTAGCCTTAACCAAATTTAAATCAATCCCAATGCATTTGATTTTCTTAAATATCAATTCAATCTTTCAATAAAACTATCAAATTTTAATTCAAATCCAACTTCAAACGATTCAATCCCAATGATCAAAACTAAATCCAAACTTAACCAAATTTCCTTCTAAACCCTTTTGACCTTCCTCCATGAGCTTAGTCAAATTTTCTTCCAAATCACTCCAAACACAAGTGATTTTCTCATGAATCATTCATATCTTCATTTATATCCCCAAATATAAATGAAATATAAATTCAAATAGCCAAAACCAAATCTAAAATCAAACCAAAATCAAATTTATACCCAGCCAATTTCTCAGACTTAACCAAATCATATCCAAATCAAGTCAAAACCAATGAATTTTTTTCATGAATCAATCATTCCTTCAATCATTTAGCTAAATATAAATATAAACTACAATCATCAAGCCAAATCAAAATCAACTCAAGTCAACCTAGCCCACTTGACTTGAAATATTCAAATGAGTCAAAACTCATTTGAACCACAAAAATTGAATTTATATATTCAAATCCATATATAAACTCAATGAAATCAAACTCAACTCAAAATCAAGCAACTAAACTCAATTGGCTCACTTGATCCAAAGTGGCCAATTTCAAATTCAAGTCAATTCAAAGTGAATTAAGCCAATCCAAACTTCATGTCATGATTGTTGATCATCCTAGATTAATCAATTATCATGAATTAGGTCAAACCAAGTCAACCTAGCCCATTGACCAAGTAAACCTTTAATTCATATGAACACAAACTAGCCAAATTGTAACCTAAACTAAATTTATTGCAACCAATGGTTCAATTTCATTCCAAATTGAATATTGGACTTGACCAAAGCCTTAATTGAGCCCAATTTGACCAATTGGTCAACCTAACCTAACTTAGCTCAAATTGGCCTTAAGGGTCAAATCAACTTAAAATCCATTCAAACCCAAATTGAACTTAATCAAAGCCTACAATATATTCCAAATGATCAACCAAACCCAAACCAAGCCATGATTCAAGCCAATTTGGTCAATTAGGTCAAATTGGTCAACTTAGCCCAAATTAACCTAAAGGATCAAATTGGACAAAATACAAATTAAATACAAATTAAGCCAAATTGATTGAAGCTGATTGAACTAATATACTCCAAATGATCATTTGAACTTGACCCAATCCTTAGTTTGACCCAATTTGACCAATTGGTCAACCTAAACTATTTTGACTTAATTTGACTCAAATGGGTCAAATTGACCCAAATTAAATCAAATGAACTCAAAATGACATGAAATTTGGTCCAACTCACTTTTTACTCATTTCAAATTTGTTCAAATCAAATCTAAACCAAATGACCACTTTGCCTTTGGGTCAAGGGCATCCCATTAGAAAAAAAACACTCATTTAAATGATCATTTCTCTTCCTTGGCCACTTGGCAGTCATCCATTACTCCACATATGCACCAAGGACACTGACCAACTGGACTCAAGAGGTGGTTGGGCCAGCCATGACTCATGGGGAGGTGAATTTACCTCACCTCTCTCATTGGAACACTTGGCATGAAGGACTTCCACCTTTCTTTGCTATGACACACATTTGTCCTTCATAGTAGCCACTTCTCATGCCTTAGCCAACCAAAATGAGCCACCTAGGATGATTCCCTTCCATTCCCTACCACCCCAAGCCAAATGACACCCATTTAGAGCCAAAAATCAAAAATAAAAGGGAATTTTTGGCCAAAAACAAAGCACAAAAATAGAGACCATTATTCTCATTTTATTTCCCTCATTTCCATCCCTTGGAGCTCTCAAACCAAACCGCAATCATTCTCACTTGATTTTTGAGCACAAGCAAACAAACTCAAGTGGATTTTGGCAAAGAAGCGGTGGAAAATGGAGAACACATCATTCCAAAGTGAAATCGAAGGTTTAGGCTCATTCTAAGGCTTCTTCCCCCACTCAAGAGCATGCTCAGATCATCACCATCACCAAAATCATCTCTTGGATAATTTTCAAATAGTACCAGATTTCTTATTTTGTGATGATTTTCATGCAATTTTAGGAATTTCCTTAGAAAACCCTTACATTTTTCATTATATTTAGTCCCAATATGAATATAGAAGTCTTCCGGTGTGAATCAACACGAAAGCAAGTCCATTTACATAAAATTTCACTTAGATTTCATAAAAAACCCCAAAGCCTGGATTATTATTGTACCGAACACTCACAATAGCCATCGATTGATTTATGGGATGGGATGGCTAATCATTTTTCCCTTCAAATTATGCAAATTGGATTTGGACTATCTGATCTAATCCGGACATCCCTTTCCTGTTCATCTTGCTTTCCTGCTCGCGCGCCACGTCAGCATCGCGCGATCCATTTGTGTGGTGTCATGTTGCGCTGCATGCAACGCGGGACCACGCGGTGTTGCGTTGCCTGGGTTAAGTGGGAGATTAGGGTATTTTTATTTTAAAAATTATTTAAATTATTTTAAATTTTAAAAATTTATAAAAAATAAAATACTTAACTAAAAATTACAAACAAAGGCTCGTTGGATTTGTATTTCTGAGAGGAATCCAACAAACCTAAAATCACCAAAATTTGACTGAATATTTTGAGCTTAATTTAAGTTTTAATAAAAATTAAATTTTATTAATTACACTAAAAATACACATCAGATTAAGTTGAACTTTTCAGAGATTAAAAGTGAAGTTAAAATACACCTACTATAAAAATTTCAAGTCACAGGGATTGCTAGATTGGAAGATATTGCATTCTGAAGTTCAACTGATCTATTTTAACAAAAATAAATTAATGGACTTTATAAAAATCATGAAAAATCACTTAACTCAACTGAAATTTTAAAAAATCATAACAAATCATAAAAATGCAAATAAATACTCATTTTTAAAGGTATTTTATAGGAGAATTTAATAAAGATATTCCTAATTAATTTTGAGTAGTAATTAAGGCTTAATTTGGGTTTAATTAAAAACTTAATTAGCTTAATTACTACTTAATTACCCAAATAATTAACCCCAAACTTTCTAAGGTTGATTAATGGGATGACCCCTACCTCCCATAATTTTCTTAAGATTTATTGCTTGGTTAAGTAGGAAAATTGCTTATCTTAGCCCTAATTATTTTCTTAATTAATTAGGTGATTAATTAACATTCTAAATAGAAAAAAACCATTAATTAAACTTGCTATTCATTGTATAATAGTGAATGGACATGGGGAATGAGATTGGGACCTTTTTCCCATTCTTTTCCCTAAGTTCATTTCACTTGACTTGAGACTAATTAATTTGTTATTAATTAATGGTTTAATTCATTAATTAAAAGGGCTTAATTAATCAAATTAAAATCATAATCATTCCAAATCTCATCTAATTAAGTTTCTTGGGTAGATCTTTAAGTGTTTAATAACCTAAAACTATTTAAGAAAATTATGGTTAACCTACATACGTGGGGAAGCCATAAGAGTACTTAATTAAGTTCTTTATTCTAATTAACCACTAATTGTGAGCCAATTACAATAGGGCTTTTATTTCTTAGGGTCATTGCTGATTTAAATTCCAATTCATGTGCATATCATGTTGGCTCATAATTAATTGGCTAATTACTTTAAGGTAAATTAATTAATTTAATTCATATCACAACTTAATTAATCCAACTTAATTTTAAATAAGCTTATTTAATGTGACTGTCCTTTGGAATTAGTTAGATTGAATGAAATTATATGGTTGTGTTTCTTTGTTTATTTCTAATCATATTAAAATATTGCATGCCACTCGATTCATGCATTCATTTCTTTCAAAAGTCAATTAAAAATAATTGAGTTCCTTTATGTCAACTGTGCATGTGATGACTTAATTAGAAATATGTGTGGCTATTATCACTATTAAATCTCAAATATATTTTCAAAAACTTATTAATGAATAATAATACATGTTGTAACATTAGCTATACATACATATGAGGTGCATGTGAATATAAGCTGAGTGTATGAAGTGAAGTTCCTTTCTTTCATTCATATGTTGATTTGCATAAGTATGAATGTTTTGTGGGTATAACCGGACATTTGGACGATGCTTTTAAGTAGCCCCAAGGAGGTTCCTACTTCACTCCCCTGGTGCAAAACAATAACGGCATACCTGCTTGATTTCATTCTCATTCATCTTGACATTAGAATTTGGATAGAGTTTTAATTCATTCACACAAATAAATCGATTAAATTAAATACAATTTTTGCATGATTTCCATTCTTATAGTTATTTGTACACTCATATGTATTTAAGAATAGTAGGTATATCTAGTCTGGACATTTCGGGGATGCACGACTTTATGTAGCCCCAAGGAGGTTCTTACTTCACTCCCCTAGGGCAAAATAATGGTAAAGTACTTACTTAGAACTTTCATACATTTGAATGTGTATTTAGCTAAATGAGAATTCTTTTTTCTATAAAACAATCATTCATGCATCCTACATTTAAGTGTGCCAAAAATATATTGTATATATAGATATGTTTAGAACTTAATCATATGCATGCCACATATGATGGGAAGAAATAAACAAACATGTGTTGTGTGATAGTAATTAATTCCAATTAATCTTAAGATGCCTTTTTTATTGAATGATATTATTTGAAGTGAACCTAAACCTAGGATTTATTAAAAATATGTAATAAGTCATTCACTAAAGAGAACTAAATTAAATTAACATGATTTAGAAAGTGGCTTAAAGTAGGGATGAAAGATGGCAATCATCTTTCTTCTCTTTATAACACTTAGAGATTAAGTGTAGGTTATATGAAATAAAACAAGTCATAATTTAAAACTTGCCAATCAATTAAATTACTTGAAGTAAAACCACCCTTTAAATTAAATCCTTTCTCACTTAGAAAATTATAACAAAGCCTAGTTAAGGCATACCACACAAGCCTTAATACACACACCTTAGATTAAGTCACTACTTTTAGCCTTATGTTAGGATGGTGCATGGTTTGATGTATGTTTAGTTTTATGATATATTATTAGAGATTGGATGTTAGGGTGTATACTTCATAGACTGGATGTTAAGCCATGATTAGCCTAATTATATTTTCTATAGGAGATTGTGCTTAGGGGTGCTTAAAATAAATAAATGCTCTCTTTTGTAAGTTTCTTAACCCCTAAGCATAATCTAAATTTGGACATGTGGATTTGGTTGCCCATGTGTAGGGTGTTAAGTCTAAATCATTCATATAACTGCTTGTATGGTGTGTTTAGCAAACACTTATTTTGCAGGTATAGTTAGATTTATTTTTCCTATTTTTTATATAATTATGTATTAGGAATTAAGATTAGTGTTATGGGGGGATTATGATGAGTGGAGGCTAGAAGGCTTTATCCTGGGAGGCCTCCATGATGCCTTTGGAGCAAGTAAACCCAAATGAAGAAATGGAGGAGATATGAAGAAAAAATATATAAGAAGATCACCAATAGCATTTATTCATTTATAATTGTAATTATTCTTTCATATACTTGTATAAGGTAATTCCTACCATTTTTCTTTTTTTTGTATGCATTCAAGGCACCAGCCTTTAATTATTTTGCGGTAGCTATAAAATGTTTGATGTTATGTTTAGCTTGTGCATTAGAAATGGCATACTTTTTTATAGTTTCTTTATGATAGGTGTTTGTTGTATGGCCTAGATGCAATTAGGCTCTTAGAAAAAAATAAATTTTCTACCCAACCACAACTCATAATTAAATATCTAAATAACTCATAACCTCACTTAAAGCCTAGGCATTAAATCAAGATAATTAAAAGATTTAGTAACCCCTTAGCTGAATGGTTGAATGCTTCATAACATGCATATCATATTATTCTTCTCTTGAAAATAGGGGATTTCCATCCTTGCATGATATGAGAATGCTTAACCTATGAGGGCATCCTTTGTGGTGGAAAACACCCCTTTCTCACTGATTTAGCTAATAATCTAATTTCATCATGCATATAGGCATACAAAATCTCAAAGCCTTTGTCAAAATGAATGTCAAAAATTAAATAAAAATTGAAAAGATTTGCTTTAGACTAAGTCATTACTCATATCACTCATGCTCTAGTCTCTTTAGGGAGTGGGTTTAAGGACTTTAGTCTCTTTCTAAATAATAACAATCTAACTATCTTGAAAAATCATATGACTTGCCTACTTGGTTTTAAAGAGTAGGAGGAGTCAGCTGGTTATCACTCCATGTGGTTGTAAGCCCAATAGTCGGGTGGTTTATCCTCTCTTTTGGAGGTAAACTATATACCCATCTTCGCTTAGACTTAGGTTGTACTTTTGTTCTTGCCAAATCTCCTTTGATTTAGGATCCTAGATAGTTGTTTCCTTCTGGCTACTAGCATAAATCCTCACCTCTTAGGCATTCCCACAATCTTGTGTTGTGGGATTATAAGTCTTAGTTTTTTAATAAAATGACAACTTTAATAAAATCAATCCTCTCAATTTCAAACATATAAAGCCCAACCATAGGATATGTTGGAATGATTACTAGGTTTCCTAATATCATGAGCACTCCCTCATCTCTCTTTGGTTTCGATAATAAGTCTCTCCTTTTTGATTTATCCCGATTGATTTTCCAAATATAGCTAATTTATTGATAGTCTTATCTTTGATATCTTTGGAGACAATAATTTTTTACTTTAATCATGAGTATTCCTATGGAACTCACCTTCCTTAGGATGTGATTAACTATAGGGTCTTGCCCTCATAGGGAACTTTAGAATCTAATTTAAATAAACCCTACTTTATTCATCCATGTAAGGTAGGAGAAAAATTTCTGGTATATCTGAAGACCCATCATGCCTTAGGAGTCCTTATTAGGTGATTATGTCCATTGTAGGGTGGTGATTTCTATCTTTCGAGATAGTGCACCATTCTTTGATGTCATACCTGATCATCTCAATAAGTACACCCTCAGATCCGCATGGTGTCTCCCATACATATAATTGAAAACAAACACCACATTATGTCAACAATACCACCAAAAAAAATTGTTTGAGCTACAACTCATTTGACTAAAAAAATGTGTATGCCCTAAAAAAAGAGTTCATATCTTCGACGACTCTATTGGCTCACGCTATAAATCAATCACCAAGAAATCATATAAGTTATTAAATCACCAAGAAATCATATAAGTTCATATCTTCGATGATAAGCACAAGTAGCAATAACTCCACTTTGCTCTTTAACTTCACTCCAATATCCACCAAATTTAAATGTAATGACATAGCACTCATCTAAATCCATAATTGCATTGAACTACGTAAAAATAAGTAAATAATCATTAATAAATAATTTTCTATTAGTGTACAGCTTTTATAAAGAAAATAATCATTAAATCCATAACTGCATATCACTTATTTTATTATTAATCTCTAATTATAAACTAATAATGTATAAATAGTTCATGGAATAGCTGCAGTTATCACCTAATTAATAATGTGGAAGACAACTCCAAATCCTCCAGAAATATGAATAATGTTTCTCCTTTATCGCACGTGTAGAGAGAGCTAGAGTTGAGAGGGTAATAGGGAACATCAATAGCTACAGTGAAATGTATAAATAGTTAATGGAATATTAAGTAGACAGCAGCAATTATAGTGAAAGACAAACTAAATGCAAAGCAATGTCCCTCAATGGAACAACGACATACATACTGATAGTCAAGGTGATTTGGCAAAAAAGAATGGCTACTGTATATGTGAGATTTATTGATGAAGAAGATGATTAGCTTTGGAGAGGTGAGACTGTTGCATTTATTTTTTAGATGTGGGACACTAAGCAGATCTTAGGGTACTTATTGAAGTGAGTGGGTATGACATTAAAGAATGGTGCACTATCTTGAAAGATAGAAATCACCATCCTATAATGGACCTAATCACTCAATAAAGACTCCTAAGGCATGATGGGTCTTCGAATGAACCAGAGATTTTGCCCTTACTTTACATCTAAAGGTAAAGTAAGATTTATTTTAAACTAGTTTTGTTAAGTTTCCTATAGAGGCAAGCCTCCATAGTTAATTACATCTTAAGGAATGGAATTCCCTAAGAATACTCTCAATTGAAGTATAAATTAAAGTCTCCAAGGATTTCAAGGCTATACTATCAAAGGATTGGCTATATTTGGAAAATCAATTGAGAAAACTCAAAGAGAAGACTTATTATCAAAGCCAAAGGGAATGAGTAGGAAATGCTCATGATACTAGGAAACCTAGTGAGCATTCTAATCTATCCTATGGTTGGACTTTATATGTTTGAAGTTGAAGAAATTTACATGTTTAGAGTTAAATTTTTGTTAGATTAGTATGGCTTATAATCCAACAACACAAGATTGTGAAAATGCCTAAGAGGTGAGGATCTATGCTTGTGGCCTGAAGGAAATAGCAACATCATATCCTAAATCTAAAAACCTATGGCATATTCCAAAGCAAACCTAAGTCTAAGCAAAGATGGACATATGGTTTACCTCCACAAGAGAGGATAAACCACCCGACTGCTAGACTTATAGTCGCCTGGAGTGGCAGCCAGCTAACTCCTCCTATGCTTTAAATCTATATAGTATTATCATATGATTTTCAAGATAGTTAGGTTGTTGTTTATTTAGAAAGAAACTAAAGTCCTTAAACCCACTCCCTAAGAGACTAGAGCATGAGTGGTATGAACAATGACTTAATCTAATGCAAAATCTTTTCAAATTTTATTTGATTTTTGACTCTTCATTTGGATAAAGGCTTTAGGATTTCTTATGCCTAAATGCATGATGGAAATGGATTATGGGCTAAATTAACAAGAAAGATGTATTTTTCACCACAAGGAGACCCTCAAAGGTCAAATCTTCCCCTATCGTGCAAGGATGGAAACCCTCTCCTAGCAAGAGTGAAGCAATATGCATGCATGATGTGAGACATACAAAATTTAACTAAGGGGTTGCTAAATCTTTTAATTTTCTTAATTTAATGTCTAAGATTTATATGAGATTATGAATTATTTAAAACTTTAGTTATGCGTTGTATTGGGTAAAAGATTTATTTTTTTATAAGAGTCTAATCATATCCAGGCCATACAACAAACACCAATCATAAAGAAACTATGAAGAGGTATATAATTTCTAATGCACAAGCTAAACATAACATCAAACATTTTATTGCTACCACAAAAGAATAACAAATCGGTGCAGTTAGGTACCATCGTACAACACGAAAAGAGAAAATGGGTAGCCAAGCTCTACCCTTATACAACCCAGAATTACAAAAGAATAATTACAATTATAATGAATGAATGTTATGGGGATCTTCATTCTTCATTCTTCATTTATTCATTTATTCATTTATTCATCTTCATATCTCCATTTGACTTGATTTACTCCATTTCAAAGGCATCACATGGCCTCCCGGGTCAAAGCCTTCTAATCAATGCTCATCCTTATCCCACATAACACTAATTCCTAATTCATAACGCAAAATGATATTAAAAATAGAAAAAGTAAATCTAACTACACCTGCAAAATAAGTGTTAGCTAAACACACATATAATCTTAAAGTTATATATATATATATATATATATATAATAATATATATATATATATATATATATATATATATATATATATATATATAATATATAAACATATATATATATATATATATATATATATATATATATATATATATATATATATATATAAAATATATATATATATATATATATATATATATATATATATATATATATATATATATATATATATATATATATATATATATATATAATTTAGACTTAAGCACACAGCACATGGATAACCAAGCCCACCTATCCTAACTTGGGTTATACTTAGGGGTTTAAGCAACCTGTAAATAGAGCATTTATGATTTTTTTAAACACCCCTTAAGAAAAATCCCCTGCAAAAAAAAACATGATTAGGCTAATCATGACCTAACATCTAGTCTATGATATATACACCCTAACATCCAGTTTGAAATAATACATCATAAAGCAAAACACATCACATGCCACACCTCAAATATATAAGTGTGGTGACTTAATATGTGTATTAAAGCTTATGTGGTATGTTGACCTCACTTTGAGTGAGCTCAACTTCCATCTTAGACATAAGACTCCTGACATTAAGAGTTTCTTAGTCTTAAGACACTTCTAGTTATCAACACTTAACATAACCCTAGAGACTTAAGAGCCATAGGAATAGGTCATGCCTTAGGGCATTAGAAAACTTGTCCCCTATAGATTGAACCAAATTACTTCCTTCTCTCCTCAAACTTTAAATTCAAATCAACTTCAAAATCAAATCAACTTCAAATTCAAACAAACTCCAAATTCAAACCAACTTCAAATTCAAATCAACTTCAAACTCAATCCAACCTCAAATTCAAATCAAATCTTAAATCAATTATAGCTTAGTTAATTTTCTCAAATCATAAATTAATTCTAAAATCTAAATCATGAATCAATTCCAAATGATTGAAATCCATGATCAATTCTAAATCCAAAATCTTTCCTAAGCCATTCATCTTATGGACTTAGCTCAAATCAAATTCAAATCACTTCAAATTCAAAAGATTTTCTCATAACCCATTTATATTCTCATTTATATTCATAAATATAAATGAAATATAAATTCAAATGACCAAAACTATATTCAAAACTCAAATATAAATCTAACTTAAATCCAACCTAAACTCTTTCAAGACAAATCCTTGAACTCCTTCAAATCAAATTCAAATCAACCTAAATTCAAAATATTTTCTCATAACCCATTTATATTCTCATTTATATTCATAAATATAAATGAAATATAAATTCAAATAACCAAAAAAAAAAAAAAATTCAAAACTCAAATCTAAATCTAATTAAAATCTAACCTAAATTCTTTCAAGTCAAATTCTTGAACTTAGCCAAATCAAACTCAAATCAACTCAAACCATTGGATTTTATCTTCAAACAATCAATCCTTCAATCATAAAACCAACTTCAATCATAAACTTCGATCATCAAACTAAAATCAAATCAAATCAAATCAAACCCATGTTCACCCTTTTGAACTTAAAAGTGTCAAATGAATCAAAACCCATTTAACTCCAAATCATATGCAAATAGATTTATATTTCAATCATAAGTCTATATGTGAGTTCAATCAAACTTGAATCAAGATCATTTGACCACTTAGGCTCACTTGACCCAAAGTGACCTAAAGCACCCTTTTTTGAGCCAAATTCTAATCCTACCAAAATTGAATTGAACTAAGCCCGTCTAAGCTTCACACTGTGAGCAACAATTATCATAAGATGATCATAACTCAAATTTGGTCAAACTAAGTCAAGCCTAGCCTTTGACCAAGTCAACACCTAACCCAAATGAAACTCAAACTAGCCAAAATCCATCATAGGGTATTGAAACCATTGATATAAACTAATTCATGATCAATGATTGAACATGGCCAAGCCATCAATTGAGCCAAACCTAGCCAAATTGACCACTTGACCCAAGTTGACCTAAAAAGTCAAAATATGTCAAATCTTGATCTAAGCAAAATTGATTGCAGCCAATGGGTCAAATTTATTCTAAATCACTTGTTAAACTTGACCAAAGCTTCAATTGGCCAACTAGACCCAACCTAGCCCAATTAACCATAAACCCAACCTGACCTAAAAGGTCAAATCAACTTGAGATCAAACCAAAGCAAAATTGATTGAAACTAAAGCTTGCAAAATATTTCTAATGACCAACCAAGCCTAAACCAACCCATAACCTAACCCAATTGTGTCAAATGGGTCAAATTGGTCAACTTGACCAAAGTGAATTCAAATGAACCAAAACCAAATATAAATAAAATTGAACCAAACCAATGATACCAAAATATTTCAAATGATCATGTGAACTTACCCCAACCTTAGGTTTGACCAAATTTGATCAATTGGTCAACTGGAGCCAAATCATATCAAATTAACACCAAATTCATTGAAAATTAGCACAACCAATTTTTAAATCATTCTAAATATGCCCAAATCAAAATAAAGGCCAAATGACCATTTTACTCTTAGGTTAAAGGGCAACCTATGATCAAGTCCACTTGGAATTTGATCAATTCCTTTCCATGGTCACTTGGCATCCTCCTAGTGGCCCATTTGGGCACCAACTGGGGTGGTGCACATGACCCAATGGGTTTGGGTCAGCCATGAACCAACTCAAGGCTAAACCGACCCCTCCAATCAAATTTCTCCACTTGGATCACCTCCCACACTCACCTAGCACATGTGCACCTCCTCCATTCCACTTCTCTGCCAAAACTGAAGCACATGGGACTCCTAACAACCTAAACAACCCAATCAACCTCATCAATTTAATCAAAATGGCAAGGAAAGCTTTGGCCAGCCGATCCAAGTAGGGGGAGATATACTCCCCATCATTTCCACTCAAACTAAGATCCTTGAATTCAATTGAGCTCAAAGGATCAAAGGCAAGCTTCTCCAAGCTTCCCCAAGCATTCCTAAGCTCATTCCAATTTCCCCCTTCTCGAATTTCTTCAAAGCCAAAATAGGGGCAGGTGAGGGAGATTTCCACTTTGCATAATTCTCAATCAAACTCCAATTGCACTTGCAAAAACCATCAGGGTACCAAGTCGTTAGAAATCTTTCCCATGTCTCCAAGCCAGAAGGGGAGTTACCAAGCTAAGCCATTGAAGAAAGCTTTGTTCAATAGGAAGATCCACTACAAATTGAACCTTAAAACCCTCAATAGGGCTTCGTCTCCACTAGGTGAAGCTACCTCAACTGTTGGAAGCACCGGTGATAGCCTTCGGCGAGGTATGCTTCAAAACCAAGCTTAAGTAAGTAGAAAAATCCTTGGTCTTTTATGAAGGGAATTGTAATCCCATTAAAATTCACCTGTTGAATGTTCTTCTCCTTGCTTCTAGATGGTGTGGGTTGAATCTCAGCCATATCCGAGCTCAAGTGAGCTCGGATCAAGCCATGGAGGATGGACAGTCTCCATCTCCCACAGGCAATGGAATGGATGAATCATGGACCATCCATCCGCATGTTTTGGATGGACGGTCCTAATTAATCTATGTAGATTTGTTGATTTAATCCTTCACAACTGTGGGTTTGATCTCGACTGTCTGATCCTTAATTGAACGACCCAGGGGAAAATGTGTAGTGCCACCGGCTGACGCAATAGTCAATTTGACAACTTAAATAACCAATCCCATCGCATCACGTGGAAAGCGTGCGCCGCGTCAGTGGTCCACGTGGTGCCAACTGGATTAGTTAATTAATTAGGGCTATTTAATTATCCCTTAATCAGTGAAACTTCATAAATTCATAATTAAATATAGAAAAATCTAAAAAAAATGCAAACTCAACTTTATTTTAAAGATAATTCAGAGGTGAATTCAATAAAATTATTTCTAAATTGATTTTAAATAGTAAATTTTCCTTAATTAGGGTTTAATTAAAAACTTAATAACATTAATGACTCTCTAATCATTTCATTAATTAATTTCAAACTTCTCAAACATGTTTAGGGGGATGACTTCTGCCTCCCCTAATTTTCTTGGAATTTATTAATGAGTTAATTAGGAAAATCAATTAATGAATCCCTAATCACCCTTTTAATATAATTAAGAGTAATTAAGTATGTGAACAGTAGTTTAATCACTTAATTAAGATAATTAAGCATTATTTAAGTGAAGAGGAGGTTTATGGAATAAGTTTGGGGTATTTTTCCCTAAGTTATTCCCTAAACCCCTTTCTTCCTTAATCTAAACATAATTAAGGATTAA
This sequence comes from Cymbidium sinense, assembly GCA_021442155.1. Classification (NCBI taxonomy): domain Eukaryota; kingdom Viridiplantae; phylum Streptophyta; class Magnoliopsida; order Asparagales; family Orchidaceae; genus Cymbidium; species Cymbidium sinense. The sequence goes on from CM038222.1 coordinate 139,558,650, forward strand.
TCCACTAATGATCAACTTAATTAGCTTAATCAAATTTTTAAAATCAATCTGAACCTAATCAATCTCTTGATGGGTAGATCCTTAGGTGTTCAAAAGCCTAAGGTATATTTAAGGAAATAATTTCCAACTCACATATGTGGGAAGGTTATGAAAGTACTTAATTAAACCCTTTAGCTTAATTAATCAACAAATGTGAACCAATTGCATTAGGCCCCTTTCTTTCCTAGGTGCATTGCTAATTTAAATTCCATGTGGTTGCATATCATATGTTGACTCATAATTGTTTGAATAATTATGTTAAAGTGGTGTAGGTAAGAGGTAATTAATGAATTTAATCTACACCTTAACCTAAATAAAACATAAAATCAATCTAATTGTTCTAAAAATTAAACTAAATTAATTCACACATGGGGGAAATGGGTTAGGACTAGCAAATTCTTTTCACATTTCCTAAATCAATTTCAAAACAAAAATAAAAATCTCTTTAAGAAATGTTGATTCACTTTAAATGATCTCATTTCATACGATTATCTTTAGTAATTAATTAGGGTGAATGAAGTTACATGCTTACATCACTTTATTTCTTTCTAAGCATGCTAAATATTGTATGCCATATGAAATCATGCATTCATATCTTTTGAAAAAATCATAATAAATGAAATATTTCCTTTATGTCAAATTGCATGTTTTAGCTAAAGTAAGAATATGAGTGGCTATTATCACTATTAAATAAAAAATTATTTTTAAAACTTATAAATCTAAGATTATAAATGAAGGTATGCTATTTATAAATACTTATAAGCTTGCATGTTATTATAGCATAAAATGTGTTATGTGATTTTCTTCTCTTTTCTTAACATAAGTTTGTATAGGATTTGCAAAGTGTATAGTTCATTTGAAAAGAATATAACACTTGCTTAAATCCATTCCTATACACTTTTATGTTATGGCTTAGGAAGGATCTTTACCTTGCACATGTAAATTAAACAACCAAAATCAAACAAACAAACATAAACCTTTTGCATGATTCTTCATCCATTTATTTTCTTTTTGTACATGCACATGTATTTAAGAAAAGTGGTATATTAGTCTGGACATCCTGAGGTTAGAGGTTTTAAGTCCCTAAGAAGGTCTTGTACCTTATATCCTTAGTGTAGAAAATAATGGTATCGTACTCACTTATGTCTTTCATACATGTAAATGTGCATTTGATTAATGGATAAAAGAATCCCTCTCTTTTCTACTTAACAAAATCATGCATCATGAAACATCCAAATTTTCCTTAATAATATTTCTTAGCATTCATCATCAAAGTCTGCTAAGGTTTGCATTTTGCATGTATAGATATGCTTAGGATCATTCATATGCATGATACTCATATTGGAAAGAGATAAATGATTGTGTGTTTTGTGATAGTAATTCACCTTAATTAATCTTAAAATATCTTTCTTATTGAATAGGTTTATTTAGAGCAAATCTAAACTTAGGATTAATTAAAACACATAATAAAACATTCACTAAAGAAAAAAATTACTAATGAATCTACCTTAGAAATTACTTAAGGTAGGGAGGAAAGAGAGGTTCTCTTCTCTTTTTCTCTCTTTACAATACTTAGTAATTAAGTGTAGGTTCATTCAAACTAAATCAAATCATCAAATAAAATTAACAAATCAACTAAAACACTTAAATGAAACCACCCTCTAAGTTGAATCCTTCACACTTAAAAAGTTCCAACCTTAAAGCCTAGCTAAGACATGCCACACAAGCCTTAAATGGCACACACATTAGTCTAAGTTGCCATTTCTAGCTCTATATTAGGGCAATGCATGAATTGATGCCTGATTTTGTTTTGTGATGTAATATTTTAATAGGGTGTATGTGCGTAGACTGGAAGATAGGATGATATTAATATAATCATTATCTTCTGCAGGGGATTGTGCTTAAGGGGCATTGTAATAAAAATAATAAATGTTTTTGCTGTGCAGGTTGCTTATACCCCTAAGCATAATTTAAATTAGGATAGGTGGACCTGGTTACCCATGTGTGGAGTGCTAAGTCCAATTTATTCATATACATGCTTGGGATTGTGTGGTGTGTTTAGCTAATCTCTATTTTGCATGTTTAGTTAGATTTTCTTTTACTTTTTCATGTAGTTTTATAATTAAGATTTGGAATGAATGTTATGGGGGATTAGGATGAACATTGGTCATAAGACTAAGTCTTATGCACCATATGAAGCCTTGGAGCAACCACATCCCAACCAACTAAAAGAAGGAAATAAAGAAAGAAGAAAGAAGAAAGAAATGAAGAATAAAGAATGAAGACCCCCCATAACATGAATTCTTTCTAAATTATAATTATTCATTTGTAATCCAGATTATATAAGGGTAGAGCTCGGCTACCCATATTTCTTTTCAGGGTTTGTGCGATAGAGCTCAATCACAAAGGTCTTTTATTCTTTTGTGCTAGCTTTATAAAAAAATTTTGATGTTTGTTTAGCTTGTACACTAAGATGTCATATTTTTTTTAGTTTCTTCCTTGCTTTGATGAATGGTCTGGATGCGATTAGGCTCTTAGGGAAAATAAATTTTCTATCAAATTAATCAACTCAAAATTAAAAATTAATAACTCATAACCTCACATAAAGCCTAGTTTATAAATTAAGATAAAAGATTTAGTAACCTCTTAGCTGGATGTTGTATGTCTCACATCATGCATAAAAAAGCATCTTGCTTCACTCTTGCTTATGGAGGGCTTCCACCTTTGCCAGAGAACTTGACTTGACCTTTGAGACCCATGGTGAAAACACACCTCCTTCTTGCTAATTTTGGCCCATAACTAATTTCTCATGCATTACGCATATGAATCCCATAGCCAGTATCAAATAAATTGTCCAAAAATGAAAATAAAATATAACAAAAAATTGTATTAGATTTAAGTCATTATTCATGCCCTACATGATCTAGTCTCTTAGGGAGTATGTTTAAGGGTTTAGTCTCTTTTTAAATAAATAGCAGCCTAGCTATCTTACAAAAGCATATAATTTGCCTACATTTATTTAAAATCATAGGAGGAGTTAATTGGAAGCCACCCCCAAGCGGTTGTAAGTCCAACAGTCAAGTTGTTTATCCTCTCTTATGGAGCTAAACCATATGCCCATTTTTGCCTTAGATTTAAGTCATGCTTTAGCCCTCGCCAAAGCTCCTTATATTTAGGATCTGAGGTTGTTGTTTCCCTTTGTGGGCTACAAGCACAAATCCTCATCTCTTAGGCATTTCCATAATCTTGTGTTGTGAAATTATAAGCCCTAGATTTCTAATAAAAATTCAACTCAAATAATTAACCCCCTTCAAATTTCAAAAATATAAAGCCTAACCATATGATAGTTTGGGACGCTTGCTAGGTTTCCTAGCATCGTGAGCACCCCTACTTATCTCTATTTGGTTTCGATAATAACTCCCTCTTCTTGATCAATCCCACTTGATCTTCTAAAAATAACCAATTTATTGATAGTCCTATCCTTGAAATCTTTTGAGACAATGATCATTTACCTTAATCGAGAGTATTCTTAAGGAATCTCATTCCTTAAGATTTAATTAACTATGGGGGCTTGTCTCCATAGGGAACTTAATGAACCCGATTTAAAATAAACCCTGCTTTACTTTTTCATGTAAAGTAAAGAAAGAATCTCTTGTACATCCGAAGACCCGTAGTCTTTAGGAGTCCTCATTAGGTGATTAGGTCCATTATAAGATGGTGATTTCTGTCTCTCGAGATAGTACATCATTCTTCAATATCATACTCGATCACCCTAATGAGAACATCTACGGATCTACATGGTGTCTAACAAGTGTAGTATTTTCATCTTCATTTATTTTTCAAAAGATAGATGAAGATAAAAATATTTCACCATAGTCCTAAATAGGCATTAAGGTTATGATTTTTTAAATGTGAAAGAATGTTTAATCATAAGAGGTTAATTTCACTTTAAGTGGTCTAAATGATTTGAAAATTTTTAGTTAGTATTTTCTTTTATTTCATTTGATCTACACTTAGCAACTAAGTGTTATAAAGAGAAGAAAAAGAGAGGATTACTCTCTTTCATCTCTACCTTAATTCACTTCTAAAGTAGGTTAATTTGATTAGTTCTCTTTAGTGAATGGCTTATTACACATTTTAAATTAATCATAAGTTTAGGTTCACTTTAAATAATTATATTCAACTATAAAAAGCATCCTAAGATTAATTTGATTGAATTACTATCACATGACATGTTAAATCATTCCTTTCCATCACATGTAACATGCGTATGATTAAGTCCTAAGTACACCTACACATACAATATGTTTTAGCACACTTGAATGATGAATGTAAGTATGTATATTTAAAGTTTATACTTTCCTATTTGATTGAATTATTTTATCATATTATTTTAAAGCTCTATCTAAATTCTTATATAAAAATATATATGGATGAAATTAAATAGGTACATATCATTGTTAACCAGGGAAGTGAGATAATCAAATGACCACTTTGGGGCTAGCTAAAGTCTCGTATTCCCGAGATGTCCAGACTATATACTATTTGCATTCAAACTATATGTAAATTTGCATACATGAACATAAGAAAGAGAGCTCCAAACCACATGATCAATTAATTCAATCACCTAGCCAATTATGGATGCATGCATCTTTGATAAAATAAAAATGGGGTTCTAATTCCATAATTAAATACACACACACATGTATAAGAGACATAAGCTAGTACATGCCATTGTTAACCAGGGAAGTGAGGTAATCAAATGACCTCCTTGGGGCTACTTAAAGCCTCGTATTCCCAAAATATCCAGACTAAATATTTGCTTTTCTCAAATACATATGGATGTATACATAAATAAGTGAAGGAGAATCATGTAAATGTTGTATTTTTATTTGATTGAAATATTTATGCGTATGGAGTAAAGTCTAATCCAAATTCTAGCATTGAAATACAAAAGAATGAAATCAAATGGAGTACATGTCATTCTTAAACTAAGGAAGTGAGGTAATAAAATGACCTCCTTGGGGCTAGCTAAATCCTCATATTCTCGTGATGTCTAGACTATATACCCATTAACATTCATACTTATATAAATCAATACATGAATAAAAGGAAAGAAATTTCACTTCATACACTTAAGCTATAATCACATCATCTCATATATATTTATAACTAGTATTCATAGCATATGTAATCATTCATTTAGAAGCTTTAAAAAATACATTTGGATTTAATAGTGATAGTAGCCACACATATATTAAATTAAATCAACACATGCAAGCTTGACACAAAGGAAACCATTTGATTTAATTAATTTTGCAAAGGATGAATGCATGAATCAAATGACATACAACATATATTATGATTGGAGAGGAATAACTAAACATAAACACATGATTTCAGTCAATCAAATTAATTCCTAAGGACAATCATATCAAATAAAATTATTTAAAGCAAACCAAAGCTTTTTAATGCCATTTTTAATTTGATGTTTAATTTGATTTAAGGAATATGAGAAGAAGTTTGCTAATCCTAATCCCATCCCATGTTTGTAAGTTAATTTGATTTAATAAGAGATAATTAGGTTGATATTATGGATTAATTAACTTAAGATATGAATTAAATTAATTAATTAACCCTTACCTATGTTACCTTAAAGTAATTAACTAAATAATTATGAGCCAATATGATATGCAAATGAATTGAAAAGTAAATTAGCAATGGTCCTAGGAAATGAAAGGGCCTAATGCAATTGACTCATAATTAATAGTTAATTAAACTTAAGAAACTTAATTAAGTATATTTATGATTTTCCCACACATGTGAGCTAACCATAATTTCCTTAAATATCTTTAGGTTATTGAACTCCTAAAGATCTACTCATGAATAATTAGGTTCATATGTGTTTTAAACTTTGATTAAACTAATTGAGTAATTAATCAATCAATTAATCATTAATTTCTTAGAAAAGTGAAGAAAATTTAGGAAAAAGATTAGGAAAGAAGCCCCAATCCAATTCTCTAAGTCTCTAAACTATTAAATAGTGATAAATGACCCAATTAATTAATTATTATTCATATGATTAATTAACACTTAATTAAGTTAAGAAGATAATTATGGCTTAATCAAATAATTTCCCCAACTAATTAACTAATAAATCCCAAGAAAAATAGAAGAAGCAGAGGTCATCCCCTTAAACAATCTCAAAAAGTTTGAGGTTAATTAGTTAATTAATTAGAAAGTAATTAGGGAAATTAATTTTTTAATTAAACCTTAATTAAACTCTAATTACTATTTAAAATCAATTAAGAATAATTTTAATAGATTCTTCTCTGAAATATCTTTAAAACAAGCCTTTATATGTTTTTTTTTTTAAATTTTTATATGATTTATTATGAATTTATGAAGTTTCAACCTTAAAAATAGATTAATTAGCTTTAATTAAGCCTAATCCCATCGGTGCCACATGACGTGCTGATATGGTGTGCTTTTCATGTGGCACTGTGGGATTGACTATTTAAGTTATCACATCCCGTGGTTGAGTCAGCTGGCAGCAGAACGCACTATTGATCTCCACCGTCCAATCTCAGATCGGACAGTGCAGATCAATCCTGCAGTTAATAACGGCTTGAATCAGATGGATCTAATTTGATATAATCACGGTCATCCGTTTAGATCATACGAAATGTATGACGCATGATCTATTATCTTGCAAACGATAAAATACGGTCATCCGCCATTGATCGTTTGATCCGAGCTCACTCGAATTCAGATTAGCTATAAATGGAACCCACACCATCAAGTGAGGGATATAGGGAGATTCAATGGCTAATATCAGCTCACATGCACATTTTCTTCATCAAGCTCTAACGTATTTTGAGATAGAGGTTGAATTCAATGGAATTATCTCACCAAAGCTAAGACTGGCAGCTCTCATGCTTAAGGAAGCTTTGTCTAGTTGAGATGAAGCCCTATTGAATAGCAATTGAATTGATTCCAAGTGGATTGCTCGAGAGGCCAAGAATTATGCTTTGAACGCTAGGCTCTGATAAAAATCCTTGCTCTGGTGAGTTTAGAACTCAGGGGAAGCTCCAGGTAGCCTCAACGAGGTGCATGGAAGGTGTGCGTAAGAACAATTTGATTTGGTGGTTGAGAAACAAGGGAGTTGGGATCGAAGAGTGAGTGCCCTATTTTAGCTTCACTCGAGAAGGAGGAATCTGAAGTGGGGAGGCCTTGGGAGTGCTCAAGAGCTTACTAGAGAGTTTGAAATCACCTTAGGAAGCATTAGCGAGTTGAATCGATGTGTTTCACGTTCAAATTGAAGGGGTATTTCTCTCAATTAGCTGAGGTGGATGAACGGGATCAATCCCCCATTTTTGGTTGGCCAACAGTCACCAGAGCACCGGAGTTGTCCCCAACAAGTCCACATGGCTCGAGTTGAGTGGAGGAGTGCTTGGGAGGTGGCTTAAGGAGGGATTTGGGCTGATTGCATCTCCCTTGATCATTTGGTTCTCAGTTTGTCAGGGAGGTGAGTTAACTCACCTTCCTTTGATCCAAGGAAAGTCCTAGCCCACTTAGGTTAGGTTAGGTGGCTAGGTCAAACCCCAAAGTGGGGTGCGTGAGGGCTGCCAAGTGATGGGAGAGTAGACTTTGTCAAAAAAAAAAAAAGGGTGGAATCCTAGCCAATGGGTAATAACCTTGGATTGGACTCATTTGGGTTTAGGCTGATTTTGGACTGACCTAGGATGGGTTTTGGTTGGGTTTTATCGGGTTCCAAGGTCCTATGGGTTGGTTTCAAAGGGTTTAGCTCAATTTGACCCTTATTGGTCAAATTGGGTCATATTGGGTTGGGTTGACCAAGTGATCAAATTGGGTCAAACCAAAGCTTGGGTTAGGTTCAAATAATGATTTGAAGTATTTTGGTTTAAGTGGTTTTAATCAATTTGGCCTAGATTTGATTTTGGCTCATTTGGATTCATATAGGTTAAATGGGTCAAGTTGACCAATTTGACCAAATTGGTCAAATTGGCTTGGGTTGGGTGTTGGTTTAAGTTCAATTGGTTAATTGAAAGTGATTGTAGGCTTTGGTTTGAATCAATTTGTATTTAATTTAGATTTTGGCCAATTTGACCCTTTAGGTCAATTTGGGCTAAGTTAGTCAATTGGGTTCAATTGGCCAAATTGGGTTCAATTATTAGTTTGGTCAAGTTTAATAATCAATTTAGAATGAACTTGAACCATTGGTTACAATCAATTTGGGTTGGATCATGATTTGATTCATCTTGACCTTTTAGGCCAATTTGGGTCAACTTTGATCAAATGGCCAATTGGGTTTGGTGTGGCTCAATTGATGGTCAAGTCATGTTCAATCATTGATTTTGAGTTGATGTGAATTAATAGTATCAATTGATTTAGTGTAGGATGAATTTTGGATATTTTGGGTTCCATATGGGCTAAGGGTTGACTTGGTTTGACCCAATTTAAAGTAATTAATCATCCTAGGGTGATCAATGATCATGGTATGAGATTTTGATGGGCTTGGTTCAATCCAATTTGGGTTGGATTAGAACTTGATTCAAATGAGTTCTTTTAGGCCACTTTGGGTCAAGTGGTCCTAAATGGGTCAATTGGCTTGGTTTTGGTTTGATTAAGATTTAGTTGAATTTATATATGAGTTTAGGATTGAAATATAAATCCAACTACAATCAATTTAGGCTAATGATGGGCTTTGGTTCATTTGGAATTTTCAAGTAAAAAAAGGCTAAGTTGGGATTGAATTGAGTTTGTTTCAATTTTGCTTGATGATTGTAGGTTCATTTAAATTTGGAAAGATGATTGAAGGAATGACTGATTCAAGAGAAAATCCATTGATTTTGGCTTGATTTAGGTGGGTTTTGGTTAAGTCCAAGGAATTAGCTTGAAGGGTTTAAATTGGTTTTTGATTTGATTTTGGATTTAGTTTTGGCTATTTGAGTGTATATTTCATTTATATTTATGAATATAAATAAAGATATAAATGACTTATGAGAAAATTACTTGAGTTTGAAGTAATTTGGAGGCAAATTTGACTAAGCTCTTGGAGGTAGGTCAAAAGGGCTTAGAAGAAAATTAATTTAGTTTGATTTGGTTTTGGTATTTAGAATGTGGGTTTCATTTATATTTATAAATATAATTAAATATATAGTTGATTTATAAGAAAATCAATTGATTTTCGGTTGATTTGAATGAGATTTGGCTAAGCTCATAGAGGTAGGTCCATATGGGTTAGCTTGGGATTTGATTGGATTTGGACTTAGTTTGATCTAGATTTGGTTATTTGAATGTATATTTCATTTATATTTGTGAATATAAATGAAGATATGATTAATTCATGAAGAGCTCAATCAAGTTTGGATTGAATTAGGTGGAGATTTGGCTAAGTCCATGGAATTCAATCATAAGGCTTAAGGAGGATTTGGGAGTTTAAATTTTATTTTGGGTTTCAATCATTTGGAATTGAGTTTGGACTTGAATTTGATAAATGATTGAGGGATTGAATTGATCTTGGAGAAAATTAATTTGGATTAATTTAAATTTAGCTAGGGTTAAGCCCTATGATTTTAGCTTAGGCAGAATTTTGATTTTAGATTTGATTATGGGCTTCAATCATTTGATTTAGAATTTAGATTTAGATTTGGTATTTGAATTGAATTTGAGGATTGGCTTGAGGAGGTGAACATAGGTTGGGTTTAGGCCATAGGATGGGCATGTCTCCCTAAGTCCCGAAGGCATAGCCTACCCCTATGGCTAACCCTTCTAAGTCTCTAGGCTTAGGTTAAATATTCACCTAATCACTAGAAGTGTCTTAAGACTAAAGAACTCTTAGTGTATATAAGAGTCCTAGATCTATGATGAGGAGATTGAGAACTCACTCCAAAAGTGAGGTCAATAGAGGCACCTGGAATCAAAAAAATTGCTTAACCAGATGGTTTTAAACTTAACTGAGTGTTATATTTGATAGTGGAAGAGGTTTTTGGGTGGTAGAAAAGTAAATATTAGAGTTTAGGTGTTAGATACGTAATAACTATACTTTTAGGTGTTATGTATGTAAACCCCCCTTATAAATATGAGATGATAATTATATATGATAGAAAGTATTCAATAGAAGATAATGATGGTCTTAATTGAAATGATGACCAAGAAATAAAGGAGAAAATGTTGAGCTAATCTTCATAGAATTCTCCCAAAGAATTAGTTTTAAATTATTTGGATTGAACTCTTTCAATGAAAAAAATGAGTTGAATCAAATAAGAAATGTGATTAAAAAAGTGAAAAAAAAAAAGAATCCTAGCATTTTAGTTTCTTAAATTATATCCCAACTCTTGTTCCCCTGTCATGAGTTCACTTGGGATCTCAACCCCCCTTAAGCAATGATGGAAGTGGGCATGTTATAAGAAGAGCCACAAAGATCTTGGATTTTTTAGATATTGAATGTGTAAGAAACTCTCCATCTTACAATCTTAAATGATGAATTCTACAAAAGATGATAAATTCAAATTGGTCCAATGAATATTTTAGCAAGTACTCCTTGAACTTTCTAATTATGTGATTCTGAGTAAATTTTGAGTTGGTTATAAATATCAAATAATTTTAACTAACTCAACAATCAACATTCATACAAGGACAATCAAAGTCGACATCATAATTTGATTAACCTAATTCAAATGAATTACGATTGTAGGTCAAATCTTCAAAATGTTTCTTTTTATTAAGTCAATAAAAGTTAAAAAAATTTCTACTTGAATGCTTTTAATTATAAGTACAAATTCATCTAGGTTGTTGATTTAACAAATTGCTCAAATTTATTTGCCCTAACTTTTAATTTTTTTATAAGCATATGTTATTTTAGTTATTAAGAAATTAATAAAGCTCGTGATTCAGCTTTTGTTGATAAACAACATATAAGATTATATGAAGAACTTGTCAAGAGAAAATCTTCCTTTGATGCCAAAGGATCATCATTAATAGTAATTATCATCATAAAAAATAAATTAAAGATAAAGAAAGTTTAAAGAGTAGCATCAAGATATGAATTTCCAATTATATAATAATATCCCAATGAAGATAGCTAATACTTATATAATTATAATTGGATAAGTATATAAATTTAAAAATAATTTGGCAATTACTTATCAAGGTTAGAGTCACCGCTCTTCCTAGATAGGTAGATATTAGATTTCTCACTCATGTGTCTTCACCTAGGACCTATGTAATTAAGTTCTTTTATAAGTCAATCTTCAGCAAAGCTTTCATCTCTTAATTATTTCCATCTCAACCTAAGGTGGCATTAATTAAATTGCCTAACCCCACTAAACCTAGTGTTGAACAATTATTTAGCCCATCAACTTAAAAAGGTAAATCGATATGATAATTTTGAAAAGGTAACTTCATAAATAAGTTTATTTATTATAAGTAGAGGGCTCAAATTTATAAAGTTACCATCAAGTATAATAAGTGATATGACCCTAGAAATTATACTTGTCGAAGCATAAATCTTGATGTCGAGAGCAATCTGATTCTGAATCAAGATTAAACGAGATCAAGCACTTATCATCAATCGACTCTTAAACATGGAGTATTTATAGTCAAATCAAGCATCTTGATGAGCTAGATCTAACAAGCCCAAGAACTCATAATTCTGACTTCATTTGAGCATTCAAATGCTTAAAATACATCAAATGATCAAAGGAATCATTTTGAGCCGTCCGATGGAGTGGAGTGGTTTGGATTTTGCATATATTTATAGACTACATCTCCAATCTATAAATAGCCCCTCATTCTTCATATGAGGGAAGACCCAAGCAAGAGAGAGGAGATAGCTCTAAAGCTTGAAAATCCTCCAAGCATAATCGTGCCACCACCGTCCGACCACCCCCGTTGGTGGTCAACCACCGTCGGTTACTGCCACCGCCATCGCCGATCCGCCGTTGATCCCCGCTATTCTCGATCATCTACTACCACCGCAACGCTAACCCGAATGATATTATATGGCTATTTGTTGGCCGGGATTCATTGTTACTCATATACAATCGTAATCCGATCGGGAAAACTTTGTACTCCAAAATAAATACATAGTGGATGATTTTTACTGGGCTAGGCCCCGTGGTTTTTTACCCTATTCCTGGAGTTTTTTCACGTAAAAAATTCTGGAGTTTTCTTGTTCACTCTTTAAATACCTGTGTGTGTGCTAGATTTCACAACAAGGCTAAGGCGTAAACTTTCACTCTACCACAACTAGTTTTCTAGCACGCAATAGTTTGGCACCGTCTGTGAGAAACTGATTCCCATTATTTCATTTTGTATGGCGACCAAGTTTTCCAATAAGTTCAAAACCACCATCGAGGTGGAGCATTTCAAGCTTTTAAAGAGCGCAAGTGAAGAATGCAGATTCATCAAACTTTGTTCCTTCAGATTTTATCGAAAAATGGAGGGAAACTCTTAATCTCAGAAGATCATCCAAATCAATATTCTAGATATCTAATTGATTATCAATTAGAGAAGCAAGTCAGCAATACCAATGAAAAAGACTAAGGTTAAGGAGAACTTTGGCTACAACCACAAACGGATGTTTTGATTCGACCTCTTCCATACAGATTAACTTCATCAAGTAATACTTTGACGAACAACCTCTGAGCGGATTCAATTTGATCTCTTCCATACAGGTTAACGTCATCGAGCAAAGACTCTGACAAACAACCTCGAATAGATCAAAACTTCGCACCTACTCCATGCAGGTTAACGTCATCGAGCAAAGACTCTGACAAACAACCTCGGATAGGTCAAAATCCTCAGCGGATTCAATTCGACCTCTTCCATACAGGTTAATGACATCGAGCAAATACTCTGACAAACAACCTAGGATATGTCAAAAGGTCCTTGGTGGACTTCCCACGACCTCTTCCATACAGGTTAACGTCATCGGGTAACACCCTGACAAACAACCTCGGATAGGTTAAAAATCCTCAGCAGATTCAATTAGACCTCATCCATATAGGTTAACGTCATCGGGTAACACCCTGACAAACAACCTCGGATAGGTCAAAAATTCTCAGCAGATTCAATTCGACCTCCTCCACACATGTTAACGTCATCGGGTAACACTTTGACAAACAACCTAGGATAGGTCAAAAATCATTAGCGGATTCAATTCAACCGCTTCCATACAGGTTAACGTCATTGGGTAACACTCTGACAAATAACCTCGGATAGGTCAAAAATTCTCAGTGGATTCAATTCAACCTCTTCCACAGAGGTTAACGTCATCGAGCATAAACTCTGATAAACAACCTAGGATAGGTCAAAAGGTCCTTGGTGGACTTCCCACGGCCTCTTCCACACAGGTTAATGTCAATGGGTAACACTCTGACAAACAACCTCAGATCAAAATCCTCAGCGGATTCAATTCAACCTCTTCCACATAGGTTAACATCATCGGGTAACATTTTGATAAACAACCTCGGATGGGTCAAAATTCTCAGCAGATTCAATTCAACCTATTCCATACAGGTTAACATCATTGAGTCACACTCTAACAAACAACCTCAGATAGGTCATCACCGCGCCATTATCGCCGCTGACTACTGCCGCCACCGCCGGCCATTATCAGGCATCTCCGATTTGCCAAGACATCATCGCTGATCACCACCGATTATCGCCGCCATCTCCGGTCACCACCATCGTTGCGTTATCTCGCTGATTATCGACGCTAATTTCCACTATCGACTACTATCGCTGTTACGCTACCACTTGCTGGCCGCGACCATCATCGCTGACATCGCCGGCTACCGCCAGACCATCTCCGCCATCTACTTGTAACCACCATTATCATCCATTCATTCCACGATGCTGGTTGCTGCGACTACTATCGCTGGCCAGTCTGATTAATTTATTGGCCGCTAACCACCTTCGTGGCACCATCGGCAGTCATCACTATCGCCGGTCCGCTGCTGACATGCTGATCCGCCGCTTACCATCTCACGCATCATCATGGCTATCTCGCTGATTACGAGCATCTCCGCTGCCGACTATCGCCATATCGGTGGTCCGAAAGGCTTGACGCTTCTTCGATGGAAAACCAGAGCCTCGCCGTATGAACTACGGGCTTTGATCACCTTCGAACGACCTCCTCTTAAGAAAAAGAGAAACACTCAAGCATATGAGGAGTGTGCCTTCTTCCTTAGCCCTAGGGGGTTTTTATAGACCCACTATAGGGACAAAAAGATAAAAAATCAAAGAAAACCCACTCAGAACCGTTCAAAACGGGTGAAAACGGGCCAAAACAGTAAAAGAACGCGACGCCCATGGGCACTCAGCCACGCTAGCCGCCACACCCGCCAAGCCCGTCACACACTATTCCACCGTTCACTAACTAAACCCCCCACTACACCCGTAACCATAACGCCCAAATCAGAATCAAGGCTTCAAGAGACTAACCTGTTTCGCCCTGGCTCCAGCCTCATACCGCCAAGCGTCCATTCCATGACCACGATTCAGGTTCGAGCCACTCAAATCAAAGAACCAAGGTGTGACCCGCTATGACCCGCCAACCTGCCGTTCATCGCACCTCCTTCCTTAGCCCGTTCAGCCTTCAAACTGACAATGCTAAGTAGTAAATGTCGGATGAGTCCATAACCTCAAAACTCAGTGCTCAACGTATCAGATAGACCGCCCTCGCACTCCGTGATCATAATCTTCTACTCACATGAAGATATGTTCTCTCAAAATGTATAGTTAATGGACCTGCAAATTTCATTGAAGAATTTATTATTTTCAAGTATTTGACATATATATATGACCTAGAAAATTCTACTAGTTGAAGCACGAATCTTGATGTCGAGAGCAATCTGATTCCGAATCTAGATTAAATGAGATCAAACACTTATTATCAATCGACTCTTAAACATGAAGTATTTATTGTCAAATCGAGTGTCTTGACTAACCGGATCTAATAAGTCTAAGATCTCATAATTCCGATTTCATTTGATCATTCAAATGCTTAAAATACATCAAATGATCAAAGGAATCATTTTGAGTCGTTCGATGGAGTGGAGTGGTTCAGATTTTTCATGTATTTATAGAGACGCCACTCCTCCAATCTATAAATAGACTCTCATTCTTCATATGAGAGGAGGCCCAAACAAGAGAGAGGAGAGAGCTCTAAAGCTTGAAGATCCTCCAAACATAATCGTGTCACCACTCGATGGTCGCCGACCACCCCCGTTGGTGGTCAACCACCGCCACCGCCGTGCCGCCCGCCACCGATCCTTGCTCGCCGTTGATCCCCGCCGTTCTCCATCATCCTACCACCGCAATTACAACTCGAACGGACTATATGGTGTTGTTGTCTTATTCAGGATTCTCATTGCTCTTCTCATATACAATCATGTAATCCCGTATCAGGAAAACTTGTACTCCAAAATAAATACATAGTGGATGGTTTTTACTGGACTAGGCCCCGTAGTTTTTTTACCCTATTCCTGGGGTTTTTTTTATGTAAAAAATTCTAGAGTTTTCTTGTTTACTCTTTAAATACCTATCTGTGTGTTGGATTTCACAATAAAGCTAAGGCGTAAACTTTTACTCTACCACAATTGGTTTTCTAGCACTCAACAATAAGAATGACAAAAGTGTGGAGTTTAATGAAATTAATGAGGCTATTTTCAGGCAAAACTGAAAAACGACTCATAATAATTTTTAATAAAAATGATTTTAAAAAATAAAAATTGAAATCAGACCTATTCAACTTATAATGAGCCTGAGGCGACATGGTCACTACTTGTAGGGCTATTAATGAGCAGATTTCGGGATGATTTAAGGTCGGCTTGAGATTAGTTTAAAAATTTTTTGAGGGGCTTGAGATTAGCTCGTGGATCGAATTATTCGATTTCGAGCTAGCTCAGCTCATTTTCTAATCAACTCCGAGCTAGCTCGGATTGAACTTTTTGGTTTTCATTTAGCTCAAATCAAATGGAGTTGGCTCATTTTGATTGAGCCAATTCAAATTTAATAAAAATAATTATTAAAAAAATTTAAAAATTCAAATTTAGTTCATGAAATAAAAAAAATATGATTTTCAAAGAATTAATGTTCATACTTATAACTATGTTATATTATTTTAAAAGATTATAGATTACAACTCAATACACTTAATTTTAAAAATAATTTTATTATTACAAACATACAAGTATTATACATAATTTTAAAATTTTTAATTTTAAATAAATTAGATCCAATCTCGAGCTAGTTCTATCCGATCTGTGGTCAGCTCAATATCAACTCGAAAAAAAGTTTGATCCAAATCCTTGGCTTATAGCTCGGCTCAATATATTGGATTTGATCTTGTTCTGACCCAAATTTCAATTGATTTTAGGGCGATTTTTAAATTTTGAGCTAAATTAACAACCTTAACCACATGATAGCTATTGCTTGACAAAACTGCCCTCCAAAGAGATAACTTAATTGTTTTAAAAATCAATTTTGTTTCATGCCAGGTAGATCTACTATGGATGATATACATTTGTTAAGAGGTTTGATGGAGAAGCATAGAAAAGTAAGAAGGATCTACATATGATATTTATTGATTTAGAGAAAGCTTATGATAAAGTCTCAAGAGATGTTCTTTGGAGAGTTCTAGAATATAAAGGAGTTAATATTGGTTATATTCAAGTCATTAAGGATATGTATACTATAGCTGTTACTTGTGTCCAAACACCAGGAGGATTGACAAAATATTTTTCTATTTCAGTTGGATTACATCAAGGATCAACATTAAGCCCTTATCTTTTTACTTTAGTTATGGATGTTCTTACGAGGCATTTACAAGAAGATGTACCTTGGTGTATGCTTTTGCGATGACATTCTTCTTGTTGATAAGACTAGAGAGAGAGTCCAACAGAAACTTGACTTATGGAGGTCAACTTTAGAGTCTAAAGGTTTTCATTTAAGTAGATCTAAAACTGAATATATGGAGTGTAATTTTAGTTGTAGAACTTTTAGTGATAGTGTTGTGACTTTAGGTGATCAAGTCAATAATAAGAGTGAGCGATTCAGATATTTGGCTCTATTGTTCAAAATGATGGTGAAATAGATGGAGATGTTATTAGTAGAATTCAAGTTGGATGGTTGAAGTGGAGGAATGCATCTGGCCTATTATGTGATAGAAAAGTTTCACTTAAACTTAAGGGAAAATTTTATAAGATGGTGGTAAGATCTGCAATGACTTATTTTTGCAGAATGTTGACCAATAAAAGAGAAGCATAGGACTAAGTTAAGTGTTACAGAGATGAGGATGCTCAGGTGGATGAGTGGCTTTACTCTTAGAGATAGAATGCAAAATGAGTATGTTCGGAAAAAAGTTGGAGTAGCTCCAATGTTAGATAAGATTAGGGAGAGTCGCCTTAGATGGTTTGGCCACATAAAGCGTCGACCGTCCGATGACTCGATTAGGAGAGTAGATGTATTAGATTTGCCTTATGTTAAGAAAGGTAGAGGTAGACCTAAAAAGACTTGGTTAAGATGTATAAAAAATGATCTTAGTATACTTGAATTAAATGAGAATTTGACACATAATAGGACACAATGGAGACGAAGGATTCATGTAGCCGACCACACCTAGTGGGATTAAGGCTTATTGTTGTTGTTGTTGTTGTAGAGCAATTACATACATGCCACATAATTCTTATATATTTATATATTTAAAATCTAAAATTTGATATTTATATAAATGATATTTAAATTTTTAATATCATATTAAAAATATTATTATTATTATCTCTTAAATCGTAAAGACATCTTTTAATGTGCAGGCAAAGTGTAACAAAAATGTAAATATCAAATTTTAAATATTAGATATGTAAATATTTAAAAATTATATGATATGTATATAAATCATTATATTTTTTATTGTGCCCAAATTTATGAGTTCTACTCACATAAAATGCATGGCATGATTTTTTATTTTTTTTTAATGTGACTAAAAGCAAGACTTTAATCATAACTTTGAATCTTAAAAATTTATTTTTTAACTTCAATCATAAGCCATGCTTGTTAGACGAAGTGTAATTATAACTCTCAAGTTTTCGAAAGTGATTTTAAAAATATACTTGATAAATAATTTTAATTTTATTATAAAAAATTTTAGCTTTTAAAAAATTAAAAATTGCATATTTAATTCTAGAATATATTGTACACGAAAAATATAAATAACTTTAAATATGTTCTGTAATATATGTTAATAAATTTAATTATTATTAATATTATTTAAAATATTTAATCCTAAAATGGAGCTTTATATGTAAATTTTGTGACTAGATAACACCCATCGGGCCAACCTCAAGCAACTTCCTAGCGTTTTTTTATCTTGTTATTAAAAATCAAATTTTAAAAATTAAATTTGTTAATTTTAATCTAAATACGTTGATCACATTAAAGTTCTAAGTTAATGAATATTATTCAAGAACGTAAACAGTTTTAGGCAGTGGTGAAGTTTGGATTTTAAGAAAGAAAGAGTGAAAGAATTTATCCCAATTTTGCAGAGGGAGGAGAGGAGCTTTCATGATAAACATACGTGAAAAATAATTTAGAATAATTTTAAAAAATTATATATAATTATATAAATCATTTCAATTTAAAAAAAATGATTGCCATCAATCATTTCTTAACTTTGGGTGCCTTTGAGCAATTGCAATTATTTAAAAAATAATGATGAAGGTACTACTGAAAAAATTATTGTCTAAAAATTACGTTGAGTATTATATATTTTTTATTTTAAAAAAAATCAGATCATATCTTTCTAGCATCTATCACGCCGTTAAATTAAATTGAAAAACATAGATTTCTATTCGCAAATTCCTCATATAGAGATTATTACATGCAGAATCCGGATATAGCTCTACATCCTGACTCTAATAAAATAATGTCATGTAATCGACTAATATATAAATATTATGTATTGATTATAAAATATTATATATTGATATAATATTGACTATACGTAATACATAATATTTATATAACATCACTTTAAAGTCAACAAACAATATTTATATATTAACTGAATGCCATATAACGTTAAGCTATTAAAATCCAAATATAGAAGCTACGTTCAAATTTCACACATAATAATTTTTTTTTTTTCCAAAATGAGATTAAAATATAATTTTCGAATGATACTTTGATGCATATTTAGAAGGCATCCCATACAACGTATACAACGTATAGATGAGAATTGGAGACAATAAAGTCTCTTTATTCTCCGGCTGGACCAATCTTATTCAAAATTGACTAAATCAGTGATCCCTGACACAATAACATGGCTCCATGTTCCCCAACCAACCTTTTCTCTTTTTTTATCTGCCTTTTGTTGGGCATCCGAGGAACAGTAAGATATTCCCCCGTCATCTTTTTAACTGAAAAAATCCGCCCACTTTCATTTATTTTCTAATGGTTGTGATTTGATCACTCATCTGATATTGAATCGATGAGAAATGCTTAAGCTGGTCTGGCAGTCAACTTGCACTGCAGGTTTACTAATTAGTGGTCCTGTTAAGGGTTTTTGCAGTGGATTAATTAAGTAAATTATAAGCAATTATGACTCTCATCATTCTTAAATTTAAGATTCTTTATAATTTCTTCAATAATTATAATTTATTATAAGTTTTTTTCTCCTCTGAATTTAAAAAATATATATTTTCATATTCTCTCATTTAAAATATAGTTATATCACTGATTGCACTGTCATGTCTCTAAATAATTCTTGTTAAAGACGGTGGTTTGAAATAGATGGCTGACAGTATAGCTGTTATAGCGACCTTCTAATATTAATTTATTATAAAGTTTCTTAGTAGAATAGTGGTATTATTAAATAAATACGAAGAAGAATGATTACAGAGAAGAGAATACAATAGAATTCTACTCGAAATTTCTCTCTCTCTCTCTCTCTCTCTCTCCTTTTTATGAATCTTCGAGAATTAAGTTCGTCCACGCAAAAGAAAAAAAAAAAAATTTGAATTTGATAGTCAAATTTTAGATTAGGCTTAATCCTAATCTTAATTAGCAGTTTAGACATAAAAAAATTTTATTTAATAAAATAGACCTAGTCATCCGTACGACGGACGACTGGTGCCTACGTGGACGCCACGTCGGAGCCAGTCGTCCGTCAAACGGACGACTGGCGCGGTTTATTTTATTTTTTAAAAAAATGTGGAGTAGTTCTCGTATTTTGCGCGTATCGGAGTCATACGGTGTCGGAATTAAGCGAAATTTATATCGTTAGAATCGTAACAAAATTCTCTACAAGTTTTATGTTGGTCAAAATTTACGATTGCTACCTGATACACAGCAGATTTTGAAAATTCTCGCGGAAACTGCAGCGCGGAGCTGAAAGTTCGAATCAACAATCATATTTTACGCCTATCGAAGTCATACGGTATCGGAATTAAGCAAACTTTATATCGTTAGAATCGTAACAAAATTTTCTACAAGTTTTATGTTGGTCAAAATTTACGACACGACTGATATACGCAGATTTTGCAAATGCCGCGAAAAGCTGAGTGAAAGTTCAAGAAGAATCATATTTTGCACCTATCGGAGTCATACGGTATCAGAATTGAGCGAATTTTATATCTTCAGAATCATAACTAAATTATATACAACTTTTATGTTCTTTGAAATTTATGATTGTGGCTCGATGAGCGATTTTACAAGCTAAAACCGTATGGAGCTGAAAGTACTGGGCGAGTAGTATTTTGCGCGGTATTAGGGTCACCTGTCGAATTGAGCAAAATTTATATCGTTGGAATCATAACAAAATTGTCTACAACTTTTATGTTGGTTGAAATTTATTATTATTCGACGCGAGATTTTGCAAATGTGCTGAACGACGGCTGAAAAAAATTTGAGCGAATCTTATTTGTTTAAAGTGTATTACAAGCGAAACCCTAACGATGATATACCACAGACATCTTGTGTAAGAGTATTTCTAATCTGAAAAAAGTGTATTATAAGCTGCTCCTGCACCACCACTTTCTTCTCAATTTGGCTACAATCAACCCCTATATCACAATCATCTCAAAAAAAATTTGATAACAATAGAACTCATCAAGATCAAATTTGAATCATAATACCCCCACTCAAAACTTTTTTTCCTCTAAATCAAAAATAAGTACACATACAACAAAATGTAATCCCAGTATGTGAAAATAATAGTACGACATTATCTCCAACGATATGAGCGCGATCGCATCACTACTGTATAATGGTGGTCGCCGTGGCCGATCTCGAAGATGATGCTCTAGCTGTTAGTCCTCCTGTTCAGCCTGCTCGGATGGTTGTTGCGGGTAACCGAGGTGTGTAGCACTAGGTACATCGACTAAAGACTGTGTCGGAAGCGAGAAACCATGATACAGTCTATACGGGGGTGTCATATGTAATGAGGGAGGCCCATATGTAGGAGGAACTGGTTGCTGCCAAGGGTGCATCTGTGACCACATAGCTTCCTGGTACGAATACTGTGGTGGCTGTGTGAATGTATATGTAGATGGTCCGACCACTGGTGGAGATGATGGACCAATATCCATTACCGGCTCATCCGGCTGCACTGACAATGAAGTACCTGGAATGCTAGTGTCCCCGTACCGGCTATCAGAAATATACATGTTGTGCTGCAAGTCCCTGCACAACCCCTCATACTCATTGATTGATTGTTGAACCTCTGTGTCCTCCACCCTCCCGAAATAGCGTCGAAATATGTCCTCGGTATTCAATATGTGCTCACGCTGCGTTAACAAAACTCGAATTATGATGGAATTAGTAAAAAAATTTATTATTACAGTTGGAGAAATGCTGGCTTACCATGAGTCGATCTTCAAGAGCTCGGGGATAATAAGTGTCTTGGGGTATTGTAGGTGCCTTTAGCATATATAGTGTAGCTCAAGACTGATACCATCGCATGTATCGATTAATGGCTGCACCCCCCACCTGTTGGGTAGAGTCTACCACCACAACTAAATCTGTCGCTCTCCCACCGCCAATAATATATGTCGGTGGTAATCGACCCCACGCCGGCTTTCCTCGACCATCCACTGCACGAACGAAGAATCCAACAGCAACGCCGTAGGTGGAAGGTCGAAGCTGAGCACCGACAGGTGTGCCACTCAACTCATTTCCAACTGATCAAGGGTACTCTAGCCAGCCATATGTCATCCCTATGTAAGCATATATCTGCGACACGTGTACAAATTTGAACTCCATATGGCTCCCAGATCACCTGTGTTGTTTGAAATGATTATTAGCTATGCTATCTACATACAAAAATGGGCCCAAAAAATACACTTACAAAAAAAATATACCGACTGCAAGAGCCATCTAGCTCGTCTCTGTAAACTCTATTATGGGCTGGCATCACCTCTCGAACAAACCCTTCATTCCAGCAATAACTCACACTCAACCCATCTATGTCTGTCGGGTATGGAATATGTAATGTTGGTCTACCGACATGAACATGCTCCCATACCCATACCTGCAATAACTATAAGCAACCAGCCATATTCGTCCATTGCGGCTTCGT
This sequence comes from Cymbidium sinense, assembly GCA_021442155.1. Taxonomy (NCBI): domain Eukaryota; kingdom Viridiplantae; phylum Streptophyta; class Magnoliopsida; order Asparagales; family Orchidaceae; genus Cymbidium; species Cymbidium sinense. The sequence continues at coordinate 139,581,292 of CM038222.1, forward strand.
TGCCTCATGGAGCTCCATGTATAAATGAGCAAGCACAGCTGCTCCTATTAAGAACTCCTTGAATGTGTCAAGATCCTCCAGTAGGGGCAGATACTGCAGATGAATCTCCGAACACGACGTATTTGACATAAGGAAATAGCCAATAGCAAAAAGTATGTAAGCTCTGACATGCATGCTAAACTGAAGCTCTGGTAGATCTAAGTAAGAATCCTTATAATACATCCGGTCGACCGTAGTGGCAAAGCAGGCGCGGCGCTTGCCCAATTTCAACTCGATGTGATAGGATCGGATCGTGAGTGATGTGCGGGAGAGAACATAGAGTCGTCGGTTCGTTGTCGATGTTCCGAAGTCGGCGTTTCATGAACATAGCGACTATGTTATAATATATTGGAGACCGTCTGAATTGGCAAGCCACGCGTGCCCTCTTAAGTTAATCGTTGAAGTATTCAAGATTTGTGGTCATGTGCCATATGCACCCATCATCATGGGTAAGAGACCATGATGTACATCCTCGATCTGAGCCAATCAGTCTCATGTCTGATGTTCTTAATATCAGTTATATACCTTTTAAAAATACGTATATCATCAGTATTACTTGCTACATATATTTTTTGGCATATAAACTCAACGTCTCCAACTCCAATTTGTCTAATTATTTTTTTAAAGTTCTCCATCAGATGTCTCAAGTAAAATCGATGTGCAGACCATGGTAATATCTCTCTGCAGCCCCGTACTAACCACGCGTGCCTGTTAGAAATGATGCACAGATCACCTCTAGTACAGATAAATGGAATTAAGCCTTGGAGTGTCCGTAGAAACCAACACCATGACTCAATACTTTCTGATTCTACTACTGCGAAGGCTAGTAGAAATAAACTGTTATTGGCATCAATTCCAACTAGAGTGAGTAAAGTCCCCCTGTACTTACCTTGGAGGAAAGTCTCATCCAAGCATAGAACTGGACGACAGTATTGCCAACCAGTAATTGAAGACTCGAAGGACCAAAATAATTGTTGAAATCTATATGACTCTGACGACTGCACTCTGTAGACCGATCCTGGCATTGCTCAGCATATAACAGACATGAATCTGTCCAACGATCGATAAGATTCCTCCCAACTACCGAAAATAACCTTTAGTGCCTTACGACTCGTATCCCAAGCTTTTATGTAGGACACTTGTATGTTAAGTTTTGACTCAATACGGCCTATAATTTCTCTGAGTTTTAAATTCAGTTGACACCTAATTGCAGGTTGAATGAAATAATTGATAAACAGTGTTGTACATTGTCTATGTTCGACACTGAGGACTGAATGACTACATGTATGTCGTGCGCCTACATTGTCAATTCTCCATGCACCCCCAATCTCTTACTTGAACTTGCATGTAAGCGCCACATGCAAGGCGTAGCTTGGTTCGCATGTTGAGTGCACAATACAGTGAAACTGGATTTGTTTGAAGCGTAGATCATGTAGTCGACATTGTTAATGATAGACCAACCCTGAACAACAAACAACAACTGCTTCTTATCAAGAAAGCACATACCTTCTAGCAGTTCATCTAGAATGCAACTTTCAAGTTCAAAAGTTGACTCATCTGAAGGCCCATTAAATATTAGCTCTTCATCCCATCCTCTAGCTATTTGAGCATGATGCATATACTCATTGTTAAACAGTAAGTGCTCCTCTGTTTGGCTTGTTCTAACTGAGTAGTCCTTAATAAGCTCTCTCACCCTATTAGATGGATATTTGCATCACTATCATCCCCCTCATCATCATCGGTACTTGTTGCATAAGTCATAGTTTTGTACTCATCACCTACATTACCTTTAGCATCACCCGCAAAACTAGAACTTGTCCCAGCTACATTAGTAGCTACGGCCGCACTGAGTTTTCTGGCGAGCGCTTGCAAATCAAGTGTGATGAATTCAATACTGATTGAAGCTATGTGATGCTCCTCATTACTAGTAACATCGCTTCCCTCACAATGTAATTCTTGAACTTCAACATAAATTACTACAGGCTGCACGAAAGCTACGTTGAGTACAGATTCACACACTTCGTTGTCAATAATATGAGTAGCGATAATTCCAGTCCCAATAGGAAAACAACCTACAAGATTAACACATGACTTTGCATGATCTAACTTCAATGATCTCATGATTCACTTTTGTAACCCCAGCAGGTTAATCCTTCATGGGATTTGAATTGGTCGCTTTTTTCCACCAATGTAGGTCAGAAAGAAATTATCAACAACATTCAGTTTGACATCATAATAAAGAACTATGCAGACAGTTTCTGAACTCATATTCAACTAACAACAATTCTAACCAGCAAGAATCTTTCCTCTCCCCTGGTCACAGAAGAAAAACATTTCAAGATATAATATAATTGCGCATTTCAGTTGGAGATATTTCGCAAACTCATAAATGACGAAGGGAGAGTAGATTCTAATCGTAGCTTTCATAAAGATGAATAATATCGTACAACGGAATTGCATCTAAACTACTAAGAAGAATTGCATCTCATTAATCCATAGCCAGATGAATGAACACTTGCAAATAATAAACAAATAATTTCATAGCTACATGAATGTTTTTAGCCCCATGTGAAGCTCATGAGTTTATAATTGGCTTTCGCACACCTTCTCATTTACTAAAATAAGTGACATATTTATATCCTTAAAAAATGCCTAAACACTACAAAAGGAAATAAACAAATAGCTCCAATAAACATGTGTAAGTATCTACATTGATACACCACCTAGACCTACAATTAACCATTCAACATACCTAAATTAAAAAAAGAAAAGAAAAAAAATTCAAAATAAGCATCCAGTAGTTAATCATCCAAGATGAAGTGTCATAAAACATAAAAGCAATTCATACAACACAAATATCTGGCAAATCTAGCTAAAAAACACAAGGAAATAAGCAAATCATACAACACAAAATAAGATCTATCACAAATTAAGCATTTAGGAAAAAAAATTACCTTAATCAAAGACACAACGAAGAAATAACCCGCCGGGCTGGCACACTCCTGTTGGCGCGTGCTTGAAAAATCCGGCTGGAACTGAGGAGCCGACGATTGAGGAAAGACAGCAAATCGTGATCTCGACCACGATTTGTTTGTTTGCGAAATAGGACGGTGACGAAGCTCTCCCTAGCGGGCGACCTCCCATTGGCGACCTGCGCGACGGCCCTACGGTGGAACGGAGGAGCGATGGAATGGGAGGAAAGGAAAGCAGATCCGCAATCTCGGCTCACGGGTTTTTTGCAAATAGAACGACGTCGCTTAACGACGACGGCACCTACGCGGACGCCAATCAGCCATTCGTCAGACGACGACAGGCCTATTTTATTAAATAAAATTTTTTCATGCCTAAACTGCTAATTAAGATTAGGATTAAGCCTAATCTAAAAATTTTGCCAATTTTATATATATAACATATTTTTGTATTTATATAAATAAATCTAAATTTTTATTATTACATAAAAAATAGTATTATTAATAATTTTTTTAAAGTAAAATGCATCTTTTTATGATTAGAAAAATATGTGATATTTATAAATATCAAAATTTAAATATATTAGATATATAAATGCATAAAATTATGTGTATGTATATAAATATTTTATATTTTTATTATCCACACGTGAAACTACCTAGTATTTACATAATGAATTTTATGTGTTGAAGGGCTTCCATTTTCTCGATTTAATTAGAAATTGAGCGTCAGCATTAATACACGCATGCATATTATAATTAAATTCACTAAGAGGCTATTAATATTTAATTTGCTGAAAAAGAATGTAATATAAAGATAATATAATAAAATAAATAAATGTAGTGTATTTAAAATAAATATAATTAAGTGAATTATTACCTTATAAATATAATTAAGTGAATTATTTAATCCGAAGATTGCCTTTTAACTTAGTAAAAGTTTCAGCTAATGCTAAATATTTGGTGGGATGATGGAGACTCATAGCAAATTATTTAGCATTCATAAGATTTTATTTCCCTTTTTTGCTTTTATATAAAGTGGAGATCCTCATAGGAAAAAGGTAAAAAACAATAGCCTTTTTCAATGATTTAGAAGAATAGAATTATTGAGCACTAATCTTTGTTAAATTTACCATTATTTAAAGATGGCACAAAGGGGGAGCCAATCAAGTAAGTTATCAACAAGACAAACCATTAATAATAATAATAATAATAATAATAATAATAATAATAATAATAATAATAATAATAAATTCATATTAAAAAAATTATATGGCTCAATACGGATTTGACCGAAGGCCAAAACAACATTGGAGATAAGATTCAATTAAATTTTATTTTAATGAGAATTTCTTAAAGAATGAAATATTACTTCTCAAAAAGTTCAAAAAAAAAAAGTCTTTCATCATCAATAAAATTAATGTTAAAATCTTTATGTTTGTTAAATATATTATATATAAATATGCGGATAAAATTGCATATGCTTATAAAGATACAAACGCCTGCTTTTTTCTATTTTAGATGACAAAGCATTTATACTTAGAAATTTAAAAAGTATATTTTACCATCTTTAGAATATATAATTTATATAATTATGCTTTTTATGCAATGTAACTTACATTTTGCTATAATATTTTTGAAATTACATAATTAAATATACATTTATTTACTAAAATAACAAAATTCAAGATCATACCATTGACTTGAGTTTTAGTGGTTTAAATAGTTTCAACATAAGTCTAAGAATTTTAGTTGCCCTTCGTTGAGTCACCAAAAAATTTAGGATGGAATTTAAAATTTCTCCTTAAAGTAGTATAATATTAATAAAATTTCTATTAAAATTAGGGCATTTACATACATACCACATGATTCTTATATATCTATATATCATCCATCTTCTTGTTCAGATGAATCTACAATGCACGATGATAATACAGAAAAGTAAAGAATAGAGAAAGCAGAGTTAATGAGAATCGAAGGATAAAGCAGAAAACCAAAGAGAATAAAGCATAGCTAAAAATATATTCAGTCTACTCTGAGATACAGTAATGAATGTATATATAGAAGAAGTTAGTTATCATCTAATGGTTAGGATTAATCTGTTATGATCAAGTGGTAGTGTCTGAGATAAGAACAGAGGTATGACTGAGCTCTTATATCAACAGCGTATCAGATTTCTTGCATATCAGATTGCTTATCATCCCCCCTCAAGCTGATGACACTGGAGGTGACAGTTAGCTTGTGTCGAATTTCATGAAATCTAGAAACTGAAAGACGTTTTGTAAATATATCTGCTGGCTGATCTGTGGAGGGAATATGATATACTGAAATTATTTTATTTTGGACACATTCTCGAATGAAATAAAAATCTATTTCAATATGTTTTGTTCGAGCATGAAAAATAGGATTAGTCGCCAAAGAGAGTGCAGGAGTGTTGTCACAATATAAGTGTGATGGAGAAGATGTTGGTAAGCCAAATTCTTGAGCGAGACGGCGTAACCAAATAAGATCTGTAGCAGTAGAAGCCAAAGCGTGGAATTCTGCCTCTGTGGAAGACCGAGCAACAGTTGGTTGTTTCTTCACTTGCCAGGAAACCAAAGTATGACCAAGGAAAACACAATACCTAGTTGTAGAACGCCTATCTATTAGATCGCTAGCCCAATCAACATCATAAAATGCTGTTAAAATCAATGGTCCATGCAATATTGGTAAGCCATATGAGAGAGTGCCTTTGATATACCGTAAAATGCGTTTGAGAAGTTGAAAATGATGAATAGTAGGACTATGCATATATTGAGATAATTTATTAAGAGAAAAGGCTATGTCAGGTCGCGTGATAGTGAGGTATTGTAAGGATCCAATAAGTTGATGAAATAGGCGTGAATATGTAAAAGATAATGTTGTAGTAGTGTTTAACTGATATTTTGGTGGAGATGGATTTGCCACTGGTTTGGATTGAAGCATTCCATCTTTCTGTAAAATAGTTGTGGCATATTTTGCTTGATGGAGAAATATGCCTGATGCAGAATGGCAGGCTTCGATGCCAAGAAAATAGTGAAGTCTGCCCAGATTCTGGAGTTGAAACTGATTGTGTAAGTTAGTAATGAGTTTTTATATTGCAGTGTCATTGTTTCCAGTGATAAGTATGCCATCAACATATAGTAAAATGTAAATTTGCTGTCCAGATTTTTAACAAAAAAATAGAGAAGGATCGACTGAACTAAACTGAAAACCCAGTTGCTGTAAATGAGAAGTGAATGTGGAAAACCATTGTCTTGATGATTGTTTAAGCCCATAGATGGACTTTTTGAGTAAACAAACATGATTAGGATAAGTTGTATCTCCAAAACCTGGTGGTTGTGAGATGTAGACCGTGTCATCCAATGTGCCATGTAAGAATGCATTAAAAATGTCAAGTTGTAGTATGTTCCATTGAAAAGAAGTTGCAATAGTAATAAACATGTTAATTGTAGGGAGTTTTGCCACAGGACTGAAAGTGTCAAAGTAATTTAAGCCATATTCCTGTTTATAACCTTGAGCTACAAGCCATGCCTTATGTCGAGCAATAGTACCATTAGCATTGTATTTTGTTTTATAAAGCCATTTGCAGCCTAGAATTATTTGAGAGGCTAGTCTAGGAACAAGTATCCAGGTTTGTTGGGCTAGAAGGGAATCAAATTCAATATTCATAGTTGTTCTCCATTCAGAGTATTTTGTTGCTTCTTTATAAGATGTGGGATCTTTCGGTTGTATAGAAGAGAGCATGCTGGTGATGTGTTTTAGCTTCAGAGTCCCTGTTTGGAGGCAAGTGACCATAGGATGTGTGCGGTGGATTTGTTTGGATATCAAAGGTTTAGGGGAGGGTATGTTAGAGGACATGGGGTGAGTGGGAGAATAATAAGAAGAAGGATTTGAAGTTACAGAAGGGGAAACAGGACGAGATTGTTTAGGAAGGGGGAGAGAGGAGGATTGCATGTTGTTTGTTGTTGTAATAGGAACAAGTAGAGAAGGAGGGATATAGAATGGTTGTGACTAAGAGTAAGTTGGAGAGGATGAGGTAGTGTATTGAAAAGTCTGTTCATGAAAAAGAACATGTATAGAGATGTGAATGATTTTGGTTTGTAGATTGTAACATTTGTATGCTTTAAGATTGTTGGAGTAACCTAAGAAAATGCATGGAGAAGCTTTGGGTTGGAGTTTGTGACATGAGAAACTGGGTATGAGAGGATAGCATAAGCATCCAAAAGCATGAAGGTGTTTGTATTGTGGGTTTTTATGTAATAGTTGTTGGTAAGGAGATTTATGCTGAGTAATTTGAGGAAGGAAGGCGGTTGATAAGGCATACATATGTATGAAGTGCATGAATCCAAAATTGATATGGAAGTTGTGCTTGTAATAAAAGAGTGCGAACTGTCTCGATAAGATGACGATGTTTTCGCTTCACAATTCTGTTTTGTTGGGAAGTATATGGAGCACTGAATTGATGAATGATCCTAGATTTTTGTAGATGTTGTTTGAAATTAGTGGAGAGATATTCTCCTCCTACATCAGAACGGAGAATTTTTATGGGCTTATTAAAAGATCGTTTAACATATGTTTGAAAGTTGAGAAAATGGGAAAACACTTTAGATTTTTGTCTCATAGGGTATACCCAAATAAAACGAGAGAAATCATCAACAAAAAGAAGATAATATTGATATCCATCAATAGATAAAATTGGGGAAGGTCCCCATACATCACTATGTATTAAATCTAATGGCATACAAGTTTTTGAACTAGAAATAGGAAAAGGTAATCTATGAGCTTTGGCAGTAGCACATGAAGGACAATGATAATCATTTGTTGGCAGATGAAGCCGAAATTGAATTGTTTGGGACGGGTGGCCCAACCGATGATGCCAAAGAACAGAGGAAATATCAATTGATGCATGAGCTTCAATTGAATTTGGCAATACAGAAGGTTTAGTAATAGAGACCTTGGTGTGAAGGTCTGTGAAGGAGAACTTTGTTGGTCTTCAAATCCTTAATCACAAAACAGAAGAATCAAAGGTAATAGAATAATTGTTATCCTTGGTGAGTATATAAATTGAAATGAGATTTTGGGATAAATGTGGTATATGAAGCAATGAATTTAGGTGTAACTTACGAGTTGGTGTAGGCAAAACACCTTGTCCGGTATTATGTATAGGGAGAAAATCACTATTTGCAACTAATACTTGTTGAGAACCATAATATTGTTTTGGGTGCTGCAATTGTTCAATATCTGGTGTTAAATGAGAAGTAGCGGTAGAATCTAATATCCAATCTGAATTTGCTCCAATAAAAAATGCTTTATGTGATGGTTTGTAGAAGAGATCAGCACGATACCAACATTTGAATACAGAATGTCCTAGTTTGTGGCATATTTGACATTCAACAAGTGTAGAAGTAGATTTGTTTTGATTCAATAAATTGTGTTTATTATTTCTATTGTCAGTAAGTTTTCCACTGTGTTGGAATCTATTGTTGAATGAGGCTGAATTTCGTCCTCTAGATGGTTGTATGGGATACGAATTCTTCCTTTATTTCTGGTAGCAAGAGCAAACTGTTGTTCTGAAGTGTTGATTGAAAGTGATTCTTTAACTGCATCTGCTGCTAAATTAAGCTCTTCACTGCATAAAAGTGCATAGAAATCATCCAAATGTATTGGTGGAAGATTTGTGCGTATAGCAGTCTTGAATGCTTGATAAGAAGAAGGAAGACCATTTAAAGTATAGAATATTATATCTCCAGGAGAAAGGGGTGATCTAGAAGTTGCTATAGCATCACATTTGCTTTTGATTCAGATAAATAGTTCATCATGGTTTTATCTTTCATTGATATATGATGTAGTTCATTCTTTAGCTGTAAGATTCGAGAACGATTGGTGGATTGAAGTCTCTTTTCAATAGTTCTCCAAATTTCAGAACAAGTATCTAGGTTGGTGACATATGGTAAAAGTTGTGATGAAATTGTGGAGAAAAGAGCTGCTGCTTAGTTTTGATCCACAAAAATCCAAGTGTTGTAGCTATGATTGACTATTATAGTACCAGATTCATCTACAATTTGCTTTGGTGGTTTGGACATAGTTCCATCTAGATATCCGTCAAATCCATTAGCGATGAATAATTTCAGGATTTGGGATCGCCACAAAGGATAGTTTTCAGATATTAATTGAATGTTTATCACCGTTCTAACATTTTCCATAAGGAATTTCAGCTGAGAAGGAATGGTGATATCAGTCATTTTAATTGCTGGGTGATTGTTGTGTGAGATAGCTGAAGTAGAGGATGCCGATATATCCATAGATATGATAATAGCAAATGGAAGAGTTTACCCAAAATAAAACTGGTGACTCAATAAGAGCTCTGATACCATGTGAATAAGTTAATCATCCGTCTTCTTGTTCAGATGAATCTGCAATGCATGATGATAATACAAAAAAGTAAAGAATAGAGAAAGCAGAGTTAATGGGAATCGAAGGATAAAGCAGAAAAGCCAAAGAGAATAAAGCATAGCTAAAAATATATTCAGTCTACTCTAAGGTACAATAATGGATGTATATATAGAGGAAGTTAGTTATCATCCAATGGTTAGGATTAATCTGTTATGATCAAGTGGTAGTGGCTGAGATAAGGACTGAGATATGGATGAGCTCTTATATCGACATCGTATCAGATTTCCTGCATATCAGATTGCTTATCATATATTTATATATTTAATACCTAAACTTTAATATTTATATAAATAATACTTTGATCATTAATATTACTTAAAAATATCACTATCATTAACTTTTTAAAATGAAAAGTACATTTTCATATATAGAAAATGATCTGTATTTATAAATGTTAAACTTTAGGTATTAGTATGTAAATGCATAAAAATTTGTGGTATGCATGTAAGTTTTCCTAAAAATTAAAGCAATCATCAAAATTATACTATAATTATATTAAAGGGTCCCATCAAATTTTATTTGTATTATAACTTGAATCTCAATTAAATAAGTTTCTTTATTTAATATTTTAAATATATATTTGTAATATATTATAATAAAAGAGTTACCTAAATTCAATTTTCAAATCATTATGACTGCAAATGAACCAAGTAGAGCAGAGTATGTGCTTGTTCGAGTTCAAGCTCATTTATCATTATCGAGCTTGATTCTAGTTTTTAGGATGGTGTTCAAACTTGAACTCGTTTAAAATCTTGTTGAGCTCGGTTTGAGTTTGTTCGTGAGCTTGGTTTATATTGGGCTTATCGAGCTTGTTAATACACGGCTCTTTTCTTAAAATAAATGAGCATTAATCGAGTCTTAATCAAGCTTATTAGAGAGCAGTTTGTTGAGAAATATATACGAGTTGCATCAATTAAAGTTTATTAAGCATAAAATAAAAATTTAAATGATATTATTTATGAACAAGCCTTAATCGTGCTATAATTAAGCTCCTTAATGAGCTTGTTCTCGAGCATTAAATTATACTTTTCATTAACATAAATAAACTGAATAACAAATTGTTTAAGCTTGTTCATTCAACAATCGAGTATTTACAAAAGCGTTTAAGCTCATTCGAATAGTTAATCAAACGATCATGAACGAACTCTAATTGAGCTGAGTAAAAGTAGCTTGTTGAACACTTGGTTCATTTGTAGCCCTACGGATCAATAAAATTTTTTTATGATTAGATAGAAATCAAAATTCGCTTATAGAAATATAATGTATTAAAAGATCTTATAATTAATTATTCAAGAAATAAGAAACTCAGATTCTCATAATATGTGCTAATTATCAAAATATAAAAAGATGATGTAAATGTTATTTGTTTATATTCTAAATAAAGATACATTGAGTCAAATTACCTAAATTAAATTTCAATTAGAATAAATCACAATAGTATCATCACACATGATATCACTCATTACATAAATATATCAAAAATATAAAAAAATGAATTATAAAAGCATAAAATCTAGATTCTAACATGATGACAATACACTAATTAAGGTGCTCCACAACAATAAATAGAAAATTTAAATTAATAAGAAATGTGTCACCTTAATTAGGATGGAATTAATTAGTGATCCTAAAAAAGTTGAAAAGTTTTTACATAAAATGAGGAGGCCAATTTATGTGGATATTTATTATGTGATGGAATTAATTAATGACATTAAAGAATTTTGGAGATTTGGAGATCAAATTTTCTTGATGATAAGACCAATTTATGAGTATATTTGGGGCAGATAAAGGAATTCATTGATTGATAATTCAGCAAAATTTGAGTACTTTTCACCTTTTCTCATAAAACCTTACTAAAGAGCTCAACGGTTGGAAAAACCGAATGAAATATTAATATTCATTATTATTATGTGGAGCCTAATTTTATCAATCAATCTGAGATATATCATCAACTCAGATTTGTCCTTCTCATCGATCAACACCTTTGGTGTTAGGTTTTGAAGGACTTGACTTCAAAGATAGAAAAAGTAGCGCCTCAATGATAGAATAACAGTGCCACGACGATATGATCTATAGATTTACACCAAGGAGATAAAGATGTCAGTGCTTCGACACTGTAGGAGGCAACATTGCGACGTTAGTACCCAGCACCAATATAGGAAAGACAAGAAGGCTAGTGCCACAGTGCTGCAGGAGCAGCGCCGTGGTTCTTGAACAGATGCAGAAAAGACTGTGGACAATGATGCTAGCACCTTGGTGCTAGGCGGCGGCACCGTAGCACTTGCCAGACGGGATGTCTATCATAAGGAAGTTTTTTTTTTTCTCATTTTTTGTATGATTTTCCACTCCTCTCTTGTGAGAGGAACATGAGAGGGAGTGCTTAGAGTGACTATAGTGTGGGGAGGCTGAGGCTTAAGATGAGTGGAATTTGTGGTATTCTGCTTAATTTTTTTTTCATAGTAGATTTCTTGGTGGCGTGACTCTTTGATTTTTTCTTATTTTCAGATTTTTTCCTATTAAATCTGATGTCCTTTTGTATGATTGATTTTTATTTTAGTTTTCATTTGTTATATGTATGCTTTGAAATACTCGAACTAGTTTCTGCATTACATCTCCCAACATTCTTAATTTCAATAATAATTTCAAGCAACTAATAGTGTGATAATTTTAGGGCATTTTGACAATTCGGATGGTATTCTTGAAAATATGAAAGCTTATATAATTTGAATGACAATTAATTTCTCCTGGAATATATATTTTTATGATATACTCTTGTTTTAAATGTATTTAATGATACTGATTTTATGCAGCAAAATACTGAACATGTGTTGACAGATGATAATTCATAAATGCATAATAAATTTTATTGATATAAAAAAATAAAGTATTTAATTATAATAAATAAAATCTAATATTTTCTTAATCAAAATTTTTTTGACATATCAACATAACACTATAAAAATATATTAATGTATTTTCCATAAAGATAAAAATATAATACATAAAATATATAAAGTATCTTTATTTTGTTCTTGACATTTAATGCATCTTCATTTTTCATTTTTCTGAAAATTTTGAAAATAAAAAATAAAATAAAATAATTCAATCATATATTTGCTAATTGTTCAAACATTATATACGATTTTGCTAACTAAAATTTTCATGAAATATTTTTTTTTTGTCATGGTCATATCTTCGATGTGGGTGATAGTTTTGTCCTCTTAAGCAAATTTTATTTTTATTTTTATTCATCAACATGAAAAAATATTTACATACTTATCACATAATTTTTATGTATTTGTATATCTAATACAAATTAAATATTTATAAACATAATACTTTTTATATATAAAAAAGTGTATTTTATTTTTGATATTAAAAATTTTAATAATATTTATATAAATATTAAAATTTAGATATTATATATATAAAAAAAAACTAACCTAGATGGAAGACCGTAGGAACTGCTAGGCTGTCATCTTTGAGGTTTCTCCGTAGACTAATGGGCCTGAAAGCAATATCAAAGGAATATTATGGTTTTTCAAACGAAATAAAAAAAAAAGCATAAAATGAGTTTAATCAAGTAATCTTGTCCTGGATCGTGTCCACCTCACCACCTGTGGACTTACCCCTCCTAAACAAAAAAAAAAAAAAAAAAAAATTAATTATCAAATAATATTTATTCTGATTATTGAAGTTTTATTAGAGGCAGCTAGTCATAAATATAATAATTAATTATCAATCAAAATAATAATAATAATAATAATAATAATAATGCATGTACTTTATGATAGTACTTAGATGATTTAAGTACTAAAATAAAAGGATTTCTATATAATTCTTTAATCTAGTTTTCTTACTCATATTTTTATTGATAATTAATATTTTTTAATAAAAGAACCATAAATCAATTTAATAACAATGAGTTCATATTAATTTTTCATTATAAAAATGAAATTGATCTTATGATTAGCTGAGTTTAAATTGAATATCAGAGTTATTTTTTTGTTATTTATGAATTCTGGTTTATATATTTTTTAAAATTAATTATTGAAATCAATACATAAAATACTTTAAATTAAAAGTTAATAATGAAATGCTAAGATAACCATGAGTGAAGTTAAAGAGTTGTTCTTCAACAGTAGAAAACTTGCTCTATTATTCCTCTAAATTTTATATTTTTGTAATTATCATTTTTAGTTGTTTGTAGATTCTTCTCACTTAAGAATTGAAATCAAATAATAGGGCCACAAACATGCCAGGCTAGAAAGACCAATGGCCCTGTATTTGTTTTTTTCCTTTGAGGTTATAGGCTTTGAATCACTAACAACCAGTATGTTTCTCCTCTCTCACCTCCTCTCTTCCTCTCTCTCTAACCATCCCTCTTTACTTCCCCAGCTCTATATTTCCTCTCTACCTTGTGGCGGCTATTCTAGAATCTATGGCATCTGAGAGTTTCGTTACAGATCAAAGTATTGATGAGGTATGAATTAAAGCTCAAAACCCTAAGCTTTCTTCCCCTTTACTTTTATTTTGCTGCTTGATTATATTCCTTTTCGGGGAATCATCACAATCGCTTGAAAAAAATTAGGAAATATGCAGTTTTTAGTACTTCCTGGGCTGAAATGAAATGCTGGAAGAAACACCTGTGGAATTTCTTCTGCCTTGGGTTTCTCTTGTTTATTTCTGTCTTTCCCTGTCTCTCTCCCGAGTTTGTTTTTGTTTTGTGCTTCACTGCTAATTTGATAGGCTTGGCAGTGAGATTTGTTTTTAAATAGATTGAGCTTAAACCTCTACTATTCTTCATCAATGAAACTTTTTTGAAAGAAAACTATCATATCATTATTTCATTTGGCCTCAGTAACTACATCTAATAGTTTCTTAATTAGGTCTATGGGTTGTTAGTTTTAGCTTTTCAGGCTTTTAGCCTTTGTTAATCATAAATTTTAATTAGTATTATAGTTGATAATTCTAAATCATAGTAGAATAATTAATATTCTTTGCAAGTTTTCAGCAGCTGAAAGTCTGAACAATCTAGAAATGATTATCCTTAGATAAAGAATTGTTTAGAGTTTACGTATAATTCTTTAAGAAGCATTTTATCGTAAAGATTTATGCATCATCCCCGCTGGCATGAGCTGCAGCTGTAGTGCCATCTATTAATTGGAGCATGCGGGCAAGTTGGTTTCACATGCCAGATTCAACAAATGGGTGCTTGTTGCATCAGCAGGGGCGGGCACAGATCATTCTTGTGTTGGTGTGATGAGCATTTTAGTTGTTATTTCTATTTTTGGGTAACCTTATATGGTTATATAAAATTTTTATAAAAGCATTTATCTGCATTTATTACACAAAGAATTTATGTTGACGGATGGAATGTAACTATACGGTCTACTCGTCCTCCTCCTCATACACATATGACCACACTCTTAGCACATAACTAATCAGACTTAGGATAATTTCTGTAGTAAATATGGACTTATAGATGTGTTCTATGATGTTGCTGCAAATGCTGAGATGTTGATATATTCTATAAAGTTTCTAAGGGCTTGTTTGGGATCAATTTTGTTGTGTTTTTTATTTTTATTTTTATGTTTTTTTTTTAAAAAAATATGTTTGTTTTATGTGTTTTTTAAGTGTCCTTTTATTTTTTAAAGCAAATAATATTATTTTTTAAAAACGCTCAAAATGACTTTTAGGGGCTGTTTGGGATCAATTTTGTTGTGTTTTTTGTTTATTATTTTATGCTATTTTAAAAAATCATGTTTATTTGATGTCTTTTTTTAAGTGTTTACCTTTTTGTTTTCAAAAACAAATATCATTATTTTTAAAAATATTCAGAACAATTTTTTAGTATTTTGAATATTTTTAAAAACAACTATTATCACCAAACATATTTATTTTGAAATAAAATATAAACAAATAAAATAAAAACAAGAAACAATACAACAACAACAAGAAGCCTTAATCCCACTAGGTGGGGTCGGCTACATGAATTCTTCGTCTCCATTGTGTCCTATTATGTGTCAAATTCTCATTTAATTCAAGTATACTAAGATCATTTTATACATCTTAACCAAGTCTTTGGACTCTACCTTTCTTAAGATAAGGCAAATCTAATGCATCTACTCTCCTAATCGTCATCTGACTACCGACGCTTTATGTGGCCAAACCATCTAAGGCGACTCTCCTAATCTTATCTACCACCGGAGCTACTCCAACTTTTCCCGAACATACTCTTTGCATTCTATCTCTAAGAGTAAAGCCACTCATCCACGAGCATCCGATCTCAGAACACTTAACTTAGTCTTATGCTTCTCTTTTATTGGCCAACATTCTGCACCATAAGTCATTGCAGGTCTTACCACCATCTTATAAAATTTTCTCTTAAGTTTAAGTAGAGCTAATGAGTATGTTTTTAAAAATAATGATATTTGTTTCTTGTTTTTAAAAACAAATATCCTTTTATTGTTTCTTGTTTTTACTGCTTTTTCCTATAAACCAAAAACAAAAGAACAAAAGTGACCCCAAACGGCCCTTTAGATGTTTTGAGTGTTTTTAAAAACAACTCATCAAACATGTTTTGTTTTGAAATAAAATATAAATAAAATAAAATAATAATATAAAATAAAAATAAAAAATGAAATTGTTCCCAAACAACTGCTAAGTAATTTTAGAAGGCAAGAGTTACAAGTTTCATGAATCTCAAATAGTTATTTAAAGACAACATTCTCCAATATGGTATTGGGAGAATAATTTTATATTCAGCTTGATATACAAAGCAGCAAGTATGCACAAAATGTGTTTTTGTCGACGAAATTCATGAGTTCGAGGAAAATTTGCATAACAACCTTCTGAATATAAGAATTTCAATCCATTCTATTTGCATCATTTCTATTAATTGTTTTTAATTCCATCTACCTTACTTTTAAAGGAAGCCAAGATAGTTAGCCAGAGTTTTGTTTCAAGGAATTGAAAAAGAGGAAATGAGAAGGAAATGGTAATGAAATTGAATTGAAATTAGATTTCACCCCTTTGTTTGGTTAGGGAGAAATAAATTGGAAAAGTAATTTATCTTTATTGTTTGGTTAGAAGGAATAACCAATAAACTGAAGAATGAGAACAACCATATGTTATTCAAACTTCAGTTTTACTTTTGTTTTTCACTGGGTGTATGTACAGATTCATAGAAGGAATACGCATATATTCTGATTTTAGTAAATTCAATTTCTTATGAATTTCACCAAAACTAAACAATCAAGATATAATTGCGAGGTAAATTTTCGTTACACTTAATTCATCCAAACCAAACAGGTCATAAATCTGATCTAGATTACCTTTTCTTTGAAGATAGTAAATGCTTTGGAGCTTGAAGGAGAGATCACAACTTTCTTTTTTCAACTCCTTATAATTGCCTTCATTTCCTTACTTTATATTGGTCATGACAAGTAAAGAGAAGTTCTTTAATTGACTCCTCAATTTGATAAATTTATGCAGCATGCGGAGGAGAAAAAAATTGGTCATGTTAGTAAATATGTTGATTGTGAAGAGATTATTTTTCAGCCCAAGGAAGCTGCGGTAAAAGAGGAGGCAGACAACAGCAAAGAAGAAGGCTTGACAGGGATGGCATCTACCGCTAGTGTCTTGGAAGAAAAGCTTGAACCTGGTAAAGTTTCTGTTGCTGATGTAACTAAGAAGGATGTACAGCATGAAAAGGTTGAAGACGTCGAGAATTCTCTCCAGGAATCTGAGGTTTCTAGTTCTTCAAAGCCTGCAATTGAAACAAATGAAGGAGGTTTGAATGGCCAAGCTGACAATGCTCATGAAACTTCAAGTGAAGGGCAAGAAAATTCTAGTGATTTTGTTGAGACATCCACATCCCAAGAACCAGTAATTTTAGAGTCCAAAACAAAAGACTTGAAAGATACTGAAATCAAGCCAACATCTGAGGATGAAAGAAAGCCAGATGAAGCACCCTTGGTTTCTTCCGTCGTGGGAATTTCCAAAGGTGGGAATGTTGAGGATGAGACGCCGGAAGCAGCTCATCCAGAGTCCTCAAAGGACAAAGTCTACGTTGAATTGATTAAGCCAGAAGATTCAAAGGATGAAATTCAGGTGTTAGATTCGGCAGAAATTCCAGCTGTAGTTGTTCCAGAGGCTTCTGATGTGGTAGGAAAAATTGATATTGATTCTGGTAAGTCTACCAGTATAGAGGTACCTGTAAAAGATCTAGAAGTTGAATCTGGCTCTCCTGAAGAACAAAAATCAAAGGAGAGTACTGAAACTAAAGAGCCAAGTTCAAAAGCTAGCACAATTAATGCTGGAAGTGAAGTTTTTGGATCATCTTCCTATGAAGTGAAGCCTTCAGAAGATGCAGAAGTGGTTGAGAAAAAGGATGATGGCTTGGAAGTGGAGACAATACAGGCTTCAGCCAAAATTCAGGAGGAACCTGAAGCTGAAACTAAATTAGGTCAAACTGAATCTAATGAAAATGCTTCCCAAGGAGTTGAAGTCAAGAAGGATGTTGAGATTGTTGAAAGTGGCATAGAAACATCGACTGTTCCTTCACTTGCTGAAGTTTCATCTGAAGAGGCAAAAGCTTCTGAGCCTGGTGTGGTGGTTGAGGAGGAAGAGACTTCTTTGGAAAGTAATAATATTTACACTGTGCCTAATGTTGCTGAAGTTTTGGAAGACGATAAATTGGTTGGCAAGGAGGAAGTTGTAAATGCTGAGTCTGTACAGAGGGATTTGGTTGATACAATTACAGATCCTACAGAATCAGATGTCTCTTCTGTTCAAATAAAAGCTCCCTCAGCTACTGAGATTGTAAATGAAGCTCTGGAAGTGACATTGAAGGAGCTTAATATTGCTCCTGAAGCTAGTGAAGTCTTCTCTGAGGGTGATCAAATCTCTGCAGGTGATGAGAAGAGTGAAAACTTAAAAGGCGAAGCTGCAACTTCAGTGGAGGCGCCATCCAAGATCACCACTGCAGCAGAATCACTTGATCAAGTGATTGAGGAGAAGAAGACTGAGAGTTCACTTAGTGAGACACAAGTTCTTTCCAGGGATAAATTGGTTGAAAAGGAGGAAGATGTGAATGATGAGACTAAACAAATAAACTTACTGAGCCAAGCTGATGGTGCTCACGAAACTCTAAGTGTGGTGCAAAGTGATTTTGCTGAGAAATTGCCATCCCAAGAACCAGCATTTCCAGAATCCAAAACAGAAGATTTGAAAGATGTTGAATTCAAGCCAACATCTGAGAATGACAGAAAACCAGAAGAAGCACCTTTGGTTTCTACTGGTGTGGTTATTTCTAAAGATGGAAATGTTGAGGATGAGACACAGGAAGCAGCTAATCCAGAATCCTCAAAAGACAAAGATGGCATCGAATTGATTAAGTTGGAAGATTCAAAGGATGAAATTCAGGTGTTAGTTTCTGCTGAAACTCCCAGTACTGTAGTTGTTCCTGATGCTTCTGAAGCACCAGAAAAAAATGTCGTCGATTCAAGTAATTTTACCAGTATAGAAGTACCTGTGAAAAATCTAGAAGTTGACTCTGGCTCTCCTGACGAACAGAAATCAAATGAGAAGGCAGAAACTAAAGACCTAAGTTCAAATGTTAGTGCAATGAATGCTGGGGATGAAGTTGTTGGATCCTTTTCCAATGAAACGACGCCTTCAGGAGATGTAGAGGTGATTGAGAAGAAGAATGGTATTTTGGAAGTGGAGACATTACATACTTCAGCCAAAATTCATGAAGATCTTGAAGCAAAACCTGAGTTAGTTCAAATTCATTCTGATGAAAATGTTTCTGTAGGAGTTGAAGTCAAGAAGGATGATGGGATTGCTGAAAGCAGCATAGAGCGATCCACTGTTCCTGATGATATTCCACTTCCTAGTGTTTCATACGAAGAAGAGAAAGCTTCTGAGCCTGGTGCAGTGGTTGAGGAGGAAGAGACTTCTGTGGAAGGGAATAACATTGATACTGTGCCTAAAGTGGCTGAAGTTTCATTTGAAGGTGGCAATGCTTTGGAAGGGAATAAATTGGTTGACAAGGAAAAGGCTATGAATGTTGAGAATGTAGAGAGAGACTTGGTTGATACAATTACAGATCCTGGAGAATCAGAAGTCTCTTCTGTTCAAGTAAATGCTCCCACAACTACTGAGACTGTAAATGAATCTCTGGAAGTAACATCCAAGGAACACGATACCGCTCCTGAAGCTGCTGAAGTCCCTTCTGATGGTGATAAACTTTCTGCAGGTGATGAGAAGAGTGAAAACTTGAATGGTGAAGCTGCAACTTCAGTGGAGGCACCAAAAGATATCAGCATCGTGGAAGAGTGGCTTGATCAAGTGATTGAGGTGAAGAAGAGTGAGAATTCAAAAAGTGAGAGCCAAGCTCATTCTGAGCATAAATTGATCGACAAGGAAGAAGATGTGAATGAAGAGGCTAAGGAAATAAACTTGCAAAGCCAAGCTGATGGTGCTGAAAAAACCCAAAGAGTTGCGCAAAGTGATTTTTCCAAGACATCCACAATGCAAGAACCTGCGTTTTCAGAATCCAAAGATTTGGAAGATACTGAAATCAAGCGAACATCTGAGAATGAAAGAAAACAAGAGGAAGCACCTTTGGTTTCTACTGTTGTGAATATTTCTGAAGCTAACAATGTTGTGGCTGAGACAAACGAAGCAGCTAGTCTGGAGTCCTCAAAGAACAAAGTTGACATTGAATTGATTAAGTCAGAAGGTTCTAAGGATGAAATTCAGGTGTTAGTTCCTGATGAAATTCCCACTGCAATTGTTCTTGATGCTTCTGAAGCACATAAAAAAATTGATGTTGATTCAAGCAATCTTATTGGTATAGAGGCACCTGTGGATGATCTAGAGATTGAATCTGGCTCTTCTGAAGAACAGATATCAAAAAAGAGTACTGAAGCTAAAGAAACAAGTTCAGTTGTGAATACAATTGATGTTGGAGGTGAAGTTGTTGGTTCCACTTTCTATGAAATCAGGCCTTCTGGAGTTGCAGAAGTGGTTGAGAAAAAGGATGGTGGCTTGGAAGTCGAGACAATACAGACTTCAGTCAAAATTCAAGAGGATCTTGATGCTAAACCTGAATTAGCTCAAACTCATTCTGATGAAAATGTTTCTCCGGGAGTTGAAGTCAAGAATGATGATGAGACTATTGAAGGCAGCATAGTGACATCCACTGTTCTTGATGTTCCTCCACTTGCTAAAGGTTTATCTGAAGAGGAAAAAGCTTCTGAGCCTGGTGTAGTGGTTGTGGAGGAAGGGGTTTCTTTGGACAGTGATAACCTAGATACTGTGCCTAAAGTGGCTGAAGTTTCATTGGAAGGCAGCATTGTTTTGGAAGGGGATAAATTGGTTGACAAGGAAGAAGTTCTGAACGCTGAGGCTGTAGGGAGAAATTTGATTGATACATTTACAGATGCTACAAAATCAGAGGTCTCTTCTGATCAAGTAAAATCTCCTAAAACTACTGAGATTGTAAATGAAGCTCTGGAAGTGACATCCCAGGATCTCAGTGTTGCCCTTGAAGCTAGTGAAGTCCCTGCTGAGGTGGATAAAATTTCTGCAGGTGATGAGAAGAAGAGTGAAAGCTTGATAGTTGGAGAAGCAACTTCGGTGGTGACACCCAAAGATATAATCACAGTAAAAGAGTCAGTTGATCAATTCTTTAAAGAGAAGAGTGAGAGTTTAGTAAGTGAGATGGCAGCTCTGACTGAGGATAAAGTGGCTGACAAGAAGAAAAATGTGAATGCAGAATATGAGGAGAGAGACTTAACTAATGCATCCACAGATGTTATTGCAGTTGAAGTTTCTTCTGAGCAGGTAAAATCCCCAGAGATTTTTGAGGAAAGGGATAAGCAAGCTCTAGAAGAGACATCCAATGTTGCTCCTGATGTTAGTGAAATCCCTTCTGCAGATGATAAACTTTCTGCAGGTGAGGAGAAGATTGAAAGCTTGAAAGGTGAAGCTGCAACTTCAGTGGAGACACCAAAAGACATCACCATCGCTGAAGAGTCACTTGTTCAAGTGATTGAGAAGGAGAAGAATGAGAATTTAATAAGTGAGAAGGAAGCTCCGCCTGAGGATAAATTGGTCGACAGGGAGAAAAATGTGAATGAAGAGGATGAGGAGAGAGACTTGGTTGATACATCCACAGATCCTACTGCAGCTGAGGTCTCTTCTGATAAAGTAAAACCTTTTGAAACTGCTAAGATTATAGAAGAGGAGAGCAATAAGCAAGCCTTGAAAGTGACATCCAAGGAACTCAATATTACTTCTGAAGCTAGTGAAATCCGTTCTAAAGGTGATGAAGAGAAGAGGGAAGGCCTGAAAGGTGAAGATGCAACCTTAGTGGAGGCTCCAAAAGATATTACAATTGCAGAAGAGTCTTATGATCAAGTGATTGAGAAGAGTGAGAGTTCCGTAAGTGAGAAGGAAGCTCTGCCTGAGAATAAGTTGGTCGACAAGGAGAAAAATGTAAATGAAGAGGCGGAGGAGAGAGACTTGGTTGACACATCCACAGATCCTGCTGCAGCTGAGGTCTCTTCTGATCAAGTAAAATTTTCTGAAACTGCTGAGATAATAAAAGAGGACAGCAATAAGCAAGCCTTTAAAGTGACATCCAAGGAACTCAATATTCCTTCTGAAACTGGTGAAATCCTTTCTAAGGGTGATGAAGTTTCTGCTGGTGATGACAAGAAGAAGGAAGGCTTGAAAGGTGAAGATGCAACCTTAGTGGAGGCACCAAAAGATATTACAATTGCAGAAGAGTTTTCTGATCAAGTGAATGAGAAGAGTGAGAGTTCAGTAAGTGAGAGGGAAGCTCTGCCTGAGTATAAGTTGGTTGACAAGGAGAAAAATGTAAATGAAGAAGCTGAGGTGCTAGACTTGTTTGATACATCCACAGATCCTACTGCAGCTGAGGTCTCTTCTGATCAAGTAACAAGTTCTGAAACTGCTGAAATTATAAAGGAGGAGAGCATTAAGCACGCCTCGAAAGTGACATCCAAGGAACTCAATATTACTTCTGAAGCTAGTGAAAGTCATTCCAAGGGTGATGAAGAGAAGAGGGAAGGCTTGAAAGGTGAAGATGCAACCTTAGTGGGGGCACCAAAAGATATCACAATTGCAGAAGAGTCTCCTGATCAAGTGGAGTTTTCTGATCAAGTGAATGAGAAGAGTGAGAGTTCAGTAAGTGAGAGGGAAGCTCTGCCTGAGTATAAGTTGGTTGACAAGGAGAAAAATGTAACTGAAGAAGCTGAGGTGCTAGACTTGTTTGATACATCCACAGATCCTACTGCAGCTGAGGTCTCTTCTGATCAAGTAACAAGTTCTGAAACTGCTGAAATTATAAAGGAGGAGAGCATTAAGCATGCCTCGAAAGTGCTATCCAAGGAACTCAATATTACTTCTGAAGCTAGTGAAATTCATTCCAAGGGTGATGAAGAGAAGAGGGAAGGCTTGAAAGGTGAAGATGCAACCTTAGTGGGGGCACCAAAAGATATCACAATTGCAGAAGAGTCTCCTGATCAAGTGATTGAGAAGAGTGAGAGTTTAATAAGTGAGAAGGAAGCTCCACTTCAGGATAAGTTGGTCGACAAGGAAGAAAATGTGAATGAAGAGACTGTGAACAGAGACTTGGTTGATACATACACAAATCCTATTGCAGCTGAGGTCTCATCTGATCAAGTAAAAGCTTCTGAAACTGCTGAGATTATAAAAGAGGAGAGCAGTAAGCAAGCCTCAAAAGTAACATCGAAGGAACTCAATATTGCTTCTGAAGCTAGTGAAATCCCTTCTAAGGGTGATGAAGTTTCTGCTGGTGATGAAGAGAAGAGGGAAGGCTTGGAAGGTGAAGATGCAACCTTGGTGGAGGCACCAAAAGATATCACAATTGCAGAAGAGTCTCCTGATCAAGTGATTGAGATAAGTGAGAGTTCAGTAAGTGAGAAGGAAGCTCTGTCTGAGGATAAGTTGGTCGACAAGCAGATAAATGTGAATGAAGAGTCTGAAGAGAGAGACTTGGTTGATACATCCACAGATCCTGTTGCAGGTGAGGTCTCTTTTGATCAATTGAAAGCTTTTGAATCTGCTGAAATAACAGAGGAGAGCAATAAGCAAGCTTTGGAAGAGACATCCAAGGAACTCAATATTGCTTCTGAAGCTAGTGATGTCCTTTCTGAGGGTGATGAAGAGAAGAGGGAAAGCTTGAATGGTGATGAAGATGCAACCGTAATGGATGCACCAAAAGATATCATAATTGCAAAAGAATCACTTGATAAAGTGATTGAAAAAAAAATTGAGATTTCAACAAGTGAGAAGGAAGGTCCGTCTGCGGATAAGTTTGTCGACAAGGAGAAAAATGTGAAAGAAGAGGTTGAGGAAAGAGTCTTCGTTGAGACATCCACAAATCCCACTGCAGCTGAGGTCTCCTCTGATCAAGTAAAAGCTTCTGAAACTGCTGAGATTATAAAGGAGGAGAACAATAAGCAAGCTTCAGAAGAAACATCCAAGCAATTCAATATTACTTCTGAAGCTGGAGATGTCCCTTCTAAGGGTGATGAAGTTTCTGCAGGTGATGAAACAAAATGGGAAAGCTTGGAAGGTGAAGATGCAATCGTAGTGGTGGCACCAAAAGATGTCATAATGGCTGAAGAAACATCCAAGGAATTCAGCATTGCTTCTGAAGCTAGAGATGTCCCTTCTAAGGGTGATGAAATTTCTTCAGGCGATGAAGCGAAAAGGGAAAGCTTGGAAGGTGAAGATGCTACCGTAGTGGTGACACCAAAAGATGTCATAATTGCAGAGGAGTCCCCTGATCAAGGGATTGAAAAGAAGAAGAGTGACAGTTCAACAAGTGAGAAGGAAGGTCCGCCTAAGGATAAGTTGGTCGACAAGGAGAAAAATGTCAATGAAGAGGCTGAAGAGAGAGAATTGGTTGATACATCCGCAGATCCTACTATAGCAGCGGTCTCTTCTAGTCAACTACAAGCTTCTGAAACTGTGGATATTTTAAAGGAGGCGAGCAATAAGCCAGCCTTGGAAATAACATCCAAGGAACTCAATGTTACTTCTGAATCTATTGAGGTTGATAATGTTTCTTCAGGTGAAGAGGAAAAGAATGAAAGCTTGAAAGGTGAAGTTGCAACTTCATTAGTGCCACCAAATGATATCACCACTGAAAAAAAGTCAATTGATCAACTGATTGAGGAGAACAAGAATGATAGTTCAAAAAATGAGACAGAAACTCCAATTGAAACGACTAGAGATCTTGATTTTTCTAAGCTCTTTCCTGCGAGAGTGAAAGATATTATAGCATCAGAAGCAGTTGAGGAGAAACAAGATGAGATCTCCAATGATCTCAGCGTGGCGGAAAAGAATGCCAACGACTCTGAGGATAAAAAGGAGGAAGTAAAAATTACTGACAAACCTGAGCAAGAAGATTTGGTTGTGGAAAAGGCAGAGAGTGAAAAATCAAAGGATCAAGATCCAATTGTATCCTCTGAATCTGGAAATGCAAAACTGACCAAAGAGGTGAATAAGCGAGAATCAAACATATTCTCTAAGGTAAAGCGCTCAATTGTGAAAGCAAAGAAAGCAATCCTCAGGAAGTCACCAGGTCCCAAGACTGCGTCATCACAAGCAAAAGATTAGAACAACCTAGAGATCTTTTATATTTATATGATTGCATGTCTCTGTTGTGTCATATATCCTGTAAAGATTTTTGGAGCTCAACTTTGTAGGTGTGAAATTATTTAGGTTTGTTCATTGTGTTCTTGTTGTATCTGTTCAGTTGATGATGGTATTTCTGTATCGATTGTTCGGTGTTCTGCATCAGTTCAGACATTCTTTGGTTGATTATGTATGTTTGTATCAATTTTATAAAGTAATTTGCTTGATTTTTCAAGTTATGTTTGATAATCTTGCACATGGGCAATTCAGTTTCTGAAATTTTGAATGCATGATGAATATTTCTTCACTAAGAAAATTACAGAATAACTGGAAATCTGCTTTGGCATCAAAATACTAAAGTAAGCAATATCAATTTTATTAGGATAATAAAGAAAAATCTATTGGTAGTGCATCTTATTCTGAAGTTTTAAAAAAAGCAAAATTTGAATGCCGTTAGATTTGTTCCTATGCAAATGAATGTCATGGTACTAATTTACATATTTTTGTGGATGATAAGAATGATTGGAAAATTAATGTAAGATTTGGTATTTATTTTTTTGACTAATAAATAAATATTTGATTATATCTCGATGGAGTTAATCAAGTAAATGATGTCTATAATAAAAATCAGTTAAAGTGTATAAGGCATTTTAGTTTAGTGAATGAGAATTTTGATTTTTAGTAATGAAATTTTAGGTTCAAATTTTTATATATGTAAAATCTTGAATGTGTATATATTATATTGTATTGATTTCTCTTATGCAGGTGATTGAAAGTCTATATGCTCATCGCGGCGAATGGTGATTGCCAAGTGAAAACACTAACCGCCACGCTCATCGTGGTGACAGAAAACATTGATGTAGCTCTACGCGGATGACGAATATTCTAAATATTGCCAGAATTTCGTTAAATTTTTGGGACTTAAAAAAATCTAAATGAAAATCATTTAAACAACTATGACTTATGTAAACAAGCTTTAATTAAAATTCAAAGGAAAATTGACTACAAATGATAAATGAAAATCTTATCTGAAATATAATTGAGATATACTTTAAAAGCTTGAACTTGTAGAACCTCGACAGGATAGTTAAGGCAAATGAAAAATAATGAATTTAAAAGAAGAGAATTCATTCTATTTATATGCACCAATCAAATAATTGGTGAATTATGAAATCAAAGAGCCCATTAACGATATGTTATGAAGTCGATAAAACTCGTTAAAGGAATGTGGGAGGTTTCAAATAAACTTCCTGTGTATATCAAGCTAAATGAAGAATCTTCAAAAAGAGGAGGAATCAACTTGAATGTTACACTTCATTGATTCATTGAAGTATTTTTGAGGAGTAAAATTTTCATGCGAAACTACAAATCAAATTGTCATTTGAATCTATAGCTTCAATATACATGTAAATACTTGAGTAAGGTGAACTCTTTATATTCATTTTCAAGCAATTTTATACAATATTCAAGTTTTTCAATTTACGCAAGCTTGCAAATATAATAACATGATATTTTCAATGGCTTAACGTAAATGTTGAAAGATATGTGTAAATATCTTAAAGAGTGTGAATCTATTACACATCTCTTGAAGCAAGTTTATGTCATATTCAAGTGGTTTGAAACTTATGCAAGCTTTTAAATGAATGAACTCTTAGCCACCAAATCTGCAACTCTTTGTACAAGCAGACAGAAGGCGATACTAAAATAAATGCTATACTAATTATGCAGCTTCTTTCAATCAAAAAATTTAAAAATTTTATTCTAATTATGATTTTAAAAAATCAATGATTTCATAAATTAAATGAAACTATCTAAGTTATAAATACCTACATGTGTTCGAATATAGAGATTTGAAGTACAAATTTTAATGTCTAAAAAGGCTGCACAGGCTAAGTTGGAAATAAATGAAAATCTAAAATCAATCTCATAATTCAGAAATAAAAAGTACCTAAATTACTAAACACTCACATAGGCCCCAACACAATGCTAAATATTTAGATTCAAGTATGTGCAAGCGGGCTTGCTTGATCTTGATCGGGTCTGTAAGACCTAAAAATCCAATTATTATAAAAATTTTAACTTATTAAAATATATGAGAAGCTAATTCTATCATGTGACAGTAGATTTGATCCTCTATTAGGAGCTAAACAGAGTTGACAGGTTCTAAAGTTCTTAAATATATTTGATTCAATCAATTAACTACTTTGATAATGGTTGTGTTGAATGGTGATTTCAACCGGAGGGAATACTTCCATCAAAATGTGATTCTAAATTTAAATCAAATTAACTCAAATTAAGTATCAATCTACAAATATCTAAATGAAATTTAATCTTTAAAAACTTAAAGTTAAAATCCAACCCACATTCTGCAATTGTTTATCAGAGGTAACAAATTAAGAAAACTCTAGCTCATAAAGGAGCTAATGTCAAATCAAGTGTTTTACAATGTTCACTCTCAATCAATCTCATGCCGAAGGACGCTGACCCGTCCTCCGATTGGCACAGTTCATATGATGTAGCACGTGAGTCCTTGATCGGTGGTTGCCACCAAATGGAACCATTATATTACGATCACGATCGTAGCCCGTATGCTCCCTAATAAATCTACCCTCTGAGTAGTGAATCATAGGGTACACTTGATAGGGCAAAAAACCCTCTATCAGCTAAGGTAGACTTAAGCCTGTCTCCTTAGACAAACACCACCCCAAGTCTACAAGGATTTCTTGGACGACGTAACCCATGTGTTGTTGATAAGGGTCCTTCGGTCAGGTTGGGTCGACTACCTCCTCTAACTAAGTAGATTAGGGATCGTGACATCCCGATATGGAGGAACCATGGGATCTAGATCGAGCACGTCATCATTCCCCCAACCATCAACTTTAAGCTAATAATGATTAATTCCATAAATTCTAAATCTAAATTCTAAAACTCCACATTGCTACTACTATACTCTATGCATTAAGCGATTTAATGACTAGTCTTAATCGAAAGTTGTCTCTCACTTATTGGGAGGGGTAATTAACTATAAATGCTTGTGCCTATAGGAAACCTGGAACCAAATTTGAAGTCCTCACCAAATGAGGATGAAATCTCTGGGTAGTGTTTTATCTACTATCTCAACTCGCTTATGAAAATTACGCCGACACTAAAATCATAACTCTCTTCCTTCAATGTTGAGAGGTCGGTGGCGAATTTTCAAAGCCCACAGATTTCTGGCAACTCCGCTGGGGACATGATTCTCTTTCCATCTTTGGCTAGTCATACATGCTATAGTAGCAACAAAATATTTGAAAATTCAAAATAATAAAATGGTGATTTAGATGTGTAATAAATTCAATTACTAATGTATGAGGCTCTATGTTGAATGAATTATTATGTAGAGTATATCTTTATTACACTATTATTTTGTTATATAGTACCTCTGCATTTTGAAAGTATAGAGTGAAATAATAATCACTAATTACTAATCCCCATCTTTTACTTTTGCATAGTGGATCTACAGAGCACTCCTTTCACTGTTCAACTAGGGTGTGGTGCAAACATCTGCTTAGCTAATGCTGTCATCAACATAGGAGATGTTGAGCTACCATTCAATTTGGTAGCTTGAATTTCCAAGATCATAACTGCAACTCCTAAAGTACCCACCCGTGGTGCACTCGTTCGAGGTCATGCTGGAAGGCCTCAGTTTACTGAAGCTCCTACTTGTCATGCTCACCAACTAACTCAGGAATCAACCATTGTTAAGCAATTCTCCCAACAGAGAACTTCAATTTTTGAAAGACTAGGTAAATCTGAAGCCCCTATAATGAATAGAACCATCATTAGGCATACTGTATCTTTGATGCCTCATGGTACAATTGTTTCATCGAATGAACCTTTCGTACCAAGAAGGCATGATCATGAAGCTTCCTCATCAGGAAGAAAATTAACCAGAAGGCAAAGAAGAAGAAGAAATGCTGAGCTGAGGGCTCAGTAGATCCCATTTGAACGACCCAATGAACAAATAATATTGTCACCAGAAGTGAGTCTTCCTACCCTGACAACTTTGATAATCTAAAATGGGTAAAAATAAATAGCTCTACTGGTGAGGTGAAGCAGTCTTTCTAGACTCAACAACGTTAAGCTCTACCATCGTAGAGGAGACAACATAAAATACTGTCCTCTATAATACATAAAGTTCTTAAAGTAGACAAGGAAAGAGACTCAATGAAAAGAAAATTTCAAAAGCCTGTGATGATTGAAAATACTGAAGCTCCATCAAGGAGGTTTCCATCTCTTATGGTGACTAGTCATCAAGCTAAGTATGCTTCATGCCGTGAGCATCGATGTGTGACACTTGGATCAAGTGTCCAAGAATCCACTGCTGAAAGGTCCCAATGAAAGGGTAAGCAGGTATGGAGGCCAAGGCCCCGTGATAAAATTCTGAAGAAAGAAAGAGGTGTGACATCTGATACACATATTCAGAAATTCACCTCAAACATAACTCATTAAAAGTGGATACCTAGAAGAAGAGATATCACTGATAAAATTTATGATGGTCGATAGCCTGGAGAATCCTCTAGGGGATCCCATCATCAATCAGATTCACCCCCACAAAAGAAGGTTGATTTTGATCGCAGTACTTTAATCGAAGAAGTGTTTGTACCGTACACTGAACCAGAGATCCATTGGAAACATCGATCATAAATTCATGTGCAAAAAGAAGGCGATGAAGAGGACACTATGGAAGTGAAAGCCGTCTATATGGTCAGAGATATAGATGAACTTTTTGCTCAGCAACATGAATCCAGGGAGCTTGAACTTGAATTCGATGTTTATGAAGGAGAGTCTTCATAGAAGCAAGTAGAAGATGGATCGTCAATCTCTATTGAAGAGGAAGAAGAAGAAGATCAAAATGAGAAAGTGATCATGGGTGTTGAAGCTGTTTATATGGTTGAACCAGAAAATGATCAGCCTGGTACATGCTTTCATAATCAACGTTGTCATTCAACCTAGCAATAACAGTCCGTGCAAATGCACAAGGAGAAGGACAGTCAAGTTCTTTCCCTGGAGATGAGTAGGGAGCAGAATAACAACAAGAAATGGAGGAAGAAGAGCCTGTATTGGTTGACATAGTGATGCTAGCTAGAGAGTAAAGATAAATGCAACATCAAATGGAAGCCAAAGATAAAAAAATTGCATAGCTCGGTACCAAGATGAGTGACATGATGGCACAGATGAATATCATGATGGATATGTTGTAGAAGAATATCACATCAAATGTAACACATGTTTCATCTGCTAATCAACAACTAGCTAATAATATAACTTTTATACCACCAGCCACTCTAATACCTCAGGTTCCTGTAATACATGTTACACCTGAAGGAAGAAGTGAAGTTAATTAGCTAGCTCTTCAACCTATAATTCAAAATGTGACTAGTGCACTAGGAATAGTAACAACTGCTAAACTAGAAATAATAATTAATGAAAAGATAAAGGCAATTATAGCTTCATAGTAGGCTGAAAAGTTGGTGAGTAAGGGTCGCCCTTACATAGTTGAATATGATCAAGTGCTATACCAGAAAGGTTACTCAGTATTAAAATTTAATATTTTTAGTGAGCATGATAATCCAAAACAACATCTAACCCAATTCAAGGCTACTTGTGGTAACACTGGAGGGAATGATGCCCTACTCTTTCGCCAGTTTGTCAGTAGCGTGGTTTCAATTGCTTTCGAGTGGTACGTAGAACTACCGAATGATTCAATCAAAACTATTGTTGAGCTAGAGAAAATAATTGTGAAAAGGTTTGCTAGTGCAACCAAGAAGATAACGATCACCGACCTTACCTTGTTAAAAAAGAGAAAAGATGAGTCAGTGACAAAATTCGTAACTCGTTGGGGGTAACCTAAGCATGAAATGTGAATAACAATTAGAAAAAGAATATGCAATCCAACTGTTAATGGGCAATATAGATGATAAAATGGCACCATTTTTATGTATGACATCAATTATAATATTTCAGGACTTGCTTGATAGGGTGGCCAAATTTGAAAAGCTAAATCGCCCAAAGTTTGAAATCTATACAGATAAATCAAAGAGAATCAACCTTCAGACTCAAGAAGAAATGAAACTCATATCGCTTCCTATAGCTCAAGTGGTGAAAAATGAGTAATCTATAATGTAGATAAAGGAAAACAACTAATGTACAATGATGTTAAGGGAAATAAGCTTGTTCATCCTAATCCACAACCAAAATTAGTATTGAGAGGCAATGATAAATCTCAAACTTTTTCAAATGATGGAGAGCATCCTAAGCAAGCAACAAGAGATGATGAGCGAATGTGGCCATCTCTTAAGGAAAATATGAACAAAGAATATTCCTTTAGAACAGACAATGTGGCTAAATTATTTCGGCAAGCAGTAAAAGTTGGTCTACAATTATCAGAAATTAAAAGGCTTGAAGAATCTCATCAAGTCAGTAATCCAAATTAATGTCATTATCATTGGATGATCAGTCATCCTATTGAAGATTGTTATGTCTTCAAAGATTGGCTAAAAAGGAAGTATCAATGAGATGAATTTACATTATCCGATAGTATTCTAGTCAGCCTGAAAAGAGAGTCTACAAGGATGATTACATCCTCTTTCGTATCATCCATTAAAGACAAAAAGAAAGAAAAATCAATTCAGATTGAAGAATGGGAAATAATAGTCTCTAAAAAGAGCGTGAAAATGTTAAAGCAGCTAAAAGATGTCCCCAGTGTTAAGTGGAAATCACCACTTGAACCTATATTGAACTTAAAAAAAGCCTAAATCAAACATTTTGGTTTCTCAATGGTATTTTGATAAGGCTACTTCATCACAGCACAAGGAGCAGTGTACTAAATGTAGGCCTCATAAATCAAAGAAGCTAGTTAAGAAAAAGAAGAGCAAGAAGAAAACTATAACTCAAAATATTATTAATAATTTAGAGGGGTATCACCAGCCGACAGGACAACCATTTAGGCTTGCAGACTTTATGCCTAAACTTCATATTACTGAATTGGATGAAGAAGATAATGATGAATCTTTTCCAGTAGAGACACGCCGAATCATTTTTGTGATATCTGATGTTCTTCAGCATCAGCTACTCCAAAATGACAAGGGTAGTCAGACAGACTATACCAACCTATCAAAATTCTTATCAGGAAAGCACGAAGTGCCTCAGAAGTTAACATTTGAATTTTATCTAATGACTCAACAAGAAGATAACAATTCAGATGAAGATTTATGTTTTCCAGACGGAGAAGAGTCAGACTCATCAATAACACATATGAAATATATGAAGTTGAAAAGTGAGTTTAACTCTTTTGGTCAATCCTTCAGAATAAGAAGTGAATTTGAAGGAACTACTTCTTGAGAGGAATCTGAGCAAGTCAAAGTGATTCAAGTTCAGTTGAGAAGTGGTAAAGTCTTCCCACCTTCATCAAAGAAGGGAAGTACAAATAAAGACAAAGGCAAACAAATCAAAGTCAACGAATACATCATTTCCAAAAATCCTAAACTAAAGCCTAAATCAAGCAAAAAGATAGATTATAATATTTTATCACATCTGAGAAAGATCCCTGCACAACTGAGTGTGTACGTGGCTCTCTTGATGTCAAAAGACCTCCGTGAAACTTTGATACAAGCTCTTAAATATCTGGAAAATTATGAAGCTTACTTTGCTGAAATATGTATGACCGAATCATTGTGAACTCAAGATCTCCTACTAATCATATTTTCTGAAGAAGATTTTATGTTAGGAACAACAGATCACAACCGTCCTCTATATGTTACCACAGAGAGCGATGGCATCCTGATCAACCGGATATTGATTGATTCAGGCTCTTCTATCAATCTTATGAATCTAAAAGCATTAAGAGGATTATCACTTGATATCTAACATCTTGGGAGGGATAAGTTGATGGTTCATGGTTTCAATGAGAAAGGACAAAAAATTTTGGGTTCTTTTATTCTCCCACTCAAGTTTCAAGATTTATATATAGAAGCCAAGTTTCATGTAATCGACGCTGATACGTCATTTAGAGCTCTCTTGGGCTAACCATGGTTGCATGAGTATGGCATGGTCCCATCAACTATGAATCAGTGTATGAAGTACCTTAAAGATGGAGAAGAGTTTATAATTCCTAGCAACCTACAACCATTCTCCGTCCATGAAGCAAAGATTTATGAAGATGCAAAATATTTTATCCCTAAAGAGCCTAAGCCAATAAAGTATCTTGAGGCGGTAACATACACTTCAGGAATTAAAAAGCAACTTCTTAAGGTGAAAGAGCAGGAGCAAAAAAAAAAGAAAGAAAGAAAGAAGGCAATGCCAACTCTCTCTAAAGTACTTGATTCTACACCTATATCAAGAAGATCAGTTCCTCACTTAGGAAGTGACACACAAGAAGAAGAAAATATTTCTATCAAACCTAAGAGAACTTATAAACTTTCAAGAAAGATAAACTATGAAATAAGTGATTTTGATTCAGACTATGATTTTGAATATACTTATGGAAAATAGAGTTCAGATGGTCCCATCAAGAAGGATAGCTCATTTGGTAGTGTTAGAGGACTCCTTCAAAATTATACCCATCCCTCAGCAGCACTTCAAAGAAATCATTCCATTAGAGGTTCACAAAATTAAAGAATTGATAATATTCTATGTGCCACTGTTGAGTGAGAGTGGCAGAATAAAAACTCTATTTTACAAATCTAAAGACTCTCAACTTCACAATTTTGATCAACCTGCTCAAGATGAAAATTCTGATGAGATAGTGCCAACAAGAATAACACTATACTATCCACATAAATTGTGAAGAATGACGCATAAGCTTGGAATTCATATTGGAACTGCTAAAAATAAAATTCAAATCTTTAACAAGATGTGAAGCCAAAGAAGTCCTCAAGCATCATAAAGAAGTGGTAAGTTTATCACTAAAGATCTTGGGTTCATCCACAAATCTTATCAAAAAAAAGTTTGTTATAATATAATAGAAGCTGAGATCAAAACTAATAATGACAAAGAAGACAATTTCCATGAAATTCTTCTTATAAATGATGAAGAAGTAGAAGCCAAGCCTGTGCCTGAAGAACTCGAAGATGGTGGAGAAATAACTACTATGGATGAACTCAAAGAAATCAACCTACGAGCTGAAGATGATCCCCATCCAACTTTCGTCAATGCCCTTCTACCTGATGAGAAAGTTGAAGAGATGAAAAAGCTACTTTGTGAATTCAGGAATCACTTTGCCTAGAAATATTTTGATATGCTAGACTTATCCCCTGATGTAGCAGTTCATAAACTTTTCATTAAACTAGATGTGATGCCTGTTAAGCAAGCTCATAGGCGAATGAGATTAAAGATTGAAGAACATGTGATTATAGAAACTAAGAAGTTGATTGAAGTAGGCTTCATTTAGGAGAAGTATGTAGATTGGATAGACAATATTATCTTAGTTAGGAAAAAGAAAGGCCAAATTCGTATCTACATTGACTTCCGGGACCTAAATAAGGCATGCTCAAAAGATGACTTTCTGCTTCCAATATTAGAACTATTAGTGGATAATACTTTCAACTATGATATGTTCTCATTCATGGATAAATCATCGGGATATAATCAAATCAAGATGGCTCCTAAAGATGAGAAGTACACATCATTTAGAAAGCCAATTGGTATATACTACTACACAATCATGCCCTTTGGATTGAAAAATACTGGAGCTACATACTAAAGAACCATGACGTGTATTTTTGATGAGTTAATTCACCAGAAGGTGGAATGTTATGTTGATGATTTGGTGGTGAAGAGCTAAAATCGTGAAAATCACTTTGAAGACTTGAGAATTGTATTGGAGAGAATTAAAAAATATGATCTCAAGATGAATCCTATAAAATATTCATTCGGGGTATCCTCTAGAAAACTCCTTTGTATATTGTACATCACATAAGAATTGAAATTGATCCTACTAAAATCAAGGTAATTGTGGAGATGCCTCTGCCGAAGAGTTTGCGTCAACTCTGTTCTTTACAAGGACAACTTACTTTCATCCGTCGATTTATATCAAACCTATCAAGACGCTATCAACCATTTGCAAAGTTGATGAAGAAGGATGCTCCATTCAAATGGGATAAGGAGTGCTAAGAATTTTTCAATAACATTAAAAGTTACTTATTAAATCCACTAATCCTTGCAGCACCTACTCTTGGGAAGCCCCTCATTCTATACACAGCTACATTAGAAGAGTCCCTTGGAGCATTATTAACACAAAACAATGAAGAAAGCAAAGAGAATGCTCTTTATTATATTAGTTGGAGATTGATAGGAGCAGAAATGAGATATTATTCGATAGAGAAGCACTGTTTGACATTAATTTTTGTAGTCTAAAAGCTTCATCATTATATGTTATCTCACAAGATTACCCTCATCTTATGGATCGATCCGCTGAAGTACTTGATGACAAGACCAGCATTGATAGGTCGCTTAGCTAGATGGGTAGTAATGCTTTTACAATTTGATATCACATATGTTCGTAGAAAGCAGTAAAAGGGCAAATATTGACAAATTTTCTTGCTGCACATCCAATCTCTATAGACTTTTCTCTTAACGAAGACTTGCTTGATGAGCAAATTTTGCTCATTCATGAAAGAGAAAAATCACAAATTTGGGAAATGTACTTTGATGGAGCCTCATCGATCAAACAAATCAAACCTCTAAATTTTCCAAGGGCAAGAGCAGGAATCAACATTGTCTTCATAACACTAGAGGGAAGAATAATGAGATGATCATATGGGTTGACTGAGCCAAGAACTAAAAATGAAGCTGAGTATGAAGCATTAGTAGCAGGTCTTGAAGATGCTACTTTCACGGGCATTCGAAACTTACATATTTTTGGCAATTCTCAACTTATTATAAATCAAGTACTTAACATCTATAAAATCAACAAGCTTGAGTTAGCTTTTTATCACAAGCGAGTTCTTGAGCTTATGAAGCAAATTCTAAATATCACACTAATGTGAGTCTCTCGATTCGAGAATAGCAAAGCAGATTGCTTAGCAAAATTAGCTAAGGAGATAACAAGTATGAATGGTGATTATGTCATGATCAGGATATTTACTCAATGAGTTCTAGAGCCAGTAAAGTATCAATCCCCGCAGGTAGAGGGGTTATAAAATTTGACCTAGTAGAATGTGACTCATGTTGCTCCTCATACTCTCCAAAATCAACAAGAAGTTATACCCAAAAAAGCTAAGAATGACATTTGTTCAGAAAAGCAGTGAGAAGCCTTAATTGTAGATGAGCCACATGATTGGAGGCAACCTTTGATTGACTACTTTAGAGAAGGCAAATTACCAAATAATAAATCACTGACATCTCAAATTGAGAAGAGAATGTTGTGCTATGCTTTTGTCAATAACACTTTATATCACAAATCCTTTGAATAAATGTGGCTACAATGCCTAAATACAGATGAAGCTAGCAAAGTGATGGTTGAAGTTCATGAAGGACTTTGTAGTGCACATCAGTCAGGTCTCAAGATGGTAGTAAAGATAAAAAAGATGGACTATTATTGGCCATCTATGGTGATAGACTGTATCAATCATGCTAAAAGGTATCATAAATGTCAAGTACATGGGAATATAATCCATTAACCTCTAAATCTATTACACCTAATAATAGCATCCCGACCATTTGAATGTTGAGGTATAGATGTATTTGGACCAATTGATCTACAATCATCAGCTAGACACCGCTTCATCCTAGCAATGACTGATTATTTCTTTAAGTGGACTGAAGCTACCCCATTTAAAGAAGTTACTGCTGATCGAGTGATCAACTTCTTCATGAATAATGTGGTCTATAGATTTGGAGTGTCACGCATAATAATTTTTGATAATGGCACAACTCTCAAAAATACAGAGATTTATAGATTCTTCGATTGACACAAAATTGATTGACGATATTCTTCAATATATAATACAAGGG
Organism: Cymbidium sinense; assembly: GCA_021442155.1. Lineage (NCBI taxonomy): Eukaryota > Viridiplantae > Streptophyta > Magnoliopsida > Asparagales > Orchidaceae > Cymbidium > Cymbidium sinense. Next base: position 139,618,473 of record CM038222.1, read on the forward strand.
CAAATAGTTTGGCAGAAGCTTTCAGCAAGACGTTAGTCAAACTGCTCAAGAAGATCCTTACTAAAAATAAGAGAGAATGACATATCAAATTGGTAGAGGCATTATGGGCATATCGAACTGCCTATAAGACGCCGACTAAAGCCACTCCTTATTCATTAGTATTTGGAACCGAAGCGGACCTTCTGCTTGAAGTTGAGTTTCCTTCACTTTGAGTAGCCATCCAATACAATCTAACTAAAAATCAAAATGCACATTTGAGAATAGAGGAACTCATTGTGTTTGATGAAGTTAGATTGCAAGCTCATCAAAATCTGGAAGTTTATCGAGCAAAGATGTCCAAAGCTTTGACCATACATTGCGACCTCGAACATTCTAAAATGGAGAATTAGTTTTAGTGCTGAGAAGACCAATTATTCCTAATAAAAAATCTGGTGGTAAATTTAAGCCTAATTGGGAGGGCCCTTTTGTCATTAAGAAGGTGTTTCATGGAGGGGAATTCCAACTCATTGACCTGAATGACGAAAGACCAATGTCGCCAATTAATGATTACTATCTGAAAAAGTATTATACATGATAAATTCTTGAGGTACAATAGAAATCACCCTATAAGACAGAGGACATTTTTTTAGTATATTTATTTAGGTTGATATCGTACATCAAGCTGAGATCCCTAAATAAATTTACTTATTCAATATGTAAAAAAATTTCATGAAAATTTCCCTGGGGCATTTTTAGATTTCTATACATAGATGAAATCAAAGTTACATGTTAAAACCCTCTTAAGAGCATATCAACTCAAATATTGATGTATTTGCTTAATTTCAATTTGAAAGTTTTTCTAAATATGCTTTAGAATTCCCCTTGTAAGATAAGGGGCATTTTTATTTTATATTAAGTTTATTTGAGTTGATATCATGATATAAGGTGAGATCCTCGAATATATTCTGATTCAGATTGACATCAAACTTTATGCCAAAATCTTTGAATTTAACCATAACTATTATTGTTAAAGTTGCAAGCTCCTGTAGGAATAAAAAGAATTTATTTCTACACATAAAAATATAAAAATTTCTCTCCAAGATTCATCAAATGTCAGAGATCAAGTCAGAAGAACTTCCAATATTGGAAGCTTCAATCAATTGAGTTGGAAAAATATCAATCTCTACATTCTGAAGTCTAGGATACATATGGGTTCTAAAGGTAGAACTCAACAAGCCTATAAATGGCTGAGTTGCTGATGCTTTCCTCACTCAACAAATCGTAAGAAAAAGGCCACAGTGAAAGAGCCCTTGCTCGTTAGTCCGATGACTAAATCACCAACCTATCACAGATTAAGTCGAAGACTTAAGTAGGTTCTAAAGGTTGAACTCAACAAGCTCACAAATGGTTGAGTTGCTGACGCCCTCCTCATTCAACAAGCCATAAGAAAAGGTCGTAGTGAAAGAGCCCCCGCTCTTCAGTCCAATGATGATAACTATTCAATCTCAAACTAGATTTAACTTAGTACAAGTAATCTTTATCCAAGAGATCTTTCTACCTAATCGATAGACCAAGACAATCTGAGGAAACTCTCAATTCAGAGCTGGATCAAGTCAATCTTTATATTGCCTGCAGAGGATATTTTAATCTATTCTCAAATGATCTGATCAATTACAAAGCACAGATCAAAGCCAATATCCTCATCAAGTCTGTCAAAGTAGAAAGTACAGGACCGAGAAAATGATTCCATAGTTCACATAAAGTTAATGACCGAACTAAAGAAATTTTATGGTTATTCAGTTTGTTAAAGTATGTATTGCTACACTAATAACTCAACATCATAGACCTAATATAAGCTGAAAGGCTGGGTCATCTTTATGCACCCTTCAATGAGTCAGTCAAAGTAGCAAGTATAGGACCAACGACATACGTGCATTTCCTGATAAGCAAATATGGACAAATCAGGTTAATCCTTCATCAAGTCTATCAAGCCTAAAGCTAGAACAAAAGGAATTTCATGACTCAAAATAAACAAACTAATTCCTCCATCCAACCCGATCGAGCATGAAGTTAGGGACGGAGGAAACTCAAATCTTCAACAACATAGAAGAAAGAGATCTTTAGCAAACACATTGAAGCAGAGAGTAGATGGTAGAAGAAGCTCTTAATTCGACAAGTCAATCAGGACAAATCGAGCAATCCCGTTATTTAGCTCATCTAACCATAAGGAATCACACTGATGATGAATTTTGTCAAAGCTACATATATTGAAATCAAAGATGAAGTGATCCAAGAGCTGCCACAAACATGAAAGGTCAACCAATTTTCAACAAACGTAACTCGCTCCATGCGCGAATCACATTTGTTGGGGGGAATTTGTTGACCCTCAACTTCATCTCTTACGCACGCAAGTAACCAATCCCGCTCGAGCTCTAAACTATTCACGCTCAGCCCCTCTCGATCCTCTGTAAGCAACCGCAAAGGCTCGCATGATCTTCCCTTCCTCTCTTCGTTCGATTGAGGAACCGCAAGCTAGTCGAGAAACCACTCCCACTCATTCATCTGTACCAAAAGGGCATGCATCGCTCCTCCCCCTTTAATTTGATTCCTTTTTTAACCTACAAGAACTCTGCCCTACTTTCCTTCGTTCGACCCATCCTACCTAAGATAACGAAGTATTCCCTCCAGCTCAGGTATTTCATCCGTCTCCTCCTTCAAACTGAACGACCTACTCTATCCATCTCCTCCTTCAAGCCGCCCGATACTCTCTTCTTTCTACCTACTTCGGCTAAACCCTCACACACACAGCCGAAACCTTCCTTTGCGTGTCTCTACTTCTCTAAACCCATCATATTTGCCTACCAACAGGATTTGGTAAATCCAGATTTAACTAAGCGGTCTTTTAAGTTAAATCCAACTTAAATCCTGCTCAAATCCTAGCCAAACTTCCCCTTGGACGAATTCATCCTTAGCTGACCTCCCTTTTTTACTAGAGTGGGTAGCCATGAGGCAACTCCATCATCAAGCGAGTTCCTCTAGGTATACCTTCTTGATTCTTCCTCTAATCGAGCGCATAGCCACTAAATTACTAAATTACTCTTGACCTTTCTTAAGAAGAAGGAACACCATCCTCTCTCAATCTTTTGGCATTTTTCCATTCCCTTCCTTTTTTTGTGTTCACCACTCCAGCAAACTTCATATATGATTGAGTTTAGATGCCAAGATTTATCTTTATGGTTGGTGGTAGATGTGTAAAGAAGTGTGTGAATATAAGTATACATGTTTGTGCTTCTTTATGCAGGTTTGAAGGCTTCGTCACACTCATCAGGGCATGTCTAGATGGAAATTGGCCGAGGTGTTTCAAAACACCAACTGCCATGCCCATCAGGGCGTGACGGGAAAGTCTCCAAAATTGTTAGATGATGCTGCCGAAATTTTGACTGAAATTTTGGACTTAAACAAAAAAAGGGGGCTTGAATGTGTATATATTGCATTGTATTGGTTTCTCTTATGCAGGTGATTGAAGGCCTCATTATACTCATCAAGGCATAATGGGATTGAAATTTGGTCGAGGTGCTTCAAAACACTAGCCGTCATGCTTATAAGGGCGTGACGGATAGACCAAAATAGCTATATGTAACGCCCTATGCGGGGATAACGCCGAAATACTACCGAATTGCTGCCAAAATTTTATTAAATTTTTGGGACTTAAACAAATCTAAATATATATCATTTAAAACACTATGACTTATGTAAACAAGCTTAAATTAAAATTCAAAAGAAAATTTACTAGAAATGATAAATGAAAATCTTACTTGAAATATAATTGAGATACACTTTAAAAGCTTGAACTTGTAGAACCCCCGCAGGAAAGTTAAGGCAAATGAAAACAATGAATTTAGCAGAAGGGAATTCATTCTATTTATAGGCACGAATCAACTTTTATGGGGACTCCACCATAACTCAAGACAATCTTAATGAAATAATTGTTGAATTATGAAATCAAAGAACCCATTAACGATATGTTATGAAGACGATAAAACTCGTTAAAGGAGCCATGAATGTGGGAGGTTTCGGATAAGCTTCCTGTGTATATCATAACATAACTAACTCTAATTCAAGCACTTGAAGTTTCAACAGTAATACTTAATTAAAGCAAACATTCGAATGAGAGAATTCTATGGAGTTGAAGGCTGAATTGAAAAGAGAGAAGGTACTTATATTCATAGCATGGGTTGATCTATTCGCAAACTTGAAATATCTAAGGATGTTTCATAAGAATGTAGAAATCCATTATATGATAAGATATCAAAATAAATAGCCTTATTAATCAACGAGTTATGAAAATAAGAAATAAGCTAAATGAAGAACCTTCAAAAAGAGGAGGAACCAACTTGAATGTTACACTCCATTGATTCATTGAAGTATTTTTGAGGTGTTAAATTTTCATGTGAAACTACAAATCAAACTATCATTTGAATCTATAGTTTCAGTATAAGTATAAATACTTGAGTAAAGTGAGTTCTTTATATTCATTTTCAAGCAATTTTATACAATATTAAAGTTTTCCAATTTACGCAAGCTTGCAAATATAATAACATGATATTTTCAATAGCTCAACATAAATGTTGAAAGATATGTGTAAATATCTTAATGAGTGTGAATCTATTATACATCTCTTGAAGCAAGTTTATGTCTTATTCAAGTGATTTGAAACTTATTGAAACTTTTAAATGAATGAACTCTTCGCCATCGGATCTGCAACTCTTTATACAAGCTGACAGAAGGTAATACTAAATTAAATGCTATACTAATTATGAAGCTTCTTTCAATCAAAAAATTTAAAAATTTCATTATAATTATGATTTAAAAAAATCAATAATTTCATAAATTAGATGAAATTATCTAAGTTATAAATACCTGCATGTGCTCGGACATAGAGATTTGAAGTGCAAATTTTAATGTAAGAAGCAGTTAAGTTGGAATTAAATAAAAATCTAAAATCAATCTCATAATTCAGAAAAAAAAACTACCTAAATTACTAAACACCTGCATGAGCCTCAACACAATGCTGAATAATTTGATTCAAGTGTCTGAGGATGCTACACGGGTTGCTTCCCCGTTTAGTCTTAGGATTAGGTCCGGATTAACAAAACCTAAAAATCCAATTATTATAAGAATTTCAACTTATTAAAATATCTGAGAAGCTAATTCTGTCATGTAACAGTAGACCTGAGCCTCTATTAGGAGTTAAATAGAGTTGACAAGATCTAAAGTTCTCAAATATATTTGATTCAATCAATTAACTACCCCGATGATGGCTGCGTTGAATGGTGTTTTCAATTGGAGGGGATACTTCCATCAAAATATGATTCTAATTTCAAATCAAATTAACTCAAATTAAGTATCAATCTACAAATGTCTAAATAAAATTTAATCTTTAAAAACTTAAAGTTAAAATCCAACCCACCTTTCGCAATTGTTTATCGGAGGTGACAAATTAAGAAAACTCTAGCCCATAAAGGAGCTAATGTTAAATCAAGTATTCTACTATGTTCACTCTCAATCGATCTCATGCGAGTAACGATGTGGCCTGTGTCCTCTGACTGTGTGGCTTGACTAGTAGGCTCCACATGCGATGTAGTTACGATCAGAGTCCTTTGATCAGGTGGTTGCCGCCAAATGAAATTATTATATTACAATCACGATCGTAGCCCGTATGCTCCCCAATGACTCTGCCCTTTGAGTTGTGAATCATATGGTACACCTGATAGAGCAAAAAACCCTCTGTCAGTTAATGTAGACTTGAGCTTATCTCCTTAGACAAACACCACCCTAGGTCTACAAGGATTTCTTGGACGACGTAACCCATGCGTTGCTGATAAGGATCATTCGTTGGGTCAACTAACTCCTTTGACTAAGTAGACCAGGGACCGCGATAGCCCGGGATAACAGAACCATGAGATCTAGATCGGGTACATCATCATTCCCCCAACTATTCGCTTTAAGCTAATAATGATTAATTCCATAAATTCTAAATCTAAATTCTAAAACTCCACATCTCTGCTATTATATGCTAAGCGATCTAATGACTAGCCTTAATCGAAAGTTCTCTCTCACTTATTGGGAGGGGTAATTAACTATAGATGCTTGCGCCTATAGGAAACTTGGAACCATATATAAACTCCTCACCAAATGAGGATGAAATCTCTGGGTAGTGTCTTATCTACTATCTCATCTACCTTCTAAAAATTACACCGACACTAAAATCATAACTCTCTTCCTTCAATGTCGAGAGATCGGTGGCGAATTTTCGGAGCCCATAGGCATCTTCTTTTCTCTTGCTCATTTTATAATTAAAATAGTTTGGAGAATGTGTTAAGACTATAGATACCAAAATTCTTATAAAATAATTTGATAATTTAACTTGACTCAAATTAATTGATTTTGAGACCAAATCACAAGAACAAATAGATTTTTGTGATGGTCTTCTTTTAGAATTTTAAGTAACCTTTATTTAAGATTTTATGATAGTCATTATTTAGGACTTAACGGTAGTCTCTACTTAAAAAATTTATAAAATTGAGCTGAGCCATTATTTTCAACACTAAAAAAAATTAAGTCATACCTATAAGATTTATTAATTATAACACGAGAGATTCAGATAGTTAATGAGTGATTCTTTTCATCTTAATTAGAAAGAACAACCAAAGGCACTAGATTAGTACTTCTCAAAATCACTGATCATGAATTTCTAAAAGGTCATTTGAAATCAATTTTATTTTTATATTATTTAAAAAAATATATTTTAGTATATTTTTATGAGTTTTTATTTTCAAAAATAAATCAAATTACTTTTAAAAATACTAAAATAATTTTTAGGTCTTTTGATTATTTTCTAAAATAATTATCACTATCAAATATATTTTATATTGAACAAAAATATAAATAAAATAAAATAAAAACAAAAAATAGAGAACAAAAAATATAAGTAATCTCAAGCAGACTCTAAGTTATTGTTATTAAATTTATTTGTTGTCAAAGCCTTTACTTTCAGATGATTAATCCAAGTTACCAATAATGACTTCCATTAAAATTTTAGGAATAATTAGATTATCTTTAGTCAGATGGCCTTTTAAGAGTTAAAAAGGTTACAAATAGATTGAACAATGTCAATTGAAAAATGCTTTCATTGAAATTAACTAGTATAATGAAATATTAGAGTTTGAATCAAAGTTATCTTTTACTAAACAGTAGATGATAAATTATTCATATTTTCACGTTGATTTTAAAGATTATTTTTTGAATTATACCATCCTGATTCGATCAAAATTGTGATCCATGCTGCTCGCCTGCTTCGCAGCTTAATTTGGAGAAAGGTTGCAGATAAAAACTACTTATGATTAATGAATTGCACATTTTCAGTTGAAATAAGAGAGCTTTTCCTCTCTACATCAATAAGTACAATGTAAGAGATAAGAGGAGAACCTACTCCACTCAAACTGAGATCTCATCATGGACATCTACATCAAAAATGCCCATGTGGATACCTTCTCACCTTACAAGAAAAAACTAGAAAAGAAAAGACTCTTTATCTTTCTATGAAACCATAACCACATACTTCATCACACATTTGACAACTAACTACCAAAATCTTAACAGCATTTGTGAAATCTTCTTCATTATTTATTGGGATTTCTCTCAATAGATTTCGCCTTGTCAAGAATCGACCACATCACCTGCACATCCTCATAACCGCACGCCATGACTTCACAATGGAGTATCTTGTTGTCATGGTCATGCCCTGCAAAGAATTGCAGATTATTCTAAAAACAGTAAAATCTACTTAAATGTGTTGAAACTTGATGTTATGTGCTTAAGTTTTTGAACCTTAATGTACTTTTATGGTTGGATTAGATTTCGAGAACTTAGTTTGTTCATAGATTTGCATAATGAAATGATTTTACTACATCAGTTCTATTGGTTATCTTAGTCCAATCAAATGCAGAGGGCATCCTAACTTTTGTCAAAGCAACAACAAGAGTATTTTGATCTTAGAAAATAAAGATTACTGATTGGCTTCGGAGAATGAAATGATTAATTTATCTCCATTTCTTCCTTTTTTTTTCACTCTTTTATCCTCTTGTAAGCTATCCAAGAGAAGCTTGAAAATTTCACTACATTGATGAAACAAAAAAAAAAAAAGGATTTTATTTTATAATTGTTAGTAAGAATTTTCTACAAGAATGAACATGGATCTCTTTTTGATGAGATTTTTGCAACTATATTGAGATTTGCTCTCAAATATTAGAAAGAGTTAATCTTTAAGCAAGTCTACTTACCTTTATTAATGCACTGCCATAATGTAAGATAACTCAACATTTCATTGATTTTTGTCATCGTAGAGAAGTCCTAGTTTTGATAGAATAGTCTTCCAACAAAAGAATAAATTTTGAAGAGGAGATTCAGAGACCACCTTTTTCCACATTTCTTATGAAAATTCTAATGAAATTCTATAAAATATTCTCTATAAGAATTAAGTCAACAGAAATGGGTTAATCTAAGTGAAAGGCGAAGAACATAGGGGGAGAGAAGAAATAAGGTAGCAAACCAGTTTGGGAGTTCTTCTCTCTGCTAGGTTTGAGGATGGTGCATGCTTTCCTGAAAGGAGAAGTAATAGTGCGAACCCATGAATCTCTTTTCATGATTGAAATTTAGCTAAGGATGATTCTGAAGGATGGCTAACTATAGATATATTGCTCTGCTTGTGAGGTTGAGCTGAACCTGTCCTGTGCTTTGCCTTATATATATAATAACAGAGAGAGAGAGAGAGAGAGAGAGAGAGAGAGAGAGAGAGAGAAAGAGAGGAAGGAGGGAGGCAAGATCCGGGTTATGAGGGCCCTCTTGAGCTTAATGATCCAACCATGGTGTGGCACATGGACCACATTATTCTCATGTGATCAAAGCTCCTTCTATATTTTATTTATCATTTCATATGCTTTTCTTGGCCTACTTATGAAGCTTTTTGGCACATCAACGTACGGCACAAGGAATGCTTGTTACTTTTATCTATCCCAGAAGCTCTCAGATTCTTCATTTTTTTCATGCTTTAAAGTAAAACTCGGTTTACTTAACAAAATCTTACAATAAAATTTGTGCTGAAATTTATTACAAGTTCCTGTTCGATTCTCAATTTAATAGACTTGGTAAGTAGATCAGGGTAATTATGTTGGAACTATTAAATTAAGCTTTTATTAAGATAATTAAAGGTGAAAGCAATTTTCTGAAGCTTTTCTTTTTTTTAGCATACTTCAAATTATGAGAACTATGAAGAAATGAGAATAATTTGAGAGAATTATAAATACAATCTCACATAGAAACAAAAGAAAAAAAAGGAACACAAAAATTTAAGTGATTTGACGTCTTGTCTACGTCCATAATCACACTACGATCTTCCTATAAACACAAAAAGATTTATGTGATTTGGCGTCTTATCTACGTTTATAGTCATAGTAAGATCTTACTATATTTTCCTCTCACATGAAACTTAGAAGAAGATATAAATATTGGAATGCCTCTACCTATAAATTTTTTTCCTCATTTATTGGCTATGATGGAGGAGTTAGTTTGATGAAAAAAATAATTTTAATTAATTATCTAGCACAAATTTTGAATTTCAAGTGTAAAATAATTCAAATTTTGTTGCTATCAATTTTTGACTATATATATATATATATATATATATATATATATATATATATATATATATGAAATTTGACTCTATATTTAACAATCTCCCACTTGAAGATAAATTTTTTTAACACGTATATTAGTTGTCATACCTGAATATTTTTATTGATGTGCTTTTTCATATGGTTCCACCAATGCTCCTACTATGGTGCCTCCATCACCATGATTTATGGAGGCTAGCTGAGGTTATGCATAACCTTAGTTTTGAGATGATCACTATCTTGGTTAACATATCTATAGAATTCTTTGTTATATGAATCTTCTCTAACCATAGATATCCATGATGTGATGATGTAGCAATTATATATGTTTTATTCTTGCATGAAAAACTAAATTTTTTGTCAGGTGGATGGCGTTTTGACTGTCACTGAAGACAGTGTCGTGGTTTGCTATTTTTTTGAATTCCCTTAACAAATTTTTTAACCAACTCATCTCCTTGCCTGCATTTGATATTGCAATATTCTTATCTTCAGTGGTGAATAGTGAGACACTCTTCTATTGTTTAGCCATCCAACTAACTATAGTTCCTTTAAGCATGAACACACGACCTAATGTCTCTTGTGACCATCTAAACCTCCTCTCTTGTCTGCATCTAAATATCCCTGTAAGAGTAACTCATTTTCTTTGAACAAAGAGTTGTACTTAAAGTACCTTTCAAGTATCTTAAGATTCACTCCATAGCTTGCTAATGTTATTCTCTTGAGTTAGAGATAAACCTGCTCACAACTACAATTTCATGAGTTATGCCTGGTATTGTACACAACATAGTGTATATCAAATTGCCAACTACAAATATGTATCATACCTTCTTCATGTGCTCTCACTCTTTATCAGATTTTGGTGACTACTTTTTAGATGGCTTGAAATGACCACCTAAGGGAGTCTCTTTTGGCTTCACATTCTGATCATTGAATTAGTTTAGAATCTTCTAAATATATTTCTCTTGGGACAACTCTAAGGTCCTTTGGGATATATTATGAGTAATCTTCATGCCAAAGATTTATTTTGCTACTCCCAAGTCTTTTATTCCAAACTCCTTCAATAGTTACTTTTTCAACTTATTGATCTCTGTTATATTTGCTCTTATAACCAGCATATTATCAATATTAAGTAACAAAATAATATAGAATTTGTTGAACATATTGATGAAGTAATAGTGGTTAATCTTATATATGGTGAATTCATTCTTTCACATGAAGTCTTTAAAATTTTTTTATTATTTTAGTGTCAGCTTGAGTCATAAAAGCTCTTTTAGAACTTACACGCAAAAGTTTTTTTCTTAGAATAACAAACCCTTCTAATTATTTTATATAGATCTCTTCTTCAAGATTTTCATAAAAGAAAGACAGTCATCATATCTAGCTTTTCTAAATATAAGTCTTCATTCACAATAATACTTAACACCATTATGACGGTAATCATTTTTACCACAGGTGAGAATCAATCCCATGCAGCTAATGAAATCCTTTAATCATCAATTTGACTATATATCTTTTACACTAATTCGACTCTTCTTTTACTCTATATATCCACTTATTATGGAATACTTTATTACCTTTGAGTGATAAGTCTAATATCTAAGTTTTGTTATGCTTCAAAGAGTTTATCTCCTCTTTTATGGTTTTCTCTCAATAAACTGAATCTCTCGCCTTCAATGCTTCTTAATAGTGCTTTAGTTCATAATTATTTATCAATAGTAGATAATATAAATAAGAAGAATACTTTTTGCATGTGCCTAAATGGTTTAGTATATCTCATCAACAATATAAGAGTGGACGACTCTGGGGCCTCCTTTTAAAAATTTTATCAGTATTATCAATATTGATAATATCAAGGATGATTTCTTCTTGCTTCTACTCATGCTTCTTAACTTATTCTAATATATCTTTATATAGCTTATGTTTATCAAATTCCACATATTTGGCTCTTATGATTTTTTTATTTTAATCATTCTAAAATCGACAACCAAAATAATCCAAGTCATAGAAAATGAAGTAAAGTTCTTCATCTTTGTATTAAGTCTTTAGATTAGGGTTCTTTCTTATGACTTTAGATTTAGATCAATATGCATATTGGAAACATAACTAAAAACTTTTAGGTGTGAAACTCATACCTCCTTTTCACTTCATTCTTTTTTAGTGAATGAGAAAAATGGTTCTCTTTTGATTAAGTAGGCAACTATGTTGATTGTATATACCAAAAATGTCTTGGGCAAGTTAGAGTACAATCTCATGCTCTTCTCAGGCTTGTTCAAAGTTATATTCATTCTTTTAATAATTATATTTTGCTTTAGTATTCTTATAATAGTCTCCAGCATATGGATTCCTTGTTTTAGGTAATAAACTTTGAATTCCCTACTATCAAACTCGACTTCATACACTTAACTTTTAGTCTTGTTTGAGTTTTCATATCTGCCTTTAACTTCTTGAAGGAAGTAAAAATATTAAATTTATTTTTCAAAAATAAACTTATACTTTCCTTGTTGAGTCATCAATAAATGTGATGAGTGCAATGAGTCACTAATGGATTAGATCAGAGCTAGTCCCTAGACATTAGAGTGCACCAATTTAAGATTCTCAGATTTAAAGGTCCTTTAATTTTTTAGAAAATTGACTTTCCTCTGCTTACTAAGAATACAGTTCTCGCATAACTCCAAGTTCATGGACATTAAATATAAAAGCATCCCCTTTAAAATCATGATATTCATTTTCTTCTCAGTCATATGACCAAGTCTTTGATGCCACATTTCTGAGCTTCCACTATTAGTAACTACTACCAGGTCTTTTTTTTTTGAGGTCATGTACAATTCCCATCTTCTTGCCTTTGGCCATAACTAATATTTTTTCGATACCTTTAAAGATCCACCACCAAACACTATGGTGTCTCCAAAACTATCGATCTAATTCATTAATATCAAGTACCGCTTGAGGCCTCAGATATATCTCACCTCTTATAAAACTCACTTTATTCCATTTTTTAATTTTAATTTAGACTTCTTCCTTTCTATGATCTACAATAGTTCATCATCTATAAGATAGAATTTGTAAAATTTTTCTACAATTGTGGTGTTTATTTTTGGATGTGGGGTGGGCACCGCATAGATCTTAGTGGGTATTTATTGAAGTAATCGAGCAAGACATTAAGGAATGATATACTATCTCGAAAGATAGAGACATTACTCTTCAATAGATCTAATCACCTAATGAGGACTTCTAAGGCATGATGGGTCTTCAAATATACTTGAGATTTTCTCTTGCTTTACATGGATGAATAAAGCAGGGTTTATATTAAATCGGGTTCTTAAGTTCTCTATGGAGGCAAGCCTCCATAGATAATTACATCCTAAGGATTGAAATTCCCTAAGAATACTCTCGATTAAAATAAATAATTTATCATCTTCAAAGATTTCAAGGTTAGACTATCAAAGGATTGGTTATATTTAGAAAATCAATTGGAAAAGTTCAAAGAGAAGACTTATTTTTGGAATCCAAAGGGAGGAGCTACGTAATGCCCGTGATACTAGAAACCTAGTGAGAATTCCAATCTATCATATAATTGGGCTTTATATAATTGAACAATAAGAGATTTATTGGTTAGAGTTGAATTTTTATCAGATTACTAGGGCTTATAATTCATCAACACAAGGTTGTGGAAATGCCTAAGAGGTGAGAATTTATGCTCGTAACTCGAAGGAAAAAACTACCTCATATCGTACATCTTGGGAGCTTTACTATGAGCTAAAGTACGACTTAAATCTAAGCGACATGTGAAAGTAAGGGTTTACCTCCATAAGAGAGAATAAACTGTCTAACTTCTGGACTTATAACCGCCTATAGTGGCCACCAGCTAACTCCTATGATTTTTAAAATCATGTAGTCTAGTATTATGAATTGCAAGATATTTGGGCTATTATTTATTTAGAAAGAGACTAAAGTCCTTAAACCCACTTCGTAAGAGTCTAAAGCATGAGTGGTAAGAATAATGACTTAGTCTAATGCAAAATCTTTTTAAATTTTATTTAATTTTAGCATATCATTTTGATAAAGGCTTTGGGATTTTCATATACTTAAATGCATGATGAAATAAGGTTATTGGCTAAATCAATGAGAAGAGGGTGTTCTCTACCATAAGGGATGCCCTCACAAGTCAAGAATTTAGCTATCGTGCAAGGATGAACATCCCCCATTGTGGTGATTTTTGTTATCTTCATCTAAAAATGAATTAAATGAAGACAAAAATAAAACTTTTCTTTTTGGACACCATGTAGATCTGCAGATGTTCTTATTAGGGTGATTAGGTATGACATTGAGGAATGATGTACTATCTCAAGAGATAGAAGTCACCATCCTATAATGGACCTAATTACCTTAATAAGTACTCCTAAGGATGATGGATCTTTGAATGTACCAGAGATTCTTCCCCTACTTTACATGAAAAAGTAAAGCAGGGTTTATTTTAAATCGGGTTCGTTAAGTTCCCTATGGAGGCAAGCCCCCATAGTTAATTATATCTTAAGGAAGGAGATTCCTTAAGAATACTCTCGATTAATGTAAATGATCATTGTCTCCAAAGATTTCAAAGATAGGACTATCAATTAATTAGTTTGATTTTTTTGGAAGATCAAATGAGAATGATCAAGAGGGAGTTATTATTGAAACCAAAAGGAGATAAGTAGGAGATGCTTATGATACTAGGAAATCTAGTAAACATCCCAAACTATCCTATGGTTGGGCTTTATATTTTTGAAATTTGAAGAGAATTATTTATTTGAGCTGAATTTTTATTAGAAATCTAGGGCTTACAGTTCCACAACACAAGATCATTTAAATGCCTGAGAGGTGAGGATTTATGCTTATAACCCGCAGAAGGAAGTAGCAACCTCTGAACCTAAATCTAGGGAGCTTTGACGAGAGCCAATGCACGACTTAAATCCATGGTAAAAATGGGTATTTGGTTTACCTCCATAAGAGAGGATAAACCACTCGAATGTTGGACTTACAACCTCCTAGGGGTGGATGGCAACTAACTCATCCTATGATTTTAAATACATATAGGCATGTCATATGCTTTTGCAAGATAGCTAAGTTATTATTTATTTAGAAAGAGACTAAGTCCTTAAACACACTCCCTAAGAGACTAGATCATGTAGGGCATGATTAATGACTTAAATATAATGTAAATTTTTATTATATTATATTTTTATTTTTTTGATAATTGATTTGACACAGGCTATGAGATTCATATGTCTAATGCACGAGAAATTTGATTATGGGCCAAAATCAGCAAGAAGGAGGTATATTTCCACCATGGCTCTCAAAGGTCAAGCCAAGTTCCTTAGCAAAGGTGGAAGCCCTCCATAAGCAAGAGTGAAGCAAGATGCTTTTTTATGCATTATGTGAACATACAACATCCAGCTAAGGGGTTGCTAAATTTTTTATCTTAATTTATAACCTAGGCTTTAGGTGAGGTTATGAGTTATTAAATTTTTTTAGTTTTGAGTTGATTAATTGGATAGAACATTTATTTTTTTCTAAGAACCTAATAGCATCGAGGCCATTTATAAATCCAAGGAAGAAAATAGGAAAATTATGTCATCTTAATGCACAAGCTAAATAAACATCAAATAATTTATAAAGCTAGCGCAAAAGAATAAAAGGCTATTGTGGTCGGGCTCCATCGCACAAACCCAAAATGAAATGTGGATAGCTAAGTTCTACCCTTATACAACTTAGATTACCAATGAATCAATTACAACCAAAAAGGAGTTCTTGTTATGGGGGTCTTCATTCTTCATTTCTTCATTCTTTATTCCTTCTTTTCTTTCTTCTTTCTTCTTTCTTCTTTTGGTTGGTTGGGATGTGGTTGCTCCAAACATTTCACATGGTGCATAAGACATAGTCTTATGACCAATGTTCATCTTAATCCCCCATAACATTCATTCCAAATCTTAATTATAAAATTACATGAAAATGGGAAAAGTAAATCTAACTAAAACCTGTAAAACAGAGGTTAGCTAAACAAACCACACAATCCTATGCATGTATATGAATAAATTGGACTTAGCACCTAACACATGGGTAAAAAATCTACTTGACTTATTTTGGATTATGCTTAGGCATATAAGCAACTTGCATAACAAAATAATTTATTATTTTTATTATAGTGCCCCTTAAGCACAATCTCCTTCAGAAGATAATGATTAGACTAAGATCGTCCTATCATCCAGTCACATGCATACACCTTAACATCCAGACTAAAATATCACCTCACAAAATAAAATCAAACATCAAACCATGCACCGCCCTAACATAGAGCTAGAAATGGTGACTTAACCTAATGTGTGTGCCATTTAAGGCTTGTGTGTTATGTCTTAGCTAGGCTTTAAGGTTATAATTCTCTAAGTGTGAAAGGGCTCAACCTAGAGGGTGGTTTCATTTAAGTGATTTAGTTAATTTGTTAATTTTATTTGATGATTTGATTTGGTTTGAATGAACCAACATTAGTCATTAAGTGTTGTAAATAGAGGAAAAGAGAAGAGAACTTCTCTTTCCTCCTACCTTATGTAATTTCTAAGGTAGATTCATTAATGATTTTTGTTAGTGAATGTTTTATTATGTGTTTTAATTATTCTTAAGTTCATATTTTCTCTAAATAAACCTATTCAATAAGAAATGCATTTTAAGATTAATTAAAGTGAATTACTATCACAAAACACACAACCATTTATTTCTTTCCAACATGTGTATCATGCATATGAAATGATCCTAAGCATATCTATACATGCAATGCAAACATTTAGCACACCTTAATGATGAATGCTAAGAGATGTTGCTTAAGGAAATTTGAGTATTTTTATGAATGCATGATTTTGTTAGGTAGAAAAGAGAGGGATTCTTTTATCGATTAATCAAATGCACATTTACATGTATGAAAGGCATCCGTGAGTATGATGCCATTATTTTCTACACCAAGGGTATAAGGTACAAGACCTTCTTAGGGCTACTTAAAGCCTCGCAATCCCGGGATGTCCAGACTAATATACCACTTTTCTTAAATACATGTGCATGTACAAAAAGAAATGAATGAAAAAAGAATCATGCAAAAGGTTTATGTTTGTTTGAATGATTTTGGTTGTTCAATTTATATGTGTAATGTGAAGATCCTTCTTAATTCATAACATGGGAGTGCATAGGAATAAATTTAAGTAAGTGTTATGTTCTTTTCAAATGAACTATACACTTTGCAAATCCTATACAAATCATGTTAAGAAAAGAGAAGAAAATCACATAACACATTTTAAGCTATATTCACATGCAAGCTTATAAATACTTATAAGTAGCATACATTTATTTATAATCTTTGATTTATAAGTAGTGATAATAGCCACTCATATTCTTAATTTAGCCAAAGCATGCAATTTGACATAAAGAAAATATTTCATTTTAATTTGATTTTTCAAAAGGTATGAATGCATGATTTCATATGATAAATCACATTTAACATGCTTGGAAAGAAGTAAAGTGATGTAAGCATATGACTTCATTCACCCTAATTAATTCCTAAAGACAATCTTATGGAATAAGATCATTTAAAGTGAATCAAAATTGTTTAAATAAATTTTGTTTTAATTTTGAGTTTGATTTGATTTTAGGAAATATGAAGAGGTTTGCTGGTCTTAACCCATCTCTCACATATGTGAATCAATTTAGTTTAATTTTAGAACCATTAGATTGATTTTATATTTTATTTAGGTTAAGGTGTGAATTAAGTTCATTATTACCTTACACCACCATTATAATTAACCCAACAATTATGAGCCAACATATGATATGCAACCACATGGAATTTAAATCAGCAATGCTCCTAGGAAATAAAGGGGCCTAATGAAATTGGCTCACAATCATTGATTAATTAAGCTAAATGGTTTAATTAAGTACTTTCATAACCTTCCCACACATGTGGGTTGGATATGATTTCCTTAAAAGGCACTTAGGTTATTGAATATCTGAGTATCTACCCAAGAATGAGATTGATTAAGTGAATAAGTTTTTAGATTAATTTTTGATTTTGATTTGGTTAATTAAGCTATTTAATGAAATGGTTAAATCATTAATCAATTTATAAATTAATTAAGTTTTCATTCAAATGAAATATACTTAAGGGAAAAGATTTGGAAAAGACATCCTAATCTCATTCCCTAAGTCTATTCCCGCTCTAAGATTATTAAAAAGCTTAATTAATGAATTCATCACCATTTAATAGGTTAATTATTCATTTAATTAATTAAAGGAGTGATTAGAGATGAAACAAGCAATTACCTAAATTAATCCAATAATAAATTCTAAGAAAATCATGGGAGGTAGAGGTTATCCCACTAATTAACCCTAGGGAGTTTGGAAATAATTATTGAAATAATTAAGGAGTAATTGACATAATTACATCCCTAATAAAATCTAAATTGAGTAAATATCACTGTTCAAAATTAACTAAACTTAATTTTATATTATTCCCCCTTTGAATTATATTCAAAATGAAGTTGAGTTTGCAATTTTTTTATTTTTCTATATTTAGTTGTGAATTTTTAAAGTTTCTATAATTAATAGGTTATTAAATAACCTAATTATATAACTAATCCCATCGGTGTCATGTGGGTTGCTAATATGACATGATGAGATTGATTATTTAAGTTGTCAAACCAGATGCCACGTCAACCGACATTGCTACGCGCTTTCTCCTAGACCGTTCGATCAAAATCGGGGTGATTAAACCTCCTTTGAAGGATTAAATCATCGCCGGATCATCAAGATCATCCAAAACACGTGGGATGGGCGGTCCATGATTCATCCCGCCCGTGGGAGACGGAGATCGTCCGTCCTCCATGGCTCGATCTGGCTCACTTGAGCTCAAATTAGGCTAGTATTCAACCCACACCATCTAAGAGCATAGAGAAGAACACCCAACAATGGAATTCTTTGGGATTACACTTCCCTTCACAAAGGACCAAAGAATTTCTAACTTAAGCTCAATTTTGAGGCATACCTCGCCAGAGGCTATCATCGACACTTCCAACCATTGAGGTAGCTTCATCTAATGGAGACAAAGTCCTGTTGAAGGTTTGAGATGAAGTAGATCTTCCAATTGGCCAAGCTCCCCTTCAATTGCTTGCAGCTTTGGTCTAACTCCCCCTTCCTGTGGCTTGGATCTTGGGATTTGCTTTGTATGAGCTTGACTTAGTACCTTGATGGTGCTTGCAATAGGAATTGAACTTTGGTTGGGTATTGAGTGAGTTTAAAATCTCCCTCACCTCCCTTATTTTTGGCTTAGGCAAAATTAAGAATGAGAAGTTTGAATGAACTTGAGAAACTTTGGAGAAGCTTGGGGAAGCTCTGTCTGGGTTCCTAGGGCTCAATCGAGTGCAAGTGTCCTCAATTGGAATGGAATGAGGGGGAGTATATCTCCCCCTACTTGAATCAGACGGTTGTGAGCTTCCTTGCCATTTTGATTAAATTGATCTCATGGAATGGGTTGTTTAGGTTGTCAGGAGTCCCATGTGATTTAGTTTTGGCAGAGGAGTGGGAGTGAGGAGGAGCACATGGGATAAAATGGGTGTGGGAGGTGATCCATATGGAGAATTATGAGTGGGGTGGTCTATTTTGGCTTTGGGTTGGGTTTGGCTGACCCAAACCCATTGGGTCATGTGCACCACCCTCTTTGGTGTTCAAGTGGACCACAAAGAGGATGCCAAGTTGTCTTGAGTTGGAATATGATCAAATCCCAAGTGAATTTGATCATATGTTACCCTTTAACCTAGGGGTAAAATGGTCGTTTGGCTTTGATTTTGATTTAGGCAGATTTGATATGATTGAAAATTGGGTTGTGCCAATCTTCAATGAATTTGGTGTTTATTTGATATCATTTGGCTCATGTTGACCCATTTAGGTCAAAATGGGTCAACTTGGGTCAAGTTGACCAATTGATCAAATTGGGTCAAACCAAGAGTTGGGTTAAGTTCATATGACCATTTGGAGTGGTTTGGTATCATTAGTTTGGTTCAATTTTATTTATATTTAGTTTTGGTTCATTTGAGTTCACTTAGGCCAAATGGGTCAAGTTGACCAATTTGACCCGTTTGACCTAATTGGGTTAGGTCATGGGTTCGTTTAGGTTAGGTTGATCATTTGAAATATTTTACAAGCTTTGGTTTCAATCAATTTTGGTTGGTTTGATTTTGGCTTGGTTTGACCTTTTAGGTAGGTCAAGTTGGGTTTATGGTCAATTGGGCTAGGTTGGGTGTAGTTGGCCAATTAAAGCTTTGGTTAAGTTCAACAAGTGATTTAGAATGAATTTGACCCATTAGTTGCAATCAATTTGGCTTATATCAAAATTTGGCACATTTTGACTTTTTAGGTCAACTTGGATCAACTTGGGTCAAGTGGTCAATTGGGCTAGGTTTGGCTCAAATGATGACTTGGTCAAGTCCAATCATTGATCATGAATTAGTTTTGATCAATGGTTTCAATCAAATTTGGCCTATGGTGGATTCTGGGTAGTTTAGGTTTCATTTGGGCTAAGTGTTGACTTGGTCAAAGACTAGGTTTGACTTAGTTTGACCCAATTTGAGTGACTGATCATCTTATGATAATTGTTGCTCACAATGTGAGGCTTAGATGGGCTTAGTTCAATCTAATTTGGGTAGGATTAAAATTTGGCTCAAATGGGTGCTTTAGGTCACTTTGGATCAAGTGAGCCTAAGGGAGTCAATTGACTTGATCAAGGCTTGATTCAATTTTGGTTGAACTCACATATGGACTTATGATTGAAATATAAATCCATTTGCAAGTGATTTGGAGTTAAATTATTTTTGATTCTTCTGACAATTTTAAGTTCAAAGGATGAACATGGGTTTGAGTTTTGAATTTAGTTTTGGTTTGATGATTGATGTTTATGATTTAATTTGGTTTGTGAAGGATTGATTGTTTGGAGAGAAAATCCAAAGACTTGTATTGATTTGAGGTTGATTTGGCTAAGTTCAAGAATTTGACTTGAAAGGGTATAGATTGATTTTAAGTTAGATTTTGGTTTGAGTTTTGAATTCAGTTTTGGTTATTTGAATTTATATTTCATTTATATTTGTGAATATAAATGAGAATATAAATGAGTTATGAGAAAATATTTTGAGTTTGAATTTATTTGGATTTGATTTGAGCTAAGTCCACAAGATGAAATCAATGTGACTTAGGAAATATTTTTTTTTTGGAGTTGAAATTTATCATGGATCTCAATCATTTGGAATTGATTCATGATTTGAGAAAATCCATTGGAATTGATTTAAGGTTTGAAAAAATCAATTAAGTTGGAATTGATTTGAGTTCGAAGTTGGTTTGGATTTGGAGTTTGACTTGAAACAGGGAAGTATGGATTTGGTGCAAGTTATAGGGTAGGCAAGTTTTCCTAACACCCTTAAGGCATGACCTATTCCTATGGATAACTCTTCTAAGTCTCTAGGATTATTTTAAGTGTTTACCTAATCACTATAAGTGTCATAAGACTAAGGAACTCTTAGTGTCTAAGAGGAGTCCTATGTCTAAGATGGAGAGGTTGAGAGCTCATTCTAAAAATGAGGTCAACACCCATATTCAAAGAAGAAGGAATATGACATGCATGATGTAAGACATATAACTATACAGCCAAAGGGGTTGCTAAATCTTTTGGTTATCTTGGATTAAATCCTAGGCTTTATGATGAGGTTGTGAGCTGATTAAAACTTAAGTTATGAGTGATTAGTTGGGTAGAAAATTTATTTTATCCTAAGAGCTTAATGCATCTAGGCCACACATTAAAGCATCAAACATGAAGAAATTATAAAGAGCATGCCATCCTAATGCACAATTTAAATAAATCATCAATCAATTTTATAATTATCATGAAAGAATAAGAGGTTGGTGCAGTCAGGTACCATCGTACAACCCAAAAAGAGAAAACATTGGTAGCCGAGCTCTATCTTTATTCAACTCAAAATATAAAAGAATAATCACAATTTTATCAAATGCTATGGGGTCTTCTTTCCTCCTTTTTATTCATATCTTCTTTCTTCCTTTTCTTGATTTGGATGTTCTTGCTTCAAAGGCATCATTGAGCACCACAGGACAAAGCCTTCTAGCCATTGCTCATCCTAATCCCCCATAACATTAATCCTAATTTCTATTGTAAAAATTACATATGTATAGGGAAAAGTAAATTTAACTACACCTGTAAAATAAAGATTAGCTAAACACACATACAATACCACACATTTATATCTATGACTTGGACTTAACACCCTGCACATGGGTAACCAAGCCCACCTGTCATAACTTGGATTATTCTTAGGGTTTAAGCAACCTGCAAAGAGAGAATTTATATTTATTTTAAGCATCCCTTAAACATAATCCCCTGTAGAAAATATGATTAGGCTAATATTGGCCTACCATCCAGTCTACGAAGCATACACCCTAACATCCAGTCTCAAATAATACATTATAAAATAAAACATACATCACACCATACACTGCCCTAATATAAAGCTTGAAGTGGTGACTTAATTCTAATGTGTGTGTTAAGGATTGGTGTGGTATGTCTTACTAGGCATTAGAGTTATGATTTTCTAAGTTTGGAAGGATTTAATTTAACATAAAAGGTTGGTTTTACTTCAAGTTGTTTAGTTGATTTGAGAATTTTAATTTATATTTTATTTTGTTTCATATGATTTACACTTATCATCTAAGTGTTATAAAGAGAAGAAAGAGGATTGCCCTTTTTCATCCCTACCTTAAGCCACTTTCTAAAGCATATTAATTTCATTTAGTTCTCTTTAATGAATGGTTTATTTCACATTTTAAGTTAATCCTTAGTTTAGGTTTGCTTTAAATAACTTCATTCAATTATGAAAGGCATCTTAATATTAATCTAATTGAATTACTACCATATGACATATATCAAAATATTCCTCTCCATCACATATAACATACATATGATTTAATACTTAGCATATCTATACACACATTATGTTTTGGCACACTTAAATGATAATGAAAGTATATGTTTGGAATTTTTTTTATTGAATTATATAAACATATAAATTAAAGCTCTATCAAAATTCTAATACCAAAATACATAAGGATGGAATCACATAAGTACGTGTCATTGTTAAACCAAGGAAGTGATGTAATCAAATGACCTCTTTGGGGCTAGCTAAAGCCTCTTATTCTTGGGATATCCAGACTATATATATATATATTAACATTCCAAACTTATGTAAATCTATACATAAATAAGGAAAAGAGAGCAATAATTTACATATGACATATTCTAATGACTTAGGTGAATATGAATGCATGTATTTTTGGTAATAAAAGGGGATCTTCATTTTTTAATTAAGCATACCTACACATGTGTAAAAGATGTAAGCAAGTACGTGCCATTGTTAAACTAGGGAAGTGAGGTAATCAAATGACTTCCTTTGGGCTAATTAATGCCTCGTATTCCCAAGATGTCTAGACTAAACACTTGCTATCTTAAATACATATGAATATATATACAATTATAAAGATGAGAGTCATGCAAAGATTATATTTTCTTTAATTAAATCATTTAGGCATATGAATTAAAGCTCTATCTGAATACTAATATAAAAAATGCATAAGAATGAAATCAAATGAGTAAGTGCTATTGTTAAACTAGGGAAGTCAGGTAATCAACTAACCTTTTTGGGGCTACTTAAAGCCTCATATTCCCAGGATGTCCAGACTATATACCCATTGTTGTTCAAACTCATGTAAATCTATATATGAATCACAATAAAGAGAGCTTCATTTAATATGCTTAAGCTATAAACACATGTGTTGACCTCACTTTTGGAGTGAGCTCTCAACTTCTCTATCTTAGGCATAGGATTCCTCTAGACACTAAGAATTTCTTAGTCTTAAGACACTTCTAGTGATTATGTGAACACTTAACCTAACTCAAGAGACTTAGAAGGGTTTATCATAGGATTAGGCTACGCATTAGGGATCTAAGGCAACCTCTTACCCTATAGCTCAAAGCCAACACATGTACATGCCTTCAAACCAATCTAAATCAAATCTCAGATCAATTCCAACTCATTTGATTTTCTCAAATCTCAAATCAATTCCAACTCAATTGATTTTCTCAAATCTCAAATCTATTCCAACTGAATTGATTTTCTCAAATTTTAAATCAATTTCAACTCAATTAATTTTCTCAAATCTCAAATCAATTCCAACTCAATTGATTTTCTTAAATCTCAAATCAATTCCAATTCAATTGATTTTCTCAAATCCAAATTCAATTCCAATCCTAAATGGTTCAAAATCAAAATCCAAATCCAATTCCAATCTCAAATGATCCAAATCCGAAACCTTCCTAAGCCTTATGATCCATAAGCTTAACCAAACCCTTCAAATCAACCGAAAGCTAAGTGATTTCTTTATAAATCACTTATTCCATTATTTATATTCACAACTATAAATGAAATTGGCATCCAAATCGTCCAAATCAAATGAATATAAATCAAACCAAATCAAAACCCCCTTTTTAAACTTTTTGACCTGCCTTAGCCAAATCCACAATCAAATCACTCCAAATTCACATAATTCTCTCATAGATCATTTATATTTACAAATATAAATGAAATATACATTTAAATGGCCAAAATCAAATCAATGTAAATTCAAAACTCAAATCCAAACCCAACTTACATCCTTTCAAGCTAATTTCTTGGAGTTAGCCAAATCATTCTCAAATCAATCCAAACCCTTGGATTTTCTCTTCAAACAATCACCCATTCAATCACATGCCCAAATAAAAACATAAACTATTATCACTAAGACAAAATCAAACTAACCCAAGTCAAACTCATGTTCATTCTTTTGACTTGAAATTGTCAAATGAACCAAACCCATTTAACTCTACACCACTTGCAATTGGATTTATATTTCCATCATAAGTCCATATGTAAGTTCAATCAAACTTAAATCAGGCCTTGATCAAGACAATTGACCTATTTAAGCTCACTTGACCTAAAGTGACCTAAAAGACCTTTTTGAGCCAAGTTCTAACCCAACCCAAATTGGATTGAGCTAAGCCCATCCAAGCCTCACATTGTGATCAACAATCATCTTTGGATGATCAATCACTCAAATTGGGTCAAACCAAGTCAAACCTAGCCTTTAACTAAATCAACATTTAACCCAAATGAAATCCAAACAAGCCAAAATTCACTATGAGCCAAATTGGTTGAAACCATTGATCTAAACCAATCCATAATCAATGATTGAACATGACCAAACCACCAATTAAGCCAAACCAAGCCCAATTAGCCATTTGACCTATGTTGACCCAAACTGATCTAAAAATCCAAAATAGGTTAAATCTTGATCTAAGCCAAATTGATTGCAACCAATGGTTCAAGTTCATTCCAAATCACTTGTTGAACTTGACCAAAGCTTCAATTGACTAATTAGACCCAACCTAGCCTAATTAACCATGAACCCAACTTGACCTAAAAGGTCAAACTAACTTGAAATCAAACCAAATCAAAATAGATTGAAACCAAAGCTTGAAATACATTTCAAATGATCAACCAAGCCTAAACCAACCCATGACCTAACCTAATTGGGTCAAATGGGTCAAATTGGTCAACTTGACCCATTTTACCTAAATGAACCTAAATGAACCAAAATCAAATCTAAACCAAATTGAACCAAATACCAAAGATTTTTGAACTTGACCCATGATTTGACCCAATTTGATCAATTTCCCTTTGATTTGACCAATTTGACTAACTCAAATAAATGGGTCAAATTGAACCAATTAAAATCAAATGAACTCCAAATTACTTGAAATTTGGCCCAACCCATTTTTCAATCATTTCAAATCTGCCCAAATTAAACTCATAGCCAAATGAAAACTTTGCCCTTAGGTCAAAGGGTATCCTATGACCAAATTCACTTGAAATTTGGCCATCTCCTTCTCAAGACCACCTGGTGTCCTTCTATTGGTCCACATGGGCAAAGTGGTGAACATGACCTAATGAGCTTAGGTCAGCCATGACCCAAGGCAAGGCCAAACCGACCTCCTTAATCACATTTGAACACTTAGATCACCAAATCCACTCACCACTCATATCAACAGCCACTCTCCCTCACTCCTCTGCCCAAAATGACCCATGTGGGATGTTTTGCAACTCAAATCGATCAATCAATCCAACCCATTGAGCCAAAATGGAAAATCAGTCGCCTACCGTCCGATCCAAGTATAAGGAGATATACTCCCCCTCATTCTCACTCAAACCATAAGCAATCCATTCTTCAAAGCTTAAGAGGTTGAATCGAAGCCTCCTTAAGCTTTTCCAAGCCATTCCTGAGCTCCCCCATTTCCCATTTTTGGTTTTACTCAAAGCCGAAATAGAGGAGGTGAACTCCAAATCCAACTCATTCAATTCTCAACCAAAATCAAATTAACCTTGCACACACCATCCTTGGACCTCATCAAGCTCAATCAAATCATTTCCCAAGTCTCCAAGCAATGGGAAGCACCACTTTGATCAAGGTCGATCACCATTGAAGAGGAGCTTGGTGAACTGAGCAAACCACTTCAAATTAAGAGCATATTCCTTCAACAGGGCTTCCTCTCTACTAGACAAAGCTACCTCCCCTGTTGGAATCGCTGGTGACAGCCTTTGATGAGGTATGCCATTGAAACCGTAGCTATAGAAAATTTTGCTTGGTCCTTCATGAAGGAAATTATCAAGTCATGTGATCTCCACTGTTAGATGCATTGATTGTGTTTCCTCAAAGGTGTGGGATGCATTTGAGCTCCATTCGAGCTCAAGTGAGCTCAGATCGAGCGATGATCGAAGGACAACATCTGTCTCTCGCCCCTCAGGAGAAGACATATCACACACCTTCCGTTCCGTATGATTGGAACGGATGATTGTGATAAGATCACGCTAGATTCACTGTGATTCTAAGCCTAAACTGCAGGATTAATCCAATTAACCACTTTCTTAATCAAATTAATAGTAATTTATGGGATGAATAGTAGCTTGATTAATCACTTGAACATAATTATCCCTGTTAAATAGTAAGGTCACCTAGGGAATATGATTGGGGACATTTTTCCTAGTTTATTTCCTAATTATCCTTTACCTTTGAAAATTAAATTAATTTATGGGTTAATGGAATGATTAGTTGCTTAATCAAGTGGTTAGATCTTCAAAGTGAGGGAACCAAAAACTAGTGGAATGATTGAATGATTTAGAGATTAGGATTGAGGCCTTGCCCTTGATCCTTTCCCCTAAGTTAATTTTATCATTTAAATCAAAGAATAACTAAAGAATTTAATCAATTCTTTAATAACCTAATGAAATCAAAATTAAAAATCAATTCACCCAACCTAAACAACCTTTAATTGGTCTTGGGTAGCTCCTTGGGTGTTCAATAACCCAAGGTAAGAGATAATGAAATTATGATTGGCTCATATGTGTGAGAAAATCATAAGAGTAATTAAGTGAGATCCTTAAGTTTAATTAATTATTAATTATAAGCCAATTGCATTAGGCTCCTTTCATTTCTTAGGAGCATTACAAATTTACTTTTCATGTGGTTGCATATCATATTAGCTTATTATTAATTAGTTAATTAACTTAAGGTGATATAGGTAAGGGGTAATTAATCCATTTAATTCATGCCTTAACCTAAACAAAGCATAAAATCAACCTAATTATTATAAAGATTAAACTAAACCAATTCACACATGGGGGAAATGGATTAGGACTAACAAACCCTTCTTATATTTCCTAAGTTAAATTAAATCTAAAGATAAAAACCTCCTTAAGGAATTTTGATTCATTTTAAATGATCTTATTTTATATGGTTGTCCTTAAGAATTAATTAGGGTGAATAAAGTCATGTGCTTACATCCTTTTATTTCTTTCTAATCATGCTAAATATTGTTTGCCATATGAAATCATGCATTCATTTATTTTAAGAATAAATTAAATAAAATGTTTCCTTTTATGTCAAATTGCATCTATTGGCTAAAATTAAGAATATGAGTGGCTATTATCACTATTAAAACTAAAAATTATTTTCAAAACCTATAAATCAAAGATTATGAATGAAGTGATGCTACTTATACATATTTATAAGCTTGCATGTGATTATAGCATAAGATGCGTATTATGTAGTTCTCTTTTCTTCTCTTAATATGAATTTACATAGGATTTGCAAGTGTATAGTTCATTTGAAAAACACGACACTTGCTTAAATTTATTCTTATGCATTTTTATGTTATGACTTAAGAAGGATCTTCATATTATACATGTAAATTATACAACCAAATAAAACATAATCTTTTGCATGATTCCTCATCCATTTAGTTCTTCTTTTTGTACATTTACATGTATCTAAGAAAAGTCATATATCAGTCTGGACATCCCGCGGTTGCAATGCTTTAAGTAGCCCTAAGTAAGTCTTGTACCTTACACCCCTGGTATAGAAAATAATGGCGTAGTACTCACTTATAACTTTTATACATGTGGATGTACATTTAGTTAATGGATAAGAAATCCCTCTTTTCTACATAATAAAGACATGAATTAATAATCCAATTAATAAATGGATAATTCAAATTTTCAAATCACATCTCTTTGCATTTATCATTAAAGTGTGTTAAAATTTGCATTGCATGTATAAGTATGCTTAGGTTTATTCGTATGCATGATATACATGGTGGAAAGAAATGAATGGTTGTGTGTTATGTGATAGTAATTCACCCTAAGTAATCCTAAGATGCCTTTCTTATTAAATAGAGCTATTTAGAGTGAATATAAACTTAGGGTTAAATTAAAACACATAATAAACCATTCACTAAAGAAAATTTATTAATGAGTCTACCTTAGAAATGCTTTAAGGTAGGGATGAAATAGAGCTTTCTTCTCTTTTCTTCTCTTCATAACATTTAGTCACTAAGTATAGGTTCATTCAAACTAAATCAAATCATCAACTAAAATTGACAAATCAACTAAATCACTTACAATGAAACCACCATCTAAATTGAATCTTTCATATTTAGAAAATTCTAACCATAAAGCCTAGCTAAGACATACCACACAAGCCTTAAATGGCACACACATTAGACTAAGTCATGATTTCTCGCTTTAGATTAGGGCGGTGCATGGTTTGATGAATGTTTTATTTTGTGATGTATTATTTTAGACTAGATGTTAGGGTGTATGTGCATAGACTAGATGATAGGGCGATCTTAGCCTAATCATATCTTCTACAAGGGATTGTGCTTAAGGGGCTACTGTAATAAAAATAAAAAGAATTTAAATACTTTTATTGTGTAGGTTGCTTATGCCCCTAAGCATAGTTTAAATTAGGACATATGGACTTAGTTACTCATATGTGAGGTGCTAAGTCCAAATTATTCATATAACTGCTTGGGTTGTGTGGTATGTTTAGCTAACTTTCATTTTGCAGGTTTAGTTTGATTTACCTTTCCTGTTTTGATATAAATTTTATAATTGAGATTTGGAATGAATGTTATGGGGGATTAGGATGAACATTGGTTATAAGACTAAGTCTTATGTACCATGTGATGCCTTTGGAGCAACCATATTCTAATCAAGCCAAAAGAAAGAGAGAAAAGAAGCAAATCAAAATAAAAAATGAAGAATGAAGACCCCCATAACTTGAATTCTTTTTAATTGTAATTATTCATTTGTAATCTTGGTTGTATAAGAGTAGAACCCGACTACCCACATTTATTTTTGGGTTGTACGGCAGTACCCGACTACATCGACCTCTTATCCTTTTGTGCTAATTTTATAAATTGATCGATGTTATGTTTATGATTGTGTAATTAGGATGTAATGATTTTCCTAGTTCCTTAATTGTTTGATGGTTGTTGAATGGCCTGGATGCGATTAGGCTCTTAGGAAAAAATAAATTTTCTATCTAATTAATCAATTCAAAATTAAACTAAATAATTCATAACCTCACCTAAAGCCTAGGACATAAATCAAGATAATAAAAGATTTAGTAACCCCTTAGCTGAATGTTGTATGTCTCATATCTTGCATAAATCTTGTTGTCTCACTCTTGCCAACAGAGGGCTTCTACCTTTGCTAGAGAAAATGACTTGACCTTTAAGAGCCATTGTGAAAATACACCTCCTTCTTTCTGATTTGGCCCATAATTGATTTTCTCATGCGTTAGACATATAAAATTCGATAGCCTGTGTCAAATAAAAATGTCCAAAATCAAAATAAAACTTGAGAAAATTTGCATTTGATTTAAGTCATTATTCATGCCCTTCATGATCTAGTCTCTTAGGAAGTGTGTTTAAGGACTTAGTTAGTCTAACCATCTTGCAAAGCATATGACTTGCCTACATATATTTAAAATCATAGAAGAAGTTAGTTGGTGGCCACCCTAGGCGGTTGTAAGTCCAACAGTCGGATGGTTTGCTCTCTCTTGTGTTGGTAAACTATATACCCATTTTTGCATTAGATTTAGATTTTTCTTTGGCCCTTGCCAAAGCTCCATAGATTTAGGATCTGAGGTTGTTGTTTTCCTTTGGGGCTATAAGCATAAATCCTCACCTCTTAGGCATTTCTGCAATCTTGTATTGTGGAATTATAAGCCCTAAATTTTTAATAAAAATTCAACTCAAACATATAATTCTTCTCAATTTTAAAAATATAAAACCCAACCACAGGATAGTATGGGATGTTCACTAGGTTTTCTGGTATCATGAGCATCTCCTACTCATCTCTCTTTGGTTTTGATAATAACTATCTCCTTTTGATCAATCCCACTTGATTATTTTAAAAATTACCAATTGATTGATAGTCCTATCTTTGAAATCTTTGGAGACCATGATCATTTACCTTAATCGAGAGTATTCTTGAGGAATCTAATTCCTTAAGATGTAATTAACTATGGCGGCTTACCTCCATAGGGAAGTTAACGAACCCAATTTAAATAAACCCTACTTTACTTTTCTATGTAAACTAGGGGAAAGATCTCTGGTACATTCAAAGGCCCATCATGCCTTAGGCATCCTCATTAGGTGATTATGTCCATTATAGGACTTCTATCTATAGAGATAGTATGCTATTCCTTAATGTCATACCCAATCATCTTAAGGAGTACATCTGTGGATTTGCGTGGTGTCCCCTCACATAAACACACACAAAATCTCTCAATCACACAAAATTAAAACACCACAACATGCAAATCCTATGTGTATTCATAACTACTAACACTCTAAGTATTTAATTGATTCATAAGCTTTAAAAATAATTTTGAATTTATTAGTGATAATAGCTACAACATATTTTTAATTAAGCCAACACATGCAAGCTTAGATAAAGGAAAATCATTTGATTTAATTAGTTTTAAAAAGATGAATGCTTGATTTCAAATCACATACAATATCTAACATGATTGGAAATAAATAAATAAACATAAGCACATGATTTTTTTTTCAATCAAATTAATTCTTAAGGATAATCATATTAAATAAAGTCATTTAATGTAAACCAAAGCTTCTTTATTAATTTTAGTTTTGGATTTTGTTTTGATATTGGGAAAAGGTTTGCTAATCCTAATCCATTCCTGTGTTTGTTAATTAATTTGGTTTAATGAAATATAATTAGATTGATTTTATTAGTTAATTCAATTATAGTACGCATTAAATACATTAATTAACCATTTCTTATGTTACCTTAATATAATTATCCAAGTAATTATGAGCCAACATGATATGCATATGAATTGAAAATTAAATTAGCAATGATCCTAAAAAAATAATAGGGGCCTAATGCAATTGACTCATAATTAATGGTTAATTAAGTTAAGAAACATAATTAAGTACTCTTATGGCCTCTCCATACAAGTGGGTTAACCATAATTTTCTTAAGATATCTTTAAGTTATTGAACACCTAAAGGTCTACCCAAGAGTTAATTAATTAAGGTTTAATATGATTATGATTTTAATTTAATTAATTAAGTGATGTAATTAATTAGTTAAACTTTAGTTAATTTCATTTTGAAAAAGTGAAATGAACTTAAGTGAATAGGTTAGGAAAGAGGTCCCAACCCTATTCCTTAGCTCATTCACTATTGAGCAATGATCAATAAACTTAACTAACCAATTTATTACTGTTCATGGGATTAATTAATCATTAATTAACTTGAAAGAGTAATTAAGATTTAATTAGTTAATTTTACTAATTAAGTGAGCAATAAATTATAAGAAAATCATGGGAGGTAGGGGACATCCCATTAAATTAAGCCACAAAATTTGGGATTAATTTCTCAAGTAATTAAGGAGTAATTAAGCTAACTAATTTTGTAATTAAATCCTAATTAAAGCTTAATTATTATTCAAAATTAATTAAGATAATTTTTAATTAATTATCATTTATAATACCTTTAAAATGAGTATTTTTGTATTTTTATGATTTATTATAATTTTTAGAAGTTTTAACCATTAAAAATGATTAATTAAGCTTAAGTGAAGCTTAACCCCATTGGCGCCACATGGCGCATTGATACGGTGCACTTTCCATGTGACATCGTGGAATTGGCTACTAAAAACTTATTCGACTCAGCGCCTGCATGACGGTGACGGATGCGGTTTCTCGTCCACCGTCCGATCTAAGAATGGACAGCTATGATTAATCTTGTGGCATAACAGGATTAAATTAGATTAAACTATCAGATTTAATCATGACCATCCATTCTGATCAAGCAGAATGGGCGGTGCATGATCTATCATCACGCAAACGAGGGACAACGGAGTCCATCTACCATTGCTCGCTTGATTCGAGCTTACATGAGCTCGGATCAACTCCAAAAGGATCCCACACCTTCATGACTTTGATCGGAGTGGGTCAAATAGTCAAGATCGCATGAGATGCACATTTCACTGGAGCTCAAGACCGGTGGCCCAAATGATTGTGGAAGCTTCGTCTAGTGGAGACGAAGCCTTACTGAGCAGCAATTGGATCAACTTCCCTTCGTTCCCTCAGAAGGCCAAGATCCATCACTTTGGAGCTCGGTTCTAATAGAAGTCACACGTCCGGTGGTTGGAAGGCTCGGGAGGCGAATCGTTCTTGCTTGATGGAGTGTGGGGATGGTGTGTGCAAAGTTAATTTGATTTCTATGGAGGTTTAAGCAAGTTGGGATCGAAGGAGGGATGCCCTATTTTGGCTTGGGTGAAATCGATAATGGGGAGCTTGGAAACGGCTCTAGGATGGTCGCCTAGGGGTGCTAGGGTTCTCACTAAGGTCTTGTGCATGTTTGGATTTGGAATGAGGGGGGGGGGGGTATACCCCCTCCTCCTCTTGATTGGATGGTACGATTGGATTTGGCTCCTAGTGACCATTCGACCACCTTAGATGGTCGTGGGTGGCAGGGAGTGGATGAGGTGGCTTGGTTTGAGTGGGTGAAGTTGTGAAGTTGGCTGCCAATGTGGGATAGTGGGTGTCCTATGGGTTTCAAATGCTCTAATGGGGAGGGTGAGGTGAGTTTACCTCCCATGTGCCATGGCTGACCCAACTACCTCTTGGGTCAGGTTGGGCAGTGTCCTAGGTGCCTAGATAGACCATTAGGAGAGTGGCAAGTGGCCAAGGAATGAAAATGACC
Source organism: Cymbidium sinense (assembly GCA_021442155.1). Taxonomy (NCBI): domain Eukaryota; kingdom Viridiplantae; phylum Streptophyta; class Magnoliopsida; order Asparagales; family Orchidaceae; genus Cymbidium; species Cymbidium sinense. Next base: position 139,651,923 of record CM038222.1, read on the forward strand.
ACTTACAAGGGTGATTTGTCTCATGTGATACCCTTACCCAAGGGTAGAATGGTCATTTGATATTGGATTTGATTTACGTAGATTTGCAATGAGTCAAAAGTGGGTTAGCCCAAATTTCAAGTTAATTGAGTTGATTTGGTTTGATTTAGCTCGATTTGACTCATTTAGGTCAAATTGGATTAGGTTGGGTCAAATTGACCAATTAGTCAAATTGGGTCAAACTAAGGGTTGTGTCAAGTTCATATGATCATTTGGGATATTTTGGTTCACTTGGTTTGGTTTAGTTTGGCTTAGAATTGATTTTGGCTCATTTGAGTTTATTTAGGTCAAACAGGTTAAGTTGACCAAATTGGCCAAATTGGCTTGGGTTAGGTGTTCGTTTGGGTTTAGTTGACCAATTGAAGATGATTATAGGCTTTGGTTTCAATCAATTTGGGTTTGGTTTTGATTTAGGCTAATTTGACCCTTTAGGTCAATTTGGGCTAAGTAGGTCAATTGGGTTCAATTGGGTCCAAATATGGCTTTGGTCAAGTTCAACAATTAATTTGGAATGAACTTGAGCAATTGGTTACAATCAATCTGGTTTATATTTTGATTTGACCCAATTTGATCTTTTAGGTCTATTTAGGTCAAGAGGGCCAATTGGGTTTGGTTTGACTCAATTGAAGGTCAAGTTATGTTCAAATATATATATATATATATATATATATATATATATATATATATATATATATATATATATATATATATATATATATATATATATATATATATATATATATATATATATATATATATATATATATATATATATATATATTTAGGGAAGCCCCATGTAGGGGTATTTTATTGCCACAAAAAGAGGGTTACAAGGTCCTTAAAAGGGGATAAACTCCAGAACTACTACTCAAAGAGCTACAATTAGCCTAAGGAGTAAATCCCCTATCTAAGTACATCCAAGAGTAAAAGAAAGCATAAAAACAATCAAAAGATACAAGATGATTAACATAATAAGCTAAAGTAAGAATAAAGCCAATGCTCTGGAGGATGTGGGAATGCATGATAACTGGGCAGGACGCAAAAGAGAGAGAATCACCTGCAATGTTATAATAAGAGGAAGATTAGAACAGTTAAGGTAATACAGACAAAAAGTTTGAAGAAAACAATATACTATGAGTATGAAAGTAAGGAATTGTGATAGAGAAGGCTCAGGCTCAATCACATCCTGTTGGGGCAGATGCAAGTATGAGCATCCAAACTTCAGCAGAAGGGTTACATCACATGAGCTACTACCGAACCAATAGGGAGTGAGATCATCACAGCCATCATAGCCAACAAACCTGTGAGAAGGTAGCATCCAGTTGTTGATATTCTTGTGAGCTTTATTACCTGCAAACCTAAGCAAAATCATATCTAAAATATATAGGTAATTGCTAAGAGTATAAGGAGTCTCATTCAAGAAAATTATCATCAATATAGTCATCTTGACATGAGAATACATTAACATAAGAGAATGAGCCATCTTAGCCAGAATCTCATGAATAGCCATATCCAACAAAGAAATTAGTTCAGAGGAGACAACTTGCTGAAATCCTGTTAGATAAGTCAATGAGCCTATAATTAAAAGCATCCCAATCACATGATATGTAAATGAAACTTTCAGTGCAGAAAACAACCCAGGAAACAATCCCCTAGTTGATGTCCTGTAGAAAGACAATAGTAAGGGAAGACAGCATAGCTCAACAGAATGGTTGCAACCAAATATTGGTACCAGAAAAAAAGTTAAAGCGGCTCAATAGCGGATCAAGGCCACCATTCAGATAATCCGGATCAACAATCAAGCAGAACAAGACAAGTAAAGGCAACAACAACAGAAGGGACTAAAGCGGCCATAATACCACTTTTTTGAAAAACATCTCATAAGGCGCACCATCAAATCGAGAGAAGTAGCGGTGAAGTAGATCAGAGAAAGGAGATAAACAACACGAGCATTCAAAAAGCCAAAGAAATAAAGAAGCATCCATAAAATAAAATAAGATAAAAAACTGGGTGTCCAAATATGATTCATATGAGAATCCAGAAAATAAGGCAGCAAATAGCCAAGAGTAAAAGACAACCCGGGCGGAGACCGATAAAGCCACACCAAAAACAAGGAGAACATAATACCATAATTGAATAGGCCCGCCACACCAATGGCCAAAACAAACATAGAGCATAATCTGACGTCGACTTAAAACCATAATCATATGAAGCATCTGCTGGAACCAAGCCAAACAAAGTAACCTCATGTAATCAGGATTAAGAAAACGGTCAATGAAAGCTAAGTCCACAAAGTCCCAGCCTAAGCTACCACAAAAATTATAGCAGATTAAAGTACAGAAGCATATTAAGAGATATAGGATAATGTCAGCTCCCCAACAGACAAATCCGTCTGAAAATCGAGAAAAGCTACCACATAAGGAACATTCATAAGAACAATATCCCAATTACCCACAATTCTTGCAGAAATACCCCACAGCTTGCCATAATAACAATCATTGAGTGTATACAAACCATAGGTTAAGATCAAGTAGAAACATTGATTAGGCATGATCACGCAATACTAGCACTAAAAGGGATACTATAGCAGGTTAAGACAGTAGTCCAGAGACAACTAATCAGATAAACCAAATCCACAAACATCCAAAACCTTAAAACAGCAACAGGTAACATCAGACTATAGTACCTCTCATACAGAAATGACACTCCAATCCAAGAAGGTAACAGCACAAACCCAATAGAGGCAGGATTACAATATAAATAATGATCAGAATATGATTCACCTCACGAAAATTAAACCCAATCCATTCCGACAAGGCTTTGAGCAATCAGTTATAAATAGGGTGCTTAGCAACATACACCAAAATCCAAGTTTGCCAAAGGAAATGGCAACAGTAGTAAACCCGGAAGCGAAAAGCAAAAAGAAAAAATGAGCAAACCTGCTGGGCAATGACAAGCACCCCACCACAAACTAATCCAATCAGTGACAATTAGAAAGTTAATGTAACAATGGTACCAGGTGGGAGAGACTTCATTAGCAATCAATAATTTGAAGTCAGTAAAGTCCAAGACCGAGCTTAGACAAGACAGCAATACAAGAAAAGGCGGAAGAAAAAATTGGAAATGGAATCAGCAGTAAAAGGCTGCATCCACCTAAACTCATGGAAAATAATTAACCAAATCAATAAACAACCATGGCAGCAAACCTTCAAAAACCAAAATTTAATTAATTCCAAACCATTCAAAACATAGGCAGGGTGCTTCGACATAAAAATCCCAATCTGCAAAGGGAAAGGCCAACAACTTATCCGGTGGTATCGGCCTAAACCATGAACAGATAATCAAAAGAGAAGGCATATGAGCAAGGGTCTAGTAGGCAGCAGCCATAATAACAGCAGCCCAAACACCAATCATGTAAGTAGGCAGTGTAGGAGGAAGTCCAAAGAAAGCAGCAGCAGCTAAAATAAATAGCAAATAAAACTAAAGCAAAGTTCATCAAGCAGTCAACATCATTAGTAGTTGATAGTTGATCCCAAAGAGCCCAAAACTCAGATACTGCATGCAAAGTAGTAATCCACCAGTTCAGCCAATAACTAAGATAGTAATTACCAACAGGCTGATCATAATTCCATCCATTCAAAGTAAATAAAACAGTGTTAAGGATCCCAGCAAAAACCCAGCAGTGGGTATTAGGTTGAGAATAGCAAAAGGAAGGATTCAAAGGGTCTACAGAACCAGCCATCCCCACCACAATAAGAACATGCTGAAAAACCCAAAAAGAAATCCAAAGCGGCCAGGAAAGGACAAAACCCATCAGCAAAAAAGAACCCAAAGTATCCTTCATAACTAGATGAGCAAACCTAATAGGAGGTTGATCAGAAAACCCATCAATCAGAATGCATCCACCAGAATCAGCAAGGAGATCAATGAGACAAGAGAAACCAAGATTTAAGTTCGCACAAATTTAGAGCAAAAGTTAAACTAGAAGTGTACTCAACAACGCCCAAGACAGAATAGAAGGGACATTGGGAAGGCTACCAAACTAGAAAAAACTAACCAACACAAGACAATGATATCTAGAGTATCCATAAAGAACACAAGGAAACAGAAAACCAGAAAAAAAAGGCAAAGAGGAGAATTAGATTCAGGTAAGGAAGCCCAGTTGTCCAAGTTAACCAAACCATAAGTATTTGGGTAATGTAAATTGATCAAAGAAGATGATATCTGTCTAATCTCAGTTTGCGGCCAGAGCGTTACCTTCACGCCAAACATGAGTGATGGTAAAATTTAGTTGAGAGAGAAGAGCCCTAGTTTGCTTGAGGAGGTAACAAAGCGTTGCTCATATTGGTAGAAGTCAAAAGGTCAATCAGTAGAAGAGCATCCACCTCTATCCAAATATTGAGCCAGTCATTTTGAAGACAAATTTCTAGAGCTTTGTGGACAACCATAAGCTCAGTATAAGGAACAGTGCTGGAAATAAGGGGATAAGCAAATGCACATAGAACAATACCCTTAGAATCCCTGAAAATGCCTCCACAACCCGAGCCATTATGAGAGATAGAGCCATCAGTATTAATTTTAATAATATGATCAAGAGGTTTTTTTCCAAAAAACCATTCTATCATTTTGATAGTAAGACTGGTCTGGAAGGTTGAGGCCCAGTTTATTAGCGATTACACCTTTAAAATGCTTGTGATGGATTAAATTGGCTTTAAACAAGTCACAAATTTTATTTTTAGTTCTAGCAATAATTCTCATGTGATTCATACGAATCCACGATGTTTAGCTTCATTTGGTCCATCCATATGAACCAAATAAGAGTAATGGCGATTATGATTTTAATATGACCTTTAATTGCACAAAGTAAACTTCAAGAAGTTGATATAAAGTAAAAGAACAATTAAAATTGATAGTGTTGAATAGATTGTCATACCAAATCCAAATTTTAGAGGCAATAGTCCCATTAACAAAACCATGGTTAACATTCTCAATATGGGAACAACATTGACATTTAGAGGGTAAATAAAATCCTTTACCCCACAACAAAGAGTCAACAGGAATAAAGTTTTTAGGATGCCAAGTAAGAGAGTAAGAAGCGGGATATTGCTATTCCAAATTTTGGAGAACACAATAGAAGAATCCGATTGTCTTTAATGTGAATCCACACATTTTAAGGTTGAAATCCCCATTATGAGATAACTTAAAGATAATCGATCATGATTGTTAGGAGTGATAGGAATACTAGTAATCATATTTAAGAAAGTGGAAGGAATAGAATCATAATCTTACTAGTGTTCCACATGGTTTTGTCAGAATGAATTAACTCTAATAGCGGTGGAGTGAGTGTAGAGTAAGTCATCAATGGAGCCGAACCACTCCGGTTGTCTTGCCAAAAAAAAGAATTGCCGAGTTTATGCCCCAAAAAATTAAGGATTTTGCATCCCATTTGACAACAAAGTCTTCTCCACAGGAGAATCATTTAAAAGGACAAATGAGAGGATGTTTACCCTGACAATATTTAGAAGTCATGAAATTTGCCCAAAGACTATTTTTGCTCCTAAAGTTCCACCAAAGTTTGTAGGAGAAGGCATGGATAACTTCTTTGATGGATTTACATCCCAGACCTCCCTCTTCAAGAGTACCACAACTATTAGACCAGGATGACCAGTGCATTCTTTTAGAGGATGTATTGGTTCCCCAAAAGAATTTGTTTAAGAGATGCTCAATTCTGTTTATGATAGAGTTGGTAGGCACAATGGTTTGAAGAAGGTATATGGGCATGGAATTTAGAGTGCTCTTGATCAAGGTAAGCCTACCACCGGAAGAGAGTAAATGAAATTCCCAAACTGAAATTTTGTTAGAAATTTTTTGAATTAGATCATCAAAAAGGTGTGATCTTTTATGGCCTTTGAAAAGCGGAGCTCCAAGATAATTAAGAGGGAGTTGATTTTGCTTAAAATTAGTAATTCTGGATATTTGGTTTAAGTCTATTAGGAATCTTAGTTGAAGGAATAAAATAGCATTTTCCTTCATTAAGAAAAAAGACCACTAACTTTACCAAAATCATTTAGAAGGTTCTTGATGGTTTTAACATGTTGAATGGAGCAGTTCGAAGATAATGAAATCATCGGCAAAGTTAAGATGAGAAATAGGAAACCTCCATGAGTTTTAAAAGACATATTAGGCTTATTAGCGAAAAGATCATTCGGGCTCCTTGAGTATTCAATAGCGATGATAAAAAGAGAAGGTGATAGTGGGTCACCTTGCCTCAAACCATGGCTAGAAGGAAAGAAGCCTATGGACTCACCATTCATGATAACTGAAAACCAGACATTCATGATACATCTTTTTATAATCCGGATAAAACTATCGAAAACCAAACAAATTCGATTTGAAAGAGAAAGTCCCATGAGAGATTATCAAAGGCTTTAGTGATGTCCGCTTTGAATAAGATGTTGCCTCCTCTAGAATTGATATCAATGTCATGAACCATTTCTTGAGCAGAAGAATATTATTCGATATTGTGTTTAACAAAACCAGTTTGATTAGGGGAGATGATTTTAGGAAGCAAAGGGCTAAACCTATTATTGATTAATTTAGCAATGAGTTTTTGAAAAAAGGTGCAAAGACTAATCGGTCTAAAATCGCCCCAAGATTCAGGGTTGTTAATTTTGGGAATAAGGACAATAGAAGTGCTTGAAAAGTATTTGGGAATGGGATTGCCATCAAAGAAATCAATAACAACATTAACTAAATTGATTTTAATAAATGGCCAACAGTGCTGAAAGAAATGGCTCGTATAGCCATCAGGGCCAGCAATAGAGTCAGTGTTCATGTTCTTAAGAGTATTACTAATCTCCTCTTCGGAAGGACACATAGTGAGTAAATGATTATCCTCGTTAATCATAGAAGGAATAAGATGGGTGTTTGATAAAGTATGTAAGCGGCTTAGAATTTAATAAAGTTTGGAAATGATGAATGTGATCCTTAATATCATTGTTATCGATTATCCATTCACCATTAGAGTTCTTAATTTTCTTAATCGAGTTTAAGGCTTTCCGTTTATTACAAATGGTATGAAAGTACCTGGTGTTTCTGTCACCTTCAGCAGTATGTTTGCTTGCGGCTTTTTGACGCCAATAAGTTTCTTCCATGTTTTGATAATTAAGCAAGTTATTCTTGGCAATGTTCAACTCCTCAAGTTTACTAGGATCAGTTGAGAAGATCTTCAAGAGAACAAACCTCTTGTTCCATAGCTTTAAGATTTATGAAAAGATTTTAAAAATGTGTTTGTTCCACCAATTAAGATTTTGTTTAAGTCTTTTGAGCTTAAGCCATAGGAGTCATACCTTTATGATTATCCGGAAAATAGGCCATCCAATTAGTGATAGCGATTAGTGAAGTCACTATGTTGGGTCCACATGTTTTGAAATCTAGAAAAGGAGTAGACGGGTTTGGGGGGGGATTATTGAAGGAAATCAAGAGAGGAGCATGGTCAGACAAAGTTCTGCTCAAATGCTCAACAGTGGTAGAAGACCATTGATTGATCTAAAGAGAATTAAAGAGGGCCCTATCAAGAGCCGCCTAGAGTTGTGCCACATGAAGTTAGACCCAAGTGAAACCAATGTCGATCGGTGCAATCAAGGGTCATATTTGAGAAGTCCTCCATGGAATGAAGGTTAGGAGAACATCCTCCCCTTCTTTAACTAGCTATGATAGTATTGAAATCACCTCCAACCAACCGGGGAAGGTTAGAGGAGAAGGAGCATAAGTGATTCCAGAGGATGTTCCTACTCTATTACAAGAGGCATAGATAAAAGAGCCAAAAGCTGATAAGTCACCTAAGGAGATTTTGACATTAACCAATTGGTCAAGATTATCAATGATGGAAATGGTGATGGAGTTGTGCCAAAAGCACCAAATTTTATTATTAAGATTGAAGAACAAATTATGAAAGCCAAGGGATCTAGCGACAAAAGCAATCTTACAAGAATTAATGAAAGGTTCAATAAGAACAAGTAACTTGATATTATGAACACGACAAAGACTCCTAACACGATTGGAGACGAAGAGACCCACAACCCGGATATTCCAAATAAGAAAATTAATCATAAGGGACAACCAAAAGGGAAAAGTAAAAAAAGAGAATGGAAAGAGAAGAGAGAAATGATGGCACATTACTTGTGTGGGGTGGAAGAAGAAGAGTGATTCTAGAGGTTATTATTAGAAATTTTGCTTTGAAGGGTTTTTGTTTTAACAATTTGAAAGGGTCTCTCGTAATCCAAATTATCTCCATCGAAAGAGATTGATTTATGGGTTCCTAATAGTAGAAGAATCTATCAATGATTTAGAAGAGGGATTTCACCTTCTTCCGTGTCGGAGAGTATGAGAAATTGGGATCAATTGGATATCACTCTGAAGGAAAATAGATGTGGAAGTTGTGGCACCATTCGTAATACAAATATCTTTCTCAATATGTTCTGAAACCATAGGGTCATTATTGATTTGATCTATTATATGATTCCCATTCAAATTGTTTAATTGGGTGTCCAATATGAGGCTACCATTCAGATTTTCAGTAGGATTTAAATGAAGCAAAGAGCTATCATGGGAAACTGGATTATTACAAGTAGGGGTGAAGTTAGGTAAATTGCCATTGGTAACATCACACCCCTCATTGGTTTTTTTAGTACCAAGGTCAGATTGTTTGCCACTAGATAGATCAGTAGGAGGTGTAGGTAGGAGAGGTTCTTTTTGAGTATCTTTAGGCACGTATGCAAGAGTATTGGTTTTCCGAGTTCCATTAATGGTAGTCATATTCTGTGGTAAATTTTTCCTGAGATTAGATGAAGCACAAAGAAATCTGAGTGGTCGTGTCCGTGAATCTTGCAGTGAGTGCAGAAAATAGGAAAATTTTTGAATTCGACTTTTTGACTATATCCAAATTTTTTAGAGCCAATCCAAACCTCTTTGGGATATTTCTTTGTGATGTCTATCTCAACGAGAATACAAGAGACATATGGTCTAGATCTATTGGCCATTGCTTGGTCTATTTGGAGAGGTCTACCAAAAAGGCCACCAATAGCAAACAAAACTTGATGAGTGACATAATGTATTCGCATGTTAGGAAAAGCAAGCCAAAGAGGGATAATGGGAGATTCTTCTTTGACATCAAATAGGGGCAACCATTTCAGTAGCCGCATTTGACAATTATGCACAAAATAAGAACGATGAGCGAAAACCCGCGAGTAATCTAAATCATTAGAAAGTTGAATAAGAATGTGATGGGGATCGATCAGCCCGATAGAGAAAGAACCCATTAATTTTAAACTATGAAAGAAAGTGTGAATGTTATCAAGAGTTGGGCGTCTAAGGGAGAATTTACCCACCAAAGCGAACTCGAAGGGCTTAGCAAGTTTCTCAACATCCTGATTAGAACACATTATTGCCGGCAATCCACGATTAGAAGTTGAAATGAGATTAACTGAAGCATTCGAGCTAGGGATCTTACCAGATAAAGCATCTTTGAATGATTTAACAGCAGTTACATTAACAGGTGTAATCGAATCCAGAAAACCTGTAGAATCAGAGAGCAAAGTTGGTGCCGTCGGCGGCAGGCTGGATTCAGAGACCGAGCCTCGCCATTGCTCTAATCCAAGGGCGTCACATACGGAGCCCGAACCGCACTCGGTGAGAAGCATGCAGAGAAGCGGCCAAATACCCGAGAACGGCCAATCCATCAAGGGGAACGCAAAGTGAGTTATGTTCAAATATTGATTTTGAGTTAGTATGAATCATTGGTTTTAAGAGATTTGTCTTAGGTTGTAATTTGGCTAGTTTAGGTTCATATGGGTTAAAAGAGTTGGCTTGGTCAAATGACCAAGTTGACTTGATTTGACCCAATTTATGATAATTGATCAACCTAGGGTGATCAACAATCTTGATAAGGGGTCTCAATGGGCTTGGTTCAATCCAATTTGAGTAGGATTGGAACTTGACTCAAATAGGTCAAATTGGCCACTTTGGGCTAAGTGGACTAATTGGGTTTAGCTAGCTTGATTTTGGGTTTAGTTGAACTTAGTTGAGTTTATATATGGATTTAGGATTGATATATTAATTCAATTGCAATTGCTTTGGGTTCAAATGGGTTTTGGTTCATTTAAATATTTTAAGTCAAAAGGGTCAAGTTGGGTTTGACTTGGGTTGATTTTGGATTGGCTTGATGATTGTGGATTTCATTTATATTTGCAAATATAACTGAAGGCATGATTGATTCATGAAAAAAATCAATTGCATTTGGGTTTTGGAATGAAGGAATTTGGCTAAGTCCATGGAGTTGGGTCATGTGCCTTAGATTGAGATTTTGATTTAATTTTGATGATTTAAATGTATATTTCATTTATATTTGCAAAGATGATTGAAAATATGATTGATTTGTGAGAAAATCAATTGAGTTTGACGTGATTTGGATGCGATTTTGGCTAAGTTCATGAAATTGATTCACTGGCATAGGAAGGATTTCAAGTTTGAATTTGGTTTGATTTAGTTTTGATGATTAAAATGTATATTTCATTTATATATTGTGAAGATATTGAAAATATGATTGATTTATGAGAAAATCAATTGAATTTGGCCTGATATGATTGTAGATTTTGGCAAGTTGATTTGATTCAAAGGACATAGGAAGGATTTCAAGTTTGGATTTGATCATGGGCTTAAATCATTTGGTTTTGGAATTTGGATTTGGATTTGGATTTGAATTTGATGTTTGAATTGAACTTGAGGTTTTGTTTGAGAAGGTGAACATGGATTAGATTTGGGTTATATGATAGGTGAATCTCCCTAATCCCTAAGGCATAACCTAATTCTGTGATTAACCCTTCTAAGTCTCTAGGATTAGGTTAAGTGTTTACCTAATTGCTAGAAGTGTCTTATGACTAGAGAAGTCTTAGTGTCTAGAAAACTCTTAAGTCTAAGATGGAAAGATTGAATCCTCACTCTAAAAGTGAGGTCAACGACATATTAAGATTAACATAATGAATTACTATCACACGACATATATCAAATCATTCTTTTCAATCACATATGGCATGCACATGATCTAATACTTAACATATCTATACATACAAGATATTCTTGGCACACTTAAATGATTATGAATGTGTATATATATTTCATTAAAAAGAAAGGGAGATTGTGTTTCTTAGTTGAATTATTTATATATATGAATTAAAGATTTATCCAAACTATAATACAAAAATGCATAGAAATGAAATAAAATAAGTACGTGTTATTGTTAAATTAGGAAAGTGAGGTAATCAAATGACCTCTTTGAGGCTACTTAAAGCCTCGTGTTCCCGGGATGTCCAGACTATATACTTATTAGCATTCAAAGCTATGCAAGTCCATATATGAGATAAGGAGGAAGCTTCACATTCATATGCCAAATATTGTAGTGATCCAAATGAGTATGGGTGCATGTGATTTTAGTAGAAAAGAGGATTCTAATTCTTTAATTGAGTACACACATATATGTATAAAAGATATAAGCAAGTACATGTCATTGCTAACTAAGGAAGTGAGATAATCAAATGACCTCCTTGGGGCTACTTAAAGCCTTGTATTCCTGGGATTTCCAGACTAAACACTTGCTTTCTTGAATACATATAGATGCATAAATATTTAGAAGAAGGAGGATCATGCAAAATTATATTTTTTATTTAGTTGAATTATTTATATATATGAATTAAAGCTCTATCCAAATTCTAATACAAAAATGCATAGAAATGAAATCAAATAAGTGCGTGTCATTGTCAAACCAAGAAAGTGAGGTAATCAAATGACCTCCTTAGGGCTACTTAAAGCCTCATATTCCTGAGATTTCTAGACTATATACTTATTGGTATTCAAACCTATGTAAATCCATACATGAATTCAAGAAAGAGAGCTTCACATCCATATAATTAAGCTATAGACACATGGAAATCCTATATGTATTCATAACTATCATCATTCCAAGCATTGTTATCAATTTATAAATCTTTGGAAAATAAATTTGGATTTAATAGTGATAAAAGCCAAACATATAATTAAATTAAGTCAACACATGCAAGCTTACATAAATAACTTTCATTTGATTCACTTAAATATGAAAGAATCAATGCATGAAATCATATGACATACGATGTTTTAAGTGATTGGAAATGAATAATTAAACATAAATACATGGTTCATTCAATTAAATTAATTCCTAAGGACAATCACAATAAATAGAATTATCTAAATAAAATTGAAGCTTGTTATTAATTTGAGTTTGGATTTGATTTCATTTAGAAAGAAGGGAGATTATTTGTTGTTTTAATCCCATTCCCATGTTGATAAACTTAATTGGTTTAATGAAAGATAATTAGATGAATTTTATGAATTAAGTAAGTTGAATTATTGATTAAGTCACATAATTACCCTTTTTAAGCTTCTTTAATTTGATTAATCACTTAATCATGAACCATAAGATGATATGAACATGTGAGGAAATAAAATTGCAATGCTTCAAAGGACTCTAATGCAATTGGCTCATAATTAAAGATTAATTAAGTTAAAGAACCTAATTAAGTACTTTTATGATTTTCTCACACTTATGGGTTAATCATAATTTTCTTAAGGGTCTTTATATTTTTAAACACATAAGGAGGAACCCTCAATTTCATTATTAATTATTTGATATAATTTGCATTTCAATTTGATTTAATTTTGGCCATTCAATTGATCAATTAATCATTTAATTAATTACTATATTAATTAATCCTCTTGAAATGAAATGGACTTGAGAAAAGAGACTAGGAAAGGGGTCATAATCCCATTCCCTTACCCATTCATTGTTAAATGGTGATTAATAAGTTTTAATTTATTAATTCATATTATTTTAATTAATCACTTAATTAATTAAAGAGGGTAATGAAGGTTTGAATAATCAATTTCCACTAATTATTAGGCAACAAATCCCAATAAAATCATGGAAAAAAGGCAGAGATCATCCCATTAAATCAACACACAAAGTTTGGAATTAATTGCCAAAGTAATTAAGGCTTAATTAAGCTAATTAAGTTTATAATTAAACCCTAATTAAGCCTTAATTAATTTTCAAAAGCAAACCAAAATAATTTTAATTAATTCTTCTCTGATTTACCTTTAAAATGAGTATTTATTTATATATTTTTTATATTTCTACAATTTGTTATAGTTTTTTAAACTTTTAGCAATTAAATTCAATTATTAAGCCATAATTAAGCCTAACCCCATCGGTGCCATGAGGATCATGATGTGGAATGCTTTCCACGTGGTACCATGGAATTGGTTATTTAAACTCATCTGATGTGGCAACAGCGGACGCAGTTTCATCCCCGCCATCTAATCTAAGATCGGACGACAGAGATTAAACCGATAGTTCTTAAGGGATTAAATCAAAATTAATCAGTGGATTAATCTCAGCTGTCCTTTTCAATTATGCAGAATGAACGATGAAGATCTATCATCTCCCATGTGATGGAAAACGGGCACGGTCTGCCTTCCCCCACCATATTCGAGCTCGTCGGAGCCCGAATTGGCTCAAGATTGATCCCACACCTTCAAAAGGGAGATCCTAGGAGATCTAATTACTGGATTCGCATAAAAGCTCACTTTTTCATAAAGGGCCACAAAAATTTTGAGAAATCTCTATTTAATGGACTTTACTTCACCGGAGCTCAAGACTGGGGGCTAACCGACTCAGGTAGCTTCACCTGGACGAGGCAAAGTCCTATTGAGAAGCTTGCATGATGCCTTCTCTTCGGTTGCTCTATGGACCAAACACCACTGGTCTAGGGGTGCTTCTAATGGTCAAATCGATTGAGGGAGAGCTTGTTTTGCCTCGCTAGAGCTTGGTGAATGTGTGGGAAGAGTTAATTGAATTGGGGCAGCTCAGGTTTTGGTGGAGTTGGTCGGAGCTAAGCCTTGGGGCAGCTCAGGTTGGTGTTTTTTTGGCGACGGGAAGACTTAGAGAGCTCCAAAATTCACTCAAGGCTCACCTTAGGGTTCTTGAGCTCTTTGAGGGTTCAAGTGTGTGAATTGGATTGAATGGAGGGGGGTATACCCCCTCCTCCCTTGGATTAGGCGGATGTGATTCAATTGGCTATTTTTGGCCGTTCGGCCATCGCAGGCCATCAGAGCGGACTAGAATCTCATGAGGTGGCTAGATTTGGTTGGACAAGGGGCCGTGGAGGCTGCCTTGAGTGGTCTCTATCTCAAATGGGTTTACCCAATGAGGGGAGGTGGGTTAACTCACCTTCCCTTGACCAAGGGTTGACCTAACCACTTTGGGTTAGGTTAGCCACCTAGTTAGGAGTCTATTCTTGGCTTTAGGTGGCTGCCAAGTGCAAAGGAGGGTTGTTAATCACCCAAATGTGGATTTTGTCCTATATGGGAGGTTTTACCCATTGGACAATGGGTCAATCTGGGTACAAATTGGGTTGGGTTTGATTTAGGCTGACCCAAGGTGAATCAAGGATGAGTCATGCCAAATTTCATTGGGTTTAGCTCAATTTGACCCATGTAGATCAAATTGGGCTAGGTTAGGTCAAGTTGACCAATTGGTCAAATTGGGTCAAACTAAGGCTTAGGTCAAGTTCAAACGAGTATTGGAATGTTTTGGTGCAATCGGTTTAATTCAATTTAGCTTGGATTTGGATTTGGCTCATTTGAGTTCATTTGGGTCAAATTGATCAATTTGACCAAATTGGCTAATTTGGCTTGGGTTAGACATTTGTTCATGTTCAGTTGTTCAATTAATTAATTGAAGATTATTGTAGGCTTTGGTTTGAATCAATTTGGATTTGGTTTCGATTTAAGCCAAATTGACCTTTTAAGTTAATTAGATTCAATTGGTCAAATTAGGGAGGGGGGGGGGGTAATCAAGGCTTTGATCATGTTAAATGTTCAATTTGAAATAAACTTGAGCCATTAGTTACAATCAATTTAGGTTAGATCTTGATTTGACCCAATTTGGTCTTTTAGGTCAAATTGGGTCAACTTGGGTTAGGTTTGGCTCAATTGATGGTAAAGTCATGTTCAAGGATTGATGTGAATCATTGGTTTCAATTAATTTTGGCTTAGGATAAAATTTGGCTCATGTAAGTTAAGTGTTTAACTTGGCCAAATCATCAAATTGACTTGATTTGACCCAATTGATTGCAATCGATCAATCAAGGATGATCTACAATCATTGTAGGTGATTTTTGTTCATTTGATTCAATCAAATTTAGGTTGGATTGAAATCAACTCAAATGTGTCTTTTAGGTCACTTTGGGTCAAGTGAGCCTAAATGAGTCAATTGGCTTGATTGAGATTTGATTTGAGTTTAGCTGAGTTTGAATATTAATTTAGGATTGATTCATGGCTTTGGTTGCAATTGATTTGGTTGAATAGATTTTAGTTCATTGAAATATCTTATGTCAAATAGATTAGGTTAGGTTAATTGAATTGGTTTGATTGATTGGCTTGGTTGATCTTGATGGTGGATTTGATTTGGTTTGAAATCATGATTGAAGGATTGATTTAACCTATGAGAAAATCAATTGAGTTTGATTTGGGTTGAAGGGATTTGTTTAAGTCCATAGGATTATATCATAGGGCTTATGAAAGATTTGGGTTATTTAAATTTGAGGAGATGAATTTGATTGATTGTGGATTTGATTTGGAAGAATGATTGGAGGATTGATTGATTTATGAGAAAATTAATTAAGTTTGATTTGGATTGAAGAAAATTTTGGCTAACTCCATAGGATTGAATCATAGGGCTTAGGGAAGGTTGATTTGATTTAATATTTGATTGGAGTTTAGATATGTGGATTTGAAATTGGATAGAATTTGAATGGATTGAATTTGAGATTTGGTTTAGGCTGAGGAGGTAGACATAAATTGGGTTTAGGCTATAGGGTAAGTAAGTTATTCTAATCCATAAGGAATGATCTAAACTCTATGGCTAATCCTCCTAAGTCTCTAGGCTTAGGTAAAGTGTTCACTTAGTCACTAGAAGTGTCCTATGGCTAAGGAGCTCTTAGTGCCTAGAAGACTCCTAGATCTAAGATGGCGTGGTGTTTATTTTTGGATGTATCTGGGACACCACGCAGATCATAGGGGATGCTTATTAAAGTGATCGAGTATGATATTGAGATATGATGTACTATCTCAAAAGATGATGGATCTTCAAATGTAGGTATGTCACCTAATAAGGACTCCTAAGGCATGACAGGTCTTTTATGTAGGTATGTCAAATAGAGTTTGTTTTATGCATTATTTTCTAATGAAATTTCCATTTGACAATTTTGATTATGTCAAAATGAAATTCAAATGTGTTTTGATTTTCATGATTTTGGAAACGGGGAACTCTATTTAACAAATTTAGGTATGTTAAATAGAATTCAATTTATTTTGATTTTGAAAAATGGAACTCTTATTTGACAAATTTGAGTATGTCAAATGGAGTTCAACTATATTTTAATTTTATGTGTGGCATTGCTTTTGAAAAGAGAGAACTCTCACTTAATAGATTTGGGTATGTTAAGTGAGGTTCAATGATAGTTAATTTTTGGTTTTGTTTTAATTTGAAAATGGAACTCCATTTAACAAATTTAGGTGTGTTAAATGGAGTTGGTTAATTTTTGAAAAATGTGTTTGAAACATTTTGAAGAACTCACATTTAATAAATTTGGGTATGTTAAATGTAGTTGGTAGATTGATTGATTTTATTTTGAAAAAAATATACTTTTGAAAAGTCATTAAAAAAGATTTGATGATGCATTTTTTATTTTGATTTTTGAAAGAGTTCTCATTTAACAAATTTAAGTAAGTTAAATGAGGTTTGATTATCCTTATTATTTGAAAAGAGATTTAAAAGTTTTACATTTTGCAAGTTTTATGAGAAGTGCATTTCAAGAAATGACTTTGTTTATAAAGAGTGCTTTTGGAAAAATTTTGCAAAGGACTTTACTTACTTTGTTTGAATTTTATTGAAAATTTCTTGAATATGGAATGAACCTTACCTCTCCAAGCTAGTGGAAAAGAGGTTCTAAATCTAGTCATCTCCTTTCATTGATTAATTTATTTTACCTATTGGGGGATCCAATAGGGGTTTCAAGACCTACATGGAGTGAGGTCTTAAAACCCAAAGGATGTTGGCTAGCTTTGCTTAAGGATGAAATAAGCTAAGTACTAATGGAAAGAAAGATAGTATTGGGATTATATAAAATATAAGTCCACTATCGATGCTTGTAGGCAATAATTGTCTACTAAAGATTGAGAGAGAAACTATCCAGAGTGGAGTCGCCAGAAAAATCTATGGTGTTTATTTTTGGATGTATATGAGGGGACACCAGGTAGATCGTCGGGGGTACTTATTGAAGTGATCGAATATGATATTAAGAAATGATGCATTATCTCAAAAAATAGGAATCATCACCCTATAATGGACCTAATCACCTAATAAGGACTCCTAAGGCATGATGGGTCTTCGAATATACTAGAGATTTGTCCCTTGCTTTACATGGATGAATAAAGCAGGGTTTATAATAAATAATGTTTTAAAGTTTCCTATGGAGGCAAGCTTTGATAGTTAATTACATCTTAAGGAAGGTGAATTCCTTATGAATACTCTCAATAAAAGTAGACAATTAGGGTCTCTAATGATTTCAAAGCTGAAATATCAATAAATTGGTTATATTTCAAAAATCAATCAAGATAGATCAAATGGAGAGACTTACTTTAGAATCTAAAGGAGATGAGTATGTAATGCTCATGATACTAGAAATCCTAGTGATCATTCTAATCTATCCTATGATTAGGTTTTATATATTTGAAAGTGAAGAGAATTATTTTGTTTGAGTTGAATTTTTATTAGATTGCTAGGACTTATAATCCAACAATACAAGATTATGGAAATGCATAAGAGATGAGGATTTATGCTTGTAGCATGAAGAAAATAGCTACCTTAGGGGCTTTAACATAAGCTAAAGTACAACCTAAATCTAAGCGAAGATGGGCATAAAATTTATCTCTACAAGAGAGGATAAATCACCTGACGGCTGGGCTTACAATCACCTAGAGTGGTCGCCAGCTAACTCCTTCTAGGATTCAAACCCATGTGGTCCGGTCATATAAATTGCAAGATAGTTAGGTTGTTATTTAATTAGAAAGAGACTAAAATCCTTAGACCTGCTCCCTAAGAGACTATAGCATGAGTGGTATGAGCAATGACTTAATCTAATGCAAAAATTTTTAAATTTTATTTCAATTTTGACACTTCATTTTGATAAAGGGTTTTAAGATTTTTATATGCTTAAATTCATGATAAAATGGATTATTGGCCAAATCAGAAGAGAAGAGGGTGAAGCTCCTCTAGTAGGGGTTGCTCTCATAGGTCAGGTGGTCCCTATGCGTATAAGGACGGAGGCCCTCATTTTGCAAGAGTGATTTAAGATGATTCATGATGTGAGACATACAACATTCATCTATGGGGTTTCTAAGTCTTTTAATTATCTTATTTTAATGCCTGGGCTTTATGGTGAGGTTATGAGTTATAGAAAATTTTAGTTATGAGTGATTAGTTGGGGTAGAAAAATTAATTTTGCTCTAAGAGCCTAATCACATCTAGGCTACACATTAAAGAATTATTCATAAAAAACTATGAAAAACATGCCATTTTTAATACGAAATTTAAACATAATATTAAACATTTTTATGAAACTAGTGCTAAAGAATAATAGGCCGATATGGCCAGGTGTCGCCGTATAACCCGAAAAGAAAAGATGGGTAGCCGAGCTCTACCCTTTTACAACCTGAAATAGAAAGAATAATTACAATTTTATTAAATGCTTTGGGGGTCCTCTTTCTTCATTCCTTCATATCTTCTTGTATCTCCATTTAATTTGATTTACTCCACTTCAAAGGCATCACATGGCCTCCCAAGATAAAGCTTTCTAGCCAATGCTCATCCTTATCCCTCACGGAATTAATCCTAATTTCTAATGCAAAATTACATTAAAAATAGAAAAAAAATAAATCTAACTACTGCAAAATAGAGGTTAGCTAACATACATACATTCCCCAAGCAGTTATATTTATAATTTGGACTTAGCACTCTGTTCATGGGTAACCAAGCCCACCTGTCCTAACTTGGATTATGCTTAAGGGTTTAAGCAAGCTGCAAAGAGAGCATTTATATTTATTTAATGCACCCACTAAGCACAATCCTCTACAAAAAATATGATTAGGCTAACATCAGCCAAACATCCAATTTATGAATCATACAGCCTAACATCCAATCTAAAATAATACATCACAAAATAAAACATACACCATACATATGCCGTCTTAACTTAGGACTAGAAGTGGTGACTTAGTTCTAATGTGTGTGTTAAAACTTATGTGATATGTCTTGCTAGGCATTAGAGTTATAATCTTCTAAGTGTCGAAAGATTTAGTTTAATATGGAGGGTTGATTTCACTTGAAGTTATTTAATTTATTTGAGAATTTTTAAATTTATGTTTTCTTTTGTTTCATATGGTTGCATTTAGCAACTAAGTGTTATGAAGAGAAGAAAGACAAATTTTCTCTTTCTTTCCTACCTTAATCCAGCTTCTAAAGCATGTTAATTTGATTTAGTTCTCTTTAGTGAATGGTTTATTACACATTTTAAATTAATCCTAGGTTTAGGTTCACTTTAGATGATCGTATCCAATGTGAGAGGCATCTTAAGATTAATCTAATTGAATTACCATCACATGACACATGCTAAATCATTCCTTTCCACCACATGTAACATGCATATGATTTAATCCTAAGTATATCTATACATGCAACACATTTTAGCATACTTATATGATGAATGTGGATATATATTGGAAGTTAATATTCTTTTATGTGATTAAATTATTCAATCATATTGGTTTAAAGCTCTATCTAAATTTTTATACAAAAATACATAGGGATGAAATTAAATAGGTACATGTCATTATTAACCAAGGAAGTGAGGTAATCAAATGACCTCCTTGGGCTAGCTAAAGCCTCGTATTCCAGGGATGTCCAAACTATATACCCATTTGCATTCAAACATATGTAAATTTATATACATGAATAGGAGAAAGAAAGCTCCAAATCACATGACTAATTAATCCAAACATTTAGGTAATTATGAATGCATGAATTTTTAATAGAAGAGAGGGACTTTCATCCTTTATCCACACATACATACACATGTATAGAGAAATAAGCTAGAACATGCTTTTGTTAATCAGGGAAGTGAGGTAATCAAATGACCTCTTTGGGGCTAGCTAGAGCCTCATATTCCCGGGATATCAAGGCTATATACTTTGTTATCTCACTACACATGAATGTACATCTAAATAAGGGGAAGAAAATCATGCAAAAATTTCACTTTGTTTGGTTGGATTATTTAGGTATATGAAGCAAAGTTTCATCCAAATTATAGTGTAGAAATACATATAAATGAAATCAAGTATGTATCATTATTAATCAGGGAAGTGAGGTAATCAAATGACCTCCTTGGGGCTAGCTAAAGCCTCGTGTTCTCAGGATGTCCAAACTATATATTTATTAACATTCAAATGCATGTAAAACTACACATGAATTAAGGAAAAGGAAGCTTTACTTCACATACTAAGTTATAAGAACATACAAACCTACATATGTTCATAACTACTATCACTCTAACCAATGAAATTTATTTATAAACTTTAAGAAAGTAATTTGAGTTTATTAGTGATAATAGCCATACATATTTTAAATTAATACAACACATGCAAGTTTACATAAAAAAAACCATTTGATTTAATTAACTTTGAAAAGATGAATGCATGATTCCAAGTGACATACAACATTTAACATGATTGAAAAGAAATAAATGAACATAAACACATGATTTCATTCAATCAAATTAATTCCTAAGGACAATCATATCAAATAAAACTACTTAAAGAAAACCAAAGTTTTCTTAATGCCATTTTTAATTTCATGTTTTGATTTGATTTAAGGATGAGAGGAAAGGTTTGCAGATCCTAGACCATTCTCATGTTTATTAATTTATTTGGTTTAATGAAACATAATTAAATTAATTTGATGAGTTAATTAAGTTGTATTATGCATTAAGTCCATTATTTAACCCTTACATATGTCACCTTAAAGTAATTAACTAAATAATTATGAGCCAGCATGATAAGCATGGAAAATAATTTGTAATGATCCTAAGAAATGAAAGGGCCTAATGCAATTGACTCATAATTAATAATTAATTAGCTTAAGGAACTTGATTAAGTACTTTTTATGGTTTTCCCACACATGTGGGTTAACCATAATATCCTTAATTATCTTTAGGTTATTAAACACCTGAAGATCTACCCCAAATTTTATTAGTTAAGTTTTCATATGATTATGATTTCAATTTAATTAATCAAGTAATTTAATTAGTTAATTAAGCCTTAATTAATTTGATTGATGAAATGAACTTAGAAAAATAAATTAGGGAGTAGGCCTCAATCCCATTCCATAGGCTCATTCACTATTGGATAGTGATTAACCACTTAAATTAACTGACATTTTACTATTCATATGATTAATTGCTAATTAATTAACCTAATAGGATAATTAAAACTTAATTAGTCAGTTTTCCTAATTAATCAAGCATTAAATCCCAAGAAAATTATGGGAGGTAGAGGCCATCCCATTAAATTAACCCACAAAGTTTGAGATTAATCACTTAAGTAATTAATGAGTAATTAAGCTAATTATTTTTTAAACTAAACCTTAATTAAGCTCTAATTACTATTCAAAATTAATTAAGAATTTTTTTTAATAAATTCTCTTCTAAAATACCTTTAAAATGAGTATTTATTTGTATTTTTATGATTTTTCTACAATTAATTATGATTTTAGGAAGTTTCAGCCATTAAAACTCATTAATTAAGCCTAATTAACTCTTAATTCTATCGGCGCCACTTGGTGTGCTGACATAGCATGCTTTCCATGTGGTATTGCAGGATTGGTTACTAAACTTACTACTAGTAAGCACTTGCGTGGCGGTGGTGGACGTGCTTTCTCGTGCACCGTCCAATCTAAGATTGAATGGCCATGATTTAACCCATGGCGTTAAAGGATTAAAATGGATAATTCTAATGGATCTAATCATGACCATCCATTCTGATCATGTGGAATGGATGGTGTGTGATCTATCATCATGCGAGCCAGGAGGAACGGAGTCCGTCCACCATTGCTTGCGTGATTCGAGTTCACCTGAGCTCAAATCGATCTCAAATCAATCCCACACCTTCGTGCGAAGGATCCAAAGGGATCTAATGGTCAAGATCGTGTGGGGTGAATGTTTCCATCAAAAAGATCCAACAAAATTTTACTTTAAGGTCAGTTTCAGTGGCATGCCTAACTGAAGCTCAAGATTGATGCCAAATCTGATTGAGGAAGCTTCGTCTAGTACATACGAGGCCCTACAGAATAGCACAAGCTCCAATTTGAGGTAGTTTGCTCAGAATGACAACACACGAGATGTAAGTGGTCAGTGTTGATCAAAGTCCACCCTCCGACCATCAGGAAGCTTGGGAGGTGATTCATTCTTGCTCAACTACCTCTAAGGATGGTGTGTGCAAAGTTAATTGTACTTTGGTCAAGACTTGAGAAAAGGGGATCAAATGAGAGGGTGCCCTATTTCGGCTTGAAGAAATCTAAGAGTGGGGAACTTGGGAGCTTGGGGAATGTGTCTGGTGGCTCATCTTGTGTAGCTAGGGCTCTAAGGAATGCAAGTGTGTGGGATTGAGTGGGAATGAGGTGACATACTAGACGAAGGGGCTTCTTGTGAAGGGGCTTCTTGCTCACTGGTATCAATGACTTATTTACCCTTATCTTGAAGTGCTGCCCTAGGAGGTAGAACCTTGCCGCTATGGAGGTTAACTTCAATGGCCACTTGTGGTGGATTAGTGGAAGATTCTACTTGCTTGTCAGGCATACCTACATCTTCTCCTATAGGACCCTCAAAATCAGATGATTCCAAGTCTATCTCAAGAGGTGAACCCGTAGTATTTAGGAAAGAAAAGTCCATTTCTGAATCAGAAAGAAGATGATCAGAATTGTTATAATTATTTAGACTAGAAGAGTTTTCCAAAAGAGTAGAATCAGATAACCCATCATAAGTGACACGGATGTAATTCAAACTAGCTTTATTCCTCAATTTCTTAGATTTAAAAAGAGGTACATGGTAGAAATCAAGTAAAGTAAGTGGGGTGAGGGATTTGATTCCCTCATCCATCGATTCAAGATGTCTACTAGAAAGAGAGAAGTAGGAGGGAAAAGATTGCAACGATGGAATCAAATCCCCCCTCCTTGCATTAGATCGGATGGCTAGGGTTAGTTTGGCTTCTTCTTGATGCTTGACCTTTGGTGGTTGCTAGAAATGGCAGGGATTCTCCTAAGGTGGCTTGATTTAAGTGGCCAAGGCATGGAAGGTGGCTGCCAAGGGGGATAGTGGGTATCCTTGGTAGTTTTAAATGCTCTAATGGGGGAGGTGAGGTGATTTCACCTCCCCAAGGGTCATGGCTGACCCAACCACCCTTGGGTCAGGTTGGGTAGTGTTCTAAGAGCCTAGAAGGACCAATGGGAGGGTGACAAGTGGTCAAGGAATGAAAATGACCACTTGCATGAGTGATTTGGCTCATGTTATACCCCTAGACTAAGGGGTGAATGGTCATTTAGCATTGGATATGATTTAAGAAGATTTGAAATGAATCGAAAGTAGGTTTGGCCAAATTTCATGTGATTTGGAGTTCATTTGGTTAGGTTTGGCTCAATTTGACCCATTTGGGTCAAGATGGGTCAAAATGGGTTAGGTTGAGCAATTGGTTAAATTGGGTCAAACCAAGGGTTGGGTCAAGTCCATATGACCATTTGGAGTGTGTAAGTGCATTAGTTTGGTTCAATTTGCTTGGATTTGGCTTTGGTTCATTTAAGTTCATTTAGGTCAAATGGGTCAAGTTAACCAATTTGACTTAATTGGCCAAATTGGCTTGGGTCATGGCTTGGTTTGAGTTTGGTTGATCAATTGGAATGCGTCATGGGCTTTGGTTGAGTTTAATTTAGATTTGATTAGATTTTAGGATGGTTTGACCCTTTAGGTCAAGTTGGGTACAATATGTCATTTGGGTCTTGTGAGTCAATTGGGCTCAATTGAAGCTTTGGTCAAGTTCAATGATCAATTTAGAATGAACTTGAGCCATTGGTTACAATCAATTTGATTTGACCTATTTTTTCCATTTAGGTCAATTTGGATCAACTTGGGTCAAGAGGGCCAACTGGGTTTGGTTGGCTTGAGTTTGGGTTGAGTTTGATTTAGTTGAGTTTATATATGGATTTGGAATTGATAAATAAATTCAATTGCAATTGGTTTGAGTTCAAATGAAATTTGGTTCATTTAAAAATTTCAAATCAAATGGGTTATGTTGGGTTTGACTTGGGTTGATTTTTATTTGGCTTGATAATTGTAGGGTTCATTTATATTTAGAATGTTGATTGATGGAATGATTGATTCATGAGAAAATCAATTGGTTTTGGTTTGAATTTGAATGGAATTTAGCCAAGTTCATGGAATTGGCTTAAAGGGTTTGAATTTGGGTTTGATTTGGTTTGGTTTAGTTTGATTTAGTTTTGGTCATTTAATTTTAGATTTGATTTATATTTAAGAGGATGATTAAAAATATAAACTGATTATGAGAAAATCAATTAATTTTGAATTGATTTGGCTTAAGATTTGGTTAAGATCTTGAAGGTTGATTCATATGGCTCAGGAAAGGTTTTGATTTAGTTTGATTTAGCTTGATTTGGTTTTGATCATTTGAATGTAGATTTAATTTATATTTGGGAAGATGATTGGAGATATAAATTGATTATGAGACAATCAATTACTTTTGAATTAGTTTGAATGGGATTTTGGCTACGTTCATGAAATTGATTCAAAGGACTTAGGAAGGATTTGGGTTTGATTTCAAATTTGGCAAATTGAATTTGGAATTGAGTTTGATTGTAAGTCTAATAGAGTGATTGAAGGGTTGAATTGATATTCGAGAAAACCAATTGAGTTTGAATTTATTTGAATTTGGCTAAGGCTAAGTCCATAAGATAAAACCATAGGGCTTGGGTTGACTTGATTTGATTTGGTTTAGAATTGGTTAGAAATTTCAATCATTTGATTTGGGTTTGGATTTGGATTTGAGTTTGGTATTTGAATTTGAGGTTTGGTTTTTAGAGGGTGAACATGGATTGGGTTTAGGTATAGGGTAGGTGGATTTTCCTAAGTCCTAAAGCATAGCCTAATCTTATGGTTACCCTTCTAAGTCTCTAGGCTTAGGTTAAGTGCTCACCTCAGTGCTAGGAGTGTTTTATGACTTAGGAAGTCATAGTGTCTAGAAGACTCCTAGGTCTAAAAGAAAGATCGAGAACTTGCTCTAAAAGTGAGGTCAACAAAAGGACCCCCTATAGGTGTGGTGTGACTAACAAGACACACTGCACGTATTGGCGTTGATTGAGATAATCAATAACAACCAAAAGATTGCAAGCACTAATGGAAATGATCTACACCTAATCCAAAGAAGTAGATAAAATCATGATCTTAGTGAAAAGCAACTCAACTTATGCTGAGGGCATAAGAGAGATAGAAGGAATCCGTTGGGGATATAGTACATGAACCTTCCATTAGGTAAGTAGATTTGAGCTATCCGCATGGGATATGGATTTGAGTTTGATTATGAATATGATTTATGGAAAGGAGATCCATTGGGGATAAGAATCTATAATCTGTCGGGGATCAAGATTGAATTAACTTTAATTTAATTTATTTTAATTGATGTGGAGGCATATTCACTAGGGGTATGGGCTCGAATTCACTAGGGATTGGGTACATGATCCTTCCACTAAGGAAGTAGGTTTGGGCTATCTACTGGGAATAAAAATTTGATTTCAAATATGATTTGTTTGGGGGTGCATTGCTAGGGAAGATGGTTTTGAATTGAGGGCATATTTCCTGGGGATGTGAACTCGGTCAAGTTTGATGGATTTAATTGATGGACCCTGTCGGTGTGCGATGGACCCACTGAGAAGGGGCTATGTCAGCCTTGACCTATCACATATTTACAAATCCAAAAGGGTAGTCTACTAGCCACAAGATAGGACTATTCAACCTAAGGGTTGCCTTTCAGTGTACAACGGGTGTGCGAGGAAGAAAACATAGCAGACTTACATCTTCCATGGCAGACAACTGCTGGGGTGACCTGTTGATGACACAAAAAATCAAACCCGACCTAAGGCGACTACTGAGCGAATGCCACTAGGGACTTATGTCAGCTCAAAAGTAGTTAAGATTAATTTCATTTAATTTATTTTAATTTGATTTTGTTTATTTTCATTTGATGGATCCCGTCAGTGTGCAATGGACTACACTGAGAAGGGGCTATGTCAGTCTGGGCTTATCTCAGATTTACTGATCCAAAAGGGTAGTCTATCGACCGAAGGGTAGGACTATCTGACCTAAGGGGTGCCTTTTGATGTGCAATGGCTGTGCTAGGGAGAAAGCATAGTAGACTTACATCTTCTCAAGCAAAGAACAGCCGTTGGGGTGACTGTTGGTAGCACAACAAATTGAATGTGACCTAGGGTTGCCCATCAGTGTGCAATGGTCATGCTAAAAAGAATGTGTAGCAGTCTTCCATCTTCTAAATCAAGGATGACCACCAGGGTGACCTATTGGTGGCACAACAAGTCAAACACAACCTAGGGGTGACTACTGAGAGAGTGTTGCTGGGGGATTTTCTCAACTCAAGAGTAGTCAGGTGATTCCTATAAGGAATCTTGCTGACACTGCCTTAAATATAGGGTGACTGCTTGGGAAAGGTGGTGCTGAGGGTATTCTCCTAATCCACAAGCAAATATTTATTTTGTTTATTTTTTATCATGAACACTGTTGGTGTGCGAGGGACCACACTGAGAAGGGGCTATGTCGACCTTGACCTATCTCAAATTTATTGGGCCAAGGGAGAATCTGTGCATCTGTGGAATAGAATCTCCAAACCATAGGGGTGGTTACTAGGAAAGGGGGACTGTCTAATCCAGTAGTAACCCAGGCAATGCCTAAATGGGGTCGCAATGGATGTGATCAAAATAGAGTGCCACTAGGGGCATTATCTTGGACCTTATAAAGAGGAAATCCTATAGGTATACAATGGCCAACTCAAGGAGAAAGTGTAGTAGACTTATATATACCATGAGCGTTGTATCCACTGGGTGGGTCGCTGTCAATGTAGAGA
Organism: Cymbidium sinense; assembly: GCA_021442155.1. Lineage (NCBI taxonomy): Eukaryota > Viridiplantae > Streptophyta > Magnoliopsida > Asparagales > Orchidaceae > Cymbidium > Cymbidium sinense. The sequence continues at coordinate 139,679,364 of CM038222.1, forward strand.
ACACCAACCAACCTAAGGTGCCCGTTAGTGTGTGATGCTCAGTCTAAGAAGAAGGCATGTAGACTTATATCTCCCTAAAGCAGAACTGATCATTGGGATAGTCTATTGTTGGCTCGACAGGTGCTATCTAACTTTCGTCTGCCCGTCGGTGTGCAACGCTTATTCCAGGAAGAAAGCATAGTAAACTTACATCTTTCAAAGCAAGGAACAACTGCAGGGGTGACCCATTGTTGGCACAACAAGTTGACCCAACCTAAGGGTGACTACTAAGTAGGGAGTCACGAGGAAGGACTGGACCTAGACTTGAAGTAGTCAAAAGGAAAGGAGCAGCTGGGGGACTTACCCTAATCCTCAAATATACTCAACCAAGTCAGTACATGAAGGCTAGTTTAAGAAAAAAGTGTAGTAGACTTACAACCTCCAAAATGAAGCCATCATGATGGTAGCTTACCGACCGCACAGTAAGGCCTACCTACTAATAAGGGCTTATCGGTGGTAGTGGTCAAGTAAAGAAGGAAAGCATAGTAGAATTACATCCTTCAAACTAAGATGACCACAAGGGGGATGCACTAGCAAGGTAGCACATCAACCCGACCTAGAGCAGCTACTGAGTGAGTGTCACTGGGGGCATTATGCCAACTCAAACTAGCTCGAGACAAAAGATGTGTATTTGTTTGGTATGTGATTTATGTGTAGTTTGTGTTCATGTTGTGTAAAAAGAAATAGGATGCCGCTTAGGTTCTCTTACACCTATCTTAAACACATCATAGTGGATTCTCAAATAAAGAAGTTTTCAATAAAGAGAAGATTTGAATCAAAATGGAATTTTTATTGATGATGAAGATTTTTCAAACATGATTTTAGGGATAATATTTCTTTAAGTAAAGACCATTGATCGAAAGCATCGAACGCTCTCCTTTATGGTTAATAAGCCAATAAGATCCTCCTTGGTAGGCCTTCTTTATGGCAAAAGGGCCTTCTCAAGTGGGTTCAAACTTGCCTCCCATCTTGCGATGGGAAATAATTGGTCTTCTTAGAACTAAAACAAGCTCTCCTACTTGAAAAGCTCTAGGAAAGACCAACTTGTTGTGAGCTTAAATCATTTTGGCTTTATACAACTCGAGGTTTTGGCATGCCTGCAGGTGTCGCTCTTCCAAACCTTCGAGCTCTTCAAACCACAGCTTGGCATTCTACTATATTGTGACCTTGCTACCCATAACTATCTTTAGTGATGAGAGTTGGACTTCTAATGGTAGAATGGCTTTGGACCCATACACTAAGGAGAAGGGAGTAGATTGAGTTGGAGTTTTGTACATGGTATGGTAAGCCCAAAAGGCTTCAACCAACTGCTCATGCCACTACCGCTTGTTATCGTCGAGTGTCTTCTTTAATATTTGGATGAGAGTTTTATTGAAGGCTTCTGCCAAGCCATTTTCCCTCGAGTAATAGATGGTAGAATATCTCCAATCTATGTAATGTCTTCAGGAAAAGTTGTTGATCTTGGTGCTTTTGAATGTAGTACCATTATCGAATATAATTCATTGAGGCACCCCAAACCTATATACGATGTGGTTCCTGAAAAATTAGAGCAAATGTCAAGTTGTGACCTCTCTGAGCGGGATCACCTCCGCCCACTTAGAAAGGTAGTCGGTAGCAGCTAGGATGAAGTGATGACCTTTGGAAGAAGGAGGGTCAATTAGACCCACTACCCCAACACTCGAATGACCATGAGGTCAACATAAGATGTAGAATATTGGGTGGTTGGTGTAAGACCACACCATGAACTTGACACTGGTGGCAATCCCTAGCTACATCCATGCAATCTATAATCATCAATGGCCAGTAGTATCCTAGACTCTTGATCTTGGCCTTCGTCTTCAAACTGAATTGGTGCATTCCACATTATCTTGAGTGTACCTCGGTCACGATCTTACAGGCTTTGTGTTTGTCCGAACAACGTAACCACATATGATCGAAGGATCGTCAGTACAAGGTGCCATCCATGAGAGCATATGAAAGTGCTCTCTGCTTCATCTGATAGGCTAGTGACTTCTCTTGAGGTAGTTTTCCTTTAGTCAGGTAATCCATGAATAGTTTCCTCCAATGCAACTCACCGTTCCTTTTGGCAATGATAACCTCCCCTTTAAGAGAGCATTTCTCGATGAGTTTAGCATCAATAAGGGATAATACTTGTCTATTTTTGACCCTTATTGATATGGACACATCTTCAGGACATGCCAACTCTTTGGCAAGTTTGACCAAAGCATCTGCTATGGTGTTTTATCCTCAAGGAATCTTGTAAATGGTAACCTCTAGGATTTAGGCCAATAACTCCATGGTGTACTTATGGTAGTGATGGAGCTTAGACTTTAAAACCTTGTAAGACCCAGCAATTTGATTGATGACTAACTGAGAATCCCTATAGATATTGATATTTTGGATGCTTAGAGTGATAGCTAACTCCATAATGGTAATTAAAGCCTCATATTCATCTTCATTGTTGGTGCAAGGATTAGACAAGTGATATGAGAATCTCATCACATCGCAGTCCAGAGTTAGGAGAACTACTCTTACCTCTTCCTTTCTTGGAAGAGTAGATTATGGTTCTTCTCCACTTTTGGAGGAAGCTGTACCATCAAAGTACATCTCCCAATGGTGAATGCTAGTGTCTCCTAAGTTTATGATTTGTTCATTAAGGAGGTCATCACTAAGTGGAGAGACACCAGGAAGTGGGTGTGCTATTAAGAAATCCACTAGTGCTTATCCTTTCACCACACAGAGGGGGTATAAAAGTAATGTCAAACTGCGACAATATCATGGACCAATGTGCCAACTGTCCAGATAGCATCGGTCGTGTCATGAGATGTTATAGTGGATTAATTCTAGAGATCAAGTTTACCTTATGAGAAAGCATGTAATGTCGTGGCTTTTGGGATGCAAAGATTAAAGCTAGGCAATGCTTCTCAATAGGTGGATAATTTGCTTCAGCAGGGATTAGACGATGACTGAGGTAGTATAGTGTGTTTTCCTTCTCTTTGTCATTAGTTTGGGCCAACAAAGCACCAAAGGAGTCATCTAATGCAGCAGTATAGAGAATCAATGGCTTGCCCGGGATAGGGACTACTAGAACTGGTGGCATCATCAGGTAGTGTTTGATGTATTCGAAGGCTTGCTGATACTTGTCATCCCACTTAAACTTGGCATCCTTTTTGATAAGTGCTGAGAATGGCTGACATCATCTTGATATTTTGGATATAAAGCATTTTAGATATGCCACCCTTGAAATGATCTAAGTTGAGTTAAAATTTTAGGGGGTGGCATTTCTAGTATTGCCTTAATCTTCTCCGGATCAATTTTGATTCCACAGTGTCGGACAACAAACTCAAAAAATTTTCTTTAAGCTACTCTGAATGCACACTTCAAAGGGTTTATTTTGAGGTTAAATTGTCTTAACCATTTGAAAACTACTCTCAAGTCAAAGAGATGGTCTTCTATTTCTTTACTTTTGACCACGAGATCATTGACATAACATTTTACTTGATGATAAATGAGTTCATCGAAGATTCGAGTCATGACCCACTAGTATGTAGCACTAGCCTTTTTAAGGTCGAAAGGCATGACCCTATAGTACTAAATTCTGATCGAGGTTCAAAAAGTAGTATTTTTCTCATCTTCTGGGACCAGCTTTATTTGGTTATATCCAGATGAGCTATCCATGAAAGAGAAGGCTGCATGAGATGAGGCAATGTCCACCATCAGTTCTAGTATTGGTAGTGGAAATTTGTCTTTTGAACATGCCTTGTTTAAGTTACTAAAATTGATGCATATGAGAATTGGGCCATTCTTCTTCTTAACTGGGATGATACTGGCCAACCAAGTAGGATATTTTTCTTCCCGGATGAAGCCAGCATCATTCAATTTTTTGACTTAAGAAATGACCTGATGTTCAATGTCTAATCGCATGCATCTATGAGCTTGGTTAATAGGGTTAGCACTAGGCTCTATTGCTAGTTTGTGGACTGGTACATCAGGAGATAAATTGGACTTCTCTTCATAACTCCACGCGAAGCAGTCCTTAAACTCAATCAATAGCCTAACTACGTCATTGGTTTTAGTTTCATTCAACAAAGAACTTATGTATGTCAAACATGGATTGTCTTCAGTTCCTAAATTGATTTCCTTGAGCTCGTCGATGGTTGACTTGATCTCCTCTTTGAACTATGGTAGTGCATCATTGACTTCAAAATCATCTGGAGCATCTAAGTTTCTAAGCACACCTCCTCATATGAGTCAATGTGATTTGAAAAGAACCTATCAGATTCTAAATGATTGGTGATAACTAAGTAGTAATCATTATCATCTACTGGACTCACTGTACTGTATCCTAGTCCTGATCTTGATTGTGAGCTTTTGAATTTGTTCTTCCATATTCTTTCAAAGTAGTCTGATCTGTGCTTTGACCAAGTATGTGGGATTAACTCTTTCTTTACTAAATTATGAACGCACGATGAGTACTAATTAGAAGGTAATTCTATTAATTCTTTATATGAATCATCCTCAAGATCTACATCAACTTCTTGACTTGAGGATGCCGCTCCCAGAAAGAACGTCTGAGCCTGCACATCTATGAATAACTTAGGAGCTTTCTTAACTATCAAACCCTCAACTTTTTGTGAGGAAAGTGGGGTTAGAGCTAAGGTTCCCAATTGATACCTAATTATTTCACATATAGACTATGATACACTTATGCTTTGCTGTGGAGACCAGTTTTTATCAATGTTTGGCTCGAGTGTCACCTCTAAGGGAATCTGCTACTGAGAATAGCTGGTTGGCATGCTATTTATATAAGACTCATCCTCTGAACTAGATTCTAATTTTATATGGATAGCAGGTGTACTCCTGGTAGCGGGGACATATCTCCTATTGGATGGCCAATAAGGAGATTTTCCACTCCTAGGACTGCCTCTAAACTATCCTCTTCCTCTGCTTGGTGGAGGTCAGGTCACCCTACCCACATGTTCGAATGGAGTAATGAACTCTAGGTGGAATCTAACATCAGGCTCCACTACCTCCTCTAAGTCTATTTCTCTCTCTCTTTTATTTCCTTTGTCATTTTCCTTTTCTTTTTCTTTTTCTTTTATTTTTGAACTTTGACCAAGTTCACGAGAATAGATTTGTTAATTTTGAGGGAGGTAGTAGGCCACATCCTCATAGATGCCGACCTCGTGAAGTAAAAATGGCTTGAGAGCTCTTTTGACATAGTAGGCGATCCCACCTCATATAAACTTCATTCATTGATGTAGAGAGGGTGGATCCATGTTGTTTTCATGTATCCACTATCTCCTAAGTAAAGCGTTGAAGGATGTATCAGAGTCTATAATATGAAACTTGGCTTCAGTCTTCTAATCATCTATCTCCAAGGGCAATACTATGGAGCTTAAGGCCCTCTCGCCTTGTTCATTGAATCCTCTCAAAATCATCCTTTCTTTATGGAGTTTGGAGATGTCAATCCTCAAGTAGGCAAGGGCACTTAGGCTCATAATATTGACTAATGCACCTAGGTCAACCAAAACTCTTGATAGCCTATATCTGTCAACATCCACTATAATGTAGAAATAACGGTTATGCTTTATCAACCCTAGATGTAAGTCTTCATCGTTGAATATAACTTTTAAGGTATCCTTCGAGTGGCATGCCTCCTCTTTAGTAACGGTCAGCTGAGCTAAGCATAACTATGCATCAAGTAAGGCCCTGATTAGAGATTCTCTCATCTCTTTGGACAAGAAAAATGCATCATAAATGCTTAGCTTAGCTGACAACTTTCTAAGATGAGCTAGGACAATGTAATCAACTATGGCTTAGTCCTTCGTAAGCATATCCATAGGTGGAGCATCTTGTGAGAGGCTATTTGCTCACTGAAACTAATAACTTACTTACCCTTATCCTAAGGTGCTACCTTAGGACGTAGAACTTTGTCATTACATACGTTGACTTTGGTGACTTCATGTGACAGGTTAGTGGAAAGTTCTACTTGCTAATCGGGCATACCTATAACTTCTCCTATGGGACCCTCAGAGTCGATTGACTCCAAGTCAATCTCAAAGGGTGAACCTGATTGATTCATAAAAGGAAAGTCCAATTCTAAATCAGAAGAGAAGGGATCAGAACTACTATAGCTATTATTATTATTTAGACTTGGAGAGTTTTCAACAGGAATAAAATCAGGAGCATTAGAAGTGGACAAGATGTAAGTAGAATCTACTTTCATTGATTTCTTTCTAGGTAGAGGTACATGATTGTGATTTTATTTTTGAATTCATTTGTATGGGGGAACACCACACAGATCTAAGGGTGTACTTATTGAGGTGATCGGGTACGATATTAAGGAATAGTATATTATCTCAAAAGATAGAAGTCACTACCCTACAATGGACCTAATCACCTAATAAGGACTCTTAAGGCATTATGGGTCTTTGAATATACTAGAGATTTTTCTCCTACGTTATATGGATGAATAAAGTAGGGTTTATTTAGACTGGGTTCTAAAGTTCCAATGGGGGCAAGCCCCCATAGGTAATTAAACCTTAAATAAAATGAATCTCTTAAGAATACTCTCGATTAAAGTAGGAAATTATTGTCTCCAAAGAATTCAAAGATAGGATTATCAATAAATTGGTTGTGTTTTAGAAAATTAAGTGGGATAGATCAAAAGGGAAGAGTTATTATCGAAACTAAAAGAGATGAGTAGGGAGTGCTCATGATACTAAGAAGCCTAGTGAGCACTCCAATCTATCCTATGATTGGGCTTTATATTTTTGAAATTGAAGAGATTTTATATATTTGAGTTGACATTTCATTAGAAAGCTTGGACTTATACTCTAACAATACAAGATTGTTAGGATGCCTAAGAGGTGAGGATTTATGCCTATAGCCTAAAGGGAAATGCCTCAGATCCTAAATCAAGGGAGCTTTGGTGAGGGCCAAAGCATGACCTAAATCTAAGATGAAAGTGATATATGGTTTACCTCCATAAAAGAGAGTAAACCACCCGACTGCTAGACTTATTATTGCCTGGAGTAGCAGCCATCTAACTCTGCCTATGCTTTAAATCCATGTAGGCAAGCCATATTCTTTTGCAAGATGGTTAGGTTGTTATTATTTAGAAAAGAAACTAAGTCCTTAAAGCCACTCCCTATGAGACTAGAGCATGAGAGGTATGAATAATGAACTTAACATAATGTAAATTTTTTTCAAATTTCATTTAGTTTGGGACTCTTTATTTTGACATGGGCATAAGATTTTTTATGCCTAAATGCATGAGAAGTTGATTATGGGCTAAACCAAAAGGGAAAGAGGTGTTCTTCCATCATAGGCTCTCAAAGGTTAGGCCCTTGCTATCTGGCAAGGATGGAAGCCCTCCTTTAACAAGAGTGAAATAAGATGATTATGCATGATATTAAACATACAACATCCAACTAAGGGGTTGCTAAATATTTTATTATCTTGATTTAATGCCTAGGATTTTATATGAGGTTATGAATTATTTTAGATGTTTAGTTATGATTTGTTAGTTTGGGTAGAAAAATTAATTTTTATCCGTGGAGCCTAATCACGTCCAGGCCATACAACAATCACCAATCATAAAAAAAACTATGAAAATGCATTCTTTTCTAATACACAAGTTAAAAAAAAAATATCAAACAATTTTATAAAGCTATCACAAAAGAATAAAAGGCCGATACGGTCGGGTACCGCTGTACAATCCGAAAAGAAATGTGGGTAGCCGAGCTCTCCCCTTATACAACCCTGATTACAAGAGAATGATTACAATTATAAATGATGAATATTATTGGAGGTCTTCATTCTTCATTCTTCATCACTTCATTCCTCATCTCTTCATCTTTCACTTTTTCATTTTCTTTGCTTAATTTTTTTCTTTCTTTTGGCTTGATTTGAATGTGCTTGCTCCAAAGGCATCACATGGTACATAAGACTTGGTCTTATAACCAATGCTCATCCTAATCCCTCATAAGACTTATCCTAATCTTAATGCAAAATTACATTAAAAGAAGAAAAGTAAGTCTAGCTACATGTGCAAAATAAATATTAGCTAAACACACCATACAACCCAAATTGTTATATGAATAATTTGGATTTAGCACCTCACACATGGGTAACCAAGCCCACCTGTCCTAACTTGGGTTATGCTTAGGGGCTAAGCAACCTACATAGCAAAAAGTATTTATATTTTTATTTAATGGCCCCTTAAGCAGAACCCCCTATAGAAAGCATAATTAGACTAATATTGGCCTAACATCCAGACTAAGCACATACACCCTAACATCTAGTCTACAATAATACATCACAAAACAAGCACACATTAAATCATGCACCACCATAACATAAAGTTAGAAATGGTGACTTAGTCTAATGTATGTGCATTAAAGCTTATGTGGTATGTAGTAACTAGACTTTAGAGTTGTAATTTGCTAAGTTTGATGGATTTAATTTATAAAGGGTTGATTTCTCTTTAAGTGATTTAATTAATTTGAAGATTTTACTTAGTGTTTTCTTTTATTTCATGTGGCCTATGGTTAACAACTAAGTGTTATAAAGAGAAGAAAGATAGGGAATCTTTCTTTCATCCCTACCTTAAGTCACTTCTAAAGCAAGTTAATTAATTAATTTTCTTTAGTGATTGGCTTATTATATGTTTTAATCAATCCTAAGTTTAGGTTCATTCTAAATAACCTTATCCAATAAGAAAGACATCTTAAGATTAATTAGGATGAATTACTATCACATAACACATATTCATTCATTTCTTTCCATCATGTATATCATGCATATGAATAAATTCTAAGCATACTTATGCATGCAATTTATATTTTTAGCATATTTAAATGATGAATGCAAAGAAGTGTATTGGAAATTCGAATATTTCCTTTTTGATTGAATTATGAATGCATGCCTTTTTGATAGAAAAAAGAGTTTTTTTATCCATTAGCTAAATACACATTCACATGTATAAAAGTTTTAAGTAAGTACATCGCCATTATTTTTTGCACCAGGGGTGTAAGGTTCAAGACCTACTTAAGGCTACTTAAAGCCTCGAAGCCCTGGGGTGTCCAGACTAATATACCATTTTTCTTAGATACATGTAGATGTATGAGCAACTATAAGAATAGGAAAACCATGCAAAAGTTATGTTTTGCCACATCATACATGCATATGTATCAGAGTTTTAAGTGAGTGCAGTGCCATTATTTTCTGCACTAGGGGCGTAAGGTACAAGACCTACTTAGGGCTACTTAAAGCATTGCAACCCAGGGGTGTTCAGACTAATATACCACTTTTCTCAGATACATATGAATGTACAAAAAGAACCACAAGAATAAAAAATCATACAAGAAGTCATATTTGATTTGGTTATGTGATTTACATATGTGATATGAAATTTTTCCTAAGTCTTAACATGGAAATGCATAGGAGTAGATTTAGGAAAATATTGTGTTCTTTTCAAATGAACTATACATTTGTGAATCCTATATGAATCCATGTATGGTAAAGAAAGAGAACTTCATATTACATATCTTATATTATCATCACATGCAAACTTATAGCTATTTGTAATTAAAATCACTTCATTTATAATAATTGATTTATAGGCTTTTGAAAATAATATTTTATTTAGTAATGATAATAGCCACACCTATTTAATTTAAATCAATATGCAATTTGACATAAAAGAAACCATTTTATTTAATTAATTTTAAAATAAATGAATGCATGATTACATATCGCAAGCAATATTTAACATGCTTGGAAAGAAATAAAAGAAAATAAGCATATGATCTCATTCATTCCAATTAATTCCTAAGGACAATCATACTAAATAAAGCCACTTAAAATAAATCAAAATTCTTTAAAATTATTTCATCTTTATGTTTGATTTGAGTTAAGGAAAGTGAAAATAGTTTGCTGGTCCTAATCCCATTCTTCATGTGTGAGTTAATTTTGGTTCAGGAAAGAAATAATTAAGTTGATTTTATGATTTAATCAGGTTAGGGTATGCATTAAATGGATTAATTAACCCTTACCTACATCACCTTAAGTTAATTAACTAATTAATAATGAGCCAACATGATATGGAACCGCATGGAAAGTAAATTTTCAATGCTCCTAAGAAATGAAAGGAGCCTCCGAATGCAATTGGCTCATGACTAAAAGTTAATTAAGCTTAAGGGATCTCACTTAACAACTTTTATGTTTTTCTCACATGTGAGCTAACCATAATTTTATTATCTCCCCTTTGGGTTATTGAACACCCAAATAGCTACCCAAGATTAAATTAGAAAAATATACTCAATTGGATTTATTAATTTCATTAATTAATTAATTAAACTTTAATTAACCTTAACCAACTAAAGTGAGATTGGCTTAAAGAAAGAGACAAAGAAGGGAGCTTAAGTCTTAATCACTAAACCCTTTCAATTAATTGATTAAGGTTCATGTATGATTTGGATTTTGATTAATCTTGTTGATTAATTAATTAAGGAGTATTAATTAATTAATTACTTAAGAGGGATAGAGAAGACTTAAAGAAAAGATTGGAAGAGGGAGTACCAATCCATTTCCCTAGACTTCATCATCATTAAAAAAGATTAATAAACTTAATTGGTTGATTAATTTACAGTTCATTTCCTTAATTATCACTAATTATATTAAGAAAATGATTAGGGCTTAATCCATTGATTTTCCCTATTTAAGCAACCAATAAAAAAAAAAAATAAGTGAGGTCATCCCCTTAAACACAGAAGATTGAGATTAATTGGATGGTTAATTAGGGAGTAATTAGGTTAATTACATTTCTAATTAAGCCAAATCCATTATTCAAAACCAATTAATAATAATTTTTCTAAATTATACTATGAAATATCTTTAAAATGAGCCTAAGTTTGTATATTTTTAGATTTTTCTAGAATTAGTTATGAATTTAGAAAGTTTCAAGATTAAAAACTAATTAATTAACCCTATTTTGAACCTTAATCTTGTCAGGCCACGTGGTGGATGACACAGCACTCTTTCCACATGGCGCATAGGGATTCGCTATTAAAGCTATCACATCTGAGTGATGACTCAGAGGGCGGTGCACGTGGTATCTCCATGGACAGTCCAATCTAAGATTGGATGGCCATGATTAAACCCATGGTTTCGAGGTATTAATCAGGGGTGTCGAGCGTCCATTCTGATCATGCGTGATCAGATTAGGACCATCCATTCCGATCATGCAGAATGGACGGTCTATGATCTATCTCCTCCTGAGCGTCAAGCAATGGCTACCATCCATTGATCGCTGCCCGATACGAGCTCACCCGAGCTCAAATGGAGATGAAAATGATCCCAAACCTTTGGAGAAGCACAACAATCAAATCCAATAATGGAAAATGCATGCCATTGAAAATTTCTTTCACAAAAGACCAAGCTATTTTCATTCAAGGATCAGTTTTAATAGCATACCTCACCGGAGCTTATTAATGATGGTTCTAACGATTAAGGAAGCTTCATTTGGTAGAAATGAAGCTCTATTGAGCCACATGAGCTTTGATTTGGAGTGGTTTGCTCGAAAGACCAATCCACTAAACATAAGTGATCAAGCTTGATCGAACTCTACCATCCGACTATCAGGATGCTCGGGATAAGATTCATTCTCACTCGTTTGGCTCCAAGGAATGCACTTTGGTGGGGATTTGAGCAAATGAGAATCGAAGGTGGCCTCCTCTATTTTGATTTTGCATAAAACTAAAACAGGGGATTTTGGGATGTTTGGAAAAGCTTGAAAATGGCTATGGGATTCCTCTCCTTGGGTGCTATGGTTGAATCAAGTTTGAGTGTGTAGGTTTGAGTGAGAATGAGGGGGGTATACCCCCTCATTCCTTGGATTGAAGGATCACAACTTGCTTGGGTTTTCCTTGATCAATTGGCCACATCCGAGCCTAATAGAGATCCTTGGGTGCATGATGTGGCTCGGTTTGGTTGGGTGAGGGTATGGAGGTGGCTGCTAATGGAGTAGTTGGTGTCCTATGGAGGTTTGCAAAGTTCCAATGGGGATGGGGAAGTGATTTCACCTCCCTATGGATCATGGCCGGCCCAACCACTATTGGGTTAGGTCAGCCATTGTCCAAGGAGCCTAGGTGGACCTATGATTGGGTGTCAAGTGGCTAAGAGGAGATAATGATTCAATGAGCATGTGTTTCATCTCATGGGATGCCCTAAACCCAAGGGAAAAATGGTCATTTGGATATGGGTTGGATTTGGGCAGATTTAAGATGGGTCAAAAGTGGGTTAGCCCAAATTTCAAGTGGTTTGGAGTTTATTTGATTTAGTTTGGCTTGATTTGACCTATTTAGCTCAAATTGGGTTTGGTTGAGTCAAGTTGACCAATGGGTCAAATTGGGTCAAACCAAGGGTTGGGTCAAGTTCACATGACCAAATGGAGTGTATTGATGTCATTGGTTTGGTTCAATTTGCTTTGGATTTGATTATGGTTCATTTGGGTTCATATAGGTCAAATGGGTCAAGTTGACCAATTTGACTAAGTTGACCTAATTGGGTTGGGTTAGGTGTTGATTCAAGTTCAATTGGCTAATTGAAAATGATTGTAGGTTTTGGTTTGGTTTAATTTAGATTCAATTTGAATTTTGGCTAATTTGACCCTTTAGGTCAAATTGGGTTAAGTTGAGTCAAGTTGACCAATTGGTCAACTTGAGCTCAATTATAGCTTTGGTCAAGTTCAACAAGTGATTTGGAATGAACTTGAGCCATTGGTTGCAATCAATTTTTATTAAATCATGATTTGATCTATTTTGGCTTTCTAGGCCAATTGGGGTCAACTTAGGTCAAATAGCCAATTAGGCTTGGTTTGGCTAAGTGAAGGTTTGGTCATGTTCAATCATTAATTATGAGTTGGTTTGAATCAATGGTTTCAATCAATTTGGCATATGATGGATTTTGGCTAGTTTGGATTTCATTTGGGCTAAGTGTTTACTTGGTCAACAGGCTAGGTTGACTTAGTTTGACCCAATTCAAGATAGTTGATTAACCTAGGTTGATTGTTTATCATATTGTGAGGTTTGGATGGGCTCAGTTCAATCCAATTTGAGTTGAATTAGAACTTGGCTCAAAAATATCTTTTAGGTCACTTTAGGTCAAGTGGACTTAAATGAGTTAATTTGCTTGATCATAGTTTGATTCAAGTTTAGTTGAACTCACACGTGAGCCTAGGATTGAAATATGTATCCAATTACAAGTGGTTTGGAGCCAAATGTGCTTTGGTTCCTATGACAATTTCAAGTCAAAAGGGCTAGCTTGGGTTTGACTTGGGTTAGCTTAGATTTGGTTTGAGAATAATGGTTTATGTTTATATTTTGGTCAATGAGTGTAGGAATGTCTAAATCATGAAAGAATACATGAGTTTTGAATTGATTTGGGTATCTTTTAGCCAAGTTCAAGAATTTGGCTAAAAGAGCTAAAATTGGAAATTTGAATTGATTTGGGTTTCAAACATTTGATAGTTTGGAATTGATTTATGAATTTGGATTTGAATTTGAGATTTGGATTTGATAATTGAGAAAATTAATGTATTAGGGTTGACTTGAATTTGGATAAGGCTAAGTCCATAAGATAAAATTAAACGGCTTAGGAAGGGATTTGGAGTTTGAATTTAATCATGGGTTTTAATCATTTGATAGATGGTTGGAATTGAAGGTTTTGAAATTTTGATTTTAATTTGAGGTTTAGTTTGAAAGGAGGAAGTAAGGATTGGGTTTAGGCTATATGGTAGGCAAGTCCTCTTAAATCCCTAAGGCATAACTTATTCCTATGGCTAAATCTTCTAAGTCTTTAGGGTTAGGTTAAGTGTTCACCTAATTACTAGAAGTGTCTTAAGACTAAGGAACTCTTAGTGTCTATAAGAGTCCTAGATCTATAGTGATGAAGTTGGGAGCTCACTCTAAAAGTAAGGTCAACAAAGGACGCCCAATAGGTGTGGTGTGACTGACAAGGCACATCGCACATATTGGTGTTGACCGAGATGATCAACAATCTCTGAAGGATCGCAAACACTAACAGAAATGATCTACCCCTGAACCTACGATGTAGAAGGAATCAAGTTCTTAGTGCAATGCAACTACACTCATGCCAAGGGCATAAGAGAGGAAAAAGGGATCCACTAAAGGATCAAGCATGTGAACCTTCCATTAGGGAAGCATGTTCAAATTATCCATTAGGGATAAGGGATTTGGATTTGAATGCAAGATATGATTTGGGTAGAGTATCCGCTAGGGATTAAAATGTATAACCCACAAAGGATAGAGCTTTGATTTGATTTGCATCTCACTGGGGAGAAATTTGATTTGAAGCTCCAGTGGGAGAGAGTGATTTGGTTTTGAGCACACATCTGCTGGAGATGCGAGCTCAGATCTGCTGGGGATAAGGTGAACGAACCTTCCACTAGGGAAGTAGGTTCAGACTATCCACGGGAAGGATAAGAATTTAGCTTCGAGCACGCATCAGCTGGAGATGTGAGCTCAGATCCGCTAAGGATAAGATATATTTAATTTGGACTCCGTTAGAGGGAGGATGATGAATTTGATGAGATGGACCACAAGCGAGATGGATCCACTAAGGGGCTAAAAAATCAACCTGTCTTAGATTTACAAATCCAAAGGGATAGTCTACCAGTCACTTGGTAGAGCTAACCAGCCTAAGGGGTGCCCTTTTGTGTGCAATGGTCAAGTTAGGAAGAAAGCGATGTGACTCACATCTTCCTACATAAGGAAACACTGGGGTGACCGATTGATAGCATCATAAATTGAACCCGACCTAAGGTGACTACTGAGTGAAAGTCGCTGGGGGACTTATATCGACTCGAAAGTAGTCATAATAATATTATTTGATTAAATTACACTTGTTTTAATTTCATTTATTTTAATTTGATGGATCCCATCACTGTACGATGGATGGATCTACTAAGAAGGGGCTAATATCAGCCTAGACCTATCTTAGATTTACAAATCCAAAGGGATAGTTTATCGGTCGTGGGGTAGAGGTAACCAACCTACGGGATGCCTTTCGGTGTGCAATGATCAAGTTAGGAACAAAGTGATGGGACTTACATCCTCCTACATAAGGAACTACTGGGGTGATTGATTGATTACACAACAAATCAAACCTAACCTAAGGAGACTACTGAGAGAGTGCTGACTCGGGGACTTATCGCAACTCGGATTAATAAGGCAATTCCTATATGGAGTTTTACTGACACTTTCCTAAAGATAGGATTCCTGCTTGAGAAAGGGGTCGCTGAGAGCTTGAATTCCTAATCCACAAGCAAAGATATATTTTGTTTATTTTATGTTATCATGGACCTTGTTGGTTTGGGAGGGACATAGTGAGAAGGAGCTCATATCAGCCTAGTCCTATTTAAACTTTTTGAACTAGTGAGAATCTGCATATTCATAGGACCAATTCTCTAATCACAGGGGTGGATACTAGGAAAGGGGAACTATCCAATCCAAGAGTAACCAGGGTAGGGTCTAAATGGATTCATTAAGGATGTGATGCAAATAGAGTGCCCACAGGGTAGGTGTCACTAGAGGGGTTATCCAAAACTCTGTAAAAGAAAGCCTATTGATATACGGTGGCCAACTTAAAGAGAAAGCACGGGGACTCACATCTGTCAAGAGTGGTGTGTCCACCGGGTGGGTCACCGTCAGCATGGCAATAATCAACCAACCTAAGGTGCCTGTCAGATTGCGACAACCAGTCTAGAAAGAAGGAGTGTAGGCTTACATCTCTCTAAAGAGGAACTGATTGCCAGGATAGTCTGTCTTTGGCTCGATAAGAGCTATCTGACCTAAGGTGATTACTAAGTGAGGGATCCTATGTAAGAAATAAACCCAAGCTTGAAGTAGTCAGGAGGAAAGGAGCCACTGGGGGACTTACCCTAAACCTCAAATATACTCAACCTAATCGATGCATGATGGCTAGTTCAAGAAGAAAGCTTGTAGCCTTACATCTTCTTAACTAAAGTCAACATGGGGTAGCTTACCGACTGCGCAGTAAGGCTAGCTAAACTAACATGGCGCTCATTGGTTTGCAATGGTCAAGTTAGGAAGAAAGCGAGGGGACTCACATCTACCAGACAAGTGACTACTGGGGTGACACACTAATAATGTAGCATATCGGCCCGACCTAGAGAAGTTAATGAGTGAGTGCCACTGAGGGCTTTCTCCCACATCAAAATTGCTTGAGACAAAAGATATGTGCTCATTTGTGTTGTGAAAGAGGGAATAAGATGTCGCTTTGGTTCTCTTACACCTACCCTAAACACGTAGAAGAAGGGATGGAATGGTGCCATAGGGGCAAATGTGACTCCACCAAGAAAGGATGTCGCTTGGGTTCTCTTACACCTAACTTAGTTGTACAAGTCAAAATAGGATGCCTCTTGGGTTCTCTCACACCTATCCTAATAGCACTAGAGGATCGTTTATAGTTTGTGTTTGTGTTTATGGATGGATAGGATGCCCTTTGTGTTCTCTCACGCCTACCTTAAACACGTCGTGGTGGATTTTCAAGCGAAAGATATTTCTAATACATAAGAGATAAAATTTAATATGAAAAGAAGTTTTATTGATGATTACTTTCAAACAAGATTTATGGATAGTATTTCTTTAAGTAAAACCCATTGATTGGAAGCATTGGGAGCTCTCCTTTATAATTTATAAACTAATAAGATCCTCCTTGGCATGCCTTCTCTATGGCAAAAGGGCCTTCCCAAGTAGGTTCAAACTTGCCTCCCATCTTTTGACGGTCAAAAATTGGTCTCTTTAGAACTAAAATAAGCTCTCCTACATGAAAAGCTCTAGGATCAACCAACTTATTATGAGCTTGAATCATTTTAGCTTCGTACAACTCGAGGTTCTGGTATGCCCGGAGGCATCTCTCCGACAAACCATCGAGCTCTTCTAACCGTAACTTGGTATTCTGCTCTATTATGATCTTGCTATCCACAGTTGTCCTTAATGATGGGAGTTAGACTTCTGAAGGTAGAACTGCTTTGAACCCATATATTAAGGAGAATAGGGTAGATTGAGTTGGAGTTTTGTATGTGGTGCGGTAAGCCCACCAGGCTTCAACTAACTACTCATGCCATCATCGCTTGTTGTCATCAAGTGTCTTCTTCAATATTTGGATGAGAGTTTTGTTGAATTCTTCTACTAAACTGTTTGACCTCGGGTAATATATGGTGGAATATCTCCAATATATGCTGCATCTTTGAGAAAAGTTGTTAATTTTAGTGCTCTTGAATGCAGTAACATTATCAAATATAATTCATCGAGGCACCCTGAACCTATATACGATATGGTTCCTTAAAAATTGGAGCGCATGCTGAGCTATGACCTCTTTAAGTGGGATTGTCTCTGCCCACTTGGAAAAGTGGTCGGTGATAGCTAGAATGAACTGGTGACCCTTGGAAGAAGGAGGATCGATCGGACCCACTATGTTGATACCCTAATACTCAAGTGGCCATGAGGCCAATGTAGGATGCAGAATATTGGGTGGTTGATGTAGGACCACATCGTGTACCTGATATTGGTGGCATCTCCTATCTATGTCCATGCAATCTGTGAACATCGAAGACCAGTAGTATCCTAGTCTCTTGATCTTGGCTTTCATCTTCAGACCGAATTGATGCGCTCCACATAATCTTGAGTGTACCTCAATCACGATCCTACGGGCTTCATGTTTGCCTAGACAACGTAACCACATATAATAGAAAGACTGTCGGTACAAGGTGTCATCCATGAGAGCATAGGAAAGGGATCTCTACTTCACCTCATATGCTAGTGACTTCTCTTGAGGTAGTTTGCCTATATTTAGATAATTTATGAATCGTTGCCTCTAATCTGACTCATCATCCTCTTTGACAACCACAACCTCCCCTTCAAGAGAGAGTCTCTCGATGAGTTCAGCATCAATAAGGGATAATACTTATCTATTTTGGACCCTTATTGGAATGGACTCATCTTTCAGACATGCCAACTCTTTGGCAAGCTTGGCTAATGCATCTACTACTGCATTATCACCTTGAGGAATCTTGTAGATGGTAACCTCTGGGATTTGGGCCAATAACTCTATAGTGTACTTATCATAATGACGGAGCTTAGGCTTCAGAACTTTATAGGACCCAGCGATTTGGTTGATGATGAGTTGAGAATCTCTGAAGATGGTGATGTTCAAGATGAATAGTGTAATGACTAACTCTATATCAGCAACTAGAGCCTCATATTCAACTTCATTATTGGTGCATGGATTAGACAGATGATATGAGAATCTCATCACATCGCGGTCTGGAGTTAGGAGAACTATTGCTACCCTTGCCTTTCCTGAAAAAGTATAATGTAGTTCTTTTCCTTTTTGAAAGGAAGCTGCACCATCAAAACACATCTCCTAGTGGTGAATGCTAGTATCCCCTAAGTTCATGATTTATTCATCGAGGAGGTAATCACTAAGCAGGGAATCAATAGAAAGTGAGTGTGTTGTTAAGAAATCTGATAGTGCTTGTCCTTTCACTGCACGGAGGGGTATAAAAGTGATATCAAATTGTAAAAAATTCATAAACCAATGTGCCAACCATCCGGATAATGTCGATCATGTCATGAGATATTGCAGTGGATTGATCTTGGAGATCAGATTCATCTTATGAGAAAGCATGTAGTGTCATGGCTTTTGGGTTGCAAAGATTAAAGCTAGGCAATGCTTCTCAATAGGTGGGTTGTTTGCCTCAGTAGTGATTAAATGATGATTGAGATAGTAAAGTGCATTTTCTTTCCTTTCATCATTAGTTTGAGCCAACAAAGCGCTAAGGGAGTCATTTAATGCAGCGGTGTAGAGGATCAACTGCTTGCCCGGGATAGGAGCTGCTAGAACTAGCGGCATCATCAGGTAGTGCTTGATGTCTTCAAAGGCATGTTGGCACTTGTCATCCCAGTTGAACTTGGCATCCTTTTTAACAAGTGTTGAGAATGGTTGGCATCTTTCTAATAGGTTAGATATGAAGCATCTTAGATATGCCAACTGCCCTTGGAATGATCTGAGTTGAGTTAGACTTTTAGGGGGTGGTATTTTTAAGATAGCCTTGATCTTATCTGGATCGATCTCTATTCCTCGATGTCGGACAACAAATCTAAGGAATTTCTCTTAAGTTACTCTGAATGCATACTTCAAGGGATTCATTTTGAGGTTAAATTATCTTAACCATTCAAAAACTACTTTCAAGTCGAAGAGATGGTCTTCCTTTTCTTTACTTTTGACTACTAAATCATCAATATAACATTCAACTTGCTGATGAATGAGTTCATTGAAGATCTGAGTCATGGCTCGATGGTAGGTAGCATTAGCATTTTTAAGGCTGAAAGGCATGACCCTATAACAATAAATTTGGATTGGGGTTCAAAAAATAGTGTTTCTTTCATCCTCGGGGGCCATCTTGATTTAGTTGTAGCAAGATGAGCCATCCATGAAAGAGAATACTGCATGAGATGAGGCAATGCCCACCATTAATGCTGGTATAGGCAGGGAAAATTCAGCATTAGGACATGCCTTATTTAGATCCCTAAAATTGACGCCAACCAGGTAGGATATTTTTCTTTCCTGATAAAGCTAGCATTGATCAATTTCTTGATTTCAGAAGTGACTTGCTATTCAATGTCTAATCGAATGCATCTAAGAGCTTGCTTGATAGGGTTAGCATTAGGTTCTATTGTTATTTTTTGGACTGCTACATTAGGAGATAAATTGGGCATTTCTTTATAACTCCATGTGAAGCAGTCCTTAAACACAGTTAATAGACTAACTAATTCATTGGTTTCTTCTTCATTCAACGAAGAACTGATGTATGTCGAATGTGAATTATCTTCAGTTCCCAAGTTGATTTCTTTGAGCTTATCAATGGTTGATCCAATCTCTCATTCAAACTCTGGTGGTGCATTTCTAACTTCAAGCTCATTTGGGTCATCTGATGGTTCTAAACACACCTCCTCATAATAGTTAGCATGATCTGAGAAGAACATATTAGACCCCAAATGAGTGGTGATGACTAAGCAATGGTTGTTATCATCGACTGGACCCACTATGTCGAATCCTAATCCTAGTCTTAATTGAGAATATCTACTTTGGTTGTCCCATATCCTTTCAAACTAATCCGACCTGTATTTAGACCAAGTATGTGGGATTAATCCCTTCTTTGCTAAGTTAAGAACACAAGGAAAGTATCAATCAAAAGGTAACTGTATTAAATCTTTATATGAATCATCCTCAAGTTCTACATCAGCTTCTTAACTTGAGGATGATGTTCCCAACAAAAATCTCTTTGGCTTGACATCTATGGATGACTTGGGGGCCTCCTTAACTACTAAACCTTCAACTTTTTGAGAAGAAAATGAGGTTAGAGCTAAAGTTCCCAACTGCTGTCTGACTATTCTACATAATAGTGATTCAGATACATTCATACTTTGCTTGGAGGCTTGGTCTTCATCATTATCTTGCTTGAATGTCACCTCCAAAGGGACCCACTGAGAGGGGTTGGTCGGCATGCTAATCACATGAGACTCTTCCTTCGAACTAGACTCTAAGTCTATGTGGATAGCGGGAGTACTCCTCTGAGTCTGAACATAGCCCCTATTGGGTGGTCAATAGGGGGGAGGTCTTCCACCTCTGGAACTACCTCTGGATCTGCCTCTGCCTCTACCTAATGGGGGTTGAGTCATCCTACCCATGTGTTGTAGGAACGAACTGTGGGAGGAATCCAATATCTGGCTCTACTTCTTCCTCAGTGTCTGATTCTCGCTCACTTGCATTTTATTTTTCTTTTCCTTTTTTTCTTTTCTTTTTCTTTTTCTTTTTCCTTTTCTTCTTTTTCTTTTATTTTTGAACTTTCACCATGTTTACAAGAATAGAATTTTTGATTTGGAGAAAGATAGTAGGCTACGTCTTGATATATCTCGACCTCTCTAACTGAGAATGGCTTCAAGTCTCCTTTGATATAATACTCGATTCCACCTCTTTGGAATTTGATGCACTGATATAAAGAGGGTGGAACCATGTTATTTCCATATATCCAAGGCCTACCAAGCAAAGCAGTGAAAGATGCATTTAAATCGATTATGTATAACTTAGCTTCTGTCTTCAAGTCATCTATCTCCAATGACAACACTATAGAACCTAAAGCCCTCTCACCTTATTCATTAAATCCTCTCAACATTATCCAATCTCCTCAGAGTTCAGAGATGTTAATTCTTAAGTAGGCAAGGGTCTTTAGACTCATAATATTCACTGATGTACCTAGATTAACTAACACCCTAAAAATTATGAATCTGCTCATGTCCACTGTGATGTAGAGGGGGCGGTTGTGCTCTATTGTCCTTAAAAAAGATCTTCATCGATGAATGTAACTCCACGGGCTTTTCTTGAGTAGCATGCCTCCTCACTAATAGTGGTCAGCTTAGCTAAGCATATTTCAGGATCAAGAAGAGCTTTGATCAATGATTCCCTCATCTCTTTAGATAAGACAAGGGCATCATTTATGTTTAGTTTAGTTGGCAACTTTCTTAGGTGAGAAAGAACATTGTAGTAAACTTTGGGTCGATCCTTCACAAGCATCTCCAACTCCTATGGAGGGGCATCTTGATCACTAGAACCAACGACTTGCTTACCCTTATCCTGAGGTGCTACCCCAGTGACTTTGTGAGATGATTTAGTGGAAAGTTCTACCTTCTCATCAAGTTCACCTACAGCTTCTCCTATGGGATCATCGGTGTCAGATGAATCCAAATCAATCTCAATGGATGAACTCAAATGATTTAGGAATCAAAAATCCATTTCTAAATCAGAAGAGGAATGATTGGAATTAGAGTTATTATTGTTACTTAGACTTGGAGAGTTTTCTAAAGGAATAAAATTAGGAGTACCAAAAGTGGACAATATGTAAGTGAAAACTTTCTTCATTGATTTCTTTTAGGCGGAAGTACATGATAGAAATCTAATAAAGTAAGACGAGTAAGGAATTTAATGCCCTTGTCCGCTGATACAACGCTCTTACTGGCAGAAGAGGAGCTGGTGGAAGAAGAGGTAGTAGCTACAACAGTGGATTGAGTGCTAGACTTGGATGGTGGTTGCACTACTAAACTATCATGCACAAGTAAGGTGGACTGCTGCTGCTGCTGTTGGGCTGTCCCCTTCTTCAGGTTGTCCTTGGTAACTTGCAAACCTTCCTTAGAATTAGAGGTTTGAGCTGCTTTAGGCACCTGCAAGGGTAATTTTCTGCTCTTAGTGTTGTGAAAATTTTATATCAAATTTCTTTAGAGAATAAGATAAATACATCCATCTTCACTCTATACGAGATAAAATGAGGATGGAAATATACATCTCCTTATTTTTATGCATTTTTGACACCATGTAGATCCATAGATGTTCTTATTGAGGGTGATAGGGTACGACATTGAAGTGAGGTGTATTATCTTAAAAGATAGAAGTCACCACACAATGAACCTAATCACCTCAACAGGGACTCCTAAAGACAATGGGTCTGCATGTGTACCAAAGATTCTTCCCCTACTTTATATGGAAAAGTAAAGTAGGATTTATTTTAAATTGAGTTCATTAAGTTCCCTACAGGAACAAGCCCCCATAGTTAATTACATCATAAGGGATGAGATCCCTCAGAAAACTCTCGATTAAGGTAAATGATCATTGTCTCCAAAGATTTCAATATGTAGGACTATCAATCCATTAGTTTATTTTAGAAGATCAAATGGGATTGATCAAAGAGAGGGAATTATTATCAAAGCCAAAGGATGATAAATAGGAGATGCCCATGATGCTAGAAAATCTAGCGAGCATCTCAAACTATCCTATGGTTGGGATTTATATTTTCAAAATTGATTTAATTTGTTTGAGTTAAATTTCTCATTAAAAATTTAGGACTTATGATTCCATAACACAAGATTAAGGAAATGCCTAAAAGGTGAGGATTTAAGCTTATGGCTCACAAAGGGGAGAAGCAATCTCAGAACCTAAATCTAGGGAGCTTTGGTGAGGACCGAATGCACAACCTATATCTAAAGTAGAAGTGGGTATTTTATTTACCTCCATAAGAGAGGGAAAATCACCCAACTGTTTGGATTTACAATCACCTAGGGGTGACCACCAACTAACTCCTCCTACGATTTTAAATTCATGTAGGCAAGTCATATGCTTTATGAAAGATATCTAGGCTGTTATTTATTTAGAAAGAGATTAAGTCCTTAAACTCACTCCCTAAAGAGACTAGATCATGTAAGGCATGCTTCAAATGACCTAAATCTAATGCAATTCAGATTTCATTTTTTATTTTGGATAATTATTTTGACTCAACTAATAGGATTCTATACAATGTAATGAGAAATGAGATTATTGGCCAAAATCAACGAGAAGGGAGGAGGTGTATTTTCACCATGGCTCTCAAAGGTAAAGCCAAGTTTCTCTAGCAAAGGTGGAAGCCCTCCAATCAAGAGTGAAAATAATATGCATTTGTGCATGATGTTATAAAAGAAGTACTCATCCAACTAAGGGGTTGCTAATTCTTTTATCTTGATTTTAGCCTAAGCTTTAGGTGAGGTTATGAGTTTTTTATTTTTAATTTTGAATTATTAAATTTGGTAGAAGATCTATTTTTCCCTAAGATCCTAATCCACATCCAAGCTATACATAAAGAAAGGAAAGAAACTAGGAAAAGGATGCCACTTAATGCACAAGCTAAATAAATCATCAATCAATTTATAAAGATAATCACAAAAGAATAAGAGGCCATTATGGTCGGGTACCACTGCACAAACCTGAAAACAAATTGGGTAGCTAAGCTCTACCCTTATAAAACCTGAATTACAAATGAATTAAATACAATTAAGCATGGAACTCATTTTTATGGGGGTCTTCAAGCTTCATTTCTTCATTCTTCTTTTCTTCTTTCTACTTTTTTTTCTTTCTTCTTTGGTTCCTTCTTTTGAATGGTTGGAAGGCTGATGCTCTAAAGGATTCACATTGTGCATAAGATGAGATCTTATGACCAATGCTCATCCTAATCCCCATAAAAATCATTCCAAAATCATAATTGTAAGAGTTACATGAAATGGAAAAGCATATCTAGCTAACACCTGTAAAATAGAGATTAGCTAAACAAATCACCAAATCCCAAGCATGTATATTGGACTTATCACCCCACACATGGGTGACTAAGTTCACTTGGCCAATTGGATTATGCTTAGGGGTATAAGCACATGCACAATAAAAGAAATCATATTTTATTTATCACAACATCCCTTAAGCATAATCCCCTACAGAAGATAATGGTTAGACTAGGATCACCCTACCATTCATTCTACGCACATTTACCCTACATCCAAACTAAAACATATATCACAAAACAAAAGCAAGCATCAAACCATGCACCACCCTAACCTAAAGCTAGAAGTGGTGACTTAGCCTACTGTGTGTACTTTATAGCTTTGTGTGGTATGTTTAACTATGAATTTAAGTTAGAATTTTTTAAGTGTGAAGAATGTTCAACTTAGAGGAGGATTTCATTTAAGTGATTTAATTATTTTGGATTGATTTTATTTTATGTTTTGATTAGGTTCAAGTGAATTCTACAATTAATTGCTAAGTTATAAAGAGAGGGAAAGAAAAGAGAAATTCTCTTTCCTTCCCTAACCTAAGTAATTTCTAAAGTGGATTCACAATTTAGTTTTGTTGAGTGAATGTTTTAATTAATCCTAAGTTTAGATGAACTCTAAATAAACCTATTCAAAAGAAATGCATTTTAAGATTAAGTAAAATGAACCAAATTCACAAAACATACATCACTTCATTTCTTTCCCAACATGTATAACATGCATATGAATGAGTCCTAAGCATATCTATACATACAAATGAGAATGTTTAACACACTTTATGATGCATGCTAAGTAATTCATTTAAAAAAAATTGAAAGTTTATGATGCATGATTTTCATTAAATAGCAAAGGGGTTTCTTTTCCAACTTTCACATGCACATATGAATGCATGAAAGGCATAAGTGAGTACGACACCATTGTTAACCAAAGGTGTAAGGTACAAGACCTACTTAGGGCTACTTAAAACCTCGTAACCTTGGGGTTGTTCAGACTAATATATCACTTTCCTTAAATACAAGCATGTGTACAAAAAGAAATTAATGAAAAAGAAAGAATGCAAAAGTTGGTGTTGGTTGATTGATTTTTATTTATGAAATTTATATGTGCAAGTATAGGTATCCTTATTAAGTGATAGTATAGGAATGACTAGGATATGGAATTAGGCAATGTTAGGTTCTTTTCAAAAGAACTATGCACCTTGTCAAATCTTATTCAAAACTATACTAAAAGAGAAGAGAAGGAAAACCTACACTAAGAACATCCTTATATTTTACTCTCATGCAAACTTATAAATAAGATATAAGTAACACACTTTCAATTTTGATAATTGATTCATATATTTTGAAAATAATTTGAATTTAATAGTGATATTAGTCAACCATATTCTTACTTTAGCCAACACATGCAGTTTGACATAAAGGAAACATTTTTATTTTAAATCCTCGATGCATGAAACCAAATGACATACATGTTTAGCATGTTGGGGAAGAAGTAAAGTAATGAAAGCATATAAATACATTCACTTCAATTAATTCCTAGAGATAATCTTATGAAATAAGAAAGCTTAAAGTAAATCAAAGTTTATTTAATGTGATTTTTATTTGATCTTGAATTTGATTTAATTTTGAATATGTGAATTTAGTTTGTTATTCCTAACCCATTTCCACATGTATTTGATATTTTTGTTCAATTTTTAGATGATTTTATTTATTTTATATTTTGATTAAGTTAAGGTATGAATTAAGTATGTTAATTATCCCTTACCTACACCACCTTAACATAGTTAATCAAATAATCATGAGCCAATGAGATGACATAAAACCTCACAAAGAATTTAAATTTGTAGTGCACCTAGGAAGAAAGGTGCCTAATGCAATTTGGCTCATGATTAATGATTAATTAAGCTAAGGCGTTTAACTTAAGTAATTTCAAAACACCCCTCACACATATGAGTTGAGATTTTATTTCCTTAATTGAACTTAGGCTCTTGAACACCTAAGTATCTACCCAAAGTAGATTAATTAAGTTCTAAAAAGTTTTAGAATTTTAAGAAATTAATTAAGAGTGTAATTAGTGAATTATCTCTTAATTAAGAGAGGATTAAGAAAAGAAAAGGGGATTTAAGGATTGGCTTCGGGGAAATGCTCCAAAATTATTCCTTAAGTCTTCTATTCACTAAAATAGACCTTAATCAACTTCAATAAAGTGTTAAACCACTAATCAAACTCTTAATTAACCTTAATTATATTAAAGAAGTAATTAGGAAATGAATTAGCAATTTTCCCAATTAAGCCACCAATAAATCCCAAGAAATTAGGGGTGGGGGGTGGGGTGCGTAAGTCATCCCCAAAATACACTCAAAAATTTGAGATTGATCAGTGGATTAATTAGGGAATAATTAGCAAATCAAATTTCCAATAAAACCCAAAATTAGAGAAAGACACTATTCAAAATCCATTAAAACCAATTTTTGAATATTGTAGGTTGAATTATCTTTTAGTAGTAATTTACGTCATACTTTTCTTATTTTTCTTTAGAGAGATATGAATTTTAGAAGGTTAAGTAATTAATTAAGAATTATTTAAACCTTAATTAATTCCCTAATCCCTATGGCATGACACACAAGCACTGACGCGGCTGCACTTTACACACATCACTCCATAAGTGACTACTTAAGTGTCGCATCGTAGTGCCACAAGGCGGTGGCGCTAGCGCTTTTTCCTCATCCATCTGATCAAGGATCGAACGATTGAGATTAAAGCCACCATTTATAGGGGATTAAATTAATTCTAAAAAGTGATTTAATCTTGATCGTCCATCCAAAACATGTGGATGGATGGCCAGAGATCACCCCTATTCTTCCCTGTGGAGAAATGGAGACTGTCCACTTTCAAAGGGAACATCCGAGCTCGATCGAGCTCGAATTGGATTGAAACTCAACCCACACTATCTAAACCTAATGGAAAGCACATCTAATAATCAAAATTCTATGGGATCAAAATTTCTTTCACAAAGCTCCACACGATATTGAGTTTAATGGTCAAAAAATGCCATACCTCACCGGCACTAGATTCCCTTGGAGAAGCTTTGTTTGGTTGAGACAAAGCTTTGGTGAAAGTTTTAGGCATTGGGGTTGAGTAGATCTCTCTATGGACCAACTCCTCATTGGATTCCTTGCAGCTTTGATCAAACTAGCACTCCTCTTGCCTTTAGAGCTTGGGAAAGAGTATGGGTGCACTTGACTTAGTCCTCTGATGAAGCTTGAAGAAGGAATTTGATTAGTTTCAAGTGTTGGCTCAATTAGAAATCTTATGGAGCTCCCCTATTTTTACTATGTAAAAACTGAGAATGGGAATTTCTAACTCTCTCTAAGAAGCTTGGGAAGGCTCTCAAATGGCCTCCTAGCTTCCTATGTCAAATGAGTGAGTGTGTGTGAATTGAAATGAATTAGGGGGAGTATATCTCCCCCCTTGGAAATCAGATGGTTGATCATAGGCTTTCCATTTTGATCCAATTTCTCTCATGCAATGGGTTGTTTGATCTATTAGAGGCTTGCACATGGTCGGTTTGGCCAGAGGAGTGGGAATATGAACTCCCCTTATGCTTAAAGTGAGTGTAGGAGGAATGCCATGTGGCCATTTCAGGCCATGTGCTCAGTTTGGCCATATGGTGGAGTTGGGCTGACCCAAACCCATTGGGTTGGGTGCACCACCCTCCATAGGGTTCACTTGACCTATTAGGGAAGTATCAAGAAGGTATGAAGAGGAATTAACTAAATTCCCCATAGATTTGACTAAAATTTGTTACATGGCATAGGGGTAGATTGATCATTTGGCTAACTTTTGAATTTGGATAAGTTGGGTATGCTGAGAAAATAGGTTTGGCCAAGTTTCATTGGATTTGGAGTTCATTTGGTTTGGCTCATGTTGACCCATTTAGGTCAAAATGGGTCAACTTGGTCAAGTTGACCATTTGGTCAAATTAGGTCAAATCAAGGGTTGGATCAAGTTCATACCATTTGATTTGAAATTAGCTTTGGTTTTGATTCATTTTGGTTTAGGTTTGAATTAGGTTCATATGACTTCATTTAGGTCAAATGGGTCAAGTTGACCAATTTGACCCATTTGACCTATTTGAGCTAGGTCATGGGTAGTTTTAGGTTTGGTTAGTCATATAAAGTGGATTGGTATCATTATTTCCAATCAATTTCAGTTAATTTTGAATTTGGTTCAACATGACCCTTTAGGTCAAGTTGGGTTCAAGGTCAATTGGGCTAGGTTAGGTCTAGTTGTCCAATTAAGATTTTTGTTAAGTTCAACAAGTGATTTGGAATGAACTTGACCCATTGGTTTCAATCAATTTGGCTTAGATCAAGTTTTGACACATTTTGACTTTTTATGTCAAGTTGGGTCAACTTGGGTCAAGTGGCCAATTGTGCTAGGTTCGGCCCAAATGTTGACTTGGTCAAGTTCAAACATAGTTCATGAATGAACTTAGATTATTGCTTTTAATAAATTTGGCCTGTAGTGGATTTTGGCTATGTTGGGTTTCATTTTAGCTAAGTGTTGATTTGGTCAACCCTTAGGTTTGACTTGGTTTGACCCATTTTGATTGATTGGTCATCCCATGATGGTTGTTGATCATGATAAGAGGCATAGGTGAGTTTGATTCAATTCAATTTGGTTAGGATTAGAATTTGGCTCATAAGGGTACTTCAGGTCACTTTGGGTCAAGTGAGCCTAAGTAGGTCAAATGGCTTGGTCGAAGCTTGATTTGAGTTTTATTGAACTTGTATATAGACTTATGATTGAAATATAAATCCATTTACAAGTGATTTGAAGTCAAATGAATTTTGATTCATTTGTCAATTTCAGATTCAAAGATTGAACATGAATGGATTTGGGTTTAATTTTTGAATTGATTTTTCATTAAGTGATTGAAGTTTGTATTTATATTTGGATTGATGATTGTAGGATTGATTGAATCATGAAGGAAAATCAAGAGTTTGGCTTGATTTGAAATTGATTTGGCTAAGTTCAAGATTTTGACTTGGAAGGCTTAGGTTGGATTTTGAATGAGTTTGAGTTTGATTTTTCGAATTGGTTTTAATTGTTTGAATTTATATTTCACTTATATATGTGAATATAAATGAGAATATAAATGGGTTATGAGAAAATTTTAAGAATTTGAAGGGATTTCATCATGATCTACGCTAAGTCCTTAAGAAGAAATTTAAAGGACTTAAAATTTTTTGGGGTTTGGAGCTTGAATTTTGAATTTGATTTGATTGGTTTGAATTTATATTTCATTTATATATGTGAATATAAATGAGAATATAAATGAGTTATGAGAAAATCTCATGATTTTGAATTGATTTGAAGATGATTTTGGATAAGTCCTTAAGAGAGAAATTAAAGACTTGAGAATGATTTTGAATTAGGAATTTGAATTTTGGATTTAGTTTGATTGATTTATATTTATATTTCATTTATATATGTGAATATAAATGAGAATATAAATGAATTATAAGAAATTTTCAAGGATTTGATTTGATTTGAAGATGATTTTGGCTAAGTCCTTAAGAGAGGATTAAGCACTTAAGAAAAATTTGGAATTTGAAATTTCATTTATGGATTTCAATCATGTGGCATTGATTTAAGTTTGGAGAAAATCAAATAAGATTGATTTGGAGCTTGACTTGAAGGAGGGAAGGTGAGGAGTGGTTCAAGCTAAGGGTTGGCAAAATTTTCTGACACCCCCAAGGCATGACCTATTTCTATGGCTAACTCTTCTAAGTCTTTAGGGCTAGGTTGGGTGTCCGCTTAATCACTTGATGTGTCTTAAGACTAAGGAACTATTAAAGTCTAAGAGAAGTCCTATATCTAAGATGGAAGGGTTGAGAGCTCATTCTAAAAATGAGGTCACACTTAGAAATGATTTTCTTGGAGGTTCAGAATATGGAGATATCCCAACCTTGCTCTGTCTTAAGAAGATCGTGTGTATCCCTAAGGATTACCCCTAATATAACTAGAAGGTTGTTCTAGTAAATATTCCTTAGGGATGATAATGGCACCTCACTTGTAACTATGCTCAAGCCAGTCCTTAAAGGTTAAGCAATCTTCTAGGACATGTCCTAGCATGCGATGGTAGGGGCAATAATTTGGATCTTGACTCTTGCCCACTTCCTCCAGCCTCCTGGGCTCTAGCAACTAGAAATTAGGCTTCTTTAAGAGATTCTTAAAGATCTTCCCGACTACTTCCTCTTGAATGAATATCGTTTATTCAATTTATCGATAAGAGTAAGTAAATGATAATTACCTGGTTTCAGGTAGCTATACTGCTGTTGATGATGCTGATGAGGATACTGCTGAGGAGGCAGTGGTGGAGGCCACTGTGGCAAGTGAGGTGGCCGGTATGACAGCTGAGGGGGTGGCAAAGGAGATGGTAAAGGAGACTATTGAGATCAAGGTCTGTCTGATTGAACCTTGGCTGACTGTTTCTCCTTATCAACTATTATGACTGCTCCTTGCTTCTTCTCAAATGCCTTCTATGGTACGGGCTTGACTGACTAATCTTGGAAAGGTATCTATTTAACCTCCCCTTATAGACTAGCTGCCTTATTGATTAATTTGTCAAATGTCTTAATGGTAAACCCTTTAAGCATGAATGCGATCGGGTTATGAATACTCTTGAGTAGAATTTCAATGACATGTTCAAATAGCTGTGGTTCATATTTCATATTAAATTATGTCATCTAAGAATAAAATCAATAAGGAACTCACCGGGGTGTTATTGAGCTACAATGAAATCGCCCACGGTTACCCTTTGCTAAGCTCTAGCAAATCTCTTAATAAAGAGCTGCTCCAACTAAACAAATATCTTCACTGAATCATTGGGTAGTTCAGCGTATCAATCAAATGCGATGCTTATCAAGCTACTGATGAAGAGGTAGAATAAAAGTGCATAGCTGCCACCGGCATTGTAACATCTGACCCTAAAATGTGCTATGTGTTGTCGGGGGTTCCCACTGCCATCAAAGATTTTTAAGGAAGGAGGCACAAAACCCTTGGGATATTAGACAGCACCAAATTCCTCCTGGTAGGGTCTACCCTTTGGAATAGATGAGCCGCCTTGGGCTTTTGCCAATGCATCCTTCACTTGATGTTCCACCATATTTTTAATGTCTTTCTCTTGTATGGAGGTGTTGTCCACTACCTTCCTATGCAAGCTACCACTATCTTGATCTACTGGAGAAGTGCTCTTGGGCTGATCTAGAATATGTGCTGACTCAGGATGATCTATATGTATCGGTATATGATGTGGTACTGAGGCCTGATTTATAAGTGCATGGAGGGCTGCTAACAAGTCTTTCATCCTCTTCTTCATCTGGTTGATCTTATCATTCTTTTATTTAAGATGCTGACGGAGGTGTTGGGTTAAATGGACGGTGTCATCTTCCTCAATCACAACACCTTCCTAGCTATGCTAATCTCTCTGAAGAGAGCTCCTAGTGTCAACCATGTGAACTCTGGTCAAATCCTCGAGAAGGTCATCTTCATTGGGATCAAATGCAATTTTCTCATCTTCATAATCTGTATGATCATTGTCTAAGAGTTCTCTCTTCTTGGCAAAGTAAATGGCCATGATCTCATCCAAGGAATGATCTAAATGTGCCGACACAAATACTCAAGGCTGATCGATGGAGGGGCTGGTCACGGCAGATCATCACGCTCACATAACTCGATGTTCATGCTCACTGGTAGAGAAATGCTCATGACTGCTCATCGGTGGAGTGGTGTCCCTGGGGAGATCTACTGCCATGGGAACTATAAAACTGTCACCTTCCCCATTTACAAATATCACTACTATTGGCTCTGATGGTGGTGGTGGTGGTGGTGTGACTATGACATTGTAGGGTTGCCACTTCTGTCGAACCACAGCTGAGGTAGAGGGTCAAGCAGGGGAGCTCGATCTCACCTCAACAGGTGGGATGGAGGGAGTAGGATCCCTAGGCAGTAACCAGATCTCCAAAGGAGAAGGTCTCTCCCAGGATGGGGGCTTTTGAATCTTGGCGGGAGTGGTGGATGTTGGGAACTGTACAGGTGATGGTGGATGATGAGGGATCAATATGAAGGCAATACTGACTGTCCCTCAATGGGAGATCTCTCCCTATGATGGCTAGCACTGGTAAGAACAATCATATCTGAATGATCGACTCTAACGAGGGGATGATAAAAAAAATCTATCAGAGTGGAGGCTATTGACTTCCTGGTGTATCTCTATCACTCTCTCCTATCTACATGAGTAAATACTTGAGCCTCTGGGCTCTCTCCTTATGGATTTGACCCCTAACACTTCTAAGGATCAATGCTTAGTGTATCTCTATCACTCTCTCCTATCTACATGAGTAAATGTTTGAGCCTCTGGGCTCTCTCCTTATGGATTTGACCCCTAACACTTCTAAGGATCAATGATCACAAATCAAACAATGTATTGGACTCCGAGCATCCATGTGCTCTGCCAACCTAGCATAAGATAGTCCTAAGTCCAGGATAGGGCCTTTCGTGCTCCCTATCTAGTGTCTCATAGTATACTGCTAGTGGAGGAGAAGCAGCAATCCTCCTGTAATCTTCCTGTCCATCTGATGCTGAGAAGGGCTGGAACTTGTTGTTGGTTGGAAGTGGAGAGACTTCTCAGCGAGAAACCTCCTCGACTATGTGAGATGCATCCTCAAGTTCTTTGGCTGCTCGCTCGTGCTCCAACTTAATCTTTCAATTTTTATTGCAGCATTGAGTACAAGTGAACAAGATAGAGTAGGAACAAGTACCTACCTCGTAAATGGAGGAGACTATCTCAGAAGCTAAAATAGCCTTCCCCTTCGAGGTAACCAAAGAGAAGGTAGTAGCTCTCACTAGAGAAATGGTATGGACAGCTGGATGGGAAGATGCTGAAACTATCTCAGAATAGGGTGTGGGAACCACTATGATCTTCCTCTTTAACGGGGGTACTTAGATTCAGAGGGCATGTCAATACGAATGACTGGCTTTTGCCCAACCACCTCTTCCCGACTAACAGTAGTGAGGGTCGCCCCCTTCACAAGTAACACGTGCTCCCCTCCAAATCTCGGTCGAAGAAAACCAGGTGGGTTGAGTCGATCTCGGGGAGGCTGGCCCGATCCAAGGCCAAGTACATCCTGAAGGGAAAAGTGAAAACAAACTTCTGTGAAGCCATGTGTAATGATTGCAAAAATCAAATGTACTGACCAACTGCATTGTATCTCTGCAAGTGTTGAAATGTAATCTATGTCAGATTTTTGCTTTAATATTTATCCTGAAAAAATAATATATATTTGGAGTCCTGAACCCACACTCAACAATTCAAGTATGCTAAGTGGGGTTCAGTGGAGAGATTTTAAAATATAGGAGAGTCTTTGCCATTTTCTTTTGGTTTTAAAACCCATACTCAACCAATTTAGGTAGGTTGGGTGGGGTTCATAAATTTGAGGAGAGATTTTCTTAGAGATATCATTTGTATTATGTGTATCTTGTTTGAAAATATTGATGATTTGAAAGGACCTCGGCTAAGAAAATTTGAGTATGCTAAGAAAAGGTTGTGATTGTGTGTTTAGAAATTTTTTTAGAATGTCTTTGCTTGTAATGTGTGAAATGTTGATTTGAAAATGGTGCTTCTTACTTAATAAATTTGATATGTTAAGTAGAGGCCACATGTGTTTGATTTATGTTTGAAAATGGGACTTTCAATTAACAAATTTTTCATATTAAATGAAATACAAATGTGTTTGATGTATGTTTTGAATTTTCTTTTGAAAATAGGACTCTCACTTAACAAATTTGGTATGTTAAGTGAAAGCCCAAATTTGATTGATGTATGTTTTGCTTTTCTTTGAAAATGTTACTCTCACTTAACAAATTTGGTATGTTAAGTGAAAGCCCAAATGTGATGTGATTTGTGTTTTGCTTTTCTTTTGAAAATGGGACTCTCACTTAATAATTTGGTATGTTAAATGAAAGTCCAAATGCATGTTTTGAAAATAAGGCCCTCACTTAACAAATTGGATATGTTAACTGAAAGTCAAATTTATGTTTTGAAAATGAGACCCTCACTTAACAAATTGAATGTGTTAAGTGAAGGTCAAATTTATGTTTTAAAAATGAGACCCTCACTTAACAAATTGAATATGTTAAGTGGAGGTCAAATTTATGTTTTGAAATGAGACCCTCACTTAACAAATTGAATATGTTAAGTGGAGGTCAAATTTATGTTTTGAAATGAGACCCTCACTTAACAAATTGAATATGTTAAGTGGAGGTCAAATTTATGTTTTGAAAATGAAACTCTCACTTAACAAATTGGATATGTTAAGTGAAAGCCAAAATGTATGTTTTGAAAATGAGACCCCCACTTAACAAACTGAATATGTTAAGTGATAGTCGAATTTATGTTTGATTTAAAAGAGAGTTTCTCACTTAATTATTGGATATGTCAAGTGGGAATCAAATATCACATAATTTTCTCTTAAAAAAGAGGGAAGCTTCAATGCTACCATATGTGAAATATGTTAAATGAAGTTTCAATTTATGCTATCATTTTATTTGAAAAATGGATTCGTCATTCAATAGTTTTGAATATGTTGAATGGGTATAGTTATTTTCAAGAATGCGCTTTTGAAAAGAATCTCCATATATTAATCATAGGGATTGTTAAATGGAGGGTTTGATTTTGTGAGTTTTGTGAAAGGTGCTTTTGGAAAGTGGCATTTTGTGAAAGAGTTTATTTTCCTAAATTTTAGATGAACTTTGCCTCACCAAGCTAGTGGTAAGGAGGTTCTAGATTTTTATTATCTCCCTTCACTGATAAATTTTATTTTTCACCTATTAGGGAGCCCAATAGGGGTTTGAAGACCTACACGAAGTGAGGTCCTAAAACATAAAGGATGTTGACTAACTTTGCTTAAGAATGAAATAAGCTAAGTGCCATGGAAGGAAAGATAATCTCAGACTCATATAAAATGCAAGTCCACTATCGATGCTTGTAGAAAATAGTCATCTAGTAGAGATGGAGAGAGGAACTATCCCTAGTGGAGTCACTAGAAAAATCTATGGTTTTTATTTTTGTGTTCAGTTGTATGGGAAAGACACCATGCAGATCTCAGGGTGTACTTATTGATGTGATCGAGTATGACATTGAGGAATAGTGTGCTATCTCAAAAGATAGAAATCACTACCCTATAATGGACCTAATTACCTAATAAGGACTCCTAAGGCATGATGGGTCTTCGAATATACCAAAGATTTTTTTTCTACTTTACATGGATGAATAAAGTAGGGTTTATTTAGACCGGGTTCTAAAGTTCTCTAAGGGGGCATGCCCCTATAGTTAATTACATCTTAAGAAAAATGAATCCCTTAAGAATACTCTCGATCAAAGTAGGTGATTGTTGTCTCCAAAGAATTCAAAGATAAGACTATTAATAAATTGGTTGTGTTTTACAAAATCAAGTTGGACGGATCAAAAAGGAAGAGTTATTATCGAAATTAAAGGAGATGAGTAGGGAGTGCTCATAATACTAGGAAGCCTAGTGAGCACTCCAATCTATCCTATGGTTGGGATTTATATTTTTGAAGTTGAAGAGATTTTATATATTTTAGTTGACATTTCATTATAAAGCTAGGACTAATACTCTAACAACATAAGATTATTAGGATACCTAAGAGGTGAAGATTTATGCCTGTGTCCTGAAGGAAAATGGTAAGCTCAGATCCAAAATCTAAGGAGCTTTGGCAAGGGCAAAGCACGACCTAAATCTAAGGAAAAAGTGGGTTTATAGTTTACCTCCATAACAGAGATTAAACCTCCCGATTGCTGGACTTATTATCGCCTGGAGTGGCAGTCAGCTAACTCCTCCTACACTTTAAATCCATGTATGCAAGTCATATACTTTTACAAGATGGTTAGGTTATTATTATTTAGAAAAGAAACTAAGTCCTTAAACACACTCCCTAAGAGACTAGAGCATGAGAGGTATGAATAATGACTTAATCTAATACAAATTTTTATCAAATTTCATTTAATTTGGGACTTTTTATTTTGACACTGTCATAAGATTTTATATGGTTAAATACATGAGTAGTTGATTATGGGCCAAATCAAAAGGAAAAGAGGTGTTCTTCCATCAAAGGCTCTCAAAGGTTAAGCCCTTACTATCTGGCAAAGATGGAAGCGCTCCCTTTAACAAGAGTGAAATAAAATAATTATGCATGATATTAAACATACAACATCCAATGAAGGGGTTGCTAAATATTTTATTATCTTGATTTAATTCATAGACATTTATATGAGGTTATGAGTTATTTTAGAGGTTTAGTTATAAGTTATTAGTTTTGGTAGAAAAATTACTTTTTATCCTAGGAGCCTAATTGCATCTAGGCTATACAGCAACCCCAATCATAAACAAACTATAAAATGCATGCTTTTTCTAATGCACAAGCTGAACAAAATATCAAAAAATTTTATAAAGCTATCATAAAATAATAAAGGGCGATGCAGTCGGGTACTGCCGTACAAACCAAAAAGAAATATGGGTAGTTGAGCTGTACTCTTATACAACTTAGACTATAAGAGAATGATTACAATTACAAATGATGAATGTTATTGGGGGCCTTTAGTCTTTATTCTTCATTCTTCATTCTTCATCTCTTCATCTTTCACTTCTTCATTTGATTTGCTCCATTTCTTTCTTTCTTTTGGCTTGATTTGGATGTGCTTGCTCCAAAGGCATTATATGGTAGATAAGACTTGGTCTTATAACCATTGCTCATCCTAATCCCCCCATAAAACTTATCCTAATCCTAATACAAAATTACATTAAAAGAAGAAAAGTAAGTCTAGCTACACCTGCAAAATAAATGTTACCTAAACACACCATACAACCCAAGCAGTTATATGAATAATTTAGACTCAGCACCCCACACATGGGTAACCAAGCCCACCTATCCTAACTTGGATTATGCTTAGGGGCTAAGCAACCTGCACAGTAAAAAACATTTATATTTTTATTTAATGACCCCTTCAGCGCAACCCCCTGCAAAAAGCATAATTAAGATAATATCAACCTAACATCTAGACTACACACATACACCCTAACATCCAGTCTACAACAATACATCACAAAATAAGCACATATCAAACCATGCACCACCCTAACATAAAGCTAGAAATGATGACTTAGTCTAATGTATGTGCATTAAAGCTTGTGTGATATGTCCTAACTAGACTTCAGAGTTGTAATTTGTGAAGTGTGAGGGATTTAATTTATAAAGGGTTTATTTCTCTTTAAGTGGTTTAATTAATTTGAAGATTTTACTTAGTATTTTTTTTTTGTTTCATGTGGCCTAACTTAACAACTAAGTGTTATAAAGAGAAGAAAGAGAGGGAATATTTCTTTCATCATTACCCTAAGTCACTCTAAAGCATGTTAATTAACTAATTTTCTTTAGTGAATGGCTTATTATATGTTTTAATCAATCCTAAGTTTAGGTTCATTCTAAACGACCTTATCCAATAAGAAAGACATCTTAAGATTAATTAGGATGAATTATTATCACATAACACATATTCATTCATTTCTTTCCATCATGTATATCATGCATATGAATAAATCCTAAGCATACATATGCATGCAATTTATATTTTTAGCATATTTAGATGATAAATGCGAAAAAGTGTATTTGGAATTCAAATATTTCATTTTTGAATGAATTATAAATGCATGCCTTTTTTATAGAAAAGAGGGTTTTTTTATCAATTAGCTAAATACATATTCACATGTATAAAACTTTTAAATAAGTTCATCGCCATTATTTTCTGCACAAGGGGCGTAAGGTACAAGACCTACTTAGGGCTACTTAAAGCCTTGCAGCCTCGAGATGTCCAGACTAATATACCACTTTTCTTAGATACATGTAGATGTATGAGAAACTATAAGGATAGGAAAACCCATGCAAAAGTTGTGTTTGGCCACATCATACATGCATATGTATAAGAGTTTTAAGTGAGTACGGTGCCATTATTTTCTGCACTAGGGGCGTAAGGTACAAGACCTACTTAGGGCTACTTAAAGCCTTGCATCCCCGAGGTGTCCAGACTAATATAACACTTTTCTCATATACATATGAATGTACAAATAGAACCATAAGAATAAGAAATCATGCAAGAAGTCATATTTGATTTTGTTATGTGATATGAAATTCTTCCTAAGTCTTAACATGAAAATGCATACGAGTAGATTTAGGCAAATGTTGTGTTCTTTTCAAATGAACTATACATTTGTGAATCCTATATGAATCCATGTAAGGTGAGGAAAGAGAACTTAATATTGCATATCTTATATTATCAACACACGTAAACTTATAGCTATTTATAATTAACATCACTTCATTTATAATAATTGATTTTTAGGCTTTCGAAAATAACATTTGATTTACTAGTGATAATAGCCACACCTATTTAATTTAAATTAACATGCAATTTGACATAAAAGAAACCATTTTATTTAATTAATTGTAAATGAAATGAATGCATAATTACATATGGCAAGCAATATTTAACATGGATGGAAAGAAATAAAGGAAAATAAGCATATGATCTCATTCATTCTAATTAATTCATAAGGACAATCATACTAAATAAAGCTACTTTGATTTGAGTTAAGGGAAGTGAAAGAAGTTTGTCGGTCCTAATCCCATTCCGCATGTGTGAGTTAATTTTGGTTCAAGGAAGAAATAATTAAGTTGATTTTATAATTTAATGAGGTTAGGGTATGAATTAAATGGATCAATTAACCATTACCTACATCACCTTAAGTTAATTAACTAATTAATAATAAGTAAACATGATATGCAACCACATGGAAAGTAAAATTGCAATGCTTCTAAGAAATGAAAGGGCCTAATGTAATTGGCTCATGATTAATAGTTAATCATGCTTAAGAGATCTCACTTAACTACTTTTATGGTTTTCTCACACATATGACCTAACCATAATTTTATTATCTCCCCTTTAGGTTATTGAACACCCAAAGTGCTACCCAAGATTAAATTAGAGAAATATACTCTATTGGCTTTATTAATTTCATTAATTAGTTAATTAAACTTTAATTAACCTAACCAACTAAAGTGAGATTGGCTTAGAGAAAGAGATAAAGAAGGGAGCCTAAGTCTCAATCCCTAAATCCCTTCAATTAATTGATTAACGTTCAAGTATGATTTGGATTTTGGTTAATCTTGTTGATTAATTAATTAAGTGGTATTAATTAATTACTTAAGAGGGATTAGAGAAGACTTAAAGAAGAGATTAGAAGAGGGAGTCCTAATCCATTTCCATAGATTTCATCATCATTAACAGAGGTTAATAAACATAATTGATTGATTAATTTACTGTTCATTTGCTTAATTATCACTAATTACATTAAGAAAGTGATTAGGGCTTAATCCATTGATTCCCTTAATTAAGCAATCAATAAATCCTAGAAAAATAGGGGGAGGCAGAGGTCAAACACCTAAACATGCATAGAAAGTTTGAGAATAATTGGATGGTTAATTAGGGAGTAATTAGGTTACTTACATTTTCAATCAAACCTTAATTAAGCTAATTCCACTATTCAAAATCAATTAATAATAATTTTTCTAAATTCTACTCTGAAATATCTTTAAAATGAGCCTAAGTTTGTATTTTTTTTGGATTTTTCTATAATTAGTTATAAATTTAGAAAGTTTTATGATTAAAAACCAATTAATTAACCCTATTTAGAGCCTTAATCTCGTCGGGGCACATGACGGCTGACGCGGCAAACTTTCCACATGGTGCGATGAGATTCGCTATTTAAGTTGTCACACCTGAGTGTAAACTTGGACGGTGGCACACGCGGTATCTCCACGGACCGTCTGATCTAAGATCGAACGACCATGATTAAACTTGTGATTTTGAGGGATTAATCAGAGCGATCTAATCAACACCATCCATTCCAATCATGCGGGATGGACAGTCCATGATCTATCTCCCCCCAAGCATCGAGCAATGGATTTTTTCCATCGATCGTCGCTCGATTTGAGGTCACCCGAGCTCAGATGGAGATGAAAATTATCCCACACCTTCGAGGAAGCACAATAATCAAATCCAACTATGGAAAATGCATGCCATGAAAATTTCTTTCACAAAAGACTTTGATAGAGATTTAAGAAAATGGGATACTCACCAGAGCTTATGACAGGCAGTTCCAATGATTGAGGAAGCTTTATTTGGTAGAAATGAAGCTCTATTGAGCCGCACAAGCTTTGATTTGGAGTGGTTTGCTCAGAAGACCAATCCACTAGACGCAGGTGATCGGGCTTGATCAAACTCTACCCTCCAGCCATCGAGATGCTTGGGATAAGATTCGTTCTCACTTGTTTGGCTCCAAGGAAGGTGTGTGCAAAGTTAATTGCACTTTGATGGAGATTTGATAAAATGAGAATCGAAGGTGGCCTCCCCTATTTCATTTTTACATAAAACTGAGAATGGGGATGTTGCGGAGCTTGGGAAAGCTTGAAAATAGCTTTGGGATTCCTCTCCTTGGCTGCTAGGGTCGAATCAAGTGTGAGTGTGTAGGTTTGAGTGAGAATGAGGGGGGTATACCCCCTCATTCCTTGGATCAAATGGTCACAGCTTATTTGGCTTTTCCTTGATCAATTGGCCACATCAGAGGCTAATGGAGGTCCTTGGGTGCATGATGTGGCTCAGTTTGGTTGGGTGAGGGCATGGAGGTGGCAACCAAGGGAGTAGTGGCTGTCTTATGGCAGTTTGGAAAGCTCTAATAGGGTTGGGGAGGTGATTTCACTTCCCCATGGATCATGGCTGACTGAACCACTGTTAGGTCATGTCAATCATGGTCTAAGGTGCTTAGGTGGACCTATGATTGGGTGTCAAGTCGCTATGAGGAGAAAATGATCCAATGAGCATGTGTTTCATCTCATGGGATGCCCTAAACCCAAAGGTAAAATTGTCATTTGGCTATGGGTTTGATTTGGGCAGATTTGAAATAGGCAAAAGTGGGTTAGCCCAAATTTCAAGTATTTTGGAGTTTATTTGATTTGATTTGGCTTGATTTGACCTATTTAGGTCAAATTAGGTTAGGTTGGATCAAGTTGATCAATGGATCAAATTGGGTCAAACTTAAGGTGGGTCAAGTTCACATGACCAATTGGAGTGTATTGATGTCATTGGTTTGGTTCAATTTGCTTTGGATTTGATTATGGTTCATTTGGGTTCATATATGTCAAATGG
Organism: Cymbidium sinense; assembly: GCA_021442155.1. NCBI lineage: Eukaryota > Viridiplantae > Streptophyta > Magnoliopsida > Asparagales > Orchidaceae > Cymbidium > Cymbidium sinense. The sequence continues at coordinate 139,720,976 of CM038222.1, forward strand.
GTCAAGTTGACTAATTTGATCAAATTGACCAAATTGGGTTAGGTTAGGTGTTGAGTCAAGTTCAATTGGCTTAACTGAAAATGATTGTATGTTTTGATTTGGTTTAATTTAGATTTAATTTGAATTTTGGCTAACTGGCCCTTTAGGTCAAATTAGGCTAGGTTGGGTCAAGTTGACCAATTGGTCAACTTGAGCTCAATTATGGCTTTGGTCAAGTTCAACAAGTGATTTGGAATGAACTTGGTTTGGCTCGAGTAAAGGTTTGGTCATGTTCAATCATTGACTATGAGTTGGTTTGAATCAATGGTTTCAATCAATTTGGCATATGGTGGATTTTGGCTAGTTTGAGTTTCATTTAGGCTAAGTGTTGACTTGGTCAATAGGATAGATTGACTTGGTTTGACCCAATTCAAGATAATTGATTAACCTAGGATGATTGTTGATCATGTTGTGAGGTTTGGATGGGCTCAGTTCAATCCAATTTGGATTGAATTAGAACTTGGCTTAAAATGGTCTTTTAGGTCACTTTGGGTCAAGTGGACCTAAATGGGTTAATTGGCTTGATCATGGCAATTTGGAACTCACAGTTTGAAATATGAACTCTCACAATTGCAAGTGGTTTGGAGCCAAATGGGTTTTGGTTCATATGAATTTCAAGTCAAAAGTAACTTGGGTTTTGAATTTGGCTTGGATTTGTTTATGTTTATATTTGGATCAATGAGTGAAAATGGAATCATGAATGATCTGAATTTTGGTTGTGAATTTGGCTAAAATTTGGGAATTTGAATTGAATTCAATTTTGGTTGAAATTTGGAAATTGATTGATAGGCTGGGATAGAATTTGAAATTTGATTTGGGTTTCAATCATTTGCTAGATGGTTTGAATTGAAGGTTTTAAAATTTTGAATTTGAGATTTGGTTTGAAAGGAGGAAGAAAGGATTGGGTTTAAGCTATAGGGTAGGCAAATTCTCTTAAATCCCTAAGGTATAACCTATTCCTATGGCTAAATCTTCTAAGTCTCTAGGGTTAGGTTAAGTGTTCACCTAATCATTAGAAATGTCTTAGGACTAAGGAACTCTTAGTGTCTATAAGAGTCCTAGATCTATAGTGAGAAAGTTGAGAACTCACTCCAAAAATGAGGTCAACAATGATAGAAAGTAAAGTAAAATAAAAACGAGGGGTTTAATGCCCTCATGACAACACTCACTAGTAGAAGAAGAGCTGGATGAATTGGTAGCTACAATGGTGAAGGAAGTGCTAGACTTAGACGATGGTTGTGCTACTTGGCTATCTTGAGCAAGTATGCACTGCTGTTGAGCTCCCATCTTCCCCGAGCTGTCTTTGGCCACTTGTAAACACTCCTTGGTGTTGGAGGTTTGAGCTATCTCAAGCACCTGTAAGGAAAGTTTCTTGATCTTAGAAATGATTTTTTTAGAGGTTTAGGATAAGGAAATACCACAACCTTCTTTTTTCTTGAGAGGATCACATGTATCCCTAAGGATTACTCTAATAGAACTATATGGTTGTTCTAAGAAGTACTCCTTAGGGATAATAATGATGGCCGACTTGTAGCTGTGCTCAAGCCAGTCTTTGAAGGTGATACAATCCTCAAAGACATGTCCTAACATATGGTGGTAGGGGCAATAGCTAGGATCATCGCTCTTGCCACTTCCTCTAGCCTCTGAGGCTCTAGTAAATGGAAATCAAGTTTTTTTATAAGATTTTTAAAGATTTACCTGATTACCTCCCTCTTGAATGAATAGGGCTTGTTTAATTTGTTCAGAATAGGAGGTGGATAGTAGCTACCTTATGGTGGATATGATGATCTTCGAGTGTACTTGTGGAGATGGTGGTGGTGGCCACTATATGGTAGTGGTGGCATGATATGGCAGAGGAGGTGGAAGAAGAGGTGGTGTTGAGCTCGTGTTCTCTCCCGGACTTTGGCGGGTGCTTTTCTTTATCTACCACTATCCTTAGCCTCTTCTTAAATATTTTCTATGGCTTGGACTTGAATGATTGGTCTTGCAAAGGCAACTGTTTGGCATCCTCTTATAGATTGGTCGTAATTTCTCAAAAGTTTTGATTGTGAAGCCCTTGAGCAAGAAGGCAATTGTACTATGGATATTCTTGAGAAGAATCTCAATGGCATGCTATTCAGACAGATGTTGTTCCTATTTCATACTCAGTGTACTCCACCTGAGAATGAAGTCAACAAGGGGCTCATTAAAATTTTGTTTTTCTATAATAAAGTCACCCATAGTTACCTTTTGTTGGGCTCCAACAAACCTCTTAACAAAGAGCTATTCCAACTCAGCAAAAGTTATCACTAAACCATTGGTTGGTGTACCAATCAAATGCAACCCCTGATAGACTGCTAACAAAAAGGTGAAAGAGAAGTGCGTCACTGCCAACGGTTCAGTGGTTGCAACAGCTGGCTCTAAAATGTGCCACATGCTGTCGCAGGTTCCAACTGCCATTGAAACTTTTGAAGGATGGTGGCACAAACCCCTTGAGGTATTTGACTTCATTGAATTTCTCTAGATAAGGTATACCCTTTGGAATGGATAAGCTTCCCTAGGCTTGTGCCAACGCTTTCCTCACTTATTGCTCCACTATATACTTAATTTCTTCTTCATGCACGGAGGTACTATCTATGACCTTCTTATGAAAACTACCACTATCCTGATCCATGGGAGAGCACTTTTGAGAGGATCTAAAACATGTAAGAGCATGGGCCGATCGACCTCCATAGGACTAGGCTGTGAAACTGGAGCTTGGTTCTAGAGTGCTAGAACTACTGCTAAGAAATGCTCAATCCTCCTATCCATTCTACTATTTTGTTCGTCCTTCTGGCTGAGCTGCTGAAGGAGGTGCTGGGTCGAGTGAGAGGTGTCACCTTCCTCAATCATAATACCTTTCTGACTCTGATGGTATCTATGGAGGGATCCCCGAGTATCAGCCATATGGATTTCTACTGAATTCTCAAATAGGTCATCCTCATCGGGGTCGAAGTCTACTCTACCTCTTCTCGATTCAAATGATCACTCCCAAGAAGTTGTTTCTTCTCAGCAAAGTACTCTTCTAGGATATCATCTAGTGAATGATCTCCTAATCGCACTGGATGAGCTCAAACACCCATTGATGGCTAATCATAAGACTGTGCTTATATGAATCTATACACTGGATACTGCCTACTGATGGAGTGCTCTCTCTAGGGGGATCAACTGATATGGGGAACACACTAGTATCCCCTATTTCCTCTACTACTGACTGTGGTGGTGGGGAAACTATGATGCTTTTGGGTCGCCACTCCCTCTTCGCCATTATTGAAGTAGAAGGTCGAATGGCAAAGCTCAACCTCACCTCAACGGGTGGAGCAGATGGAACTGGATCCTTAGGCCATAGCCAAATCACCAATGAAGATTTCCTCTCTCTCCAGATGCAAACTTTTGTACTTTAGTGAGGATTGTCGAATGAGGGACTTGGACAGGTGATGTTGGGTGACGAGTGGAGCGGTGTGATGATGGAGACACTAATTGCCTCTCTGTCAAAACTCTCTTTCTATGGCTAGTAGTGCCTGTAAGGACTATGTTGTCGGTATGATCGCCTTGGGTAAGCCACCGATCGGGGAAGTCCATCAATGTTAAGGCCGCCGACCATCTGACATACCTCTTTCTCTCTTTCTTGGCTACTTGGGCTGCCACTCTAGCTTCTGAGGCCTTCTCTCTACATATCTGATCCCTATCACTCCTAGGTGTCAGAGTCCTTAAATAAAATAGTCTTTGAGCATTAGGATCACGCCAAAGAAGGATCATAGACGTGGGGATTCCTCCTCTCCCTAGCTAGTACCTTGAACTGTGCTGGTGGTGGAGGTAATGTAACAATCCTCCTGTAGTTCTCCTCTCCATTCGAAGCTGAAAGGGGGTGAAACTTGCTGCCACTCAGGAGTGAGAGGTCTAACAAGGGGAACCCTCATCAGCAACATGAGAGGACTCATCTACCTCTCTAGCTGCTCACTCGTGATGCCGATTAACCTTTTGATTCTTGTTGCAGCATTGTGTCCTAGTAAGTAGACCAGAATGAAACTAGAGCCTACCTCAAAGGTAAGGGGAGACTATCTCAGAGGCCAAGATAGCCTTCCTCTTTAGAATGGGGGAAACCAGTGAGGAGGTGCTAGCCCTCGCTAAGGCTGCAGGGTGACAATAGACTAATGGACACCGTAACAACGGCACTAGCACTTCTAATCTTTCATTCGTGGAACCATAGCCTTCCTCTTCGCTAGGGAAACTCGAGTCTAATGGAATATCAAAATGAAGGAGTGGCTTGACCCCACCTCCTCTTCTTTGATGATAGTTGCAGTGAATAAGACAGCCTCAAATCCATGCCTAAACTGAATAACGTGCATAGTGGTGTTGGTGAGTATGGCTTGATCCAAGGCCAACCAGAGGGAAAGGAAAAAATTATCTTTCCAGCAGACATGGTAAAAAATTGACTGAATAAGCAAATGAAGGAACCAAACTACTCTCTCTACATTTATTGAACTATAACTGAATCAGGCCCTTGCTTTAATAGTTGCCTTCAATTATTGATTCTTGATTTTGGAATTTGAACCCACAGTTAACAAATTTAAGTATGCTAAGTGGGGTTCATTGAATTGGAGAGATTTTGATAGTTGAGGAGAGACCATGCCATAGAATTTGATTTTAATTCGGAACCCATATCCAACAAATTTGGGTATGATGGGTGGGGTTCATTAATTTGGAGAGAATTTGGAGATGAATTTGGTTTGTTTATCCTTTGTTTGAAAATTTGATTTTTGAATCTCCACTTAGCAAATTTGGGTATGCTAAATGAGATTCAAATGCGTTGAAAATAATTTTGAAAACATTTTTTTTTCGATGATGTTTGTCATATGTTTGATTTGTTTAATTTGATTTTGATTTGAAAGTGGGATCGTTACTTAACAAACTTAGGTATGCTAAGTAAAGCCCAAATGTGTTTGATGTTTTGTTGATTTCAAAGATGGAACCTTTACTTAACAAATTTAGGTGTGTTAAGTAGGGTTCAAGTGTGTTTGATATTTTTATTTTGAATTGAAAAAGAGGAACTCTTATTGGATAAATGTAGGTATGTAAAATAGAGTTTAATTTGTTTTATGTGTTGTTTGCTAATGAAATTTTCATTTGATAAATTTGAGTATGTCAAATGGAATTCAAATGTGTTTTGATTTCCACAATTTTGGAAAAGGGGAACTCTATTTAACAAATTTAGGTATGTTAATTAGAATTCAATTTATTTTTATTTTGAAAAGTGGAACTCTTATTTGACAAATTTGAGTATGTCAAATGGAGTTCAACTTCATAGATTTGGGTATGTTAAGTGAGGTTCAATGATATGTTGATTTTTGGTTTTATTTTGATTTTGAAAATGGAACTTCATTTAACAAATTTAGGCGTGTTAAAAGGAGTTGGTTACTTTTCAAAAAAATGTGTTTAAAATATTTTGAAGAACTATCATTTAACAAATTTGGGTATGTTAAATTGATTGGTTTTATTTTGAAAAAATGTGCATTTGAAAATTCACTAAAAATGATTTGTTGATGCATATTTGGTTTTGATTTTTGAAAAGAGTCCTCATTTAACAAATTTAAGTAAGTGAGGTTTGGTTATCCTTATTATTTGAAAATAGATTTGATTCGGTTACATTATTGCTCCATTTTTATGTTGACACTGATTCAAAATGATTTTGTTTAGAAGGAGTGCTTTTGGAAAAATTTTGCAAAGGACTTTACTTGTTTCAATTGAATTTTATTGAAACTTTCATAAGTATGGAATAAACCTTGCCTCACCAACCTAGTGGTAAAGATGTTCTAAATTTAGTTCCTTTTATTGATTAATTTATTTTACTTATTGGGGGATCCAATAGGGGTTTCAAGACCTACATGGAGTGAGGTCTTAAAACCCAAAAGATGCTGGCTAGCTTTGCTTAATGATGAAATAAGCTAAGTGCTAATGAAAAGAAAGATAGTCTTGGGCATATATAAAATATAACTCCACTATCAATGCTTAGAGATAATAATTGTCTACTAAAGATGGAGAGAGGAACCATCCCAGTCACCGAAAAAATGTGGTATTTATTTTGGATGTATATGGGGGACACCACATAGATCATAAAGGTACTTATTGAAGTGATCTGCGATATTAAAAATAATGCACTATCTCAAAAGATAGGAATTATCACCCTATAATAGACCTAATCACCTAATAAGGACTCCTAAGGCATGATGGGTCTTCGAATATACCATAGATTTTTTTCTGCTTTACATGGTTGAATAAAAGTAGGGTTTATATTAAACCAGGTTCTAAAGTTCCCTATGGAGATAAGCCTCCATAGTTAATTATATCTTAAGGAAGGTGAATTCCTTAAGAATATTCTCAATTAAAGTAGAAAATTAACGTCTCTAAAGATTTCAAGGCTAGAATATCAATAAATTAGTTAAATTTGAAAAATCAATCAAGATAGATTGAATGGAGAGACTTACTTTCAAAGCCAAAGGAGATCAGTAGAAAATGCTCATGATCTTAGGAAGCCTAGTGAGCATTCCAATCTATCCTATGATAGAGCTTTATATATTTAAAAGTGAAGAGAATTACTTGTTTGAGTTGAATTTTTATTAGATTGCTAAGGCTTATAATCTAACAAACACAAGGTTATGGAAATGCTTAAAGGTGAGAATGCTTGTAGCCTAAAGCAAATAGCTACTTCAAATCTTAAATCTAGATATCTTTAGCATAAACTAAACTACGGTCTAAATCTAAGTGAAAATGGGCATAAGGTTTACCTCCACAAGAGAGGATAAACCACTTGACTGATGGGCTTACAACCACCTAGAGTGGGTGCTAGCTAACTCCTTCTATGATTCAAATCCATAGGGTCCGATCATATGAATTGTAAGATAGTTGGGCTATTTTTTTAATTAGAAAGAGACTAAAATCCTTAGACTCACTCCCTAAGAGACTAGAGCATGAGTGGTACGAGCAATGAATACAAACTTTTTCAAGTTTTATTTCAATTTTGACACTTCATTTTGATGAAGGGCATTGAGATTTTTATATGCTTAAATGCATGATGAAATGGATTATTGGAAAATTCGTAAGAGAAGGGTGAAGCTCCGTCAGTAGGGGTTGCTCTCATAGACCAAGCGGTCCCTTTGTGTGTAAAGACAAAGGCCCTCATTTTACAAGAGTGATTCAAGATGATGCATGATGTGAGACATATAACATTCATCTAAGAAGTTGTTAAATTTTTTTAATTATTTTATTTTGATGCCTAGGCTTTATGTTCAGGTTATGAGTTGTAGAAAATTTAAGTTATGACTGATTAGTTGGGGTAGAAACTTTTATTTTACCCTTAGAGCCTAATTACATCTAGGCCACACATTAAAGCATCATTCATAAGAAACTATGAAAAGCATACTATTTCTAACACATAATTTTAACATCAAACATTTTTATAAAACTAACACAAAAGAATAATAGGTCGGTGTGGTCGGGTGCTGCTGTAAAACCTGAAAAGAAAAAATGGGTAGCCCAGCTCTACCCTTATACAACCCAAAATATGAAAGAATAATTACAATTTTATTAAATGTTATGGGGGTCTTCTATCTTCATTCCTTCATATCTTCTTGTATCTCCATTTGATTTGATTTACTCCACTTCAAAGGCATCACATGGCCTCCCATGACAAAGCCTTCTAGGAAATGTTCATCCTTATCCCCCATGGAACTAATCCTAATTTCTAATGCAAAATTACATTAAAAATAGGAAAAGTAAATCTAACTACTCCTATAAAATAAAGGTTAGCTAGCATACATACATTCTCCAAGCAGTTATATTTATAATTTAGACTTAGCACCCTACACATGGATAACAAAGCCCACCTGTCCTAACTTGGATTATGCTTAGGGGTTTAAGCAAGCTGCAAAGAGTGTATTTATATTTATTTTAAGGACTCCCTAGCACAATCCCTTATAGAAAACATGACTATGCTAACATGGACCTAACATCTAGTCTACGAAGCATACACCCTAACACCTAGACAAAAATAATACATCACAAAATAAAACATACACCATACATACGCCAACCTAACTTAGGACTATAAGTGGTGACTTAGTTCTAATGTATGTGTTAAAACTTGTGTGGTATGTCTTGCTAGGCATTAGAGTTGTAATTCTCTAAGTGTAGAAAAAATTTAATTTAGCATGGAAGGTTGATTTCACTTGAAGTTATTTAATTGATTTGAGAATTTTTTTTAATTTTGTGTTTTCTTTTATTTCATATGATTCCACTTAGCAACTAAGTGTTATAAAGAGAAGAAAGATTATTGCCCTCTTTTTTCGTACCTTAAGCCACTTTATAAAGAATATTAATTTGATTTAGTTCTCTTTAGTGAATGGCTTATTATACATTTTAAATTAATCCTAAGTTTAGGTTAACTTTAAATAATCCTATCCAATGTGAGAGGCCTCTTAAGATTAATCTAATTGAATTATTATTCCATGACACATGCTAAATTATTCCTTTCCATCACATGTAACATGTATATAATTTAATCCTAAGTATATCTATACACGCAACACATTTTAGCATACTTATATGATGAATGTAGATATATATTTCAAGTTTATGTTCTTTTATGTGATTAAATTATTCAATCATATTGGTTTAAAGTTCTATCTAACTTCTTATACAAAAATACATAAGGATGAAATTAAATAGGTACGTGTCATTGTTAACCAAAAAATTGAGATAATCAAATGACCTCCTTAGGACTAGCTAAAGCCTCGTATTCTCAGGATGTCCAAACTATATACACGTTTGCATTCAAACATATGTAAATTTATATACATGAATATGAGAAAGAAAGCTCCAAATCACATGAATAATTAATCCAAATATTCAGTAGATATATGCATGCATTTTAATTGAAGAGAGGGACTTTCATCCTTTAGCCATACATACATACACATGTAAAGAGAAATAAGCTCGACGTGCCTTTTGTTAAAGTGAGGTAATCAAATGACCTCATTGGGGCTAGCTAAAGCCTTGTATTCCCAGGATGTCTAGACTATATACTTTGCTATCTCACTACATATGAATGTACATGTAAATAAGGGGAAGAAAATCATGCAAAAATTGCACTTTGTTTGGTTGGATTGTTTATGTATATTAAGTAAAGTTTCATCCAATTCCTAGTGTAGAAATATGTATAAATGAAATCAAATAAGTATGTGTCATTATTAACCAGGGAAGTGAGGTAATCAAATGACCTTCTTGGATCTAAATCTGTGTTCCTGGATGTCCAAACTATATACTTATTAACATTTAAATGCATATAAAACTACACATGAATTAAGGAAAAGGAAGCTTTACTTCACATACTAAGCTATAAGCACATACAAATCTATATATATTCATAACTACTATTGTTGACCTTATATTTAGGATGAGCTCTCAACACCTCCATCTTAGACATAGGACTCCTCTTAGACTTTAATAGTTCCTTAGTCTTAAGACACATCTAGTGATTAGGTGGACACTCAACTTAACCCTAGAGACTTAGAAGACTTAGCCATAAGAATAGGTCATGCCTTAGGCATGTTAGGAAAATTTCTTACCCTTAGCATAAATCATTTCTCACTTTCCTTCTTTCAAGTCAAACTCCAAATCAATTCTATTTGATTTTCTCCAAATCTCAAATCCATATGATCGAAATCTATGATTGAAACCCATGACCAAAATCCATAAAACATTCTTAAGTTCAAATCTTCCTAAGTCCTTAATCTTTCCTTAAGGACTTAACCAAAACCATGATCAAAATCATGTCAAATATTTGAGAATTTCTCATAATATATTTATATTCTCATTTATATTCATATATATAAATGAAATATAAATTCAAATCAAACTAAACTTAAAATTCTAAATAAATTCATAAAGTTTTCCTAAGTCCCTAATTTTCATTAATGGACTTAGCCAAAATCAACTCTAAACCAATTCAAACTCATTGATTTTCTCAAAACTCATTTATATTCTCATTTATATTCACATATATAAATGAAATATAAATATAAATCAATCAAATCAAACCCACAAATTAAATTCTCAATTTAAAATTTTCCTAAGTCCTTAATTTTCCATTAATGGACTTAGCCTAAATCTTGATCAAACCATCAAAAATTCATGAAATTTTCTCATAACTCATTTATATTCTAATTTATATTCACATATATAAATGAAATATAAATATGAATCAATCAAACTAAATTCAAAAATTCAAATACCTACTCCAAAATTTCCTAAGTCCTTTAAAATTCCCTTTAATGGACTTAGCCTAAACCATGATTAAACCACTTTAAATTCTTAAAATTTTCTCATGATCCATTTATATTCACATATATAAATGAAATATAAATTCAAACAATCAAATCCAATTCCAAAATCAAACTCAAATCCACTCAAAATCCTAAGCCATTCAAGTCAAAATCTTGAACTTAGCCACATCAATTTTAAATCAAGGCAAACTCTTGATTTTCTCTCACAATTCAATCAACCCTACAATCATGAGCTCATATATAAATCCAAGCTTCAATCACTCAATCAAAACCCAAGTCAAAAATCAAACCCTAAAGCCTTTCATATTCTTCCTTTGAATATGAAATTGTCAAATGAATCAAAACTCATTTGACTTCAAACCACTTGCAAATGGATTTATATTTCAATCATAAGTCCATGTACAAGATCAATCAAGCTCAAATCAAGCTTTGACCAAACCATTTGACCCACTTAGGCACACTTGACCTAAAGTGACCTAAAGTACCCTTATGAGCCAAACTCTAATGCTAACCAAATTGGATCGAGCCAAACTCATGTATCCCTCTCATCATGATCAACAGTCATCATGAGATGATCAATCAAATCAAATTGGGTCAAACCAAGTCAAACCTAAGGGTTGACCAAGTCAAAACATAGCCTAAAATGAAACCTAACATAGCCAAATTCTACTATAGGCTAAATTAATTGAAACCATTGATTTAAGTTCACTCATGACCTATGTTTGAACTTGACCAAACCAACATTTGAGTCTAACCTGATCCAATTGGCCACTTGATCCAAGTTGACCCAACTTGACCTAAAGGGTCAAAATGTGTCAAAACTTCATCTAAGCCAAATTGATTGAAACCAATGGGTCAAATTCATTCCAAATCACTTGTTGAACTTGACTAAAGCCTCAATTGGCCAACTATACCTAACCTAGCCTGATTGACCTCAGACTCAACATGACCTAAAGGGGTCATGTTGAGCCAAAATTGAACTTAACCCAAATTAATTGGAAATAAAGATACCAATCCACTCCATATGACTAACCTAACCTAAACCTACCCTTGACCTATCTAAAATAGGTCAAATGGGTCAAATAGGTCAACTGACCCATTTGACCTAAATGAAGTCATATGACCCATATTTAAAACTATACCAAATTGAATCAAACCAAAACCACCAAAATATTTCAAATGGTCATATGAGCTTGACCCAACCCTTGGTTTGACCCAATTTGACCAATTGGTCAACTTGACCTAAGTTGACCCATTTTGACCTAAATGGGTAGCCAAACCCTATCAAATAAATTCCAAATCTTATGAAAATTAGCCAAACCAAGTTTCTCCACATACCCAACATATCCAAAGTGAAAAATTAGAAAAAAATGATAATTCCACCCCTAGGCCATAAAACAAATCTTGGCCTAATCCAAGGGTAATTTGGTCATACCCTCTTCATATCCACTTGATGCTTTCCTACTAGCTCAAGGGGACCTAATGAAGAGTGGTGCACCTAACCCAATGGGTTTGGTTCAGCCCAATTGTCCCCTAGACCAAACCCAACCACATCGGTCATTCAAACTCCCTCTCCCACTCAAATTCAAGCACATGGGAGGTTGACATTTTACTCAAGGCCTCAAATCGACCATGTGCAAGTATCTACTTGATCAAACAACCCTCCTATTGTGATCAATTGGATCAAAATGGCACAACGGCTTGTGGTCATCCGATCCTTCAAGAGGAAGATATACTCCCCCTAATCGAATTCAAATTCATCATTCCTCAATTCGATTAAGCCCTAGAGAGTGTTGGGAGCCATCAGAGAGCATTCCTAAGCTACATAGGAGGGGAAATCAAGCTTTCATTTTCTTCCTTAGAAAATAGGGGAGCTCCTCCCAAATTCAAACTTCCTCTTCACTCAAATCCACTTCAATTGCCTTTACATACTTCATCAGGGAGCTAAGTCAAGTGCACCCAAGCTTCCATCAGAGTTCCCACAATAAGGAGAAGTTGAATTGGATCAAAGCCGCAAAGGGCAGCAAGTTGATTTAATCCATTAAGCAATTCACATAACCTCAAGAGCTCATTCTTCCAACATAGCTTTGTCTCAACTAAGCACAGCTTCTCTAAGGGAATCGAGTGTTGATGATCACCTCTAACGAGATATAAAATTTTTTGACCACCTAACATTGGAAGTGTTGGTCCTTTGTGAAGAAAATTTTTAATTCAAGTGAATGCCACCGTTGGATGTGCCGCTCTTTGGCTTTAGATGGTGTGGATTAAGTTTGGTTAGAATCCAAGCTCAATCGAGCTCGGATCTTTGCCTAGATCATGGACGGTCTCTATTGATCTAGGGGGAAGAACTTGGGAGATCTCTGCCTTCCATCTGCGTATTTTGGATGGATGGTCGAGATAATTCCCACATTTAGATTCGATATATCCTTTTTAAAATCATGGTGAGATCTCTGGCCATCTGATCTTTGATTGGACGATCAAGATCAAAGCGCGTTCGCCACCATGCTGCCACCCCAACACGTCGTGCCCTGAGCTATAGGATTAGTTCGAGATCTTTAATTAATTTAATTAATCTAGGGATCTTATAAAATTCACAACTCTCTCAATAAAATTCAGGAAAATATGAAATAAAATCCTATGGAAAGATAATTTGACCTAGAATATTTTAAAATTAATTTCAATGGGTTTTAAATTATAATTTTCTATGATTTTGAGTTTTGTTGGAAACTTTATTTTGCTAAGTACCTTTTCATTAAGTCTCTAATTACTCCCAAACTTCTTGGGTATGTTTTGCGAGATGACTTCTGCCTCCCCTAATTTTCTTGAGATTTATTGAGGGCTTAATTAGGAGAATTGGATATAGATTTTATAATTACTCCCTTAACCTAATTAAGGATAATTATGGTGTGATTAGTGCTTTTAATCCACAACTAGGGTTGATTAAGGTCAGATCCAGTAAGTAGAAGGTCTTTGGAATAATTTTGGGGCATTTTCCCTTAGCTATTCCCTAAACCCCCTCTTCTTTCCTTAATCCTCTCTTAATTAAGGGTTAATTCATTAATTATCCCCTTAATTAATTTCTAAAAATTCTAAAAACTTCCAGAAATTAACTAATCTACCTTGGGTAGATGCTTAGGTGTTTAATAGCCTAAGTTTAATTAAGTAAATTAAAATCCAATTCATATGTATGAAATGGTGTTTTGAAATTACTTAAGCTAAACCCCTTAGCTTAATTAACTATTAATTGTGAGCCAAATTGCATTAGGCCTTTTTCTTATTAGGTGCATTACAAATTTAAATTCCTTGTGAGTTTTATGTCATCTCATTGGCTCATAATTATTTGGTTAATTATTCTAAGGTGGTGTAGGTAAGGGTTAATTAAGTTACTTAATTCATAACTTAACCTAATTAATACATAAAAATGGATCTAATTATCTAAAAATTAAAAAAAATATCAAACACATGTGGGAATGGGTTAGGAACAGCAAACTCGACTTCCCTTTTCAAATTAAGTCAAACTCCAAACTAAACGAAAATCACATTGAATTCACTTTGATTTATTTTAAACTTTCTTATTCTGTCTTTAGGATTTAAGTGATGTGAACTTGTTTACATGCTTTCATTGTTTTGAATCTTTCCCCAACATGTTAAATTTGTATGTCATGTGGTTTCATGCATTCATATTTTTCAAATTCAAGTTTAAAATGAAATTGTTTATTTTATGTCAAATTTGCATGTGTTGGCTAAAGTTAAAATATGAAAGGCTATTATCACTATTAAATCCAAATTACTTTCAAAACATATAAATAAAATATCAAATCTTAAAGTATGCTACTTATATTTTAATTATGAGCTTGCATGTGAAAGATTATAAAGGTATGCTTAGTATAGGCTTCCTTTCTTTCTTATGTTGGTATAGTTTTGAATAGGAATTTGGTGAGATATATGGTTCATTTGAAAAGGACCTAATGCTCACCTAATTTCATATCCCATTCAACCCTATGATACTACCTAAGAAGGGCTACCTACACTTGCATACATAAATTGCATAAACAAAATGAATCCATTCATACAACTTTTGCATTCTGCCTTTCCATTTCATTTCCTTTATACACTTGTTTATATTTAAGGAAAGTGGCATATTAGTCTGGACAAGCCCAAGGTTACGAGGCTTTAAGTAGCCCTAAGTATGTCTTATACCTTACACCTCTGGTTAACAATGGTACTGTACTCACTTATGCCTTTCTTACTTTCATATGTGTATGTGAAATTTTTGATAAAGAAACCCTTTTCTACTTAAAGAAAATCATGCATCTTAATCTTCTAAATTTCCTTAAATGGATTACTTAGCATGTATCATAAAGTATGTTAAATATTCTCATTTGTATGTATAGATATGCTTAGGGTCCATCCATATGCAAGTTATCTATGTTGGGAAAGAAATGAAGTGATGTGTGTTATGTGAATTTTGATTCATTTTATTTAATCTTAAAATTCCCTTCATTTTGAATAGGTTTGTTTAGACATCTAAACTTAGAATTAATTAAAATATTTAATCAAAATATTTACCTAAACAAAATTAAAAATGTGAACCGACTTTAGAAAATTACTTAGGTAATGGAAGGAAAGAGAAGTCTCCTTCTCTTTCCCTCTCTTCATAACATAGTAATTAATTAATTGAATTCACTTGAACTTAATCAACATGAAATAAAATCAACTCAAAATAATTAAACAATATAAATGAAACCCTCCTACAAATCTTTAAAGCACACACATTAGCCTAAGTCACCACTTCTAGCTTTGAGGTTAGGTTGGTGCATGGTTTGATGTTATATTTTATTTTGTAATATATGTTTTGGATTGGATGTTAGGGTGTATGCTCATAGAATGAATGGTAGTCCGATCTTAGTCTAACTATTCTTTTGCGAGATTGTGCTTAAGGGTTATCATAAATAAAAATATAAATATTTTTACTTGCTAGTACTTTATACCCCAAGCATAATTCAATAGGCTAGGTGGACTTAGTCACCCATGTGTGGGGTGATAAGTACAATATACATGCTTAGAATTTATGTGATTTATTTTAGCTAACCTTTGTTTTATAGGTGTTAGTTAGATTTCCATTTTTCCTTTTCATATAAATTTATGCAATTAGGATTTTAGAATGATTATTATGGGGATTAGGATTAGCATTGGTCATAAGATCCTATCTTGTGCACCATGTGAAGCCTTGGTGCATCTACCTTCCAACCATCCAAAAGAAGGAACCAAAAGAATAAAAGAAGAAGAAAGAAGAAAAGAAGAATGAAGAATGAAGCTTGAAGACCCCCATAATAATGAATTACTTGCTTAATTGTAATTTAATTCATTTATAATTCAGGTTGTATAAGGGTAGAGCTGTACCCACATTTGATATTTTCAAGTTTGTGCGGTGGTGTCTGATCACAACAGCCCTTTATTCTTTTTACGATTAGTTTTATAAATTGGTTAATGATTTATTTAGCTTTTGCATAAGTTCCAAGCATTTTCTAGTTTCTTCCTTGCTTTATGTATGGCCTAGATGTGGATTAGGCTCTTTAGAAAAAATAAATCTTTTACCAAACTTAAATAACTCAAATTAAAATAAAAACTCATAACCTCACCTAAAGCTTAGGTTTAAAATCAAGATAAAATAATTAGCAACCCCTTAGCTGGATGTGCATTTCTTTTGTATCATCATGCACAACAACATCTTATTTCACTCTTGATTGGAGGGCTTCCACCTTTGCCAAAAAAACTTGGCTTGAATTTTGACAGCCATGGTGGAAACTCACCTCCTCCCTTCTCGCTGATTTTGGCCAATAATTTTATTTCTCATGCATTAGTCATATGAATCATATTAGCCTGAGTCAAAATAATTATCCAAAATGAAAATAAAATGAAATTAGAATTTCATTAGATTTAGGTCATTTGAAGCATGTCCCTTTACATGATCTAATCTCTTTAGGGAGTGAGTTTAAGGACTTAGTCTCTTTCTAAATAAATAATATCCTACCTATCTTGCATAAGCATAAAGACTTGTCTATATGTATTTAAAATCATAGGAGGCCCAGGCTGTTGTAAGTCCAAGCTGTCAGGTGGTTTGTCCTCTCTTGTGAAGGCAAACCAAATACTCATTTTCATCTTAGATTTAGGTTATGCTTTCGACCCTCACCAAAGCTCCCTAGATTTAGGTTCTGAGGTTGCTTCTCCCCTTCGTGGGCCATAATCATAATTCCTCACCTCTTATGAATTTCCTTAATCTTGTGTTAAAGAATCATAAGTTCTAAATTTTTAATGAAAAATGCAACTCAAAGAAACTAAATCAATTTCAAAAATGTAAAGCCTAACTATAGGATAGTTTGAGATGCTCACTGAGTTTCCTAGCAACATAGGCATCTTCTACTTATCTTCCATTTTGCCTTCGATAATAATCCCCCTCTTTGATCAATCCCATTTGTTCTTCAAAATAAAACCAATCAATTAATAGTCCTTTCCTATTAAAATCTTTGAAGATAATGATCATTTACCTTAATCAAGAGTTTTCCTAAGGAATCCCCATTCCTTAAGATGTAATTAACTATTGTGGCTAGCCTTTGTACGGAACTTAACAAACTCGATTAAAAATAAACCATGCTTTACTTTTTCATGTAAAGTAGGAGAAGAATCTCTAGTACATATGCAGGCTCATCACCCTTAGGAGTCCTTATTGAGGTGATTAGGTCCATTAAAGGGTAGTGACTTCTATCTCTCGAGATAGTACACTATTTCCTTCATGACGTACTCGATCACCTGAATAAGCACATCTGTAGATCTGTGTGGCATCCTAAAAAGATGAATTTCTATATGCTTGCCTCTCTCATTTCTCCCAACAGATTTGAAAGGCTACACTCGTATAGAAATTTTTCTCCACAACTATCACTCTAACCAATATAATTGATTTATAATCTTTAAGAATGTAATTTGAGGTTATTAGTGATAATAACCATACATATTATAAATTAATGCAACACATGCAAGTTTACATAAAAGAAAACCATTTTATTTAATTAACTTTTAAAAGATGAATGCATGATTTCAAGTGACATACAACATTTAACATGATTGGAAAAGAATAAATGAACATAAACACATGATTTCATTCAATCAAATTAATTCCTAATGACAATCATATCAAATAAAACTACTTAAAGAAAACAAAAGTTTTATTAATGTCATTTTTAATTTCATGTTTTGATTTTGATTTAAGAATATGAGGAAAGGTTCACTGATCCTAACCCATTCCCATGTTTGTTAATTCATTTGGATTAATGAAACATAATTAAATTGATTTTATGAGTTAATTAAGTAATGCATTAAGTCAATTAATTAACCCTATGTCACCTTAAAGTAATTAACTAAATAATTATGAGCCAACATGATATGCATGGAAAATAGATTTGTAATGATTCTAAGAAATGAAAGGGACTAATGCAATTGACTCATAATTAATAATTAATTAGCTTAAGGAACTTGATTAAGTACTTTTTATGGTTTTCCCACACATGTGGGTTAACCATAATTTTGTTAAATGTCTTTAGCTTATTGAACACCTAAGATCTACCCCAGATTTCATTAATTAAGCTTTGATATGATTATGATTTCAATTTAATTAATCAAGTAATTTAATTAGTTAATTAAGTCTTAATTAATTTGATTAATGAAATGAACTTAGGGAAATAAATTGGGGAGAATGCTTCAATCTCATTCCATAGGCTCATTCACTATTGGATAGTGATTAACAACTTAATTAATTGACATTTTATTGTTCACAATATTAATTACAAATTAATTAACTTAAAAAGGAAATCAAAACTTAACGAGTCAATTTTCCTAATTAATCAACCAATAAACCCCAAGAAAATTATGGGAGGGAGAGGTCATCCCATTAAATCAACCCACAATGTTTGAGATTAATCACTTAAGTACTTAATGAGTAATTAAGCTAATTAATTTTCCATTTAAATCTTAATTAAGCTATAATTACTATTTAAAATTAATTAAGAATATTTTAATAAATTCTCCTTTGAAATACATTTAAAATGAGTATTTATTTATTTTTTATGATTTTTCTATAATTAGTTATGATTTTAAAAACCATTAAAACTAATTAATTAAACCTAATTAACTCTTAATCTTGTCGACACCATGTGAGTGTGGCATGCTTTCCATGTGGCACCATGAGAGATTACTTAAACTTAATCCTAATTAGCAATTTATGGCGGTGGCGGACACTCTGCCATCCGATCTAAGATGGGACGATGATTAATCCCTTAGTGTTAAAGGATTAAAATGAATAATTCTAACGGATATAATCACGACCATTCATTGCAATCTTGTAGAAAGGATGGTGTGTTAATTATCATCACATGACCGAGGAGAAATGGAGTCCATCAGCCATTGCTCATATGATCTGAGCTCACCCGAGCTCGGATCGAGCTTAAATCGATCCCACACCTTCGCATGAAAGATCCAAAGGGATCCAACGATCAACATCACGCAGGGTGAATGTTTCCTTCAAAAACCACCTACAAAATTTTACTCCAAGGTCGATTTTAATGGCATTCCTCACTGAAGCTTAAGGTGATGATCAGAGAAAGCTTCATCTAGTAGATATGAGGCTTTATTGAATAACACAAACTCCAATTTGAGGTAGTTCACTTAGAAGGCCAAGACACGAGATGAGGCCATCCCATACCTTTGTGATGTCAATCAGAGGGGATCCAACAGTCATGATCACACAAGATGCACATTTCCTTCAAAAAGCTCCAACAAATTTTCACCAAACCTCAATTTTAAAGGCATACCTCACTAGAGCTCATGAACGGTGGTGGAAATGATTGAGCAAGCATTGTCTAGGGAGATGAAGCCCATCGGCACAAGCTTTGATTCCTTTTTGTTTGCTTAGAAGACCAACACCCAAATCTTGGGAGGTCAGTGTTGATCGAAGTGTACCCTCCAAGTCAAAGCGAGAACATTTGTTCTTGCTCGATGATCCCTGGGAAGGTGTGTGCAAAGTTAATTTGACTTTGATGGAGGTTTGAGTGATTTGGGTCGAGGAGGCGATGCCGCCTTGGTGAAAACTAACAATGGGGAGCTTAGGGAACTTTGAAATAGCTCTAGGATGCTTGCCCTGGGGTGTTGGGGTTCTTTGAATGCTCAAGTACTCGATTTGGAATGAATTTGAGGGGGGTATACTGCCTCCTTCCTTTGATCGGATGGTCATAATGGGTTTGGCCTCTAATGAATGTCTGGCCACCAATGGTGGTTACGAATGGTAGAGAATCATCCTAAGTGCCTCGATTTGGTTGGCCAAAGATTGGGAGGTGGCTGCCAAGAGGGATTAGTGAGTGGCCTTGGGTTTCCATGTGCACCAATGGGGATGTACTCACCTCCCCTTGGGTCATGGCTGATCACCCTCTAAGATTGAGTGTTATAGGTGCTTAGACCAATAGGAGAGTGTCAAGTGGCCAAGAATTGGGAATGACCATTTACATGGGAGATTTGTCTCATATGATACCCTTGACCCAAAGGTTTCAAGGTCATTTGGTATTGAATTTGATTTGGGCATATTTTAAATGAGTCAAAAGTGGGTCATCCCAAATTTTAAGTGATTTGTAGTTGATTTGATTAAGTTTGGCTCAATTTGACTCAAATGGGTCAAATAAGGTTAGGTTGGGTCAAGTTGACCAATTGGTCAAATTGGGTAAAACTAAGGGTTGGGTCAAGTTCATATGATTATTTGGGTTGTGTTGGTGAAATTGGTTTGGTTTAGTTTATCTTAGATTTGATTTTGGCTCATTTGAGTTCATTTGAGTCAAATGGGTTAAGTTGGCCAATTTGACCAAATTGGCAAAATTGGCTTGGGTTAGGTGTCAATTTCGATTTAGTTGACCAATTAAAAGTGATTGTAGGCTTTGGTGTCAATTAATTTATATTTGGTTTTCATTTAGGACAACTTGACCCTTTAGGTCAATTTGGGCTAAGTAGGTCAATTGGGTCCAATCATGGCTTTGGTCAAGTTCGATAATTAATTTGGAATGAACTTGAGCTATTGATTACAATCAATTTAGTTTATATTTTTTTTCACCCAACTTGATCTTTAGGGGTCAACTTGGGTCAAGAGGGCCAATTGGGTTTTGTTTGGCTCAATTAAAGGTCAAGACATGTTCAAATATTGAATTTGAGTTGGTATGAATCATTAGTTTTAAGGGATTTGGCTTGGTTTACAATTTAGATAGTTTGGGTTCATATGGGTTAAGAAGGTTGACATGGTCAAAGGACCATGTTAAGTTGATTTGACCTAATTTGTGATAATTGATCAACCACCAGTGATCAACAATCATGATAGGAGGTTTAGGTAGGCTTGGTTCAATCCAATTTGGGTTGAATTGAAACTTGGTTCAAATAGCTCAATTTGGTCACTTTTGGTCAAGAGGACCAATTGGACTTAGTTGAGTCAATTTTGGGTTGAATTGGATTTAGTTGAGTTTATATGTGAGTTTAGTTGAGTATGAATTGGGTTTAGTTCATTTGGATATCACAAGTCAAAAGGGATAAGTTGGGTTTGACTTGGGTTGATTTGGTTTGGCTTGATGATTGTAGATTTCATTTATATTTGGAATGATGATTGAAGGAATGAGTGAGTCATGAGAAAATCAATTGAATTTGGTTTGAATTTAGTTGATTTTTGGCTAAATCCATGGAAATGGTTTATGTGGCTTAGAAAAGATCTTGATTTAGTTTAATTAGTTTTGATGATTTAAATGTATATTTCATTTATATTTGTGAAGATGTGAATTAATTATGAGAAAATCAATTGAATTTGGATTTATTTGGATTAAGATTTGGCTAAGCCAATGGGATTGATTCATATGGCTTAGGAAGGGTTTTGAATTAATTTGATTAAGTTTTATTTAGTTTTGATCATTTGAATGTAGATTTGATTTATATTAGGAAGACAATTGAGGATATAAATTGATTATGAGAAAATCAATTAATTTTGGATTGATTTAAAGGTAAATTTAGCTATGTCTAGGAAGGTAGGTTTTAGTGCTTAGGGAAGGGTTTTAATTTAATTTAATTTAGTTTGATTTAGTTTTGATCATTTGAATGTAGATTTGATTTATATTTAGGAAGATGATTTAGGATATAAATTGATTTTGAGAAAATCAATTGATTTTGGATTGATTTGAAGGAAAATTTTGCTAAGTCTATCAAGGTAGGTCATAGGGCTTAGGAAAGGGTTTTGATTTAATTTGATTTAGTTTTGATCATTTGAATGTAGATTTGATTTATATTTAGGAATATAATTGAAGATATAAATTGATTTTGGACTGATTTGAAGGCAAACTTGGCTAAGCTCATGAAGGTAGGTCATAGGGCTTAGATTTGGATTTTAGTTTGATTTGATATCTGATATGATTTGGTTGTAGGTTTGATATGAATTGAATTTGGTTGGGGCTTAAGAAGGTGAACATATGTTGGGTTCAAGCAATAGGGTAGGTAGATTATCCTAATCCATAAGGCATAACCTAATCCTATGGTTAATCCTTCTAAGTCTCTAGGCTTAGGTTAAGTTTTTATTTAATTATTAGAACTTCCTTATGACTAGGAAACTCTTAGGGTCTAGAAGACTCTTAAGTCTAAGATGAAAAGATTGAATCCTCACTCTAAAAGTGAGGTCAATAAAAGGAACCCTAATAAGTGTGGTGTAACTGACAAGGCACACCACACGTATTGGCATTGACTGAGGTGATCAACAATGTCCAAAGGACTGCAAGCGCTAATGAAAATGATCTATGCCTTAACCCAAAAGGTAGATAGAATCATGATCTTAGTGCAATGTAGCTCAACTCATGTTAAGGGCCTAAGAGAAGAAAATCCACTAGGGATTAAGATTTGACTTGTTTGATTGAAAGGAGATTTATGGGAAGAAGATCCGCTAGAGATAAGAATCTATAATCCACTGGGGATCAACATCAAATTAATTTCAATTTGTTTTATCATAATTGATGTGGAGGCATATCCGCTTGGCATATGAGCTCAAATTCGCTAGAGATTGAGAATATGAACCTTCCACTAGGGAAGTAGGTTCGGGCTATCCGCTAGGGATAAGAATTTGATTTCATATATTTCTTTAGGGATGTATCCACTAGGGATAAGAGTTTGGTTAGATTTCTTTGATTTATTTGATTAGCTCTACTAGGGAGAGATGAGTTTGGATTGTTTCAATTTAGACTCCACTTAGGGAGTTGGTCTATTTTGGCTCCACTAGGGAAATTGGTTTTGAATTTGATTTGTTTGTTTGACTTATTTATATATAATTTAGGGCTTTAGTGGGGAGAAGGGTGTGATTTAACTCCACTGGGGAGAATCAAATTAGGTTTAATTTAATATGAATTAATGTATGAGCCCTGTCAGTATGTGATGGACCCACTAAGAAATAGCTATATACTTGACCTATCTCAGGTTTACAAATCCAAAGGGATAGTCTACTTGCTGCAGGGTAAAGCTATCTAATCTAAGGGGTTGCCTTTTGGTGTGCAATGGTTGTGCTAGGAAGAAGGCGTAATAGACTTACATATTCAAAATTAAAGAACAACTGTTGGGATGACCTATTGGTAGCACAATAAATCAAACCTGAACTAGGGCTGCCCGTTGGTGTGCAACGGTCATGCTGGAAAGAAAGTGTAGTAGGCTTACATCTTCTAAAGTAGGGAACAAGCACTAGGTTGATCTGTTGGTAGCATAACAAATCAAACCTGACCTAAAGGCGACTACTAAGTGAGTGTCGCTAGGGACTTATGTCAACTCAAGAATAGTCAGGATTGATTTCATTTTAATTTCATGTGATCTGACATGGTTTGTTTTAATTGATTTGATTTAATTTGATTTGGTTTATTTATTTTAGTTTGATTTCAAATTGAGGGCATATACGCTGGGGATGTGAGCTCAGTTAAGTTTGATAGATTTAATTTATGGACCCTTTGTGTGATGGACCCGAGAAGGCTATCTCGCCTTCTCCTATCTTAGATTTACAAATCTAAAGGGATAGTACTAACTAGCTAGAAGTAGCCAACCTAAGGGGTTGCCTTTGGTGGTTGTGCTAGAAAGAAGATGTAGCAAACTTACATCTTCCAAAGCAAGGAACAACCACTAGGGTGACCTGTTGGTAGTGCAACAAATCAAACCCGACCTAGGGGCGACTACTGAGTGAATGTTGCTGGGGATTTATATTAACTCAAGAGTAGTCAAGTGATTCCAACAGGGAGTTTTGCTGACACTGCTCTAAAGATAGGACGTCTGCATGGGAAAAAGTACCTCTAGGGGTGTCCTCCTAATCCACAGAGAATATATATATATATATATATATATATATATATATATATATATATATATATATATATATATATATATATATATATATATATATATATATATATATATATTTATTTATTTATTTATTTATTTATATATTTTTGTGGACCATGTTGTTGTGCGAGGAACCACACTGAGAAGGGGTTATATCAGCCTCTTCCTATCTCAGACTAACTAGACCAAGGGAAAATTTACATATTTGTAAGACGAATTCTCCAACCACAGGGATGGTTACTAGGAAAGGGGAACTGTCCAATCTGATAGTAACCTGGGTAGTGTCTAGATGGGGTCAAAAGGACATGATCTAACTAGAGTGCCCACAGGAAAGGTGCCACTAGGGGCATTATCTCCCACAGAAAAGAAAGCCTATAGGTGTCGTACTCAAGGAGAAAGCGTGACTTACATCACCATGAGTAGTGTACCATCTCACGCATATTGAGAACCAACCAACCTAAGGTGCCCGTCAGTATGCAATGATCAATCTAAAAAAAAGCATGTACAACTTTCCAAGCAGAACTGATCGTCAGGATATTTTGTCATCAATGGGACAGAGACTATCCAACCTAGGGTGAATACCAAGCGGGGAGTCCCACAGGGAGGACTAGACTTAGACCTAAAGTAGTCAGGAGGAAAGGAGCCACTGGGGAACTTACCTTAAACTTCAAATATACTCAACTGAGTCAGTGCATGATGGCTAGTTCAACAAGAAAACGTAGCAGACTTACATCTTCTTAAATGAAGCCATCATGAGGTAGCTTACCAGCCACACAGTGAGGTATGCCATACTAACAAGGCACTCATCAGTGTACAATGGTCAATTTAGGATGAAAGTATAGCAAACTTACATCCTCCTAAATAAGGAACCACTAAGGTGATGCACTAGCAGGGTAGCACACTGAACAGAGCAAAGAATCGAGTTGGGGCATTATCTCAACTCAAAGTTATCCGAGACAAAAGATATGTGCTTATTTTATGTGTTTATTTTATGTGTTTATTTTATGTGTTTGTGTGTATTTTATTTTTGTTGATGAAGGATAGGATGCCGAGTTCCTTAGACCTACCCTCAACATATCATGATTGCAAAACAAGAATACTTTCAACATGGAAGAGATTAAATTCGAAATAGAAATTTCATTGATGACAATTATTTTCAAACATGATTTATGGATAATATTTCTTTAAGTAGAGCCCATTGATTGGAAGCATTGGGTGGAGCTCTCTTATATGATTAATAAGCTGATAAGATCCTCCTTGGTAGGCCTCCTCTATGGCAAAAGGGTCTTCCCAAGTGGGTTCAAACTTGTCTCCCATCTTGCGATGGGCAACAATTGATCTCCTTAGAACTAAAATAAGCTCTCCTACTTGAAAAGCTCTAGGACAGACCAACTTGTTGTGAGCTTGAATCATTTTAGCTTTGTACAACTCGAGGTTTTGGTAGGCTCGTAAGCATCTCTCCTCAAAACCTTCGAGCTCTTCTAATCGCAACTTCATATTCTACTCTATTGTGATCTAGCTACCCACAACTATCCTTAGTGATGGGAGTAGAAATTCTAATGGTAGAACTAGTTCGGACCCATACACTAAAGAGAAAGGGGAAGATTAAGTTGGAGTTCTATATGTGGTGCGGTAATCCCACAAGGCTTCAACTAACTACTCATGCTACTATCACTTATTATCGTCAAGTGTCTTCTTCATTATTTTGATGAGAATTTTGTTGAAGGCTTCTGCCAAGGCATTTACCCTCGGGTAGTAGATGGTAGAATACCTCTAATCTATACTATATCTCCAGAAAAAGTTATTGATCTTGGTGCTCTTGAATGCAGTACCATTATCGGATATAATTCATCGAGGCACCTTGAACTTATATATGACATGGTTCTTGAAGAACTAGAGCACATGTTGAGCTGTGATCTCTCTGAGCAGAATCGCCTCTGCCCACTTGGAAAAGTAGCCTATAGGAGCTAGGATTAATCGATAACCATTGGAAGAAGGAGGATTGTTGAACACCACTATTCTTAACACTCAAATGGCCATGAGGCCAATGTTGGATGTAGAATGTTGAGCGGTTGGTGTAGGACCACACCTTGTACCTGACACTAGTTGCATCGCCTAGCTATGTCCATGCAATCTATGATCATCGATGGCCAGCAGTATCCTAGTCTCTTAATCTTGGCTTTCATCTTTGGACTGGATTTGTGGGCTCCACATAATCCTGACTGTACCTGGGTCATAATCTTACAGACTTTATATTTGTCTAAATAATATAACCACATGTGATCAAAGGACCACCAATACAAGGTGTCATCCATGAGAGTATAAAAAGTGCTCTTTGCTTCATCTGATGGGCTTGGGACTTCTCTTATGGTAGTTTTCCTTTATTTAGATAATCCATGAATCGCCTCCAATCTAACTCCTCGCCCTTCTTAATGGCAACCTCCCCTTCATGAACGTATCTTTCAATGACTTTAGTATCAATAAGGAATAAGACTTGTCTATTTTGGACCCTTATTGATATGGGCTCATCTTCTAGATATGCCAACTCCTTGGCAAGTTTGTCTAGAGCATCTACTGTGATATTTTCTCCTCGAGGAATCTTATAAATGGTAACCTCTAGGATTTGGGCCAATAACTCTATGGTGTACTTCTGGTAGTATTTGAGTTTGGGGTTTAGAACCATATAGAACCCAACAATTTGATTGATGACTAGTTGAGAATCCTTAAAAATGTAGATGTTCTGGATGCTTAGAGTAACAGCTAACTCTAGATCGGCGATCAAAGCTTCATATTCGACTTCGTTGTTAGTGCAAGGATTGGATAGATGATATGAAAATCTCATCACATCACGGTCTAAAATTAGGAGAACTATTCCTACCCTTGCCTTCCCTAGAAAAGTAGATTGTGGTTCTTCTCCTCTTTAAGAGGAAGTTGTGCCATCAAAGTACATATCCCAGTGGCAAATGCTATCATCCTCTAAGTTCATGATTTGTTCATCGGGGAGGTCATCACTAAGCAGAGAGTCCAAAGGAAGTGGGTGTGTTAAGAAATCGTGCTTGTCCGCCTGAGGGTACAAAAGTGATGTCAAATTGTGAGAGGATCATGGACCACCATATCAACCATCCAGATAGCATCAGCCATGTCATGAGATATTGTAATGGATTGATTCTAGAGATCAAGTTCACCTTATGAGAAAGCATGTAATGTCGTAGCTTTTGGGATGCAATGATTAAAGTTGGGAAATGCTTCTCGATGGGTGGATAATTAGCCTGACAGATGGCTAAGATAGTAGAGTGCATTTTTCTTCCTTTCATCATTGGCTTGGGCCAACAAACCACCAAGGGAGTCATATAACATAGCAGTGTAAAGTATGAGCAGCATGTTCGGCATAGAGGCGGCTAAGACTGGTGGCATCATCATGTATTCTTGACATCTTCAAAGGCATGCTGACACTTTTCATCCCATTTAAACTTGGCATCCTTCTTGATAAGTGTCAAAAATGGCTAGCATCTGCTTGATAAGTTGGATATAAAGCATCTTAAATATGCCAACCTCCCTTGGAATGATCTGAGTTGAGTTAGACTTTTAGGGGGTGCATTTCTAATATCACTTTAATCTTCTTTGGATCAATTTCGATTCCATGATGTTAGACAATAAACCCAAGGAATTTCCCTGAAGCTACTCCAAGTGCACACTTCAAGGGAGTTTATTTTGAGATTAAATCATCTTAACCATTCAAAAATTACTCTCAAGTCAAATAGATGGTCTTCCTTTTACTTTTGACCATGAATCATTGACATAGCATTCGACTTGATGATGAATGATTTCATCAAAGATCCAAGCCGGTATGTGGCACCAACATTTTAAGGCCAAAAGGCGTGACCTTATAGCAATAGATTTTGATCAAGATTCTAAAAGCAATGTTTCTTGCATCTTCAAGGGCCATCTTTTTTTTTGTTATATCTAGATTAGCCATCCATGAAAGAGAATACTACATGAGATGAGGCAATGTCCACCATCAGTTCTGGTATTGGTAGTGAAAATTCCTCTTTTGGATATTATTAACCTCACTTTTGTAGTGAGTTCTCATCCCCTATCCTTAGACTTAGGAATCTTCGAGACACTAAGATTTTCTTAGTCATAAGACACTCCTATCACTTAGGTAAACACTTAACCTAAGCCTAAATACTTAGAAGGGTTGATCATAGAATTAGGCTATGCCTTAGGACTTAGGGAGATCCACCTACCCTATAGGCTAAACCCAATCCATGTTCACCGTTTTCAGCCATAACCAATCTTCAAATTTAACTCAAATACCAAATCCAAATTCAAAATTGAATGATTGAAGTTCGTGATCAAATCCAAACTTGAAATCCTTCCTAAGTCCTTTGAATCAATTTCATGAACTTAGCCAAAATCTCATTCAAATCAAACCTAAGTCAATTGATTTTCTCATAAGTCAATCACACCTTTAATCATCTCTACAAAATAAATCAAATTTACAATCACATGACCAAAACTAAATTCAAATCAAACCAAAATCCAAACCTAAGCTCTATGACCTACCTTCAAAAGTTAGCTAAATCTTAATCCAAATCAATCCAAAATCAATTGATTTTCTGATGATCAATTCAAATCTTCAATCAACTTCTTAAATATAAATCAAATCAACATTCAAATGATCAAAATTAAATCAAACTAAATCAAATCAAATCAAGATCTTTCCTAAGCCATATGAATCAACCTTTATGAGCTTAGCCAAATTTACCTTCAAATCACTTCAAACTCAATTGATTTTTTGATGAATCAATCATATCTTCAATTATCTTCACAAATATAAATGAAATATACATTTAAATCATCATAACTAAATCAAACTAAGTCAAATTCCAAACCTAGGCCACATGACCCAACTCCATGAACTTAGCCAAATTCTTTCATTCCAAAACCCAAATTCAATTGATTTTCTCATGAATCAATCATATCTTCAATCATATTCTTAAATATAAATGAAATCTATAATCATTAAGCCAAACCAAAATTAATCCAAGTCAAACTCAACTTAGCCCCTTTGACTTGAAATATTCAAATGAATCAAAACCTATTTGAACCCAAACCAATTACAATTGAATTCATATATAAATCCCAAATCCATATATAAACTCAACTAAGTCAAACTCAACCCAAAATCAAGCCAACTAAACCCAATTGGTCCACTTGACCCAAAGTGACCAGTTTGAATTATTTGAGCCAAGTTTCAATCCTACCAAAATTAGATTGAAACAAGCCTACCTAAACCTTCTATCATGATTGCTGATCACCCAAGGTTGACCAATTGTCATAAATTGGGTCAAATCAAGTCAACTTGGTCCATTGACCAAGTCAACCTTCCTAACCCATATGAACCTAAACTAGCTAAATTGCAACCTAAGCTAAATTAATTGAAACCAATGACCCATACCCATATAAAACCAACATTTGAACATGACTTGGCCATCAATTGAGCCAAACCTAATCCAATTGACCCTCTTGACCCAAGTTGACCCAATTTGACCTACATGGCCAAAATGAGTCAAATCTTGATACAATTCAAATTGATTGCAACCAATGGCCCAAGTTCATTCCAAATTGATTGTTGAACTTGACCAAAGTCTCAATTGAGCTCAATTGATCCACTAGACCCAAATGACCTATTCAACTTAACTTGACCTAAAGGGTCAAATCAACCTAAAACCTAATAAAATTCAAATTAAACTCAACCAAAGCCTACAACATATTTCAAATGACCAACCAAGTACAAACCAAGTCATGACCCAAGCTAATTTGGCCAATTAGGTCTTAGTCAACTAAAAACATTTGACCCAAAGGAACTCAAATGAGCCAAAATCAAATCTAAGCCAAACAACCAAACCAATGACACCAATACACTCCAATTGATCATATGGACTTAGCCCAACCCTTTATTTGACCCAATTTGACCTGAATGGGTCAAATTAAGCCAAATTGAACCAAATGACTTGAAATTTGGGCTAACCCACTTTTGACTCATTTCAAATCTGCTCAAATCAAATCCAATGCCAAATGACCATTCTACCTTTGGGTTAAGAGTATCATATGAGACTAATCACCCATGTAAGTGGTCATTTCCCTCCCTTGGCCTCTTAGCATCCTCCTATTAGTCCACATAGGCACCTAGGACATTGCCCAACTTGACCCAAGGGTGGTTGGATCTGACATGACCCAAGGGGAGGTGAAACTACCACACCTCCCCCATTGGTGCACTTGAAACACCGAGGACACCCACTAATCCCCCTTGGCAACCACCTCCTAAGCCTTAGCCAATCAAACCGAGCCACCTAGGATGATTCTCTACCATCCATCACCGGGCCGACGATCACAAAGAGCTAAACTCAGCTGAGCCATCTGATCTTTGTAATGAGGGAGTATACCCCCCTCATTTCGATCCAAATCAGGGAGAGAACCAAAGTGTGAGCGAGAGAACCCTAAGGAGAGTCCCCTAAAACTTCTTAGAGCATTTCTAGAGCTCCCATAATCCCCATTGCCAATTTCCATCATGCCAAAATAGGGCAATCTTCCTCTCACTCTCATTTTCTCAAGGCTCAACCAAAGTGCAATTAACTTTGCACACACCATCCTTGGAGGTAGTCGAGAAAGAATGAAACATCCCCCAAGCTTCTCGATGATCGAAGGACTAATTTTAATCAACACCAACCTCCCACAGTTTGGGTATTGACCTTCCAAATCATCCACCACAAATTGGAGCTTGTTGTGATCAGTAGGGCTTCGCCTCCACTAGAAGAAGCTTCCTCAATTGGATTTGCCACCAATCTTGAGCTCCGGTAACGTATGCCAGTGAAACTGAGCTTTGGGTGAAAATGAGTTGGGTCTTTTTGAAGAAACCTTGCACGCCACATGATCTTAGCCATTGGATCCCCTTGGATCTTTCACGCAAAGGTGTGGGATCCATTCGGAGTTGATCTAAGCTCGAGTGAGCCCGGGTCACACGAGCATTGGCGGACGGAGTCCATTCTCCCTCGCTCGCATGATGATAAATCACGCACCATCTATTCCGCATGATCACAATGGATGGTCGTGACTAGATCTGATAGATAGATATGATTTAATTTTATTTAAACAATAAGATTAATTGTGGTCATCTGATCTTAGATCAAATGATGCAAGAGAAAATGCGTTTCACCGCCGCCACACAAGCGTTGACTAGGATCATTTTCAGATAACTAATCCAGTGGTGGCACATGAAAAGTGCAATGCATCAGTGCACCATGTGGCGCCAACGGGATTAAGGGTTAATTAGGCTTAATTAATGTATTTTAATGGCTAAAATTTGTAAAAATCATAACAAATAATAGAAAAATCATAAAAATACAAATAAAAACTCATTTTAAAGGTATTTTTGAGGAGAATTATTTTAAAATGTTCTTAATTAATTTTGAATAGTAATTAAGGCTTAATTAGAGTTTAATTAAAATATTAATTAGCTTAATTACCTCTTAATTACTTAAGCAATTAAACTCAAATTTTGTCGATTAATTTAACGGGATGACCTCTGTCTCCCATGATTTTCTTGAAATTTTGCTCACTTAATTAGGAAAATTGACTAATTTAATTACTCTCTTAATCTAATTAATGATTAATTAATCCCATGAATAGTAAAAATTGATTGATTAAGTTCAATGATCACTATCCAACAGTGAATGAACCTATGGGATAAGGTTAAAGCCTCCTTCCTAATCTATTTTCCTATGCTCATTTCATTAATTAAATCAATCAAAGCTTAATTAATCAATTAAATTGCTTGATTAATTAAATTAAAATTATAATTACATCAGAACTTAATTAATCAAATCTTGGGTAGATCTTTAGGTGTTTGATAACCTAAAGGAGTTTAATGAAGTTATGGTTAGTCCACATGTGTGGGAAAATTAAAAGAATAATTAATTAAGTTCCTTAACTTAATTAACCATTAATTATGAGCCAATTGCATTAAGTCCCTTTTATTTTTTAGGATCATTGCTAATTTAATTTTCAATTCACATGCATATCATGTTGGCTCATAATTATTTTGGATGATTATATTAAGGTAACATAGGAAAGGGTTAATTAATGTATTTAATGCATGTTATAACCTAATTAACTCATAAAATCAACTTAATTATATTTTCTTAAACTAGAATTAATTACCAAACATGGGAATGGGTTTGGATCAGCAAACATTTTCTCACATCCATAAATCAAATCAAAACATGAAATTAAAAATGATACTAAGGAAGCTTTGGTTTGCCTTAAATAATCTTATTTGATTTGATTATCCTTAAGAATCAATTTGGTTGAATAAGTCACATGCTTATATTTAATTATTCTCTTCCCAATCATGTTAAATTTGATATGTCATTTGAATTCATGCATCCATCTTTTCAAAATCAAGTAAAGTAAAATGATTTTCCTTTATGTTAGCTTGCATGTGTTGATTTAATTTAATATATGTGTGGCTATTATCACTATCAAATCCAAACGTATTTTTCAAAATTTTATAAATGAATAATAATATGTGTTATGATGCTAGTTATAAATACATAAGAAATGCATGTGCTTATAGCTTAAGTATGTAAATGTTGAGTTCTCTTTCCTTTATTCATATGTTGATTTACATAAGTTTGAATGGAAATGGGTATATAGTCTGGACATCCTAGGAATATGAGGCTTTAAGTAGCCCCAAGGAGGTCATTTGATTACCTCACTTCCCTTGTTTAACAACAGTACGTACCCATTTGATTTCACCCTTATGTGTTTTAACATTATAATTTAAACAGAGCTTTAATTCATATGCATAAATAGTTCAATTAAACAAAATACAAGTTTTGCATGATTTTCATTTTCTTAGTTATTTATACATTCACATGTATTTAAATAAACAAGTATATAGTCTGAACATCTAGGGAATATGAGGCTTTAAATAACCCTAAAGAGGTCATTTGATTATCTCACTTCCCTAACTTAACAATGGCATGTACTTGTTTATGTTTTCATACATATGTGTGTACATCTGATTAAAGAATGAGAATCCCTCTTTTATATTAAAAATGCAAGCATCCATAATTGTTCAAGTGATTGAATTGTTTAATCCTATGATTTGGAGTTTTCTTTCCTATGTTCATGTATTCAAAGCTACATATATTCGAATACAAATTGGTATATAGTCTGGACATCCTTGAAATACAAAGCTTTAAGTAGACCCAAGGAGGTCATTTGATATCTTACTTCCCTGGTTTAAAAATGGCACGTACCTGTTTAATTTCATTCTTATGTACTTTTGTATAAGAATTTTGATAGAGCTTTAAATTTACACATATTAAATAATTTAATCAATAAAAATATAAATTTCAAATGCACACACATTCATCATTTAAGTAAAATAAAATATGCATGTATAGATACACTTAGAATTAAAATCAAATGCATGTTATATGTGATGGAAAGAAAGAATTGAATACAAGTCATGTGGTTTTAATTCAATTAAATTATTCTTAAGAACCCTTTCATATTGAATAGGATTATTTAAAGTGAACCTAAACTTAGGATTAATTAAATCATTTAATAAGTCATTCATTAAAGAGAACTAAATTAAATTAATATACTTTAGAAAGCAGTCCAACATTGGGATGAAAGAGGGCAATCCTTTTTCTTCTCTTAATAACACTTAGATGCTAAGTGTAAATCATATCAAACAAAATAAAATATAAATTAAAATTCTCAAATCAACTAAACAACTTGAAGTGAAACCAACCTTTTATGCTAAATTAAATCCTTCCAAACTTAGAAAATCATAACTCTAATCCCTAGTACATATCACACAAAGCCTTAACATGCACCTTAAAATAATTCACCACTTCTAGTCCTGAGTTAGGATGGCGTATTTATGGTGTATGTTTTATTTTGTAATGTAATATTTTAAATAAGGTATTAGGTGTATGCAGACGGATGTTAGTCGATGCTAACCTAATCATATTTTTGTAGGGGATTGTTCTTAAGGGGTGCTTAGAAATAAATATCAATGCTCTCTTTGTAGGTTGCTTAAGCCCCTAAGCATAATCCAAGTTAGCACAGGTGGGCTTGGTTACCTATGTATAGGGTGCTAAGTCCAAATAATAAATATAGCTGCTTGGTAATGTATGCATGCTTACCTAACCTCTATTTTGTAGGTATAGTTAGATTTACTTTTTCTATTTTTAATGTAATTTTGCATTAGAAATTATGATTAGTTCTATGGGGGTTTAGGATTGGCTAGAAGGCCTTGTCCTAGGGTGCCATGTGATGCCTTGAAATCTACCAAATCAAAGAAGCAAGGAGGAAAGAAACATGAAGAGACATGAAGAATGAAGAATGAAGACCCCCATAGCATTCATTCATTATAAATAATTATTATTATTTTGTAATTTGGGTTGTATAAGGGTAGAGCTTCTACCCATCTTTTCTTTCTGATTGTACATCACCGATCGGCCTTTTATTCTTTTATGATAGTTTATAAAAATTAATTGATGTTATGTTTAAATTGTGCATTAGAATGGCATGCTTTTCATAGTTTCTTAAATGTTTGATGCTTTAATGCATGGCCTGCATACAATTAGGATCTTAGGGTAACATTGATTTTTCTACCCTAACTAATCACTCATAACTAAATTCTAAATAACTCATAACCTCACCATAAAATCTAAGCATTAAATAAGATAATTAAAAGATTTAGCAGCCCTTTAGTTGAATGATTGAATGTTTCACAACATGCATATCATATTATTTTGCTCTTGAAAATAGGGGATTTCCATCCTTGCATGATAGGGGAATGCTTGACTTATAAGGGCATCCCTTGTGTTGGAAAACACCCACTTCCCGCTGATTAAGCCAACAACTTTATTTCATCATGTATGTAGGCATCAAAATCCTAAAGCCTTTGTCCAAATGAAGGGTCAAAAATTAAATAAAATTTGAAAAGAATTTTCATTAGTCTAAGTTATTGCTCATACCGCTCATGCTCTAGCCTCTTAAGGAGTGGGTTTAGGATTTTAGTCTCTTTCTAAATAAATAACAGTCCAACTGTCTTACAATTCATAATACTAGACTATATGGTTCTAAAATTATAGGAGGAGTTAGCTAGCGGCCACTCTAAGTGGTTGAAAGCCCAACAGTCAGGTGGTTTATCCTCTCTAATGGAGGTATACCTTATGCCTATCTTCGCTTAGATTTAGGTTGTGCTTTAGCTTATGCTAAAGCTCTCTAAATTTAGGATCTGATGTTGCTATTTTTTTTGGGCTACAAGCATAAATCCTCACCTCTTAGGCATTTCTACAATCTTATGTTTTTGGATCATAAGCCCTAGTAATCTAATGAAATTTCAACTCTAACAAATAAATCTCCTCATTTCCAAATATATAAATCCCAATCATAGAATAGATTAGAATGCTCACTGGGCTTCCTAGTATCATGAGCATTTTCTACTTCTCCCCTAAGTCTTCTCTTTAAACTTTCACACTTGACTTTCCAAACATAACCAATCCTTTGATAGTCTTAACTTTAAAATCTTTGAAGATGATAATTGTCTACTTTAATCGAGAGTATTCTTAGGGGATTTCATTCCCTAAGATGTAATTAACTATGGAGGCTTACCTACATAAGGAACTTTAGAACCTAGTTTAATATAAACCCTGCTTTATTCATCTATGTAAAGCAGAAAAAAAATCTCTGGTACATTCAAAAACCCAGCATACCTTAGGAGTTCTTATTAGGTGATTAGGTCCATTGAAGGGTGATGCCTCTATCTTTTGAGATAATACATCATACCACAATGTCATACTCGATCACTTTAATAAGTACCCCTTACGATCTGTGTGGAGTCCCCCCTACACATCCAAAAATAAACACTATAGACATACCTTATTTAGATCCCTAAAATCAATGTATATATGAATTTGGCCATTATTCTTCTTAACTAGGACAACACTGGCCAACCAGGTGGGGTATTTTTCCTCCCGAATGAAACCAACATCGATCAATTTTGTGACTTCAGAAATGAACTGATGTTCAATGTCTAATTGCATGAATCTAAGAGCTTGCTTGATAGGGTTAGCACTAGGCTCTATTGCTACTTTATTGACTGCAATGTTAGGAGACAAACCAAACATCTCTTTATAACTCCATGCAAAGTAGTCCTTAAACTCAATCAATAGCCTAATCTAGTCATTGGTTTCATTTCAACAAGGAATTGATGTATATCGGGTGTGGATCTTCTTTAGTTCCTAAGTTGATTTCTTTGAGCTCATCGATGGATGACTTGATCTCTTCTTCAAACTTTGGTGGTGCATCTTTCACTTCAAAATCATCTGGATCATCTGAAGCTTCTGAGCACACCTCTTCATATGAGTTAATGTGATTTGAAAAGAACCTATCAGATTCTAAATGATTGGTGATGATTAAGCAGTAATTATCATCACCAACTGGACCCACTATACTTAATCCTAGTCCTAATCATGATAGAGAGCTTTTGTATTTGTTCTTCCATATTCTTTCGAAGTAGCCTAACTTGTGCTTAGACCAAGTGTGTGGGATTAACTCTTTCTTTGCTAAATTATAAACACAAGATGAGTACCAATCAAAAGTTAATTCTTTTAAATCTTTATATGAATCATCCCCAAGTTTTACATCAACTTCTTAGCATAAGGATGATGCTCCTAGAAAGAACCCCTAAGTCTTCACATTTATGGATGGCTTGGGAGCTCCATTAACTACCAAACCCTTAACTTTTTGTGAAGAAAGTGGGGTTAGAGCTAAAGTTCCCAACTGATTCCTAACTATTTCACCTATAAACTTGGATACACTTATGCTTCACTTTGGAGCCCGACCTTTATCATTGTCTAGCTCAAGTGTCACCTCCAAGAGAATTTGTAGCTAAGAAGAGCTGGCTGGTGTGCTAACCATATAAGACTCACCCTCTGAACTAGTTTTAAGTCTATATGGACAATAGGTGTACTCCTGGTAGCTAGGACATATCTTCTATTGGGTGGTCAATAAGAAGGTTGTTCACCCTTGGGACTGCCTCTGACTGGCCGCTTCCTTTGCTTAGTGGAAGTTGGGTCATCCTACCCATATGTTCAAATGGAAATGAACTATGGGTGGAATCTAATGTCAGACTCTATAGTGTTTTGAGGGAGGTAGTAAGCCTCATCCTCATATATCCTGGCCCCGTGAACTATAAACAGTTTGAGATCTCCTCTAACATAGTAAGCGATCCCACCTCTCATGAACTTCATGCACTGATGTTGAGAGGATGGAACCGTGTTGTTCTCGTGTGTTCATGATCTCCCAAGCAAATCATTGAAAGGTATATCTGAGCTTATAATGTGAAACTTGTCTTTAATTTTATAATTATCTATCTCTAATGGCAATACTATGGAGCCTAAGGCCCTCTCACCTTGTTCATTGAATTCTCTCAACATCATTCTCTCCTTTTGGAGTTTGGAAATGTCGATCCTCAAATAGGCAAGGGTTCTTAGACTCATAATATTAAATGATGCACGGGTCAACTAACTCTTGATAACTATCTATCAACATCCACTGTAATGTAAAGAGAGCAGTTGTGCTCAATCATTCATAGAAGTAAGTCATCATCACTAAATGTAACTCCTAAGATGTCCTTCGAGTGGCATGCCTCCTCTGATAAGCATCTCTAGATCAAGTAAGGCCTTGATTAGAGATTCCATTATCTCTTTGGATAAGACAAAGCTCTCATATATGCTTAACTTAGCTGATAACTTTCTAAGATGAGCTAAGATGTTGTAATTAACTCTGGCTTGGTCCTCCATAAGCATATCCATTAATGGAGCATCCTATAGAGGGGCTATCAGCTCACTGGAACCAATGACCTGCTTACCCTTATCTTGAGGTACGACCCTAGGAGGTAGAACTTTGCCAGTACGTAGGTTGACTTCAATGACTTCAAGGAATGATGACTTTGTGAGAATTTCTACCTTCTCATTGGGCATACCTACAGCTTCTCCTATGGGATCCTCAGAGTTAGATGACTCCAAGTTAATCTCAAAAGCTTCCAATAGAAAAGTCTAACTCTTAATCATAAAAGAAAGGATCATAATTATAATTACAATTACTATTACTTAGACTCGAAGAGCATTCAATAAGAATAAAATTAAGAGTATCAGAAGTAGACAAGATATAAGTAGAATAAGCTTTTTCACTGATTTCTTTTAAGGTAGAGGTACGTGATAGAAATTAAGTAAAGTAAGTAGAGTAAGGGATTTAGTGCCCTTATCTCCAGATACAACACTCCTGCTGGTAGAAGAGGAGCTAGCAGAAGAAGTGGTAGCTACAATGATGAGGGAGTATTGGACTCCGATGGTGGTTGCTACTAGAATATCCCGGATGTGCTGGTTTGCTACTTGTTGGTTATCACTCTCCCCAAGTTGTCCTTTGCAACTAACAAATCATCCTTAATATTGGAGGTTTGAGCTACTTCAGGCACCTACAAGGAAAGTTTCTTTATCTTAGTAATGATATTTTTAGAGGTATAGGATAAGAAGATATCCCAACCTTCTTTGGTCTTAAGAGGATCTCAAGTATCCCCAAGGATTACTCTAACAGAATTGGATGGTTGTTCTAATAAGTATTCCTTAGGGATGACTATGGCTCTTGACTTGTAGCTGTGCTTATGCCAGTCCTTAAAAGTGATGCAATCCTCTAAGATATGGCCTAACATGCGGTGTTAGGGGAAATAGCTAGGATCATCGATCTTGCCCACTTCGTCGGGCCTCTTAGGCTCTGGTAACTAAAAGTTAGGTTTCCTTAAGAGATTCTTAAATATTTGTCTAACTACCTCCCTCTAGGATAAATATGGCTTATTCAATCTATCGGCAGGAGTAGGTGAAAAGTAGCTACTTGGTGGTGGATATGAATACCGCTGGCAGGTAGACTGCTGAGGTGGAGGAAATGGCCATTGTGACAAATGTGGTGGCCAGTATGATGACCGAGGTGGTGGAAGAGGAGGTGAAAAAGGAGACTGCTAAGCTCATGGTCTCTCTTACTAAAATCTGGCTGGCTGCTTCCCTATGTCCACTAACACAACAATCTCTAGCTTCTTCTCAAGCACCTTCTACGGCTTGGGCCTCGATGATTGGTCTGGAAAGGGAAACTATTTGGCTTCCTCTTGTAGGCTAGCCGCCATGTTTATTAGCTTCTTGAATGTTTTGATGGTAAAGCCCTTAAGCATGAAGACAACCAGGCCATGGATTCTCTTAAGAAGAATCATAATGGCATGTTATTCAGATAGTTATGATTCATATTTTATGCTCAGGTTGCACCACCTAAGAATGTAATCAATAAAGGACTAATTGAGTTTATGTTTCTACAAGGGTCACCACTCACCCTCTCACTGAGCTCCAAAGAAACTTCTTGATGAAGAGGTGCTCCAACTCAACAAAAATCTTCACTAAATCATTGTCCAGTTTGGCATACCAATCAAATGCAACCCCTACTAAGCTGCTGATGAAAAGTTTAAACAGGAGTGCATCGCTGCCACTAGCATTGCAATAACCAACTCTAAAATGTGCAATTTATAGTCGTGGATTCTCACTGCCATCAAAGATCCTGAAAGATGGTGGTACAAAAAATCGCTTGGTCTTTTGTGAAGTGAATTCAAACGTCATGTGTTTTTAGCCATTGGATGTGTGCATGTCCCCTCCTTGAAGGTGTGGGATGAATTTGAGGCAATCCAAGCTGAATGAGGAAAGATGGATGGCATCCATCTTTTATCGCTCATGAATGAGATAGATCATGAGCCATCTATTCCATGTGATTAAAATAAACAGCTCTGATTAGATCCTGTGTTATATCCCTTGATTCTCTTCCAAAATCACGAATCTGATCGTGGCCATCCGATCTTAGATCAGACAATCCATGGAAAAGCGCGTCTACCACCATCGAAGTTAGCCTTCAGATGTGACAACTTAAATAGCCAATCCTGTCATGCCACATTGAAAGCATGTCGTATCAGCCGCCACGTGGCTTGATGAAATTAAGGCTTTAATTAGGCCTAATTAATCTCAAATTTTTTGTGGATGTTTAGGGGGATAACCTCTGCCTCTTCTATTTTTCTAGGATTTTATTGGTTGCTTAATTAGAAAAATCAATTGATTAAGTCTTAATCACTCTCTTAATTTAATTAGTGATAATTAGTGAATAAAAAGTGGCATAATTAATTATTTAAGCTTGATTACCTCTATTGAACAGTAAGGGAGCTTAGGGAATATGATTGAGATATTTTTCCTAAGTTTTTTTACTTTTGAATCAAATTATTTGATGATTAAAGAGGCAATTAATTTCTTAATTAATTAATTAATCCTTAAGATAAAATCAGAGCCAAAGTAATCAAATATGGGACTTAGGGATTGAGATTAAGGCCTCTTTCTTGATCTCTTTCCTTAGTTAATTCCATTTCATTAATTAAAAATGCTTAATGCTTAACCAAATGGATTAATAAGCTTAATTAACTCAATCTAAAATCTACTTCACATCTAATCACCTTTAATCAATCTTGGGTAGCTCTTTGGGTGTTCAATAACCTAAAGAGAGAGTTAATGAAATTATGGTTAACTCACATGTGTGAGAAAATCATAAAAGTAATTAAGTGAGATCCCTTAAGCCTAACTAACTCATCAATTGTATTGGACCCCTTCATTTTTTTAGGAGCATTGCAAATTTACTTTTCATGTGATTGCATATCATAGTGGCTCATTATTAATTAGTTAATTAACTTAAGGTGATGTAAGGGTTAATTGATTAACTTAATTCATATCCCAACCTAATTAAGATATAAAATCAACTTTATTTTTCATTAAATCTAATTAACTCACACATGGGAATGGGATTAGGATTAGCAAACCTCCATCACTTTTCTTAAATCAAATCAACATGAAAATGAAATGGCATTAAAAACTTTAGTTTGTTTTAAATAGTCTTCTTTAGTTTGATTGTCCTTAGGACTTAGTTGATTGAATGAAATCACATGCTTCTATTGTTTTATTTCCTTCCATTCATGTTAAATGTTGTATGTCATATGTACTCATACATTCATATCTTTCAAATTAATAAAATGAAAATGATCTTCTTTATGACAATTTGCATGTATTTTTAAATTAAAAATATGTGTAGATATCACTATTGAATCCCAAATATATTTTCAAAAGTTTATAAATGAATGAATATACATATATGTTATAAATTTAGTTATATATACATAGAAAATGCAAGTGAATATAAATCTAGTGTATGAAATCAAGTCTCTTCCTTACATTCATTTATTGATTTGCATAAGTAAGAATGTTAGAAGTATATTAGTATGGACATTCCAGGGATGCACGGCTTTAAGTAACCTTAAGGAGGTTCCTACCTCATTCCCTTGGTGTAGAACAATGGTGACGTGCCTGCTTGATTTCATTCTTATGCATTTAGACATTAGAATTTAGATAGAGCTTTAATTCATTTACATAAAATAGATCAATCAAATCAAAATATATTTTGCATGGTTTTATTCTTGTAGTTATTTATACATCCATATGTATCAAAAGTAGTGGTATATTAGTGACATTCTAGGAATGCTTTAAGTAGCCCCAAGGAGGTTCCTACCGTTCCTCTGAGAAGAATGGCTATTTAAAAAAAAATTTTTTTACATGTGAATGTGTACTTAGCTAACGGATGAAAACCCTCTTTTTTTATTAAAAAGGCATGCACTCACACTTTGTTTATTTGGTTGAGTTGAGTAGTCATGTGATTTGAGGTTCTTTCCTTATGCTTTTGCATAAGAATTTAGATAAATCTTTAAATTAATATGAAAAAACCATTCAACCAAATGAAATATTAATTCCAAATACATTTACTCACATTCATCATTTAAGTGTGTTAAGATACAAATTGCATGTATAGCTATACTTAGGATTTAATCATATGCATGATATACATAATGCAAACAAATAAATAAACATGTGTTATTAGATAGTAATTCATTCCAACTAACCTTAAGATGCTTTTCTTATTGAATGAGTTTATTTAAAGTGAACCTGAATGTAGGACTAATTAAAATATGTAATAAGCCATTCACTAAAGGGAATTGATTAATTAATTTGCTTTACATGTGACTTAAGATATGGATAAAATAGAGTGATCCTCTCTTTCCTTCTCTTCATAACATTTAGTTGTTATGTAGTTCAAATGAAACAAAAGAAAATATTAAGCAAAATTTGTAAATCAATTAAACTATTCAAAGTGAAACCACCCTTTATGATTAAATGTCATTCATACTTAGGAAATCTTAACACTAAAGCCTAGCAAGGACATATCACACAAGCCTTAAAACATACACATTAGATTAAGTCACCACTTCTAGCTTTATGTTATGACAGTGTATGGTTTGATGTATGCGTATTTTGTAATGTAATGTTTTAGACTGGATGTTAGGGTGTCTGCCTCGTAGACTGGATGTTAGGCTGTGATTAGCCTAATCATATTTTATGTAGGAGATTATGCTTAAGAGATGCTTAAAATAAATATAAATGATTTTTTGTGCAGGTTGCTTTACCCCTAAGCATAATCTACATTAGGACAGGTCGACTTGGTTACCCAAGTGCAGGGTGCTAAGTCCAAATTATTCATATAACTGCTTGGGTTGTAGGTGTGTTTAGCTAACACTTATTTTACAGGTATAGTTAGATTTACTTTTCC
This sequence comes from Cymbidium sinense, assembly GCA_021442155.1. NCBI lineage: Eukaryota > Viridiplantae > Streptophyta > Magnoliopsida > Asparagales > Orchidaceae > Cymbidium > Cymbidium sinense. The sequence goes on from CM038222.1 coordinate 139,763,620, forward strand.
TATTTTTAATGTAATTTTGCATTAGGAATTAACATTAGTGCTATGGGGGCTTAGGAAAATATAAGACCAAGTCTATGTACCATGTGATCCTATGGAGCTTGCCCAACTAAATGAAAGAAGGAAATGAAGGAAAGAAAGAGCTTTGAAGATTTGAAACCATAGCTCCCATTCATTTATTGTAATTAAATTGCATTTATTCTTTCATTATACCGGGTTATATAAGGGTAGAGCTCGGCTAACCTTTTTTTTTTCAAGTTGTACGGCGATACCCGACCGCACCGGTCTCTTATTTTATTTGCGTTAGCTAAAATTGTTTGATATTTTGTTTAGCTTGTGCAATAGAAAAAGTATGTCTCTTCATAGTTTATTTATGATTGGTGATTGTTGTATGGACTGGAAGCGATTAGGCTCTTAGGAAAAATTAACTCTTCTACCCAAATTAACAACTTATAACTAAATTTTCTATAATAAACTCATAATCTTGTATAAAACTAGTCATTAAATCAAGATAATAAAATATTTAGCAACCCCTTAGCTGGATGTTATATGCTTAACATCACGCATATCATTTTATTTCACTCTTGCTAAGAGAGGGCTTCTATCTTTGCTAGATAGAAATGAGCTTTTCATTTAAGAGCCTATGAGGAAAAACACCTCTTTCTCTTTTGATTTAGCCCATAATCAAATTCATCATACATTTAGGCATATAAAAATCATATAGCTTGTGTCAAAATAAAGAGTAAAAAACTAAATAAAACTTAATAATATTTGCATTAGATTAAGTTATTATTCATACCACTCATGTTCTAGTCTCTTAAGGGTTTAGCTTCTTTTCAAAATAATAACAATCTAGTCATCTTGCAAAATCATAAGACTTGCTTATATGGTTTTAAAATGTTGGATGAGTTACCGGGCCACCTTTATAAGTCCAAGAATGGTTTACTCTCTTGTAGAGGTAAACAATAAACTATTTTTGCCTTAGATTTAGGTCATGCTCCCGTTGGGGGTACAAGCATAAATCCTCACCTTTTAGGAACTTCCATAATCTTGTATTGTGGAATTATAAGTCATAAATTTCTAATAAAATTTTAACTCATACATATAATTCTCCTCAATTTTAAATATATAAAGCCCAACTATATGATAGTCTTGGATGCTCACTAGGCTTCCTAATATCATGAGCATTCCCTACCCATCTCCATTTAGTTTTGATAATAAGTCTTTCCTTTTGATCTATCCCATTTGATCTTCTAAATATAGCCAATTTATTGATAGTTCTATCTTTGAATTCTTTGGAGACAACAATTACTTTAATCGAGAGAGTATTCATAAGAATTCACCTTCTTAGGATGCATTAATTATGGGGCTTGCCCCATAGAAACTTTAGAACCTAGTTTATATAAATCCTACTTTATTCATCCATCTTTAGTAGAGGAAAAATCTCAGGTACATTCGAAGACCCATAATGCCTTATGAGTCCTTATTAAATGATTAGGTTCATCGTAGGGTAGTGATTTCTATCTTTCAAGAGTGCACTATTCCTTGATGTCATCATCACATCAAGTACATCCTCATATCTCGATGGTGCCCCTTCCCCAATATACACACACATGAACCGAAAATAAACACCATAGATCACTGCCAATAATCTGGTTGACTATAGCGTGATAGTCCTCTATGATGTTATATAAAGATCGATCATCTATTTTGCATGGCTCTACTGGAGCATAGATTGGCTCTCGACTGACCAACTGACCATAGGATTATTTTTTATGGAATGTATGCAGTGAACTGGTTATGTTGGTGGGGTGCACTCCGGCTACCATGGGGACAATGTCTGTCCCTCCCCTCTCTTCCTTTAACCGTAGAAGTGGTATGACCATGACACTTTTGGGTCACCACTTTGTTACCACAATTGAAGTGGAAGGTTGAATGGGAGAGCTCGACCTCACCAATGGGTGGAATAGATGGCGAGATCCAAGCGTAAATCACCAATGGAGATGGTCTTTCCTAGATGGGGGCTTCTAAAGCGAATGATAGATGATGGAAGTGACAGTGATGGCGTGGGTGGAGCGGTGTGATGGTACACCGACTATCTTTGCCCAAGATCTCCATGTAATTCCAATGAGAATGATGTTGTCAAATGATGCCTCACAGGGCATCGATCAAAAGTGAGTGAGCCAATGTCCTCTTCTTCTTTTGTTTGCCCACTTGGGCAATGACTCTAGCCTCCACGGCTCTCTCTTTATGAATTTGACCCATAATGCTCCTAGGGATCAAACTCCTCAAGTTATGTAACAAGATAGACTCCAAGTGTCTGGGATCACCACAAGAACTTATGAGGGTAGGGCTTCCTACTCTCCTCGTGTCTCAAATCGGTGGTGGAGATGATGCAACAATCTTTCTATAATCCTCCTCTCCATCTGCGAGAGGGATGAAACCTATTGCCACTCAAGAGTGGAGAGGTCTCATGAGGGGAACCCTCCTCAATTACATGAGAGGTGTTGTCAACTTGCATCACCTCACGCACATAGTGTTGCTTAACCTTTCAATTCTTATTGCGGCGTTGCATCCTGGTGAGTGGAGAGGAGCGAGATCTAGAACCTACCTCAAATGTATGGGAGACTATCTCAAAAGCCAAGATAGCCTTCCCTAATGAAGGAAACCAATGAGGAGAGCCCCTAGAATTGCAAGAAATGCATCGATGTTTAAACTAAAGCTGACATTGACTGGGGTATGGAAACCACAACAGTTTTCCTATTTAGTGGAGGAAACTCGGGATCTGATGGGAGATCAAACCAAAGAAGTGCCTTCTGCCCTGCCACCTCTTCCCTACTAATGGTCGTGAGGGCTGGCCCCAGACAAGTGACTCTGATAGCCTCAAAGCCACATCCAAACTGAATCACATGGGTATGGTGGTGGTTAATCCAGATCTAAACCAGATGGGAAAGAGAAGATCATCTTGCTAGCCGACATGATGGAAGACTGATCACATAAGGGATGAAGGAACTGACTGATTTCTCTACATTTGAAATAGAACTAAATCAGACCCTTGCTTTAACAACTGCCTATAATTATTGACTTCTTGATTTGACTTAGAATTTTAACCTACACTTAACAAAGTATGTTAAGTGGTTGAATCGGAGAGATTTTGAGATTTGGGGAGAGACTTTATCATAAGATTAATTTTTATTTAGAACCCACATTCAACAAATTTAGGTATGTTGAGTGGGGTTCATTTGCTTGGAGAGACTTTGGAGATATATGTGGTGTATATCTTATTTGAAATTTAATTTTAAAAAAACTTTTATTTAGAAAATTTAGGTATACTAAAAGGTTTCAATTGTATGTTTGAAAATATTGAAAGCATCTTATTTGGGATGATTGTTTGTCATGTGTGTGATATGTGTTGATTTGATTCTTGATTTGAAAATGGGACCCTTACTTAACAAATTAATATGTATCAAAGGGCCAAATGTTTTGATATGTTTTTGTTTGTTGATATATGTTGATTTTATATTATTTGGAGAACTCTCATTTAATAAATTTAAGTATATTAAATGGAGTTCTATATGTTTTGATATTTGTTGATTTGATTCCTCTTTTGAAGAAGAGGAGAACTCTTATTTGACAAATTTAGATATGTCAAACAGAGTTCAAATATATGTGTTTAAGTTTTGATGTTTGGAAATGAGTCCTATGATTAACAAATTTAAGTATGTTAAAAGGGGCTCACTTATATGTTTGTTTGTTTGTTGATAAATGGGTTTGTTTTTGTTTTGAAGATTGAATTCTCATTTAACAAATATGGGTATATTAAACGGAATTCAAAAATGTGTGTTGGATATTTTGGTTTCAATTTGATTTTTTTAAAAGTGGAATTCCCATTTAAAAAATATGGGTATGTTAAATGGAATCTAATTACATTTTGTTTATCTTGATTTTGGTTTAGTTTTGGAAAAGGGAACCTTCACTTAATAAATTTGGGTATGTTAAGTAAAGTTTATATGTTGATTATTTTGATTTTAGCCTGAAAAGGGGAACTCCTATTTAACAAAATATGGATATGTTAAATGGAGTTCAATTATATTTTTCTTTTAGTTTTAAAATGAAGCTCTCATTTAACAAATATGGGTATTTTAAATGGAGTTGATTGTTTGATTTTATTTAAAATGTGCTTTTAAAAGCATTTTGATGATGCATATTTAATTTTGATTTTAGAGAAGTCTTGTTTAACAAATTTAAGTATGTCAAATGAGGGTTAATTATTATTTTTGGAAAGAGGTTTGAAGATTTTCTTTTTATATTTTGCAAAATTTTTTCATGTGAAATTTAATTTCAAAAGATTTTATTTTGAAAAAGTGCTTTTGAAAAGTTTTGCAAGTGACTTGTTTTACTTTGTACTTTATTTAAATTTTCTTAAAGATGGGATGAACCTTGCCTCACCAAGCTAGTGGTAAAGATGTTCTAAATTTAGTTTTCTCCTTCCTTGAATTAATTTATTCTTACCTATTGGGGGACCCAATAGGGGTTTCAAGACCTACATGAAGTGAGGTCTTAAAACCTAAAGGGTGTTGGCTAGCTTTGCTTAAGAATGAAATAAGCTAAGTGACAACATCAAAAAAGATATTCTAGGGTCTATATAAAATATAAGTCCATTTTTGATGCTTGGAGACAATAATTTTCTACTAAAGATGGAGAGAGGAACACATCCCCAATGGAGTCACCAAAAAAATCTATAGTATTTATTTTTGGATGTATGGGGGACACCACGTAGATCATAAGGGGTACTTATTGAAGTGATCGAGTATGACATTAAGATATGATGTAATGTCTCGAAAGATAGAGGCACCACCCTTCAATGGACCTAATCACCTAATAAGGACTCCTAAAGCATGATGGGTCTTCGAATGTACTAGAGATTTTTCCATTATTTTACATGAATAAATAAAGCAGGGTTTATATTAAACTGGTTTCTAAAGTTCCCTATGGGGGCAAGCCTTCATAGTTAATTACATCCAAGGGAATGAAATACCCTAAGAATACTCTCGATTAAAGTAGACAATTATCATCTCCAAAGTTTTCAAGGTTAGACTATCAAAGGTTTGGTTATGTTTGGAAAATCAATTACGAAAGTTCAAGGAGAAGACTTATTTTTGAAATCCAAAGGGAGAAAGTAGGGAATGCTCATGATACTAGGAAGCCTAGTGAGCATTCCAACCTAACTTATAATTGGGCTTTATATATTTGAAAGTGAAGAGATTTATTCATTTGAGCTGAATTTTTATTAGATTATTAGGCTTATAATCCACAAGGTTATGAAAATACCTAAGAGGTGAGCATTTATGCTTGTAACCCAAAGGAAATAGATCCTTGACCTAAATCTAGAGAGCTCGAGCTAAAGCACTACCTAAATCTAAGTGATAGGTGGACATAATGGTTCATCTCCATAAGAGAGAATAAAACATTCGACTTCTGGACTTATAATCACCTAGAGTGACCACCAGCTAACTCCTCGTATGATTTAAATCCATGTGGTCTAGTCATATGAAATTGCAAGATAGTTGGGTTGTTATTTATTTAGAAAGAGACTAAAGCGCTTAAACCCACTCTCTATAAGATTAGAGCATGAGTAGTATGAATAATGGATTAATCTAATGCAAAATCTTTTCAAATTTTATTTAATTTTGACACATCATTTTGACAAAGGCTTGGGATTTTCATATGCCTAAATGCATGATGAAGTAGATTATTGGCCAAATCAAAAGAAAAGAGGGTGAAGCTCCATCAGTAGGGGTTTCTCTCATGGGTCAAGTGGTCCCTATGTGTGTAACGATGGAAGCCCTCATTTTGCAAGAGTGTTCAAGATGATATGCATGATGTGAGACATATAATCATGCAGCTAAGGGGTTGCTAAATCTTTTAATTATCTTGATTATAGCTTAGGCTTTATGGTGAGGTTATGAATTATTTAAAATTTAGTTCTGAGTGATTAATTGGGTAGAAAATTTATTTTTATCCTATGAGCCTACCATATCTAGGCCACACATTAAAGAATTAATCATAAGAAATTATGAAAAGTATGTCATCCTATTGCATAATTTAAATATAACATCAATCAATTTTATAAACTATCATAAAAGAATGAAAGACCAGAGCGATCGGGTACCACCGTACAACCCAAAAAGAAAATATAGGTAGCCAAGCTCTACCCTTATACAACCCAAAATATGAAAGAATAATTATAATTTTATTGAATGATATGGGGGTCTTCATTCTTCATTCTTCCCTTTTAATTTGATGGGCTTCAAGGCATCACATGGCACCCTAGGATAAAGCCTTCTAGCCAATGCTCATCCTAATCCCCCATAGCATTAATCCTAATTCCTAATGCAAAATTACATTGAAAATAGAAAAAGTAAATCTAACTCTGCCTGCAAAATAGAGGTTAGCTAAACACACATACAATCCCAAGCAGTTATATGTATGGTTTAAACTTAGCACCTTGCACATGGGTATCCAAGCCCACCTATCCAAACTTAGATTATGCTTAGGGGTTTAAGCAACCTGTAAAGAGAGCATTTATATTTATTTTAAGCATTCTCTTAAGCACAATTCATTGCAAAAATATGATTAAGCTAAGAATGACTTAACATCTAGTCTACAAAGAATACATCCTAACATCCAATCTAAAAAATAATACATCACAAAATAAAATATTCATCAAATCATACGTCGTCCTAACATAGAGCTAGAAGTGGTGACTCAGTTTTAATGTGTGTGTTGAGGCTTGGTGTGGTATGTCTTACTAGGCATTAGAGTTTTGAGTTCCTAAGTTTGAAAGGATTTAATTTAATATAAAAGGTTGGTTTCACTTCAAGTTGTTTAGTTGATTTGAGAATTTTAATTTATATTTTATTTTGTTTCATATGATTTACACTTAACATCTAAGTGTTATAAAGAGAAGAAAGAGGATTACCCTCTTTCGTCCTTACCTTAAGCCACTTTCTAAAGCATATTAATTTGATTTAGTTCTCTTTAATGAATTTCTTATTAAATGATTTTTAATTAATCGTAAGTTTAGGTTAACTTTAAATGACCTCAATCAATATGAAAGGCTTCTTTAGACTAATCTAATTGAAATACTACCACATGATACATATTTTATCATTCCTTTCCATCACATATAACATGCATATGATCTAATATTTGGCACACCTACACATACATTATGTTTTGGCACACTTAAATGATAATGAATGTGTATGTTTGGAATTTACTTTCATTGAATTATATGAACATATAAATTAAAGCTCTATCCAAATTCTAATATCAAAATACATAAGGATGGAATCACATAAGTATGTGTCATTGTTAACCAAGGAAGTGAGGTAATCAAATGACCTCCTTGTGGCTAGCTAAAATCTCATATTCTCGGTATGTCCGGTATATACTTATTAACATTTCAAACCTATGTAAATATATACATGAATAAGTAAAAGAGAGTACTAATTTATATATCACACATGCTAATGACTTAGGTGAATATAAATGCATCTATTTTTTGTAACAAAAGGATCTTCATCTTTTAATTAAACATACCTACACATGTATAAAAGATGTAAGCAAGTATGTGATGTGATTAAACTAGGGAAATGAGGTAATCAAATGACCTCCTTGGGGCTGCTTAAAGCCTTGTATTCCCGAGATGTCCAGACTAAACACTTGCTATCTTAAATAAATATGAATGTATACACAACCATAAAGATGAGAATCATGCAAAGATTGTATTTTCTTTAATTAAATCATTTAGGCATATGAATTAAAGCTCAATCTAAATTCTAATATCAAAATACATAAGAATGAAATCAAATGAGTACGTGTCATTGTTAAACCAGGGAAGTGAGATAATCAAATGACCTCCTTGGGGCTACTTAAGACCTCATATTCCCGGGATGTCCAGACTATATACCCATTGTTGTTCAAACTCATGTAAATCTATATATGAATTATAAGAAAGAGAGCCTTATTTAATATGCTTAAGCTATAAACACATGCAAATCCTATGTATATTCATACTTATCAACACTCTAAGTATTATAATTGATTCATAAGTTTTGGGAAATAGTTTCAAATTTATTAGTGATAATAGCCACACATATATTTAATTAAGCCAATACATGCAAGCTTGCATAAAGAAAATTCATTTGATTCATTTAAATTTGAAAGTATGAATGTATGAAGTCAAATGACATACAACATTTCATGTGCTTGGAAATAAATAATTGAATATAAACACATGATTTATCAAATTAAACTAATTCCTAAGGACAAGCACATCAAATAAACTCATTTAAAGAAAACCAAAGTTTCTTATTAATTTGATTTTGGATTTGAGTTGATTTAGAAAGAGGGGAATTATTTGTTATTTTAACCCCATTCTCATGTTGGTTAATTAATTTGGTTTAATTAAATGTAATTAAGTTGATTTTATGAGTTAATTAGGTTATAGTATGCATTAAATACATTAATTGATCCTTTTCTTTATTACCTTAATATAACTATCCAAGTAATTAAGAGCCAACATGATATGCACATGAGTTAACAACTAAATTAGCAGTGATCTAAAGAAGTAAAAGAGGCCTAATGCAATTGGCTCACAATTAATGGTTAATTATGTTAAGAAAATTAATTAATTAATCTTATGGTTTCCCCACACATGTGGGTAAACTATAATTTCATTAACTTCTTTTAGGTTATTAAACACCTAAAGATCTACTCATTAATTAACTAATTAAGGTTTAATATGATTATGATTTTAATTTAATTAATTAAATGATTTAATATATTAATTAAGCCTCAATTAATTTCCTTCTGAAAAAGTGAAATGAACTTAGGGAAAGAGGTTAGGAAAGAGGTCCCAACCCTATTCCTCAGCTCATTTACTATTGAACAATGATTAATAAACTATACTAACCAATTTGTTACTGTTCATGAGATTAATTAATCATTAATTAACTTAAAAGAGTAATTAATGTTTAATTAATCAATTTTCCTAATTAAGTGAGCAATAAATTTCAAAAAAATAATGGGAGGTAGAGGTCATCCCATTAAATTAACACACAAAATTTGGGATTAATTGCTCAAGTTATTAAGGAATAATTAAGCTAATAAATTTTGCATTTAAGCCCTAATTAAGTCTTAATTATTATTTAAAATTAGTTAATATTATATTTAGTTAATCCTCCTCTAAAATACCTTTAAAATGAGTATTTATTTATATTTTTCTAATTTTTTTATGATTTGTTATGATTTTTAAAAGTTTCAGTCATTAAAAATGATTAATTAAGCCTAATCGAAGCCTAATCCCATCAGCGCCACATGGCATGCTGATGCGATGCGCTTTTCACATGGTACAGTGGGATTAGCTATTTAAAACTTATCCAACTCAGCACTTACATGGCGGCGGCGGACACACTTTCTCGTTTGCCGTCCGATCTAAGATCGGACGACTACGTTTAAGCCAGTTGACCTCACTCCTATAGTGAGTTCTTAACTTCCTCCTCATAGATCTAGGACTCTTATAGACACTTAGGGCTCCTTAGTGTTAAGACACTTCTAGTGATTAGGTGAACACTTAACCTAAGCCTAGAGACTTAGAAGAGTTAGCCATAAGAATAGGTCCTGCTTTAGGGACTTAGGGAAACTTTCCTGCCCTATAGACTAAACACAATCCATGCTTTCCTTCTCAAACCAAACTTTGAATTCCAATTCATATTTGAAATCCAACCCAAATTTTCCAGACTCATAATCAATCCCATAATCAAATTCAAGCTCAAAAGTTCTCCATGAACTTTATGATTGAATTCAAATCCCTTTCTAAGCCCTTTGATTTCATCTTATGGACTTAGCCTTAACCAAGTTCAAATCAATCCCAATTCATTTGATTTTCTCAAATATCAAATCAATCTCTCAATAATTTATCAAATCCAAATCCAAACTCAACTCCAAATAATTGAAACCCAAAATCAAATCCAAGTTCCAAAATTCCTTCTAAAACCATATGGACCAACCTCCATGAGCTTAACCAAATCTTAACCCAAATCAACCCAAAATCAATTGGTTTCTTTATAAATCAATTGTTCCTTTATTTATATTCATAAATATAAATGAAACTACCTTCTAATGACCAAAAATAAATCAAACTAAATTGATTTCCTTCATAGCCCTTTTGACCTACATCCATAAGCTTGGTCAAATTTGCTTCCAAATCACTCCAAACTCAAGTGATTTTCTCATGAATCATTTATATCTTCATTTATATTCCCAAATATAAATAAAATATAAATCCAAATGGCCAAAACCAAATCCAATTTTTAAGCAAATTTCTTGGACTTGACTAAAATCCACCCAAACCAAGCCAAAACCTGGATTTTTCTTGAATCAATCATTCCTTCAATCATCTATCCAAATATAAATTAAACCTATAATCATTAAACCAAACTCAAGTCAAGCCCAAGTTAACCCTTTTCGCTTAAAAAATTCAAATGAGCCAAAATCCATTGGACTCCAAATTGATTGCAATTGGATTTATATTTCAATCCTAGGCTTATATATATGTTCAACCGAACTTAAATCAAGCCAAAACCAAGCCAATTGACCCATTTAGGTCCACTTGACCCAAAGTGGCCTAAAGGACCTTTTTGAGCCAAGTTCCAATCTAGCCCAAATTAGATTGAACCAAGCTCATCCAAGCCTCATATCATGGTCAATAAACACCTTAGGATGATCAATCACCTTGAATTGGGTCAAACGAAATCAACTTGGTCCTCTAACCAAGTCAACCTTAAGCCCAAATGAAACCTAAACTAATCAAAACTCACCATACACCAAATTGATTGAAACTATTGATTCACACCAACTCAAGATCAATGATCAAACATGACTTGACCCTCAATTAAGCCAAACCAAGTCCAATTGGCCATTTGACCCAAGTTGACCCAAATTGACCTAAAAGGACAAAATGGGTCAAATCATAATAACCCAAATTAGTACAATAATGGCTCAAGTTCATCCCAAATTGATTATTGAACTTGACCAAAGCCATAATTGAGCCCAATTTGACCAAATTGGTCAACTTGACCCAACCTAGTCAAAATTGACCTAAAGGGTCAAGTTGTCCAAAATTTCAATCAACTAATTGAACATGAACCAACACCCAACCTAAGCCAATTTGGCCAATTTGGTAAAATTGGTCAACTTATCCCACTTGACCTATATGAATCCAAATGAGCTAAAATCAAACCTATGCCAAATTGATGGAAACCGCTTGAACTAAAACTCTTCAAATCATTATTTGAATCTTACCCAAGCCTTGGTTGGACCCAATTTGACCAATTGGTCAACCTAACTCAACATGACCCAATATGAACCCATTTGATCAAATGAAGCTAAAACACATGAAACCATCCCATGACCCATTGGAGGCAGACCAAACTTGACCCAAACCCATTTTGGGTCAACCTAAAATTAGCCCAAATCCATTTGGAGTGAAGTCCAATGCAAATCCTCCATGGATCCTCTCCCCATGTGAGATTTTGCCAAAAATGGCAAAGTCCACTCTTCATTTCACCTTGGCAGCCCTCACTGGATCCCTAAACCTTCTAGCCCACTCTACAAGGGATAGGACTTACCATGGACCAAAAGGAGGTGAGCCAACTCACCTCCCATGCAACCCGAGCACCCAAGGGATCAAGGAAAGACAACCAGCCCATATCAATCTTGGAGCCTCCTACCATAGCTTCTCCCAATCCAAACGAGCCACATGGATGAGTGTGACCACTCTCGGCGGTGGCTAGCCGACTAAAAATGGAAACCATCTAGTCCACCTCGACAAACTAAGGGGTATACCCCCTCAATTCGCACAAGAAATAGATCACTTTGATTCAGCTAAGCTTCCAAAGATGATTTTAAGCCTCTTTGCAATCCTCAAAGCAATCTCGAGCTTCTTATCTTTGGCATTTCTCCTCCTTGTGTGAAACTAAAATAGGGGAGGCTAATCCTGATCCAAGCTTGCTCGTTCCACAACCAAAATTAAATTCCTCTTACACACACCTTCCACGCACATCATCAAAGCCACCCAAGTCATTTCCATAGCTCCCAAGCCACCGAAAGAAGGACTTCGATCACCACCAAGCTCCATACTGATAGAACTTGACCCACCGAGGGAACCAAGGGGAATTGTCTTGATTACTTCTCAAGGCCTCATCTCTAGCCGGCTACTAATGATCCCACTATCAGTCTTAAGCTCCAACAAGGTAATTCCTCAAAATCATTGAAATAGGAAATTTTGGTTGGAGCTTTAAGAAAGAAATTCACATGTGAGCCCATCCTAACCGTTGGATATTTATGGATCCCTCGTGCAAAGGTGTGCATTGATTTTGGAGTGAATCTAAGCTCAGGCGAGCTCAAATTGAGCAATCCATGGCAGACAACTTCCATCATTCATCGCTCATGAGAAGGAGGATCACGGTTCATCCATTCTGCATGATTAGAATAGACGGCCTTGATCAAATCGCATTGGATCCATCTATTTTTCTCCCTTTATGCCATGGGATCGATCTGCATCATCCAATCTGAGATCAGATGGTAGAGATCAATACCGCATCCACCACCGGCAGACTTAGAGTGCAGATGTGACAACTTAAATAGTCATTCTCACAGCACCATGTGGAAAGCACGCCACATGGCACCGATGGGATTAGGCTTAATTAAGGTTATTTAATATGTTTTTAAGGCTGAAACTTCAATAATTTATAACTAATTATAGAAAAATCTAAAATATAAAAATAATGGCTCATTTTAAACGTATTTTAAAGGGGAATCCATTCAAACTATTCTTAATTAGTTTTGAATAGTAATTTTAGATTAATTAAAGTTTAATTAAATTTTTAATTAGCCTAATTACTCCCTAATCAATTAATCAATGAATTTTAAACTTTCTAAGAATATTTAGGGGGATAACCTCTACCTCCCCGATTTTTCTTAGAATTTCTTAGTTGATTAATTAGGAAAATTAATTATTTAAGCCTTAATTACTCTTTTAACTTACTTAAGTGATAATTAAATATGTGAATAGTAATTAATCAATAAATTAGATCACTTAATCACTGTTGAACAATGGGGAGATTTAGGGGATTGGATTGGAACCTCCCTCCTAATCTTTTCCTTAAGTTTCCTTCTCTTTTTCAACAAAAGTGCTTATTAATGTTTAATAAACTAATTACTGACCTAATTGGTTAATTTAAAATTCAAATCATGTTTAATTGAATGCAAGGCTTATGGAATTAGGTTGGGACCTCTTTCCCAATTTTTTCCCTTAAGCCCATTTCATTTCAAAGAATAATTAATTAAATTTGGAAATTAAGAAAGAGTAATGGATTAATATCTTGATTAACCTAATTAAAAAGGTAAGTGCTTCTAATTTCCCTCAATTGATCTATGGGTAGAGCTTTAGGTTTCAATAACCTAAAGAGAGCTAATGAAATTATGGTTGGCTCACATGTGTGAGAAAACCATAAAAGTAATTAAGTGAGTATATTTAAGCTTAATTAATCAATGGTTGTGAGCTAATTGTATTAAGCCCCTTCCATTTTATAATACCATTATTATTTACTTTTCATTCATTTGCATATTACATTGGCTCATAGTCATTTAATTAATTATTTTAAGTTAACATAGGTAAGGGTTAATCAATTGATTTAATTCACACCTTAACCTAATTAATCCATAAAATCAATCTAATTACTTTTCATTAAATCAAATTAACTCACACATGGGGAATGGGATTAGGACTAGCAAACTTTTCTCACATTGCTTAAATCAAATCAAACATGAAACTAAAATGACATTAAGAAACTTTGGTTTATTTTAAATAGGCTTATTTAATATGATTGTCATCAGGAATTAGTTGGGTTGAATGAAACAATGTGCTTATGTCGCTTTATTTCTTTCCAATCATATTAAATGTTGTATGTCACTTATGATAGTGCATTCATCTTTTTCCAAAAATTAATTAAATTAAATGGTTTCCTTTATGTCAAGCTTGCATGTGTTGATTTAAATTAATATATGTTTGGATATTATCATTATTAAATCTAAATCTATTTTCCAAAACTTATAAATGAATGATTATATATGTTATGAATGCTAGTTATAAATACATAGGAAATGTATGTGATTATAACTTAGGTATATGAAGTGAAGTTTCTTTTCTTTCATTCATGTATTGATTTATGTAAGTAAGAATGTAAATGGGTATATAGCATGGACATCCCAGGAATACGAGGCTTTAGTTAGCCTCAAGGAGATCATTTGATTACCTCACTTCCCTAGTTTAACAACGTCAGGTACTCTATTTGATTTCATTATTATGTATTTCAATAGTATAGTTTGGATAAGACTTTACCCCATATGCATAAATGTTTCAATCAAATAAAAATATAACTTTTACATGATTTTCCTTCCTTTATTTATGTATACATCCATATGTATTTGAGAAAAGTAAATATTTAGTTTGGACATCCCAGGAATATGAGACTTTAAGTAGCCCCAAGGAGGTCATTTGATTACCTAACTACCCTGGTTAACAATGGCATGTACTAGCTTATGTCTCTTATACATGTGTGTATGTGTGTGTATTTAATTATGGAATTAGAACTTGTTATCTTTTATTAAAAGAATCCATGCATTCATGAATGATTAAGTTGTTGAATTAATTAATTATATGACTTGGAGCTCTCTTTTTTGTGTTCATGTATGCAAATATACATATGTTTGAATGTAATGTGTATATAGTCTGGACATCCTAGAAACACGAGGCTTTAGATAACCCCAAGGAGGTCAATTGATTACCTCACTTCCCTGGTTAACAATGGAACATACCCATTTAATTTCATTTCTATGTATTTTATATAAAAATCTAGATAGAACTTTAAATTAATATGATAAAATAATTCAATCAAATGAAACATCTAAACTCTAAAAGTATATCTTTGCATCCATCATTTAAGTGTGCTAAAATATATTGCATATATGGGTATGCTTAAGGTTTAGTCATGTGCATGTTACATATGATGGGAAGAAATGAATGAACATGTGTCATGTGATAGTAATTAATTCTAATTAATCTTAAGTTGTCTTTCTTATTGGATGAAGTTATTTAAGATGAACCTAAACGTAGGATTAATTTAAAACATGTAATAATCCATTCACTAAAGAAAATTGATTAATTAATATGCTTTAGATGTGGCTTAGGATATGGGTAAAAGAGAGAAACACTCTCTTTTCTTCTCTTTATGATATTTAGTTGCTAGGTGTAAACCAAATGGAGCAAAAGAAAATGCTAAGTAAACCTTGCAAATCAATTAAGTCACTTAAAATGAAACCATCTCTTATAGTTAAATCCTTTCATACTTAAAAAAAATATAACAAAGCTTAGTTAAGGAATACCACACAAGCCTTAATACACACACTTTCGAAGTAAGTCACCACTTTTATCTTTATGTTAGGGTAGTGCATGGAGTGATATATATTGGTTTTATGATGTATTACTTTAGACTAGATGTTAGTGTGTATGCTTCGTAGACTAGATGGTAGGCTGTGATTAGCCTAAGCATATTTTCTGTAGTAGATTATGCTTAAGCGGTGCTTAAAATAAATATAAATGCTCTCTTTTATAGGTTACTTAACCCTTAAGCATAATCTAAATTAGAACATGTGGGCTTGGTTACCCATGTGCAGGGTGCTAAGTTTAAATTATTCATATAACTACTTGGGTTGTATGGTTTGTTTAGCTAACACTTATTTTGTAGGTATAGTTAGATTTACTTTTCTTATTTTTAATATAATTTAATAATAGGAATTAGGATTAGTGTTATGGGGGATTAAGATGAGTAGTGGCTATAAGATTTTGTCTTGGGAGTCCCTGTGATGCCTTTGAAGCAAGCAAATCAAAAAAAGAAATGAAGACATGAAGAATAAAGAATGAAGATCCCCCATAGCATTCCTTCATTATAGATTATAATTATTTTTTTGTAATTTCAGGTTGTATAAGGGTAAAGCTCGACTACCCATATTTTCTTTTTAGGTTGTATGGCAATACACGATCGCATCAAACTCTTATTCTTTTGCATTAATTTTAAAAAATTGATTGATCTTATGTTTAAATTGCACATTAAAAATGGCATATTTTTCATAGTTTATTATGATTGTTGCTTTGTTGTGTGGCCTGAATGCGATTAGGCTCTTATGAAAAAATTAAATTTTCTATCCAATTAATAACTCACAACTAAAATTTTCCACAACTCATAACCTCACATTAAAGCCTAGGTTGTAAATCAAGATAATTAAAATATTTAGTAACCCTTTAGCTCTATGTTGTATGTCTCACATCATACATATCATTTTGAATCACTCTTACAAAACGAGGGCCTCCATCCTTACACGCATAGTGGCCGCTTGACCTATGAGAGCAAGCCCTACTAATAGAGTTTCACCCTCTTTCTCTTTTGATTTAGCCAACAACTTACTTCATCATGCATTTAGGAATACAAAAATCCTAAAGTCTTTGTCCAAATGAAGTGTCAAAAATCAAATAAAATTTGAAAAGATTTGCATTTGTAGATTAAGTCGTTATTCATACCACTCATGCTCTAGCCTCTTAGGGAGTAGATTTAAGAATTTTAGTCTCTTTCTAAACTAATAACTATCCAATTATCTTGTAATTTCATATGATCAGATTACATGATTTTGAAATCATATGAGGAGTTAGCTGGCTGTCACTCCATGCGATTATAAGTCCAACAATCATGTGATTTATTCTCACTTGTGGAGGTAAATCTTATGCCCATCTTTGCTTAGATTTAGATTGTGCTTTAACTTTTCCTAAATCTCCCTAGATTTAGGATTTGAGGTAGCTGTTTCCTTTGGGCAACAAGCATAAATTCTAACCTCATAGGCTTTTCCACAACCTTGTGTTGATAGATTATAAGCCCTAGTAATCTAATAAAATTTCAACTCTAACAAAATAATTTTCTTCACTTTCAAATATATAAAGCCCAACCATATGATATATTGGAATGCTCACTAGGTTTCTAATGTCATGAGCATTCCTACTCATCTCCTTTGGCTTCCAAAATAAGTCTTCTTGATCCTTCCCATTTGATTTTCCAACATAGCCAATTTATTGATAGTCTATCCTTAAAATCTTTGGAGATAACAATTGTCTACTTTAATCGAGGGCATTCCTAAGGAATTCATCTTTATTAGGATGTAATTAACTATGGAGGCTTGCCACCATAGAAAACTTTAGAACTTGATTAAATATAAACCCTGCTTTATTTATCCATGTAAAGTAAGGGAAAATTTTCTAGTATATTTGAAGAATCATCATGCCTTAGGAGTCCTTATTAGGTGATTAGGTCCATTGAAGAGTGATGTCCCTGGCTTTCAAGATAGTATAACATTCCTTGATATAGTACACAACCACTTCAATAAGTACATCCTCAGATCTGTGTGGAGTCCCCCATACACATATCAAAAATAAACATCACAAATCCCACGGTGCATTAGGATAAAATCAGATTAAATTAATGAATTTAATCATGATCGCCCATTCCATTCATATAGAATGGATATTACGTGATCTACTATTTTGTGAGTGATTAGAGATAGAGTCTGTTTGTCATTGCTCGCTTGATCCGAGCTTACCTAAGCTCGGATCAACTCCAAAAGAATCTCACACCTTCACAACTTCGATCAGAGGGGATCCAACAATCAAGATCACATGAGATGCACATTTCCTTCAAAAAGCTCCAACAAATTTCCACCAAAGCTCAATTTTAATGGCATACCTCATTGGAGCTCAAGATCAATGGCATAAATGATTGAAGAAGTTTTGTCTAGTGGAGACGAAGCTCTACTGATCAACGCGAGCTTTGATTCCTTGTCATTTGCTCGGAAGACCAACACCCGAAGCTTGGGAGATCAGCATTGATCGAAGTGTATCCTTCGCTGGTCGACAAGCTCAGGAGAAGATTCATTCTTTCTCGACGAGCCCTAGGAAGGTGTGTGCAAAGTTAATTTGACTTTGGTGGAGGTTTGAGTGATTTGGGTTGAAGAAGGGGATGCCCTGTTTCGGCTTTGCTAAAAATCAATAATGGAAAGCTTAGAGAACTTTGAAAAAGCTCTAGGATGCTCACCTTGGGGTGTTAGAGTTCTCTGGATGCTTAAGTGCCCAGTTTGGAATGAATTGGAGGGGGGTATACCCCCTCCTTCCCTTGATCGGACGATCAGATCTAGTTTGGCCTCTAGTGGATGTCCGACCGCCAGTGGTGGCTGGGAATGGCAGAGAATCATCCTATGTGGCTCGGTTTGGTTGACCAAAGCTTGGGAGGTGGCTACCAAGGGGGATTAGTGGGTGTCCTTGGGTTTCCATGTGCACTAATGGGGGAGATGAGGTAATTTCATCTCCCCTTAGGTCAAGACCGACCCAACCACCCTTGGGTCAGGTTGAGCAATATCCTAGGTGCCTATGTGGACCAATAAGAGAGTGTCAAGTGGCCGAGGACTAGGAATGGCCATTTACAGGGTGATTTGTCTCATATGATACCCTTGACCCAATGGTGATTTTATTTGGGCAGATTTGAAATGAGTCAAAAGTGGGTTAGCCTAAATTTCAAGTGATTTAGAGTTAATTTGATTAGGTTTGGCTCAATTTGACTCAAATGGGTCAAATTGGGTTAGGTTGGGTCAAGTTCATTTGATCATTTGGGATGTGTTGGTGTCATTGGTTAGGTTTAATTTGGCTCAGATTTGATTTTGGCTAATTTGAGTTCATTTGGGTCAAATGGGTTAAGTTGGCCAAATTGACCAAATTGACCAAATTGGCTTGGGTTAGGTGTCAGTTTGGGTTTAGTTGACCAATTGAAGATGATTGTAGGCATTGGCTTCAATTAATCTGGATTTGATTTTAATTTAGGCAAACTTGATCATTTATGTCAATTTGGGCTAAGTAGGTTAATTGGGTTCGTCAATTCCAATCATGGCTTTAGTCAAGTTCAACAATCAACTTGGAATGAACTTGAGCCATTGTTGCAATCAATTTAGTTTATATTTTGATTTGACCTAATTTGGTCTTTTAGGTCAATTTAGGTCAACTTGGGTCAATATGGCCAATTGGGTTTGGTTTGGCTCAATTAAAGGTTAAGTCATGTTCAAATATTGATTTTGAGTTGGTATAAATCATTGGTTTCAAGGGTTATGGCTTAAGTTGTAATTTGGCTAGTTTATGTTCTTATGGGTTAAGAAGGTTGACTTGATCAAAGGACCAAGTTGACTTTGTTTGACCCAATTTGTGATAATTAATCAACCTAGGGTGATCAACAATCATGATAGGATATTTAGGTAGGCTTGGTTCAATCCAATTTAGGTTAGATTAAAACTTGGTTCAAATAGGTCAAATTGGTCACTTTTGATCAAGTGGACCAATTGGGCTTAGTTGAGTTGATTTTGAGTTGAATTGGATTTAGTTGAGTTTATATGTGGGTTTAGGATTAATATATAAATTTAATTGCAATTGATATGGGTTTGGATGAGTTTTGGTTTATTTGGATATTCCAAATCAAAAGGGTTAAGTTGGGTTTGACTTGGGTTGATTTAGTTTGGCTTGATGATTGTAGATTTCATTTATATTTGGAATGATGATTGAAGGAATGATTTATTCATGAGGAAATCAATTGAATTGGGTTTGAATTGATTATATTTTTTGCTAAGTCCATGAAAATGGTTTATATGGCTTAGGAAAGATCTTGATTTAGTTTGATCTGATTATGAGAAAATCAATTGAGTTTGGATTGATTTGGATTAAGATTTGGCTAAGCCCATGGGATTGAAGCATATGGCTTAGGAAGAGTTTTGATTTAATTTGATTTAGTTTAATTTAGTTTTGATCATTTTAATGTAGATTTGATTTATATTTAGGAAGATGATTGAGGATATAAATTGATTATGAGAAAATCAATTGATTTTGGATTGATTTGAAGGTAAATTTGGCTAAGTTTATGAAGTAAGGTAATAGGGCTTAGGGAAGGGTTTTGATTTAATTTGATTTAGTTTAATTTAGTTTTTATCATTTGAATGTAGATTTAATTTATATTTAGAAACACGATTAAGGATATAAATTGATTATGAGAAAATCAATTGATTTTGGATTGATTTGAAGGTAAATTTGGCTAAGTCCATGAAGGTAGGTCATAGGCCTTAAGGAAGGGTTTTTATTTAATTTGATTTAGTTTGATTTATTTTTGATCATTTGAATGTATATTTGATTTATGTTTGAGAAGATGATTGAAGATATAAATTAATTATGAGAAAATCAATTGATTTTGGACAAACTTGGCTAAACTCATGAAGATAGGTTATAGGGCTTAGATTTGGATTTTGGTTTGATTTGATATCTGATATATAATTTGGTTATAGGTTTGATATGAATTGAATTTGGTTGTGGCTTAAGAAGTTGAACTAGGTTCAAGTAAAGTACAGGTAGATTGTCATAGTCCCTAAGACATAACCTAATCCTATGGTTAACCCTTCTAAGTCTCTAGGCTTTAGTTAAGTATTTATCTAATTGCTAGAAGTATCTTATGACTAGAGAAGTCAAGATTCCTAAGTCTAAGATGGGAAGATTGAATCCTCGCTCTAAAAGTGAGGTCAACATATGGGAAGATTGAACCCTCACTCCAAAAGTGAGGTCAACAACAATATAATAATATAACAAGTCACGACATATGGTAGAATGAAATGACACACTTGTGTCAAAGATCAAAAACTCAATATAACTCTTATTGCAACAAACTAGGGCCTCATAGTTTTTCTCAGTTACTACATTTGTTGACTCATCCTCTTGTTGCTTTCTCCTTTTTCAATGCTTTATACTGATTGGAGAAATGTTCATTCTTCTGACATTTCCAACAGACAAGGTCCTTGTGACATTTGGACTTGCTCCTAGACTTTGTTCTTTCCTAATTATGTCTTCTACTCTGACTTCTTCCTCTACTTTCGATGCTCATAATAGAGCCTAAAATATAACACTCTTCAAACTATCTTTTGTGAATGTCTTTACTTAGAATCAAGTTCAGACATCATCCAACTTCAATTTGGTGCTACTTGATAAACTATTCAATGCAGTTATCATGGTTGACCAACTCTTTGGTAGGAATGACAACAAGATCAGTACTTTGTCCTTGTCATCAAACTTAAAATATACAAAGCTTAATGGAATTATAGTTACGTTGAGCTCATTGATGTGGTCAATAACATATTCACCTTCTTCAATTTTTAAGTAAAATAAGTGACACATTAAAAATAACTTATTCGATGTTGATGAATTTTCATATATGTTGGATAAAGCTTTCATTAGATTGGTCGTCGTTTTCTCCTTGATATTGTTGAAAGTAATATTTCTCACTAATGGCAGATGAATCACACTTAGCGTCGTACTGTTTAACAACTTCACTCTTCTTAGATCATTTTCTCTAACTTCCAACCAAAAAGAAATTCACGTAGATTTTTTGGGACAAATAATCCTCTATTTACATCTTCTAGAAATTGAAGTCATTGCTATCAAACTTTTTGATTCAGACCTTCCCCTTATCAGCCATCTCTTTCTTTTTTTAGCGAAATCTCACTCTAATTTCAATTGTTGGAAGATTGAGAGAGGAGATAGAGAGGGGGGAAGTAGAAGCACTATCCGCACATTCAAAAGAAAAAAAAAAAAAAAACACAAGAAGATTTATGTTGTTCAACATCTTGCTTATGTCCACGACCGCATTAGGAGCTTACTATATTTCTATCTTACAAAGAGTTTAAAAGAAGATACAAATATTAAGATACCTTCACTAATGAATTTTTTTTCTCTTTTATAGGTTAAGATATAGGGGTTGGTTTGGAGAAAAAAATAATTTTAATTGATCATCTAATCATCAATTTTAAATTTCAAGTTTAAAATAATTCAGATTTAATAGATACTAAATTTTGACGAAAGAAAGAAATATGTGAAATTCGACTCCATATTTAACAATATCACTCATGACTTTAACTGTCAACTATCATTTAGCACTCATTAT
The DNA here is from genome assembly GCA_021442155.1 of Cymbidium sinense. Classification (NCBI taxonomy): domain Eukaryota; kingdom Viridiplantae; phylum Streptophyta; class Magnoliopsida; order Asparagales; family Orchidaceae; genus Cymbidium; species Cymbidium sinense. The sequence continues at coordinate 139,785,804 of CM038222.1, forward strand.
TCAATGTTGTCTCCAATATCTCAAAACTCATATTACCAACATAGGTTATATTTTTCAAGTCTATGCACATTAACATCTTTTACATTTATGTGAAATGTATCATTTCTAATCCGCCAGTCATAATAATAATATTATCTCAATTTGACTAAGCTCTATAAGTTTTCCCTTTTTAAGAATTTAAAAAAAAAATATTGTGATTCAAATAATACTCTAAATTTATTTATATGTATACGAATTTTTTATATAATTCTTAAAAGATTTTTTTTTCTCTATCATCGTAAATATTCTAATACATAAAAATAAAATTCCAAATTCCAGAACTTCAGACCAACAGGAATTTCGCATCAACCCTAAACCAATTCCGCATCGACAACTTTAGGAATAATTTATATAACGTTGATCAAGACATTCAGAATCAAAACCTTCGTCAAAATGCATATAAAGTGCTGTCCGATGCCTGCACTGAAGCCCAGATTCATTGCTTTATCCAACCCTCAAATGATTGCAGTTAGTTTAATAATCCTCATTGCTGGGGAATATGCGTTGATACATCTGCTGCATTCACTAAATAATTAAACAACTTCATTCTTCCAACATATGGCTGACGATATGGCAGTGATAAAATATGTGGATTCCAATTTAGACACTTTTGATTCCTCGTTGGAAGGACGATGGCCACACAATCTTAAATGGCTTGCAAGGGATATTGGTCTTCTTTGTTTTTTCGTTCATTTTTTATCGATATCCTCTATTTTTTTTTCTAGTTTTAATTATTTGTTTTTTCATCCTATACAAAAAAATTATCAAACTATTATTATTATTATTATTATTATTATTATTATTATTATTATATATATATATATATATATATATATATATATATATATATATATATATATATATATATATATATATATATATATATATTACATCAGAGCAAAAACCATTGTTAAGGGGCTAAATTTTACAAATAAGCACGTTTAAAAATATAATTAACAGATTAAATACTAAAAAAATATTTTAAAGTAGATACGATGCGCTTAATAATACCGATTACATGAATATACGCCGCCTGCTAAACGGCAAAAATAATTTTTTTTTAAAAAACCCCAACCGAGATCGGGACGAGCGTCTCGATCGATTTCTTCTTCCCCATCTCAAGACTGATCCGGCGCCGCTACCGCCTAGTTGTGAAACCGCCAACCTCGCCACGGCCGAAATACCACCCGTGCTTAAAATCGACCTACCATTCCCTTTGGTGAAGTATTTTTAGGTATTTTTTGAATTTTTTTTTTTTTTTGTACAATGAAAAATATGCAAATATGATGTTGATTTTTTGTGTGTTATCATGTTATTAGTTAGTGTATTATATGATTAGATAGTTTTAGGGTTGATTTTAGGCAAATGTGATGTGGATTTTAGGTATTTTTTGAGTTTTTTTTTTGTAAAATAAAAAATATACAAATGTGATGTTGATTTTTTTGTGTGTTATCATGCTATTAGTTAGTGTATTATGTGATTAGCTAGTTTTAGGGTTAATTTTAGGCAAATGTAATGTGGATTTTAGATATTTTAGGTATTTTTTTGAGTTTTTTTTATTTTATTTTTTTTTTTGTAAAATGAAAAATATACAAATGTGGTGTTGATTTTTTGTGTGTTATCATGTTATTAGTTAGTGTATTATATGATTAGCTAGTTTTAGAGTTGATTTTAGGCAAATGTAATATGGATTTTATGTATTTTAGGTATTTTTTGGAACTTCTTTTATTTAATTTTGATTTCATGTGGATTTTATGTGATGTTGATTTTAGGAAAATGTAATATTGATTTCATATGTTCTAACATTTGATTATTTAGTTTATGATGTGATTACCTAGTTTTAGGGTTTATACATGTGTTGGTGGATTTGATATTTTAGGGAAACTATAATTTTTTTCAAAAAAATGAGGAACACGTGACTGATACTCGCTTTAGTATGACTAAGTTGATTGTAGAATCTCTTGATATGTGGTTGTTGGTCTTACCTTTATGACTGATATGCGGAAGTCTGTTAGAGCTTTTAAAATGCAATAATAATTGTGTTCTAGGCAATTCATTTTACAAAGGCAAACACGGTGGATTACTTATTTATTTATGTTTAGGATGCCTCATGTGGGCTTTGTTTTTTAAAAAATGGGATGTGTATTAAGTGGAGATTGATGCACACATATATTATGTGAATTTTATTATAGACTTTAGGAATATTTTTTGCATGATATGAATGAATTGATTAGATGTCAAAAATGGAAAATAAGATATGGGGTTTGAAATTCTAGGTGGTATTCATTTTGGTTGTCTTTTCTCTAGCAGAAATTGAGTCTCAATGCGATTCATATAGTTCTTATGAATCTGATTGATTTAAACAGGTGTGTTATTCAGCTTTCTTGTCTCTGATACATATATTAGATTCAAATATGAGTTCAAAAACAGTATGTTTAGTATTATATTACGGCAGCCAACTCAGTGTTAATGACGATTTCTTCCCTACGTACACTGGTGGAAAAAAACTGTCTTATATAAGTTTCACGACGGGCTGATTTTACAAGCATACAGAATCGAATCATGGGGTCACTGAAAGTTGATTCGATACGGTTTAGGATTAATCTCATATGTAGATTTTCTGTTGATGTCAGTTTTATTGCTACTCTATTAAATGATGACGAAGTGTGTGAGTCAGTCATTAATGCAGCAAGTATACAACTTGTAGTTGTGCAGGTCGAAATTGAGTTGAAACAAGTAGATAATAGCAAAGTACATAATTACACTTATGCTGAATTTCATCCAGCTGAAGCTGTCCACAACAGTATACTATCACAAGAACCATATTAGACCGACCTCAATGAAGGTTTTCGTAGGTACGTACCTCGAAGTCATTATCTAATTAATATTTTTCATTTTAATCTTATACACTATATTAAAATGTGCAGCATTGATGATAGAGATGTATCTGCATCTCCTATTCATGTTCATCATATTGCCTCGACTTCTGCTAGTATGGGTGAATATCATGGCGGTCATGTAGCACCTTTATCAACTGAAGATGAGGGCTATGAAACAATGCCTAGTGCAACGAGTTCTGACATGGATGACAGTGAAGGTAACATTGGAGAAGAACAATGTCCAAACTCTGGGAACGGTCATTTGCTAAGAAATTACTCTAACAAAATAAGCAATGCTGAAGAGCACATGTTCAATAGCAATGATTTACATTTGCACAGAATGGGATGAACAACTGAACTTCGATGGCCTCTCAGCAGATTCTATTTTTCTAGAAGAGAATTTAATTCTAGCTGACTTAAATGAGGCGATGTGTTTCCATGATAAAAGGCACCTTAAATTTACTGTTCAGGGTTGGTCCATAACAAACAACATGGAATATGTAACATGTGACTCTAATAAGACGAAGCTCACTATACTTTGCATACATAGTGGTCATTCCAGTAGGCCATGCTTCTAGCGTCTACATGCTCAGGCGAGCAAGAGGCTTGGTGATGCCTAGAGGATTTTCAATAATGAACCACACACATTCTCATTCGATAGCAGGACACGCGATGTACCTCACTTAGCTACTACATCCAACTTATCATTAGAAACCAGTTAGATTTGAAACCCAGGAAAATTATTGGTCATATGAAATCAAAATTTAACATTAGGATGTCCTACATGAAAGCTTGGGATGCACGTAGAAAGGCTATATAGGCTATTTTTGGTAGTTGGGAAGAGTCATACTGTTCATTGGATCACTTCATGGCTATTGTATGTGTAGTTATACCTGCCACAGTGCACCGCATTCAGTCAAGTGAATTTGGCCATTTTCAACGCATATTTTGGTCATTTGGGTCATCTATAGTCGGTTGGAAATTTTGTAGACCAGTTTTAAATCTTGACGGTACATTTCTCTTGGGAAAGTACAGAGGCACTCTTCTTACTACAGTTGGTATTGATGCAAATAATGGCTTGTATCCTCTGGCATTTGCAATAGTTGAAGTAGAGTGTAATGAGTCTTGGAGTTGGTTTATTAGGACATTACAGGACTTGATTCCGCTTATATATACTTGGCCTGATTTATGCATTATCTCTGACCAACATTCAGGCTTAGTACATGGATGTCACGAATTTTTTTCTTGGGGTAAAAACCGCCACTACTTACGCCATCTTAGAGAGAATTTCAAGAAGACATGCAGAACTATGGGAATTTTTGATGCTGAGTTTGTCTGTCAGAAGATATACGTGGTAGGTAATACAACTGACATTCACACCTTCACACGTTACATTATAGACATAAGGAATATCAAAGCAGAGGCTGCTGAGTGGCTATTTGCAAGAGATGTGGTGAAGTGATCACTGAGTAATAATGGCGGATATATATATGGCACAATGGCCACTAACGCATCAGAGTATTTCAACGGTGTGCTCAAGAGGGCACATGGGTTGCTGATACAAGCACTGATTACATCAATTTATTATAATCTTGTATCATTTTACCAAATGCCTAGAGACAGCTTCCAATCTGATTAGGCAGAATGATTCGATATTTACACCACGTGTCAAGGCTCAGCTGCAACACAATAAGCGTGAGGCTAGGAGATGCCCAGATCCCACAAGAATAAATTTAAATGAATTTTAGGTGTTTGTTATGTCCTCAATGTCTTTTAAGGTTGAATTGTAAGAACAAGATTGTTGTAGTTGTACATGCAAGCAGCCATAATTACTTCACATTCCATGTCCGCATGTCATTATTGTGCTAGGGCAACGCCATTTGAGTCATTCACAGTACTTCTCTCACTACTACACTCTGCAACTGTACCACAGTACGTATGAAGCTCAATTTCATATCATTCCCGATCGCATTGACTGGCCATCATATTTGTCGGGTCGTCATCTGATTGAACTAGCACCACCTAATATCAGAAGGCGAACTGGCGGGCCCAAGACACAGAGATATTCTAACATAATGGATGAGAATGTGCAGCAAAGTAACAGAATATGTAGACTATGCAAAAATGTTGGGCATAACAGAGCTACTTGTCCACAAAATTGTCCACGTAAGACTTAGTGTGGTTGCATTTGACTGTTACTTTCTTGTGAAGTTGTATGCCTAGAATGTTTTTTTCCTTGAAGCTGCTCCTTTCTGCACTAAGTTTTCTTGGATCTGAACATAAAGTAAGGACTGCTTTTCTTTTTTATTCATATTGTAATGAAGGTGTTTGTTCTTGATATTGTGTATGTCTGAACATTACTTTTCTCAATAATGTTGTTATTCATGTATGTTAATTTCCATTGTATTTTACTCTAAATTGTTGGTAGTGTAGGAATGGATTTACTTGGTCGATAAGAAGTAGTTGTATGCCTAGGCTATTTTTTTCTTGTGATTGTTCCTTTCTGCATTGAGTTTTCTTGTGATTGTCTCTTCCAGTTGTATTTTACTCTAAATCATTGCTTAATGTTCGTTGCTTAATTTTTTAAGTTGTACGTGTTACCTAGACTGTGATTTTATGTTAATGTCTCCACTGTTATACTGTACTTCTGATGGCTAATATTTTTCGTGTTGTCATGCACATTCAAAAGTTATTTGCTAGATAGGTGAAATGGCATCTGAGGAAGGAGGAGCATGCAGACGTCGATGTAGATGCCGCACTGAGGAGCCTCCAGTAGACTATGGGCCCACCGGTAGAAATTTTACCCATTACATCATTCATTGGCAAACAGTAGCACACCCAGATCTGGTAAGTTGTATTATTTGTCAGAGCTATCATACTCTAAATGCCATTTTCATGAAATCATCCATTAAGTATGTGGCGGCGGTTCTTTATGATGTTCTCTTATATTTCATACCACTGGCTTAGACATTATATGTATATAAAACATTTCATTTGGTATCTAGATGTATGGCTATGATTCTAGGAGTATGGATTGACAGGCCTCCTATTATAGGACCTACAGTGATTAGGGAGGGGAGACGATGGCTATCTTGGCCTAATTATTGTGATGAGCTAATCAGGAGACATCTAGAGCCCGATGTGGCATACCACGATCCAGTACAGCCACATGTTACATCCACATTTCGCATGGGGCAGGCGCATGCAAGGACCTTCTTACCTTTACATTGGATGTGGTGGACATTTTATAGGGATTCGTACTTGGATCTACCAGATGTTGATTTTTTGATGCACCTTAGAGCTTACATATTATTCACTATTGGTTGTTTCCTTACGCCAGTCGTGCGAGGTACATTCTGATACTAGATTCTTGGATGATTTGAGCTTGTTCAGTAGGTACTTCATTAGAACAGCTGTGTTAGTACACTTGTACATGGAGTTGAATGAGGCCACAAGGCCAAAGCGGACCAACATGGCAGGATGTCTGCACCTACTTCAGGTTTGGTCATGAAAGCATGTACATGTTAGTCGACCCACATTGCTGGTACCCTTTCCAGTAGAATTGGATGGGTTAAGCATTGGTTGCAGGTGGAATGAGGGTTACCTGCGAGAGATGACACCTGCACATGTTAGAGTGTACAGAGATGAGCTTGATGGGCTACTACAGAGTCAGGTATGAGTAAGAGCACATTTGGTTTATATTTTTACCTCCATAATCATATGTATGACATTAAATTTTTCTATCATGTTGTAGGTGATATGGGAGTCATGACGTGAGTGCGCGAGTGGCGACTATCACTTGGTGAGCTATTTGGCTCACTCAGGTATCGTTTAACAGCTAGAAAAGAATTGAGTGGTACCTCCCAGATCGTGTGCTCAGACAATTTGGTCTATCACCTAGAGTGGACATGGCGCCTATAGATCCTTCATTTCAGTGAGTCGATGGTCGTGGGAAGGCTGATGTTGACTGGGTTGATTATCACTAGGTTTACATATCACAATGGGAGGCCAAACATGACTCAGATGTTGTTGTTGATGATGTTACACCCCCTGTTGACTCGGCTGTCAGTCGGTACATGAGGTGGTATCGATCTTGGGCCTCCTTGTACATGCTCAGGGCTCCAACCATTCCGCCTACCACCTACTATCCTCGAGCTCCTGGAGACAGACTGATGGTAAGCACTGAAAAACTCTATGCTACTCAAATATTTATTCGTTATGAGAACTGAATTACAGACTTGCCTGTGCAGCGAGAACATATCTTGGACACACAAGATATTTTCCAGCCTTATTTTGGGAGAGACCAGGACACTGATTTTCAGCATTCAATCAACACTTATGAGGAGTTATGCAGGGAACTACGCAAGAATATGCACATATCAGATAGTAGGTATAGGGATACAGATGAAACCAGTAGTTCTTCTACAACACATTCATCTTCTCAGCCACATACTGTAGGATTTGACATAGGTCCATCTTCTATACTAGATGTCGGTCCATACAGTTACCCATTTGGCACACCAGCTCCGTACCCTTATCAGAAAGCCATATTCAGTCCATTTCAATCATGGCAGGCAACAAGCCCTCATATGTATCCTCACCCATCGGTCTACATACCGCATATGTACGGAGTGTACCCCACTATCCCCTTAGAGCGGGACCATCGGAGATGCAGATGTTACCCATCGATGATCCGGATCGGATACCAGACGGCAAGCATCGTGACACCATTTTGCAGATCCTCGGTGACCACACCTTTCGGTATACTAGGGAGCACTTCCACCACGCAGGTACCGCCATCGTTAGATGCCCACAGTTGTCGTCTGTAGTTGTAGATCATCTAATAGCTTGATGTACACTATTTTGTCAATGTTTTATATTTCCTATGTACACTGCATATCAAGACACCGTTTACCTATCTAATAAATTTCCATTTTAAGTAATTTGAATTTTTTAGAGATATCTTGTTGGTATTGAACTGTCAGACTTTAGAAATTTTGGAGAAATAGATAAAAGCTAAGAATTTGTATGCTTGCAAACTTTGTAATCAGATTGCAACATATACTATTTTTTTCAAACTTTGTAATGATCCATCTATTGTTGCTATTTTGAATCTATACTTTTCTACAAAAATTGTTGCGCAACGGTCCAAATTCGCATCTCTGCATCAACATAAAAGTCATGAGGAATTTCTTGCTGATTCCAACGATACCAAGCTTACTAAATTCTGACAACGGACGACTCTGGTACGGCCAAATACCGTGGCTGGCCGCACAATTCAAAACTATGCCACTGATTTTTTGCGTATTGGTGAAATATGCTATGCAAGGAGCCACAATCGTATTTTTTTATCAACATAAAAGTCATGGAGAATTTGGTACCGATTCTAACGATACTAATCTTGCTAAATTCTAACAATAGACGATTCCGGTATGGACAAAATACCACAGCTGGTCGCACAATTCAAAACTGCGCCGCTGATTTTTTGCGCATTGGTGAAATCTGCTACACAAGGAGGCACAATCTCTTTTTTTGTTCAACAAGAAAGTCATGGAGAATTTTGTTATGATTCTAACAGTACCAAGTTCACTAAATTTTGACAATGAATGACTGCGGTATGACCAAAATACCGTGGCTGGTCACACTATTCAAAACTGCGCCGCAGAATTTACGTGCATTGGCGAAATCTGCTATGCAAGGAGCCACAATCGCATTTTTTATTCAACATGAAAGTCGTGGGGAATTTTGGTCATATTCCAACGATACCAAGCTCACTAAATTCTGATAATGGATGACTCCCATGACAAAATACCGCCGGTAGTACAATTCAAAATCAAGGCCGTTGATTTTTCTCGGCAGATTAAATCAAGCAAGGAGCCACAATCGCCTTTTTTGATCAATATGAAAGTTGTGGGGAATTTTTGGCAAATTCCAATGATACTAAGCTCGCTAAATTCTAAATACGGATGACTCCGGTATGACCAAAATACCGCAGCTAGTTCAAAGATTTTTTTTAAAAAAAATTCTCGAGTTAGTTTAAAGGAGCGATCGCCAGGTGTACAACAAGACCACCGTCCATTAAACGGGTTCTTTTGTCTACTTTTAAAAAAAAAAATTTAGTGCCTAATCCGCTAAATATGTTTTTAAATGTGCTTATTTTAAAATTTTAGCTTTGTTAAGGTGGTTTTAAGAAAATAGTGGAAGTCTGAATCAAGTATTGAAGGCATTGAGCTTACTTTAGCTTGAGATATTTATGTTCTTGTCATTTTAGTTCTCTCTACCTGTAAGTCAAAGAGAAACTACAGTCAATGATAACACAAGGCACGTGCATTCACATTGATTCTCAGGTTAAATATGCAATTAATTTTTGGCTTAATTTTCAAATTAGGTTTAATTAAAACTGTAATTAGCTAATTAGGCCTTTAAAAAAAATTAAAATAGGTTTAGCCTAGTAGGTGGTGGGTTGCCACAAGACGAAGTCTCCTGACCGGGTGGCTTTAATTTTAAAAAAAAAAAAATTAAGCAAACAGCAATTATTTTTTGGCCATATCAAACTCATCCGGTGTCGGATTTCAGCGTGCTTAGTATCATTGGAAAGGTAATGAAAAATTCTACAACTTTTATGTTGACAACTTTCGACGAATCTCGCTCGAGTAGCCACAGTTTTTGCGAATATATGAATTTTGAAGTTGCAAAAAATAAAGATTGAATTTAACACAACCTTATCTCAATATGTGATGTGAAGAAATTGAATTTCACCAAACGCATATGAACCTAATGCCGATCTCTGATGTAATCCAACCAAAACAAACAAATAATAAACAACACTAGGATTATACAATCAAGAGTTACAGAACTGTGAAACTGAATGAGTAACCATAATAAATGAAAAATAGCCACAAGTACATATCATCTATTGTATAAAAAAGATAACACATCTATCTCCGTCGATGCCTGCATGGTGGAATCGCATCACTACCAGGAGTATAATGGGCTGGTGGTCGCCGTGGCCGATCGCGTAGATGATGTTGCCAATGATCCTCCTCCTCTTCCACCTGCTCGACAGGTTGTTACGAATATTCTAAGTCTGTAACATGAAGTATATCAGCCGAAGCTTAAGTAGGCAACGAATACCCGTGGTACACTCCGTATGATTGTGTCATATGGAATGACGGGTCGTTGACTGCCATGGGTGCATCTGAGACTACATTGCTTCTTGATATGAATACTGGGGTGGTTGTGTGAATGTATACGTAGATTATCCGACCACTGGCGTAGAGGATAGACCCACATCCATCGACGACACATCTGGCTACGCTGATACAAAAGTGCCTGGAATGTCATTATCCATGTATGTACTATCAGAGATATGCATATTTCACCTCAATTCCACACACAATTCCTCGTAATCATTGATAGATTGCTAAAATTATGTATCATCATCTCTCCTGAAATAGCGCTGAAATATATCCTCAGTATTCAAGATGTGCTCACGCTGCAAATAAAGAAATTTAGATCAGGGTTTCGTTGTTATATGGAAAACCGAATTGTAATACTTTACATATAGACTAACTATCAAACATTCTACACGCCAAGGGTAATAATTATCGGAGGAATTTAAAGTGAAGTCAAGAACGATATCACCTCATGTATCGGTTGATCGCTGGTTCCCGATCCTGCTATGATGAATCTACCACCACAACTGACTCACGTCTGCGCTCCCACTGTGCAACGTATGAGTGGTGGTAATCGACCCAATCAACGTCGGCTTTTCCTCGGCCATCAACCCGTACGAATGATGGATCTATCGGTGCAACATCAATCATAGGTGCATTACCGAACTGTCTGAGCATACGATCAGGCAAGTACCACTCTACCCTCTTCCAATATATCATCGATACTCTAGCTAGAACTTGTCCCAGCAAAATAAGCATGTTCTGTTGGTGCAGACTCATAGTATTCCACCTGAGTACTTAGCTGGGAAGCTGGTGTAATGTACTCAGTACTGGTTCGAGCTCTCTGACATTCATCAATATTGTTAATCTCCCTATCTCCACACGGCAATTCCTCAACTTCAACATAAATTACAATAGGTTGCATGCATGCTGCATTAAATATAGCTTCACAGACTTCTTCATCATTAATGTGAGTTGCAATAAATCCAGCACCAATAGGAAAATGACCCACGAGATTAACAAAGAACTTTGCTCGATCTAGCTTCAACGACCTCATTATTCGCTTCTGTAATTCCTCGAATTTAGTCCGTCGTGGGATCTGAACTGGACGATTTTTCCCACCAACATATGTTGGAATGAAATCATCGATTACACTGAGTTCAGCGTCATAACAGAGAACTATACATATAGTATCTGAACTCATTTCTAATTAGCAATAACACAACACCATTAATCTTTCGTCTCACCTGATCAATGTACATAATTCAATTCAGGAGAAATACATTGATGTGACTAAATGAACTACTACCTATTAAGCACAAAAATGACTGGATTAATGAAAGATAGAGAAGAATGAAAAATACATTGATGTGACTAAATGAACTGCTACCTATTCAGTGATGCATGATCAAAATATTATTTTTTTATGTTTTTGCTTAACTGCACTGCATTCTCAAATAGTCCATTTATTCTCGTGTGGTAATTTTATTTCTCTTTCATTTAACATAAATTTGTGTTTAAGTTGTGAGTGTATCAAAAAAATAATAGTTGTACTTATGTTGAGACAACTAATCACCACCTTTTCTAAGAACTTAGCCACCATGCATGAGAAGTTAATATTATAAACCACATTTTGTAGGGATGGTCTCAAAGGTAAATTGACATTTGGAGTAAGCTAGGATAGGCCATGAATGTGAGCATGATGAAGTAGCCTTTCCATGAAAATTTGGAATGACCTTGAGATAGATTCTTCTTGAAAAGTTGGAATGGATTTAAAATAGCTTGTCCATAAAGACTATTACTGTGGAGAGATCAAAGATGAAGAGACTAACATTTTATATTACATATTTTATGAATGTGACTAGTCATGAACATTCATGTGCCTTTTTATGTTTATTTTTTTGTTTTTACTCTTGTTTTTATATCTTTCCATAGTCTTCATGATGTATAAGCGTATAAATAGTCATAAAAAGCTAGGTTGTAATCATCATTTTCTTCATATAAAGTGTGATTACTCTCCTTTTAAATTTATCATAGTAGCTACTACCTAATTTGAACTATCCCTTTAGTGAGGTTGAAGTAATCTTATTGTGTTCTTGTTACTTCTTTGTTTTGCTGAGTTACTTCAACCCATTCTCTTCAACCCTTCAGTGTTCTTGAGCTTCTCTCGAAGCTCAAATTGCTCTCTTCCCTAATTTTTTCCCAAGTTAAGCCAACTAGTGAAAATATAATATACTCCATCCCTCTCTCTCTCTCTCTCTCTCTCTCCCTCTGATGCCACCTCCGTCCATAATGTCAATTTTGTTAATTTTATTTTTAATTATACTATTATGCAAATAAAAATTTTATTGGGCTGACTTTTTGTTTGGATAGAGGCTGCTGCTGCAGCGAGGAATCTTGATAGGTGATAGAAGGGAGATGGCAGTGAAACTAACATTTGGATAGATATGGAGTTGGGCAATGTGCAGTAATATCTTCTTATATCTTATTATGATTGGATGGTTGATGCTTTGGAGAATGAGAATGGATGCTTGTCCATCACTAGTGGCCATTTTTTTATTCCATAAGGGTAATTTAATTATTATTCTTTTCATTCTAAAAAAGTTGTATTATATATATATATATATATATATATATATATATATATTCAAGTTTAAAGTTGCAATTGAGGTTTAACTATGAGTTGAATTGAATAATATAATAAATATTATATTATTTTAATATAATTTAAATGATGTACTAATAATATTTTTACTATTTTATAGTATACTTTTTTTTAAAATAGGATATTTAACTCTTAATTTTTTAAGTATGATTCTAAATCAAAATTTTATGATATAATATTATTATCTTTTTTATTTTAATAAAAATATTTTAGTTCTACCAATCTCAAAATAAAAAAAAAAGTATATATAAAATAATCAATATTAGAACTGAATGGTTCATCAAAAATTGGTGTTGTTCATTTGTTACCCAACTCAACTGGACGGGAAAAGGGAAATAATACCGAGAGCCGAGCTCTCGGTTTCGATTCAAGTTCCTAATTTTAGGGAAGAGTCCAATAACAGTACTCACGGCAATGGGCCAGTGTCGTCACTCAAACAACTGCCTATTTTAAATTTTTTTTAAATGCCTAATTAGTTAATTACGATTTTAATTAAGCCTTAATTTTTGCAGTATAAAATGTTAAATTTTGTTATTTTGAGATATCTTCGATATAGCACATTAAATATGCCATGTGTGCTCACTTTACTGAGCTAAAATTAGGCTTTAAGGCAGAAGTTCTAAAAGATAGGCATATAACGACATACAGGAGTTATTACAGAGTTACTGTAAATGGCTAAATGCTGGATGAGAATCTCCAACTGTCGTTTCTAACGTTCAAAGGGCCCTCCTCTTGGCTATAAAAAATACCTAAAAAGAGCATGCAATTTATTATCTACCAATAAGCATAAATGACAAGCAATAATTTGGGCCCTATTGAAATTCTCAGTTGCTTGAGGTTGGATACGCAACTAAGTAAATTAATAATATGTTGACCTAGATGTATTAACGATCAAATATATTTCGAACTTAAAAATTTAATGTATTGTTTAGGAGCGATGGTATTGATGCGTTGCAGTTTAAATCACACTATAATGATGTTTGTAAACTACATTTTTACTGTATTTTGAAAAAATTATAGTACAAAAGTTATATTTTTCAATTTGACTTGATAGAATGTGGTGACTATTAGAAAACTGAGATCCGATTTCTTTTAAATAAAAGTTTGCAATACACATTGGAATATTACAATTTAACAAACCCTAAATTTATTTATAAGGAATAATCATTCGAATATTTTTATAGTACAATGAGGCTCACAATGTATGCTCAAGCTCCTATGATGAAATTAAGACATTTATTGGGATGTAAGACTTGGGAACTTATTGGAGATCGATTCCAATGATGGGTTCCTTAAGCATCAAATAGAAAACAAGTAGGCTTGTCTTGTCTCCCATGTGATGTTATTCAGTGAAAGCCACATAATAAATTCTCGAGCATTGATAAGCAGTTGATGAACAGATAACCTGCTGGTCTTCTCTTCTTTCCTGTTAAAAAAATAGAACAAAAACTTGGTGTCCAACCAAATAATTGATGTTGCATGGACAAAAAAACACTTAGAAAAAAAATATATTTGATGGGATAATATTACAGAGATCCATAGTACATTTGCAACTTAAATTATTAACAATATATATGTTTGGTTGTTTTTTGATTCATGAAAAGCTTTAAAAGTATTTTAAAAAACTATTTTTTTTTTTTTGAAAAGGCTAAAACGAGCTTCAAATAAAATTGAAATAAAACGCAGCTTCAAAAGACACTATTCAAACGGGTATCAAAATTAAAAATTCACGCTCTCAAAAGCAAAATGCACTAAAAAAGTTTAGTCAAACGAAACCATAATGCACTACACAATTATTTTTTAATGGTGGTTTTTTATTGTCTATGTTTGAACAAATGAAAGTTGGTGAATGGAATCTATCAATAGATGAGGATTAGCAGATTTGAAATGAGTCAAAAAATAAACATTTTCTAATCAATTCTACAAGTATTTGTTAGAACTTAGAATATAAATTCAAAATCAGTATCCTTTTGCTTGATTTGAGATGGGATTTTGTAAAAAAAAAGAAAGAATTCATCCATTTCAATTGTAGGAGAAGGTTGCTTTTCTACATTAGGAGTTTAAGTTACACATTTAATAATTTATCACTCTTCATTTAAAAAGAATACAAACTATATTTGGTACATTGTGCACATTGCCTAATTTATGTATAATGTTGGCTCTTCTTCCTTGTAGTATTTTGACTAAAGTGGTAGGTAAAGTGACTTACAATAACTATGTATCAAAATATCGACATATTTTTCTATATTAGAAGGGAATTGCAGCTAGTTAAAATTAAAAGATAATTAGACGTGAGTGAAATATATTCGAATAAAAAAAAGAAATATGTAAATACTCAAATGTTGATCCCTAGTATTTTTTTTCTATTTCTATTTGTATATTCTCTATTTTTTAGTGTTTGTCTTTTAACTTTAATCAATTGTTTTGTTTTCTTATCATAACATTTTTCCCCAACAAAATTTAGGTATCAATATAAATTTCAAATGTTATATGCGCTTTTTCTTAAAAAGATGTGAATTAATATATTATAGTTGGTAGTCTAATAGCAAAAGATTACTTAAAAGCAATATTTTAAGATGTAAACAATGAAAATTTAATCATTCATAGATGCTTTACATATACCCACCTATCAAGTAAATATATAATTTTAAGATGATTAACAAAATTATTTGTAAACTCCAATATCCAAAATATGATGGTTGATAATTTATGTTAATATTACTAAGGAAATGCTATCATAGTAATTCCATTGCATTGATTTAGTAAATTGTTATTTAATTCTCTTATTTAGCAAGTTTCATGATAATAGTCTGGGTTTAATTTATTATCAAATAATTCAAAAATAATTTTATGTAGAAATATTAATAAATTACCCTCACCTAAACTATTTAACTTTAATAAAAAAAAATATTTAACTAAAAATATAAATGTGATGATAATTTTACCCTATTAGTGTAGTTTTTTTAAGAGGTCATCTATCTCGAGAATGCTTATACTTGACTGCTAAATTTTCTATTGAAATTTCAACTTTGACTTTATATTTAAAAGATAATATAAATGTGATGATAACTTTATAAAGTGAGCATCAAATTTATAATTCTGTGATGATAACTTTATCCTGTTAAAAAATATTCATGTAATTATTTTAATCACAAATGTACGCCGACGGATCGAGTATGGGATGTCTGATATTTTTCTTAAAACCAATTGTGGCGTGGGAAATAATCTCTGCATCATAAAAATAAAATAAAAAAATAATTAATTAATTAATTAATTAAAAAAATAAATCTCTGCATCATCTATTCAGATATGCAGAACATTTCCGTCACGGCTAAACACCTTTTATTACTTATTTTGATAAAGAATAATAATAATGGAAAAAGCTGCACTAAACAATACTTTTTTTTTTGCTGATTTAACGGTGAAAGAAAATAAACAGAAAGTGAATAGTGAATCAATACTTTTGTTTCTATGTAAAAGAATTTGTAAACTATTTTGGTTATATAAAGAAAAAGTAAATACAATTATATTGGATGAATGTAAAGTAAATATTTGTATTAACACCTTATTATATGTAAATTAATTATAGAATTTATTCATTAATTAAAGTATTCAATTAAAAATAAATATTATCAAATAAAATATAGATAAAATATAAATAAATTTTTTTCTTGACTAAAAAATAAATAAAATTAAATACAAATAAAATTTATTTCGAATATTTAATTATTAATAATTAATTTATAAATTTTCTAAGATATTAAAATAAAATCAAATATAAATAAAATTTATTTCGAATATTTAATTATTAGTAATTAATTTACAATTTTTTAAGATATTAAAATAAAATCAAATATAAATAAAATTTATTTCGAATATTTAATTATTAGTAAGTAATTTATAAATTTTTTAAGATATTAATTATTAGTGTTATAAATAAATAAAATTTGAATATTATTATTTTATATTAACATAATGACCCAAATTTAATATATATATATATATATATATATATATATATAAAATTTAATTACTATATTAAATATTAATTAATTAATAGGAATTTTTATTAAATAAATTAATCATCAAAATTTAATATTTATTTATTAAATTATTTTTCTTTAATAAATAGTTTAATCATTAATTATTTTTGTACTAAATAAACTAAATTTTAATAAATATTTTAATTTTTTTTATTTATCGTAAACTATTTATCATTACTTTTAATAAATATAATTATATTTATTAAATCTTAATTAACTATAAAATATTTATTTTAATTAAAATTAGAATTAACTTTACGGATTCAGCAATTTCAAAAAAAAAAATAAAAGGAAAAAAAAAAATTCGTTTTCCCGCGTTCCGCTCCGCGCTCCGAAAAAGAAAAAAAAAATTTCCTTTTTCCCGCTCCGCTCCGCGCTCCGCCTTCTGCGCTCCGTGTATTTGGAATACGCTCGTTTTCGAGCGTATTTCGTTTACACGGAAAAGAGGGCTGAAAAGGGAAATGAAATACTCCGAAATTTTACACAGTAATTGCATCTGCCAAAAGAAGAAAGAATGCATTTGGATTACTTTTAACCGTAAACTGAACCAAAAGCTTAAATAATTTAGAAATAAGAATATTATTTCATTTTATTGCGCAGAAAATCATGCAAAGTGAAGAAGATTAATTTGATTTTGCCTTCGCAGGCTGCTCTCTTTGATTAAGTTCCAATCTCTCTCTCTCTCTCTCTCTCTCTCTCTCTCTCTCTCTCTCTCTCTCTCTTTTATTTTTCCAGTACAGCTATCGCCTATCAGGCAATGGAAAGTGACCCATACGCAAGAAACTATTTTTCGTCAAAATAAAATATTAAAATGAAAAATTGAACATGCATTTAAAATGTGGCAAAATTAACAAAACTTTATTAAAATAAAGTTATTGACTTTCCTCGGGACAATTAGATTCTACTTTTCTGGGTTCAAAGTTCATGATTGAATTCTTGGTAATTGTGGGTTTTGGACAACTTCTAAATATATGAGTTCCAAGTTATAGGCATTTCCGTAAGCTTTCAATCAAAGATTTATTGAACTCATATTAACTTGATTAATGTCGCACCGGTGAATATGGATGCAAATTTATTTTTCAATTCTCCTGTCCCTTCCAGAAATAAGGAATGATAGAAGCACAGGAGTGTTGAAAGTCTCCATTTGGCTTATGTGCTTGAGTGGTAAGTTTGATCCAAAGTGTTGATTCAATATAATGCATGAATTATAAGCATGTGTTGAATCAAAGAGGTAAAGAAGAATAGAAGATAGAGAAAGAACAAAGAGAACACTTCCAAAAGCTAAAGCATTTTCTCCACATGCAACGGTGACAACTCTTCTTTTGTAATGATTTTTGGAATTGATGATAAAAGTATAATTATGTGCAACATTCTATACACGAATATATATGTGTCAAATATTCATATAAGTTAAAATATAAATTTTAGGCTCCGTTTGAGACAGTGTTTCGCATCATTTCAGGCGTTTAACAAATTATATTGGGGCAATATTTTGAAAAATCTATGACTGAAAAGCTATGTTTTTTCAACATTACTATAAGTACGTTAGAGGCCAAAAAGTTGAAGTTGGACTTTTTGAGGAAAAAAAAATTATAGAACCCACCGCACCACTACTTTTTAATACAGCTACAATTGTCCCAAAAAAATCTCTTAATTTATATCATCACAAATTTTTAATAGCACCTATAACCTTGGTCTAATTGATTTTCATATAAACCTATTTTATCTCCTAATTTTCTTTAAACTAAATTCTTACATTTAACTTGGGAGGTGATTTAGGATTTCATGATTGCTTCGATAAGTGTTATTTTAAATGATTCTAAATTCTTACATTTTCTCCATCAAACCTCTATAATTTTTTTTTATGTTTTTTTTTTATGGAATTTCTTGGCTTACAAATCTTTTTAATGTTCTTTTAAAGACTAAAAAGATGTCAGATGGGTGGAGAAAGAATTTGTTGGTTCCTATATTTAAGAATAAAGGTGATGCACAAGAGTGTGCAAATTATAGAGGAATTAAGTTAATGTGTCATACATTAAAATTATGGAGAGAGTAATTGAATAGGTTACGATGTGATACAAAAGTTTCTACAATTTTGGTTTCATGCCAAGTAAATCTACTATGGATGTTATTTGTTAATTGAGATTTGATGGAGAAGTATAGAGTAAGGATGATTTACATATGATATTTATTGATTTAGAGAAAGCTTATGATAAAGTTTCAAGAGATGTTCTTTGGAGAGTTCTAGAACGAAAAGGAGTTGGTTATATTCAAGTCATTAAGAATATGTATACTAGAGTTGTTACTTGTGTCCAAACACAAGGAGGATTGACAAAATATTTTTTCATTTCAATTGGATTACATCAAGGATCAGCCTTAAGCCATTATCTTTTTGCTTTAGTTATGGATGTTCTTACTAGGCATTTACAAGAAGATGTACCTTGGTGTATGCTTTTTGCTGATGACATCCTTCTTGTTGATAAGACTAGAGAGGGAGTCCAAGAGAAACTTGAATTATGGAGGTCAACATTAGAGTCTAAAGGTTTTCGTTTAAATAGATCTAAAGCGAATATATGGAGTGTAATTTTAGTAGAAGTTTTAGTGGTAGTGTTGTGACATTAGGTGAACAAGTCACTAATAAGAGATTTATATTTAGGCTCTATTGTTCAAAATGATGGTGAAATAGATGGAGATGTTATTAGTAGAATTCAAGTTGAATGGTTGAAGTGGAGGAATGCATCTAGTCTTTTGTGTGATAGAAAAGTTCCACTCAAACTTAAGAGAAAATTTTATAAGATGGTGGTAAGACCTGCAATGACTTATGCGAATGTGAACAAAAAGAAGCATAAGACTAAGTTAAGTGTTACAGATGAGGATGCTCGTGGATGAGTGGCTTTACTCTTAGATAAAATGCAAAATGAGTATGGGGAAAAGTTAGAGTAGTTAAAGGTGATAAGATTAGAGAGAGTCGCTTAGATGGTTTGGCCACATAAAGCCGTCTGACCGATTAGGAGAGTAGATGCATTAGATTTCCCTTATGTTAAGAAAGGTAGAGGTAGAACTAAGAAGACTTGGTTAAGATTTATAAAAAATGACCTTAGTATACTTGGATTAAATGAGAATTTGGCACACATAATAGACGGAAGGATTCATAACCCACTTAGTGGATAAAGGCTTGTTGTTGTTGTTGTTGTGATGTTTTTTAAATGATTGACTATAAATTATAAAAATTTAATTGCAACATATGAGATTTAAACTCATGATTTTGGAGAATTAATTTCTTCCCTTGCACATAGGGGTGTAAAGGAGCCGAGCTTGAGAGCCGAAAGTTGTTCGATTCGTTTATTATTTTTTTGTTGAAATTGGCTCTCATGTGTTGAAATAGCTCATTTATAGTATGTGTTCGAAAAAAATATTAGTGTTCGTTTTAGGCTCGTGTACGGCTCAAAATTGGCTCGATTTTATATTTTAATAAATTTTTTTTATTTTTAATTTAAAAATAATTATTAAAATCTTATACAGTGAAAAACTAAAATACTATTGACAAGAATTAAAACTAAAAAATATACAATTATATAAAATAATTATATACAATCAAAATTATTAT
This sequence comes from Cymbidium sinense, assembly GCA_021442155.1. Classification (NCBI taxonomy): domain Eukaryota; kingdom Viridiplantae; phylum Streptophyta; class Magnoliopsida; order Asparagales; family Orchidaceae; genus Cymbidium; species Cymbidium sinense. The sequence goes on from CM038222.1 coordinate 139,806,212, forward strand.
TTTTGCACTTAGAAAAAACTTTGTTACACAAAAAAATTAAAATTAGAGATTCATTCAGAGATTCAAAAATCAAAATTATATACAATTAAAATTTATTTTATTAAATTAAATGATTTTCAATCAGAGATTCAAAAATCATTTTTTTACACAAAATTGAACACAACTTTAATTACTAATTTATAGGCTAACAAAATTTTCATATATGCATATACAAATTTACAAATTCACAACTTACATAATTTACAATTCTGATTCTGACTTTCTAAAATAAATTCAACCTAAAATTTTATGATCATGATCATATACAACTTACAATTTAAAAAATAAAAGCTAAGAAAATAATGAAATTATAATTTCCAAATATCAATTTCTAATCAAATCAATTGCTTCAGCTTTAATGTTCTAGATTTATAGTCTTCAAGCTTTCATATCCTCAAAGTCAACCAATCTTGAATCTTCAAATCAGAATCAGACTGTAAAACAAAACTAGCAAAAATTATAAAATAAATATTATGAGTGGGCTAAACTAAAATAAATAATCATTGATGTAATAGCTTGATGATTGTATGAATATTAGACATTCAAAAAATGATAAAATGAAAGATTAATATTAATAAGACTAGGATCATAAAAAAAAATGAAAATAAGTGTAGCATCATTCCAAATTGACAAAAAAAAAATAAAAAATAAGTGTAGCATCATTCCAAAGAATCCAAACTATTAAGCTAAATATCAATAAATGATGATATTAAAATTGACAAAATGTAATCACAAAAAATTAAATTAAATATTTGAAAAATACATACAGCCAAATATCAAGCTAAGTTGCATCTCATACATCTATTTAGTTTTTCATCATAGTCCATTAATGTAATATCATAAGTGATCTTACATTAATAAAAGATCTTCCAAATTGACCAAGTGTAGCATCAAAAGATCTTATCAGTCAATAAGGATAAAAGAACAAAACCAGCCAACAAGTGTGTAATGCACAAAGAACAAAACCAGCCAAATAGTAGGTAGTTCTAAAAGAAGAGAATAACATGTAAAAGGAACAAGAATAAGAAGGTTCAGATGATAAAATAAGCTTATGTAGCTATTTAGTAAAATCCTCAGCAGGTATTAAGATTCTTAGTTAACCATATGCTTTTAGGACCATTGGTCATACCTAGAACAAGCTGACTGAGGTGAAGTGCAAAATTTTACAAATTTAGAGAACTAAAAAAAGAGAAAAATGTGTATATATGCCTCTTTAATCTTGATTACTACAAAATAATCATAAAATCTAATCAAATGAGATCATCAAGTAAATAGATTGTAAATCAATATCATTAATCATAATTTCTCGCTTATAAAACTTATGACCAGAGTAGAAAAAGAGAATTCAAGAATAATAATTATACATGTTATCTATTCTTTTGGAGAAATGTTTTAAAAAAAGGCCCATGAACTCTCTTTCAAAAGGTCGACCTAGTCACTTGTTAGATGTCAAAATATTTCGTTTAATCATCTATTAGTAACTCATTACTGGCCGAAATAACCAAGAAAAGCAATTCAACAAGATCGACCTTGTCTTGCATATAGTAGGGAAAAAAACCAATTAGATAGAATTTTATTGACATGTCCTAATTAGAACACAAAATCAGTCTATTGGTATTAGACAAATAAATTTAAAGAAATGAAACAGGAGGACGTGATCAAATGATGTCAAGACAAAACTATAATATAAGAAAAATAAAGCTTATGTATTTAGTAATTTGAGGTGCTATATTTATTCCATAAAAATGATGAAACCCAAATAAAAATAAACTAAATGCATGGTGGTATACGATTTTAACAGACAAAGTAATTGTTTAGAACTACATCCAACTTTATCCTTTACGTTTATGGACTTGAAGAAGTCAAAACATTGTTGAAAGATGGTGCCATATTAAATAGGGCAAGGCTTGAGTGAGAAAATAAATTGAGGAAGGAAAAACTTGAAAACCAATTTTAGGAACAAGGTAGTTAGAATTGAACAAAACACTCCCATCCTTCATGTTGATAAGAAAACCCTCAAAAAGCAACAGTGATAAACACTTTTCAGCCATAAAAACATCAAGAACACAGTAGATGTATAATATCAAATAGAATTGCATTCCATTAAAGATAATAAATATTTCTTTTCATCACTATAGATCAGATATCAAGCAGTATTAGCTCAAGTTCAAAGAGAGACTAACTCCACCAGTGAGTACAAGCCTTGTCACATAAGTGTTGGTTCATGCTTTAAAATGCATTCTACCTTACCTGTAAAACCAACAAGATTCCTAAATATTTATGTTCCAACAGACTATCAATTGGAAAGACAATTTGCTATGCAAGAAAAAATGCAAAATTGAAAATTGAACCTAAATAAAGAAACAGATTGCTATAAAATTGCTGCAATAAAACTGTTTGGTATGATGATATCCTTCTCCGAAGCTAAATATTTTCCAGTAGTTTAACATAAAGGTTCTCCTCCTCCATTAACTCTTGCTGAAATAAAAATAGATAATGACATTATAGAATAAAGTTTATCAAATTTATTAAATAGACTAAATTTAGTTAGAAAAGTACCAAAGGATCTTTAATGTTGGGTTGAGCGCCTCTAATCCAACTAGTTGTACATACAAGTGCATTGACTATTTTTGTGATAAAGAGCTCCTATAATCATCAAGAACTCTACCACCAGCACTAAATGTAGATTCGGATGCAATGGTGGTGATGGGAATTGTTAAAACATCCCTAGCCATCTTGGACAAACTAGGATACTTGAGAGTATTCATTTTCCACCACTCAAGAACATCAAAAGAATCATTATTGCTCAAAAATAATCCATCCTCCAAATATGTTTGTAAATCGATTTTGATGGTGAATAGAACTTCGGCAAGAATAAACAAAATGAGCAAATCTAAGATCAAAGTTTGATGAAAACATCACATCAATTGCTTGTGATGATCCACTAACTAAGAGCTTGAAGCACTATTATCTTGAAATATTGATTATATATCTCCCAAATAACATCCTCAACACTCTTTATCTTGGACTCTACCTCAAAACTAGAGTATATTTTAGGAAATGTAAAAGTAATGAATTTCATTTTGAGTGGATCAAGATACAGCCATGAGTAGATTGTATTCTCCCCAATATTTATCAAATTTAATTTTCATAGCAGTGGCCATTTGCTTGACAAATTGATCCAAGGAATTGCACTCTTCATTAAGTAGTTTCTTAACATGCATGACAGTAGGAAGAAACAAATTGGTAGTTGGATAAGAAGAACATGAAATCATTTTTGTCACATTATGGAAAATAGAAAGAAACCTTCTAATCGCTCATGCCATTCAATCTCGAAAACCACTTGTAGTTAGAATCTCGATAATGAATGAACACATTGCGTAAATAAAAATAGACTCAAGCATTAGTAAGTAGAGTTCCACCTTGTAGAACATCAATACATAATCCTTTGAAGTAGGGACCCTAACTGCTTTCGCCACTTCAACAAACTTATGTAAACGAGAAGGAGACTTTTGAGATATTTTCTCCCCTTATTTTAACTATTTGTTGCACCTCTTTCAAACCATCTTGAACCAGCATATTCAAGATGTGAGCACAACATCTAATATGAAAGAAATGACCCTAAAAATGTAACTTCCCTCTTGACTGAAAATTAATTTTTAAAGCATTTGCGAACATCATTATTCTTAGCATTATCAGGTGTGATAGATACCTTGTCCCGCAAATTCCAATCAGCAAACAATCACATATAGCATCACAAATAAAAGTACCCATGTGTGGAGGATCAAACTCAATAAAGCTGATGATTCTCTTATGCAACTGCCAAGAATCATCAACAAAGTGAATTGTTAAGCACATGTAGCCCACTATTTGATTTGATGTCCAACAATCAGTCAAAGAAACTCTGAATGCTCTTAAGAAAAGTTTTCAATCTCTCTTTTTCCTTTTCATAAACTTTCATGCAATCACTTCTAATTGTGTTTCAAGATACCCTTTCATAATTGGGATTCAATACCTTCAAAAGAATATTAAACCACATATGCTCAACCATCATAAACGGATACTCGTGCACAATAATCATCTTTGCAATTATCTCCCTAATCTGAAGATGATCATAATTTTTAGGGTCATGGAATAATGGAATCTCAATTTCAGAATTGACATCAAAGGCATAAATTTTTTTTTCCTTTTGTCTGCCAATTCAACAACCTGCTTATTCTTGGCCAGGGGCGGAACCAGCTTTTATTTTCAGGGTGGGCAAAAAGTATTTTTAAAAAAAAAGGTGAATTTAACAATGAATATACCAAAATGATGAATTTTATTACATTATCATCAATCTAATAAAAAATGTTTACAAACTTCTTAATCTATTTTGCATTGTCATATTGCATGATAAATTCATTAGAATCGATTCAAATACTTCTTTCTCAATATATATAAGACAATCATTGAGCCAATCATCACTCATTCTACGCAATCGATGTTTAACAATCTTCATCAGAAAATGCTCTCCATCTAGTAAGGTAAAGTTAGTGCCAAAATAATAAGTCTATAAATTAAAGGATACACACCATCCTTCTTTGTCTTGACAAGTTTGACAAGATCGAATACCATTTAAAATGAGAAATCATCACTACTACACATCGATAATATAAAGTGGAAAGCCGTCACAAGCTCAACTGCAGAAAAATCTGTAGGATATAACTCTGCAAGTCGAATAAGCTTTTTCTTATCAAAAGCAAAGAATGAATGCTTAGCCAGTATAGCTTCAAGTGTTGTCTTGAGTGCAATTGCACTTGTTGAAGAAACATATTTAATGCTAATAAATCTTTCAATAACTTGACATTTTTTATCAACATATCTCACAACAATAACTAATTGTTCCTTTGTTGATACATCACGAGCTTCATCCACAATAATAGAAAAGTAAGAATCACCGTAGATATCATGATGAAGTTAAAGTCTCATATGATGCCGCTTGACAAAACTGTTTTTGTACCTTTGGTGAAGTCAATTGTAATTTTGTACTAGCATTTTCAAATATAACTTTTTTAATTTCTTCATTATGATCTGCAAGAAAATGGAATAATTCTAAATAATTTCCTTGGTTAACTGAACTAAAAGATTCATCGTGACCACAGAATGGTAATCCTTGTCTCAAAAGAAATCTAACACAATCAAGCCACACAACAATTACCCTATATTTTTTTTTGTTTCTCATCTTTAGTCAACCACATAGTAGAGATACTTTGTGTTTGAGGCTTCATTAGATCTTCACACTTTTGTCTTGCTCTATTATGAGCACTATTGTGTTCACCAACGTGAGCTAAGAACTTTTCTTTTCTTTTCCAATTTTTAAATCCTTCTCTGATAAATGAATCTCCACCTCCTTGATTTATAGTAACTTGTTCTTGAGGCTTAAATAAATAGCAATATAAACAATATCTGATCTTTCAGATGCTATATTCTAACCAATATGGATATTCCTCAAACCACTTTGAATTAAATCTGCGTGTAACATTGTCTATCATTGTTTGAGAAAAATTATGACTTTTAGGTTGATGTGGCCCTTTTACCAAATATGCTCTACGTATTCTATCTCTGTCATTAATATCATAACTCCAAATCGTGAAGGGATCGTGGGAAGATTATCGATATCAAGATCAACTCGTTCTTTTCTCTTTAAATAACGATCCATTTAGAAAATCCTAAATATGATAGTAGAATGCAAATAAAAATAAATCAATAAATAATGACACACTTTCAACCTTTTCAAAACAAATTCATAATATCTCAAGAATAACGGCTTTTTTACAAATAAAATTAAACCAACAATATTTAAAAAAAGGCACACCTTCGGCCTTTTTAAAATAAAATTAAACCAATAATATTTTTAAAAAGGCACACCTTCGGCCTGTTTAAAATTAAAAATGCTATTCATATACCTTAATTGATTGAGAAGAATGTTGCACTCAAAAATATTATTGAATAGCCTAATCCTTCAATATCACCTGCATAAAGCATATAATTAATGATTACTACATGTGATAAAAAATAACTTTGAATGCCCTAATCTAATGATTAATACACAAATTTAAAGACTACTTTTCTTGTAATTACAAATATGTGTTAGACTTTGCGGGATAAGCTGCGCAAGTTTGTCATCAATCATGTGGCATTTGTTAAATAATCTCAAAGAAGAATGAAATTGGATATTGAAAAGAAGACGATCACAGAAACGAAACTTTAGGCATAACACATCTCTAGATGAAATTCAACTCTAGTATCAACAAAATTAAATGCATTGCATAACAAAAATGGCTATATCTCATTATGCATGGTCTCATCCCAAAATTTCAAAGAGAATTGGACTTCATACATCAAATACCCATGATTCTCCATTATTATGTAATGAAAAATTAGAGTTAAATTGGGAAGTTCTCTTTATCAAAAGTCATATAAAAGGCGTGATTTGATCATAATTTGAAAGCAATTCTAATAAATTTATAACAAGTGTTGTAAGATTTAATGACATTCTCGATTTGGGATTTAGAGTACATAAATAATAAAGCGTATTTCATTATTAATCTTAAATCAATGATGAATAAAGTCTATGTGAAATTTTAATGTAACTTCGAAGACACTCTACAATATTTAGATTTGGAGAAATGCTAGAAGAGAAAATTCAAGAATTTACAATAGAAAAATCGACAATAATTGATGGAGGGATGATTTTATTTATGCTTATAAATAGTATTATCTTGAAAATCAAGAGGCTCAATCATTCTCAATTGAATTAAAAATAAAAGTTTTAATATATAAAGGAAGGAAGATCACGGATAACCTTATCCTCTTTTTCCTTCTCTGCTTGCTTTGTCCTTCTCTCGCCCCGACTTCTCCAACTTCTCTCTCCTCTCCATTTTCTATCGAAGAAAAAAAAAAAAGCAATTCAAATCGAGCGATGAAATAGTTAGTTATTAGATATTGATTAAGACTGAATGTAGATCTTCTCGGCCATCTCTTCACTAAGAATTGACCCTTGCCTTCATGAAGAACCGGAACTCCTCCGAGTTGCTCGCCTCATACCATTGCAGCCACTAAGGCGATCGGGAAGACGGGTAACACATGAAGCATTGCCCACCCTCGGGTAGGCGGTCCGTGAGATGGGACGGCGTCGACAATCGAAAATGAGGGAGAATATCCATCAGGGTGCGAGAGAGTCGCGAGAGGGAGATCGGAGATATGCGGCTTATTTTTGAAGCGGGCCAGAGGGTTTATTTTGGGGAGGAGAGTTTAAAGTAAATATATTAAAGTCTAAAATACCCTCATAATTTTTTTTTTTTCAGTGGCATTCACCGTAAAGCGGTCCATGTTCTTGGCCATTTTTCACATTCCTTCACATGCCTCAAAAGTTATGAAGTTGTGCTTTTTTTAAATTTCCTACGATAATATATGCATTGTAAAGAGGGTGTACTCTTCCCCTTAAATACAGAAGTGGTTTCTATAAAATACTCCCACACTGAAGATACTCTCTTCCTACCTCTCTTAGGGTTACCATTAGCACTAATAGTCTCAAGTGTATGCACCTCTGATTCAACTTGTTGTGAAGTACTTGGTATATCATTACCTACAACTAAATCATCACCACATGATGTAGACTGAGAATGATCCACATTAGACATGACTAAATAACAAAAGAAAATATGAGTTAGGAATTAGGATCCACATTAGCAAAGAGGCCAACTGAATCGGCAAGAGCAACTGAACTAGAATATGAGGAAAAGGGGTCTTACACATAACACATTCCATGTTTCCATTATTTCAACATTACAGGCTTTACAGCCATACAACATACAATATTACAGCATACAGCATAGTTGTAAAAAATAGAACATCCATACAGATACTGAGATACAGGATACAACATTACAGCATACAACATACAGCATTACAATCATAGTAGTTAAAAATTAAGAACATCCTACAGGAAACATCCAAAACTGTAGAAATCATACAGCATTACAGCCATAATTGTAATAAATTCTAAGTTTGTAATTACTTCATTCTCATAGTATGCATAATAGAATGATTTCTTCTTTGAAACACAAATTCTCAAATAATACACAGCATTCTACGAAACACATCCATAGTTGCGAAAGATTACTGACATTACTGACCGGTCAAATATATGATCAGGTAATATCCAAACCATTGAAAATGCATGATGAACATAACCTCCATAGTAAGAATAAAAGAACTGCATCTCCATAGACTATAGTAAGAATAAAAGAAGCAACGATGTGTTAATGGTGAAATAAAGGTATATATTCTCTTGCATCTCCATAGTAAGAATAAAAGAAGCCCTTAAAATAAGAATAAAATCGAGATCGCGACCAAAGAAAAAAAGAAAATTATGTTGGTTCAAACCCTAGAAAACCGGATATCACCACAATGTATGGGGCTTTTTGAAACCGATGATGGAAAAAGAAAAGAAAACAATATCCGCTACCAAACCATAGAAGATCAGAGATCGTGACCAGATTTACACACATACTTACAGATATTACCATTTTAACTCGCAAGATTCACAACTCGTAAGACTCTTGCTAGGAAGAGTAGAAATCAAGGCCAAAATCGAGACAAGAGAGAGGCGACTTACGGATTAGAGGGGAGTCGAGGCGAGAGTCGAGACTCGAGAGGCTGGTCAATCTGAACGAGTCGAGAGGCGAGGGCTAATAATAATATCGATATATCTTTCGTTTTATTTTAAATCCTGTTAATATAAATTCCTATGGTGGGATTAACTATCTGATAGACCACTTGGTCGGTCGTTCCTACAGCTACACTCGTAAAACCTAAACAGTAAACATAATTACAAAAAAAAACCTATAATAATTATTACTAATATATTTTAGCTTATTTTATTTAAAAATTTATTAGCTAATTTTATAATTAAATTAAATATCAATTTTAAAAATATTTAATGATATAAATTATATTTTAAATAAAATTTAATATAAATTATTTATTTATTTAAATCGAATTGAACACGATCGAACAAATTGGATTTATCATTTCGAGCCAAATATTTGTTATGTTTATTCATACGAACGGCTGTAAATTTAAATATCGAGTCATAAAGTTATGAAACACAAGCTTTTTTTACATCTACCCGTGGAACTTTACTCTTTTTTAAATTTAAGGGTATGCTTGATTTTTTTTTTATTTACAAAATTCATTTACGTTATGTTTTCGTAACAAAAACTTTAAAATGTGTAAAAATATCTCTAGTGAATTTTCAGTATCCTTACAAACATACTAATTTTATTTTTAAAATAAAAAATAGCTTGCAAAACATATTGACAGAGTTTTCAGAATAAAAAAAATCTAAAAGAAAATAAAAACGCAATAAAATATGCTCTTACTGAAAATACGATATAAATTTTATAATTATCTAATGTCATTAATATACTTTATTTCTAAATTTATTGTCCGTTATTCGTTTTTTATATTTAAACATCTGCGGTTCTGCCCATTTAAGTGGTTCTATAATAGGTTTTATCAACCACTCAATAGTGATTTAATGTTTTCCATTTTAGTAAAATTTATGTTTGCTGTTGGAGTTAAATGATTTTATTGGTTTCCAAAATTATCTGTTATTATTTAGATTTAGAGCAAAACAATATTTCAGAACTACGTTATTGAGATATAAATTTAATTTGTATTCATATTATTATTTAATGTTAGGTTTTTATGCTTGTTTTTTTAAAATTTTTAGAAAAAAAAAGAATTTTATATAAATTATTATTTTTTTATTCAATATTATTACATCGAGTATTAATGGATATTCATCCTAAAATAAATAAAATATTCAATTTGAAAATTGAATTAGATTAGAATATGCTTCTAAGCTTTAAAGGTTTAATTTTCATGATTGAAATTTATCTCATATATATATATATATATATATATATATATATATATATATATATATATATATATATATATATATATATATATATATATATATATATGGCTTTACCTTCTATTATAGGTGTTTATGCAAATAAAATTCTATTTCCACCAACTTCTATAGTTTTTAGTCAAAATGCAGCAACTTGTGATTATGATTTCTTCGAATACTGAATGATAATGATTATGCAAAGAAGATTTTTTTTATCATTTCATATCACCCATCATATTGCCTTAAAACTTATTCGTATCTATCTCCACTCTCGATAAGATGTCTCATTATAGTTTAATACCAACTTAATTTTCATAGTTTTTAGTTGCTCTTAGGACATGCCTATAACAACATTTATCCCACGAAGTGGGGACGTTGGCTATATGATTTTTTCTCACCATAGTGTCCTGTTAAGTGTATATTTTCATTTAATTCAAATAAATAAGGTCAATTTGTATACTTACGAATCAAGTTTTTTTAAGTTTATCTCTATCTTTCTTAACATGAACTTGCTAGGAAATCACCCATATTGGCATGCAACCTCAGCAGAAGTTTATCATATTTTTGTGTGTGATAGTGCTGATAAGTTATCTCATTATCTAACTCATACGAATTATGAACAAATTTTAGTAGTTGTCAAACAAAAAAATTATATTTCAACTGATATATGCACTGATAGTGTAGTTTTAAGTCTATGTCACTTCATTATACTTATTTCATGTCTTAATTGGTATAATATATTTAAATTTTAATTCTAAATTTATACAATTACTTGCTTATTTAGGTTTATAAATTTATTTGTGTATAATTTAATAAAAAAACCAATTACTTTTTTGAATTTTTAACTTATTTAATTAATATAAATAAATCAAGTACTAACCAATTGAAATATTTGAAAAATTTTAACAATCCAAATATGAACTTATATGTGAAATCTTGATTCCATCTCGAGCCGAATATGAACAATTTATAATATGCCTAAGTCTAGTACAGGACATACTATGCGCTCCGAAAATTCATCACCGACATCTTGACAATTGTTGAATTGAAGAAAGTGTGATTTAAAGTAACGGTGTAATTTTCATAAGGCAAATGGAATAGTAGATAAGACACTACCCAGAGATTTCACCCTCATTTGGTGAGAACTTTAGATAAGATTTCAGGTTTCTTATAGGTGCAAGCCCCTATAGTTAATTATTCCCAATAAGTGAGAGAGAACTTTCGATTAAGGCTAGTCGTTAGATCACTTAATGCGTATCGTATAGTAGCAGCATATGGAGTTTCAAAATTTAGATTATTCATCATTTCAAACAAAGCGGATAGTTGGGGAATGATGACGCGTGCCCGTCTAGATCTCATGGTTCCGTCATCCGGCGGTCAGCGTCCTTAGTCGACTTAGTGGGAGGTAGTCGACTCTTTAGGAAGGATTCTCATTACGTCGTCCAAGAAATCCTTGTAAACCTGGGGTGGTGTTTGTCTAAGGAGACAATCTTAAGTCTACCTTAGCTGATAGAGGGTTGTTTGTCTTATCAAGTATACCCTATGATTCACAACTCGAAGGGAAAAGTCATTGGGGAGCATACGGGCTACTATCGTGATCATAATATAATGGAGCCCGATTAAGACTCGGTCAAAATTGCTTCATCGTGGAGCCTGTTAATTAGTCGACACCTTACTAATGTGAGATTGATTGAGAGTGAACAAAGCAGAACACTTGATTTGACATTTGTTCCTTTGTGAGCTAGAGTTTTTTTTAATTTGTCACCCCCGACAAACAGTTGCGTTAGGTGAATAAATTGAGTTTGATTTAAGTTTTTAATGATAGAATTTCATTTAAGTAATTTCAGATTGATATTTGATTTGAGTTAAAAAAATTGATTAATTTGAATATGTCTAAAAGCTTTAGATCCTGTCAACTCTATTTAGCTGCTAACAGAGGATTAGATCTACTGTCACATCACAGAATCAGTTTCACATAGGAGTGTCTATTCGGTTGGATTGGACGGATCGATTTTTTAATTTGCTAATTCGTTCGGTTTGAAATTCAAAATCCAAAAATCCGATCCGTATAAGATTTAATATAATCCGAATCAATCCAATCCGAAAAAAATTTTGGATTTTCAGTTCGGTTTTTAAAAAACTGAAAATATAAAATATAATTAAAATTTTAAAATATCTAAATATTTAAATGAGCAATATTAATGCTATGATTATCAAATTACTAGTAATTAAAATGCTTAAATATTTATAAGACTGGTTTAAGATAAAGTAACTTTTAAAAGTAAAAACCAACTACAACTAATCGAGGAAGGACAAAGCATCGATCAACCTTCTTATGAATAGATAAATGAAATTATATTAACAAACATAATTTATGGAGTCTTACAAAGTCAATTTAAATTTTCAAATGGGAGATTTTTGAGCATATTACAAGTTCAAATGTACAATAATGAAAAAAAAATCTGAACTCTATGTCTCTGAATACTAAAGCCTAAAGTAATTACATCATTGAATGTCTGAATCAAGCTTGACGAAAAAAAATACATATTCTGACTTGTAATGCTCCAATTTCAGACCATGAGTTTAAAACCTGCAATAATATATCTGCACTACCAAAAAGCTTTAAAAAAACCAAACTGATTAGAAACATGTAATAAGACAAAATAGAGAATAAAAATTGAAAGTAAAATTAAAAAGAAAAGAAAGGCTCAGGCTCAGTCAAAAAATTACTAAGAGCAATAAAATATGTGAGAATCCAAACTCCAAATTGGAGGGTTACAATCACATATAAAGCTACCAGCAGTAGTAACTGAAATGTAACATCAAAACCATCATTGCCAATATAGTAACATCAAAGCCATCAAAAAATTACTAAGAGCAACAAAATATATGAGCATCCAAACTCCAAATTTGAGGGTTACAATCACATATAAAGCTACCAGCAGTAGTAACTAAAATGTAACATCAAAGCTAGCAGATTGGTGGTTCCTATATGCAACACTGTATAGTCACATATATAGGCAATTTTAGCAACCATTATACTCACTTGTATAGTCACAATTCACAAATAGAAGGCCGGTTCTATATATGCAATACCAGCTTAAAATTCAAATGATTCTTCAACTGATGAGCAGTAGGAAGTTACAATTTAAGATGCAAATAACAAAGAAGAGAGTAAAATAGCAATTAAGTTTAGTTTAATATAAACTGTAGAATAAGAAAGCATGAAAGAGCTTCAAATTTCCTTCCTAAAGAAAAAAAAAATCTGGCATAGCACAACTTCATTTGTGGAATACTACTGGAATTACAAAAGCTGAAAAGCATTCAACGGCACTAGCCCGCAGCACCGGGTTTACAAAAGCATTCAACTTGCTTTAAGATAGCTTCAAGCCTTCAAAGTTCCATTTATAATCCCGGATACGTAGCAGAAAAAAAAAATACTTTCTTTTTTCTTAAGAATGATGTATTGCTACATGCTATACAACAATAACAAACTAAAAAGCACTAAATAAGTTGTAATATCATTAAGCTTTGTATCACTATGATATGTCTTCCCACAATAGTTACATTTACTCATCTTTTCTCCATTGGAACTGTTAAATTTAGTAAAATGATCCCAGACATCAGATCTTGGTCGAACTATCTTTCTTGTCCTCTTATCAAAAGATGACTTGCTACTTGAAGCACTTACACAATGAATATTATCTTGGTTGATAGGTTTTGATTTTGGGAAGAACCAATCATGTTAGAACTCTCTCCACAATGAGACATCTAATCAAAGTGTAAAAAAATCAACATAGAATAAGCCAAATAGAATGAGAGTGGAAAAAAAAACTAAAAAATAGAAATAGAATCAAATATATCCAACTAAACAAAAATATTATGTACCACATAAGAGATATTTTCATTGCAACTAAAACAAAATCTAACCAAGTTGATCATATGAAGTTATGAACATCTAATCCTCAAGTTTTTAATGATGATTTTTCAAAATATCAAGTTGCTAAATTCTAAAGTAAACAAGTTGAATTCTCAAAGCACAAAAGAGATGTCAGATGTGAATCTTGTGATTCCTTCAAAGATCAAAAAAAGATAAATCCACAAAACGAAACTCAAGTCCAAGTCTCAAAACATTCATTAATCATCATTAGAAGACTCTAGACACAACTAATAATAATAGATCTTATGCAAAACTACAAAGATTTCATTAAACAAAAAAGTACCAAACTATCCATTTATATACAAAACTGATCATTGAATTTTAAATGGGCTGAGATGATCTTGAGAGTAAAATAGACTTAAGCAAAATACATTAGCCCAATGGACTACCCTAAATATACATAATACATTCCACAAATTGATTCATTTCAGCCAAATACATAAGGCCATGATTATGCCTCTTGAACTTTTCAACAATCCAAAAGCATAGGGTTGTGCATTATTTTTTCCAAAAGGATAATTTAAAAATAAAAACCGAGAATCAGCTGCTCGTTCAAGAGCTAGGATTTTAAGGCAGCAGGCGGATCTTTTTCCACAGAGTTAATGGTGTCAATTGTCAAATGTCAATGGACATTTCTATATATACATAACACATTCCACCAATTGATTCAAGGGAGAAAACAAAACACTAACCAACGGTCCAGCATAAAAATAATCCATGAGAATCGAGACAAAACTTGTTGCATTGCTCAATGAATCTTGTCTTGTGCACCAGACCACCGAATTGATTCTTGACTTCTTAGAGCGAGAATAGGAAGACCCAATAGAGGAGAGATGAGAGCCAGAAGAGAAGTCAAGTAAGACAGATGAATGATGAGCAAGTACTAAAGTCTGACAAAAGTCATCGACAACTACAAGTCTACAACCAAAAGTCGAATAGAATTACAGAATGTCGAATTGTCGAACTGTCGAAGAGAAGTAGAGAACATCACGTACCGACTCACTTCCTCTCGATAGAGCTACAGAGCAGAAACTAGAAAGGATTTAAAGGATGAAAGGAATGGGATTATGGGAATACCGATTACCGAATACCCTAAACTCCAAAGGGGAATTGCTTTTTGCCTTTTGGGGGCTTTGCCGCTTTGCGGCTTTGCCCTTTAGCCTCCCTTTCGTCAATTCGCCTCCCTGATCAGATGAATCATCATTCATGAATGGAAATACCGAAATATGGAATCACTTTTAGGTTTGTCGTTTGCCCAATTGCATAGCAGCCACTCCTAATCACGGGCATCGAGAGGTAATCGCGCTACTGTATAATGCGTTGTGCATACGCTGGCCTGAATCGACTTGGCACCGTCCCGTGGGACCTTCACCGAAATAATAAGTGTGGATTTTCAGTTTTTTGGATTACAAATTGTTAAATCCAATCCATAATCCAAAAACCAAATTTAGCTAAAATTAAATCCAAAATAAAATTAAAAAATCGATCCAAATAAAAAATTTCGGTTCGATTTTAATCGAATTTTCGGTTAAACCAAATTATGCACACCCCTAGTTTCACAGATATTTCACTGATTCGAAACTCTTATTATAAGTTTTGAGGTTTTTAACGGACGACCCAAGACTAAAGCGAGAAACAACTTCGCTCGTCCTCGACACTTGAATTTAAGCATTAAGCATTGGGGCGTCTTGAGTGTATTTAAGAATTTAAGCAATTTTTATTTCTGAGTTATGAGATTGATTTCAGATTTTCATGTAATTGCAACATTAGCTGTGCAACATTTTCAAATATTAAAATTTGCACTTGAAATTTCTATGTCTGAGCACATGCACGTATTTATAACTTGGCTAATTTTATCTAATTAACGAAATCATTAATTTTGAAAATCATAATTAAAATAAAATTCTTTAATTTTTGATTGAAGGAAGCCCTATGATTTTTGTACATTTTGATTTAATATCATCTTTTGTCTGCTTGTATGATGAGTTGCAGATCCGGTGACGAAGAAGGCATTTTGATTTAGATTGTAGTTTAACATTACTGCTTAGTTTGTTGAGTTTTTGTAATTCTCTCAACTTGATTATATTCAATTTACATCAATTTTGATAAGTTATGCCACTTTCAGTGTTTATTATCTTAGCCCTACTCATGCTTATTAGCTAGCATAGTAATCACCTCCATATTCATATAGGAGTTATTAAACCCAATTTGGATTCATCCCTTAGATTTTAAGTTTATCGTAAGTTTATCCCCCCCCCCCCTTCTCAAATTTAATTAAAGCTTATTTAATTTTGAGGAATTTGCAATAAAAGATAACTCACTTTATCGCTTTAATTTAAGCCGTAGAGAATTACAATTAATGTTTATTAGTTTAATATTAGCCTCCCCCAAATTTCACCTAGATTTTAAATTAGTGTTCTATTCTTTCTAAAATTTTCTTTAAAGGCTCCCCCCTCCCCCATTTTTTCTTGTTTGACGCTTTTTTAAAATTAACTGTGGGTTTCCTTACTTAGCATTCTTAAGTCAGTTTATTTGACTCTCCATTTTTCAAGTCAGATTTTGATTTTGTAACCCTGTCGTAGTGTGGCGTCAGTGTTTTGGCTTTTCAAGACGTATGTGGCAGTGGTGTCTTCGCACCGTCGATTTTTCATCTCATCCTACCCTCTTGAGCGAAACGAGGTCTTCAAACCCGAAAGAAGATATACTGATATATATTCATCTCCCCCTTTTTTTTTTTAAGCCTAGAAATTAGACAAAATTTCGACATTTATTGGGGACATCTAACGAGTGTTAGCTTACTCGGTATACCCTCTTGGAGGCGTGTCTGACACCATTTTATCTCGTCACCTCTTGGCGCTTCTGAAACCTGGCATGTATATATATCCATTCCACATCCATATGTTCGACTCATTTTTAGCGCATGATGCTCGAAGGAACAAGGTTGGGTATGCAATTGGAATGTAAAAGGAGTCAACAATGAACCGAAAAAAATTCGCATTTGACGATATTCTTCCCGATTCTTAAGCGAAATTGGACGAGTTATCAAAGAATGTGAGGAACCGAAAGAATTCCTCCGATGTTATTCCGCGAGCAAAATTGACGGATAAAGTGAGGAGTGCGATGCTGAACACCGGAAGAACAATTCACCTCTTGACGGTGTTCTTCCCTGATTTACGGGAAAGTGAAAATTGGATGGGTCAGAATCGATCGTCGAAAAGAAAAATTCAGCCTCTTGGCATTTTTTAGGTTCTGGAAAAAACTGGACATTGGGCTGTAGGAAGGTCCGGCAAGCTGTAGGAAGGGCCGGCGGGCTGTACGAAGCAGGCTGGTGGGCTGGAGGGTTCGGAACGGGCTCGGAGGCGCGGGCTGTGCGGGTCATGGGACGGGCTGCAGAAGCGGGTCAGTGGGAAGGCTTTGCGGGCCGTGGGACATTGCGGGTGCAGCGGAGCGGGCCGCGGAAGCGAGTCGACGAAGCGGGCCGGAGCGGGATGCGTTGAGGAAGCGGGTCGGGCAGCGGCGGAACGATGCGGGTCACGCGGAACGGCAGAACGCGGGCGGCGGAACGCGCAGAGCGGGCCGGCAGCGCGGGCCTGCAACGGGTCGGAGAGCGGGATGTGGGACGCGGGCCGGCGGGTGCCGGCCGAAGGCGCGGGTGTGGTTTCGCGGGACGGAGCGCGTGCAGCGGGTGTGGCGGGCCGGAGGTACGGGTGTGGTTTAGCGATTTTGCGCCGGCGGAATGCAGAGATCGATAAAATTAATTTTACCTGTGCACAGAGGGAATCGAGGAGGAGACTTGGAACGTAGGAATGGAGGAGAGAGAGGAGAGAGAGGAGAGAGAGGAGAGGAACTTTTTTTTTTTTTTTTTTTTATAGAACCAGTCAAACCGAAAATAGGGAAACGGTTGAGCATGAGGAGGATAATTTAGAAATTTTAAATAAATTTTAAATTGATTAAACGATTTTAATTTGAATTTTGCACCAGTAAACTCGCATATATATATATATATATATATATATATATATATATATATATATATATATATATATTTCTGTTATTCTGACGATAGCCGATTCATTTTCATGGGTTTAGTTGTCGGCGTTAAATTGAGTATTTGACTCAAAATACGTCGCCGCTTTCGGCGCTCGATTTTTATGCGGTTCGTCCAATTGAGTGCGAGCGATGCTTACTTGATATATTTCAACGCGTTTAACGGCGTGTCAATTTCTACGGAGATCGTTTGGCGTTGGCATCTCGACCTCGATATGCGTGCAACGTTATTCTCGGCGATCGATTGATCGTAATATTTATATTTAACCATTTTGCGTTACGACGCGATAAGTCCGTTCGTTGATCGGATGTCATTTGAGTTGATTTTGGTGACGTCCAGTGCGTTTCAGCCTCGATTTGCACATTGTCATTTCAAATCATTCAACACTTGCACAGACTCGTCTTACTTGAGCGGGGATAGTCTCATTTGATAGATTTCAACATTTCGAAGCTAACAGATAATCAATTTTGCGAGCGTGTGGCCATCGGCGCTCACGGCAATATCGCGTGCATGTTGGCGACTGGCGCGATCAGTTGATCATTAAGTTGTCTATATTTATATCCGGCCATTTCGGCGTTACGATGGAAGTCCGTTTCGTCGAGGTCATTTGAGTTGATTTTGGTGGACGTCGCTGCATTTCTTCTCGATCTGCGCTATCACTTCAAATCATTTGACATTTGCGAATTGTGAATGGTCTCATTTGATAGTTTTTGATGTTTCAAGTCTAACAACATGATTAATTTCATAAACGTAGGTTGTTCGGACATCGTCACAGCTTCCCGACTTCGATATACGTGTTGAGATTTTGATAGCTCGAGTGCTTAATCAGTTACTCGTTAGATTTTGTAATATTTATATTTCGATCAATTTCAAAGTTCTGAATGGGACGGCGAAGTCCGTTCGTCGATCGGAGGTCATTTTGACCATTTTCAGTGACATCCAGTGCATTTTGGCCTCGATTTGTGCGCTGTCACTTCAAATCATTCGGCATTTGCATAGACTCCTCCGATTTGAGCGCGGACGGTCTCATTTTATAGTTTTCAATGTTTTGAGTTTAACGGCGCAATTAATTTCATGAACGGAGGTCGTTCGGACATTGTCGCAGCTTCCTGACTCCGATATGTGCGTCGACACTTTGATAGCTCGAGCGCTTTACCAATTGGTCATTAGATTTTGCAATATTTATATTCTAATCAATTTCAACGTTCTGAACGCAACGGCGAAGTTCGTTCGCCGATCGGAGGTCGTTTCGATCATTTTCAATGACGTTCAGTGCATTTTGAGCCCCGATTTGCACACTGTCACCTTTGAAGTCTGTCGAATTCGATTTGTAGGCTTGACTTTGACTTATGGCACACATATGGAGGTCAACACATACTAGACTTGACTCATCTCAATTACAAACCTCCTCCCAAAATAGATGTTTATGCTCCATCTCTCAAAATTCTCACCTTTTCAAGGGTTAGATCCTTCTTCAGCATTGTGCATTTTTGATTGTCTCCATCGTCCATCTATAAATTAGAAGCAAACTCTTACAAGCAAAAATAAGAGCAAGAGGTATAAGAAATAATTTTAACCTTTAGGTTTGTAGCGTTGAATGGATCATTATAAGAAAATCTAAGGACAAATATGATAAATATAATTTAATGCTTTAAAATCTAAAAAGACAGCTTATATGCACTGCCAAAAGATTGACTGATAAAATACAGTTAAAAAGCGTGAAAAATATGATCAAAAGTATGATAAAAAGACAGAATATAACACAAGCAGGACGGTGTGACATGATAACATTTTTGTTATTATAAGATAATATCAATGTAAAGCACTATTACTATATACTTTAGCTAAATATATCCAAAAGGCTGTCATAATTAACATAGCAAAGCAGAGCAAATAATTAACAGGAAAGTGATAAATAATCTTGATGGCATTTTAAAATAAGGATAATAGTACAATTTCAATTTCAAAAACTCTTTAAAAATGCAATAAAATTATTTGTTTCCTAAAATTTATTTAATAGTTTCTTACATATGGCATAGAAAAATCAAACTTAATCAAAAAGTAACTACTAAATAATATCATTCAAAATAAAATATCATATATATATATATATATATATATATATATATATATATATATATATATATATATATATATATATATATCTTTTATAAATGAGTAGCTGATACTATCATTCTCCCCAGTAATTAAAAAGACCTATTTAAAAAAAATATTGTTAATAATAATTTAGTTTATTTAAATTTAATCTATATTTAATTTACTCAATTTTGCATAAAAATTGATTATATAGAATTGTTTCTTGTATTTTTTTAGTAAATTAGCGTTTTAAAATATAAAATAAATAAACAAATATGAATTATTAATTTCTTCAAATAAAATTAAAAATAAAAAAAATAAAGTCAAAGACTCCGGACTTTGGAGGGTTGGACAGAAGACAGCTTTCGTTTACGCAATATCGCAATACTGATCGCAAGTTGCAGCGCGTCATTTTCCCCGCAAAATGAAAATAAAGGGATTTAAATGCGTATCACATAATTTATATATATATATTTATTTAATATTTAAAATTAAATATTTAAATATTTAATATTTTTTTATATTTAAAAAGATATATTTTATTTTTAAAAAGTGAATAAAGTGATATTTTTGATGTGATATTAAAAATTAAGATGTTATATATATATATAAATTGAAGTTTAAATATTAGAGATATAAATATATAAAAATTATGCGATATGTATATAAATTTTTTAAAAAAATAATAAAAATAATAAAATAAATAAACAAAAAATGTAGCTCGTGTCTTGTCGTCACCTGTCGACAGGAGAGTTTTCAAAAACTTTCTAATTTCCTTTCCAAACCACATAAGCTCTCCCGGATTTCGTCGCCTCTCGAAATTGTATTTAAGGCGATGTTGTGATCTTCGCCTTCCCTGCTTCTGGGGTTCCAGATTCCCTCCACGAAAAAAAGAGGTTCTTTTGGTTGAAACCAATTTTCACGGATCTCCATGGAGGAGGCTCAGTGTATGTCTTTTGGTTAATTTGATCCAGTTCTTGCTAGTTGCTGTTTTGTTCGACGCCTTAGCTTTAAACCCTTTCCGCATTTTGCATTGCTGAAATTATTTCCCTGTTCCATTTTTGTTATGACGTTGTCCCTCGGTTGGTTTCTCATATTCCCATATGCATTTCATTTATGAGAAAAATTAATGAAAGATTAGGTCACCTTTTTTTTTCTTTCTTTTGCGCCTAACTTTGTAGCTTCGACTGTACATTTCAAACTCTTTTCCTTCTTCTTGTGCGTATTCTGGAAGTAGATTGTAGATTACCGTTTTTCCTTCTTCTTCTTCTTCTTCTTATACCTATTCTTGGCATTGATTGGAACTTATTGAATTTTCAATCTGATTTGGACTTACTGATGCATTGAGATTTCTTCACTTCCTGATTTGGCTTTCGCCACGCCGTCGAATTTTACTTACTTATTTGCTAAATTTTTGGTTTAATTTTACTATTATTTCATTTTCCTTTCCGGTGTTTTCGGTGCTGCATTTTATAGGGATTATGTGAAGATTTCTTGTCTTTATTTTGACAACGAAGTCATTGGGATTTTCTTACTTCTGCGACCAGAGGATATCACTTTCAATCGTAACTGAACCTTCTGTCATAGCAATATGAATTTTATGATCGAATTAATTGGAATGAATATCTGGTGGATTGTACATCTAGATTTTTTTTTTTTTTTTCTATTTCTAAAGTCTCTGTTGTTATGTGAATCTTCACTGGCTATGTTTAGGTTGCTCAAATAATAAGCAAAAATGATGTTTTCTGCTTTATCTCAACTACATTTTTTTTTTGTTTTTTTTTGGCTCAATTATCCTCTTTTCATGAGATTTTATTGGCAGGGAAAGGATGTGTTTAATATTTTCAGTTATTTTAATGGAATTACCATTTTTGTTTGGAAAATTATTGATTAATGAATAATATATACTGGATTTTCTGAAAGTTCATCATGATTTGCTCGTATCAGTTGTTGAAAGTAAGGATGGGACCATTGCTGTGGCTTCTGCTTTCCCTGGTCATCACGAAGGTAAGGATGGCCTATATCATTTTTTTTTCTGTTATAACTTTTGAACTTAAAAAAATCGAAGTAAATGCTTTTCACTCTAAAATCTGAAATAAAAATTATTTTATCACTCAGCAATCCTGGATAAAGATCACAAATTCTTATCAAAAGCGATTGAGGAAGCATATCATGGGGTTGAATGTGGTGATGGAGGCCCTTTTGGTGCAATTGTTGTTTGTAATGATGAAGTAGTAGTGAGCTGCCATAACATGGTATTGAAGAAAATAGATCCTACTGCACATGCTGAAGTAACTGCAATAAGGGAGGTTAGGCATATTTCTATTTACTATTTCTCCTGTATCTATAATGTTTCTATAAGAAATAATTTATTTGTTCAATGACCTACTTGAAGTCTAATTTTCCTTTCAGCTGTGTATCAACCCCAATATCATGATAATACTTTAGCTGTGTCTCTTTTTTGTCAACTGACTCATTCTTTTTTTTTTCTTGTAAAAAGTAAAAATTTATTGGTATATTCATTGAAACTGAACTGTACTTAGAGTCACCAAGTCAACAATTCAACTGCTAGGCAAACAGATCAGTATAGAGATTCTCAATTTATAAATTAATTTAAGGGACACCTATGTATGATGACACACATACATATAAATGCGCACACGCTCACGCACACAAGTACATACATTCACAATGATATATGAGGACCTTCTAGACTTAATAATATTATAAGTTGCAAATGGTTTTTCATCATTATTGATGGTTACAGTAGAATTATAAAGATATTTCAGATGAAAGAAAAAGAAAAAGTTGGCCAAATATTCAAAAATTTCAAAGACATGATTCAAACTTAATTCCAAGCATGATACAAGTCTTTAGAATAGACAATATGAGATAATATTAGTACTCAAGTCAAGAGATATTGCATCAAAGATTATGCGTTGAAACCTCAGACAAAATGAAATTACTTTAAGGGAAAAATTGACAAATATTGAAACTCACTAGATTACTTATGTTATCTTCTTGAGTTTTAATTGATTTTCGGGGGTAATGTTCTTCTTAGGGTATCATATTTTTTATCAAAAAATACCTTATTGAGTCTCAAACTTCCACACCTCAATTCAAATCATCCTTTTGTTCAAAACATTTAAACCATCTCTCCCATTTCTATTGAAGTATTTAGGTGTGCAAGAACATTGAATCACATTTGACCCAAAATCTCTTAAATACATGTGTTAGGTATTCGTTGAAACATAAAGGTCATAAGTGTTATTTGCTAATAACAATAAAGTTCCACAGCTTCATAGATGTGACATTCTTTGAGAATCAACCCTACTACTACAAGCTTTCAATTAAGGGGGAGAATTTTATCACATGAGAATATCAACTTTGAGAGAATAGCATATTGCACAACCTTAACAATCACCATTCAATCACAATCCAACATTGAACCACCTCAACCCTAAACACAATCATAGTTAAAGACTAAACCACCCCTACCCCACAATAAATCAAACTCTCAAATGCAAGAACCACTCTAGCAAGACCAAATCATAAAGTGATTGTCTATTCAATGAAACAAAAAAACTCAAATGATTGTAGACACTCAACACCTCTCTAGTAGAATGTGAAATTTTACCCAATTTTAAAGGCTTTTAAAACTTCTCAAGTAACAGTCTTATTACATTTGATTCTATTGAGCATTATAATTCTCTTCATCAACCTATTATTATTTAACACAGTGTGAGATTTCATACTCAATATTTGATTTATAATTTGATTTTATTGAGCATTGCAAATAATCTTGTTCATTATAATAAAATAAAATATGCTGAGATCGATTGTCATTTCATCAAAGATAAACTTAAAAGAGGACTTACGAAGCACGTTTGCACGTCTACAAATCTTCAAATAGTAGATATTTTTATAGAGTTACTCTCATGTGCCAATTTAGAAAATTTAAAATCTAAATTGGGAATGATTGATATTTGCAACTCAAGTAAAGCGAGGATATTTCCCCCTCTTTCTTTCATACTTGAGGAAGAGTATGAAAATATCTCACTATATAGGAAGGTCTTAATGGTTCAAGTAGAGAGATTTTGAACAATTAGCTCAAAATTATTTTCCTATATTTGTTTTTTTTTTCTTATGCATTTAAGGTAGTTCTTTAATTATTATCAAGGGTAAATTTTGAACTTTGAACTATAAAGCTACCTCAATATCATGTTTCAAGTAGTAGAGAGAGGAAAAATTTTGATTCTCTCCAAAATTAGCAATATCCAAGTAAGGTTATAAGGTGTATGAGGTAGGGTTGTACAATGGAAAAGTTAAGTTCACAAAAGTGAACGAAAACCAAAAAAGAAAAAAAAAATAACAAATAACACAATTCTTATATGGTCTCATGTGGTTGCTTGTACATGGAGATCATGTTTTAAGAAAATGATGATTTTATTTTAACTCATTTTGATTATGGAAATAAAACCTTATTTTTGAAGGATTTTAAAGTTGATTATAGAGTTAAGAATCTGGATTGATTTTTAATTATATCCAACCAAATATTGGAATCTCTCTAAAAATATCAGTTTTCATGACATGTTGTCCATGTCCAAGTCCAAGTTTAAGAAATCAAATGAAAGTTAGGATTTTTACAGAGGCATGCACATAAATTAAAAGGAACAAGAAAAAAGATTTTATATGTGATTGTTTTTTCTTTTTATAATTTTATGGGTATGCCACTGATGTTATTTTTCACCTCTTGATTGACATTATTAACAAAATGCATCGAATATTTGTGTTTTATTGTTTGTCTTAATTTATTTAGCCTCTACTTGAGAATTACTAACAAAATGTTATAATTTTATCAATTGTAGTATATATAAAATAATAAATTGATGATTCCTGAATAACTAATAGATGCAAAGTAAGATATTCATATTCTTTCTATTGTTGGCAATGAGTAATCTAATTAATATGATCCATTCATGCAAAAAGTGTGTAGTACTACTGTGAAATCAAAACCAAAATTGCAAAATTTATTAAATCTTTCCCGTGTAGTGCATGGGATACAGTGCTAGTTTATCGAGATAATTAGAGATTTTTGGTGAATTTGAATGTTTTTATACTGTTTTGATTTCAAACATCTTCGAAGACCATATATATGTGCCTAATTTTTTTTTTTTTTTTATAATTTGCATTACCCAGTTTGCCTGTTAGAAGTGTTAGGACAGTTTTTCCCAAAAGAATTCAAATCACTCACCATTTAAAGACGATTAATATAATTATATATTATTGTGGCTTATTTGTGTACAGATTCTGACATTTGATAACATTTTAGAACTGAATTGGATTGCCATAGTACTATGCTTTTTTATGATATCTCACAGCTGATGAGGCCTTTTATGCCAGGCTTGTAAAAGACTTGGGAGAATCGAGCTTTCAGATTGTGAAATATATACATCCTGTGAGCCCTGTCCAATGTGCTTTGGTGCCATACATCTATCACGAATTAAGGTAATGTCCTTTTAACTATTGTGTTTCTTTTTTTAAAAAAAAACTTTTAATATATTCTACTGTTAAGATAATTGAATTGAATAGAAGATTCATATTGAAGAAGCGATCGCCGGTAAAGTGACTCTGTAGCACTAGACTTTTCTCTCAATTAGAGAAATCAAGGTTTTGAATCCCTTCAAATAAGAAGAAATATAAATCTCTTTAATCCAAAAAACTAGAAATAAGTATCAAGACAAAGATATAGCCATCTTTCAGATATGAAGCTGTTCAACTGCTTATGTGATCTATTTCATTGATTCAGAGGCTGGTATATGGAGCCAAAGCAGAGGCTGCAATTTCTATTGGGTTTGATGACTTTATTGCGGATGCGCTGAGAGGCACTGGGTTCTACCAGAAGGCCTGCCTTGAGATCAAGCAAGCTGATGCTAATGGAGCTGTTATTGCCGAGCAAGTGTTTGCAAAAACAAAGGAGAAGTTTCAAATGTACTGAACGGT
The DNA here is from genome assembly GCA_021442155.1 of Cymbidium sinense. NCBI lineage: Eukaryota > Viridiplantae > Streptophyta > Magnoliopsida > Asparagales > Orchidaceae > Cymbidium > Cymbidium sinense. The sequence goes on from CM038222.1 coordinate 139,832,303, forward strand.
GAAGGAAATTGAATTGCAAGTTCCTGATTGAACTGTTTTTAGATTTTCTGATGTTTTCTCGTTCTAAAAAGCATATCTCCATTCGATCTTAAATACTTGTGTCTAAGAATAAAATTAGTTGCTTGGTCTCTCTCGGTTTCAAACATCAAGGAATCAAACTATCTAATGATTATGATTACACTTATATCTTTGGCCATAGACATTACTATCATAGGGGTGCTTTAATGAAAATTTTGAAGTGGTCTTCTTAATAATATTATGAGAATTTGACCTCTGCTTTCTTGTTGTTAATGAAAAGAATAAGGTATATTGAATATTATTACTATGTTTTTAGATCCTAAACTTGGTAGCATTAGCCTTAATAACTGGCTTGATGATCTAGTTGTTGACTTACCCACTATACGGAAGCAATCTATTGATGATCTTTTTTGATGAATTTGAGCAAGTCATATGGAAAAAGGGTAAAAATAAATAATTAAACAAGCAATTGATCCTAACAAAATTACTGTATTTCTCTTAAATTATATGGTTAAGTCGATTAATTTGGAGTATGAAGGGCATTGTGAAGCTTTAAGTTGTGAAACATCTTAAACCTCTCAGAAGTAGCAAATTTAATCTTGTTGCTATTATTGAACCCATTGTGTTATGAGCAAACTTCACTTCTAAAAATCTTCTTGGCTTTAATGACGTTATTGCCTGCACTTCTGATAATATATATACTGAAAACCCCACTTGATTTTAACCTCGTTGAAGACTTTGAATAAGTTTTTCATAAGCAAATTTGCAAACTAATTTTAAAATTTGTGCCTCCTTTATGTAAGGCAGCAATCTGAGTGACTGTAAATGTAACCCTTATTTGGCTTGTTGGTGGTGATTTTTGTAGGCGCTTATAACAATAAATGACCTAGTAGCTATTATCAAAACTTGTTAAAGGTATGGAGGATTTTGCCTATGATTTAAGAAATATGATCTTATGGAGGCTAATTTCTATGACAATCCATTTACTTGGACTAATGATTCTAAATGTCTTAGGAATGATAACGTTTTCGTCCCTATTAAGTTGATTAATAATTTTAGTTTTTCTCTTATTTAACGCTTGAACATAATGCCTCAAAAATTTGCTCCTCTTTTAATCGCTATTGTGTCCTATTTAAGACTTCCAAATTTTATGTTTGTGTGCCTTTTAGATTATTTAATGATTGGTTGGATCATAGTAATTTTTATTTTTCTTAAGCTTAAATAGTTGTCAAGTGAAGGGTTTTGGTTTGAGTGGTCTTTAGGGAAAATATAAGAGACTTAAATTAGCTCTCATATATTAAAATTTTGAGATAACTGTAAATATGTTAAGAAATATGAGAAGATTTATGAAATTAAACTTTTCACCCAAAATTTGAGGGATGTCAATGATAAGATGAAGCTTACTAAGGAGAGTTCTAAGTTAATAGGATTACTATATTAAAGAGGATTTTAAAAAAAAAAATATCTGAGATGAATTATTAAGTGATAGAGTTGGCATAAATTGGAGAAATGAATGAGAAGGATGTGGGTTTTGAAAATTTGCCACCGATCTCTCGATGAATAGAGTATAATTTAAAGGTCAGTGTAATTTTCAAAAGACAGATGAAATAGTAGATAAGACACTACTCGGAGATTTTGTCCTCATTTGGTGAGGACTTTAGATATGGTTTTAGGTTACCTATAGGCGCAAGCACTTATAGTTAATTACTCCTCTTAATACTAAGAGAGAACTTTCGATTAAAATTTAGTCGTTAAGCAATGCGTAGTGATAGCATATGAAATTTTAGAATTTAGATTTATGAAATTCATTATGTTTAACTTAAGCGGATGGTTGGAGCGATGGCGTGTAGATCTCTGTGATTCCATCATCCCGTATATCCTACTTAGTCAAAGGAGGTAGTCGACCCAACCTAACCGAAAGATCTTTATCAGTAATACATGGATTACGTCGTTCAAGAAATCCTTGTAGACCTGGGGTGGTGTTTGTCTAAAGAGACAAGCTTAAGTCTACCTTAGCTGACAGAGGGCTTGATTTTTAAATTTTGCATTCAGATTGATATTCAATCTAAGTTCCTTTGTTTTGAAATTGTAATCATATTTTGATAGAAGTATCCCCCTTCGGTTAAAATTTGCATTTAACACGGCATCATCGGGATGATTTATTATTTCGCTGTTTCAAATTCTGTCGACTCTATTAATTTAATAATAGTGGATCAGATCTCGTCATATAATGATTAAACTTCCGGATATTTTATTAGATTGAAGATATTATAATAACATAATTTAATTTTTAGGTTTTGTTAACCCAGAACCAGTCCTAAGACCCAACCGGGATGCAACTCACACAACATCCTCAGACACGTGAATTTAAGCATTCAGCATAGTGTCGGTGATCATGCGGGTGTATTTAATTCAGCATTAATTTAAACTTAAGGGATTTGTATAATATTTCTTATTTTAACTGAATTTCATTACAAGTAAAAAAAATTTTAGATAAAATTTTGATAGCATTTCGGTAGCCTCCGTCATCCCACATGGGGCTACTCGGTTTGCCATGTCAAGATATGTATGGGTGGTATAAACATCACAGCCGAATGCGTCATCCCGGCATGTCAAGAAAGACATATATGGATCTCTGAAGTACTTATATAAGACACATATTATTTCCACGCCAAGAAAGGCGTATGTACTTATATTTGTATTCAGATGTCGAGTTAAAATATTATTTTAGCTTTATTATTGAATTTTATTAAGCGGTTTATTAATCATGTCATGTATGTAAAATTTTGACATTTCGGCGATCCCGTCCAGAGTACTTTCGGTATGTTGGGCGCCCTGCGCCAAAAAGGCGTGTATGGGTGGTATAAATCCATTGCTCACCCAAAAAGACATGTAAACATGTAGATAATAGATTTATATTCATGAAAGGTATATGCGGGTACTTATACACGCAGTTAGTTCAAATAACAATTTCATATCATAACATAGTTTACTATCATCATCAGTCCCCTGGTGTGAAGTTTGCAATATTTGGCATGGCGTCCTCCCCATATTCTTGGTATGTTAGGCGCACCAGCCAAGAAAGGTGTGTATGGGTGGTATAAATCACGCGACTTCCTTCCACCCATACAAAGGCATGTATGAGTCTAAGCTAGTTGAAACAAATTTCCATGCAAGAAAGAATGTCTGGGTATTTATACATAAGCAAGCAAGTACAAATTTCTCTACCACGCCAAGAAAGACGTATACGGGTACTTATAGTCAACAAGCAAACACAAGTTTCCTCACCACCCCAAGAAAGCGTATGCCGCACTTATGGTCAAAAGCAGCGGCGAGCTGTGCAGGGGTGGAATCACTGGTGCTCATGAAGCACTGTGGCAGTCGCGTCTTGAGTCTGCGATAAGACGCCGCGCGTGGCAGTGGGCGTGCGCCATGACATGCGATGTGAATATAGTCGCATCTTCTGATGATTTCTTCTATAGTGCTTCTTCGTCAAAGTCGTTCGAAAACTATCAAACCGTAGCATAACGGAGAGAGAGAGAGAGTGTGTGTGTGGGATCCTACGAGAGAAAGGGAGAGACAGTACGAGAGAAGGAGGTGTTGGTTGAGGGTTTGGGAGGAGAATGAAAAAAGTTAGGTTTAGAGTTTTAAGAGGGGTATTTATAGGATTTATATTTTTTATTATTTTATTTCTTATAATTTGAATTTTCGCACCGACATCGTCACATAGATAATATATATGTTAGTTTTAGGTTACTCTGATATTTCGGATGCAGCGGCGCAGTCCGTTTCATGATCAGAGGCCATTTAGTTCAAGTCGGCGTCAAATCGGGGTCAATTTCAGTTCAAATTTGCGCATCTTTGCTTCCGCTCACTCAATATTTGCGCATACTCGTCTCAATTGAGTGTGAACTATCTCATTTGATAGGTTTTGACATTTTGACACTAACAGAGCAATCAATTTCACGAACGAAGATCATTTGCATAATATCGCAGCTTCCCGACCTCGATATGTGTGTCGTGCTGACCCTCCTTCTTGATCAATTACCGCAATTATGCATGTTATGATCAACTTTGACATTTTAAACTTGATGGCGGACTCCATTCGTCGATCAAAGATTATTTTGACTAATTTTTGATGTTGTCGAGTGCATTTCGGCTCTGATTTACGTGCTGAAGCTTGTCGAATTCACCTTGTGAGCTCAACTTGACTTATGGCGCATGCATGGAGGTCAACAAATGCCCCCCAACAAATATGATTTGTGCATAGAGAGTCATGTTTGTTGGCGTTGACCTTTGGTCCACAGATCTTGGCTCACGCCACTTGATTTGGTGGCTCATGGAGCTTTAACAAAATTTGTTAATAATATGATGCTTTATTTTGGACATGCTAGATGACGGGGTTGATCGATTTGTCAGGATCGACTTGTCGGCTGGATAAGAGATCTTCTCCATCTACTATATGCTTTAATGGGCTTGTTGAAGACCTCTTTTTCTTGTGTTGTTGTAAACTTGAATTTCCTCCGACCCTAGCTTCATTCTTGATCGAGTTTGATGGAGGAATTAGTTTGTTTGCTTTGAGATTTGAAATTCCTTACGCTTTAACGAACTTGATGAAGGATTGAGATTTATCCATATTAACTTGTCGGGAAGTGTATGTATGCCTAAGTCTGTCTTGCTACTTTGGACTCGTTGAATGGTGCATCTGACCCGACCTTACGGCTCATATTAGGTCAATGTTGAGTTATCAGTCTAGCACTGTGTACTTTAATAGACTAAATACCATGAAATTCCTTTAGTTCGGCCATTACCTTTGTGTGAACTATAGAATCGCTTCCTCGGTCCTGTACTTTTTGCTTTTGCGAACTTGATAAGGGAATTGGCTTTGATCTGTGCTTTGTGCTTGATCAGATCATTTGAAAAGAGATTGGAATATCACCTTATAGGCAATATATAGATTGATTTGAGGTAGCTCTGAATTGAGAGTTTTCTCAAATTATCTTGGTCCATCGATCGAGCAGAAATATCTCTTGGATTTTGGTTGCATGTAGTCACTAAGCTGGATCTAGTTTAAGATTGAACAACTATCATCATTGGACTGACAAGGAGGGGCTCTTTCACTGCAGCCTTTTCTTGTGACTTATTGAGTGAGGAGAGCGTTAACAACTCGGCCATTTGTGGGCTTGTTGAGTCCGACCTTTAGAATCCACTTGAGTTTTTTTTTTTACTTAAGTTGTGATGGCTTGGCGATTTTATCATTAGACTAACAAACGGGGGCTCTTTCATTGCAGCCTTTTTCTTGCGGCTTGTTGAGTGAGGAGAGCGTAAGCAACTCGATCACCTATGGGCTTGTTGAGTCTGACCTTTAGAACCCATCTATGTCCTAAACTTGAAGATGTAGAGGTTGATGTTTTCCAACTTAGTTGATTGAAGCTTCTAAAATTAGGAGTTCTTCTAACTTGATCTTCAATATTTGACGAATCTTGGAGGGAAACTATTAACATTTAGGATTTTCTTTTCATGCATTGAAGCATATTCTTTTTGTTCTTGTAAGACTTGCAACTTTAACAATAATAGTTATAGATATATCAGGGATCTCGGCATAAAGCTTGATGTCAACCTGAATGCATGTGTAAGAAGCTCTCCTGTTTCACAGTGAATGATTGAACAGCTTTGACTTATAAAAACTAAAAAAATGCCCCCTGTCTAATAGAGGGATTGAAAACTAGTTTAGAAATGCATTGCAAAGTTTTAACTTCTTTAATATAAATAAATGGAGCTCGTTCTGATTATCATACATATATTTATCTAAGGATTTCGGCTTGAAGCACGATGTCAACTTAGCTAAATATATAAAATATGCAATAGAGAGCTTTGATAACTTGAAAATACGTTCTCATTTTATGAGAGAATCTTCAAGTGATATCACATATGTATTTGAAAGTCTTACTAGTGCAAGATTCATTTAAGTATTTATATACTTATCCATAGTCAGTTATGGTATTTCTTGAGATATCGATCATTGATTGGTGGCATCGGTCATTGACCATTCTTATTAATAAGCTGGTAGGCTCCTCCTTCATACACATTCTCTATGATGTAAGGACCTTTCCAGTTAGCTTCAAATTTACCACCGATCTTGCGATGAGGGATGATTGGCCTTCTCAGCACCAGAACATATTCACCTTTCTAAAATGTCCGAGGATGTACTGAACTATTGAATGCTTTGGACATCCTTGCTCGGTAAATTTCTAAATTTTGTTGAGCTTGGAGTCTCTCAAGCATCCAACTCTTCCATTCATGGCGCGTTCTCATCTTAGTAAGATTGAATTGGGCTACCAAGTGGTGGCGACTCAACTTAATAATGACCTCAACTTCAAACGTTAAAGCATAAGGAGTGGCTTTGGTTGGCATTTTATAAGTTATTTTGTATGCCTAGAGTGCTTCCATCATTTAAGGGTGTCACTCTCTTTTATTCTTCGTGAGAATCTTTTTGAGCAACTTTATCAATGTCTTATTGAAAGCCTCTGCTAAACTATTGGCCCTTGGATTGTAGATTGATGAATACCGCCAATCGATTTTGTACCGATCAATGAATCTGTATATCTTTGCACTCTTGAAAGTCTGGTCGTTGTCTGAAATGATTCGTCGTGGCACCTCGAATCTATAAACAATATTATTAGTGAAGAAGTCAACGACTCGATCAACAGTGACTTCCTTAAATTGAGCGGTCTCAGCCCACTTGTAGAAGTAGTTTGCTAGAATCGATGTCTGCGATGATGGAGGATCAATCGGTCCAATTATATGCCAAGCGGCCGGGGACATTATTATTGGATGTAGAGGATTCAGAGGTTGATGAATGAGATCCCCATGGACTTGGCATTCGTGGCATTTTCTAGCATGATTTATGCAGTCTTTCACCATTGAAGGCCAATAGTACCCCCATTATCTTAAATTTTGTTGCCATTTTAGGACCTAACTGGTGCGCGCCATAGAGTCCTTCATGAATTTCAGACATTACTCTATTGGCTTCATCCGTCCCTAAGCATCACAGCCACATTTGCTCAAAGGATCTATGGTACAATATGTCATTTACATGAGTATACCATATGATTCTTTTTGTAATTTATGTGGCTGATTCTCCCTCTTGAAATAATCGATGAAGGGTTCTCTCCAATCATCGGACTCTTCCACTATGAAAACTTAGCATGATTTGTAGTACTTTTGAGTTTTTCTATCTCTTGCACTTGTCGCTCTTTGGGAGAGTGAGGAGCAATTTGAATTGCTTCCTGCTAGCTTGAGTTTGATGTCCCCTCTACCTACAGGGAATATGGATTTACTAGTTGCAGAACTCGTTGAGTGGACACTTCAATCAACACATCGTCATCATCCATGTTCGCCATCTCTTTTGCTAGCTTGGCCAGTCAATCTGCTTTATTATTCTTTGATTGAGAAACTCAAACTAGTTTAATGTTTGGAATTTGCTTCATGAGCTCAAACACTCGCTTATGGTAGTATGTCAATTCAAGCTTGTTAATCTTATATAGACCTAATACTTGGTTGATTACCAATTGAGAGTCTCCAAATATTCTTAAATTTTGAATGCCGATAACAATAGCTTCTTTGAGACCTGCCACCAATACCTCGTATTCAATTTCATTATTAGTTCTTGGCTCAGTCAGCCTATATGAACATCTCATTATGCCACCCTCCAGTGTTATGAAGATGAGGCCAACACCAACTCTTACTTTTGGCAGATTTGTGGGCTGAGCAGGCTCAATAGATGATGCACCGTCGAAACACATTTCTCAGGTCTGCAACTCCTCCCTTTCACGGATTAGCAGGATTTGTTCATCGGGTAAATCATCGTTGACTACTGAATCTACTAAGATAGGATGCGCAGTGAGAAAATCTGCTAGTATTTACCCCTTAACAGCTTTTTGAGATACATATGTAATATCGAATTGTAACAGGAGTACTGCCCATCGTGTCAAACGACCTGTCAATGCTGGTCTTGTCACCAAGAACTTTAGCAGATTGATCTTTGGGATGAGTGTTATCTTATGTGATAGCATGTAATGTCAAAGCTTCTGGGCGGCGAAGATCAGTACAAGACAGTGCTTCTCGATCGGAGAGTACTTTACTCTATCTCTATATAATTTTACTTTTCATTTTGCCCTCTTCATTGTGCTATGCAAGCAATGCTCCAAGGGATTCTTCTAATACATCTATATACAAAATGAGAGACTTTCCGGGATTAGTGCAGCAAGAATTGGTGGATTCAACAGGTATCTTTTGATGCTATCGAACGCTTCTTGGCACTCATCATCCCACTTAAATGGTGCATTCTTCTTCATTAATTTAGCAAATGGTGCAAATGGTTGACACATACCTGACAGATTTGATATGAATCACCAGAAGAATGCCAAATGTCGTTGCAAGGAACGAAGCTGATGAAGATTCTTCGGCGGTGGCATATTCAGTATGATTTTATTAAGGTCAATCTCAATTCCTCTATGTCGTACCACATAGCCAAGGAACTTTCTAGACGAAACCCCAAATGCACATTTGAGAGGGTTCATCTTGAGATCATACTGCCTAATTCTTTGAAGACCATTCTCAGGTCACCAAAATGATCTCTTATCTTATGCTCTTGAGATCATCCACGCATTCTACTTTCGATGAATCAACTCATCAAGATGCGTGTCATGGCCCTCGATATGTAGCTCCGGCATTCTTTAATCCAAAGGGCATGATGTGTAGCGATATACCAATTGGCATCTAAATGATGTGTGCTTCTCATCTTGTAGCCATCTTGATTTGATTGTATCGATGATCCATCCATAAATGAGAACATATATAGTTGGAAGTATTGTCAGTAGTTACGATATTGAAAGCAAAAATCATCTTTTAGGCATGCTTTGTTCATCTCGAAAATTGCACGGTTTGACCATTCTTCTCTCGGAACAATGTTGGCTATCCAATGCATACTTTTCTTCGGATAAAGCACGCTTGATCGCTTCTTAGTTTGGATTCACACGTTCTTCAATCTCCAATCTCCAATCTCATTCACCTAGGAGCTTGCTTAACAGTGTTGCATGATGGCTAGTTTGTGAACTGCCACATCAGTGGATAAGCCTGACATTTCAGAGTATGTCCAAGCAAAGTAGTCCCTGAATTTACATAGCATAACTTTTATTTCTTCAACTTTTTCATCAGGCAGAAGGGCACCGACAAAAGTTGGGCCAGGATCACCCTCTGTTCCCAAGTTGATCTCCTTCAACTCATCCATGATAGCTGCCTATCCACCCTCCTCAAGCTCTTCAGGTGCTAGCTTGGTCTTTACCTCCTCATCATTGATCAGATAAACCTCATAAAGATCATCTTCATTTTCAATTTCAGTGTCAATCTCTTCCTCTATTACAGCATAACATGTTTTTCTTTGATGGTGTTTACGTCAGATGTTCCAAGACCTTTAGATGTATGATTATCACACTTTCGTGAGGTATGTGAACTTTTTAGACCCCAGAAAGTATCAAAGAAGTGGGCTCACCAATTGTCTGTTCCAATATCAATTCCCAATTTGTGCATCATCTTGCGAATCCTTGGAGGATAATATTTTGGCATTCTTGTGAGAACCATATCATCAGATTCATCAAATTGCATGAGCTAATCAGTATCCTAGTGATAGCACTCCTCAGGCTTGTAAAATGAAATTCCACGTTCATTACTTCCAAGCAAAGGAGGCACATAGAAAGTCATCAACTCTTCAACAATGTGGACTTCACGTGAAGTGATTTATTTGAAGTGTTGAAAAGGAACCGGCACGATCACTAATGATTCTTCTGATATCAACAGGTCTACCATCCTTCTTGAAGAGATACATTGAACTTCACTTTCATAAGTAGGTTCAGAATCATACTCAGAATCTAAGTATTCCATAATTTTCTTTCCTTTCACCGAAGACTTGTTTACTCCCTTGGGTTCGATAAAAGGATCATCATCTTCTTCTTCTGTGTCACTGCTTAGATGAGGGACTAGCTTTTTCAACTTATGTGATGCGCTAGCTGCTTTAGGAAGAGTTGGTGTTGCCTTCTTTCTTCCTTTTTCCTTCTTCACTTCTTTGTGTTATTTTGTAACCTTTGAGGTAGAAGCTTTAGATTATTGAGGCTTGAGCTGAAATAAATAGTATTTCTCATCTTCATAGATTTTAGCTTCATGGACTGCAAATGGTTGAAGGTCGCCAGAAATTCAATGTTCTTCTTCGCTTCTTATGTATTTCATGCATTGGTGCAAAGTATACGGGACCATTCTGTACTTATGTAACCAATGTGTCGCATCAATGACATGGAATTTGGCTTCGCGTGAACTTCAAGGTAAAGACGAGAGTCTTTTTCCCTTTTTCATTGAAGCTGTGGATCATCAATTTATCCCGTCATAGATGTTGAACATCAAGGGACAATCCTCTCAATGTTTTCAGACTCATGAGATTAATAGATGAACCCGGATCAATTAGAATTTGATTGATTGTGACACCATCACTCTCCGTAGAGACATATTGCGGGAAATTATGTCTGATGTCCCGAGCATAAGATCTTCCTTAGAGAAGGTGATCGTCGAAAGATTTTGAGATTGTAATACTTCAATCATACACCGCTCGGCGAAGTATGCCTCATATTTCTCCGGATTCGTAAGAGCCTGAATTAAGCTTTCACGGAGATCCTGCAATATCAGGAGGGCCTCATACACACTCAAATGTGTAGGGATCTTCCTCAAGTGTGGCAAAATGTTGTAATCGATTCCTTTATTCATGTTAGACTTTTTTGGATCTTTGGGAATGATATTTTCATTGACTTCTATGTTCTTGTCATTGCCTTTACTTGGCGTTCCTTTCTTCTATGATGACGGCAGCACCTTGCCACTTCTTAGCTATACTGGGGCTACTCTATCTGGCTCAAATTCTTCTAAAGAAGTCTCCTCTTCAAAACCATTGTTTATGCCTGAGGATCGGATGGAGGTTTTAGAATCACTTCCCAATTTTATGCCCTTCATCAATGGTGGTATTGAAGACTCTGATACATCTTCCTTCGGAAAGCAGAAGTCTTCTTCTGAGCTATCTTCTGTTTGCTTCACCATCAGGCAAGGCTTGAATGCCACATCATTGGTGATTCTTCTTCTTAGATTATCTCGAAGAAGTAGATTCTGTCGCAGAGTATCCAAGGATGTTGAGATAACCCGATAGACTTCTCTAGAAAGAGATTCTTCGTCATCATCTCCTTGATCATTTGTTTCAATGGTTTGGAGTCCTGGCATGAAATCAACAAGCTTAATTGGTTATCTTGCTGGTCGTTGGTATTCTTCAAAATTATTAATAATCTTTTGGGTAGTAGATTTCTTCTTTATCTTTATTTGTTTGGCTAGCCTTTTGGGAGTTTTTGGCAAGCTCTGAATAGGTTGTTTCTCAGGGCGAGGAACACTAAACACCCTGGACCACTTTTGAAGAGCAGAACCTTTTGATGTAGATTCTACCTTTGGTTCCAGCACCGGTTCAAGTGGAGATTTCCATCTGACACCCGGAACGCCTTCTAATTGCTTCAGCATTTTCATAATTTTCTTTGAGACCGCAGTCTCCCATTTGTCATTCTCAATTGTCCTTTCTTTTGCTTTATCTTTCTGCAGGGGCACGGAAGAGGACGTAACCACCCTTGTAGATTCTTTCTTTGGGTGAATAAGAACACTATTGGATAACGTGAATTCACCTCTCCTGTATTTTCTTTCTAGCCAGTCCTTGAACACATAGCAATCTTCTATAGGGTGGCTAACTATCTGATGATTTGGATAGTAATTTAGGTTGTTAGTTCGTCCTGACCCTTCAGGTCTTTTACATTCTGGCAACTCTAACACTGCCTTGAGTGCTTGCCAAAATAGTTTGGCCATGCTTTCCCTTTTGAATGAATATTTCATGTTCATCTTCTCCTTAAGAGATGGACGCATTCGATCTTCATCTCCTAATGGTTGCCTTGGGTGGTTACCTCTACCTGAGAAAGTTTTGGGTTTGTCATTGCCTCCTAGAACTAACCTCGGTTGAGAATTGAAGGGTTGTTTAACTTTATCTTTAAAATAGATAGGTTATTTCCCCTTATCTACATTGTAAGTTGCCCTCCTTCCTCTATTTGAATCATATGAAGTAATGTGAGATTCAGTCCTCCTTGATTCTGAGAACTTCCCTTTCTTTGTTCTGTCTGAATGGCTTTCAGTTTTAGAGAGATTCAACTTTTCGAATTTTATCACTCGATCCAGCAGTTCTTGAAAGGTGGTGATGGAAGCCATGCATAAATAAGGCGTCATTTTATCATCAAAGTTGTCCATTAGTAGTTGAATTGCATGTTCTTCTTTCAGCTGTTGCTCACACTTCATACTCATGTTTTGCTAGTGTGTTATGTACTTTATAGCTGACTCGTCTTTCTTTCTTTTCTCCAGGGCAAGGTTAGCTATTGTAATATTTCTAACTACACTAGCAAATCTTTTGATAAACATTGCCTCCAGCTCGGCGAATGTCTTAACTGAGTCATTTGGAAACTCTGTGTACCACTTGAAAGTAGTTGAAGTTAAGCTGCTAACGAACTGGCTGAACAATAGCGCATCATTACCCCCAGTATTACCACATATTACTTTAAATTATGCTAGGTGCTGCCAGAGGTTACCATTGCCATCAAATGAGTGGAATTTCAGTACTGAGTAACCTTTAGGATACGACACCTGGTCATATTCTGCAGGATATGGGCGACTTATATTCACCAGTTTCTCCACCTGTTCTGTAGCTATGACAGCTTTAATCTTTTCATTTAAAATAGTTTCAAGTTGTACAACAGTCACTGGCTCAGATGTGCTCAGTATTTGCCGGAGAATGGGTGGAGCAGTCAATTGATTGACTTCGTTTCTACTATTATGAGCACTTTGTGCTCCAAAGATTTACGACGCTTGCTCAACTGGTAGATTGATGGGCGCAATATTAGTTGTTTGATGATTGATAAAAGGGACTGGTGTCGGCATTGCGACAGTGTTTCTCTGCATCATTTTCATCATGAGATTCATCTGCGTCAACATCTGATTCATCTTTGAATTCAGTTGAGAGATCTCCTTATCCTTCGCTTTCATCTGATGTCGCAGTTGCCTTCACACCTGAGCAAGTGTAGCAGTGTCGGCGAATAGCGTGTTATCTTCTTCTTCTGGTTCTTGTTCTTGCTCATCACTTGAGGAGGAACTAAAAGGTTCTACTTCCGTTTGACCTGGTGTCGATTCTTCGATATGGATAGGAGGTGCGGCTCCAGGACGCCTGGATCGGTACTGTAGTACGCCAGATGATTCTCCAACTTGTTGTACCATATACACCACCTCTACGCCCATTGTGTCTTCTTCTTCTTGTAGCCTTATCTCTGATCGACGTTTTCATCTGATTTCAAGCTCAGGGTGTGGGATGAACATCTCCTCAATCATAGGGCTACGATCAAAATTAAGGGAAGATCGTTTAGGTTGGTGATGGGATTCCCTAAGGATTCTCTAGGGTGTCGACCACCACAAGCATCATTAATTATAACATTCTTTTTAGGAACCCATTCTTGTTGAGCCCTATCATCATCGGATCTCCGGATATGCAAACCGGATGTCACGTCCTTTTTCCTTTCAGTGGTAGCTTCTTCTTGAGGCTTCGGCGTCCAGACTTGTTTTCCCTTCTGTCGAGACCTTTCGACAGCAGATTCTCGAACGCGTGGTTCAGGTTTCATGCCTCGATGTTCACCGCACAAGGCTTGTTTATAACATTCCTGAGTTCTTACTACCTTTGATGGTAGCCTTTGTAGTGGAGCATTGTTGGCTTCTCTAATAATTGGCATTTGATATTTATTCTTCATAAGGCATTATTCTTTTACAACTTTCAGCACCTTGTGCATCATAGAGGATAGAATCTCAGGATGCCTCCTTTGTGGGGTTGGAGCTTGGTACCGTTGCTCCCATAATGATTGCTTAATATCACCAGTAGAGCTATTCCTTTTCACCTACTTGAGATTTTCAAATTTATTGTGGGTGGGAACACTCGCTTCTGGTTCCATAGCTAGTTGTGTAACGGAGGGGCCAAGTGAGAGTTGTTGGGCTCGCAACTCGGCATTCCTTCTTCTCCTTTGTCTTCTAGTTAGCTTTCCTCCATACGAGGAAGCTTCAGCATCATGTTGGCCTTGAGCAAAGGGCAAGGTCGATGTGGTGTTTCTTTCAGGATGTGGGATACCATGCAGATCTTAAGTGGTACTTATTGAAGTGATCGAGTACGATATTAAGGAATGATGTACTATCTCGAAAGATAGAAATCACCATCCTATAATGGTCCTAATCACCTAATCAGGACTCCTAAGGCATGATGGGTCTTCGAATATACCATAGATCTTTCCTCCAACTTTGCATGAAAAAGTAAAGTAGGGTTTATTTTAAGTCGTTAAGCCCCATGGAGGCAAGCCCCATAGTTACATCCCAAGGAATGGAAATTCCTTAAGAATACTCTCGAAAGTGTATTAAAGGTATCCAAAGATTTCAAGGTTAAGACTATCAAAGGATTAGCTATTTTAGAAAATCAAATGGGATAGATCAAGGAGAAGACTTATTTTTGGAATCCATTGGGGGAGTCTAGTGAGCATTCCAATCTATCCTATAATTGGGTTATATATTTTTTTTTTGAAATTTGAAGAGAGTTAATTATTTGAGTTGACATTTTATTAGATTACTAGGGCTTATAGTTCCACAACATAAAGGGGAAAGTACGAAATGATACTAGGAAGCCTAATGAGCATTCCAATCTACCCTATAAGTAGGCTTTATATTTTTTTTGAAATTTGAAGAGAGTTAATTATTTGAGTTGATATTTTATTAGATTGCTAGGGCTTATAATCCCACAACATAAGATTGTAAAAATGTCTAAGAGGTGAGGATTTATACTTGTAGTTCGAAGGAAACAACTACCTCAGATTCCTAAACTAAGGAGCCTTGGTACAAAACAAATGCACGACCTAAATCTAAGGTTAAATGGGTATATGGTTTACCTCCACAAGAGAGAATAAATCACCCGACTGTTGGACTTATTACGCTGGAGTGGCGACTAACTCCTCCTATGCTTTAAATCCATGTAAGTCTTATGCTTTGCAAGATGGCTAGGTTGTTGTTCATTTAGAAAGGAAACTAAGTCCTTAGACTCACTCCCTAAGAGACTAGAGTATGAATGGTATGAATCCATGACTTAATCTAATGCAAATTTTATCAAATTTATTTGATTCTTTTGCACTTTTTATTTTGACAGAGGCTATGGGATTTTGCATGCCTAAATGCATGAGAATTTGATTAAGGGACTGTTTGGTTGTGTGCATTTGGAGTGCACTGCATTTCAAATGCACGCATTTTAACTTTTTGGGTGTTTGGTTGCAAGTAAAGTAAATTTCCAATGTAATGTAATGTATTCTAAATACATTAGAAAGGTCATTTTCGTTGTATTTGGAATTCACCTTATTTGGGAAAATTTTAAATACATCTACAATGTGTGGTACGCCACCACCATGGCCGCGCCCTCGCCGCCTCGCCTCGCCCTCGCCGCTCGCCCCCTCACCGACCACCACCGCCCGGTCAATCGCATCGCCGACATCAAAACTTCATATTACTTTACATTACATTTTGTTCAACCAAACAGAAAAAAGCAAAGTCATGAATTTGTAAAACTCTCCACCAAACAACTGTAAATAATCATTTTACATTGAATTCATTTTACATTGCATTCCTTTTACACTGCATTCCGAATGCAGGCAACCAAACAGCCCCTAAGGATCAAATCAAGGGAGAAAGTGGTGTTCTTCCACCAAAGGCTCTCACAAGTTAGCATTGATTCTCTAGCGAGGATGGAAGCCCCCTCTTAACAAGAGTGAAAGAATATGACATGTATGATATTATACATTCATTCATCCAGCTAAGGGGTTGCTAAAAATTTTATTATCTTGATTTAATTCTTAGGCTTTTATGTGAGGTTATGAGTTATTTTAAAATCTAAGTTATGAGTTGTTAATTGGGGTAGAAAAATTAATTTTATCCTAAGAGCTTACCGCATCCAGGCCACACATTCAAGCATCAATCATAAAGAAACTATGAAAAGCATGTTGTTCTAATGCGCAATCTAAGCACAACATCAAACAATTTTATAGACTACCGTAAAAGAATAAAAGGCCAGTGCGGCCGGGTTCCGCCGTACACCCCAAAAAGAGAAAAAAAGAGATGGGTAGCCGAGCTCTACCACTATACAATCCGGATTACAAAAAGAATAAAATAAAATAAAATAATACATGCTATGAGGGTTTTCTTTTCTTCATTTCTTCCTTCTCTTTCTTTTGATTTGATTTGCTTCAAAGGTATCACAGGGCACCCCAGGGACTAAGCATTCTGGCCACTACTCATCCTAATCCTCATAACATTAATCCTAATTCCTAATGCAAAATTACATCAAAAATAGGAAAAGTAAATCTAGCTACACTTGCAAAATAAATTTTAAACACCATACAACCCAAGGTTATATGAATAATTTGGACTTAGCACCCCGCACATGGGTAACCAAGCCCACTTGTCCTAACATGGGTTATGCTTAGGGGCTAAGCAACCTGCACAGTAAAATCATTTATATTTTTATTACAGCGGCCTCTTAAGTACAACCCCCTGCAGAAAATATGATTGGGCTAATAACGACCTAACATCCAGTCTATGAAACATACACCCTAACATCCAGTCCAAAACATTATATCACAAAATAAAACACAATATCATACATACAGCACTCTAACTTAGCACTAGAAGTGGTGACTTAGTATTCTAATGTGTGTGCTTAAGACTTGTGTATCAAGACTTTACTAGGCTTCTTTAGTTTAAGTTTCAATTTGGAGTTTGAATTTAAATTTTACCTTTGAGTGATTTTAATTTAAATGATTTAATGATTTACTTTTTATTTTTTATTTCAATTTTGTTTAGTTAAAATGATGTTTAGGTTTTCAAGAAGGAAGGTTAGAATGAATTCCATTTGTAGATGGAATTTACCATATTCTACATCCTAACTCCTAAAGAGACTAACTAAGGTCCATAAGTATCTTAATTAGCCCATTTGAATTTGTGTAATTCATTTGATTTGATTTATTTGATTTGATTTAGAGCTTAGAATTTGAGTTGGTTTAAGTATTTGATTGATTGATTTTGATTTAGATATTTTGGTTTAATTACATCTTGATAATTCAATATCCTTGATATCTTAATGAAGTTTAAGTTTGTTTAAGTTCATGTATTTTTGATTGATTAACGTTAGATTAGATATTTTGGTTTAATTAAATCTTGATAATTCAATATCCTTTTAAATTAATATTTAATTATTTTCTTTGATTATGGTTATGTGACTTGACTTTATGTTTATTTGATTTGATTATGGTTCATTCATTTGTAGTTTGATCAGATTAAATTAATTGAGATTTTATTTTGATTTTAATTGAGTTTGATTCTTTGTAATTAGGATTTTATTTTTAATTATATCCATTTGTCATGTTCATCAAAGTTTGATTTGTATTTTGATTTCATACATTGGATAGTTAATTAGTTTATCTTATTTAAGTAGGTTGAATGAGATTTGATTTGATTACATATTAAATTGATGAGAGTCTTTCTTAATTTAACTTAATTTGATTTAATTTGATTTGATTAACCTTATTGGTCTATGGGTTTGCTTAGGTTCAATGTGATTATATGACTAGTTTAATTAAGAAGTGTATTTATGTTAATTATAAAGGTTTGTTTAATTTTCAATTTGGTTTCATATTTGTTTAGACTAATGATGTAATTAATGACTTAATAGTTTAGGTTTAATTTAGGTTTTGATTAGTATTTAATAGCATTTTGATTGATTAAACTTAAGTTTAATGTGATTAATTTGATTAACTTAATTAGTTTGTTTAAGAGGTGTCATCAAATTATTAAATTAAGTAAAGATTTATTTTTTTTAATTTGATTTTATATTTATTTAGGTTAATGATGTAATTCGTGAGTTAATGATTTAAGTTTAAATTAGGATTTGATTAGCATTTAATTGTATTTTATATTTGATTAAGCTTAAATTTAATATGATCAATTTAATTGACTTAATTAGTTTATTTAATATGTGTGATTAAATTAATTAGTAGAGTAATTAAGTTTTTTCATTTGGATTAATTTTAATGTGATTTATAAAATTAATTTAGTTTATTAAGATGATGGATTAATTTATTAAATTTGCATTAATTAGATTCTTGATTTATTAAGTTTGATTAAGGATCAACTAAAATTATTAGATTAATTAAGGGTTTTTTTAATTAGAGATTAATGACTTAATGATTTAGGTTTAATTTAAGTTTTGATTAGTGTTTAATTGCATCTTAATTATGTTTGAATAAGTTTAGGTTTAATATGATTAATTTGATTAACTTAATTAGTTTATTTGAGGGGTGTGATTATTAAATTTTATTAGGGGTTTGATTTAAGCTTAATTTTAGAGTTAGCTTTAATGTAACTTATTTAAATTAATTTGATTAATTACGATGATGGATTAATTTATTAAATTTGCATTAATTAGATGTTTGACTAATTAAGTTTGATTATTCATGATTAGGGTTTTACTTGATTTGATTCATTTATTAAGTTTATTTGATTTCATTAACATGTTTGATTTAGTTATTAGGTTGAAATATTTAATGGTTAATTAGTTATCTTATTCTAAATGGATGTGATTTAATCATATATTAATTAAGTTTACTTTACTTTTATTTGGTTTAATTCGATTAGTATCAAATGATTAAAGTTTCCTAAATTTGTTGGGTTTTGAGTTTCATTTAAGATTTAATCATTTAATTGAGTTTTATTAACTTAAATAGGTTTAATCATATTTAATTTAATTTTCTCTAAGAATGATATTTCTCTGATTTGAGATTTTATTAATGATTGCTTAAGTGCTATTTCATTTCTGATTTTGATTTAATATTTAAATTGCTTTTAGATTATATTTTAATTAACTCCTCAATTGATTAAACTCTAATCTTAAGTATTTATTTGGGGTTCATTAAGATTCAGAAGATCACATTATTTTCTTAAGAGTCCTGGATGTCAATTGAAGTAATTTAAGCCATTTTGAAGATTTTTGTAAATTGCTCATTTTTTATTTGATTTATTTTATTTAAATAGACAATCTGAATTTCAGAATTTAATTTCTCCCAATCTAGAAGTCATTTTCATTTGAAATTTTATGGTATGTGTGCTTTAACTTTAATTTCAATATTTGAAATTTTCAATTTAATCTAATTTATATTTTTTGTTTAATTAATGAAATTTGATTTTTACTAAAATGTAAATTAAGCTCAAAATACTTAGTAAACTTTGGGGATTTTGGGTTGGTTGGATTCCTCTTGGAAAGAGGAATCCAACAAGCTATTCTGTACAATTTTGGTTAAGTATTTTATTTTTTATGAATTTTTTAAGCTTTAGGTGATTTAAATTATTATTTTTTATAAAAAGAAAATACGCATCGACGCCGCCTTTGACGGGAAAGGAAAATGACTGCTCACTGGACCATCGATCACGATCGGACGGTCCGAATCACGTGATCCGAGGCGATCGTATGATCGCGCGCACCGAGCGTCCGATCACGACGTGATCGACGGTCCGATCGCATCGCATCCGGGCGTCGATGAAATCCACATGTGATCGAGCCGTCCGATCATAACCGCGCGACGGAGCTCTGATTACATCGCGATCAAGGCCCGGATCGCGATCCACGATGATCCGCCGCCCGATCCGTGAGCCATGAGATCGATGGCGGTAGCTGCTAGTGAACGTTGTTTTAGGTATTTTTTTTTTTGGAAAAAATGAGGGTTTCTAAGCTAAAACTTGTCCAAATAGACCTATTTTCACGTCGATTCGCACCAAAAAATTATATTTCCTAATTAGGATGATTTAAAGTAAAATTGTGGGATTATCTTAGGAAAATTCCTAAAATTGCGAGAAAATTAATACAAAATGCGCGAAATCCTAAAGTACAGTTTGGCAAAATTTACCTCGTCGGGGATAATTTCTGGCGGCAGTGAAGATCCGAGCGAACTCTTAGGTATGTGAGGAAGCTTTGGAGTGATCTTTAGCCCTTGCCTCCCTTCTGAACGTCACCATCGCGATGTTCATCATGTTCAAAGAGCAATTATTTGTATTTTTTTAGCTCAAAAATGGCTCAAAAAAGTGGGGGATGGATTTTTTTATTTTTTTTTTGCTTTGGGGAGCTTTTAGGGGCTGAATGGTGGTGGGAGGAAGAGATCTAAAGTCTCATCTCCCCCCTCCTTTTATAATGGCCGAAAATACAATCTTTTTTTGAATTTTTTGGCTCTAAATTCATTGTCATCTTGCTTAGGATGGTTGGGATGGATGATATATTGATTGAGGACTTTGAATTTTTGCTCCAAAGTTCTCTTTTGCTGCCATATGATCAGATTTATTTAATGCAAATGTTGGGGAGGAGTTAAGTGCATGTGATGGGGGAAATTAAATGAGGTTGGGTGGAATCCTATATGGGGGAGGATCCATGAGGGAATTAAATGGGTTGGGTTGGTTTTGGGCTGATCCCAAATGGGTTTGGGTCGGGTTTGAATAGCCCACAATGGATTTTAGCTTGGTTTCAATAGATTTGGCCCAATTTGAGTCATATGGGTCATTTTGGCTCAAACTGACCCATTTGACCAAAATTGGCCAAATTAGCTTAGGTTATGGGTTGATTCATGTTCAATTGGCTATTTAAAGATGAAATGTGGTCTTTGGTTTGAATTAATTTGGATTTAGGCCAAATTGACCCTTTAGGCCAATTTGTGCTAGGTTGGGTCAAGTTGACCAATTGGGCTCGATTGATCAAATTGGGTTTATTTATGGCTTTGGTCAAGTTCAATAATCAATTTGGAATAAACTTGAGCCATTGGTTGCAATCAGTTTGAGTTAGATCATGATTTGACCCGATTTGGTCTTTTAGGCCAATTTGGATCAAATGGCCAATTGGGCTTTGTTTGGTCCAATTGATTATAATTAATCATCCTAGGGTGATCAAAAATCACGGTAGAACATTTTGGTGAGCTTGGTTCAATCCAATTTGGGTTGTATTAGAAGTTGGCTCAAATGGGTCATTTAGGTCACTTTGGATCAAGTGGACCTAAGTAGGTCAATTGGTTTGATTTTGGTTTGATTCGAGTTTAGTTGAACTTATATATGAGCCCTAGATTGGAATATAAATTCAACTACAATCAATTTGGAGTCTAAGGGATTTTGGCTCATTTGAAATTTTCAAGTCAAAAGGAAGTTGGGTTTGACTTGGTGGTTTCAATTTGATTTGATGATTGTAGGTTTCATTTATATTTGATAATTGAATGAATGATTGATTCAAGAGAAAATTCATTGGTTTTGACTTGATCTGGATAGAATTTGGCCAAGTCCAAAGATTTGGCTTAAAGGGTTTAGATTGAGTTTGGATTTGATTTTTGATATAGTTTTGGTCATTTGAATTTAGATTTCATTTATATTTGTGAATATAAATGAAGGAAAAATTAATTTATAAAGAGATCAATTGAGTTTGATTTGATTTAAGGAGAGTTTTGGCTAAGCTTATGAATGTGGTTCATATGGCTTAGGAAGGGGTTTTAGGATTTGAATTTGATTTTAGGTTTCAATTATTTGGAGTCAAATTTTGAAATTAGATTTGGATTTTAAATTTGAATTTGAGATTTGGTTTGGGAATTGAGTCTAGGTTTGATTTGAGAAAGTGTATCTAGATTGGGTTTAAGCTATGTGATGTAATTTTAAGCCAAGGCATCTTGATTAACACTTAAGTCTCTAAAGCTTAGGTTAGGTGTTCACCTAATCACTAGAAGTGTCTTATGACTAAAGAGTTCTTAGTGTCTAGAAGAGTCTTAAGTCTAAGAATAGAAGGTTATGAGCCCACTCCAAAAGTGAGGTCAACAGTCGGCAGAGAAATATAGTTCGGATGCACTATTGAAATTGTTTGCACAGTCATCATCCTCTTCATGGCTGGAGCTTCAGTGTGTCCCAACCTTTCAAATACAGAGACTCTCTTTCGAGGGGCCTCAATAGTAGTAGCGATAGGAGCTTTAGTAGACTTGGCCTGCTGCATGGGTTGATATGCAAATTGAGCATGATTGTCTCATGGCCTAGCAACAGTTTAAACAGCGATCGTTGAGAAATATATGCTACCAAATTATATAGTAGCTCCAGCATCCCCAGTGTTGATGATAGCATTAGCCAGACGGATGTTGGCTCTGCAACCCAGCTGCACAGTGAAGGGTGTGTTCTGAATATCCATCTACGAAATGAAAGATGGGGATTAGTAATCAGTAATTGATATATCATCCCACACTTTCATGATGCAGAGATATAACAGAACAAACACAATAAAATATGAACATAAGTTGTGAATAAGAAAAGGTTTTCAAAACTTCAGAATTATGTTCATTATAAAAATAATTTTGAGTTTCAATCAATTTAACTTTATAAATAACTTTAAGTTTTCATTTTACTATACTTCGCTGCTATCATAGCTTTGATTTGACTAACCAAAGATGGAAAGAGAAATCTCTACCTAGTGAACTCGCTAGAAATCTATGGGCTTTAAAAATTTGCCACCGACCTCTCGATGAAGAGAGTATAATTTAAGTGTCGATATAATTTTCAGAAGGCAAATGGAATAGTAGATAAGACACTACCCAGAGATTTCATCCTCATCTGGTGAGGACTTTAGACTGTTCCTTGCTATAAAGCAAGCACCTATAGTTCTTAACACTAAGAGAACTTTTGATGGCTAAAAGCAAGGTGTAGCGTATGAAGATGTGGAGTTTTAGAATTTAGATTTATGAAATTCATTATATTTAACTTAAAGCTATGATGATCAGATAGTTTCCTACCTCATGAAGGGATCTATCCAATACATGGTTGGTCATCCAAGAAATCCTTGTAGACCTGGGGTGGTGTTTATCCAAGGAGATAAGTTTAAGTCAACCTTAGCTGACAGAGGGTTTTTTGTCCAATCAAGTATACCCTATAGTTCACAACTCAAAAGGTAGAGCCATTGAGGAGCATACTGCCACAACGACCGTAATATAATGGTCATTTAGCGACAACCACTGATCGGATCAGTATGTAACTACATCAGTGGAGCTCTTGAAAACCACACTTGAACATGGGCCACGTCCTTGATGGCATGAGATTGTTTGAGAGTAAACATAGTTGTGTAATTGATTTGACTTTGGCTCCTTTGTGAGCTAGAGTTTTCTTAATTTATTATCTTCAATAAACTATTGTGGAAGGTGGATTGAATGGAGTTTGCTTTAAGCTTTTAGATTGAATTTCATTTAGACATTTGTAGCTTAACAATATTTTAAATTCTGCATTTAGATTGATATTAAATCTAAGTTAATTTATTTTGAAATTGTAATCATATTTTGATGGAAGTATCCCCTCTAGTTAAAATTTTTATTTAACACGACCATCATTATGATTTATTGCTATTTCAAATCATGTCGAATTTAATTTAATAAGAGGATCGATATACTTGTCATATGACGTAATTACTATGTTTTATGAGATTGAAGATATTATAATAATATCATTTGATTTTTAGGTTTTGTTAACCCGGACTCGATCATAAGACCCAACCGAGAAGCAACCCGTAGCATCGCAAACTTGAATTTAAGCATTAGTAGTGTCCCCATGTATTTGATTTAGCATTAATTTAAACTTAAGAGATTTGTATAATATTATTTGTTTTAACTGAATTTTATTGCAAGTAAAAAAAATTAGATAAAATTTTGACTGCATTTCGGCAACCTTCCGGCGTCGTCCCCACATAGGGGGCTGCAATAGGGGGTTGGACCTACTCAATATGCCAAGAAAGGCATGTATGGGTGGTGTAAATACCACGGCCGAATGCGTCATCCCACCATGTCAAGAAAGACATGTATGGGTCTCTGAAGTACCTATATGAGACACATATTTCCCTATCACGCCAAGAAAGGTGTGTACAGGTATTTGCAATGTCAAGTAAAATATTAATTTTAGCTTTATTATTTAATTTTCATTAAACAGTTTATTAATCATGTCAGTGTAAAATTAGATTTCGACTGATCTCGATCGTGATAGGACTACTGTATGTTGAGCCTACCCACCACGCCAAGAAAGCGTGTATGAGTGGTATAAACCACGGCCTGAATGCGCCTTCCCACCATGCCAAGAAAGGCATGTATGGCTCTAAACTGTGAACAGATTTTCCGCCACACTAAGAAAGGTGTCGTACTTATACACCTACAAGTTAGTTCAAATAATAATTATCATAACATAGTTTACGGGTCCCTATCGGTATGAAGTTTAGCAACATTTCAAAGATCCCGACGTCGTCCCCGTGATTGAGCTACCGGTATCTTTGAAAGACGCCAAGAAACTTATACACAAGAAAGTAAGTACAAATTTTTCCGTCAGGCCAAGAAAGACGTGTACATGTACTTATAGTCAACAAGCAAACACAGGTTTTCCCGTCATACCAAGAAAGGCGTGGGTTATGGTCAAAAAGCAGCGAGCTCAAGGGGGTGCGTGGTGGGTGCTCAAAAGCGGCCTTTGAGCTCGCTCAGGGCGCATGGCCATGGGCTCATGCTTCTGCGGTGCACGCGGAGCCGGGCGCCATGGGTGCGACGAACGGTGTCGCTACGTGATTTCCACTACTACATTTTGCTTGATGGCGGGTCGCTTAGTGCAAAACTCTGCCAAGACAGAGTAATGAACGAGAGAGAGAGAGAGAGAGAGAGAGAGGGACAGACCGTATGGAAGAAGAAGGTGTCGGCTGAGGGTTTGGGAGGAGAATGAAAAAAAGTTAGGTTTAGGGTTTTAAGAGGGGTATTTGTAGGATTTATATTTTTTATTATTTTATTTTCCCTAATTTGGATTTTCGCACCGACGTCATCACAAAGACAATATATATGTCAATTTTAGGTTACTCTGATGTTCCGAACGCAACAGCACAATCCATTTTGCGATTAGAGACTGTTTGGTTCAAGTCAGCGTCAAATCGGGATCAATTTCAATTTGGCGTTGTGCTTCCGCCACTGATATTCCGCATACCGTCCAATTGAGCAAGCCTCATTTGATAGGTTTTATGTTTCGACGCTAACGTAGTGATCAATTTCACGAATGGAGATTATTTGGGTAACGTCGCGGCTTCCCGACCTTGATATGCGTGTCATCGCATCGGCGCCCCTCCTTCTTGATCGGTCGACCATCAAATTATGCATGATGCCTATTCTGATCAATTTCGACATTTTAAACGCGATGGCGGAGTCCGTTTGTTGATCAGAGATCATTTTAACTGATTTTCGATGCTGTCGAGTGCGTTTCAGATCCGATTTGCGTGTTGAAGCTCGTCGAATTCACCTTGTGAGCTCAACTTGACTTATGGTGCGTGCATGGAGGTCAACAAAGGAAATATTAAGTACCATTATGTTGGGATTAATAGGAGATGTTTAATAAGATCTCCAAAATTATGAATGCTAACAATCTATAAATTATTGAGACTGATCAAATTCAAAAATTTATCATTCATTTTTACTAAAAAATTTTCGATAATGATAACTTAATGCTTAGCTGGTATTAGTTATCACTTTTGCCCTACAAATTTTTAATCTCCAAATGAGATTATATTCAACATCAAGATAAATTGAATAACTTGGTTTGATGAATTCAATCCCAAATTTGCATCAAGTTATAAAAAAATCATTGGTAAAGATGTTCACATCAATGGTTTAAAAAATGCATTTTAGAGCCTCTCATATAGTCCTCTTATTGAAAGAAATATATACATGTAAGTCTATGAACTCTTATTAATGATATTGTCAAATAAAATTAATTTTGAATCAAAAAGATTATTTCTCCTATAAAATTGGTTATTTTTATGAATAGGGATATTATTATTACTATAATTTTGGCACAAGAAATTATTCATTGTATTAATCTTAAGCTAAGGGAGAGGTGGAGAGGAGGGAGGGTTAGCCTTTTAAGTTGTATGCGACAAAAGTTTATAATTGATTGTAGATTTTGTCTCTAATATTGTATTTGCTAATAACATCATAATTTGCTCATCAAGTTGGATATGACTAAACCATATGATAGAGTTCAATGATTGTTTCTCAATACTATATTAATGAAGTTTGATTATAATTATTTTTAATAAAATCATGAATCTATTTTTTAATTGTTGGTTATCTTCAAGAAGCCTCAATAAGGTGATCCCTTATCTCATAGTCATTTCCTTATCTTTGTTAAATTTTCTTAATTGGTTTTAATAATTTATTTTTTTTTTATTTTTTTTTTTGAGAATCTCATATATGAAGTTTAATCTTGATTGCATACTCTATGTAGCTCATCAAACATTTCTGATAATATCATTATTTTTAGTATTGAATGTCATAATTTCACTAAGTTTAAAAAAATTTCTATAATTAAGAGGAAGCCTTAGGAAACTAATTAATATTAATAAATCTTAATTTATTTTTTATAATAAGTTCTCTATTGTTATAAGCAGGATTTTTAAATATGGGCCAAACGTTGAATCATAAGGAGAAGTTCATAGTTTAAAGATTCAATTAAGGTTGAACTAGAGACTACACAATATAATGTAATAAATATTAAGATTATTTTAATATGATTTAAATGCTTGAATAATAATGCAATTATGATATTTTTATTAATTCAATATACAATATATAATATTCTAATATAGGATAGTTCACACTTAAATATTATGAATACCATTCTAGATTAAAATTATAGACCATAATATTTTAATTATTTTCTTTACTTTTAATCTAAAACTCTCATTTCTAGCCATCTAAACAAAATCCAAAAACAAAAAATTAATCAATATTATAGCAGGGTGATTCATCAAAAATCAATCTAGTTCACATATTCAATCTTTGATTCTAATCGATTATATACAAAAGCGATTTTAAGCTCAGACTGAATTAATCAAGCATTAGTTCACTGTTGAACCAATCAGATTGGTCTATCTATCTAATTTAAAAAATAATAATTATCAATGATTATATATTTTACTAGTCTAACACTCCCTTCAAGTAGATTGGGATATTCCCTTATGCAAGAGTCATAATAAATCCAAACAATAATCTTATTTTTAAAATTTTATAAAATTTCTAGTAAGATATTTGGATGGGAGCACTCTCTTCTATCTCCAAGGGGTAAATGATTATTATTTCCTTCTAATTTGATAAGTGCTCATAGAAGTTTAAGCTTGTTGATCTTTATAATATTTCTCATCTTAGAATTAATGATTATTATCGCAAAGATCGCTAAGTCATTAGTGATTTGCAAATTGTGCTTTAAATATATTTTAAAATAATTATCCTAAGAATGTCCCCCTTAATGAACCAAGCTAATATTTTAAATGATAGGATCCATTCTTATAATGGAGGCATTCTTAACAACCATTTTGTCAACAAAAATTTCAATTTTTGTTAAGTTTATGAAAGATTGCTCTTTCATCAAAATCAAAATATTCGATTTTTTATATTAGTTAGGGCACCGTGATAAGATTAATTCTTCATTTTTCTTTCTGATCATATTATAGTGAATGCAACTAGAGGTAAATAAGTTGTCTAGTTTGAACTTGAATTTGATAAACTAAATTTGAGCACTTATGAAAGTAAAATGAATTAAATGAATTAAATCAAAATTAAGTTGTTTTTTTTTTGTGTTTTGATAAAAGTAAAATGAATTAAATCAAAATTATGAAAGTGATCGTCATTAATGATTATGTGGAGCCTGATTGTGTCAATCAGTCGGAGATATATTGTGAGCTCTCAATTTCTCTAGTCAAGCTGTACGGTGAACTCATTAGAGGGTGCATGTGGGAAGCGCACCATCTTCTTATGGTTTGGGGGCTTGGCCCTCTTTTTATTTTTATTTTTGTTGTATAGTGGTTCGATGCTATGAATGGAGATCTTGACTCCGAAGACAGAGAAGATAGTGCCTCAAAGTCAGGAGGGCACTGACAAAGTGCCATGATATGTGGATTTGCACTAGAAAGACAGAGAAACTAGGGTCGTATCACTAAAACCCAAGCACTTAATTTAGAAGACAGAGAGGTCGGTGTCTTATTGCTACTGAAGCAGCGATGTGGTGCTAGAACCCATGCAAAAGAATATGAAGGAAAGCGGCGCCAAAGTAGCCCGTCAGCACTACAAAGCAAGGAGTCCGTCTTAAAGTAATTTTTCTGCAATTAAAATTTTTCACTTTTCTCTTGAAAGTGCGCTAGATTAATTAAAGTTTGTAGAACAACAACAACAACAACAACAACAACAACAACAACAACAACAACAAGCCTTAATCCCGCTAGGTGGGGTCGGCTACATGAATCCTTCGTCTCCATTGTGTCCTATTATGTGTCAAATTCTCATTTAATTCAAGTATACTAAGATCATTTTTATACATCTTAACCAAGTCTTTTTAGGTCTACCTCTACCTTTCTTAACATAAGGCAAATCTAATGCATCTACTCTCCTAATCGGTCATCTGACTGACGCTTTATGTGGCCAAACCATCTAAGGCGACTCTCCTAATCTTATCTATGGAGCTACTCCAACTTTTCCGAACATACTCATTTTGCATTCTATCTCTAAGGGTAAAGCCACTCATCCACGAGCATCCTCATCTCTATAACACTTAATTTAGTCTTATGTTTCTTTATTGGCTAACATTCTACACCATAAGTCATTGTCTTACCACCATCTTATAAAATTTTCCCTTAAGTTTGGAACTTTTCTATCACATAATAGGCGATGCATTTCTCCACTTCAACCATCCAACTTGAATTCTACTAATAACATCTCCATCTATTTCACCATCATTTTGAACAATAGAGCCTAAATATCTGAATCGCTCACTCTTATTAATGACATGATCACCTAAAGTCACAACATTACCACTAAAACTTCTACAACTAAAATTACACTCCATATATTTAGTTTTAGATCTACTTAAACGAAAACCTTTAGATTCTAAAGTTGACCTCCATAATTCAAGTTTCGTTGGACTCCTCTAGTCTTATCAACAAGAAGAATGTCATCAGCAAAAAGCATACACCAAGGTACATCTTCTTGTAAATGCCTCGTAAGAACATCCATAACTAAAGTAAAAAAGATAAGGGCTTAATGTTGGTCCTTGATGTAATCCAATTGAAATAGGAAAATATTTTGTCAATCCTCCTTGCGTTTGGACACAAGTATGCCTCTAGTATACATATCCTTAATGACTTGAATATAATCAATATTAACTTCTTTCGTTTCAGAACTCTCCAAAGAACATCTCTTGAGACTTTATCATAAGCTTTCTAAATCAATAAATATCATATGTAGATCCTTCTTATTTTCTATGCTTCTCCATCAAACCTCTTAACAAATGTATAACATCCATAGTAGATCTACCGGCATGAAACCAAACTGACAGAAACTTCAGATCACATCATAACCTATGCTCAATTACTCTCCCCATAATTTTAATGTATGACACATTAACTTAATTCCTCTATAATTTGCACACTCTTGTGCATCACCTTTATTCTTAAATATAGAACCAACAAACTCTTTCTACTCATCTCATCTTTTAGTATTTAAAATAACATTAAAAGATCGTAAGAAATTCCTTGATCTCCTAAACATTTCCACTTCTATTGGAATATTATCCGGTCCTTGCTTTTCCACATTTCATTTTCTTTAAAGCTTCACTAACTTGATTTACTAATAATGACGATAAAATGAAATTCTCTATTTTTGTTTAGGGTAAGGTTATTAAAATCAATCATTTCGATCCTTCAGAAAGTTTATTAAAATACCTCATCCATCTATTTTCAATATCTTTTAAGAAAATCACTTTATTATTTTCATCCTCACTTGAACTATGTCTTTACTTATATCTTTGGTGCTAACTTATACATACATCTTTCACCTTCTTTGATCTATATTGTAAATCACTAAAAGTAAACTTTTTCATCATATATCGCTTTCTTAGAATCTCTACGGATATATTTCTCACTCCCAAGGTTTTACATCTAAACCAAGTTTTATAACAATACTTCTTATTTCTTATCTTTTACACACTCGACTCCACACCAACTATTCTTATTAAAGAGTTTTCCTTTTGATTCGACAAATCTTTAAGAACTGCTTAATATCACTGATATTTTTCCCACATAACGCTTTATGAACATCCCAAACTCTAATTTCTTGTATTCTTAAAATATTTTTATTTGTGTTCTTTAAGTGTCCATCTAATCTGGATAATAATTTAATTTATTTTTTCTCTTACAACATTTTATCTTAAAATCTAAAACTAATAGATGTGGACTTAAAATTTCACTTGGAATGATCTTACAATCTTTACATCTAAGCGATCTATTTTTCTTATAAAAAATAATCAATATGTGTTTTACTAGATCCATTATTATAAGTAATAATATGTTCATCTCTTTCTTAAATAAAGAATTACAAAAAATCATGTTAAGACAAAATCTAATATACCCCTACCTTCTTCATTACCACCTAAATCCATAACTATTATGAATACTTTTAAAATCTTCTACCACTCTACCAACACGTCATTTAAATCTCCCCAATAAATACTTTTTCTTCAGAGGTATTTTTATATTAATCCCTCTAATTCATTCCAAAATTTTCTTTGAGCTACCTCCAAACCTACTTGAGCGTAACTTATAATATTGATAATCTTATCAACAATAATCTTTAAAGTTTATAATTCTATCTCCACATCTATTAATATTTATAACATTATCCTTCAAATTTTTATCTATAATCACACATACACCATTTCTAGTCGACTTTTACCGAATACCAAAGTTTAAAACCTAAACTATCAATCTCCTGCCTTCTCACCAACCCATTTAGTTTCTTGAACACATAAACTATTTATCTTTCTATGAACCATAATATCTATTAATTTCATTAATTTACTGTAAGAGTACCTATATTCCAAGATCCTAACCTAATTCTGGGCTAACTAACTTCTTTACCCGTGATCCGTCCATAATGGGAACCTCTATTTAACACTACACGGCACGCAATGTCTAGACATTTTTCATCGTATTCGCCATAGTCGCTTGGGACGCCCAAGATTAACACAATGATTTAAAGGATTATGCATTATTTACAAATTTTACGCTTTGTCGACTACCAAACGCAACCCTCCACTTTTTGTATCCGGACTTGAGATCGGCAATGATAGTGCTATGACTCCACAAATTAAAGTGTGTAGAAACTTGAGTAAAATATGATTTATACAATTATCATCCATTTTCTTTTATAGTGCATTTATTGGTGTGATATGACTCCATAATTTTTTTTCATTCAATAATTTTTTCCCATGTTAAATTTAATGCTGTTTGTGATCTTGTGTTATATTCACTTTTATTTAAAATTTTGCAGTGTATCTCTTAAATCAATTTTCACAAATAATCTCCCAACAATTGATGCAATAGATGATTAGTGTCAAGGAAATAGGTGGCTAACAACTGCAACTGGCGACTGCCAACATCAACCAATGATAGTGATGGTTTATATGACGTATGTGAAAAATGAGTTGAGTTTTAAATTATATGAAAATGTTCTCATTTTTTTAATGCGATATTTGAGTGAATTATCGCAAGCTCATGCAAATAAAGTATGAACCCCTGGAAGAAAAATTAAACGTACTGCCCACCGTTCTTAGCTCGGTTGGTAGATGGACAGGAACTCTCTGACCATATTCAATCCTCCGAGAAATGCTTCTACTCGGAACGGGTAAAAAGAAGTGACTGTCAAGTTATCGAAATTTCAGGAGATTAGTCGTCACAGCACTAAATGCAGATGGACACATCGTCATAAAAAAAAAAAAAAAAAAAACTTACTGCGCTTCTTTCACATATGACAAAACAACCCTTTATGCATTTTAATTTCAACTGATCTGATGCCATGAATCGAATGCACAAAATGCTGAACAAAAAATAAGCATTTTTACAGGCGTAATAGCAAGAACCATTTCTTAAGAACCTTTCTTATTTTACTAAACATTCCACCCATGTGATATCCCTCTTCTCTGTTTCTCCGCCAACTCCCAATAAATCAAAATACTTCGACTCTTCGCGCATTTTAAAAAAAGGGAACCAAGAAAAGAAGTCAAATTTCTCCAAAAGATCTCACCTTTTTTTCCCGAGTCGCATGATACAAACCATCCTCTCCTCCTAGAACTGTCGAAGAGGACAACGAGCTTCAGAATGATTTAGCTCCCCATCGACCTAAGCTTCTCCAATGCAGACCGCACCCACTCCTCCACAAGCTCCATCCTCTTCAAGTAAATCTCCAGCTCCAGAATCCGCTGCCGCCGCCATCTCTCGTCTCCCTCCACCGCCACCGCAATCGGAGGCGCCGTGGTCATCCCGGTCACGGCGAACTGCACCAGCTCCTTGAATACCGGCGCCAGGCAGATTCTCACTGCCTCCTCCTCAACAGTTGGCCCCACTGCCGCCGCCGCGACCGCCTCAGCTTTAGCAGGCGGTGGCGGTGGCGGTGGCACAGATCCTCTCTCCTCAGCCGGCAAAGGCGGCGAAGCTGACGCGGATGAGACCAAAGCTGCTGGACAGAGCGCGACCTCCGATCCACCGACAGTGCCGCTCCGATCTTCTTGGTTTGGCC
Source organism: Cymbidium sinense (assembly GCA_021442155.1). Lineage (NCBI taxonomy): Eukaryota > Viridiplantae > Streptophyta > Magnoliopsida > Asparagales > Orchidaceae > Cymbidium > Cymbidium sinense. Next base: position 139,865,188 of record CM038222.1, read on the forward strand.
GGCTCTTAGGCTTGCGGTAAAACGTGGAGCTCCAGATCTTACGTGAGATCTCGTAGGTAGCTCGGTCGTGAGGGCTTTTGAAGACGAATCCCCGGCCGGCTCCCATCTTGGTGGCAGCGTTGCGGTACTTCTTTTTGAGACGACGTAGCTTCTCCGCGATCTGGTTCTTGTTGAAATCGAACTGCAGCCGCGACCGGATCGCGTCGAAGAAGGGCCCGGTGTCGTGCTGGTAGTTGGCGTGCGTCGTCCCCCTCGTCGACGTGAACTCCAAGAATCCCTCCAAGACCTTGATCTCGTCTGCGTGAGTCCATAGTTTCTGGAATATCCGCCGGGATTCCTCCCCTCCGCTAGAGTTGGGGACTTGCCGCTGGATGTGATCGCTGATCCCAATCATTTCCTCGCTGTCGGTGACTTCGTCGTCTCCGGCGGCGGGATCGTCCTCTTCGCCGGAAGGCATGGATGTGGTGCGGGCTTAGGGTTTAGGTTCTTGGGATTTGGGCGAGGAATTTGGTTGCGGTTGTTTGGTTTCGGCTAGGGGAGATTGCGGAAGGTGCTGCCGTGCTGGGTCGCAGGGTGGATTGATCTTATCTTTTTGTGCGGGGAGGTGGTCGCATGGATTACGTGGCTTTTGGTCGTCGGATTTGGCCGTGCTGTTACTGGTGTACGTAAAATCTACTTAAAATTTATTGTTATTTTAATTTAAATTAAATTAAATTAAATTCAAGAATTCATAAAAAGATTATAATTTTGACAGACTTCACTAAAATTCTTCAATAATTATCAAATATGTATTGAAAACTTAATCATAGATGATGTTTACATAATTACAAAATATAAATAACATAGTTAAAAAAAGATATATTTTATATTGAAAACTCAAAGAAAAACCATTAATTTTTTTTCATTGAAATAGCTTACATATGAATAAATAGAGAATACGTCAAAACAAAGTATATTATTACTGTTATGTGAAAATCGTTACTAGAAAAGTTTACGCCTTAAATTTTATCATGAAGTCAGACATGATATTTGAAGAATTAAAAAGAAAACTGCAGAATTTTTACGTGAAAAAACTCGAGGAATAGGATAAAAAATCACAAAGCCTAGCCCAATAAAAATCTTTTACTATGTATTTATTTTAGAGTACAAAGTTTTCTCGAACCTGATGAATTGTATAGAAGGGCGACAATGAATCTGAATCGACAACAACAATTATATATAGGTCATGCTTATTAGATAGTAGATGATGGTGAACAATGGATCAATGGCCGACCATGAAAGTCATCGTGATGACTGGAGATGGCCAAATGGTACGGTGACCGACGATGGTAGGCGGCATGGCCGACGGTGGGCGATGATGGTTGACGACGATAGCCACAGTTTGCCGGCAGTGGTCACGGTGACGACCAAAGAACGAGATTGACGACGGCAAGGATCGGCCGTGGCGGCCGACGGCGCGGCTACGGTGGTTAAAACAACGTGGCCGGTAAGTGAAATGCGATTATGCTCGAAGGATTTTCGTTTTAGAGCTCTCCTCTCTCTCTGCTCCTCGTAAAGAATGAGCTATTTATAGATTGGAGGAGGCGTTTATAACATGCAAAACCGAACCACTCCACTCCATCTGACCCGAATGATTCCTTTGATCATTTGATGTATTTTAAGTATTTGAATGCTCAAATGAAGTCAGAATTATGAGATCTTGGGCTTGTTAGATCCGGTTCGTTGAGACGCTCGATTTGACTATAAACACTCCATATTTAAGTGCTATTTAGGGATTTAACTGATATCCCACAATTTTTAATTATATTTTAAGTGCTTGATATCGACTAGTTTCAACATAGGATCAATTTGCTTTTGACATCAAATTCGTACTTTGACTAGTGGTATTTTAAGTGTCATATCAGTTGCCCCCTATTTTGGATGACATTATCTCAATCGTCCAAAAATATATACGTCAAATACTTGAAAATAGCAAATTCTTCAATGAAATTTGCTGGTCCATTAACCATACATTTTGAGAGAACAGATCTTCATCGGAGCACAAGATTATGATTACGGAAGTGGGTGCAGGGTCGCGGATGTGTACGGGTACGTACGGTGCAAGGTTTCGGGGTTATGGACCCATCCGAACATTTACTGCTTTGGCACTCAGGCGCCACGGACGCTCGAGCTTCTGCCGCCTGTGATGGCGCATGAGCCGCTGCAGGCCAGGATAATGGCGCGGACTGGTCACGTATCAACGAAAGAGGCGAGCGGAGTGGTCATGGGCAAGTGTCAGGACGGCGCGATCATGAAGGCGAGTGAGCCGGCGAAACCACGCGAGCGACAATACAAGACGGAGCATAACATGAGGGCGCTGGTCCATGCCCAGTAGTGCAAATGTTTGTTTTGCCCGTTTGGCTGTTTCACCGTTTGTCGCGGTTTTCGGTGAGTTTTGCGCTTTACTTTTATTTTTTTATATTGCCTATATGGTTTATAAAACCAGGAGGAGACACACCTCATATGATCTAGTCCTCTTCTTCTTAAGAAGGTCGGAGGTGATCAAAGTCCATAGTTCATCTCCAGGCTGGTTTTCGAAAGTCTCGTCGGACGGGTTCAAGGCGATCAAAGCCCATAGTTCATACTCGGTTTTCTCGAGGCATCAAGTCCTCGCCGACCAACCGGGTTGGGAGGCATCAAGGCGTGGTAGTCATACTGCTTTCCTCAAAGAGCGTAATTGTCCTCGGACCAACCGGGTTCTGAGGCGTGTAGTTCATACGGCGGTTCCGGTTTTCCCTCGAAAGAGGCATCAATCTTCTCGCCGGACCGATCGGATTTGAGGCGATCAAGGTCCAGTTCATACTGGCGAGTTCATTTTCCCTCAAAGAGGCCAACTATCCTTTCGAGACGACTGAAAAGATCAAGGCCCATAGTTCATATGGCGAGGCTCCGCCCTCGAGATCAACGCCCTCGTGGACCGATCGGTTTGGAGGCGATCAAGCGCCGTAGTTCATCGGCGATTCCAATTTTTCCTCGAAGAGGTGTCAAGCCCTCATCTGACCGTGTTCGAAGGAAATCAAGGCGTAGTTCATCTGAGCTCCGATTTTCCCTTGAGCGCCAATCGCCCTCGCCGACCGGCCGGGTTCAAACGCCCGTAGTTCATACGGCGAGGCTCCGATTTTCCCTCGAAAGAGGCGTCAATAGGGCTACTAACAAACCGAGCGTTCGACAAGCTACTCGAAGCTCGGCTCGATAAGAGATCGTTCATGATCGTTTGATTAATTAATCAAACAAGCTTGAACACTTTTGTGAATACTCGATTGGTAAATGAACAAGCTCGAACAACTCATAGCTCGATTTGATTATGTTCGTGAACAGTATCATTTAATGTTCATGAACAAGCTCGTTAAGAAGCTCGATAAGGCTCGACGAACATACTCGCGAACAATATATCATTTAATGTTCACGAACATACTCGCGAACAATCTCATTTAATGTTCGTGAACATACTTGCGAACAAGCTCGTTCAAACTTGTTTAGGAAAAATATTTAAGTTTTTAACATTTATAAAAAAATGTAAACATTAATTAAATAAAAATATATGTATATTTATATGAATTTAATTTTAATATTATATAATAAAAGTTTCTGAACTCTAATATGTAATAAAAATTTCTTAATCTTAATTTTAATATTACATAATATATATTAATGATTATTTTAAGCCAATTCAGTGAATAAAAATTTCTTAATAAAAATCAGATTCACCCTAAGTCCTGTCCGGTTCCGGTTCTTCGACTGGCCGTCGCCGCCCGTCATCCGTTTAATGATGGACGACCGATCGGCCCGATCCCGATATCCCGATAACCCTAAGTGATGCAGCTTACGGCTTACTCTTATTCCCTAATTCCCTCACCTCATTTCTCTTCCTGGTTCTTCCCCAACTCCAAGGCGCAAAGAAAACCGAAAGAGCCGTGAACTAAGAGAGAAATATTTTGGATTCTTGATAGAGTTTGACTGGTATATTTTGTGGCCAAGGTAAGTGATTTATTAATTTGGTTTAGGTTTATGTCGAATGAGAGGAATCATGTGTCATTCTTGTCGTGAACTCTAAGTAATGAGAGGAAAATCTTTGTGGAGAAGTTTGATTGGTTTATTTCCATTATGTCATTATTACTTATCCGGTTATGCCTAAATAATTTTTTATTATTTTGACAAATCGTGGAGGCTTCGGAGGAATTTTTGTTGAATGTTAAGTTTATGTGATTTGAGATTTTGGGTTATGCCCTCTTCAATTTTTCTTCTGCTGCAATCGTCGCTTTATGTTGTAACTGTCATGGTGGTTATTTCATATTTGGTTATTTGGAGGTGGTTGTTTATGACTAATTCTAATGACATGGGTATCTTGAGCTTCTTTTGCTATATTGTTGCATATTGGCCTTTCCCTCTTTCAATTTATCTTCTGTATTTTAGGTTATTGGTTATTTGGTTATGGAGTTTTCGGCTCTTACTTGGTTATGACCCAATTTCGTGGTGGTTTTTTCTTTGGATTGATCTTTGGAATGGTTGTTGTTATTACCAATTTTAATCAATTTTGTACTTATTACCTTGTGATATTGATTCCAATCTTTTGAGCTGGTTTTTTTTTGACTTGGTGTACCGAGCAGCTCCAATGTGTCTCGCTGTTTGTTCGGTTAGCCTTATGTCAAGATAGGCCTTTATTACAATGGGTGTGATGGGGGACGAATTATATGATCTGTGTGCTACTGTTATTATACGAGTTATATACTAATTTTATAAACATTTTCAGCTTATATTAACTTATTTTATTCTCTAATGGCAAGAATTTTGTCTTTATTACACTTAGTTTATAATAAGTTATGCTTCTTTTAACCATTGTGATTTGTGTCCCACCAATTCTCTTTTATTAATTATTTTCATTCAAAATCTTAAAAATTTTCATACTAAATGCAATCTTAAAGAGCCAATCATTATTTACTTTTCATTGCTCATCTTTGTTTACTTTTTATATTGAAGGTATGTCTTCTAGTCATTCAAAGGAAGATGTCCCCATATACTATAGTCTACGCCTATGAGAGAGTTTAGTATAGGGTCCTCATCGAGCCCAACAAGAAGAGATGCATGAGAAACATAATTGTACCAATTGATGACAACGATAGAGAAAGGCGATCCTTTGCTAAAAAAAAGAAGAAAATATCATCGATGGAATGATTTTATTTTGATCAAACTCAATGATGAAAGTGAGGGTGTTGTAATCATTGTAAGCATAAGCTACAAAGAGCAAAGGTGCTACTACACAATACAAGACATTTGCTTCATTGTAGAGGATGAGGCGAAGGGCAACTTAATCTTTCAATTCAACCATCTATGATTGCAAGTAAGTACCATTGATGAGTGCTTGTAGTGTTGCTAATTAGAGATATGATCATGCTAGGATAAGGGAATTAATTTCTCATATGATAATGGTACATGAGTTGCCATTTAAATTTGTAGAATATGAGATGTTCAACATGAAAGTGCTAGTCCACATTATGAAAGGATTTCACGGAATGTTGTGAGAAATGATTGTGTAACAAGTTATGGAATTGGAAAAAAAAAAGATTGAAATACTTATTAGATAGCGTCAATAGAGTTAGTGTCGCAACTGATCTATGGAAATCAAGAGATATACATTATATGGTCATTTTTGTAGATCTTGATTGAAATCTACAAAAAGAGTGCTTAATTTTGTTGATGTGCCCCTGTGAAAGCGAACATACATATTGTTGTATAAGTGCTTAAAGGATTGGGGCATTGAAAATAAAGTTAAACAATATAATAGATAATGCGATACAATACATTGGCGGTTAATATGTTGAAAGTTAGTCTAAAGTTCCACAAGAAACTTCCTCTTGGTGGAAGAATTTTCACCACTTGTACATATCTTGAATTTGTTAGTTCAAGATGGGATTTCAAATTAAAAGTACAATTGATTTGGTTAGAGATAGTGTCAAATATGTGACCTTCACAAAGATCGATTAGTGATGTTCAGAGATAACAGTGATTGCATTTTAAAAAAGAAATTGATTTTAGATTGTGTCACTAGATGGAATGCTACTTATGCAATGTTATCTTCTGCACTAGAGTTCAAGGAAGTTTTCCCAAGGTTTCAAGATAGAGATCTGTGTTACACTTTATGTCCAAGTCAAGAAGATTGGGCAAAATTAGGCGATGTTTGTTCTTTTCTTGAGCTTTTAGTCCACGAATTGATATCGGTTTACTTCTAAACTTTGCATATTTTTAATTATTATGCAACTCATTTGCTTTATAGTCACTTAAATTAATTTAATTTTTTAATTATAATAGGTTCTGAATATCCTACCTCTAACTTATTTCAATTATGGGGATCAAAGAAATGTTGGATGACAATTCTGGGAAACTACATGTTAAGGAAATGACAATCAATGAAGGGAAATTTGACAAATATTGGGAAGTTGCAATCTTTTAATTTCAAGATGTTGTTTTAGACTCAATAAAATGAAGATGATAAATTTTGCATTCAACTCTATGTACTCAAGAAATTGCAGATGCACATTGGTGAGGCGTCAAAATTTATATGAACTTTATAATGAGTATGTTGAGGATTGTAGAGCTAATAATGCACAAGATTGTTCTGAAGGTGATTCAAGTTGTGTTCGGGGAAGTGTTTGTAATTTTAAGGGAGGCCGATATGGAATGAGAGCTTGATGTTTATTTGGATGATTGTCATTGAGTGAGAACTCAAATAACTTTGATTGCTTAGGTTGGTGGAAGGCAAACAGTGTTAAATACCATATTTTATCAAGGATGGCCTCTGATATACTTTCTATTCCAATAACATCAGTTGCCTTAGAATCAACTTTTAGTGCATATGGTAGAGTCATTGATCAATATTGTGCTTCTTTAGGTACAGAAATAGTTTAATATTTATTATGGAGGATTAAGTAATTTCTACGAATTAAAAGAAAGGCAAAGGTTAGTGGAAAAATTTAATTTACTATGCATTACAAATTTAGCTATTTTGACATTAATATCTATGTAAATTATTTAAAGGCAAATAGAGTTGAAAGAAGTTCTTTTACCTTGAGATGCCATGGAGTCAATATTTGGAACTTTGAAATGAAACTCTCTTGAATTTGAACTAATTTTATGTATTATTATTTTTCTCTTGAACTCTTTATGAAGTCTTGAATGTCATAAGATTAGTACTTATTTTTTCATATCAAGATGATTTGCTAAGCATTTAGCTTAAACTTCGCCCTTTCAAGTAGGTTTATGCACATTAATTTTTATAAATTTTTGTTATTCATGAATGCTAGATGCTTATTTATGCACATTTACATAATTACATTATTCTTTTATGCTTGAAATAGTATTGGTCCAGTATTGGCAATGAAACAATGATGATATTATTATTCTAGATTCTATTTGGGAGTGATTGTTGTAATGAATGATATGTACTATAGTAGTAGTTGCCATTCTCTTTAAGTATTGTTGGTAGCCATTATGTTGAGGTCCTATTAAAATGTATTTGTGAATGTGATGGTACTTACTATAGAATTTGGATCTTCAATGTAATGTTTGTTGCCCTTTCTGATGGTATGATTACTATGTGATGATGCATAATTTTTTAGGCTGAGCCAATATTGGTTGATCACTTGATTGCGCCATATTGAATATTGGTAATGTAGTGGTTGATAGGCTTGCAATGATTGGTAAGCCCATTTTCAGACAATTGGCTGCTGTTCATTATTTGTGATATCTTTGATTAATGGTTATTGAAAAAGGGCAATAATGTCACACCATTTTTATATGGTTTGGCTCCAAACTGATTGGTTTGGCCGATTCAAGGTTATTTAAGGTTTTGTTCTTGTGATTTTAGAGTTGATGGACTCAAACATGATAAGTGATTTCACATTTATGCTGTAGCTTCTTATGCATTTGGTTAAGATGCAAATAGAAAATTGGTTTGAAAAACTAATTTACTGAACTAGTAAAAGCTTCACGTCATTGTTATTCGAAAGAAAATTTTGTGATGTGTTAATTTTGTCGTACTTATATGTGTGAATTTTACTTTACGTTGAAAGTTGGAATGTTAATGATGTCATTTGAGGTATTCCCCCTACATTTCTGCCCATCTATTTTTTGCTAACTGGTGCATTTCTGAGCTTGAACTTTGCATAATTCTGATTACCATACGTTTTTCACGCTCGAGAGACAACCGGTTAAATTTTCTATTTTTTCACGGTTCAGATTTGGAAAATTGAACTTTGCAACTGGTTAAATTTTTTGTTTTTTCACGATTCATATTTGGAGAAAATAACTTTGCAACTGGTTAAATTTTCTGTATTAATGCAGTATTTTAATACTCTTTATTGACATCTTTGAGTTGGAGAGCAGACCGATTGAAGCAGGTATTCTTCCATTAAACTTATTTGAGTTCAGAGCTCTAAAATGGGAAACAAAATAAAAGGTGGTAATCTGCTTGTTATACTACTTGTTATACTACTCATATAAGGTAATCTTCTTGATTTCCTATATAATTTCTGCATAATTCTTGTGTGTATAATTCTAGAACACAGAAGGAAGGAACTTACAAAGAACCGCAAGGGAGTGTTCTGTTGGGATATGATATATGCCTACCTCCATTAAGCTGGTTGGCCTTGCCTCCTTGCTGCAGTTTATCTCCTTCATTTTCTTTTGTTGTTGGACTATTAGTTAATGTAATTTTATTTTATTGTACTTAGTTTTAGTCTATTATTAATTTTCCTTTGCTGTTGGACTTTGTATTTTTTTTAAATGTAAAAAAATTTCTTCTTACCTAAATAAAATAAAAATTTCTTCTTTTACAAATTTATATTGTTTATTTATTCATGATTGTTAAATGCTTATTTATGCACATTTATTAGTTCATTTAGGCTCGTTTCTTTATGGCTTCGGTTATTTAGTGCTTGTTTCTCGCTTAGGCTCGTTTTTGCTGCTCATTAATGCTCGTTTAGGCTTGTTAAAGCTCATTAAGGCTTGTTTAGGCTCGTTTACTTGCTGCTCATTAAGGCTCGTTCAAGCTCGTTAAGGCTTGTTTAGGCTCGTTTACTTGCTGCTTATTAAGGCTCGTTAAAGCTCATTAAGGCTTATTTAGGATCGTTTATTTGCTGCTCAGTAAGGCTCGTTAAGGCTCGTTAAAGCTCGTTAAGGCTTGTTTAATTATTTCTCATTAAAGCTTGTTAATGCTTGATAATAGTGCTCGTTAAGATACTCGATTAAGCTCGTTTATAATTCCAATCAAGCTACTCGATAAGAGCTCGATTAACTGTAAATCAACCAAACACAAATCAAGCTTGGACATCTCGGTTGCTAAATGAACCGAGCTCGAACACAGACTAGCAAGCTCAAAACGAGCTCGAACCGAGCTCGATGCCGATTACCGAGCTCAAGCAGTGTCTTGGCTCGGTTTGGTTGTTCGTTGCCTCTAGGCGCCAACTCCCTCGCCGTGACCATCGGGTTGAGGTGATCAAGGCCTGTAGTTCCTACTTCTTCTTGTAGGAAATTAGATTTCTTAAAACTTTAATGGATGGTTCAACAGTTGATAACTGCCAAGATGGCGGGGAAGCGTTAATTAAGAACCATCATTCAAATGACTCGAAAAATTTGGCAGGTAATTTCAGAACATCCTTAGAGATGAATAACTTCTTTTTTTTCATATGTATGTGTATCCTTTTCGTCAGATCGTAGATAAAAAATTTTATCCCAAGCTATCAGCTGTGGTGAAAAGGATATGCCCAAGTATTGGGGTGAGTGAGTTGCTTCACAAAATTCTTAGATTTTTGTCATTTCTCTCTCCCTTTATTTATTTATTATGTATTTTCACAAGGTGATGGCTGGAAGAAAACCCATAGCATGACAGCTACAGATGATATACCATCCACTATCACATCAAATAGTTTAATGGTGTTCCGTAGAAAATTTTACTTCCCTTATGAGTTGGTGGCTATTGTTGCCAAAAAGTCTGATCGAACCCGTTCACCTTCGCTAGGATACTTTACTATTTTTGAGATGATTCTTCGTACGGGACTGCGATTCCCTTTGGCTCCTGAGTTAATTGAGATCTTTAAAATATGTGGTGTAGCTTTGTCACAATTTTATTGAGCCTGGATCAACATTGTCTTTCTTTAGAGCGTGGTGTTACTTTGAACATCAAATATTTGTGCCGAATGTGTAGATTCACATGTGATGCTCAGGGACGTGTTTCTTATCGAGCTATAAAGAATTGGATAGAATTTTCAGCACGGGATCCATCTAGAAATTAATCTAATGGATTCTTTTTTGTGAAAAATGAGTGGGGCCTTCCTGAGAGATGGGGAAGATTGAATGACCTTCCAGATCTATTGCTGATTGGAGAGAATGAAATCTTAACAACTCTTAATATTCCTGATGCAGAAAGCTTACAACATGAGTTACGTCACATTGGAAAATATATTATTAAAGATAGAATGTTCAAGGTTGACCTTTCCATCGAGGCAGGGAGATCTCATGCTCTTCCACTGAAGAGATCAGATAAAAGTGATGAAAGGTCTCCTCATATTCACAGAATTCTTTTAAGAAGCCCGTTACAAAATTAATGTGGTAGCAATATTTCTTCTTCAAAGAAAAAGAAGACATGTGCCGAAGTTACTATGTCAAATATCTGCGGAGAAGATGTTCGCCCTCAGTTGGCCTCTGAGAGTTTAGCTGTTTCAACTCATAATGGGGGAGTTTATTTCTCAAAGCCATAAATTCCTGAAGAGGTGTTAAAGCACGTATGCACTGGACGTCAACGAGCAGATGAATTAGTGTGTTGTCTTCTCTTCCTCCTTCTTTTCTTCTTTTCCTTTTTTCTTTGTGTAATATTTATGATAGTTTTTTTTGTAGGTAGCTCAAACATTAGGGTTGATGGCTCATTTGGGTGTCTCTTTAGACGAGTGGAATACTGAATTTGTGAAGGTAAAATATCTAAGGCCGATGATGAGAGATGAGTTAAGGCCAAAGAAGTGGACTTTGGAGGATCATCGGGTGTAGAACTGAGAATATGTCTACTTCTCTTTCTCTCTAATATCAAGAGGTGGAGCACGTGATGAGTGATTGAGGTGAGGAGACTGAAAAGAGAAAAGACTCAAGGCACTTGTAGCGGAGAAGAAAACTCTTGAACTAAAAAAAGAAAATATTACAAGATCATCTTTCTGAGAAGGAGCTTATAATGTCAGAAGAGGAAGTGAATGAAATCTCCTTGAAGGTAATGGAAGACTTTAAGAACTCCCTGGCTTATCGTGATACTATCGAAGACCATGCCTAGGAAGCTCGTAATCATATTCTTGATGTTGAAGTGAAGGACTTGGAGCACCAATGTTTAGAGGAGAGCTTCATTCGAGCGTTCCTAAAAGGAATCTGCTTAGTACATCGCAACATCGGAGCTAGTATTGAGAATCTATCTCCCGTATCCAAGACCTTCAGATTGGAGATGAAGGAGTCAAGAGTGAGTTCAAGGGAGCATCTCCTAGTGGTGAGGAGGACATTGATATCATGTAATATCAGTTAAGGATGTCTTCTCTCTATTTTATCTATGTATTGTTATTATTTTATATCAGAATTTTGATTCTTTCTTATATCATCATATTGGTACTATCAATGAATTTTTTTTTTAGATGATATGCTCTTATTTTATTTTTACCTATCTGGGGTGATTGTTCAGAATATTATTCGACGACGCTAACATATATGGATGAGGCCATGGGAAGTCCACCAAGGACCTTTTGGCCTATCCTAGGTATTAGTCAAAACATTATTTGACATCTTATCTGTATGGAAGAGGCCGTGGGATGTCCACCAAGGACCTTTTGACCTATCCTAGGTATTAGCCAAAACATTATTTGACATCTTACCTATATGGAAGACGTCGAGGGATGTTTACCAAGGATCTTTTGGCATATCCTAGGTATTAGCCAAAGTGTTACTTGACTTTTTACCTATATGAAAAAGGTCCGATCAAGTCCCCATGGGATTGATCATGCTCCGACTGAGATACAATATGAGTTGCACATTTCTCAAGTCAGATGATTAAATGAAGGAACAAGCTTGAAAGAAAAAGCTATAAATTCATTACTCTGATAAGGTCGGTGATACAATCATAAGATAATTTTAATACAGATATGAGTTTGAAGAGGAAATGACAAACGAGACAAAATAAAAGTTACAATAATTATGCAGTAGGAATTACTGATAAAATTTTTGGAGATTCTCAGTGTTCCAAGTTCAAGGTAAAGTTTTTCTCTCCGAATTCTTGAGCTTGAATGTTCCTGGCTTGACCATAGCTATAACTACATATGGGCCATCCCAAAGAGGTGAGAATTTATTGCGTTGAGGGCCTTTGCCTACAGTTTCGAGACTTCGTAGGACCAAGTCACCGACAGATATGAGACTAGGTTTTACTCTTCTGTTGAAGTGACAAGCTACCCTTTGGTGATAGGAAGCAGTCCGGAGTAGGGTCATGTCATGAGTTTCGAGGAGTAGGTCCAGCTGCTGTCGCAGTTTTTCTTCATTACCATCATGATCGAATAATTGAACTCTTGGACTTGGAACTCCGATATCCACTGGTATAATGACTTCTGTGCCGAAATATAAGTTATATGGTGTCTCACCAATCGGGGTTCATGATGTAGTGCGATAAGCCCAAAGAACATTAAAAATCTCATCAACCCATTGCCCCCCCCCCCAGCCTTCTCAAACGTGTTTTTAGTCCTTTGAGTGTAGTCCTATTGGTAGCTTCAGTCTGTCAATTAGTTTGAGAATGTGCTACAGCCGTACATAGTAGGTGAATGTGAAGATCTTTGCAAAAGGACTTGAAGACTTTTTCAGTGAATTGGGTTCCATTGTCAGTGATGATCTTTGCATGTAGACCGAATCAACATACTATATTTTTCCAAACAAATTATTTAGCATTTTCCTCCATGATTTTAGCGAGTGGTTCGGCTTCCACTCATTTAGTGAAGTAGTCGACGATAAAGTGATAAACTTTCATTGCCTTGATGCTATCGGAAAAGGTCACATGATATCAATTCCTCACTGTGCAAAAGGCCACAGGCTTTGAAGGGATGAGCGCTCTGTATGCTGCATGTGAGAGAGGTTAGAGTGCAACTAACAACTTGCACATTTTTTGTGAACTCCAAGGAATCTTATTTCATCATAGGCCAATAGAACCCTTGGCTTATAATTTTAAGGGCTAGCACCCTTCCTCCTAGGTGTTCTCCATATATCCCCGAGTGAACCTCTCTTAATGCGTAATCGGCCTCTGATGGTGAGAGACATTTGAGGTATGGAAAAAGCTTCTTGTATAGTTCACCTTCGATAATAATAAAGTTTGAAGCTTATCTTTGGAGACAGTTAAGCTGGGGTCTTGGAAGGGTCCCTTCTTGTAGAAAAGACAGGATGGGGTTCATCCACGAAGGTTCCTTTATCTCATTAATTGCTTGTATTACCCATGACCCTTGGAAACTAGAAAAATATATTTCTTCAACATGCATTCTCTTAAATAGATCCCTAGTAGCAGATGTAGGAAGCTTAGCGAGAGTGTCAGCTCGAGCATTCTTCTCTCGCAGTATGTGAATGATTTGATGTGTCTTAAAATGGGCAAGAAGTGACTTTACTAAGTTAAGGTATTCACTTAGAATGAGTATTAAAATTTCCCTCAACTTGGGATGCAACAGTCGAGATTCGGATCACTAAGTCTTGAGCTTCACAATCAATGGCAGTCTCAACCCCACATGAGAGCCTCATATTCAGCCATATTATTAGCTGTAGGAAATTTTGGCGAAGTCCATACTCTAAGATATTCTGCTGGGGAGAAATAAGTAAGATTCTTACTCCAGCACCAGTATTTCCTGAAGCTCCATCAACATAGAGGGTCCATTGAGGAGACGAAAGGTGTGTAGTAGATAGCTCATTTGGAGCTAGGGCAGTGCATTCCACTATAAAGTCTGCGAGTACTTGAGACTTTATATCAGGCCAAGGTAGAAAATGGATATCAAACTCTCCCAATTCTATAGACCATTTAATTAACCTCCCAGATACCTCTGGTTTCTGTAGGATGGCCCTTAATGTTAAATGAGTGTAAACGCGGATAGTGTGAGCTTGGAAGTATGGACATAATTTTTGTGCTGAGAAAACTAAAGCTAGAGCCACCTTATCTTCCAGTGAATAATGACTTTCTATATCAGAGAGAATTTTACTGACATAGTAAATTGGTCGTTGTATCCCATTTTCTTCTCACACTTAAATTGAGTTTATCGTGTGAGAAGAGACTGCGAGATATAAGTATAACATCTCTCCTTGAATAGGCTTGGATAGTAAGGGTGGAGATGCTAAATACTCCCTTAGTTGCTCAAAAGCAGGCTGACATTCATCAGTCTATTGAAAATTATTATTTTGAGCTCCCTTCAGTATTTTAAAGAATGTAAAGTATTTATCCCCAGAACGGGCTAGGAAACGGGATAAGGCAACAATTCATCCATTCAAACATTGAACTTCTTTGATATTCTTCAGAGGAGTCATATCTTTCATAGCTTTGATTTTCTCGGGATTGGCCTCTATCCCATGGTGGGTTACCATAAACCCAAGAAATTTTCCCGACGTAACCCCAAAAGTACACTTGGTTGGGTTAACTCGCATGTTATAACGTCGAAGAAGGTTAAAGCATATTTCTAAGTTAAAAATATGATGTGATTCTTCCAAGCTTTTTATTAACATGTCATCCACATATACCTCCATTGTGCTGCCTAATAGGTTTCTAAAAACCTTGTTCATAAGGCGTTGATAGGTAGCACTAGTATTTTTTAACCCAAATGGCATAACTTGGTAACAATATAAACCCTTATATGTTTGAAATATTATGGCTTCTTCATCCATTGGGTCCATTTTTATTTGGTTATAACTAGAGTAAGCATCCAAAAAACTGAGCATTTGATGTCTAGACGTAACGTTAACCAATTGATCAATTCGAGGAAGAGGAAAACTATCTTTTAGGCAAGCTTTGTTAAGGTCAGTGTAATCAATACACATTCTCCATATTTCATTTTTTTTCCAAACCATGATAACATTTGCTAGCCATGTAAGATAATGTACCTCTCGTATGAATCCCGCTTCTAGGAGCTTGTTAACTTTTTGTTCAATAGCTTGGAGGCGATCAGGTGCAAAACTCCGCTTCTTTTGGATGATCGGTTTGAATGTTGGATCAATCTTGAGGGAGTGCATGATCACATTTCACCCAGATATCCGTCGGACCTGCGAAGATGTCTTGATTTCTGCGCAAGAAGTTTATGTATTTTTCCCTTTGTTCGTCTGAGAGCAGAGATCTAACTTGCATTGTTCATAGTGGTTGGTCATCTAATAATGCAACAGAGAGCAATTCTTCTATAGGCAGAGCTTTCTGGGGTACTTCTTCATCTCAAAAATTAAAATCTTCGATGCTGAGGGTCACAGAAGGGCGTGGTTGAACTTGTCTAAGATAACATGATTGTGTTATCTGTTGATTTCTACATACCACCCCAACCCCAACGGGAGTTGAAAATTTCATCTTAAGATGAGATATTGAAGTGACGGCATAGAAAATTGATTGGAGGGGCCTTCCGAAGATAGCATTATATGCTGAATCTGACTTGACCACTATGAATTGGATTGAATGAGCCACTTGTCGAGAGAATTCTCTGAGGACAACAGGAAGGGTGATTGTCTCCTCTACTCACACAAAGCGATTATCAAACCCGTATAATGGTCCTATAGCGGGTTGGAGCTTTTCCCTAACCAAGCCCATACTAAGAAAGGTGGAGTAAAATAAGACATCAACAGAACTCTCATTGTCAATCAAAATTCTCTTAATATTATAGCATGGATCACCGATCCCTGCGCTGATGACAAGTGGATCTTGATGAGGAACATAGACTCCTTCTAAGTCTAAGTCATTAAAAGTGATGGAGTGATCAATATGAGATTTCTTTAACTCTGGTTCTTCAGAGGTGGCAATGAGGACTTTATTAGATAGTAGTAGTCCTCCTACGATTGTTTCAATTTCTCTAACTATTTTATTGTTTATATGATGATTGTCCTGGTTTCCCCCAGTTGGAGTTATGTTTGTTTGAGTTGATTGATTCTTCACAAACATAGATATCCTTGTTCAATGAGCCTCTCGATTTCTTCTTTGAGTTGTTTGCATGCCTTAGTAGTATGTCTACGACTTCGATGGAAGTAACAATATTGCTCCTGATTTCTTGAATTTAGTTTCAGTGGATGTGGCCACTTGATGGTTTCTTCATCTCGAATAGTCATCAGGAGATTAACACGAGATATTTTCAGCGATGTGTATTCCTTTTACTACGCCATGATTGAGTGGAGGGAGATCACGACTGCCTTGTTGCTTCTTTTGATTTCTTGAATTTAGTTTCAGTGGATGTGGCCACTTGATGGTTTCTTCATCTCGAATAGTCATCAGGAGATTAACACGAGATATTTTCAGCGATGTGTATTCCTTTTCTGGTCGTGGTTTACGTCGTTGATGTGAGGGCCGTGGAGGGAGATCACGACTGCCTTGTTGCTTCTTTTGATGGGACTGTCGGTCCACATTCCCTGGGGCGCTCTTACATTTTCCTGTAGATTGTTCAAATTATTTTCGATGGCCATTAACAGCTTCATCGGTAGAAATTTGTGCTTCCATATGATGAACCAAGTCGGCATATGAGCGGACCATATCTTGCATTAGTGATGAGTAAAAAGGCCCCGAACAGAGCCCTCCAAGGAAAACTCCTCTTAATAGTTCAGGGTCTACTCCAAGTATTTGGCGAACTTCTAAGGAGAACCTATAAAAGTATTCCTTAAGTGATTCACCCTCATTTTGACGAATGCCGAAAAGATGGGAGGAATCTTTAATGATCCTTCAGTTTGTAATAAATTGTTCTACAAAAATCTTGGCGAGTTCATCAAAGGTATGGATGGATCCTCTTGGAAGGGAGTAGAACCAAGTGCGGGCCTGACCCTTAAGGGTGACTGGAAAAACTTGACAAAATAGTGTGTCAGGAGCTCGTTGGATATGCATGATGGTTCTGTAATGATCGATGTGTTCATATGGGTCAGTTTTCCCATCATAAGAATCAATGCTCGGAAGCTTGAAACCTACGGGAATAGGATGTTGAAGAATAGCTTCAGCTAAAGGTGAGGACTCATGTGAGGGGATGATGATTGCCTTCAAGGTGAAATTTGTCTTGCATTAAGTGTCATACGCATATAACATGATGAGTGGAGTCAGGGATGAGAACGCGTGCTACCAAAGAATAATTAATGGATTAGCGATCAATTGAGCTACACATAATGAATGAGTAGAGCTAGCAGTGTCCAAGGAATCAGCATTACGGTCTGGAAACGGAGAAATTTTAGTGTCAAGGAGATTAGCATTTTGACCTTCCATAGCTAACGATCGATCTTGGGGGAGATGTGTGTTGACCTCACTTTTGGAGTGAGCTCTTAACCTCCTCTTCTTAGACTTAGGACTCTTCTAGACACTAAGATTTCCTTAGTCATAAGACACATCTAGTGATTAGGTGAACACCTAACCTAAGCCTAGAGACTTAGAAGTATTAATCATAAGATTAGGCTATGCCTTAGGGTTTAAGGAAATTATCTATCTCATAGCCTAAACCTAATCTAGATACACTTTCTCAAATCGAACCCAGACTCAATTCTCAAATCAGATCTCAAATTCAAATTCAAATTCAAATTCTAAATCTAATTTCAAAATTTGACTCCAAATGATTGAAACCCAAAATCAAATTCAAATCCTAAAACCCCTTTTCATTCCATATGAACCATATTCATAAGCTTAGCCAAATATTTCCTTAAATCAAATCAAACTCAATTGATCTCTTCATAAATCAATTATTCCTTCATTTATACTCACAAATATAAATGAAATCCAAATTCAAATGACCAAAACCATATTGAAAATCAAATCCAAACTCAATTTAAATCCTTCTATTTTGGACTTAGCCAAATTTTATCCAGATCAAGTCAAAACCAACGAATTTTCTCTTGAATCAATCATTTATTCAATTATCTATCCAAATATAAATGAAACCTACAATCATCAAATCAAATCAAAAAAAAAAAAAAAAAAACATATTGACCCACTTAGGTGCATTTGACCTAAAGTGACCTAAAGGAACCATTTGAGCCAACTTATAATCCAACCCAAATTGGATTGAACCAAGCTCACCAAAATATTCCACCATGATTTTTGATCACCCTAGGATGATCAATTGCAATCAACTGAGCCAAACCAATCCCAATTGGCCATTTGATCCAAATTGACCCAAATTGGCCTAAAGAACCAAATCAGGTCAAATCATGATTTAACCCAAATTGATTACAACCAATGGCTCAAGTTTATTCCAAATTTATTATTGAACTTAACCAAATCCATAATTAAATCCAATTTGATCAATCAAGCCTAATTGGGTCAACTTGACTCAACCTTGCCCAAATTGGCCTAAAGGGTCAACTTGGCCTAAATCAAAATTAAATCCAAATTAATTCAAACCAAAGACCACATTCATCTTCAATTAGTTAATTAAACATGAATCAACCCATAACCCAAGTTAATTTGGCCAATTTTGGTCAAATGGGTCAATTTGGTCCAAAATGACCCATATGACCTAAATTGGGCCAAATCCTCAAACCAAGCCAAAACCCATTGGGGCTGATCAAATCGACCCAAACCCATTTGGGATCAGCCCAAAATGAACCCAACCCATTTTAAATCCTCATGAACCATCCCCACATCGATTCCACCTAACCTCATTTCCCACATCACATGCACTTAACCCCTCATCACATGGCCAATATTTCAATTAAACAAATCTCATCATATGAAGAAGAGACTTTGGAGCAAAATAAAAGTCCTCAATCAATCTCATCATCTAACCACCCCAATAAGATGGCATTCAATTTGGAGCCAAAATAATTCAAAAAATTTTATGTTCATCCATTATAAAAGGAGAGGAAATGAGACTTGAGCTCTCTTGCTCCCATCATCACTCACCTCCTCTCCAAAGCCAAAAGTAACCCATCCCCACACAGCTTTGAGCTAAAACAATAGACTTGCTCTTCAGACGACAAGAAACATCGGAGAAGGAGGCGTTCCGAAGAGAAGCAAAGGCTAAAGATTACTCTGAAGCTTCCTCACATACATAAGAGCTCCCTTGGATCTTCACCACCGCCGGAAATCATCCCCGGTGAGGTAACCAAAAACCGTAATGAGATTTTGTATATTTTGTATTAAATTTCCAATTCTAGGAATTTCTTTTAAAAAATCCAGCACTTTTATTTTAAATCATTCCAAATAGAAATAGAATTTTTAATGAATCCACAAAAAAGTCCATTTGGACAAGTTTTGGCTTAAAACTTTCATTTTTTCCAAAATACCACTGAAAACCGTTCACCGCCGGGCTACCGTCCATCCCAGTCATGGATCGGACTCGATCGCGCATGGATCGCAGATCTGGCCTCGACATTTGATGCGATTGACCGTCCGATCGACGGATCGCGGCGACGGACGGCTCATCGCGTGATCGAGCCGAGCCGGAAATGATCCGGACCCGATCCGTATTTTTGTCGACGGCAGATCGCACCGATCACGCATCCAGCCTCGTGATCGCCGATCGCTTCTGCATCCCGATCTACGATCGGATGGTCGAGAAAGGCGGTCGCCGTCTTTCCGCCCAAAGCGAGTATATAATAATAATAATAATAATTTAAATCATATGAAACTTCAAAAATTCATAAAAAATAAAATGCTTAACCAAAAATTGTAAACAAGGGCTCGTTGGATTCTTCTGTTTGAGAGGAATCCAACAAACCTAAAATATTCAAAATTTACTAGTATTCTGAGCGTAATTTGAGTTTTAGTAAAAACCATATTTCATTAATTAAGCCAAAAATATAAGTTATATTAAGTTGAAATTTTCAGATATTAAAATTAATGTTATAATACACATATAATAAAAATTTCAAGTAAAAATAACTTCTGTATTGGTAGATATTAAAATTTTAAATTCAGATAATCAATTTTGATAAAATAAATTAAATAAAAATTCAGAAATTTACAAAAATCTTCAAGATAACATAAATCACTTTAATCGACATCTAGGACTCTTAAGAAAATGATTCTATCTTCGAATCTTAAGAAACCCAAATAAACACTTAAGATTAGAGTTTAAATAAGAGTTAATTAAAATATAATCTAAAAATAACTCAAATATTAAATCAAAAAAAAATCAAAAATTGAATAGAATTAATTAAATCATTAATCAAAATTTAAATCAGAAGAATATCATCTTTAAAGGAGATTAAATTAAATATGATTGAATCTGTTTAAGTTAATAAAACTCAATTGAATGATTAAATCTTAAATCAAACTCAAAATCCAACAAACTTAGAAACTTTAATAATTTGATACTAATCAATTAAACTAAATAAAATTAAAGTAAACTTAATTAACATGATTAAATCACATCCATTTGGAATGAGGTAATTAAATAACCATTAAATATTTCAACCTAATAACTAAATTGATCATGTTAATGAAATAAAACAAACATAACAAATCAAATCAAAACCCTAATCATAAATAATCAAACTCAATTAGTCAAACATTTAATTAATAAAAATTTAATAAATTAATCTATCATCTTAATTAATCAAATTAATTTAAATAAGTGACATTAAAGTTAACTCTAAAATTAAGCTTAAATCAAACCCATAATAAATTTAATAATCACACTAATAAACTAAAGTTAATTAAGTTAATCATATTAAACCTAAACTTAATCAAACATAATTAAGATGCAATTAAGCATTAATCAAAACATAAATTAAACCTAAATTATTAAATCATTAATCTTTAATTAAAACAAACTTTTCATTAATCTAATTACCCTTAATCAAACTTAATTAGTCGAACATTTAATTAATAAAAATTTAATGAATTAATCCATCAACTTAATTAATTAAATTAATTTGAATAAGTGACATTAAAGCTAACTCTAAAATTAAGCTTAAATTTAATGAATTAATCCATCAACTTAATTAATTAAATTAATTTGAATAAGTGACATTAAAGCTAACTCTAAAATTAAGCTTAAATCAAACCCATAATAAAATAATCATACCCCTTAAATAAATTAAGTTAATTAAATTAATCATATGAAACCTAAACTTAAACATAATTAAGATGCAATTAAACACTAATCAAAGCTTAAAATTAAACCTAAATCATTAAGTTATTAATCTCTAATCAAACAAACCTTTAAATCTAATAATTTTAATTGACCCTTAATCAAAATTTAATTAATCAAACATCTAATTAATGCAAACTTAATAAATTAATCAGTTATCTTAATGAACCAAATTTAACTTTATAAATCAGATTAAAGTTAATTCAAATTAAATACTTAATTACTCTACTAATTAATTTAATCACATCTATTAAATAAATTAATTGGTAAATTACATTAATCATATTAAACTTAAGCTTAATCAAACATAAAAATGCAATTAAATGATAATCAAACCCTAATTTAAACTTCAATCATTAATTCACCAATTACATCATTAACTCAAATAAACATGAAATCAAATTAAAAGTTAAACAAATCTTTATTTAATTTAATCATACCTCTTAAACAAACTAATTAAGTTAATCAAATTAATTATATTAAACTTAATTAATCAAAATGCAATTAAATATTAATCAAAACATAAATTAAACCTAAACCATTAAGTCATTAATTACATCATTTCTCTAAAATATGAAACTAAATAAAAAATTAAACAAACCTTTATAATTAACATAAATACACTTATTAATTAAACAAATCACATAATCACATTGAACCTAAGCAAACCCATAGACCAATAAAGCTAATTAAATCAAATTGAATCAAATTACGTTAAATCAAGAAAGATTCTCATCAATTTAATATAGAATCAAATCAAATCTCACCCAACTTACTTAAATAAAATAAACTAATTAACTATCCAATATATGAAAATAAAATGCAAACCAAACTTTGATGAGCATGACAAATGGATATGATTAAAAATAAAATCCCAATTACAAAGAATCAAACCCAATTAAAATCAAAATAAAATCTCTTAATCTAATCCAATCAAACTACAAATAAATGAACCACAATCAATTAAATAAACATAAAGTTAAATCACATAACCATGATCAAAGAAAAGAATTAAATATTTAAAAGGATATTGAATTATCAAGATTCAATTAAATCAAAACACCTAATCTAAAATTAATCAACCAAAATGAACTTAAACAAACTTAAACTCCATTAGACATTAAGGATATTGAATTATCAAGATGCAATTAAACTAAAACATCTAATCAAAAAAAATTAACTAATCAAATACTTAAATAAACTCAATTCTAAATTTTAAATCAAATGAATTACACAAATTCAAATGGGCTAATCAAGATACCTAAGGACTTTAGTTAGATTCCTTAGGAATTAGGATGTAGAATAGGGTGAGTCCTGTCTATAGATGGAATTCATCCTACTCTTCATTCTTGAGAACCTAAATATCATTTCAACCAAATAAAACTGAAATAAAAATGAAAATCAAATCATTAAATCATTTAGATTGAAATCACCCAAAGGTAAAATTTAAATTCAAACTTCAAATTGGAACTTAAACTAAAGAAGCCTAGTAAAGTCTTGCTACACAAGCCTTAAGCACACACATTAGAATACTAAGTCACTACTTATAGTGCTAAGTTAGGGCATTATATGTATGATGTTGTGTTTTGTTTTGTGATGTAATGTTTTAGACTGGATGTTAGGGTGTATGTTTCGTAGACTGGATGTTAGGCCGTTATTAGCCTAATCATATTTTCTCGGGGGGTTTAAAGTATATAATAAAAAATATATAAATGCTTTTATTTGTAGGTTGCTTAGCCCCTAAGTGTAACCCATGTTAGGGATGGGCTTGGTTACCATGTGGGTGCTAAGTCCAAATTATTCATATAACTGCTTGTATGGTGTGTTTAGCTAACATTTGTTTTGAGGTGTAGCTAGATTTACTCCTATTTTTGATGTAATTTTGCATTAGGAATTAGGATTAGTGCTATGGGGGATTAGGATGAAAGTGGCAGCTTAGTCCACAGGGTGCCCTGTGATGCCTTTAGCAAATCAAATCAAAAGAAAGAAATGAAGAAATGAAGATGAAGAAGACCCCATAGCATATATATTATTTTTTGTAAAAGGTTGTATAAGGGTAGAGCTCTACCCATCTTTTCTTTTCTCTTTTTTGGTGTATGGAACAATGTGCCTTTTATTCTTTTACGGTAGTCTATAAAATTGTTTGATGTTGTGTTTAGATTGTGATTAGAACAACACATGCTTTTCATAGTTTATTTATGATTGATGCTTGAATGTGTGGCCGGATGTAGGCTCTTAGGATAAAATTAATTTTTACCCCAATTAACAACTCATAACTAAAATTTTAAAAAACTCATAACCTCACATAAAAGCCTAGAATTAAATCAAGATAATAAAATTTTTAGTAACCCCTTAGCTGGATGGATGAATGTATAATATCATGCATATCATATTCTTTCACTCTTGTTAAGAGGGAGCTTCCATCTTTGAGAATCAAGGCTTAACCTATGAGAGCCTTTGGTGGAAGACACCCCTTTCTCTCTTGATTTGGCCTATAATCAAATTCTCATGCATTTAGGCATACAAAATCCCATAGCCGTGTCAAAATAAAAAGTCCAAAAGAATCAAATAAATTTGATAAAATTTGCATTAGATTAAGTCATGGATTCATACCACTCATGCTCTAGTCTCTTAGGGAGTGAGTCTAAGGACTTAGTTTCTCTCTAAATGAACAAACCATCTTGCAAAACATAAGACTTGCCTACATGGATTTAAAGCATAGGAGGAGTTATGCCACTCCAGTGATAATAAGTCCGGGTGTGGTTTATCTCTCTTGTGGAGGTAAACCATATACCCATTTTTGCCTTAGATTTAGGTTGTGCCTTTGTTTTGTACCAAGGCTCCTTAGTTTAGAATCAGGTAATTTGTTTCCTTGGGCTACAAGCATAAATCCTCACCTCTTAGGCATTTCACAATCTTATGTTGTGGAATTATAAGCCTAATCTAATAAAATGTCAACTCAAATAATCAACTCTCTTCAATTTCAAAAATATAAAGCCCAACTAGGTAGATTGGAATGCTCACTAGGCTTCCTAGTATCATGAGCATTTCCTTTTCTCTCTTTGGATTCCAAAATAAGTCTTCCTTGATCTATCCCATTTGATTTTCTAAAATAGCCAATCCTTTGATAGTCTTGAAATCTTTGGAGAAATTAACTATGGGGCTTGCCTCCATTAAGAACAATGACTTAAAATAAGTCCTACTTTACTTTTCCAAGTAAAGTAGGAAAAATATCTCTGGTATATTCGAAGACCCATCATGCCTTAGGAGTCCTAATTAGGTGATTAGGTCCATCATAGGGTGGTGATTTCTATCTTTTGAGATAACACATCATTCCTTAATGTCGTACTGGATCACTTCAATAAGTACCCCTAAGATCTGTGGTGTCCACACCCAAAATAAACACCACAATTTTTTCTGACTCTGGAAAGTTCCTCTCTCCATCTTTAGTAGACAATTATTGTCTCCAAGCATCGATAGTGGACTTATGTTTTATATAGGCCGAGACTATCATTCTTTTTTGGCACTTAGCTTATTTCATCCTTAAGCAAAGCTTCGCCAACATCCTTTAGGTTTTAGGACCTCACTCGTGTCTTAAAATCCCATTGGGTTCCCCAATAGGTGAAAATTAAAATTAATCAAACGAGAGATGACCAAAATTAAAATCTCTTCACCATTCGATGGTGAGGCAAGGTTCATCCCATGAACAATAAGAGAATAAAACTCTTCTACAAAATACACATGTCTTTCCAAAAGCACTTTTTTTAAAATCCACATAATAAGGGATCTGTACACAAAAGTTTATAAGAAATTTTCACAAAACACATATAACCAAACCTCGTTTAACAAATTCGATGACTGTTCCATGGAGGTTCCTTTTTTTAAAAAAAAAATCAAAATCAATAATTTTTAATTCTCAAAAGCACATTTTCTTTGGAAATGGCTATCCCCGTCTCACACACTCAAATTTGTTGGATGGAGATTCTATTTTCAAATAAAACCATGATATAAAAAATTGAAACTCCACTTAGCATACTTCACATGTGCTAGAGTTGAAGTTTCCCTCTTTTTGAAAAGCAATAAACCATACACACACAAAAGAGAAGTCAAGACATATTTGAACCCCCCACTTGACATAACCAAATTTGTCAAATGGGAGTTCCCCTTTGGAGAAGGTAGATTGAATTCTATTTGCATTTCGATAGAATTCCTTCATGCCAAAGTCTTGAACTTCAAAACACATTGGGAGCTCATTTGACATGCCCAAGTATATCGAATGAGAACTCCATTTTTGAAAATCATAAGTACAAAGTGAACTCCATTTAACATACCTAAGTCTGTTAAATAAGTTCATTTTCTTTAAAAAAAAATCATAAACACATTTGACTTTCACTTAACATACCAAATTTGTTAAGTGAGAGTTTCATCAAAAAAAATCATAAACACATTTGACTTTCACTTAACATACCAAATTTGTTAAGTGAGAGTTTCATTTTCAAAAATCAGAAACACACTTGAACTTTCACTTAACATACCAAATCTGTTAAGTGAGTGTCTCATTCTCAAAAAAAAATAAATAAAAATAAATAAATAAATAAAAAATAATCTTAAACAAATTTGGGGCTTTCACTTAACATATCAAACTTGTTAAGTATGACTCCCATCTTCAAAGAAAAGAAAATTTATCTCACGATCACATTTAACTTTCACTTAACATACTAAATTTGTTAAGTGAAAGCCTCATCACCACAAATCACACATGTGGCCTCACTTAACATACCAAATTTGTTAAGAAAGAAGCCCCATTTTCAAATCAAAATATCACACAATCAAATCTTCACAAGAAAAAATATTTTCACACAATCACAACCTCTTCTTAGCATACCCAAATTTGCTAAGTAGAGGTCTTTCAAACTATCAATATTTTCAAACAAGATGCACAAAACACATATCTTTAAGAAAATCTCTCTCAAATTTTAGAACCCGCCCAACATACCTAAATCAGTTGAGTATGGGTTCTAAATCAAAATCAAATGGCAAAGACTCTCCTCAATATCCAAAATCTCTCTAAAATTTTGATGAACCCCACTTAACATCCTTAAGATTGTTTAGTGTGGGTTCAAATTCAAAATCAAATCTTGAAATCAATGATTGAAGGTGAATATCAAGGCAAGTGTCTGACTCAGCTACATTTCAATAATGCAGATTTCAGTGCAATCAATTGTTTCAGTCCTCAGTCAGTATCTATGGCTCCCAACAAGCTCGTGTTTTCCTTCCCCACTGGCCTAAACCTAGCCTTGGATCAAGCTAGTCTCTCTCTACCTGGCTCCAGAGGTCATCTACTTTGGCCGTGGTTTTGAGGGAGTGAGGATTTCTTCTTGAGGGGCGACCCTCACCAGTTAACAAGGAGGAGGTGGCGGGGCAGACGCCACTCATTCGATTTGATATGCCATCGATTAGTTTCCTCCACTAAAGAGGAAGGCCATTGTTCTACTACCGTCGGTTTACGTGCGGTCGTTCCGACCCAGGTCGGTCTTACTCTACTCCTCCTTGGATTCCCAAAGGGAAGATTGTCTTGCAAATAGTCTCCTCCACATTGAGGTGGTGGGTGCTAGCTCTCACTCGCCATATCACGCACAAGAACCAGATCAAGCGACATCACAAGAGAGAAGAGAGAGAGATGGATGCCGCTTCCCATGTGGCTGAGGAGGGATCTCCCTGCGATATCGCTCCACATTTGAGTGGTAGCAGGTTTCACCCCTTGAGATGGAGGAGGACTACGGAGGATTCTGCACTACCTCCACCACCGGCATATTTCAGCAGGGAGAGCAGGAAGCCTATCAGCTCGGGGTGATCTTCGCCAGTTGGTGAGCCTATGGGCCTCAGTGCAGTGCAGTTTTGATCGAGGGCAGTTATCCCTGGAGAGTGTCGATCTGAGGGAGAGAGCCTTGGAGGCTCAAGCATCAGCTCAGACGAGTAGGAGGGAATGGCGAGGTTTGTCGGTGTGGCCTCTATGGATTTTCGATCGTCGCCCTACCAGGGTCGATCGTTCAGACAGCATCATCCTTACCGGTGCTACTCGTCATAGGAGGAGTAGGCCTATAGTCGAGCGCGTCGGTCTTACCTCGCGCAGCTCCACTCAGCCCACCATCCATCAACTCCATCCCCATTCCACCAAGATCCAGCCCCATCAGGAAAGACCACCATTGGTGATCAGGCTCTGACCCAGGATCCCACTCCATCTACTCCACATTGAGGTGAGGTCGAGCTCTCTATTCGACCTCCACTCATTATGGAGAAAGAATGGTGACCCAAGGTTGGTGGTCAAGTCACCACCTGATACGGCCCTTGCTCCTACGGCGGTGGCGGAAGGGATGGAGGATATAGATGTAGTATCCATGTGCTTCCCCGATGATTTTGTTGGTGGAAATGATCAACATACTCATGAGCGCAGTCCTCTTAGAGAGTAGATGCGGTGGCAAAATGCCCGATGTATTTTTGTATGAGTATAGCCTCCAGTCGGCGAGTATTTATACAACTAGACTCTTGGATGAGATCGTTGCTTAGTACTTTATTGAGAAGAGGGAACTCTATGGGGATGATTGCTCTGATGAAGAGGATGCTAGTCGATTTTGATCGAGATGGGGATGATCTCTTGGAGGACTCGAAGTCCATATGGTTGACACTAGGGTTCCCTTCTTAGGGATCAACATAGCGAGAGGGTGTTGTAGTTGAGGAAGAAGACACGCCTCATTCAACCCAACACCCTTAGAGGAGAGAGATGAGCATATTAGGAAGATGGAAAAGAGTTGAAGATTTATTCAGCGGTCTTAGCACTTCAAGGCCAAGCTCCATCGATGACTACTCCTTTAGAGGCCGACCACCACAGGTTGTTGCATGTTCGGATCGAAGAGTACATCTCCGTAGACGGGATAGTGGCGGTATGCATAGGAAGGTGGTGGTGCACCTCCATGCAAGAAAAAGATATCAGCGGTTAGAGCGACAAGTGAAGGATGTTGGCACAAGCCAGGTGGCTCATCTGTTCCAAAGGGTAGGCCCTACCAGAATTTGATTGTGTTCAATATCCTAAGGGTTTTGTGCCTTCAAAATTTTTGATGGCGGTGGGAACCCCCACACATTTGGTAGGATCTTTGCAATATTGGTGGCGATGATGCACTTTTCTCGTCTCGTGCATCTTATTTGGTGCTGATGCACTTCTATTCATCTCTTTTGATGGTTTCATCACATTTGATTGGTATCTGAACTACCCAATGGTTGATAAGACTTTTCTTGAGTTGGAGCACCTCTTCATCAAGAGGTTTCTTTGGAGCAAAGAAAGGTGGGTGACCTCGTTGTGGCCCAACAAAATCCAAATGAGTCCCTTGTTGATTATATTCTCAGGTGGCTGAGTATGAAATGTGAACCACAATATGCGACAACATGCTATGAAATTCTTCTCAAGAATATTCATGGGTTGCCTTCATGCTCAAGGGATTCTGATCAAAACCTTTGAGAAGTTAATCAACAAGTGGCTAGCCTACAAGGGAAGCCAAGCAGTTACCTTTTCAAGACCAATCATTCAAGCCCAAACCATAGAAAGCATTGAGAAGAAGCCGGGGTAGTAGTATGAAGGTGAGAGGAAGCGTGAGCTCGTATGAGAGACCTCATGCACCTCCATTGCCACCTCCTCACCACCACCTCGGCCGATATATCACCACGGTTGCCACTCACGCCTCTGCAATATACTCGGTACTCATATCCACGCAGGTAATTACCACCTACTCTTGTTGATCGAATGAATAAGCCATATTCATTCAAGGGGAGGTAGTTAGGAAGATCTTTAAGAATCTCTTAAAGAACGACTTTCGTTACAGCCCAAGGGAAGATGTGGGCAGAGTGATGATCTAACTATTGCCCTACCGCATGGTGTCGTCTTGGAGGATTGTGTCACCTTTAAGGGGCGGCTTGACTACAAGTCGAGAGCTATTGTCATCCCAAGGAATACTTGTTAGAACAACCTCTAGTTCTATCAGAGTAATTCTTGGCGATACTTAATCCTCTTAAGACAAAAGAAGGTTGGGATATTGTCTTATCTGAACCTCAAAAGATGGTCTAAGAACTTTCTTTATGGTGTGCGAGTAACTCAAACCTCCAACACCAAGGAAGGTTTGCAAGTTGCCAAAGACTTGAAGAAGGTGTCAGGCGTGATACCACCTCACTTGCAGGGATAGCATAGTAACCACCACCGACCATCCATCCATTACTACTTCTTCCTCCACTAGCTCCTCTTCTACGCCAATAGGAGCATTGTATGTCGTGAGACAAGGGCACTATACCCCTTTCTCCTTACTTTATTAGATTTCTATCATGTACCTCCATCTAAGAAATCAATGAAGAAAGCTTTCACTTACATCTTGTCCACGATACTCTAGATTTTATTCCTCTGAAAACTCTTCAAGTCTACAAAATAATGATGACTCTAGTTCGATCATTCCACCTTTGATTTAGAAATGGATTTTCCATTCTGAATCATTCAGTTCACCATTGAGATTGATTTGGAGTCATCGACTCGATGATCCCATAGGAGAAGTTAGGTACACGATGAGAAGGTAGAACTTCTACAAATTCATCATTCCAAGAGGTCCTTGAGTTAACCTTCGGTGGCAAGTTCTACCTCTAGGGTGGCACCTCGGGATAAGGGTAAGCAAATCATTGGTTCTAAAGAGATAGCCTCTCCACAAGATGCTCCACCCATGGATATGCTTGTGGAGGATCAAGCAAGGTTGACTACAACGTCTAGCACATCTTAGAAAGGCCCATTAAGTATATATATGGCCCTCATCTTATCCAAAGAGATGAGAGAATCTCTAATCAAGGCCCTCCTTGATCCAGGATATGCTTAGTGCTCTTGACTAAGAGGAGGCTTGCAGTTTGAGGACACTCTAGGAGTTACATTGATGATGAAGACTTGCTTCTAGGAGCGACCAAAGCACAACCCTCTTTACATTACGGTGGATGTTGGAAGATACAGGATATCGAGTTCTTGTTGACCGGGGTGCATCGGTGAATATTATGAGTCTAAAACCCTACACTTAAAGATTGACATCTCAAACTTTCAAAGAGAGGATGATGTTGAGAGGATTCAATGAACAAGGGAGAGGGCTTTAGGCTCTATAGTATTTGCCATTAGAAGTGGATGATTGGAAGACTACCGCCAAGTTTCATATTATAGACTGGATACATCTTTCAATGCTTTACTTGGGAGGAGTGGATACATGAGAATAATGTGGTTCCATCCTCTCTACATCGTGCATGAAGTTCATGAGAGGTGGGATTGAATCTTTCATCAAGGAGATCTTAAGCCATTCCGAGTTCATGAGGTGGAATATCTGAAGATGCAACCAAAGAAAAGAAGAAGAAAGAAAAAAGGAAATGAGAAAGAAAATAAAGGGAGCGAAATAGACTTGGAGGAGAAAGTAGAGCTAACATTAGATTCCCACCTGATTCGTTACTCCATTCAACATATGGGTAGGATGACTCGACCTCCACCAGGAGGAAGAGGCGGATCGAGACATGCCTGAGGCGGAAGACCTCCTTATTGGCCATCCAATAGAGTTATGTCCCTACTATCGACTACACCTACTATCTATATAGACTTAGAATCTAGTTCGATGATGAGTCATATATGATTAGTATCAGTAGCACTTCCATACAAGATCCCCATGCAAGTGACAATTGAGCAGGGTGATGAAGACCAGGGCTCTAAGCAAAGCATAAGTGTATCCAAGTCTATATGTGAAAGCGTGAAGCATCAGTTGGGAACTTTAGCTCTAACCCCACTTTCCTCACAAAAAGTTGAGGGTTTGGTAGTTAAGGAAGCCCCTAAGTCTTCCACAAATGTAAAGGTGCACAAGTTCTTTCTTGGAGCATCATCCTCAAGTCAAGAAGCTGATGTAGAACTTGAGGATGATTCATATAAAGATTTAATAGAATTACCTTTTGATTGGTATTCACCTTGTGTTCTTAATTTAGCAAAGAAAGGATTAATTCCACATGCTTGGTCTAAAACATCGATTACTTTGAAAGGTTATGGGACAACAAATGCACATTCACAATCAAGATCGGGACTAGATTTGATGATGGGTCCAGTTGATGATGATGATTGCTTATCAACCAATCATTTGGAATCGATAGGTTCTTTTCAAATCATGCTAACTCATATGAGGTGTGCTTAGAAACTTTAGATGATCCAAATGACTTTGAAGTCAAAGATGCACCGCCAGAGTTCAAAGAGGAGATCAGATCAACTATCGATGAGCTCAAAGAAATCAACCTAGGAACTGAAGAAGATCCACGACCAACATATATTAGTTCTCTATTGAATGAAAAGAAACCAATGATTTAGTGAAGCTATTGATTGAGTTTAAGGATTGCTTTGCATGGAGTTATGAAGAGATGCCCGGTTTATCTCTTAACATAGTAGTCCATAAACTAGCAATAGAACCTAATGCTAACCCTATCAAGCAGGCTCCTAGATGCATGCGATTAGACATTGAACAACAGGTCACTTCTGAAATCAAGAAAGCGTCGATGTTGGCTTTATTAGGGAAGAAAAATATCCTACCGGTTGGCGGTGTCTTAAGAAAAGAATGGCCAAATTCGTTGATTTTAGGGATCTAAATAAGGCATGTCCTAAGGATGAATTTTCCTATACCGAATTAATGGTGCTCATCTCATGTCATGTATTCTCCTTTATGGATGGGTCATCTCTACAACCAAATTAAGATGGCCCCGGAGGATGAAAGAAACACGCCTTTCAACCCGATCGAATCATATATATTGTTATAAGGTCATGCCTTTCTTAAAATATCGATTACATACCAATGAGCCATGACTGAATCTTGATGAACTCATTCATCATCAAGTTGAATGCTACGTTGATGATCTCATTATCAAAAGTAAAGAAAAGGAAGACCATCTCTTTGACTTGAGAGTAGTTTTGAACGGTTAAGATAATACAACCTCAAAATGAACCCCCTGAAGTGTGCATTCGGAGTAGCTTCAGGAAAATTTCTTGGGTTTATTGTCCGACGGGAATTGAAATCGATCCGAAAAAGATCAAAGCGATATTAGAAATGCCACCCCTAAAAGCCTAACACAACTCAGGTCATTCCAAGGGTGGTTGGCATATCTAAGATGCTTCATTTCCAACTTATCAGGAAGATGCCAACCATTCTCAGCACTTGTCAAAAGGATGCCAAGTTTAAATGGGATGATGACGACATGCTTTCAAAGACATCAAGCAATATCTGATGACACCTCCAGTCCTAACTATCTGGGCAAGCTCATATTATATACTGCTACATTAGATGACTCCCTTGGTGCTTTGTTGGCTCAAACCAACAATGAAGGGAAAGAGAACTCTCTCTATTATCTCGGTCATCTAATCCTGAGCTATCCACCTATTGAAAAGCAGCCTAGCTTTAATCTTTGCATCCCAAAAGCTACGGCACTACATGCTTTCTCATAAGGTGAACTTGATCTCCAGAGTCAATCCACTATAATATCTCATGACACGGCCGACCTTATCTGGACGGTTGGCACGTTGGTCCATGATTTTGTCTCAATTTGACATAACATTCATACCCCTTTGTGCCGTAAAAGGACAAGCACTTGCGGATTTCTTAGCCATCCACTCCTGCGATTCTCTTAATGATGATCTCCCGATGAACAAATCATGAACTTAGAGTAGTGTTTCAACGGAGATGTACTTTGATGGTGCGACTTCCTCTCAAGAGGAGAAGAACCACAATTTACTATCCCCAGGCGGGTAGGAATAGTTCTCCTAACTCACCGTGATGTGATGAGATTCTCATATCATCTCCAATCCATGCACCAACAATGAAGCGAATATGAGGCTGATTGTTGGTAGTTAGTCATTACATTATGCATCAGTATCAACATCTTTGGGGATTCTCGGTTAGTCATCAACCAAATCGGGTCTTACAAGTTCTAAAGCCTAAGCTCCATCATTACCATAAGTACTATGGAAGTTGTTATTTAATCCGAGGTTACCATCTACAAGATTCCTCGAGGAGAGAATAGCATTAGCCAAGCTTGCCAAAGAGTTGGTATGTCCAGAAGATGAGTCTATTCCAATAAGGGTCCAAAATAGACAAGTCTTATCTCTTATTGATGTTGAACTCATTGAGAGATTCTCTCTTGAAGGGGAGGTTGCCATTACTAAAAAGGATGAGGAGTCAGATTGGAGGCAACCATTCATGGATTATTTAAATATAGGCAAACTACCTCAAGAGAAATCACTAGCACACCGTGAAGCGAGCCCTTTCTCTTGTTGGCGCACCTTGTCGAGTCTTCGATCATATGTGGTTACGTTTGACAAACACGATGCCCATAGAATGTGATTGAGGTACACTCAGGTTATGTGCACACATCAATCGGTCGAAGATGAAAGCCAAGATCAAGAGACTAGGATACTACTGGCCTTTGATGATCACAGACTGCATGACGTAGCTAGGAGATGCCATCAATGTCAGGTACACGGTGTGGTCCTACATCAACCTCCCAACATTCTACATCCTACATTGGCCTCATGGCCATTTGAGTGTTGGGATATTGACATTGTGGGTCTCGATCCTCCTTCTTCCAAGGTCATCGATTCATTCTAGCTTCTCTTTTTTCAAATGGGCAGGCAATCCCACTTAGAGGTCACAACTCAACATGTGCTCCAATTTTTAGAACCATATCGTATAGGTTGGTGCCCTCGATGAATTATATTCGATAATATGCGCATTCAAACACTAAAATCAATAGTTTTGCTTCAAGACATAGCATAGATTGGAGAGATATTCTACCATCTACTATCTAAATGGGTTAGGAAGCTTCAACAAAACTCTCATTCAAATATTGAAGACACTAGATGACAACAAATGATGATGGCATGAGCAGTTGGTTTAGATGGCCTACCTACCACATATAAAACTCAATTCAATCTACCCCTTTCTCCTTAGTGTATGGGTCCAAGTTGTTCTACCATTGAAGTCCAACTCCCATCACTAAGGATAGGTGGGTAGCAAAATCACAACATAATGCCAAGTTACGGTTGGAAGAGCTCAAGGTTTGGAGGAGAGCAGCCTACCCATGCCAAAACCTCGAGTTATACAAAGCCAAGATGATTCAAGCTCATAACAAGTTGGTCCGTCTAGAGCTTTTCAAGTAGGAGAGCTTGTTTTAGTTCTAAGGAGACCAATTGTTGCTCATCGAAAGATAGGAGGAAAGTTTGAACCCACTTGGGAAGGCCCTTATGCCATAGAGAAGGCCTACCAAGGAGGGTCTTACCAACTCATAAATTATAAAGGAGAGCCCCTTCCAATCAATGGGCTCTACTTAAAGAAATAATATCCATAAATCTTGTTTGAAAATAATTATCAATAAAATTTCTTTTCATCTCAAATTTTATTTCTTCTATGTTAGAAATATCTTTTGCTTGTGAATTCACCATGATATATTTAGTCCCCAAGGTAGCATCCTATTCCTCCACAAACACAAATACACATATCTTTCTTTTCAGGCTACTTTGATGTGGGAGCAAGCCCCACAGCACTCATTATTTTGCTCTAGGTCAGTTTGATTTATTGTCCAAAACACTATCACCCATGGTCATTTGTTGGAGGATGTGAGTCCCCTTTCTTCTTCGACCATTATAACCAGTGTCTTGTTAGTTTCATAGTCTTCGCTGCCTAGCCAGTAAGTTACCTCATGGTTGATCCTGTTTGAGAAGATGTGAGTCCCTGTGCTTTCTTCTTGAACTAATCATCATGACCTAACTAGGTCAAATATATTTGAGGTTTAGGTTAAGTCCCCTAGAGCCTCCTTTCCTCTTGACTACATTTGAGTTAATGTAAGTCCTCATTGGCATTCACTCATTGAGCCTAGTCGGATGGCTTTGTCAGATAGACTATCCAGATTCAGTTTAGCTTTAGAGATGTAAGCCTACATGCTTTCTTTCTAGGCGATTGTTGCAAGCGATGGGCATCATAGGTTGGTTGATGTTCTATCGATGACTCACCGGTGTGATACACCACTCTTGAAAGATGTAAGTCCCCATGCTTTCTCCTTGAGTTGGCCAGAATACCTATTTGATATATGACTAGCCATGTCATCTTCTCGGTGTTGGATTAAGCCTTTAGCCCACTGTGGCATTCTATTTGGATCACATCCTTTGAGACCCCATTTAGACACTACCGGGTTACTTTTGGATTGAATCCCCTTTCCTAGCCACCCTGGTTGGAGAATTTGTTCGGCGATGATTCTCCCGGTTCATAAATTTGGAGATCTAGATATAAGCTCCTTCTTAGTTTGATCCCTCACTGGTCCATGATAAAATAAATTAAACAAATAAACAAAATATTTCTTGTGGATTAGAATTCAAGCCCCTAGTGGCCCCTTTCCCAAGCGGGCATCATATCTTTAGAGGCGTGTAAGAAAACTCCCTATAGGAATTGCTACTACGTTGAGATAAATCCTGGATGACTCTCTCGTGGTCATATTAGGTCGGGTTCAACTTGTTGTGCCACCAGTTACGGTCATCTTTGCTTTGAAAGATATAAGTCTATTGCATTCTTTCCAATCATTTACAATGTGTGGCGACACAGGCATTTGTTATGCAACCCATCACCCCATTGGTTCTTGTTTAGAAGATGTGAGTCCCCATGCTTTCTTTAACTTGACCATTACAAACTGAAAGGCACCCCTTAGGTTGGTTAGTTCTACCTACAGGCTGGTAGACTATCCCTTTGGATTTATAAACCTAAGATAGATCTATGCTGATATTAGCTCCTTCTTAATAGATCCATCACAAGTTATAAAATTAAGTAATTTTGACTATTTCTGAGTCGATTTGAGTCCACAATGGCATTCACTCAAATAGTCACCCTAGGTCGGGATTGATCTGTTGTGTCATCAACAGATCACCCCAATGGCTGATCCCTACTTTGGAAGATGTAAGTCTGCTATACTTTCTTCCCATGTTGCTGCCGAAAGGCAACCCTTAGGTGGATAGTTCTACCTTTATGGTAGACTACCCTTTGGACTTGTAAACGAGATAGGTCAAGTCGACATAGCTCCTCTCATGGGTCCATGCAAGAGTCCATATATAACACACAAAATTAAATTAAATCAAATCAAATCAAATTAATCATCGACTACTCTTGAGTTGAGGTAAGACCCCGGTAGCTCACTCGGTAGTCTCCTTAGGTAGTTGATGTGTTGCTCGTCCAATAGATCACCCCAATGACTTTTCTACTTTGGAAGATGTAAGCCTACTATGCTTTCTTCTTAGCATAGTCATTGACACCAAAGGCAACCCTTAGGTTGGATAGTCCTACCTTATGGAAGGTACTACCCCTTTGGACTTATAAATCTAAGGCAGACAAGGCCCCTTGGTAGTGTAGTCCATGCAACCCAATCCATAACAAAATAAATTTGAAACCTACCTCCCTAGTGGAGTCAAATTAAACATATCAAACAAACAAAATGTCTCACCAGCGAGGCACAAATCAAATTGGCCTCCCCAGTGGGTCCTAAATCTAAATTAAACAAATTTCACTGAGTGCACATCCTTGGTGGACATGCCCTCAATCCAAAACCCTTCTCCCTAGTGGAGCCATAACAAATTAGACCAACCTCCCTAGTGGAATCTAATCAAACAAATCAAAGAAATCCAATTAAATTCTTATCCCTAGTGGATACACACCCAAACAAATTATATTCATAATCAAACTCAAATCTATATCCCCAGCGGATAACTTGAACCTATTTCCCTAGAGGAAGGTTCATGTACTCAATCCCTAGCATTCTACTTCTCTCTTATGCCTTTGGCATAAAGAGAGGTGCATTGCACTAAGATCGTGATTCTATCTACCTTTCGGGTCTAGGTATAGATCACTTTCATTATTTGTTGCAATCTTCTGGATGTTGTTGATCATTTTGGTCAACGCCAATATGTGTGGTGTGCCTTGTCAGTTACACCACACCTATTGGGGGTCCTTTT
Organism: Cymbidium sinense; assembly: GCA_021442155.1. Taxonomy (NCBI): domain Eukaryota; kingdom Viridiplantae; phylum Streptophyta; class Magnoliopsida; order Asparagales; family Orchidaceae; genus Cymbidium; species Cymbidium sinense. Next base: position 139,902,583 of record CM038222.1, read on the forward strand.
GTTGACCTTACTTTTGGAGTGAGCTCTTAACCTCCTCTTCTTAGACTTAGGACTCTTCTAGACACTAAGAACTCCTTAGTCATAAGACACTTATAGTGATTAGGTGAACACTTAAGCCTAGAGACTTAGAAGTGTTAATCATAAGATTAGGTTATGCCTTAGGGTTTAAGAAAATTACTTATCCCGGCCTAACATCTAGATACACTTTCTCAAATCAAACCACTCAATTCTCAAATCAAATCACCAAATTCAAATTCAAATTCAAATTCCAAATCTAATTTCAAATTTGACTCCAAAATTGAAACCCAAAATCAAATTCAAATCCAACCCTTTAAGCCATATGAACCATATTCATAGCCAAATCTTTCAAAATCAAATCAATTGATCTCTTTCATATTTCATTTATATCAAATTTAATCCAAATTTATCCAAATATTGAAAATCAAATTTTAAGCCAATTCTTTGGACTTTGCCAAATTATATCCAAATCAAGTCAAAACCAATGAATTTTCTCTTGAATCAATCATTTGATTATTTATCCAAATATAAATGAAACCTACAATCATCAAATCAAATCAAAAAAAAACCTATTGGTGCATTTGACTAAAGTGACCTAAAGGAACTAAAGCCAACTAATCCAACCCAAATTGGATTGAACCAAGCTCACCAAAATCTTCCACCATGATTTTTTGATCACCCTAGGATGATCAATTGCAATCAATTAGCCAAACCAAGCCCAATTGGCCATTTGATCCAAATTAACCCAAATTGGCCTAAAGAACCAAATCGGGTTCAAATCATGATTTAACCCAAATTGATTGCAACCAATGGCTCAATTTATTCCAAATTGATTATTGAACTTGACCAAAGCCATAATTAAACCCAATTTGATCAATCAAACCAATTGGTCAACTTGTCTCCTAGCCCAAATTGGCCTAAAAGGGTCAATTTGGCCTAAATCAAAATTAAATCCAAATTAATTCAAACCAAAGATCACATTCATCTTCAATTAGTCAATTAAACATGAATCAACCCATAACCCAAGTTAATTTGGCCAATTTTGGTCAAATGGGACAATTTGGTCAAAAATGACCCATATGACCTAAATTGGGCCAAATCCCTCCAAACCAAGCCACCCATTGGGGATCAAATCGACCCAAACCCATTTGGGATCAGCCCAAAATGAACCCAACCATTTAAATCCCTCATGGATCCCACATAGGATTCCACTCTAATTTAATTCATGCACAACTCATCCTAATATTTCAATTAAACAAATTCATCATATGGCAGAGAGGACTTTGGAGCAAAATCCAAAGTCCTCAATCAATCTAGATCTCCCAACCACCCCAACAAGATGGCATTCAATTTGGAGCCAAAATAATTCAAAAATTTTTTATTTTCATCCATTATAAAAGGAGAGTGAAATGAGACTTGAGCTCTCTTGCTCCCATCATCACTCAGCCTCCCAAATCTCTCCAAAGCCAAAAGTAACCCATCCCCACCTTTGAGCCATTTTGAGCTAAAAAATACAAATATTTGCTCTTCCTGACGGGTAAACATCGGAGAAGATGATGTTCAGAGAGAGCAGGCTAAAGATTACTCAAAGCTTCCTCACATAGAGTTCCCTCAATCTTCACCGAAATCATCCCGAGGTAACTTTACAAACTTTAGTCGCCTTAGATTTTGCATTTTTTGTATTAAATTTCTTGTAATTTAGGAATTTCCTTTAGATAATCCGCATTTTATTTTAAATCATCCCAAATAGAAATAGAATTTTTTTGGTGCAAAAAGTCCATTTGGATAAGTTTTCAGAAACTTTCATTTTTTCCAAAATATCCACGAAAACACTATTCATGCCGGCTCCACCACGCCGTCCGATCCAACGGTTGGCGGACGACATCGCGTGGATCACGCGATCCGCGATGCATGTGATCGACCGTCCGATCAAGGCGTCATCGGATCGATCGCGTGATCGCCCGAGCCGGATGATCCGACCGTCCGATCAGCGTGTTTTGCGAATGACGGCTCTCGATCGTGTGATCTCGCCTCGCGATGCTCTACTTCTCCGCTTTGATCGACGGTCAGAAAAGCAGTATTTTCTTTTTATTTAAAAAAAATAATAATAATAATTTAAATCATATGAAACTTCAAAAATTCATAAAAAATAAAATACGTAACCAAAAATTTCAGTTGGATTCGTCTCTTCGAGAGGAATCCAAAAAACTTAAAATATTTAAAATTTACGCAGTATTCTGAGCGTAATTTGAGTTTTAGTAAAACTAAATTTTATTAATTAAATCAAAATATATATATTAAGTTGAAATTTTTAGATATTAAAATTAATGTTAAAACACACATATAATAAAAATTTCAAGTGAAAATAACTTCTATTGGAGATATTAAATTTTAAATTTAGATTATCAATTTTAATAAAATAAATCAAATAAAAATTCAAAATTTAAAAAATCTTCAAGATAACTTAAATCACTTTAATTGACATCTAGGACTCTTAAAAAAAATGATTCTATCTTTGAATCTTAAGAAACCCAAATAAACACTTAAGATTAGAGTTTAAATCAATTAAGTTAATTAAAATATAATCTAAAAATAACTCAAATATTAAATAAAAAAAAAAAATGAAATTGAATAGAATTCATTAAATCATTAATCAAACTCAAATCAGAAGAATATCATCTTAAAGGAGATTAAATTAAATATGATTAAAATATTTAAGTTAATAAAACTCAATTAAATGATTAAATCTTAAATCAAACTTAAAATTAAACAAACTTAGAAAACTTTAATAATTTGATACTAATCTAATTAAACTAAATAAAATTAAAGTAAACTTAATTAACCTATGATTAAATATCCATTTGGAATGAGATAATTAAATAACCATTAAATATTTCAACCTAATAACTAAATTGATCATGTTAATGAAATAAAACAAACATAACAAATCAAATCAAGTAAAACCCTAATCATAAATAATCAAACTCAATTAGTCAAACATTTAATTAATAAAAATTTAATAAATTAATCCATCATCTTAATTAATCAAATTAATTTAAATAAGTGACATTAAAGTTAACTCTAAAATTAAGCTTAAATCAAACCATAATTAAATTTAATAATCACATAATAAACAATTAAGTTAATTAAGTTAATCATATTAAACCTAAACTTAATCAAACATAATTAAGATGCAATTAAGCATTAATCAAAACATAAATTAAACCTAAATTATTAAATCATTAATCTTTAATTAAAACAAACTTTTAATTAATCTAATTACCCTTAATCAAACTTAATTAAGTCAAACATTTAATTAATAAAAATTTAATGAATTAATCCATCATCTTAATTAATCAAATTAATTTGAATAAGTGGCATTAAAGCTAACTCTAAAATTAAGCTTAAATCAAACCCATAATTAAATAATCATACCCCTTAAATAAATAAGTTAATTAAATTAATCATATGAAACCTAAACTTAATCAAACATAATTAAGATGCAATTAAACACTAATCAAAGCTTAAATTAAACCTAAATCATTAAGTTATTAATCTCTAATCAAACAAACCTTTAATTAATCTAATAATTTTTAATTGACCCTTAATCAAATTTAATCAAACATCTAATTAATGCAAACTTAATAAATTAATCCATCATCTTAATAAACCAAATTTAACTTTATAAATCATTAAAATTAATTCAAAAATACTTAATTAATCTACTAATTAATTTAATCATACCATTAAATAAATTAATCATTGAATTACATTGATCATATTAAACTTAAGCTAATCAAACAATGCAATTAAATATTAATCAAAAACAATTTTTAAACTTCGATCATTAATTCACCAATTACATCATTAACTCAAATAAACATGAAATCAAATAAAAGTTAAACAAATCTTTATTTAATTTAATCATACCTCTTAAACAAACTAATTAAGTTAATCAAATTAATTATATTAAACTTAATTAATTAAAATGCAATTAAATATTAATTAAAATATAAATTAAACCTAAACCATTAAGTCATTAATTACATCATTTCTCTAAACAAATATGAAACTAAATAAAAAAAATTTAAACAAACCTTTATAATTAACATAAACACATTTATTAATTAAACAAATCATGTAATCACATTGAACCTAAGCAAACCCATAAGACCAATAAAGCTAATTAAAACAAATTGAATCAAACTAAGTTAGATCAAGAAAGATTCTCATCAATTTAATATAGAATCAAATCAAATCTCATTCAACTTACTTAAATAGCATAAACTAATTAACTATCCAATATATGAAAATAAAATGTGAACCAAACTTTGATGAACATGACAAATGGATGTGATTAACAATAAAATCCTAATTACAAAGAACCAAACCCATTTAAAATCAAAATAAAATCTCAATTAATCTAATCCAATCAAACTACAAATAAATGAACCATAATCGAATTAAATAAACATAAAGTTAAATCACATAACGAGGACCAAAGAAAAGAACTAAATATTTAAAAGGATATTGAATTATCAAGATTCAATTAAATCAAAACACCTAATCTAAAATTAATCAACCAAAATACATGAACTTAAACAAACTTAAACTCCATTAGACATTAAGGATATTGAATTATTAAGATGCAATTAAACTAAAACATCTAATCCAAAAAAAAATTTAATTAATCAAATACTTAAATAAACTCAAATTCTAAATTCTAAATCGAATGAATTACACAAGTTCAAATGGGCTAATCAAGATACATAAGGATTTTAGTTAGATTCCTTAGAATTAGGGATGTAGAGGTGAGTCTCTGATGGAATTCATCCTACTCTTCATTCTTGAGAACCTAAATATCATTTCAACCAAATAAAACTGAAATAAAATGAAAATAAAAATCATTAAATCATTTAGATTGAAATCACCCAATGGTAAAATTTAAATTCAAACTTGATTGGAACTTAAACTAAAGAAGCCTAAGTAAAGTCTTCACACAAGCCTTAAGCACACACATTAGAATACTAAGTCACTACTTCTAGTGCTAAGTTAGCGTTGTATGCATGATGTTGTATTTTATTTTTTGTGATGTAATGTTTTAGACAGATGTTAGGTGTTTCAGTAGACTGATGTTAGGCATTAGCCTAATCATATTTTCTCCAGGGGTGCTTAAAGGGCAGCTATAATAAAAATATATATAAATGCTTTTATTGTGTGTTGTTTAGCCCCTAAGTGTAACCCATGTTGACAGTGGGCTTGGTTACCCATGTGTGGTGCTAAGTCTAAATTATTCATATAACTGCTTGGGTTGTATGGTGTGTTTAGCTAACATTTATTTTGCGTGTAGATTTACTTCTCTTATTTTGATGTAATTTTGTATTAGGAATTAGATTAGTGCTATGGGGATTAGGATGATTAGCTGGCTTTAGTCCCTGGGTGCCTGTGATGCCTTTGGAGCAAATCAAATCAAAAGTAAGAAATGAAGAAATGAAGGAATGAAGAAAAGAAGACCCCCCATAGCATATATATTATTTTTATAAATCGGGTTGTATAAGGGTAGAGCTCGGCTACCCATCTTTTCTTTTTCTCTTTTCGGGGTGTACGGTGGAACCCGACCGCACAGGCCTTTTATTCTTTTACGGTAGTCTATAAAATTGTTTGATGTTGTGTTTAGATTACGCATTAGAACAACATGCTTTTCATAGTTTATTTATGATTGATGCTTGAATGTGTGGCCTGGATGCGGTAGGCTCTTAGGATAAAAATTAATTTTTATACCCCAATTAACAACTCATAACTAAAATCTTAAAACAACTCATAACCTCACATAAAAGCCTAAGAATTAAATCAAGATAATAAAATTTTTAGTAACCCCTTAGCTGGATGGATGAATGTATAATATCATACATATCATATTCTTTCACTCTAAGAGGGAGCTTCCATCTTTGCCAGAGAATCAAGGCTTAACCTATGAGAGCCTTTGGTGGAAGACACCCCTTTCTCTCTTGATTTGGCCTATAATCAAATTCTCATACATTTAGGCATACAAAATCTCATACTGTCAAAATAAAAGTCCAAAATAATCAAATAAATTTGATATAGATTAAGTCATGGATTCATACCACTCATGCTTTAGTCTCTTAGGGAGTGACTTAGTTTTCTCTAAATGAACAATGCTAACCATCTTGCAAAACATAAGACTAGCCTACATGGATTTAAGCATGGGAGGAGTTAGTGCCACTCAAAGTAATAAGTCCAGAATGGGTTTTTACTCTCTGTGGGTAAACCATATACTCACTTTACCTTAGATTTAGGGTTTTGTTTTGTACCAAGGCTCCTTAGTTTAGGAATCTGAGGTAGTTGTTTCCTTCGGGCTACAAGCATAAATCCTCACCTCTTAGGCATTTTCACAATCTTATGTTGTGGAATTATAAGTCCTAGCAATCTAATAAAATGCCAACTCAAATAATCAACTCTCATCAATTTCAAAAATATAAAGCCCAACTATAGATTAGAATGCTCACTAGGCTTCCTAGTATCATGAGCATTTCCTACTTTCTCTCTTTGGATTCTAAAAATAAGTCTTCTCCTTGATCTATCCCATTTGATTTTCTAAAATAGCCAATCTTTTGATAGTCTTAACCTTGAAATCTTTGGAGACCCTAATTGTCTACTTTAATCGAGAGTATTCTTAAAAATTCTCATTTCTTAGGATGTAATTAACTATGGGGCTTGCCTCCATGGAACTTAACGAACCCTTAAAAAAAACCCTTCTTTACTTTTCCATGTAAAGTAGGGAAAGATCTCTGGTATATTCAAGACCCATCATGCCTTAAGAGTCCTTATTAGTGATTAGTCTATTATTGGTGATTTCTATCTTTCGAGATAGCACATCATTCCTTAATGTCGTACTCGATCACTTCAATAAGTACCCCCTAAGATCTGCGTGATGTCCCACATCCCAAAAATAAACACCACAATGTGTTTATCTTGGTAGTGGCTGTCGTGTTCCTCATAAAAGTCGGATCATCTCATTTTGAGACTCTTCCATTCGACGCACACAATCTTCTAAATAGATTCTGTTGTTTTACCATGTGGTCACGCCTATCGAGGGGAGTGAGAGCTTGGCATCTGGTTTAAGGATTGGGTGAAGTTGGAGCTGAGGCTCCGTACAGTATTGCATATTGGTCATATTGTTCCAAATTGTGATTGAGGGTTCTTTTCACGACGACGCCAAAATATGCGTAAAAACCGATCTAGAGTAAGAGTTTACGTTTGAGCTTTTCAAAGTCAACACACGATATTTGAAGAATTAATAAGAACCGCATAATTTTTAAAAACCCTGAATAGGGTAAAAAACCACGGGGCCTAGCCTAGTAAAAATCATCCACTATGTATTTATTTTGGAGTACAAAGTTTTCCCAATACGGGATTACATAATTGTATATGAGAATGGCTCACAATGGGAATCGAATCGACAACAATATATAAATGTTGTAACAATTGTGGTAATAGATGATGGTGAACAGGATCAACGATTGACGCGCCGTGATGATAACATGAGATGGCCATGGCCTGACCACGATGGTAGTGGCGATGGTTGATTTGACGATGACCGACAATGGTCCCGGTGATGACGGCGACAGAGATTGACGACGGCGAGATCGCGATGGCGGCATGCGGCGTGGTGGTTCCAACTCAGGCCGAGTGCGATTATGCTGGAGGATTTTCAAGCTTTAGAGCTCTCTCCTTTCTCTTTGGCTCTCCTCATGTAAAGAATGAGCTATTTATAGATTGAAGAGTGAGAATACGCAAAACAACCACTCCACTCCATTGACGACTCAAAATGATTCCTTTGATCATTTGATGTATTTTAAGTATGAATACTCAAATAAAGTCGAATTATGAGATCTTGGGCTTAGATCCGCTCCGAGACGCTCGATTTGACTATAAACACTCCATGTTTAAGTGTTATTTAGGGATTTAACTGATATCCCAAAAGTTTTCAATGATATTTTAAGTGTTTGATCTTGACCAGTTTCAACTTAGGATCAACTTACTTCTGACATCAAATTCGTACTTTGACTAATGGTATTTTAAGTGTCATATCAATTACTAATATTTTTGACATTAAGAATTCAATGAGGTCAAGTGTTGGGATAGTGTTCTTAAAAAAAAAACTCTATTGGATGTAAACATAGAACAACTCATACACAATGGCATAAAATGATGTAAAAAGTTATATGGACAAATAAGGTCATGTCAATCAATTTCTTAAAGGTGAATGTTATATAAATTAGAGGTGGCAAGTAAGGAAGTGCAGAAAAATCATAAAAGTCATTAAATATGATCAAAGAAGTCATTCTCCTAAAGTAGATACAACACAACTAAGAAGTAGTGAACTAAACAAGAGAAATGTCATAAAAATGATCGGATGACTTGAAGGCAATGCACAAGAGGAGTTAATCTTTCTCTTAGAAAAAGAATCGAAAGTTGATTGGTGCTTAAGAAAATTATGATAATTCCATTTTAAAAAGAGGAAGTGTCTAAAAATACAAAATCAATAGGTAATGTAGGATAGATAAAAGAGCGTCTTTATTGAAAAAAGAAGCTGAGAGAGGTCAATATATTTTCTCACTTGAAATGAAGGGAGGTTGAATAACCTAAATTGAATGGGTGATATTAAATGGTTAGAACAATCCTACTAAAAGGAACTGATGGGATTAAATAACCCAAGGTGAGTTGGTGATTACACGTAGTTAAAATAATATCTCCCACAAAAATTAGAGAGGGACTAAGTGACCCAAATTAGTAGGTTATTGAAGAAAATATTTGTAATGGCTTAGCCCAAAATATGAGAGATATTGTTCTTTTTAACTACTTTCTATCACATTCCAAATAAAATAATAGCCCGATCATGTTAAATAAAATGAAGGTAGATGAATATATATATATATATATATATCATTATATCATTTATATAAGTTTTAAAGTTTAAAAATGATATACAATGTCATCATTCGTCATTGCATCAGCATCATGATGTTTACAAAAAATGCACATTCTAAATTTAAATAAAATATCTATATCTACATCATTATTATTCCATTTTCCCATTCCTTTATTGAAAATTATCAATAAATGCAAAAGCAAACAAAGGTGATCTATAACTTAATAGATTATTACACAATACCTATAGAGAAACTTATTAAATGGAAAGAGAGATAATATGCATATATGTAATGTTTTTAAGATCTTTTAAATAATATTTTTATAACTTTCAAATCATATTTTATAAAAATATATCATTAATTTTTTTTGTAAAACACATGTTATGATCTAATGTATAATCATACATTTATTAATAATATAATAATACTACATATTAGATCATTCATTTCATCATAAATATGAAATAATATCATTCACATTATTATAAGTAATATAATTTCATTATCATAATTGAATTTGTATAATGGGCTTTCTCTTTCATTCCTAGATCATCATCTTAATTTGATTAGACTGGCTTATCAACTCTCGTTAGCACTTAATATGCTTTACCTAAAATCAATTCATTCTATTATATACTATATAAGGAATTTTCTTTTTTTTTAATCAGTTATACAGTATAAATTACATGGATAAAGGTAAAATAAGAAGAAATTTTATTTTATTTTATTTTGATAGCAAATTCAAAATAAAATATGCAACCATTTGTTGTTGATGGTGAGGAAATAAATTTTCCCTTAGTTTTTTTAACCTGAGGTATCTATGCAACCAGTTGAATTGTGATCTATAAGGGGAAGTTAGATATGCCACCTGAGTGAACGATGAGTCTTATGCTACGTTGACCTGCGATATGTTTCTCAGTTGTCAAGTTAGTGGCCAGCTGGTATGTTCGACTTGACCGATTCCTCTAATAATTCTCATTAAGGCAAGTCCACCTTGCTCATAGTATATCTTAGGTACTCTTTTTTAGTTTTGTCATAACTTGGTACTTTCATTTGGTATGCATTTAAAAGGCTAATAAGGGGTGATATTTGTTGATCTACATATATATGTTACATTAGTCAAGTAGAGCTCACAAATCGAATTCAACGAACTTAAATGACAACAAATGAAATATACTCGAAATTGAAATGATCTATGAACGACTTCATCATCGCTGCAAATTGATCAAAATAATATTGTATAATTCGACATTGATATCAAGAAAAGAATCTCGATGCGATACAAGAGGGCAAATATAAACGACCTTCATTCGAAAATTGATCACGCATAGCAAAAATATTGAAACCTATCAAATGAGACTATCTACTCCCCAATTCAAAGTGATTAATGTCGACAAAGCTCCGAACTTTGAATCAAAATTATGGAATTTTAAGCGTCTCCGATCTAAACGGATTACGCTGAATCCAAACATCAATTTACCTAAATACCCATATTATGATTCAAGATTTACAAAAATCATATTGTAAATCAAACTTCAAATTTAATTAAACAAAATTCGATTTAATTTTAATTATTAAATAATTGAATCAGAATTTTCACATGAAAAGGGATCAGTGATCAGATTATACTCTTTTCATAAATACTCCTTAATTTCATTCAAAATTGTGCTCAAATTTTGAAAATCTCATCTAAATAGATAAGGAAACTAATTAATCAGCAATCAGGGCTTCTAATCCCCTATTTTCCCCTCCCAAGACAGAGGCAGCGAGAAAATTTCTGCACACACAAAAAACCTCTCTTGCTCTCTCGGTCTCACTCGCTCCTTAAAGCCTCCGTTCTTCCCCCCTCTTTCATCCAGTCTCCTGTCCGCCGCAGGTATTGAGATTCTCTTTCTCTTCTCTCCATTCTTTCTCTCACCAGTTCCAAAGGCTGCCCAGCAAGGCGAGCCAAACAACTCCAAATCCCGTTCCTACCCATCGGATAATCCTCCTAGCCTTCTCGATTTTCCAATACTGTATACCGTAAAAATACTGTAGCAATACTAGCATGTATAATGTAGTGACACTATAGTAACATACTGTAGCAATACTGTATATCGTAAAAAAATTATCCCTTTTGCTACAGTACCCGCAACACCGACCTCCAATTGTCAAGCTGACTCCTTTCTTTTTCTAAATGACAGTCGAGGAGCAACGCATTATGGTTCTTCTAAGTTTACATTTCCACTATTCACTAAACAACCCCTCTTTCTTTCCATGTAAATGGAATAAAAACAGCCATTGTCGGATTCTTCTGTTTCAAATTTCCTCCACCTATTCAATCCAAATAATAAACACTCTAATATCTCCTATTCAATCCCTGCTAGTCGAACTCATGCAAAATCATTAGTGTTGTAGATTATGAATGTATGAAAATATGTGAAATATATATACATATCTGCTTGTGTCTATCTTTGTAGATTCCAAGACTCCACTAATGCCCCATAGGGTGTAGCGGGTGCGAGAAAATGTGGATGTGGAAAGATATATACATATATATGGTTTCTTTTTTTTAAGAGCTAACGCCATAAGCATGATGCAGAATGTGAATGTTGAAAGATATATACATATATGTGTCTTTCTTTTGAGTCAAGACTAATGTCCCATGCGTGAAGAAAAAAATGTGAATGTGAATAGATATATACATATGTGATTGTGTCTTTCTTTACAGGTTTCAAGACCCCACTAATGCCCCATAGGACGTAGTTGGTGCGAGGAAATGTGAATGTGGAAAGATATATACATATGTGCTTGTATCTTTTTTTACAAGTTCCAAGACCCTGCCTAATACCATAAGTACGAAGAGGGCAGTGGTGTCAGAAGACACCACCACTACGCCATTAAGTCATCACCGAAGTAGCAAAAACAGCCTCACTTCAAATAACGAATTTCTATGAGAAAAATTTTAATTAAATTTTGGACTAAAAAAAGAATATATATATATATATATATATATATATATATATATATATATATATATATATATATATATATATATATATATATATATATATATATATATATATATATATATATATATTACATTACATTACATTGCATTTCTTTTCAGTTTAAGACCCGCTAATAATGGCATGAAATGCAAGAAAGGGTGGTGTGAAGACGACTGCCATGACAACAAGATACCAAAATAATCCTAATACACACTATAGGATGACGGGAGGTCTAAAATTTACTCAAATTTTGGACAAAAAAGAGATTTAATGTTAAGTTAAATATAAAATATAAAATCTCAAATAAATGAATAAATTGAAAATTAAAACGTAAATGAACTTGAAATAAATTTAACATAAAATTGAAATGTTATGATCTAAATAAAATTTGAACTCAAAATATATCGATTTGATTGTAACTTCTGAGCTCAAAATTATAAATTAATGATGACATCAAATTAAATTCTAACTTGTAAGGCTTAGAGGCAAATAACCTTTATAAGATTCAAATCTAAACTTGAAAGATTGATGGAGTGAAGATGAACGATACTTTACAAACATAAATATATTTGAATGTATACTTGGATTATTGAATGCTTGTAATATGATTGAAGTATAGCTTTCAAATGTAAAATTCAAAAGAAGCTAGAATTCAAATAAACTCGTTTAAAGAAAGTATAACAACTTCCATGAGCGAGTATCAAATTTGAATGTTGAATTTGCAAAGATCTAATAGGCTTTTAACGAGCATAAGTCAATCATTGAAGTTTAAAAGTTCTATGAATAAATAAAATGAAAGTAAAGATACAATCTTTTAAGTGCAAATATAAATATAATTCTGCAATATAATTGTCATCGGATCTGCAATTCTTTGTACAAGCAGACAGAATGTGACACTAAATTAAATTTTGCACGAATGAAAGAGCTTCCTTCAATCCAAAAATTAAAAAGTTCTTATTCTAACTATGATTTTCAAAATCAATGATTTTATTAATTAGATAAAATTATTTAAGTTATGAATACTTGCATGTGCTCGAACATGGAGATTTAAAGTGCAAATTTTAATATCTGAAAAGGCTACACATGCTAAGTTGGAATTAAATAAAAATATAAAATCAATCTTATAATTTAAACATAAAATTATCTGAATTACTAAACACATGCATGGGTCCCGATACTTATACTAAATACTTAAACTTAATGTCTAAGGATGCTGCACGGGTTTAAAAAGAAAGAGGGGAGAAAAATAATGAAATCAATTCAATCCTTTATAATTATATGCATGAAAGTTAATAAATGTATTCATATGCTAATTCAAGTCCATGAAGGATATAAATATTCAGCTCCATAGAACGTGATCACAGTTGACTTAATCCTCTATACTTAGAATAGAGTTGGCAGGGTCTACTAACTTATCAACTTCTAAATGAACTTAAATTACATTAGATCATAAGACCAAATCCTCTATATTTGCAATAGAGTTAACAAAGTCTGTTATGATATTAATTTCCTAAAGAATTTAAATTACACATAAGTCATAGACCCGATCCTCTACTAGCAAATAAGTAGAGTTGACAAGGTCTACCCCGATAATAGTAGCGTTGACTGAAAATCTCAACCAAAGGGGATTACTACTATTTAGATTTTTTAAATTATTGTATCTTGAATGCAAATTTATAAATGTAAGTTGTAGACCTGATCCTCTGCTAACAAAATAGCAGAGTTGACAGGGTCTACCCCGATGATGGCCGCATTGACTGAAAATCTCAATAGGAGGGGATATTATCATCAAAAGATGCTTCAGCTCTAAATTAATTCATCTTAAAATTAAATTTCAACTAAGAAAATATCTGAACTAAATGAAATTTATCATTTAAATACTTAAAGCAAACAACTCATCCACCCATCCACCATTGTTTGTTGGGGATGATAGATTAAAAAAATTCTAGCTCATAAAGGAGATAATGTCAAGTCAAATAAATCACTATATTCAAACTCAAATAATCTCATGGCAATAAGGACGTGGCACGTGTCCTCTGTCCCCATGGTTTGGCCAGTAGGCTCCACATATGATGCGGTTATGACCAAAGTCCTCTGATCGGGTGGTTGCCACTGACTGACACCATTATATTACAGTCATGACTATACCCTGTATGTTCCCCAATGGCTTAGCCCTTTGAGTTATTAATGGTATATATTTGATAAAGCCCTTTTGTTAGGTGGTGGACTTAAGATTGTCTCCTGACAAACACCCAAGGTCTAAGGATTTCTTGACACATAACCCATGTAATAATCGATGAGGATCCTGATCGGTCGACTACCTCCTCGACTAAGTAGACCCAAATGTCTAGGATGACAGAATTATCAAATCTAGATCGGGCACATCATCATTCCACCAACCATATGCTTTAAGTTAAATAATGGTGAATTTCATAAATTTTAAACCCTAAATTTCAACTACTATACACCACTAGCATTTAGTGATCTAACGCACGAAGGTTTCTCTCAACATTGGGAGGGGTAATTAACTATAGGTGCTTGTGCCTATAGGAAACCTGGAACCAAATCTAAAGTCCTCACAAAATGAGGACGAAATCTCTGGGTAGTGTCTTATCTACTATTCCATCTACCTTCTGAAAATTTCTTCGACACATAAATCAAACTCTCTTAATCGAGAAGTCGGTGGTGAATTTTGGGGCCTGATTTCTCACTGGGAGATTTCTTCCATCTTTGGCTAGTCAATTTGGTAGATAAAGTGGAGTAGTAAAACTAAAATTTAGTCATAAAGTAAAATCTTTAATGAACATTATAGTTTGTTGAGTATAATTTTATTTACTTGAAACTTTCTTTTGAATATGTTATTTTATTTTTGTTCTGATGTATCTCTGTATTTTGAAAGTATGGGGTAGAATATTTATTTCTAATTATTGATCCCCATCTTTCATTTGCGCAGATAGATCTTCAGAACACTCCATTTGTTGTGAATCTGAGTCGCTGGTCTAACATCCGTCTAGCTAATACTATCATCAACACGGGAGATGCTGGAGCTACCATTCAATTTGGTAGTGTGAACTTTCTAGTAATTACGGCTAAAGCTCATGTCACATCGATCCAGATACATCCGCATACATCGCAAATCACCATGCAATGAGAAAGTTTACTAGTTATTGGAAGCTCAAAAAGAGAGCTTCTGTGTTTCAAAGATTGGGATATTCTGACACTCTAACTATGAAGAGAACTTTTGTTGGGCAGAAAGTCTCAGTCATGCCTGTAAACACCACTCTGTCAATTGAACCTTTTATACCAGGGAAGCATGATCATGAAGCTTCCTCGTCCGAAGGAAAATTAACAAGAAGGCAGAGAAGAAGGATGAATGCCAAACTAAGTGCTCAATAATTACCATCTGAACAACCTGTTATACAGTTAGCCTTAGAACCAGAAGTAACTATTCCCACCCAGAATAAATTTGAGAACCTGAAATGGGTAAAGAGGAATAGCTCTACTGGTGAGCTGAAACAATCTTTTTGGGATCCACCATTGCGTCAAACTCCAGTGCTCCAAAAGAAAATTCCTGAAACCTTATCTGCAATAGTACATTGAGTGCTGAAAGTTTCCAAGGAAACAGGCCTAATGAAAATAAGAGTCCAAAGGCCTGTGATGATTGAAGCTGATAATGCTTTGTCTGATAGACTACCACCTGTTGTGAGAGCCCGTGATCGATTCGAGCAAATCCAGTACGGTGAGCATCGAAGCGTGACACCTAGACCATATGTCAGGGAATCCGCTTTCGAAAGGTCCCGACGAAAGGACAAGCAAGCTTGGAGGCCAAGGCCCGCAAAGAGAAACTGTTGAAAATAAAGAAAGAGGCGTCACATCTAGTTCGCACTCAAAAATCTGCCAATGATAAGAACCGACAAAAATGGGTTCAAAAAAAGAAATCTTATGATGATGAATCATGGGATGGTCGACACCCAGGTGAACATTCCGGGGAATCCTATCGTCAGTCAACTGAATCTCCACGAAAGAAGGTTGACTTTGATCGTAGCCCTCCAGTTGAAGAGAGGTTTGTCTTGAATCTAGAGCCAAAAATTCACTAGAGGAGATGTTCTGAAGTAAAATTACAAGAAGATGAAGAATATGATGAAGATAATATGGAAGTGGAAGTAGTGTATATGGTACAGCACGTCGAAGAATCATCTAGTGCACGACAACACCAACATAGGCAGCGTGGAGCCGTACCTTCTATTCATATTGAAGAACCAGCTCTTGAGCAAACAGAAAGAGGAGTTTCAAGTGCATCCTCAGGTGATGAAGAGGAGAAAGAACTGGAAAGAGAAGAAGATAACTCTCTCTTTGTCGATACTACCATATTAGCCCAAATGCAGAAATGAATGCAATGGCAGATGAAGGCAAAGGATAGGGAGATTATCCAATTAAATGCAAAGATGAATCAAATAATGACACAAATGAATGTGATGTTATAGATGATGCAGAAATGTGAGATCAAAGATCTATTCCACCGCTAGCCATCACAACCGATACACACCGATAGGGAGATTATCCAATTAAATGCAAAGATGAATCAAATAATGACACAAATGAATGTGATGTTATATGATGATGCAGAGAAAATGGCTGATCTATTCCACTGCTATCCGACAACCGATGCTCACCTACCGATCCACCGACTGCTCAAGCTTCCTGAGCACATAATGCACCCGAGGGGAGAAATGAAGTCAATCAACTAGCTTCTCAACCCATCCCTTTAAAACATATTTGCGACGATAGCTCAATTGGAAATAATTATAAATGAAAAGATCAAAGCTATCATTGCCACTGACTAGGCAGAAAAATTGGTAAGCAAATGTCGTCCATACCTGGTAGAGTACGATCAAGTGACATACCCTAAGGGTTATTCGAAATTCAAATTCAATCCAGAATTGGGACCCATAACAACACGGCGCAGTAAAGCAACATGTGGCAATACAGAGGCAATGATGCACTACTATTCTGCCAGTTCATTAGTAGTTTAACCTCAACTACTTTTGAATGATATGTTGAATTACCTAATGACTCGGTCAAGACTTTTGCTGAATTAAAAATGATGTTCGTCAAAAGATTCGCCAGTGCAACTAAAAAGATTACAACCTCACCTTAGAACGAAGAAGGAAAGATGAGTTAGTGACTAAATATATTTCATGTTGGCAAAACATGAGCATGAAATGTGAACAGCAGCTAGAAGAGGAACATTCAATCCAATTGTTGATGGGTAACATCGATGATAAGATGGCGCCATCTTTATGTATGGCCTCTATCTCAACATTTCAAGAGTTATGATTGAGTGACAAAGTTTGAAAAGTTGAATCGCTCAAAATCTGAGGGTCACTCAGAAAAGTTAAAGAAGAATAAATTCTCAGACTCAATGAGGAATGAGTCTCATACAACCTCTTACAGCTCGAGCAGTGGAAAGAGAACAACTTATAATATTGATAAAAGGAAACAATCTGCTTATATGGATGAAAGAGGGAAGAAGTCAGTTAACTCTCAATCAAAGCAATTAATGAGAGATGATGAGTGAGTGCACCCATCTCTGAAAGCCAAGATGAGTAAGGAATACTCTTTCAAGAGGGAGAGTGTGGCTAAGCTATTCCACCAAGCGCTTAAAGTAGGATTAGAATTGTTGAAATCCAAAAGACCCGTAGAGTCAGATCAAACTGACAATCCAAAATATTATCCATATCATCGGGTAATTAGCCACTTGATTGAAGATTGCTACATTTTCAAAGATTGGCTGGAGAAAAAATATAGAAATGATGAATTCACACTGTCTGATAGTGTCTTCGTTCATCCTAAAAGAGAATCTGCCATAGTGGTTACGTCCACTTCAATACCATCGATGAAAGAGAAAGCAAAAGGAAAAGTAATACAAAAAGAATAATGAGAGACAGTAGTCTCTAAGAAGACCAAAAAATTGCTGAAGTAATTAAAAGATGTCCCTAGTGTTTAAGTGGAAATCACCACTTGAACCTATATTGGACTTAAAAGAAATACCTAAACCAAGCATTTTAGCTTCTCAACAGAATTTTGATAAGGGATACTATCCAAACGAGTAAACCTCATAAATCAAAAAAGTCGGCTAAGAAAAAGTAGATCAAGAAGAGAACTATAACTCAAAAGATCATCAATAATCTAGAAGAGTATCATCAACCGATAAGATAGACTATCAAACTTGTTGATTACATGTTAGGACTTCGGATCACTAAGTCAAATGAAGAAGAAAATAGTAATGAAGACTTGCTTCCTAGAGAAACGTGTTGAGTTATTTATGTGATGTAGAACAGCCCCCAATGTGATCCATGCCTGGATAATTGGAATCAAGCAGCTTTGAAAAATATAATATGAAAAAAAAATTCAAGAAGTTTGTCCCACCAAGCAGGAGAACTCCTATGCCCATAACATTGAAGTCGTGCTTGGGGGTGTGACAAATAGAAGATAGTTCAGAAGAAGACTTATGTTTTTTTTTTTTTTTTTGACGAGGATGAGTCTGAGCCTTCAAATACATCCCAAATGAGCCGCTTAAAACTTGGTAGTGACTTTAAAGCATCCGCACTATCCTTCAAAGTAGATGGTGACTCTGAGAGAGCTACCTCAACTGAAGAGTCTGAGCCAAATAAAGCAGTCCAAGTGCAACTAAGGCGTGGTAAGATACTACCACCTCCATTAAGGAAAGGGTCATCCAATAAGCACAAAATTAGAAATGAAGACAAAAATATTGAAGTTAATGAAGATATCATCCATAAAGACCCCAAGAAGAAAATAAATTCTAGTGGAGGAATCGATTATAATATCATATCGCATCTAAGAAAGATCCCTACACAACTTAGTGTGTATGAGGCTCTCTTGATGTTGAAGGACCTTCAAGAAATGCTGATTCAAGCTCTTAAAGATCCAGAGAGATATGAAACTTATTTTGCTGAATGACGCATGACTAAAGTTTTGCAAACTCAAGATCTCCGGATGATCACTTTCTCTGAAGAAGATCTTATGCTCAGGACAACGGAACACAATCGTCCATTATATGTAGCTGCAGAAAGTGATGGAAGTATGATCAATCGAATTCTAATTGACCCAGATTCATCAAGAAATCTTATGAGTCCGAGAACACTTAGGTTCTAGACATTCAACACCTAGATGAGATAAATTGATGGTTCAATGAAATGAGGGACTCTCGAATCTTTCATTATACCGCTTAGGTTTGGAGAACTCTATACCCAGGCTAAATTTCATGTGATAGATGCTGACACCTCATTCAAAGCTCTATTAGGCTGTCCTTGACTCCATGAATATGGTATGGTTCCGTTTACTCTACATCAATGTATGAAGTGTATAAGAAACAGAGCAGAACACAAGATTCTCGACACTATTTAGTCATTTACAGTTCATGAGGCAAAAATTTATGAGGATGCAAAGTATTTTCTTTCAAAAGAAAGTAAGCCTCAGCAATCTACAGCTTCAACTTCAAAAACTACAAAGCAACCCAAAGAAGAGAAAGAGCAAAGGAGGAAAGAAGGCTGAATTAAATCTCTCTAAAACTTATGACATATCACGAAATCTAAAGAGGCATGTTCCTCATTTGGGTAGCGATACAGAAGGAGAAGAAGATATTCTAGTTGAACTCAAGGAGAAATGTGAGCCTTCAACAAAAGCAAATGAGATAAATTACTTTGATTTCGATAATGATTTTGAGTCCATCTATGCGAGTGAAGTTCAATGTGTCTCTTCTATAAGAGGTGCTAATCTATTAGTATCAAATGATTCATTTGTAGTTACACCAGTTCCTCCATAATATTTCAATGAAGTCACATCACGTGATGTTCACAATATTGAGGAACTAAAAACCTTTTATGTGCCTCCACTACCAGAGAGCAACAGATAGAGAACTTCATTCTATAGATCTGAGGAATATCAATATTATGATTCTGAATGGCTTATTCAGTACTCAGAGTCAAAAGAGATGATACCCATCAGAATGCCGAGATATTATCCTCTAAAAATCCGAAGGATGGTGTACAAACTTGGAATCAATGTTGGAACTAATAGATGGCGAGCTCTCTTCTTTGAAAACTTATGGAGTTCAAAGAGTCTATAGACCTCTAGAAGAAGCGATAATTATACAACTAAAGGTCTTAGATACATCCAACAAAAGCATCATCAAAGGAACACTTGTTATGCAGTAATCGAAAGTGAGATTGAAAATGAAGGTGACTTTATGTAGTCATTCTCACAATCGATAGGAAAGTAGAAGCTGAACTGACACCTAAAGAACTTGAAGATGGTGGGTAGACGTCTACCATGGACAAGTTGAAAGAAATTAATTTGGGGACTAAAGAAAAACCCCATACAACCTTCATTACTACCCTTCCACCTGATGATAAGGTTGAAGGAATAAAAGCTTTGCTTTGTGAATTCAAGGATTGCTTTGCTTGGACATATTCTGAGATGTCTGGCTTATCTCCTGATGTGGCAGTTCACAAGCTAGCTATCAATTCTGATTCAATACCAATCAAACAAGCTTCTAGAAGAATGAGGCTGGATGTTGAAGAATAAGTGATGATCGAAATAAAAAAGCTAATTGAAGTAGGTTTCATTCATGAGGAGAAGTATGCAGATTAGATAGCCAATATCGTTCCTGTGAGAAAGAAGAATGGCTAGATTCGAGTCTGCATCGACTTTCAAGATTTAAATAAGGCATGCCTAAAAGATGATTTTCCACTCCCTATGTTAGAATTGCTAGTGGATAACACCTCCAACTATGACATGTTCTCCTTTATGGATGGATCATGGGGGTATAAGCAGATCAAAATAGCTCCTCAAGATGAGAAACATACATCATTCAGAACACCCATTGGTATTTATTATTACACAATCATGTCGTTCGGATTGAAGAATGTCAGAGCTACATATCAGAGGGTCATGACATGCATCTTCGACGAGTTGATTCATCAGAAGGTAGAATACTATGTTCATGACATCATCATTAAAAGCATTGATAAAAAATATCACCTTGAAGATTTAAGGATCGTCTTTGAATGGATCAAAAAGTATGATCTCAAGATGAATCCTCTCAAGTGTGCTTTTGGGATTTTCCCAGGAAAATTTTTGGGATATGTTGTAAGACATAGAGAAATTGAGATTGACCCCAACAAAATCAAGGCGATCATGGAGATGCCTCCATTGAAGAACCTTCGCCAACTTCGCTCTTTACAATGACAACTCGTATTCATTCGACGTTTCATATCAAACCTGTTAGGAAGATACCAACATTTTATGAAGCTAATAAAAAATAACACTCCATTCAAATGGGAAGAGGAATGCTAAGAAGCATTTGAGAGAATTAAAAAGTATCTACTCAATCCACCAATTCTAACAGCTCCTATCCCATAAAAACCTCTTATCTTATACACCGTAGCCTTAGAGGAGCCCCTCGGGGCTTTACTTGCATAACACAATGAAGAAAGTAAAGAAAATGTGTTGTATTACATCAGTCGAAGATTAGTAGGAGCTGAAGTACGCTACTCTCCAACAGAGAGGCATTGTCTAGAACTGATATTTGCAATTCAGAAGCTTCTCCATTACATGCATTCTCATAAAATCACGCTAATCTCAAAGGTTGATCCACTGAAGTTCTTGATGATGAGACCAACATTGATAGGTCGTTTAGCTTGATGGGTAGTACTCTTAATACAATTTGATATTACATACGTACCCCAGAAAGCAATGAAGGGATAAATCGTTGCAGACTTACTTGTTGCGCATCCTATCCCAGTTGACTCATCGCTTAATGATGACTTGCCTGATTAGCAGATTCTATCTATTAATGAAAGAGAAAAGCTACAAATCTAGAAGATGTATTTTGATGGAGCATCATCGATCAAGCCAGCGCAACCTTCGAACCTACCCAAAGCTCAAGCCGATATTGGCCTAGTATTCATAACACCGGAAAGAGGCATCATAAAACATTCATATGGCTTGACTGAACCTCGAACCAATAATGAAGCCAAGTATGAGGCTTTGATAGTGTGTCTTGAAGAAGCTATTATCACAGGTATCCAAAATTTATAAGTTTTTGGGGACTCTCAGCTAATCATTAATCAAGTTTTGGGAATCTATAAGATCACTAAGCTTGAGTTAGCTTATTATCATAAGCGAGTTCTCGAGCTAATGACACAAATTTTGAATATCACATTAACTCGAGTCTCTCAATCCAAAAATAGCAAACCTGTCTACTTAGCTAAACTAACCGAAAAGATGGCAAGCATGAACGACGTGCATGTGTTGATAGAAGTCTTCACCCGTTGAGTTCTACAGCTAGTAAATCCATATTCCCCGTAGGTAGAGGGGACATCAAACTCAAGCCAGTAGGAAGCGGTTCAAATTGCTCCTCATATTTCTAAAGAATAAGTACGAGAGATAGAAAATCTCAAAAGTACTACAAAAAAATCATATGAAGCTTTCATAGTGGAAGAGTCTGATGATTGGAGGCAACCCTTCATCGATTATTTCAAGGAAGACAAATTATCGAGTAATAAATTACTAGACATGCAACTTATGAAAAGGATCCTACGATATGCCTATGTTAATGATATATTGTACCATAGATCCTTTAAATAAATGTGGCTGTGATGCTTAGGAATGGATGACGCCAATAAAATTATGTCTAAAATTCATGAAGGACTTTGTGGGGCGCATCAATCAGGTCCTAAAATGGTAACAAAAATCAAGATAATGGGATATTATTGGCCATCGATTGTGAAAGATTGTATTGATCATGCCAAAAGGTGTCATGAATGTCAAGTCCACGGGAATCACATTCATCAACCTCCGAATCCGCTACATCCAACGGTCGCATCTTGGCCGTTTGAGTGTTGGGGAACAGATATAATTAGACCTATTGATCCACCATCTTCAGCAGGTCATCGCTTTATCTTAGCAGCAACTGACTATTTTTTTCCAAGTGGGCTAAAGTAGCTTCATTTAAAGAGGTTACTGCTTATCGAGTCATTGACTTCTTCACTCATAATATTGTATATAGATTTGGTATACCACGATGAATTATCTCAGACAATGGCCCAACATTCAAGAGTACAAAGATCTATAAATTCGATGATCGATACAAAATTGATTGGTGATACTCATCAATTTATAATCCAAGAGCCAATGGTTTGACAGAAGCTTTTAATAAAATACTGATCAAGCTACTCAAAATATTCTCACAATGAATTAAAGAGAGTGGCACATCAAAATGCTCGAGGCATTATGGGCGTATAGAACTACTTACAAGATGCCAACCAAAGCCACTCATTATGCTCTAACCTTTGGAATCGAAGCAGTTTTGTCACTAGAAGTTGAACTATCATCACTTCGAGTAGACATCCAGTATAATCTCACTCAAGAGGAGAACACACATTTACGGATGGAAGAGCTTAACACGCTCGATGAAATTAGGCTTCAATCCCAACAAAGCTTAGAAATCTATCGAGCCAGAATGTCTAAAGCCTTCGAAGGAATAGTGCGTCCTCAAACTTTTCAAAGAGGAGAGTTGGTCTTAGTGCTGAGAAGACTGATAATCCCTCACAAAAGAATCGGTGAAAAATTTAAAGTTAATTGGGAAGGCTCTTACATCATAGAGAATGTATACGAAGGAGGAGCCTACCAGCTTGTTGATTTGAGTGGTCGACAGCCTATGCCACCCATCAATGGTCGCTATCTCAAGAAGTATCATGTCTGAGTACACATGATTGCATGATTGGATTGACATTATACTCATGACTCCTCATATCATATATATATGAAATAGTAGTAAAAAATTCTCTTGCATTGCGAGAACACATTTTCGAGTTGCGATGAAATTCTCTCTACAAGATAGGGGGCATTTTTATATATTTATTTAGGTTGATATCGTGTCTTCTGTTGATATCCCAAGATGAAACTATACATATGTGGTGATTGACAATAAGTCTCATCTACTCTTATTATTGATATAAAAAGAGATATAAGTACATCTTTATCTTAGCTGGAAAATCCCCCTGTCAGACAGGGGGCTTTTTTAAAAAAAATTATAGTAGAAAATCACTTATGTCTATTTTGAGTTGACATCACGACTCGTACTGAAATCCCCAAATAACATTTATAATTATATTTGTTTGAGTTGCAGGTGGCTATGCGAATAATAGAAAAGATCACGTTCACTCAGAGCATGTAGAAGACAACTTCGAAGGCTAGAGCTATCTATCCGCCAAAGCTAATCTAACTCAATAAATTTAAGCGATCCAGATATGGAGAATTTTCCTAATTGATTGATGAATCAAGAGAGGATTTGAGGAGAGGTCTAAGTCACCACAAAGCATAAACCTATATAACTTCTTCAACAAGTCTTACAAAGCAGCAAGCACAGGGTTGAAGAAGCTTTGAGTTAAAAAAAGCTCATAAACTAAAGGACTTTATAGTCAACCAGTCCACTAAAACACCAAGTGTTGGACTAATGACTTCTTGCCATAGACCTAAGGCTCCTCTGGAAGATTAGGTCATCAGGTTAATCCTTTAACAAGTCTGCTAAAGAAACAAGCAAAGGACCGAAGGTATGCATATTCTCCTGACAAATCAATCTAGACAAATTAGGTTAATCCTTCAACAAGTCCGTAAAAGCAACAAGTAAAGGATCGAAGGTATGCACATTCTCCTGACAAATCAATTCTGACAAATCAAGTTAATCCTTCAATAAGTTCGCTAAAGCGACAAGCAAAAGACTGAAGATATGCACATTCTCCTAACAAGTCAATTCCGACAAATCAGGTTAATCCTTCAACAAGTCCGCTAAAGTGAAAAATAAAGGATCAAAGGTATGCACATTCTTCTGACAAGTCAATTCTGACAAATCAGTTTAATCCTTCAACAAGTCCGCTAAAGCGACAAGCAAAGGACCGAAGGTATGTACATTCTCCTGACAAGTCAATTCTGACAAATCAGGTTAATCCTTCAATAAGACCGCTAAAGTAACAAGAAAAGGATCGAAGGTATGCACATTCTCCTAACAAGTCAATTCTGATAAATCAGGTTAATCCTTCAACAAGTCTGCTAAAGCAACAAGCAAAGGATCGAAGGTATGCACATTCTCCTGATAAGTCAATTCCGACAAATCAGGTTAATCCTTCAACAAGTCCACTAAAGCCATAAGAAAAGGACCAAAGTTATGTATATCCTCCTGACAAGTCAAGTTAGACAAATCAGGCCTATCCTTCATCAAGTCCGTCAAGCTTGAAGCTAGAGCAGAAGGAACCTAAATTACAAAATAAATAGACTTCTTCCTTCACCAATCCTACTAAGCACGAAGCTAAGGCAAAAGGAGGATTGAAGGCATAAACCATTAGGATGAGACCTTCTTCAAGCCTATCAAAGCATTAAGCATATGAACGGAGGTATCTCTCTTCCTACCTGCTGAGTCAATAAAGACAAATCAGGTCAAATCTTGTATGGTCAACTAGTTTGCAACAAACATGGTCCACTTCATACGCTCACCATATTTGTTAGGGGGCATTTGTTGACATACATGTATGTTTCATTAGTCAAGTCGAGCTCACAAACTAAATTCGACGAACTTCGGATGCGACGACATGTAAATCGAAGCTGGAATACACTCGATGTCATCGAAACTAGTCAAAATGATCTATGATCGACAAACGGACTTCGCCATCACGTTCAAAATATAAAAATTGATCAGAATATACATATTTTATAATTCGACAGTTGACCGATCAAGAAAGAAATCTGTCGATACGCACATGCATACCAAGGTCAGGAAGCTACGACGATGCCCAAATGACCTCGGTTCGCAAAATTTATTGCACCATTAGCATCAAAACATCAAAATCTATCAAATGAGACTGTCTACGCCCAATTCGGACGAGTCTACATAAATATCGAGTGGTCGGAAGCGACGACATGTAACTTTGAACCAAAATTGACTCGATTCGGCATCGACTTTAATCAAACAGCCTCTGGTCGCGAAATGGATTACATCATTGAATCTGGAACATTAAATTTACCAAGAAATGATACCCATATTATGTGGGTTTGATTTCGGCAAGATTCATAAAAATTTTGACGTGATATTGCGAAAATCAAACTTCAAATTTAATTAAACAAAATTTGATTTAATTTAAATTATTAAATGATTAAATCAGAATTTTTGCATGAATAGGGATAAGTGGTCAGACTAAACTAATTTCATAAATACTCCTTAATTTCATTCGAAATTGTGCTCAAATTTTGAAAATTCTGCCTGAATAGATAAGGAAACTAATTAATCAGCAATCAGGGCTTCTAATCCCCTATTTTTCCCTCCCAAGACAAAGAGGCAGTGAGAAAATTTCTGCACACACACAAAAAATCTCTCTCGCTCTCTTGGATTCGTTTGCTCCTTCAAGCCTCCACTCTTCCCCTCTCTTTCATCCGTCTCCCATCCACCGTAGGTATTGGGACTCTCTTTCTCTTCTCTCTGTTCTTTCTCTCACCAGTTCCAAAGGCTATCCAGCAAGGCGAGCCAAACAACTCCAAATCTCGTTCCTACCCATCCGACAATCCTCCTAGCCTTCTTGATTTTCCAATCAACTGGCCATATCTTGAGCTTGCCGATCAAGAAATACGTCCAGCCTCACATCTTCATGTTCGCTCTTCTGCCCAAAAAAAAATCGAATCCCACGGGTATTGTAGCAATATTCCTGTAGCGACATTGTAGCAATATTACTGTAGTGACACTGTAGCAATATACTATTGCAAAATTACTGTAGGAATTACTATAGACTGAAAAAAAATATCCCTTCTACTACATTACCCACAACACCGACCTCCAATTCATCCAAGCAGACTCCCCCTTTTTTTCCTTGCAAATGACAGAAATCGAGGAGCAACACCGTCATTATGCGAGTTTTTCTCTAAGTTTATGGCATTTTCACTATTTCTGCAGCCAAACAACCCCTCTTTCTTTCCTTGTAAAAGACAAAAATCGAGAAGTAATACCGTCATTAGGAAAGTTCTTCTCTAGGTTTTCGGCATTTCCTCCACCTATTCAATCTAAATAATCAACATTATAATATCTCCTATTCAATCCTTGCTAGCCGAACTCATGCAAAATCATTAGTGTTGTGGATTGTAGATGTATAGAAATATGTGAAATATATATACATATGTGCTTGTGTCTTTCTTTGTAGGTTCCAAGATCACACTAATGCCCTATAGGGTATAGTGGGTGTGAGGAAATGTGAATGTGAAAAGATTTTATATACATTTCTTTCTTTGAGTTCCAAGACCCTAATGCCCCATAGAGTATGGCGAAAATGTGAATGTGGAAAGATATATACATATATGCTTGTGCCTTTCTTTGAAGGTTCCAAGACCCTGCTAATGCCCCATAGGGCATAGTAGGTGCGAGAAAATATGAATGTGGATAGATATATACATATGTGCTTGTGTCTTTCTTTGCAGATTTCAAGATTCTGCTAATGCCCCATAGGGCGTAGTGGGTGTGAGGAAATGTGAATGTGGAAAGATATATACATATGTGCTTGTGTCTTTTTTTGCAAGTTTCAAGACCCTGCTAATACCCCATAGAGGCGTGGCAGTCGAAACTTGTGGTGTCAAGACACTACTACTTCATTTCGTTAGAGTCAGTAAGCCAAAATAGTTTCGATGTAGCCCCCTACACGGGGATGATGTCAAAATATTGTCGAAATGCTGCCATTGTGGTGTCACAAGAGGCCGCTTCCTATACTCAATAGGGTATACCGAGTAAGCCAAAATACACCCGATGCAACCCCCTACGCGGGGATGACGCCGGGAGGCTGTTGAAATTTACTCAAATTTTTGGGACTTAACAAAAAAATAGATTTAACGTTAAGTTAAATATAAAATATAATGTCCTAAATAAATTAATAAATTGAAAATTAAAATGTAAATGAACTTGAAATGAATTTGACATAAAAT
The DNA here is from genome assembly GCA_021442155.1 of Cymbidium sinense. NCBI lineage: Eukaryota > Viridiplantae > Streptophyta > Magnoliopsida > Asparagales > Orchidaceae > Cymbidium > Cymbidium sinense. The sequence continues at coordinate 139,930,583 of CM038222.1, forward strand.
TGAAAGTTTATGATCTAAATAAAATTTGAACTCAAAATAGATCAATTTGATTGTAACTTATGAGCTCAAACTTATAAATTAATGATCACATAAAATTAAATTCTAACTTGTAACTCATTTGGTGAGAACTTTTTATATCTGGTTTCAGGTTTCCTATAGGCGCAAGCCCCTATAGTTAATTAACCATCCCAATACTGAGAGAGCACTTTCGATTAAGACTAGTCAATGAATCATTAAAGAATGAGTATATAATTACAGTGAGTGGAGTTTAGAACTTATGAAATTTATTATTTTTAATTTAAAACTTTTTGTGGGGGGAATGATGACGCGCCCGATCTAGATCTTATGGTTCTATCATCCCGGGCTGTCGTGATCCCTGGTCCACTTAGTCAGAGGAGGTAGTCGACCCAACCTGACCGAAGGATCCTTATCAGCAATACATGGGTTACGTCATCCAATGTGTCCTTGTAGACCTAGGGTGCAGTTTGTCTAAGGGGACAAATATAAGTCAACCTTAGCTAACATAAAGCTTTTTACCCAACCAAATACATTCTATATTTCACAGATCAAAGAGCAAAGCCGTTGGGAACATATCTGACGGTAGTGTAATAATAGTGGTGTCATATCGCGGTAAACCACAGTCGGCTCGATTAGCGCCATTTATGTGGTGTCATATCGTGGCAAAATCACATGGACAGAGGACACGGGCCACGTCCTTACGAGCTTTAGAAATATTTGAGTGTGAAGTTAGTTATACATTTGATTTGGCATTGGCTCTTTGTGAGCAAAAGTTTTCTTAATTTGTCACCCCAAGACAAACAGTTGCGGAGGGGTGGGTTGATTTTATTTTTTTTTTAAGTTTTGATTTAAATAATTCATTTCATTTTTATTTATATTTTTGTTTTTTTTTTATTTTGATCATTTTATGATTGATTTAGATTTGACTATATGATCATTTATCATTGAAATTTTAATTAAAATTACTATTCTCGATCATAGAACTAATATCAATTGATAGACCTTGTCTACTCTGTTTGATTTTCTACAGAGGATCGGGTCTAAATTCATTGTCTCAAGAAGTATAATCCTTCAAAACCTTGTCCACTCTAGTTTGAACATAGAGGATGGTTTGGACTTTTCTTCTTGAGGGTTTGAATTTTAAGCTATGTTAGTTGATTCATATCTTATTATATGTGATTAGCTTCTCAGATATTATTAATTTAAAATTCTTATAATATCAAAATATTTTAGGTTTTGTTAACACTCGTTAGAAGACCAAACTGGGATGATGGACCCTGTCAACTCTGACTATCTTCTTGCAGAAGATCTAGATTAATTATTTCAAGATCTATCATTCTCCAAACCTTGTCAACTCTAGATTGTACATAGAGGATCGGGTTTGAGCTTTTCTTCTTGAGATCTTGAACTTGAAAAGATGCATTAACAATGATGTCAATAAATTTATCTTTTATCATTTTATGATAGAATTAGCTTCTAAGATTTACAATAGCATCATTAGATTTTTAAGTTTTGTTAACCCGGACCCGGTCCTAAGACCAAACCGGGATAGTAGCATATGTTCTTTTATTTCATTTGATTGCTTGAATATGTACTTCGTTCGGTTACGTGTATTGCTATACTTCATGCATCTGGTATTTTATTAACTTAAAATATTGTATGGACATTGAAATATTTAAGTTGAAGTTTTGATGTTTGGCATGGCATAAATATCGAATTATAAGCATAGGCTTTGATACTTAATATTGTAAATCAGATATGGATGATTACGTAAATATGAATTTGATCATTTCAAGTGTTTATCATAGATCAAGCAGAGGTCTGTTCTATAAGACTATAAGAATGAGTTGACTCTCTCAACTATTTGTCATGAGTTAAGTATAGATTTATCTATAAGATATGCATTGAATCTTTCATGTACTTGCATGTATCAAGTGAGAGTCTGTTCTATAAAAATGTGAATGCACATTACAAACTAAGTGATTGTCTGATATAGGCTTGATTCTTTCAATCACTTATCCTAGATCAAGCATATATATGTTCTTTAACAAATCAAGCATGCATTTTATAGAGTATGAATTTGATTCTTTCAAGTATTTGCATGAATCAAATGGTTAAGCAAAAGAATATTGCTTCATAAAGTTATAGATTTCATTTAACTTGCATATTAAAGACATTCAAATTGAATAGAATGAGATAACACTTTGAATATGCACATTGAATCATTTCACTTAAGCATTTTAGCATAAAGCCCTTGCCGTTGTTTCCTAAATGACATATGACATGCACTTGTATCTTTCCATGCATTGAGTGTCACATTTTCATTTCTCACCCATTCATATGGCATAATCACCACTTAGGCAAAATGAATTTGAACTTTAAATAAGTAATTGTCATATGCTATGAAGATTCAGGTAACAACTAAGCTAAGAATGAGTAAGCATATTGTAATTATCATGTGGCATGATGAATGAGTTAAGCATGAATAATCATCAGCATGTACCTTCTTTTTCAAGTACTTAGACATTTCACATTTTTTATTTACCAAAATTTTGGCCTCAGTCATCCCCATAGGAGGAGACTAGGCCTTCCCACCACGCCAAAAAGGCTTGTATGGTAGGTGTCATGAGACACCACAGCCGAAATTTTATTTACCCACCACGCCAAGAAAAGCGTGTATGGGTTAGCACATCATAACATTTCCCTATCATGTTGGAGAAACATGAGTAGGTACTTATAGTAATAGATTTAAAACATTTTGTATATAAATAAACATGCAAGAAAGAAATATTTCTTCTTCTTTTTTTCTTTTTTCTTTATCAAAATTTCTTTCGGCTTCACCGCATATGGGTTGCCATGAGAAGGCTGGGTACCCCACACCAAGAAAGGCGTGTATGGGTAGATGTCATGAGACACCACGGCCGAAATTTTGTTTGCCCACCACGCCAAGAAAGGCGTGTATGGGTTAGCACATCGTAGCATTTCCCTACCATGTTGGAGAAATATGAGTAGGTACTTATAGTAATAGATTTCAAGTTTGTATTTATATATAAACATGCTAAAACATTGCAAGAAAAGAAATCTTTCTTCTTTTCTTTTTTTTTTAAACAATTTACAGCCTCGTCACCCGCCATGGGGTTGCCATGAAGGCTGGGCACCCACCTAAAAGGCGTGTATTGAATGTCGTGAGACACCATGACTGAAATTTTGTTTTCCCACCATGCCAAGAAAGGCGTGTATGGGTTAGCACATCATAGCATTTTCCTACAATGTTGGAGAAACATGAGTAGGTACTTACAGTAACAGATTTCAAGTTTGCATTTGTATATAAACATGCTTCATATATATTTAACAAAGACATAATATTTATTAAACATTGCAAGAAAATAAATCTTTCCTCCCTTTTTTTTTAAACAAAATTTTGTGACCTCAGATCACCCATATGGGGTTGCCATGAAGGAGACTCCACATGCCAAGAAAGGCATGTATGGGTAGATGTCATGAGACACCACCAAATTTTGTTTACCCGCCAAGAAAGGCGTGTATGGGTTAGCATCATAGCATTTCCCTACCATGTTGGAGAAATATAAGTAGGTACTTATAGTAATAGATTTCAAGTTTGCATTTATATATAAACATCCTTGCATATATATTTAACAAAGACATAATATCTACTAAACATTGCAAGAAAAGAAATTTTTCCTCCCTTTTTTTTAAAACAAAATTTGCAATAGCCTCCCGGCATCACCCCTGCAAATGGGGGTTGCCATGAGAGACTGGGCCTGCCCACCACGCCAAGAAAGGCGTGTATGGGTGGATGTTGTGAGACACCACGGCCGAAATTTTGTTTTGCTGAAAAGGCGTGTATGGGTTAGCATAATGAATTTCCCAGTTATAAGATATCAAATAACAGAAATAGGCAAGTATGCAAGTAGGGATTAAACTCAAAAGCCAATCATTCCATTCTTCCTTTCACAAGGTTTTGCATAATGTATCATTAAGAATTGATTTAAGCAAGGCAACAAGAATGAAACCCATAGGAAATAGCAAGTAGCATGACAAAACCCCCCTCTTTTTTAATTTCATATTTCAGTTTCAGATTTCATTCTACTCATGTGCAAGAGATAAAATAAATGAAATCCATAGGAGATAGCAAGTAGCATGGCAAAGCCCCCTTTCTATTTAATTTCATATTTCACTTTTCAGATTTCATTCTACTCATGTGCAAGAGATAAAACAAATGAAATCTATAGGAGATAGCAAGTAGCATGGCAAAAACCCTCTTTCTATTTAATTTCAGATTTCACTTTTCAGATTTCATTCTACTCGTGTGCAAGAGATAAAACAAATGAAATCCATAGGAGATAGCAAGTAGCATGGCAAAAACCCCTTTCTTTTTAATTTCATATTTCACATTTCAGATTTCATTCTACTCATGTGCAAGAGATAAAACAAATGAAATCCATAGGAGATAGCAAGTAGCATGGCAAAAATCCCTTTCTTTTTAATTTTAGATTTCATTCTACTCATGTGCAAGAGATAAAACAAATGAAATCCATAGAAGATAGCAAGTAGCATGGCAAAAAAAAACCCTTTTGACAAAAATGATTTCAGCATGTATCATACTTCTTTAAAAGCAAATCTGATTCAATTCCCCTCTAGTAAAAATATTTTCAGCATGCTTCATGCCTTTAGACAACAAGACAATAGATTTCTCCTTAGGTAAAATATTTTCAGCATGCATTATGCCTTTAGAAAAGCAAATCAATGGATTTCCCCCTTTAGGTAAAACAATTTCAGCAAGTGTAATACCTTTGTACAACAAATAAACTAATTTTCCCCTTAGGTAAAGCAATTTTAGCAAGTGTAATACCTTTGTACAACAAATCAACTAACTTTCCCCTTAGGTAAAGCAATTTCAGCAAACACAATACCCCTCAAAAGCTAATCGATTCAATTTCCCCCTCGGATAAAATAATTTCAGCATGCTTTATACCTTTCAAACAACAAATTGATCGAATTTCCCCTTAGGTAAAACCAATTTCAACAATTTCCCCATATCCAGAAATTTTTTTTCAGCAAGGGAAACACATAGGTGCTCATAAAAAATAAATTGCACAATATTTGGGCCATACATCATCAATGCATTTTCAGAAGATAAACACCATAAAATCCATAGATAATAGGAAATAAAATGAGATTTGGGCCATACATCATCCCAAATCTCCAAAGAAAACTCTTAGCATCATTTCAACCAAAGAAAGGATCCACTTCATTTTATCACAAGAAATGAAATTCTATGTATGTAAAAATAAGCTTAGGGTTGAAACAACCTAGAATTTCTGGTTGCAAAGAAGGAAGAATGAAAGGGGTTCCGGCTAGGGCTCATGAAGGATGGATGGAAGAAAGGAAGAACCGCGCGTGGAGTCTTCAGCCGAGAGCAAGAAACGAAGGGGAAAGTCGAGAGTAGCCGAGAACGAGAGGGAGGAATCGCGAGAGAGGAAAAAGCGGCAGGAGCATGAATGAGGGTCAAGAAGGAAGCGAGATTAGATAGCGTATTCCTTTGCCTTTAGGTTAGGCAAACATCCATTGGCCAAATGAGCGGCGGGTTATTTTTCATTGGTCGAGCGGGCGGCAGTGTTAGGTAAGGATTAAGGGGTTTATTTAGGTTAATTAGCTTAGTAATTTAGATAATTAGCCCTTAATCATATAAATTTTCATGAATCCTCCCAATAATAAACCCTAAAAATATGGGTGTCAATCTTGGTATTTAGATTTGAACGCAGCGTGATCAATTTTGTGATCGGAGGCTGTTCGGACAACATTGGCGATGGTAGAAGTGAAATTAGATTCAAATTGTGCGACGTCACGCTCAAATTGATTGATGTTCGTGCATACTTTGCCTAATCGATCGCGAAAGGCGTCGTTTGATAGGTCTCAACATTTTGGTAATAACGGTGCGATCAATTTCACAAACGGAGATCGTTTAGACATCGTCGAGGCTTCTCAACTTTGATATGCGTGTAATTTTATTAAAAAATTGATTTTAATTATTTGATCAATTGTTGATTGATTTGCTATTTTTCATTTAATTAATTTTAATATTTTTGATGCATTACAAAGCCAAATTGTCGAATTAAAGCATTTTAGATCGAATTAGATCGCGATTAGGGTGGTTTTAAACCCGATTCATGCAACGTCCCTCTTATTAATATTTATTTTAGCTTTCATGATTCATTTGAATAATGAACCATATGTGGAGGTCAATAAATGCACCCCAACAAATATGGTGCGCGTATGGAGCAGGACGTGTTTGTTACAGATAAGTTGACCTTGCGGATCTCCAAGAGATTTGTTTAGATGTCACGCTGAAGTTATAATTTCAAAAACTTTTAATATTACCTGATCGTTGCCCTCTGATAGAAGTGAGTATAACTCTCAGGTTGGGCAAGCATTTGAATTTCATCGGTTCGACTGCACTAGTTCATTGAACTGGTACTTTTTATCGTTAGTCCAATGCTTTATGCTTGTTGGACTAGATGAAGGAGATGCTTTGACTTGTCATCATCAACTTGTCAAGAGAATTTAGAATGTCTTCGGTCCTTGGCTTTTATGCTTTGACGGACTTATTAAAGTTGGTCACTGATCCGTTATCTGAAATGATTCGGCGTGGTACACCAAATCTATAGACAATATTGTGGTAAAGAAGTTGGTCACTTGTTCAACTGTAACTTCTTTAAATAGTGCAGCTTCAGTCCACTTAGAGAAGTAATCAATGCCTGCTAACATGAAGCGGTGACCAGCTAATGATGGTGGATCAATCGGTCCAATTACATCTGTCCCCCAGCACTCAAACGTCCAAGATGTTATTGTTGGGTGCAATGGATTCATAGGTTGATAAATTATGTTACCGTGGACCTGGCATTCATGGAATCATTTAGCATGATTGATATAATCTTTTACTATAGATGGCCAATAGTATCTCATTCTTTTAATTTTGAAAGCCATTTTAGGACCTGATTAGTGTGCACCACAAATTCTTTGATGGATTTCAATAATTACTTTGTTGGCTTCTTCTATTCCCAAACATCGTAGCCACATCTGCTCGAAGGATCTATGATACAGAGTATTTCCAACATAAGCATATAGTCGAAACCTTTTCTCAAGTTGTGCAGCTATCGACTTATTGCTTGCTTCCTTGAAGTAGTCAATGAAGCGTCTCAGTCTTCCTTCTCTTCTACTTGTAAGAATTTCATTTGTGTGGTTTTGGTTCCCAGGTTGGAGGCTTTCTTCTTAATGGTGGCTTGTCTCATTGACTTTGAGAAGTAATTTGTAAGGGAGTGTAAGGAGCAACATGAGCTACACCCTGTTGATTTGCATTTGATGACCCCTCTTCCAGCGGGGATTTTACACTTATTGGCTCTAAGACTTGACGGGTGCAAACACTGATTAGTATATAATCATCATCGTCCATACTCACCATTTCTTTAGCTAACTTAGCTAAGCAGTCTGCTTTGCTATTCCTAGCTCTAGAGACTCGAGTCATAATGATATTTGGGATTTGCTTCATAAGTTTGAGAACTCGCTTGTGATAGTAGGCCGATTCAAGCTTGTTGATTTTGTAAAGGCCCAACACTTGATTGATGACGAGTTGAGAATCGCTATAAATTTGCAAATTCTAGACTCCCATGGAAATGGCTTCCTCTAAACCTGCCACCAACGCTTTATATTTTGCTTTGTTGTTGGTTCGGGGTTGAGTTAATTTATAAGAATGTCTCATTATACCACCTTCAGGTGTGATCAAGATGAGACCGATACCATCTCGAGCCTTTGGGAGATTTGAGGGTTGAGTGTATTTAATGGATGAAGCTCCATCAAAATACAATTCCCACATTTGTTATCTTTCTTTTTCATATATGTGCATGATTTACTCATCAGGAAGATCATCGTTAAGCAATGAATCTGTCGGGATGGTATGAGCAGCAAGAAAATCTGTTAGAATTTGTCCCTTCACTGCTTTCTGGGGAACATATGTAATATCAAATTATAGCAGAAGGATAGCCCATCGTTGCGACGCTTGTCAATGTTATCATCAAGAACTTCAACGGATCGATCCTTGAGATAAGGGTAATTTTATGATATAGCATGTAATGATGTAGCTTTTGGGTAGCAAAAATTAACGCCAAACAATGCTTCTCAATTGGGGAATAATGCGCTTCCGCTTCTATTAGTCTTCAACTAATATAATATAGAGCGTTTTCCTTTCCTTCCTCATTATGTTGCACCAACAAAGCACCTAGAGATTCCTCCAGTGCTGCTGTGTACAAGATGAGAGGCTTTCCTAGGATTGGAGCTACAAGAATGGGTGGGTTCAATAGATATTTCTAGATACTGTCGAAGGCCTTTTGACATTCTTCATCCCACTTGAAAGGAGTATCTTTCTTCATTAATTTTGCAAAGGGTGCGCATTTGATATAAATCTTCTAATGAATGCGAGATGTCTGTATGGGCGAAGTTGATGAAGGCTCCTTGGAGGCATTTCAACAATCACTTTGATTTTGTTGGGATCGATTTCAATCCCTCCACGGCGCACAACATATCCAAGGAACTTTCCCGAAGAGACTCCAAAGGTGCACTTGAGAGGTTTCATCTTGAGATCATATTTTCTGATTCTTCAAGGACGATCCTTAAATCATCGAGATGATCTTTGCGATCTATACTCTTGACAATGAGGTTATCAACATAACACTCTACTTTTTGATAAATCAACTCATCAAAGATTCGTGTCATATCCCTTTAGTATGTAGCTCCAGCATTCTTCAAGCTGAAGGGCATGACTGTGTAGCAATATATGCCAATTGGCATCCTGAATGAGGTATGCTTCTCATCTTTAGGAGCCATCTTGATTTGATTGTAACCTGATGATACATCCATAAATGAGAACATGTCGTGGTTTGAAGTGTTATCCACTAACGATTCGTCTGATAAAGTCATCCTTTGGACATGCTTTGTTTAAATCTCTGAAGTTGATATAGATACGAATCTGACCATTCTTCTTTTTCACGGGGATAATATTAGCTATCCAGTCAACATATTTTTCTTCTCGAATAAAACCAGCTTCAATGAGCTTCTTGGTTTCTGTAATTACCTGTTCTTTAACCTCAATCTCATTCTAGAGGCTTGCTTGGTGGTCTGCATCGGCTTAATTGCTGGTTTGTGAGCGCTATATCAAGGGATAAGCAGCATTTCAGCGTCCAGTAAAAGCCACAATTCCGCAAAGTTTTTAATTCTTCCACTTTATCTTCAGGAAGTAGGGCACTCATGAACGTAGGGCAAGGATCCTCCTGAGTTCCCAGATTAATTTCTTTAAGTTCATCCATAGTAGCTGCCTGCCCACCATCTTCAAGCTCTTCAGGTGCCGGTCTAGCTTATACTTCTTCATTATTTGTGAGACTAACATTGAGAATGACATTCTCATCTTCATCATCACTCTCTACTTCTATTCCTGTTATAGCGTAACAGGTATATTCTTGTGGTTCGTTGTCTTGGATGAAACCAAGGCCTTTGGTAGTGTTTTTATTTCTCTTACCAATGGTTTGAGAACCTTTTGGGCACCACATCATTTCAAAGAGCTTAGTCATTTGCTTACTTGCTCCAGCCTAAACCCCATGTTTATGCATTAGGTTTTGCATCTTTGGAGAGTAGTATTTTGGCATCCTTGTGGGCATAGCTTCTTCTTCTTTAGATAGTTGCATTACCCAATCCGGATCCTCTTCTTGACATCCCTCGGATTTATAAAATAGGCTTCCTGGCCCGTGCTTTCCAGGGAGAGGAGGTACATAGAAGGTCACCAGTTCCTCGACTTTGTGAGTTTCTCGAGGGATGATTTCTTTAAAATGTTGGGGAGGAACGGGAGTGACTACGAGTGTAATATCTGCTGCTGATGAAACTATGATTATTTTTAAGTAGGTGCAGCTTACTTCAAAAGCATTTGAACTCATAATCGAGTCAAATGTTCTTCTTCAAGCTTTTCGAAGAGTCGCGGACCTTTGGATTTAGAAGGAACACATTCATCTTCTTCTTATATCCTAGATGAGGGGTGTTATTGATTTTGGACCTGTTCTTTATATCCCTAGGGATATTTGGAACAATCTCTTTTCCTTTATTCATTTTAACTTCTCCCTTCTTCTTAACTTGTTCTTTTATGGGTTTTGAAGTAGATGCAGTATTTGCTAGTTATTTTGTTAGCTTTGATTCCTTAGGAAGAAAGTAGTTGGCATCTTGATATATCTTCATTTCATGCACCGCAAAAGGTTACATGTCACCCATAATTTGGCATTCTTCTCCATCCTTTGTATATTTTATACATTGATGCAATGTAGATGGGACAATGTCATACTTATGAAGCCATGGTCGACCCAGAAGAGCTCTGAATGAAGTATCTGCATCGATCACAAGAAATTTGGCTTCTGTGTAGAGGTCTCCAAATTTAAGGGGGAGGATGAATGACCCGATAGTTTTCTGTCCCTTCTCATTGAATCCTTGAACCATGACTTTATCTTGTCCCAGATGTTGTACATCTAGAGATAGCCATCTAAGAGACGGAATCAATTAAGATCCACGGTATCATAATTTCATCACTTTCAGCTGTAACATACTGAGGAGAGGATTGTGCTCTGCAGTCTCGAGCATTAGATCATCTTCTGAAAATGTGTGGTTGGAGGCTCTTGAATGCAAGGTCTCATTAGATAGTTGACAAAATATGCTTGAACTTTCCGGGCTCTTTAGAGCTTCAATTAAGGTGTTAGATCTTGACATTAGAAGTGCTTCATATACACTAAGTTGTGCTTGAATTTTCCTTAGATGGGATAGAATATTGTAGTCGATCCCTTTTGATGAAGGCTTCTTATTTGAATCCTTAGGGATAACTTTGTCTTTGATTTTAATTTCCTTTCCTTTATCCCTATTCATTGGCTCTTTCTTATGTTGGGATGGTAGCACTCGACCACTTCTCAACTGTACTTGAGCTACTTCATTTGCATCTGAATCTTCAGATGACTCGATTCTTCGATCTCTTACGCGTCAATGATAAACTAGAAGATTCAGAATTACCGCCCAACTTTACATTTTTTGTATGTTGATATGGTGAGCTCGATTCATCTTCATTTGGGAAAGCGAGTTCTTCTAAAGTTATCGACTTCATGCATCAAGCAAGACTTCGGTAGAAGTTCTTTAGCTTCTTCCCCTTCATTGATCGAAGATTTGTAATGAATTCTGCGTGATAGTCTTGCGATTGTATGTAATCTTATATTATTGATGATCCTTTGTGTTACGTTGCGACCATCAATAGTAGTAGTAATATTTTATGCTACTGCCTTCTTCTTTTTATTTAATTTATTTTTTTGTTTAGTAGGTTTCTTAGCCATCCCTTGTGATATTTGGCTAGGCTGTCTTTCATGAGATGAACTAGCCTTCCCATAACTTAGGTTTTGTCTCAGAATGCAGCTCAAGTGGTGATTTCTGAATACACAGATGCCTTCAATTGCTTTTTTTACATCTTTTTTAGAGGCTGACTCATCTTTCATCATCGATTAGTTTCTCTTTACCTTTATCATTTCTTGATAGTATTGGAGATGAGGTGATTACTTTTGTGGATTCTTTCTTTGGACGCATCAATACGCTGTCCGATAATGTGAATTCTCCATTTCTATATTTTTGTTCTAGCCAATCTTTGAATATGTAGCAATCTTCAATAGGATGACTGAGCACCCGATGGTATGGGCAATAGTTAGATTATCTGCTTGTCCAGCCTCTTCAGGTCTTTTACACTCTGGTAGTTGGAGACCTACTTTGAGTGCATGTTTAAATAATTTGGCCACACTTTCCCTCTTAAAAGAATACTCTTTGTTCAGCTTTTCTTTTAGGGTCGGGGCCATTGAGTCATTCGCTCCTTTTGTTTATTTTAGTCGCTCGCCTTCTGAAATGACCTCGAGGCACATCATTACCTCCAAGTATGAGCTTGGGTTGTAGAGTAGGATTGAATGACTGTTTTTGTCTTTCTTGGTAGACAGGTAGCCTTTTTTTCTTTACATTATAGACTAACTGCTTGCCTGTATCCTTCTTGAACGAGGTGAAATGTGTTTCACCCTTCTTCAGATCTGGAGCTTTTGCTCTTTTAGATTTATCTTGGTGGCTATCAGAGCGGGATAAATTTAATTTCTCAAATTTATTCACCCTATCAAGTAGCTCTTGAAATGAGGCAATTGAAGCCATGCAAAGATAAGGCATCATCTTATCATCAATATTGCCCATCAACAGTTGGATCGCATGCTCTTCTTCTAACTGTTGCTCACATTTCATACTCATATTTCACCAACGCGTAATATATCGGGTAACTGACTCGTCTTTCTTCCTCTTCTCAAGGGCGAGATCAGCAATTGTTGTCTTTTTGACTGCGCTAGCGAACCTTTTAACGAACATGTTTTCAAGTTCGGCAAAAGTCTTGACTGAGTCATTTGATAACTCAGCATACCATTCGAAAGCAGTCGAAGTTAAACTACTGATGAATTGATGGAATAAGTACATCATTACTTGCAGATGCTTTGAATGCTTTGGCTGCTAGATGTTGCTTAGGATTACCATTTCCATCAAATAGATTAAATTTTGGCATTGAATATCCCTTTGGGTATGGAATTTGATCATACTCCACGGGATATGGGCGACCTTTGCTCACCAATTTTTCTGCCTGCCCTGCAGCTATAACAACTTTGATCTTCTCATTCAAGATTATATCAAGTTGAGAGGTTGTCATAGCTTCAGATATAGTTTGTATATTACAGAAGCGGTTCGAGCTCATTTATTTCAATCCTCGCCTTGAGACTCAATTTGGACCCTTGAAGCATGTGAGATCGATTTATTGGAGGATTGTCATGAATTTCTTGGAGGCTTGATTATTTGGAGACGGGGTTGGACTGTGTGATATTTTCATCAATTGCATCATCAGTCATCCATCATCATTTCACTTATTTTTTTGTATAGGAGCAATTTCTTTATCTTTGGCTTTCATCTGGAATTTGTCTGCCGAAGTGGTAGTATCGGCGATTTTCTTCCCTTTCTTCTTCTTCTTGTTGTTCCTCTCACGAAGACTCGAGGATGCTTCCTCTATTTGAACATTTTATTGTTCTTGGGTTGAGGGGAGAATCTTGTTATGCGATGTATGTATTGGCACCATATGGCTCCACTTGTTGCTATATATATTATCTCTCGATGCATCCTCCTCTTCTTCTTTGTCCCTTTGGACATGAATTTGATCGTCTCCAATGGACTTGATTCCATATGTGGAATCGAGACTTCGATTAGGGCTTTCAATCGGTTGACCTCCTCTCGATGACGAGTTGATTGATGATGGGATCCCCTGGAGGATTCTCCAAGGTGTCTACCATCAGATATTTTATCATCTGGGGCCCTCTTTTTAGGCTCCCATCATTGATAGATTTGAGTTGGGGTGGATCTCCAGGAATTCACACCAGATGTCACGCCATTTCTTTGCTCTAAAGCAATTTCTTTTGAGGCCTAGGCCTCCATATCTGCTTACCTTTCCACCGGGACCTTTCGGTGGTGGATTCCTGAACACGTGGTCCAAGTGTCACACCCCGATGCTCACCGTGTGGGACATGGATCGGTTGGCGTCCTGCCATTTGAGTTACGAGATGAGGTCTCCTTGGAGGAGCTCTATCATCCTCGATAAGGACCTGGTATTTTTTTTTCATCGCCTCTCTCCAGCAACTTGAGAACCCGATGCACTCGCGGATATAGTTTTGGGCTTCCTCGGAGGAGCCGGAACTGACGTCCGTGGGATCGCTTGAGTGACCTAGAGTTATTCCGTTTAACCCACTTAAGGTTATCAAATCAGTTGTGGGTTGGAACACTCACTGCTAGTTCCATAGTTGATTATGTAGCTGGCTCCATGGGCAGTAAGTGTTGAGCACGCAGCTCAAGACTTCTATTTCTTCATTGCCTCCGGCTAAGCTTGCTTCCAGATGAAGAAGCTTCAGCATTGTGTCTCCCCGGGGTGAAGGGTTCAGCTGACAGGATTGCATTGTTCTAAGAGACTAGGGAGACAGTTTGCCCAGTAACAACCCTCTTCATGATTAGTGTCTCCAAGGAGTCGAGCCTCTCAAAGACTGATTATTTCTTTTGAAGTGACCCTACAGTAGTAGGGGTCACAATTTCAGCGAGCCTTTTCAGAGATTGCTGCACATGGATGGTAGCCCCGGTGCTTGAGCTGTAACTTGCTCATTCAGAATAGCAGGGAAGTCAACGCTACCAAACTGGATGGTGGTGCTTCCAGCATTGATGATGACATTGTCCAAACGGATGTTGGCGTCATTGCTAAGGGTAACAAAGGATACCGTGACTGAGTGTCATTCGAAGTGTTGCGGTAAAATTAGCAATTAAAAAATAACCGACTATCACCTTTCCAAAAAATATGGGTACGATAAGACAAAATATACAAAGCAAATGCACTAAATAAAATCTCAAATGACTTAAGACTTTAATTTAGAAAGCTCTTTAGTTTTCGCTTTTAACTTATCACTTCATATTTCATTTTCGTTTCTTATTTCATTTATTTTTTTATACACCACTGCAATTATAACTTAGATTTGACTAGCCAAAGATGGAAAGAGAAACCTGTCCCCAGCGGAGTCGCCAGAAATCTATGAGATCCGAAAATTCGTGACTGACCTCTTTTGGAAAAAGAAAGAAAAGAGTTGTTTAAGTATCGGTGATAATTTTAGAAGGCAGATGAATAGTAGATAAGACACTACCTAGAGATTTTGTTCTCATTTGGTGAGAACTTTTTATATCTGGTTCCAGGTTTCCTATAGGCGTAAGCCTCTATAGTTAATTACCCCTTCAATACTGAGAGAGCACTTTCGATTAAGGCTAGTCAATGAATCGTTAAAGAACGAGTATATAATTACAGTGAGTGGAGTTTAAAACTTATGAAATTTATTATTTTAAATTTAAAACTTTTTGTGGGGGCAATGATGACGCGCCCGATCTAGATCCCATGGTTTTGTCATCTCGGGCTGTCGTGATCCCTGGTCCACTTAGTCAAAGGAGGTAGTCGACCCAACCTGACCGAAGGATCCTTGTCAGCAATACATGGGTTAGGTCATCCAATGTGTCCTTATAGACCTGGGGTGGAGTTTGTCTAAGGGGACAAATATAAGTCAACTTTAGCTAATATAAGGCTTTTTGCCCAACCAAATACATTCTACATTTCACAAATCAAAGAGCAAAGCCGTTGGGGAACATACGGGCTGCGGCCGTGACCATAATTTAGTGGTGCCATATCGCGGCGAACCACCCGGTCAAAGGGCTCTGGTTGCAACTGCCATTTATGTGGTGTCATATCACGACAAAACCACGTGAACAGAGGACACGAGTCACGTCCTTACGGGCTTTAGAAATATTTGAGTATGAAGTTAGTTATGCATTTGATTTGACATTGGCTCTTTGTGAGCAAAAGTTTTCTTAATTTTTCACCCCAAGATAAATAGTTGCGGAGGGGTGGGTTGATTTTGTTTTTTTTAAGTTTTGATTTAAATAATTCATTTCATTTTTATTTATATTTTTGTTTTATTTTTAATTTTGATCATTTTATGGTTGATTTATATTTGACTATATGATCATTTATCATTAAAATTTTAATTATAATTACTATTCTCGATCATAGAACTAATATCAATTGATAGACCTTGTCTACTCTGTTTGATTTTCTACAGAGGATCAAGTCTAAATTCATTGTCTCAAGAAGTATAATTCTTCAAAACCTTGTCCACTCTAGTTTGAACATAGAGGATCGGGTTTGTGACTTTTCTTCTTGAGGGTTTGAATTTTAGAATCTATGTTAGTTGATTCATATCTTCTATTATATGATAGAATTAGCTTCTCAGATATTATTAATTTAAAGTTCTTATAATATCAAAATATTTTAGGTTTTGTTAACCCGGACCCGGTCCAAAGACCAAACCGGGATGATGGACCCTGTCAACTCTGACTATCTTCTTGCAGAGGATCAGATCTAGATTAATTATTTCAAGATTTATCATTCTCCAAACCTTGTCAACTCTAGATTGTACATAGAGAATCGGGTTTGAGCTTTTCTTCTTGAGATCTTGAACTTGAAAAGATGCATTAACAATGATGCCAATAAATTTATCTTTTGTCATTTTATGATAGAATTAGCTTCTAAGATTTACAATAGCATCATTAGATTTTTTAGGTTTTGTTAACCCGAACCCGGTCCTAAGACCAAACCGGGATAGTAGCATATGTTCTTTCATTTCATTTGATTGCTTGAATATGTCTATTTGAACATTTAAGCTATTGAATACTTCAAGATGCATACAAGTATTTATTCTTTTAAAATATTGTATGGACATTGAAATATTTAAGTTGAAGTTTTGATGTTTAGCATGGCATAGATATCGAATTATAAGCATAGGCTTTGATACTTAATATTGTAAATCAAATATAAATCTATTCTGTCAAATATGAATTTGATCATTTCAAGTGTTTATCATAGATCAAGCAGAGGTCTGTTCTATAAGACTATAAGAACGAGTTGACTCTCTCAACTATTTGTCATGAGTCAAGTATAGATTTATCTATAAGATATGCATTGAATCTTTCATGTACTTGCATGTATTATGAGAGTCTATTTATAAAATGTGAATGCACATTGCAAACTAAGTGATTGTCTGATATAGGCTTGATTCTTTCAATCACTTATCCTAGATCAAGCATATATATGTTCTTTAACAAATCAAGCATGCATTTTGTAGAGTATGAATTTGATTCTTTCAAGTATTTGCATGAATCAAATGGTTAAGCAAAAAGAACATTGCTTCATAAAGTCATAGATTTCATTTAACTTGCATATTAAAGACATTCAAATTGAATAGAATGAGATAACACTTTGAATATGCTAATCAATCATTAAAGCATTTTAGTATGAAGCCCTTGCCTAAATGACATATGACATGCACTTGTATCTTTCCATGCATTGAGTGTCACATTTTTATTTCTCACCCATTCATATGGCATAATCACCACTTAGGAAAAATGAATTTGAATTTTAAATAAGTAATTGTCATATGCTATGAAGATTCAGGTAACAACTAAGCTAAGCATGAGTAAACATATTATAATTGTCATATGGTATGATGAATGAGCTAAGCATGAATAATCATCCATATAGCTTCTTTTCAAGTACTTAGACATTTCACATTTTTTTATTTACCAAAACTGACTCCGATCATCCATAGAGGGTCGCCGGAGACTAGGCCTTCCCACCACGCCAAGAAAGGCGTGTATGGTAGGTGTCATGAGACACCACGGCAAAAATTTTATTTACCCACCACGCTAAGAAAGGCATGTATGGGTTAGCACATCATAACATTTTCCTACCATGTTGGAGAAACATGAGTAGGTACTTATAGTAATAGATTTAAAGCTTGCATTTGTATATAAACATGCTTAAACATTGCAAGAAAAGAAATCTTTCTTCTTCTTTTTTCTTTTTTTATCAAAATTTGCAACAGCCTCCCGGCGTCACCCCCGCATATGGGGGTTGCCATGAAAGATCCTGCACCACCAAGAAAGGCGTATGGGTGGATGTCATGAGACACCACTGAAATTTTATTTTTCCACCACCAAGAAAGTGTATTAGCAAGACATCATAGCATTTCCCTAACATGTTGGAGAAACATGAGTAGGCACTTATAATAATAGATTTCAAGTTTGCATTTGTATATAAACATGTTAAAACATTGCAAGAAAAGAAATCTTTCTTCTATTCTTTTTTTTTAAATAAAATTTACAATAAAATTTCCTCCACCCCTCGATATGGGGTTGCCATGAGAGATTGTCACCACCACGGAAGCGTGTATGGGTGGATGTCGTGAGACACCACGGCCAAAATTTTGTTTGCCCACCATGCCAAGAAAGGCGTGTATGGGTTAGCACATTATAGCATTTCCCTACCATATTGGAGAAATATGAGTAGGTACTTATAGTAATAGATTTCAAGTTTGTATTTGTATATAAACATGCTTCATATATATTTAACAAAGACATAATATCTATTAAGCATCGCAAGAAAATAAATCTTTCCACCCTTTTTTTTTTAAACAAAATTTGCAACAGCCTCCCGGCGTCACCACCGCATATGGGAGTTGCCATGAGAGACTGGGTCTACCCACCAGGCCAAGAAAGGCGTGTATAGGTGGATGTCATGAGACACCATGACCAAAACTTTGTTTGCCCACCACGCCAAGAAAGGCGTGTATGGGTTAGCACATCATAGCATTTCCCTATCATGTTGGAGAAATATGAGTAGGTACTTATAGTAATAGATTTCAAGTTTACATTTATATATAAATATGCTTGCATATATATTTAACAAAGACATAATATCTATTAAACATTGCAAGAAAAGAATTATTTCCTCCCCTTTTTTTTAAACAAAATTTAAAGATCCTCCCACATATGGAGGTTGCCAGAGACCACCATGCCAAGAAAAGCTATGGGTGGATGTCATGAGACACCACGAAATTTTTTTTGCCCATCACGAAGAAAGTAGCATAAAGATAATGAATTTCCTGTTAATAAGATATCAAATGACAGAAATAGGCAAGTATGCAAGTAGGGATTAAACTCAAAAGCCAATCATTCCTTTCTTCCTTTCACAAGATTTTGCATAATGTATCATTAAGAATTGATTTAAACAAGGCAACAAGAATGAAACCCATAGGAAATAGCAAGTAGCATGACAAAACCCCCCTCTTTTTAATTTTAGATTTCATTTTCAGATTTCATTCTACTCATGTGCAAGAGATAAAGCAAATGAAATCCATAGGAGATAGCAAGTAGCATGGCAAAACCCCCTTTCTATTTAATTTCATATTTCACTTTTCAGATTTTATTCTACTCATGTGCAAGAGATAAAACAAATGAAATCCATAGGAGATAGCAAGTAGCATGGCAAAAACCCCTTTCTTTTTAATTTCAGATTTCATTATACTCATGTGCAAGAGATAAAACAAATAAAATCCATAGAAGATAGCAAGTAGCATGGCAAAAAAAAAAAAAAACCCCTTTGATAGAAATGATTTCAGCATGTATCATACTTCTTTAAAAGTAAATCTGATTCAATTCCCCTCTAGTAAAAATATTTTCAGCATGCATCATGCCTTTAGACAACAAGACAATAGATTTCTCCTTAGGTAAAAATATTTTCAGCATGCATTATGCCTTTAGAAAAGCAAATCAATGGATTTCCCCCTTTAGGTAAAATAATTTCAGCAAGTGTAATACCTTTGTACAACAAATCAACTAATTTTCCCCTTAGGTAAAGCAATTTCAGTAAGTGTAATACCTTTGTACAACAAATCAACTAATTTTTCCCTTAGGTAAAGTAATTTCAGCAAACACAATACCCTCAAAAGCCAATCGATTCAATTTCCCCTCCGATAAAATAATTTCAGCATTCTTTATACCTTTCAAACAACAAATTGATCTAATTTCTCCTTAAGTAAAACCAATTTCAGCAATTTCCCCATATCCAGAAATTTTTTTTCAGCAAGGGAAACACATAGGTGCTCATAAAAAATAGCAAATAGCACAATATTTGGGCCATACATCATCCCAAAGCATTTTCACCAAGATAAACACCATAAAATCCATAGATAATAGAAAATAAAATGAGATTTGGGTCATACATCATCCCAAATCTCCAAAGAAAACTCTTAGCATCATTTCAACCAAAGAAAGGAAACATCCACTTCATTTTATCACAAGAAATGAAATTAATGATATAAAAATAAGCTTAGGGTTGAAAGGAAACAACCTAGAATTTTGGTTGCAAAGAAGGAAGAATGAAAGGGGTTCCGCTGGGCTCACGAAGGATTGAAAGAAAGAAGGAAGAACTACGCGTGGAGTCTTTAGCCAAGAGCAAGAAACGAAGGGGAAAGCCGAGAGTAGCCGAGAACGAGAGGGAGGAATCGCGAGAGGGGGAAAAACCGAGAGGGAGCATGAATGAGAGTCAACGGGAGATGTGAGAGTAGGATAGTATTCCTTTCGGCCTTTAGGTTACGCTAATCCCATTGGCCAAACGGGTTATTTTTCATTGGTCGAGCGGGCGGCAGGGGTTAGGTAAGGATTAAGGGGTTTATTTAGGTTAATTAGCTTAGTAATTAAGATAATTATCCCTTAATCATATAAATTTTCATGAATCCTCCCAATAATATACCCTAACAATATGGGTGTTAATCTTAGGTATTTCCGGTGTGCCGAACGCAACGGCGCGATCAATTTTGTGATCGGAGGCTGTTTGGACAACATCGGTGATGGTCGAAGTGAAATTAGATTCAAATTGTGCGACGTCACGCTCAAATTGATCGATGTTCGCGCATACTTTGCCGAATCGACCGCGGAAGGCGTCGTTTGATAGGTCTTGACATTTCAGCGACAACGGTGCGATCAATTTCACGAACGGAGGTCATTTAAATATTGTCGAGGCTTCTCGACTTCGATATGCGTGTAATTTTATTAAAAAATTTATTTTAATTATTTGATAGATTGTTAATTGATTTGATATTTTTCATTTAATTAATTTTAATATTTTCGACGCATTACGAAGCCAAATTATCGAATTAAAGCATTTTAGATCGAATCTGATCGTGATTAGGGGGGTTTTAAACCCGATTCAAGTGATGTCCCTCTTGTTAATATTTATTTTAGCTTTCATGATTCATTTGAATAATGAACCATATGTGGAGGTCAACAAAGGTCTAACCCAATGATGGTCGCGTTGAAAGAAAATCTCAACCAGAGGGGATTACTACTATTTAGATTTTTTTAAATTATTATATCTTGAATGCAAATTTATAAATGCAAGTTGTAGTCCCGATCCTCTGGTAACAAAATAGCAGAGTTGACAGGGTCTACCCCGATGATAGCCGTGTTGATTGAAAATCTTAACCAGAGTAGATATTATCATCAAAAGATGCTTGAGCTCTAAATTAATTCATCTTAAAACTAAATTTCAACTAAGAAAATATCTGAACTAAATGAAATTTATCATTTAAATACTTAAAGCAAATAACTCATTCACTCATCCACCATCATTTATTGGGGATGATAGATTAAGAAAACTCTAGCTCACAAGGGAGCTAATGTCAAATCAAATAAATTATTATATTCAAACTCAAATAATCTCATGCTAGTAAGGACATGATCTGTGTCCTCTATCCGCATAGTTTGGCCAGTAGGCTCCACATATGATGCGGTTATGACCAGAGTCCTCTAATTGGGTGGCTGCCACCAAATGACACCATTATATTAAGGTCACGACAGTAGTCCATACGTTCTCCAATGGCTCAGCCCTTTGAGTTATGAATCATAGGGTATATTTGATAGGCATAAAGTCTTTTTGTTAGTTAAGGTGGATTTAAGATTGTCTCCTTAAACAAACACCACACCAGGTCTACAAGGATTTCTTAGACGACATAACCCATGTATTGCTGATGAGGATCCTTCAATCAGGTTGGGTTGACTATCTCCTCTGACTAAGTGACCAGCAATGCCCGATGATAACAATAATCTAGATCGCACATCATCATCATTCTACCAACCATATGCTTTAAATTAAATAATGGTGAATTTCATAAATTCTAAATCCTAAATTTCAATAGTCCACATTATACTACTATACGCTACGCATTGGGATGAGTAATTAACTATAGGTGTTTGTGCCTATAGGAAACATTGAACTAGATCTAAAGTCCTCACAAAATGATGGCGAAATCTCTAGGTAATCTATTATCAACTATTTCATCTGACTTCCGAAAATTTCATCGACGCATAAATCAAACTCTCTTAATCGAGAAGTCGGTGGCGAATGTTCGGGACCCATAATATTTATTGTCATAGATGAGAAAATATATAAATCTAACAACTCTTCTAAATTCATATATAAGAAATAAAAACATATCTTAAATACCTAAAAAAAATACATAAAATATCATTTCAAAATTTTCCTTTCAAAAAAAAAATCAAAATTAATCAACGATATTACTATAATGAGAAAATTATATGTCGTGTTCGGAGAGTTCTATTTTAAAAAAAAAATTATTCTCCACGTATCATCCAATATTAGAGTTTGAGATCAAGCATTTTCTTCTCCAGTATAAGCCACTAATTGCAAAGCACATATGGCCATAATGCAAACCCAATGAAGCAATTTAATAATATATTTAAAGATTAGTAGATTACATCAGCTAGTATTGCATTTTAGAATGATATTTAATAATATATGTTTTATAGATGAAATGGATGGCTATCAAATATTTATTATTTTTGGAAATATAATATATTATTATTTTTAAATATTAATTAAAAGATAAATAACTTAATTAGTATCATATCATCTCAATTAATTAGTTAATTGCAAAAAGTTTTATATTCATTGATTATATATTATTTACTTCATATTAGAAAATAAAATAAAATATTTAGTTATTGGAATACACAATAATTGGAAATTAACTAAAGTCAGATGGAAATTAACTAAAGTCGAATGGAAATCTGATTAGGATTATCAAAAAGATTACTGATAAATTGTATTATTTATCTAATATATCATAGTCATAATTTTTATTTAAATTTTAAAAATATTTAATATTATTATTTTAATTAAAAACAAATATTTTTATGTTCTTTGATAATATAAATAAACAAAACGAAAACAAAGAATATAAGCTAAAGTTTAAATTCCTATTTATAACTCAGTAACTGCGGGCCTCACTCCAGGTGAACGTACGTTTGCCACTTGCCCAAATTCGAATTTCAAACGCGCAGATCCGACCGTTGTCCCCGCTGAGAGAGAGAGAGAGAGAGAGAGAAACGTGAACTGGTGAACAGTATTGAGTGAAGCTGTAAAAGAGGAGAAGGAGAAGAAAAACGAGAGAAAAATGGAGAGAGAAGCTTTGAAGTGAGCTTCATTTGTGAAAATCAACAGCTGAAGGGCGGAATCATGAGGCGCCATGGCTGGCAACTCCCTCTTCATCCTCTCCAGGTTCACTAATAACTAATTCCCTTGTACCGAAAACCATGAATGTTTTTGTCTGAGGCATTTTTCCTTTCGTTGAATTAGCCTATTTCCGATTGCAAGGGTTTGTATACTTTATTTCAGTTTGCAGTTTCTGATACTGTTGTTAGGATTTATATTTCCTTGGAAAAACGCAAGATCCTCAGATGTATGGAGATCCATTCACAAAACAAACTGAGCTTACATTTTAGTGCATTTTCCCATTTCCCGGTTACTTAAAGAAAGAAATAGTATTTGTATAAGCAGTTAATCTTCAATTCAGCTTTGTAGTTAACTGATACATCCTCTTTTTACAAAAAATTAACTTAACGTTCTTCCATTAGTAACCATATATATTATCTAACTTAATATCTCTTGCAGTTTGTCGGAATGGGAGTGTTCACATTCCTAGTAATTGCATTCTATGTGTTTCTTGCACCATTTCTTGGAAATAGGACTGCAGAAATTATAATGCTTATACTGTTCTCATTCACGGTAAAATATGATCTCCTCATTTCCATCTTCTTCTCCCTTCAATCTAATTATAACTGACTGCTCTAGCTTTTCCAGACATTTTCTGTAGTTGTTCTATACATAAGATGCACCGCCATTGATCCATCTGATCGAACCACCTCTGCAAGGAAAAGGGGAGTGAAATCACGCCGGATTCCAAAATTTAATTACAAATACATTATCAAACAGATCATTTTGAGGATCTTCAGGAAGATAGAACACAAGATCCTCAAGTGTTGCTTGAAGAGAAAATACTTGGAACCTTGGAATAATAATGTTCAAATGGATACTGTTTTACCATTTTCTCTTCTCATTATTGATGATGCCGTGATACCACACGTGAAGGATGATGACACCACATTTTGCTCTCTCTGTGATTTTGAGGTATTTTATTAATCCAAGCTTGTCGTTTAATCTACCGAGTATAAAAATTTTTCCTTGCTTTAATAGATTCATTTCATAGTGTTGTCATCGTGGTCGTCATCATCATTATTACTAATCTTTTCCTAACTTTTTTGTGATAAAGTTTATGAATCCTCATTCTTCATTTGTTCTTTTTGAGTATCATATGAGCATTATATTTACTGCAAATCTTATATGAGCTGAAATTATGGTGCAATGGATTAGAAAAAAAAGAACACCATGTTCTTGAATTCATTTTAGATATGTTCTTTTGAGAGTAAACTGACTGTAACATCTCTCTCATGCAGGTTAAAAGGCGTAGCAAGCACTGCAGGACCTGCAATCGATGTGTTGATGAATTTGATCACCATTGCAGGGTGAGAAGCTTAGTTATGCATAACTTTAAGTGACTTCTTTGTGCAATTTATGAACCAGCTGTGTGCTAACTTGTTAATCGTCATCTTTTTAGTGGCTAAACAATTGCATTGGAAGAAGAAACTACTCAACTTTCATACTTCTATTGGTTTTCACCATGTTATTGGTAACAATCTCTGCCGTTCAATCATTGCTTTGTTGTGCGAATATTTCCTCCTGATAGCAAATGGCAGCAAACATTCACCCTTCCTCTGAGCTAAAGTTGAAATTTTCTTAAATTACAGCTTGTAACAGAAGTAGGAACTGCAGTCGCCATTTTCATCCGTTGCTTTGCAAGTAAAAACATATCACTGGAATTAAAGCAGAAACTTCACACCGAGTTCCCAAAAGGACTACTTGCAGCAATATCTGTAAGTTCAACAAATATTTGAAGGCAACCACCAATCTATGAAAATGTAAAAATTATGGTTTTCTTCTAGTTCTGCAGATCTAAAATTTCGAAATTGATTTTCTTTAGGTGCTTTTGGCAGCGCTGACAGCCTACAGTTCCGCGGCACTGTGGCAACTTTTCTTCTTTCATGCTGTTCTGATCCGAAAGGTACAGATTTTCTTACGACACGATCTATAAATGAATCAGGTACTTTGTTTAGAGAGCCATAGGCTCTTATTATACCTTAAGCGGTAGTAACCGTCTTTCCCTAAATGCTTAAGCTCACATGCTGTAGCTCAAGAATAACGTGACATTTGACATAACATAGAATATGGAGGACTTATAGGAGTTAATATTTGGTATCATAAGCATAATCATAGCAATTAAATTTTTATTATCATCATCATAAATCATATCATAAAGTGACCTCTAAAAAAATGTTCTCTCTCAATTGCTCGCATTATTTAGTTCTTGAATATCTTTTTTATTAGTTTCATCAATGTGAAATCACACCACATTTTTTTCATACACCAAGAACTATGATGTGAAAATATAGTCAAATTTTTGCATAATTTTCTCCATATTTCTAAAATGATTATCAAATCTCATGTTGTTGTCAATAATCTTATGATTGGACATTTATTAACATCATTAGAAGTGTTAACATAACATAATTGTTTAGTGGTAGAAGCACGTGTAATTCAATGCATACTTCGCATAAATCTTATTTATAAGCTAAAACTAGATGAATAGTACTCGTCTTAATTGCAACTTTAGTGTTATGAATGCTATTTTTTGTCACAAGCAAAATTTACCTTCTAATCATTTACTCAATCTCAAATATCATTCAAATCTAGCAATCCCACACACATATCCTACATTTTAAAATAAATATATAACATTTCCTTTTCATTTCTTTCCAAACCACATTCTTATATTATTTGTAGTTCAAAACTTATATTCTTTCTACCATAGTTGTCAAAAACTACTCGTGGGGAAGAAGAATGAGCATTTGTTTAAAAAGAGGAGAGTGAAGAAGAAATAAAAGTATGACTTTCTGCTTAATAGTTGTCCGCTTCCATGAGCCAAGGATTGTTGGATTAAGCATTTTGCTCAACATGAATTCAAAAAAATGAAGAATTTTGGGCACGAGAACCAACATTGGAAGGAGTGATGGGACAAACAAGAGGAGCATCGTTATTATAATTAGATTCAAGGACAATTTAAAAGCTTTTATAGGCATTAGCCTTAGCAAAGGGCCTCTCATGAATGATCATTATCACTATCATCAAAAAAAAAAAAATAGGCTAGACACTTTGCATATTTATTATAGTTCTTAAGTATTCCAATTGTGTGTTCTTTTGATCATATTCTTGGTTTGCCTTTTTAATGCATGCCCAAGAATGAACCATGTATCTTTCATTTTCTAGTAATGAAATAGTCTTTCTATTTACACATTTCAATCTCAATGATTATAGCATCTAGTTTATAATTTTTATATTATGGCATATTTTTGGAGGAGTTTTGACCATAATTTTTTTCATGAACTACTAATGCTTTTAATAGTCATAAAAAAGGAAGGTGATAATGATCTATTTGAATATAGGACTAAGTTGAGTTCAGTAAAAGATTCATATCAAAGTATCAAAGAAAAGCATGATAAAGGAATCCAAAAGGTCAAAAAGGCCATTGAGGAATTGATTTGTTTTATTTTTGGTTGTAGTATGAAAATGAAAGCTTAACATTTAGAATTTGACTTAATCAAACATAACCCTAAACTGATAATCTATTTACAACTATCATTAAAACAAAGTAATTTTAAAATTTTGAGTTTAATAGTATGATCATACATATAAACCTAGATCATATGTACAATCAGATCATACAAGTAATGAAGATCATATAGACATTATACTCAACTTGGTAATTATCCCTACCGATTTTCGGTTTCTAAAAATATTCTTACTTAGAGAATAATTGTTCATATGATCATATTGTATGTTCAATTAATTACAAATGATCAATTATAAAACAAAAGAAATTTCCTCTAATCATAAGCATATTTGAAAATTGTATATGAAATCTGGTAGAGAGTAGTAATTCCTAGTTTATTATTTGTTTAATCGTTAGTTTATTCTTTGCTTAATGGCTAATTTATCTCTTAGGCAATTCTTATAAGTATACTTAGTATTTTGGCATTATTTACTTTTTAAACACAAAAATATACCCCTCCATACTAAGGCTATATAAAACTACTGATTTTAAGAGTCACTAATAATTCTAACCTCATTCTTATGATCTTCTTCCTCACACAAAGTCAACTCTTCCACTTCCAAAGCTTTAGGCCTTGTAAATTCCTATTGAGTTTTGTAAGCTTGGGATATGATTCTCAAGCTTAATTCCATTGATTCCTACCAATTTATGGTAAGACTTACTTGCTTTCTCTCTCTAAAAAGAGTTTCCGGTTTCTCCACCAAGAAAGGAGAGCTTGCTTTCTCTCTCTAAAAAGAGTTTCCAGTTTCCTCACACAAAGTCAAATGTATGAGGATTTAATTTTTTTTTTTTTTTTGCCGCCTATAACTTTCAAACAAAAATGACGGCATTGCTTGCTGACTTTTGAACTACTTTAAAAGCTTAGTTTTTGAAGGTAGAAAATGTTTTGAAAAGTGGTGAATTTATCGTATTCCATCATTTGTTTTAATATTGTTAGGAAATAAATATGATTTTAAATTCTAAAAATGAGTGTAAAATAGAATATCTTTTTTTAAACAAATTGTTTAGCTATAAACAACTAACTGGGCTCATTTGGCTTATTGTAATTATAACAAAACATGTTTTAGAAGAAAGATTGCTTCATTTTCACTCATTATTTTATCTGTGAAAATAAAATCATCACATTTTAGGTGATTTTGAAGATGTTCGGAGAGTTTAAAAAGAGTTTATAAATAAATTCTTTATGACATAACATAGGCATGGTCTTAAAAATATATTTACTTTGATGGGTGTAAAGCAAAAAATTTATTATCAATCCTCATTAACCTAAACTGAATTAAGAATCGCAAGAAGACAGACTTTCAAGTCATACCAACAAGAGTGAACCACTGAGTTGAGTACATGAAAACGAATGAAGCTGAAATCAGTACTATAAATATGATGCTGATATTATGCACCATACCACATCTGAACTTTATTCAGTACTGGTTATTGCAGGGGATGAGAACATATGATTATATCTTAGCCATGAGAGAAGAGAGCCAATCCATTGATCCCTTTGATGATTCTGATCTGTCTTCAGATGATAGTGACTATGATGACACGCCAGAAAAGCCAAGATTTCTTTCCAGATTCTTTTGCAAAGGACATGGAGAAAATCAGGTAATCAGTCTGCAAGTGCCATTCTATAAGTTCCATGCAGATTCTTTCAAAGAAATTCGTTAAGTTACAGAAGAGAAAATTTTGTAATTTGCAGAGCAGTCAAAGATTATCTATTCTAGTTGAAGAAACGTCCATTCCAGCCAATTCAGCAAAGCCTGAAATCCGAATAGACCCCTGGAAATTAATAAAGATGAGCAAGGAGAAAGCAAAAATGGCAACAGAAAAAGCAAGGGAAAGGCTGCTAAGACAGAAGCAAACAGTATCCGTTTCACCATTGAAACCACTGCCATTGGAGAGCAAGAAGGGACCAACAGTTAACAAAGAATTCAGCAAGGTGTCTGCGAGCTGCGAAATAACACCGATTGTCTCAAATCCATGGATTTCAGGCGCCACAGGTGGGAGGTTCTCTAGTCCAAGAAGAAGAATTTCTAGTTCGCCATCACCAAGGGCACAGAAGTATAAGAGTAACTTTGATCTCAAATTAACAGAGGTCTCAAGAGAACTTGAAACTTATATATCAAGGCAGGTGCTATGCTCGGTTCTGAAGAAGAACGGAGAAGACGAAGCTTCTCCAAGATAGTGCCTTTGAATTTTTTTCTTCTATTAATTCCACAGCAACCTTTTCCATGTTAGCAGTTCAAGTTACTTTTTTTCGGCCTTCGGTAAAGGCTTGCCCTTTAGTGATTTAAGTTCCACTTCTGAAGAATGTGTGAATTAAATAGTACGACATAATCGAGCTATTTTCTAAAAGATACAACTATTGGACTAGCATATTTTCTCTGGTTTGCTTGATGAATTTTCTACTCCAGATACTACAAGCACTTTTGGTAAAGAACAAAAATTCACTTGAAGGGTAAATTCAGATTTGTTTCACTCAATCATGTTATGAGAACCTTTAATCTTTTTTTACTATTTCCACCAAGAAAAACAGCTCTTTCTAGTAAGGGCAAGCTGATTGGAATTGCATACCACATGATTTTCAGACATGTGGGGAGTTTGAATAATTCCCGTCAGAACAATCTCTTTATGTTACCTTTAAGTTTTGAGAATATAAATATTAAAACAAGATTTTTGGTCGTATATTGGTTCAGTATTGTATAACCATTGTTATTTCCGATCAAATGCCCTCTAACTGAAAAAAACAATGAAAGAAAAAAAAAATACTGGTAGTACACTGACAGATGCATGTCTAAATCATTTTCTTATGAAAAACAAAATTCAAATCATGTTCATGCATAATAATAGGAGTGGTACACATTTTAACAACATGATGTGATCACACAGATTTAGACTTGAGATAAAATTCAAAAAAGCAAATGAGGATACAAAAGTCTCCTCATTTCTAACAAACTCTTACAATGTTCCAAACTTGATTCAAACTTATTATCTAAACATAACACTCTAGCTCCTCAAGAAATTTAATAATAGAACACGATCAAGAATAAAAAAACAAAAATGGCACATCTTTTTTTCTTTTTTTAACTAATGACATCCTAATCTATCAAACAATTACCATTAACAAAGATATATGCAGTAAGTAACCAGTCATCTACAAAGATGCCAATGCCGCAAAGGAGCTGATAGAACAATTTCCTCGAGAATATAGTGTCAGATTATCAACTGGAGAATAACAAACAGAAGAGTCATTGGGAATCTGCTGTAGTAACTGACAAGAGTTTGGTGACACGAGGTATGAATAGCCTTCAATATATGAACAATTCCATGAGGAGTCTTCTGATGTCACATTTAGCAAGATATCTGAGAGGCAAATTTGACTAAAAATGTCTCCTTTGATACCCTCCAAAATACCCGCAATGCTGATATTTACCCCATAAACATCTTTAATGGTGATATTGTTGATATCCGGCAAGGCATATGGATCATAATCATCATCTGGGTGTTCACCATATTGACCGTTGATTCTGATGGCATACTCAACATTGGTCAAGACAACATTGGAGATGTAAACATTTCTCACATATCCACCACGCCCAGGAGAAGTTTTGATTTGGATTCCATGTAGAGAGTTGAAGATGTGAATTTCTTCAGCATGCACTTCTGAAATACCACCAGACATCTCACTTCCGATGGCAATGCCAGCTCCTGATTTGCTTTCACCTAAAATACTTTTGATGCTAATGTTGGAGCTAGGATAAGCAAATGAGACGCCATATTCATCCCACCCACTCTTGATAACAATAAGATCATCACCAGTGCTGATGTAACAATCCTTGATGCAAACATTGGTGGATGAATCTGAATGCATTTTCCAGATAAGCATTTTAAAAGATTAGAAGCTAATAACTTTCAAGGTCATGCTTAGCTGGACAATTATATGCTCTTCTTCTAGCTGCATAAATCACAAGGGAATTGCATTTGAAGTAAATTACAGGTTCCTCAGATTAAACAGCTAAGGTGAACAAGACCTGAAATGGTAGATACGAGCAAAAAAGAAAACCATTACAGGTTCTTGGCGCAATGGTGAAGTTGGAACTACTGTGTTAAATCATTTAGTGATTATTCTTAATAACATACAAATACATAGGATAGCCAAAATTAGATATTGCATCTATAATAAGATTAGACCAAACAGGGAGTAACTAGCTGCTTGAGGCTCTTGTTGACGCATATTATGGCGAGTGACGAATTGACACGATCTTACCACGACAACACAAGGAAATGTTACTGTGATTCACAACACACCTGCAAGTCTAACGAAAGGCAGTCTAATATTTTTCTAGGATTGCCTTCTCATATGAATCATACTCTAAGATATAAAGCAAATCATCAAAAATATTCTTGAACTGATCCATAAGTGAATATAATAAAGAGTTTAAGGTGTTTTAAATTTTGAAAGTAGTTTAACTCACATAGATTGAACACTGCAATGCACCATCAATGTAAAACACGACAAATCCAAATAGATTATAAATATTGTTTAATTTGTTTTATATATAATCAAGAGGATGCCTTATTTTGGCGAATTATTTCATAAAAGAGTCATCATTTATAAAAAATCCACATTTCTAACAATGTAAGTTGTTATGTAATATCTCATTATCAAGTAACAATATAAGATGTTTCATATATAACCATTCATAAAAAGATATGCAATTTTCTAACTTATTTAGCTCATAGAGCTAGCTAGCATCCTATTAGGATGGCCTTGAATCTTCAACATTAATGTAACCACAAATCTTCTATAACCTCTCCATCCTATAAAATAAACCAAGCATTTTGTCCACTAGTTGATCCAACCTCAAGCCAACCCCAATTCTTCCATGCCTCTAATAAAGCTCTTAGTAGCCCCAAGAGTTTGAACAAGAACATGAATATAGACTATTACTAGCCTTGTTGTCTTGTAAAGTCCAAACACCCTTCGATAAGCACTTCTTGCCTACTTTATTCCATCATAATTCATAGCTGAATGTGCAATCCTACTCAATGGATTTCCTGATGAGCTCCTTCCTATGCGAGACATCAAACTTCCTGAAAGCGCATAACTGTTTAATCTTCTTCATTATAAATGAAAATATAGATTGAACTTAAGAAATAAGTTGATATCTTCTAAATTCTTCCTAAAGCAAAAGCCATTGCATAGTTTCTATCTCTCTTATCCCTCAAAGGGAAGGGACTTTGAGCATACATGTCAATAGCCTAGGTATTAATAAGATCATGTTCAAGGATCACTTCACTATGCCATGCTTGATGATAATGTTCTGTTTAGTCAATAGGATTACCTTACAACAACAACAACAAGCCTTTATCCCACTATGTGGGGTCGGTTACATGAATCCTTCTTCTTCATTGTGTCATATTATGTGTCAAATTCTCATTTAATTCTAATAAACTAAGATCATTTTTTATACATCTTAACCAAGTCTTTTTAGGTCTACCTCTACCTTTCTTAATATAAAGCAAATCTAATACATCTACTCTCCTAACTGGGTCATTGGACGGCCGACGCTTTATGTGGACAAACCATCTAAGACGGCTCTCTATAATCTTATATGTCACTGGAGATACTCCAACTTTTTCCTGAACATATTCATTTCGCATTTTATCCCTAAGAGTAAAGCCACTCATCCACCTAAGCATCCTCATCTCTACAATATAATGTAATCTTATGCTCTTTTACTGGCTAACATTCTACACCATAAATCATTGCAGATCTTACCACCATCTTATTAAATTTCCCCTTAAGTCTAAGCAGTACTTTTCTATCACACAATAATCCAAATGCATTCCTTCACTTCAACCATCCAACTTGAATTCTACTAATAACATCCTCATCTATTTCACCATCAGTTTAAATCATAGAGTACTAGATATCTGAAACGCTCACTCTTTTAATGGCTTGATCACCTAATGTCACAACACTACCACTAGAACTTCTACAACTAAAATTAAATTTCATATATATTCAATTTTAGATCTACTCAAACAAAAACCTTTAGACTCTAAGGTTGACCTCTATAATTCAAGTTTCTTTTGGACTCCTCAAGTCTTATCAACAAGAAAAATGTCATCAGCAAAAAGCATACACCAAGGTACATCCTCATGTAAATGACTAATAAGAACATCCATAACTAAAGCAAAAAATAAGGGTTCAAAGCCGATCCTTGATGTAATCCAACTAAAATAAAAAAATATTTTTATAAATCCTCCTTGTGTTTGGACACAAGTAACAGCTCTAGTATAAATATCCTTAATGACTTGAATATAACCAATATTAACTCATTTTTTTCTAAAACTCTTCAAAGTACTTCTCTTCAAACTCTATCATCAGCTTTCTCTAAATCAACAAATATCATATGTAGATCATCCTTACTTTCTCTATACTTCTCCATCAAATCTCTCAATAAATGTATAACATCCATAGTAGATCTACCTGGCATGAAACCAAATTGATTTTTAGGAACTTTTATATCACATCATAACCTATACTCAAATACTCTCTCCCATAATTTTAATGTATGACACATTAACTTAATTCCTCTATAATTTGCACACTCATGTGCATCAACTTTATTCTTAAAATAACGTTAAAAAGATTCGTAAACCAAGAAATTTCTTAATCTCTTAAGCATTTCCACACTTTTATTAGAATATCATCAGGTCCAAATATTTTTCCACACTTCATTTTCTTTAAAGTTTCTCTAACTTCAAATTTATTAATACGACGATAAAAATAAAATTCTTTATTTTATTTATGATATTAAGATTGTTAAAATCAATCGTATTCTCAAATCGTTCATTGAAAAATTTATCAAAATAACTCATCCACCTATTTTCAATATTCTTTTATAAGAAAAGCACTTTATGATTTTCATCCTTATCACATCAACTAAATCTTTTATTCTCTTATCTCTTTCTTAACTTTACATACATCTTTTACCTTCTTTGGTATCCAATCTATTATATAAATCACTAATAGCTAAATTTTTTTTTATCACATTACTTTCTTTGGTATCCAATCTATTATATAAATCACTAATAGCTAAATTTTTTTTTATCACATTACTTTCTTAGAATCTCTACGAGCCACTTTTTATCTTTCTTAATTCTCAGAATTTTTATATTTAAACTAAATTTTATAACAATATTTCTTATTTTTTATCTTTTCTTGCATATTTTGACTCCACCACCAATTATTTTTATTAAAAGGGGATTTTCCTTTTGATTTTTTCAATCACATTTTCTGAATTCACATTCACTACCATGCGTTAGTTTTCTTATAAACATTCCAAATTCTAAGCCCTTGTAGCTTGCTCTTGTTGACCTCCATGAATGCTTCATGAGTCGAGTCGAGCTCACTGATACAAATTTTGACTTGAATCTGATGTCGAATCGGAGAAGAAATACACTCGACGGTGATGAAAATCAATCGAAACGACCTCCGATCGACGAACGGACCCTGTCAT
Organism: Cymbidium sinense; assembly: GCA_021442155.1. Taxonomy (NCBI): domain Eukaryota; kingdom Viridiplantae; phylum Streptophyta; class Magnoliopsida; order Asparagales; family Orchidaceae; genus Cymbidium; species Cymbidium sinense. Next base: position 139,964,778 of record CM038222.1, read on the forward strand.
CACATTCAGAACATCGAAATTGATCATAATATACATCTTGCATAATTTGTGATTGCCGTCGAAGAGAGACCGATATGCTTCTGTATCGAGGTAGAGAAGCTGCGACTTTGCCCAAACGACCTCCGTTCACAAAATTAATTGCGTCATTAGCATCGAAATGTCAAAATCTATCAAATAAGACTACTCGCACCCAATTATGACGAGTATGAGTGAATATCGAGCAATCGGATACAATAGCATATAAATCAGAGCTGAAATACACTCGACGGCACAGAAAATCAGTCGAAACGACCTTCGATCGACGAATGGACTCCGTCATCGCATTCAGAACGTTGAAATTGATCAGATATGCATCTTGCATAATTTGACGGTCAACTGATTAAGGAGGGTCGCCGATGCACTGCCACGCATATCAAGATCGAGAAGCCGCGACGATGCCCAAACGACCTCCGTTCGCGATATTGATCGCACCGTTAGTGTCGAAACGTCAAAATCTATTGAACGAGACTGTCCTCACTCAATTCGGTGAGTCTGCTAATATCGGCGAGCGAGCGACGGCCTTTCAAATTTGGAGATTTCGATTGACGGAAACCACGATCTCCAATCGCAAAACGGATTGCATCGTTGCGTCCGAAACATCATAGTAACCTAAAATTAACATATATATTGTCTATATGATGATGTCGGCAAGAAAATCCAAATTATGGCAAATAAAATAATAAATCCTATAAATACCCCTCTTATTACCCTAACCCTATTTTTTTCCTATTTTTTCCCCGTCGGTCTCCGATTCTCCCGCATTTGAACTTCCCATCTCTCTCTCTCTCTCTTTCTCTGTCTCTTTCTCTCTCCGCTCGCTTCGTCACGTCTTCTGATTGAGCGGAGGTTTCAATCGTCGGCCTTATGGCACCTATTCACGATCCGTGCCAGAACACTTGTTCACAGCGCTTTTGCGTGAGCACTGCGCGCATGCGCCTTGCTCACCGAGTCGTGCCGCGATGCTGACAGTGCCATGCGCAGCAATGCTCGCCGTCTGTCGACCATAAGTTCGTCTGGCGTCTTTCTTGGCATGTAAATTGTCTTAGTTTGTTAGTGTATAAGCACCCGTACACGCCTTTCTTGGCGTGGCGGAGAAATCTGCACTTGCTTGTATATGTATAAGACCTGTACACGTCTTTCTTAACGTGACGGAAAAATTTATTTCAGCAGGTACCTTAGAGTCTCATACATATTTGTCTTGGCATGGTGGGAAGGCACATTCAGGCTGTGATTTATACCACTCATACAAGTCTTTCTTGGCGTGGCGGGGCAATACCCAAAGTAGCCAGATATCTGGGGACAGGATCTTCCGAAATCTTTGTCAAACTTCCACCGCAAACCAGAGGGGCTACACTTGACATAAAACTATGTAATATAAAATTGTTATTTAAACTAAGATTCTGGTGTATAAGTCAGTACACCTTTCTTAACGCTGAGAGAAATCTGTTTAGAGTACTTTAGAGCCCATCGTACATTTCTTTGCGTGATGGGATGGCATTCAGGTGGTTTATATCACTCATCTATCTTTCTTGGCGTGGTGGCCAGCGCCCAAAGTACACGTAGGGGACGACGGAGATCTTCAAATCTTATCAAACTTACGTCTTGACGGTAGACATAAACAAATTAATAAAAAATCAACTAAAAAGTTAAAATTGATGTGTTAAACTGACATTGAGAATATATGTTAGCATTTTTTCTTTTAGCTTAGCGAAAATCATCTTCATCTGAAGTACTTCATACATGTCTTGACATTGTGAATATGTTAGTACTCGTGCACACTTTTCTTGACATAGCGGAAAATCATCTGTCACAGTCTTGAAACTCATACTTTCTTGGCATGTGGGATGACGCATTCGGTCGTGGTGTTTACACCACCATATATGTCTTTCTTGGCATGGTGGGCCGGGCCCAGTAGCCATGTGAGGGCGATGTCAGGAAATTTCAGAAATATTATCAAATTTTATCTCTATACTTGCAATAGAATTCAGTCAAAACAAGCAAAATTATACAAATTCCTTAGATTTAAATTAATGTTAAATCAAATACACTCGCATGAGCCCCGACACTATGTTGAATGTTTAAACTTAGTGTCTGAGGATGTTTTCAATTACTTTATAACTTTAAAAGTACAAGTTAGCAGCTCATCAGAATTTTCATGAATCTCATGAAGGAGATTTTATTTTGGTTTGTTTTCTATAAGAATTCTTACTTATGCATTATTTTAAAAACACCACGCTTAATATTATGACCCTTTTAAAATCTTGAAGAAAATAGGACCGAATGATTATTTATTTGGTTTACCTTAAAAATACTATATTAACCCTGATATCAATACGATGCTCATTATTATTATTGTAAACTGAGTTTCTCTTATGAATGTTTCTATTAGTCTGACCCTGTCTCCCTGTCACTATCTACAAATAAAGTTGAGCTACTCAACATTGATAACATAATTATTAGACCTACCAAACAACACAATTTACTTGTTTGATGGTCGAGACCCCACTTGTTAATGATACATAGAGGTCTACTAAAGAGCTACATGAGTATTACTCTATCTAAGAAGTACCTAGTCAGGCACTATTCAAAGGAGAGTTCTTACTAAAAGAGAGATGATGTAGTGCACCATCAATACAAAATGCTATATAGATGATGCCTTATTTTGGTAAATTGAATTCTTTCATTTATGAAAAGTCCAATTTATTTCTCTTAATTGCTTTAATTTTCTCTCCTTTGGATGTAAAAACTACTCTATAAATGGAGAATGCTTATAAGATGAATTCACATGTTATGAATCCAATACAAATTACAAGCAAAGGTCTCCGAAAGCCCACTCCCTATAAGTGTCCAATCATCTCATCCCCTATCTCTTTCACTATCTCCGTTGGATGAATTATTATTTTCCTTCCTATCTTTGGAGGACATCTAACACAAGCCTCCCTTCTTTTATCCATCAAGTAATTCACGGCAAGTCATCCTTGACATCATCTCCAAGCTATCCCGGTCCACATCAACCGTGCCGTTCCAACTTCATCCTCTCATTTGCATAAGACTCTAAGATGGTATAAGGAATGAATAAAAAAATATGCCTTAAACAGATCTTTCGGTGGATATTATAAAGAATTTAGGCTATCCCATCTCTAAAAAGAGAGAGTACATAATCTCATGTAAATTAGTGCATAAGACCCCACTTTAACTCATGTAGATTCTCCTCCCCAAGCCTGTCATCACATGTATGAGTCTCTAAAATCATATAAGAGGAAAATCACCAGAAAAATATGCATTCAACTAATCCAAATTTGAGTTATTTAACCTCTAACGATTTGGTAGATTCAGCAGTTAGTTTAGCTTTAAAAATCTGAAGAGTAGGAAAAAAAGGGCCATATAAGTTATCAACAAGCAAACTGAACACTAGTACATCATAGTTTCAATGAATGTTGATTCAAATCAAGTTGATCATGATGACACATAAGGAGCTAACTAAAGGCTAATTAGTTATAAGAATGGATGGTTAGTGAGATATGCTCTACAAAGAAAACACAAGATACCCAAATCAAATTAAAAAGATTGAATCTACCTGGATCAATGCCATCAGTATTTGGTGAGTCCAATGGAGCAAGGATAGTAACGTTCTGAATGAATACTTGGCTGTGAAATACAACCAAAAAAAAATATCAAGTCTCCATTATCACATAAACTCTATTAATACATCCATCTATTATGTAACACAAAAAAAAAAATGCAGGGAAGAGAAACGAACTTGCAATAGACTGGATGAATGGTCCAAAAAGGGGAGTTTTTGAATGTAAGATTTGAGATGACAAGCCCAGTTGAGTACATCAATTCTACAAGATGTGGTCGAGTATAATTCAGAGTGTTGTTACTAAACCAATCCCACCAAATACTTCCTTGGCCATCTATGGTACCATTACCTCCTAGAAAGAAAAATATATATATAAATGATAAACTATGCGTTGAAGTAATTGAAAAGTTCCATGTTCTTTGGTAGAGTCCAAAATGCTTCCACCGTGGTATTTAAAGAATCTGTCCCACGTGTTATGATCAGCTAACCTGTTATCACCACATCTGTTAGATTATAGCCATAAATGAGGCTTTGATGCCTTTCACCAGGTAGATCTCGACCTCTCCCATAGGAAGGTAACGGGTCTATAATAGGCCAATCATAAGGGTCCTGAAATGAAATTGGGTTAGAAATCATGTAGGTTAATATCAGCTACAAACTGTAGAATGATTTATGCAGAGTATTCAAAGATGATAGGCAATATGGAAGACAAAGGAAAGAACATATTTATAAAATCAAATCATATATAAAATAGTCTAATATGAAAATATATCTTTGATGTGTTTCACTGCATGGAGCAAGAGAATGAATTCAATTCAAAGATCATTGAAGCTCAAGCAAACCTACTATCTTTCCTACTTCAGAAGAATTGCTTTTTTAGATCAAACTAACACCATTTTTTGTAGGAAGATAAAGATTTTTTTTCAAAATAGAAAGTTAGGCCAATTCAAACAACCAAGCATACAATGCTATGCAACTTACCAAACTTACAACAGCAACTATTCAACAACTTCAATTTCAGAAAAGCATAAATTCTATGGTGACAGATATTGCACTGTCTAATTCTCGCATCATAGCAAGAACAACTTCCAAAGACAAGGATGATACCTTTAGCATTAAATGATCAAACAAGTCTAAAAGCCTTGATAAAAAGTTCATCAACAACCAAAATACAATGTATGAACTTTTGTGAGAATAGCAAGTCTACGAGCATTGAAAGAATGCTCCAAATTATAACAAATCTTACAATGGCACATATCAAACTCACAAATGAAATTTGCAATAACTCACCATAGATCCAAATATAATGGCATCTTTGTCCAAGGACAAAGTGAGATGACTGGTGAGACTAAAACTTCCCGTCAACCATTTCCCAGAGGGCACAAAGAGCTGAGCACCACCCTTATCAGAAAATGAATTGAGGTAAAAGATTGCATTTTGAAATGCTTTGGTGTTGAGGGTGACACCATCTCCAACAGCACCAAACTCTGTTATTGAAACACTATGCGGCCTATCTGCGCCTGAGTTGGAGTACTTGCAATGGAAGTTGTGTGCAGAAGCCCATGGGGGCTTGCCTATAGTTGCAAGCACCAAAAGCACCACAAAGAACTGATAAAAAAACACTTTGCCAGTATCAGTAACAAAAAAAACCAGGGTGGATATCTGTTCCAAATCGTGAAAATAACAAGCAAACTGAAAAAGACAGATTAGGCGGATAGGGGATCACAATTACACAATTAGAGAGGGTTAGATAAGTCAATCTAAAAACAAAAGTATCAGAGATATCAATAGTCAAATTTTGGGTTTTAGAAGAGCGTGGTTAGCAGAATAATTTAAAAGCCTCAAAAGCTAAGAACAGCAAGCATGCTAAAGTAGATCTACCGTACTGTTTTGCTATAGAACGCATTCTTTTCGAGGTATTGTATCCAGTATTAACTAGTAGATATCTTTCTTTATGGCTACAAAGATCTTCGGACTGAGATTCGGGTATTAAATTAAGCCTTGAAGGGGAAAAAAACAAAGCATGTGCTGCAAAATTTAAAAAATAAAAAATAAAGGAAAAACTCAAAACATATGCAGATCACCAGTAAACTGCAGCATATATAGATAGAGAATCAAAATTCAGTGATGTACATTTCCCTTTTCATTTCACAAGAACAATGCAAGCCACAAAAGTAGCAAACAACCACCCGAAGAAAGTAGAAATAGAGACAAGAAAAAAGAAAATTTGATTGGGATAAAATTCCTCTAACATTAGCAGGGAGAACAACATTTCAAAAATAAAATAAAGGCTCTATTGATAAAATGCAGGAAGCCGATCACAGAAGGTTAAGAAGCAAAAATCACTCACACTTGCAGATCTCATTTGACAGATTCCCTGTCCTCGTAGATGAGGCCGAAGAAAAGAGCCACCTACTCCCATTGATCACAATACTACAAAATTAAGACTTTCATTTATATGGAAAGAAAAAAAATAATAAATCAGCACTTCCAACGTTCAGAAACCTCTACCAGTCTCAATCAAAACAACCATCAAGGACGACAGTCCAAGCGATCACATTGAAGAAGGCATTGTTTTTAGAGAGAAAAAGATACGTAGACAGAACAAGGTGGGTGAAAGGGGAGTAAAAGAAGAAAAGAGGAAGATGCAAAAAATTACGATTGTAACTTGTGTCCTGTAAAAGAAGCAGCAGTCCTAGGGCACCACCTTTTGTCTTCCAACAGGCCAGCTTCAAGCATCAACAGTAGAAGGGGCTCCCTTCTTGAGCTGTCATTAAGGACATGGCCCAATTGGAGTGAGCCCCGATTGTGGTTCGGGGTCTCTGAAGCCTAATCGCCATTGGCAACACAAAAGCAGAGGGAAAAAAAGGAAGAAAGATGGAATCTTTTTGGATCTCTACCTCCTTGCCTTTTATTTGCTTTAAGTTCCGAGGCCGGAGAAATTTTTATTGCTCTCTCTCACTCTCTTCTGTTACACCGGATGGTCAGTTATAGTTAGGAAATCCGTCAAAGGAAGCATTGAAGAGAATGTGGCCCTTTGGATACCCATCAGCTATGGCAAGAAAAGGACAGAATAACCCTTACTTTCCAAAGATAAAGGTCGCATGCTTGAATTCCCAAAAGTATTCCCTAATTAGATTTGAAAACGGACATTTTGAATTTTTTGACAAATTAGAACGAGAGAAATGAGATAATGAACATGAATTATATAATTTTGGGGATAATAATTACTTTCCAAATAACTTAATATTTAAAATATGATTGCATTAGTTAATCATATAACTGACATATTTAGTAAGAATTAAACATTTATTCTTAAATAACAATATTATATTTAATAAAAATACTCTCTCTCTCTCTCTCTATATATATATATACTCTTTTTAATAAGTATGAAGATTGCAATGCTCGTTAGCTTAGAAAATCATCACATTTTTTTAAACTTTTAAATGTTTTTGTAGTTTCTCTTATTCCAAGGAAACAATTATAAAAGAAAGTTATGATTTTGAATGAAATTTTTTGACGATTGGAAATGACGGAACTTGTAATCTCATTCTACATAGATATGTAAAATTACATAAATATCAAATAATATTTATATATGTATATATCTACCTCTTAAAATTTTAGTATTTATTTTTATAATGCTTAAATTCTTAAATCACATAAAAAATCACTAATATTAATTTTTCTTAAAGTGAGGCACATCTTTTCATTCTAGATTTTGATGAGATTAATATGTAAAAGTGCTTCATAAGTAAACATCAAAGTTCATATATTAAATGTAAATACGTAAAATTATGTGGTATGTATATGTAAATACTCTAAAAATAAATAAAATGTTGAAAATAATCAACAAAAATCATGTTTCTCACTAAATTTTGCATTAATGACCTTTTGAGATTTGCATCAATAAAAATAATATCATGATATTGAACTTAATATGAAATAGGTTCAACAAAAATAGCTGATATTTTGGGATGTGTTGGAATATGTGTAAGAATGTGCTATGTTTAGGTGGTGGAACATACCACAAAGCATGATAATATAGAATAAAAATAATTTCAAATTTGCGATTCACGGTATCAAACTTTTAAAAGCCTTACATTTTATATTCTAGCCCTAACTTTAATTTTTAGAATTAATATAGTATAATTGATGTTGAGTTAAGGATTAGGCTCAAATGGATGATTTTGGGTGTTAAAGGTTATTATAAGATGATTTGGATTGTTGGTGAATTTGATGTTAATTCTTGTTGATTATTAAATATTTTAACAAAGCAACCCATTTGAGGATCCTTATAGAATGCATCATTATATGCATATATACGCCATTATGTCTGTTGACCTCATTTTTAGATGAGGTTGAGATTATCCTCAATTATTCAATTAAATTAGACAAGAGAATGTCTAATATGATATATAAAGTTATCGTTTGCCCAATATCATTTATAAGCCTCATATGTTGCATGTCATTCTTGAAGGCTTATATTGCTTATTTTACATGCTCCCTATAATATACATAAGTTTTTGTGAGCTCATGAATAATTATAGTAACGATTATTATAATAGTCATATCGTGTGAATGAGTCGTAAATTATGCTTACTCCAATTATGAATAGAAAATTTTGATAACATTTTTTGATTATAAAATCTCTATCCACCACTCAATAATAGAAGTACTTAACTCTTTTGTTTTTAAGATTTAAATGCAATTCCTTATGATGCTCCTTGATAAGATCAAAAATGAATTATGAGAGAATAATGATGAAGTAAATATTTTTATTAAGTGATGTAGAAATTTGAAAATGATTTAGTCAATAAATTGAATAAGTGGAAGTGACATACTTTGATTTAAAGCATGCTTTAGAGAAAATTGTACACCTAACATTTGAGAAGAGATTACTAATCAACAAGTTGTTCAAGAGAAAGTTTCAATTTTATTAAAAAAAACAAATTTCAATGATGAAAAATAATTATTTTGGACATTTGAGGTAACTTCTATTGGGATGATCAATTAATTGTTAAAGATCAACGACTATTTTGATGGGTTCCTTCACTTTAGTGGGAAAGGTCCTCATCAATTGAAATATATCATTTAAAAATGTTAGATTTTATTATGTTAATATGTACATTTGAGAATGCAGTGCACCAATGAGACTCAATATAGCTTCTAAATAAGATTTTACAATGATGTTACTAGTGATCTTTTGCATGACAAAAAGGCAACTAATTCGTATTAATTCTCGCATAATCATATGCAACCATTGCTAACATATACACTAAATCTCTAAATGTGATTAATCAATCAAGTTTTATTCTACTCTATTTATATAAATAACTAACTAACTAACATCTAAAATTAAAGTTACATGGCATAATGAAAAGTGGACTTATTCTAAGATGATATTCATCATGAAAAGCTTATGTAAGCTTCACACATGTTTATGCAAATGCTCATGTGTCATCCAAAATCAGTAAATTTATACACATCAAAATATAGCTCAATTGTCATTTAATTATTCTATTTAATGTTTTTATCCATGTAGTTATAGTTAGTTTTATCAAGACATCTTGAACTAGGAAGGTAAACATCAACCCACAAGGAAATCCAATGATTTTCTATAAAGTCATTACTTTGTGGGCCTACTGGCCAAACTAGCCAATATCCAAAAATGTTCAACAGACCTATACACCATTGCATACTAATACACAATTTACATATATTTTATTAGAAAAATTTTTAATGGATGCTTATTACACAATATGGCTAGTGTTATTATTATTTCAAAACAAATTTTATGCATGAATAAAATTAATTATTTTTGACATAGTTATGTGCATGAAAATAACTACTACTGTTATGAAATATAATTCAATGCTAGACATAAGATTATGCAACAATAACTCAAGGGAACTATTCATGCCATTTACACATTCATTATGAAGCATAATGAAATGAGATATACAGACATATATGAAGTAAATGCATAATGTCAATGGCTAGATTGATGATCTTGTCATATATTTTAGAACCTAGTACAACAAACAATAATAACACCCCTAACAAGGAAGGGTGAGTTTATTCTCTAATAAACAACAATTACTTACCTCAAAATAAGCTATATAAAACTCTTAATTTATTTAAGGTTCAATTGACCACATTTAGTGGACTTAGGTTAAAGATCCTACATAATACAAACCCCTGATTAATTATGGGCATGTTAAAAAAATTGTGTTAACTTTGATTAGTTGTTAAATAAGTGCAACTTAATTTATCGAAACAACCCAAATAAATTCTCAAGTAATAATAATTATTACAGGGACTAAGTTGACATATGAACTAAATTTTGTTTTAATCAAATTGATTATCAGATACTTGAATTGCATCTTTATTAACTAAACAAATATGATTTAATATGCTTAGCCTTACGACAGATCAAAATAACTATAGTTATCAGATGATGAGGGCAATAGTTCGAATTTAATCACTTCATCTCAAAAATCAGTAATTATAATACTTTAATACTAACATTAAATTACACTTATACATGCATAAATCATGAGAGTAAAACCTTAACAAGAGAAGAAATTAAGAAAAACAAACTACCTACGAGCTCTCCATTGGTTGACAATGAGAACCTTAACAAATGCTTGCAAGAAAAAATGATGATTATCAATCTAAGGGGAAAGATAAAGGAACTTTGCTATTATTTGATATAAAAGAAAAAGGGAGAAGAGTGGAGGAGAGAGAGGAGCAGATGACTATGGTTTTAGAAAGAGAAAACAAAAGGTATGTCGACGGCTGTTATGAGGAGATCGAGACGGATAAATAAGCTGGCAACTAAGGTATGTCATGATGGCTGGGAGAATATTTTTGTGGTGCCCTACCTCACTTCTACTTTAAATCATTAGTGAAGGTGGTGGGAGCATGAAAAAATTCACCTGATTTGCGCCACAAATCATGGCTAAAGATGGTAGTAATGTGGAGGGAGATGAGCTCAATTTAATTCTCATGAGGGAGGCTTCAACTCGATCACGAAGGCTGCCAGTCCAAATCCTATGTAGGTTTAGTTCACTACATCTTGTATCCAACATAAGTGAGTGTTTGGCTATTTTTGTTGTTGTCACTACCATCATGCTTAAGTGGAAAGGGCTAAAGTAAGCATTTAGTTATTTTGCTTGGGGGATTTACATACATACCATATAAAATTTTATATATTTAGATATTTAACATCTAAATTTTAATATTTACAAAAATAATACTTCAAATGTTAATATCTCATCAAAAAATACAATTATCACCATTTATTTAAAGTGATATAAATTTTTTCGTGTACAAGAAAGTGCTATATATGTAAATACCAAACTTTATGTGCTAGATATCTAAATGCATAAGAATTGAATGTTATGTATGCAATGTAAATCTTCCTCTTGCTTATCACACTCAAATCTATACACAATAAGCATTGCTATTAGGAGCTAATCTCACCTGATGATTAGAGTTATTTGCCATAATAATTATTATTGTAACACAATTCTTACTTCCTTTAGCAATTATATTGGTCATTTTAGGCCATCTTAGCTTATGTTGAGAGCCTTTAACCAAGTGTTTTAAATCCTTGAGCTAATTATTTAATATTTGGTTGGCATATAAATGTAATGAATTTTTATTGAATATAAAAAATTATAAATAATGTACACTTTTATTTTTCACATATATTAATATATATGTGCAATATAACTATCTTGAGATAGGCAAACCCGATCAACCTATTTAATACCTGGCCTAAAATATTATTTTAGCAATCATATTTATTTATCAACTCATACTGTCATAGTATAAAATAACTCTCAAAAGAGTATAATAGTTTATGTTAAAAAAAATCTTAAAATTCTTTAATTTAAAAATATAATTTATTAAATATTTTATTTTATTAATTAGCTCATATATTTATATTAAAAAACTTAACAAATATTTGATTAATATGATAAAATTTAATTTACAAATTTAAAATTATAAAAGATGGGCATTTTTAAGCATGGGAGCAAGCTTGACTCATTTAGTGGTGGCCCGATTACAAAATTCCAAACATCAATTGGGCTCAAGCCATCCTGAGCCTGATTTGACTGGTCAAATGCCCGAATAAGAATCTCAGCTTGCCCAATGCCTAGGTCTTATATATATACTATCAATCATAAGAGACTTGAGAATATTCTCCTCATTTCATGTTTATTGTCCAGCTTTATTATACTCATATTTTAAAATAAAACAATGAATGCATTTACTGCTTGACACTAATTCAAAAATGATTATTGGTTTTATCAACATTAAAAAAAAATGTCTCGAAAGGTTAGTGCAAGATAGCAATTTTCATAAATATTTTAAAAATTAGTTTAAATATTTAAAAATTTTAAATTTTAATATTATCCATATTAAATTTATATTTTAAATAATTAGAGAGTTTATGTATGTCATATAATTTATATAACTTATATATTTAAAACTTTAAATTTATCATTTATTTATATAATACTTTTATGTTTGAATCATATCAAAATATACAAATAAAAATATATTTAATTTTAGAAAAAAAGAATATTAATGATCTTTTTAAACATTAAAAATATTAACAATTGTGTGGTCTCAATGTTTGTGAGTTGTTCGCTTAACCGCGCATGAGATATTTGGTTAGATGCATTTGGAGTAGAAAGTAAATCAAATATAAGGATTTAAAATTTCCAAGTGCTTGATATGATGCAAAGTAAAATTCTAAAGTATTTGCAGTGTATTTGAAATGCATTGAAAATGTGATTTGTGTTATATTTGGAATTTTCTTAAATACACTGCTTGGTGTAAAGTGAGATATGTCGCCTCGCCTGTTGTCCATCATCATCGCTGTCAGCCACCTCCACTCGCCACTGCCACCGCCTCCGTTCACCATCGCTAGCTGCCAGTTGCTCGCCGTCGCCATAAATGATCACCAAAGATTGTCGCCGGTTGCCGCCACGGCCATCAACGACAACTCCTATTATTGGCACCTCCTCTCCCATTTTTAATCCTAAAAAATAATTTACATTACATTCATTCTACCAAACAAGGAAAAAACAAACCAATATATTTGTAGAGCTTCTAATCAAATATCTTAAAATAATTCAAATACATTACGAAGCTATTTGGTTTGAGTGTAAAAAAAAATAAATGCATGGAATTTTAGAATTTGCCTGATCTCGACGAATTCCAAACACCGGTTAGTGTAAAGTGCTATCATTGCTGTTGGCCGCCGCCGTTGGTTGCCACCGCCTCACCGCAATCGGCCACCTCCAACTTGTCAATCATTGGCCACTGAATGTCGCCACCAACTCCACTATCAGGCATTTATCATCGGCCGCCACCAACATCACCTATAACTTCAAAAAAACTTTACATTACATTTATTCTATTAAACATAAATAAACAAACTCGAGTATTTATAGAATTCTCAACTAAACAACGTAAAATAATCCAAATATATTATTATTTCTTTTATACTCTATTCCTTTTATACTACATTCCTCTTTGAGTCATCCAAACAACCCATGCATCAATTTAAACTAAGGCTGTGAAAATTGGACAAGATATAAAACCGGAAGAGTGAGAGGTTCAAGGTTCAATGGTTTGACTAGAGTTGAACCTGGTGACGTAATAAATATTAAATTAATTAAATATATATTTAATTAAAATGATTTAATAATTTAAATATATGATAAAAATATATAAATCATATTTTTAGTAATTATGAATTTAAAGATTGATATAAAACTCATTAAGATATTATTTGTGTGTTATAAATTTAGATAAGTATATTAAATATATCAAAAAAATTATTATATAATTTATGAAAATTAGCATAAAATATAATAAAAATATAATTTATAAAAAATATAGTTTGTATTAAAATATATAATTTGAAATATAAAAATTATTTTTAAACTTTATAAAATATATATAACATAAAATATAATATGTAAATATTATTATATAAAATATATTTTGTAATACAAATATTAAAGTTTAAATATAAAAAGTATTTTTAAAATTTTTATAAAATATAGCTAACATAAAAATATAGTATATAAAATATGAATATTGTTACGTCTAAAATCGACTAGAGTAAAAGTTTACGTCTTTTTGTTCATCACACAATGTGATATTTGAAGAATTAATAATAAAACCCATAATAATTTTACATGGAATCTCGAGAAAAAATCACGGCTAGCGAAAATCTTCCACTATGTATATGTTTCAGAGTATAAAATTTTCCCGATAACGGGATTACAGAATTGTATATGAGAAGAGCTGACAATGGGAATCCCAGAATCAGACAACAACAGCTATATAGCCATGATTAGAGTGTAACAGTTGCTAGTTGTAGTAGATGATGGTGAACAACAAAATGACCAATGACGGCCGTCGGTGATGACCGGGCGATGGTCGGTGATGGTCTACGGATCGACAACGGTGGTCGACGACAATGTCCGGCCACAGTGATCGGCCGCGGTCGACGAGACGACCAGACGATGGCACGAGGCGGTTGAGGTGGTAATGCATGGCGGCCGGGTATTCGCAGCGAATTAGCCGATAGTAGTCGATGGTATTGACGCCGTAATCGGATAACCGGCGATGATGGTGGTGACCAGCGGAGATGACCGATGGTGATAAGCCGAATGTAGTGCCGATAGACACAGCAATGTCCGATTATGGCTGGTACCGGCGAGTGGTCGGCGACCGTGATGACATCATTATGCGTGGAGGATTTTCAAGCTTTTGAGCTCTCTCCTCTCTTTAGCTTGGCCTCCCCTCATATGAAGAATGAGGGGCTATTTATAGGTTGGAGGAGTGTCGTCTTTGTAAATATATGCAAAATCCGAACCACTCCACTCCATCGGACGGCTCAAAATGATTCCTTTGATCATTTTATGTATTTTAAGTATTTGAATGCTCAAACGAAGTCAGAATTATGATATCTTGAGCTTGTTAGATCCGGCTCGTCGAGACACTCGATTTGACTATAAACACTTTATGTTTAAGAGCTATTTAGGGATTTAATTGATATCCTAAAGTTTTCAATCATATTTTAAGTGCTTCTCGATCAGTTTCAACTTAGGATCAACTTGTTTTTGACATCAAGATTCGTACTTCGACTAATGGTATTTTAAGCGTCATATCAATTGGCCCCTATTTTTGGATGATATTATCTCGATCATCCAAAAATATATATGTCAAATACTTGAAAATAACAAATTCTTCAATGAAATTTGCGGGTCCATTAATCGTACATTTTGAGAGAACAGATCTTCATGGGAGCACAAGATTATGATCGTAAGCGCAGAGTCACAGATGCGCTGCTACGGCGCAAAGATTTGGGTTATGGCTCATCTAAGACTCGAGTGCCTAGCACTGCAGCGCCCGCACCCACGGGCTGTCGCTGTCAGCGTCGGTGCGCTACGGGTCACACGCGGTGAGTGGGCGTCGGCCACGCTACGGGTGCATCTGACGTGACGGTGCTGGGGCACGTACACAGCGGCAGAAGCGACGCGCTTAGCCACGCTACGGCGTGGTGTAAATGCCCATTTTTGATGGGTTTTTGGCAGTTTTTAGAGATTTTTGACATTTTTTTCCCTATAGGGGGTCTATAAAAACCTTCATAGAGCCAAAGGAGATGGCATACACCTCATATGCTCTGGTGTTCCTCTTCTTCTTAGGAGAAGGTCATTCGGAGGCGATCAAGGCCCGTGGACATACGTCGTGGTTCTGATTTTCCCTCAAAATAGGCAACCGCCGTGACCGTCGGATTGGAGGGATCACGCATCGCCGTCTGCTTTTCCCTCGAAAGAAGCGCCAACTAGCCTTTCGGACCGACCACATTTGATCGCGCTCGGTACATACGTCGTGGCTCCGGTTTTCCCTCGAAAGAGGCGTCAACTGGCCTCGTCGGACCGACCACATTTGGAGATGATCAAGGCCCGCGGTACATACGTTGTGGCTCCGGTTTTCCCTCGAAGGCGCCAACCGCTTCGTCGATCGATCAAGTCCATATTCATATGGCGAGCTCCGTTTTCCCTCGAAAGACGCAGCAATCCCTCGGACCAACCGAAGTTCGGTGGCCAGACCGAAGAGATGGCCGACGATGGTCGGCGGGTGATGCGGCAGTGATGACCGGCCAGAATGACCGGTGGCGGCTGGGCGGTGACCGACGAGGTGGCCGGCAGCGCAATCGGCGGCGTGGCGATCGGCCGATGGCGGTGACCGGCGGCGTAGCGGCGACGGCACGGATGACCCAATGATTCAAATTGAAAACTGCCAAGATTGCGGGGAAGCGTTAGTTAGGAACCGTCATTCGAGCAACTTAAAAAGTCTGATAGATTATTTCAAAGTATCATTCTCCATGATGTTACTTGATGGTGTTAACTTGCATGTGAGGGGTAGAATCGAATTCACTGAGAATTTTTTACTCATCCAAGGTTGTTTGTCAAAGTGTTACTTGATGAAATTAACCTGCACAGAAGAGGTCGAATTGAATCCGTTGAGGATTTTCTACCCATCCGAGATTGTTACGATGTTACACCACGCAACTATGGAAGAGGTCGAATTAATCCGGGGATTTTGACCTATCCGGAGTTGTTGTCGTGTACTGGCATTATTAATGGAAGAAGATGTCAAATTGGATCCGGATTTTTTTGACTGTCGAGGTTGTTTGTCGCGTTACCCACGACGTTAACATGGAAGAGGTCGAATTAAATCCGTGATGATTTTGACCTATCAGATGTTGTTTGTTAGAGTGCACCAAGACGTTAACGTATGGAAGATGTCGAAATCCTCGAGGATTTTGACCTATCAGGGTTGTTTGTTATAGATGGCGATTAACCCGTATGGAGCCGAATTGAATTGTTGAGATTTTGACTTATCGAGGTTGTTTGTGCTGCTACGACGTTAACGTGTGAGTAGGTGTTTTGATCTATCAGGATTGTTCGTAGTCGCCGACGTTAACTGCAAGAGATCAAATCAATCCATGAGAATTTCCTACCGGGTTGTTGCGATACTTTTACGTTAACTGTAAGCAGGTGTAAAGTTTTGATCTATCTGTTTGTCACAAAGTCTTTCGTCAATCGCATGATGAGATCGAATTGAATCTGCTGAGAATTTTTGATATACTCGAAGTTTGTCAAAGTATTAATTGATTAGGTTAAAAAGACAGCCCCAATTATTAAATGCGCTCCGCGAATTCTGCTCAGCTCTATGGCCCCGCCTCGCACTATCTATTTGCTCCATCCGCACTATCCGCCGTTCCGCCCTAAGCATCTCCAAGTAAAATCTCTGGATATACCACCGGTTGTCGCCGTCCTTTCCATGGCCGTGGCTTCTTCTCACTGTCTTCGCTCCGCTCTCCTTCCCATCGACGGACAACTCCACCTCCATCACTACCGCCAATCGGTTCCACCTTCCAGCGACCAGAGCATCTCCTCTACCTCGGCCAGCTTCATCGTCATAGACAATCTTGAGCCACAAGGATTCAGCGGCGTGTATTTGATAAGATTGGTGTTCAGATAACTCGCGGAAGTGAATTCGGCTATACCGTCGGCGAAGGAAAGTGTCTTTTCTCCCTCAGATCGAGAGAAAACTATGTGCTTCGACTGCGGCAGTAGAGTGATATGCTGGCTTCATTTCGGCAGGCAGGTGATCTCGAAGACCTAGCATAGATATGTGAGAACGGGGAGATGGATCTGGCACGTACAAGAACCGTTGCTCTAATGATGAAAAGGAATCCAGACTCAATCCACTGCTCTTGAGAAATTACTGCAGAATTATGCCGACGCCAGAACACTACATGGGCATGTTCATATGTTTAGTTGGGGTAAGTTTCTGATTCAACTTAACATCTGCTGCAAATGAAGTGTTGCAGCTATTTTCATTAGGCTATAAAGATCAACCCGCTTGCTTGGCTCAATCGCTACGGGTAGAACTTTGGAAAAACATGGATGTCAAAGCATGAGTCTCTCTTAATTTTTTACAATACTTAACTCCAACAAATAAGGTAAATCTTCTCACTAGAATTATATTACATCTAACTAAACAATTTAATAAAGCACGATCTACTATATCTATTTTTCTCTACATTATAAAAATACATGTGTTCTAAGTAAGGTTCCTAAGGATCTTGTTAAGAACCAGTTGAGTATTATTAGGAGAGATCAACCTCTTCATGCCAGTCGGTCTGCAAGCTGAAGTCTTGCAAATCTGAGTTCGTAGTCTACCTGGTTATTTATTTCTTCATTTATGAGTTTAGGAGTAGAGTTGACAACCGTGCTTTCTGTACGTTGTATAACACTCACTCTGTTGTTGTTTGCATGTAATCCAATAACTTTTTCTTGGGCATTTGCTTCTCAGCTTCTATTGCTATTTCAGATGCAAAGTCTGCAAGAACTTGAACTTTGACTATTTTTGAAAGAACATACTTGATCTCATGTTCCTTAAGTTTGATCAACTACCTTTTTATCCTCCCTAAAAGTTAAAATTTTTATTGCACTTATCTTAATTGTTTGTCTTCACCTTAATGAGATGTGCATTGAAATGTGATTGGAACCACAAAATGATGTAACGAGAGCTAAAATAACCTTGCCAATACCACCATAGTTCTTTGTAGCTCCAATAAGTATTTTAATGGAATAATAGATGTATTTATTTTTAAGTGCTTCCTCATGAACTAATGCTAGAGTTATTGCTTAGTCACAAATTCCTAAATAAATTAGTATTACTCTGCTTAGTTTGGGACTACTAAGGAAAGGTGGCCATGCCAAGTATATCTTTAGTTCTTTATAAGTTTTTGTATGGTCCTCTGACCAATTAAACTCATTTGGCTTCTTGGGCACTTTGAAAAGTGAATCTCTCCTTTCACTTGGTCGAGAAATAACATAGTTAAAATCATCAATTAGATTGTGAAAATTCATAATTGAGTGGGATAAATTCATTTCAAGACTACTCGAAATTCATTAAGAATGATTGAAATATTATATAGACTGATCAAATACCATAAAAAATTATTTCAAGCTTACACTTAAGATGCAATTTGAGGATTTGAGCCTCTTGTTTAACCACCTTATTGTCACGAACATTATGATGAGGTCTTGTTAGTTCTTAATCGAACTATTACTTTTAATGAGGGCATTATCAATCCAAGACTTTTGGGTTTTGCTATTTTTTCTATCAGAAGACGTCATACATCAATCTTTGGCATGTATTACCTATGTTTTTCAAATCAAACATCACTCAATAACAGAATCTGCCTTTGCAAGTGATGTAACTTATCTTAAGATTATTTGGCAAATTGATATTGATGTAATGGTATTTTGAGAAAGCATTGCAAAAACTCAAAATCAAATATCCAACCATTGAGTGATTTCGTGTGTTCATACTTGACAATGAGTAAAATAAAAAATCATTCTTTCAACTATAATTGTATTTTTTAAACTTCACACATGTCTTTCATTTTGTTATTGAAAAAATTGACCATCATTATATTTTTGATTTAGTTAGAGTATTGGACCTCTCAATAACATTAATTTTTAACAACTTGTGAACTTTTGCTTGAATTACACTTGAACCTTAGTGATTTATGACTACTTTTACTTGCTTTTTTGGTTTCTTAAATGGATGTGTAGAGGGGTATTTTAGAATGAGGACATTCCCCATCACCAAATGATTCAATGCATATTAAGGGTATTTTAGAAGTGAAAGATTAGATTTGATAAAAAAAATTATCTTTTAAGAGAGAGCGTATGCAAAACATCTATCCAAAATTGCCTGTTTTAAAAGTTAACACTCCAATGTTTTTGATGACTTCATGTGAGAAGTAGAAATTCACTCTCACTCAAAATGAGAAGAATTAAAGCATTCAGGTTTCAGAGAAGATAGAAATTAAAAATTATACTCCTATTACTCTATGATGAGCCCTAGTGATAATACTAAAAAAAGAGTAGACAAAAAAAAAAAAAAAAAAAAAGTGATTTGATTTGGGATTTGCATCCATTGTGCAATAATCCAAGTAAAAATAGTCATGGTGATTAATGACTACTTGTTGTTTTTGTTTCTCAAATGGATGTGTGTAGAGGGGGGTGTGTGGCGTTCCCCATCACCAAACGATTCAATGCATATTAAGGTTATTTCAAAAGAGAAAGACTATATTTGATAAAAAAAAATATCTTTTAAGGGAGAACTTATACTGAACATCTATCTGAAATTGCCTATTTTGAAAGTTAAAACTCCAATTTTTTTCTATGACCTCATGTGAGAAGTGGAAATTCACTCTCACTCAATATGAGAAGAAATAAATCATTCAAGTTTCAGAGAAGATAGAAATTAAAAAATGTACTCCGATTACTCTATGATGAGATCCAACAATAATACTAAAAAAAAGTAGACAAAAACAATGAAGTGATTTGATTTGGGATTTGCATCCGTTATGCAACTATCCAATGAAAAATTATTCATTATTCAAGAAAAGAGGACAAGAATATAGCTATATGAATACAAAGGCTCATAGCAATATTATATATTATGTTGTAGGTTTCTTATGTTTGATGTTAAATGCTCTTTTGAGAGGTCTTATTATTGTTATTTATAATGTTATATACTCCCAAAGTTGAACTAAAGATTCATTGAATATTGGAGTAGAGTTAGCAAGATTTGAATGTTTGGAATTAATTTGCCTCTTGTAACATTATTTGCATTCATTCTTTCCACAGAACATCTTCTTTTAATTAATTTGAAGTGTTTTTATATCTTCAATGCTATTTATGATTGATGTTAAAGATTCTTTTAAGAGAGAATTTATAATGTTAAGCATTGCTCGAATGGTTTGTGTTCTTGAGAAGGTTCCTAAGAGATAATTCCCAAGAGTGTTTTTGAGGCTTGCTTAAGAGCTTTCTAGAGAAGAGTTGCTATGAAAGTTGAAACATTTGATAATTGAGCTTATCTTGTTCCACTGCGTGTAGAGTTATGATTAGAGCAACAAATGAACTTAGTGTTCGACAAGCTACTTGTGACTTGACTCGATTAGAGCTCGTTCATAATTGTTTGATTAAGTAATTGAACGGGCTTGAACACTTTCATAAATACTTGAATGCTAAATGAATAAGTTTGAACAACTTGTTGTTTAGTTAATTTATGTTCATGAATAGTATCGTTTAAAGCTCATGAACAAACTTAAGCTTGATTAAGGCTCAATTACTTCTCGATTAAGGCTTAATTAAGATTTTTTTCATGAACAATATCATTTAAACTTTTATTTTTTTTAGGTTTAATAAGCTTTAATTGATACAACTCGTGTATATTTTTCAACAAGTTGCTCACAAACAAGCTCAATTAACGCATGATCAAAGCTTGTTTATTTCATTAAATGAACTGCTTGCTAATAGGCTCGATAAACACAATCTAAACTAAGCTCGTGAACACATTTGAGCCGGACTTGAACAAGACTTTTTTAAATGAGCTCAAACTTGAACACAATTCTAAAGCTCGAATCTAGCTCAATATTGGTAACCGAGCTTGAGCTCGAATAAGCACACGCTCGGCTCGGCTCAATTCATTTGTAGTCCTAGTTATGATGTCTTCAAAACATTGGGAAGTTTTGTTGATAACACATTGTTGACCTCAATGTTTATCCCATTATTGTTTGGGTTAAAAATTGCTTGTAACAAGCATAATATTGTACAAATTGAAGCTAAAATATCCACTTGCGATCAAAATCTATTAAGTTTCCATCGTTATATGAAGTAGACTGCATCACACATCCAAGGAGTCAAAATACCAAGGAGAGGCATCTAGATTGATTTGATAAAAGATTTGAAGGAGGCAACAATGCATGAATCTTGCCCATATTGCTTTGATTGACGTCGAAGCAATCCAAATATTGTTCGTTTATGAAACAAACTATAGCGATACATCTAGAATATAAAAATCTATTAGAAGGAATCCTCCATGATTGTTGTGATTGATTCGATCAAATATGAAGATGAAGATTAGCCATGGGTTGGTTTCATGCATATCAAAGTTGGCGGGCCTTGATATCATCCAAATATCCTCTGTTCGCAAAACCTATAATGTTGGTGTTATAGAAATATCAAAATATTCTGCAATCAATTTGATTAAGCACTGTGCAAATGGCGAGCTACAGATGCAATGTTGTACGAATCGGGCTAAAATAATCTCAACTACTATCAAACTTGCTCAAATAATGTCCGATCGCAAAACAAACATCATCGATACATCAAGAATACTAAAATTATTTTGAATAGACACCCATATTGTCCGATGTCATCACATGAGAAAGTTTGACAAATTTTATATGTATTTTATGGTGACATCGTCTAAATAAAAAATACATAAAGAGCAAGAGTAGTGGAAGAAGATTGCAATAATCCAATGATTTATTTTGAAGTATAAAATTATGATTTTAATTTTATCTTTAAGCAAAAAAATGTATATCTATTAAATCCCTGTTAATTACTCAAATCCCATTCAAATTTGCCTACTCGTTTGCCCCAACAAGCCATCCAAATTCTTGAATCTCCGCTTATTTTTTTTTATTTCTCATTTTTCTCCCTAGTCATCCTTAGTATTCAATTCAACCTCCAGCCAGCCCTAAGTTGTTCATCCCTACTCTTTATTCCCCACGCATGAGCCTCACCAGCATTGGTTTCTTCTTCCCTCTCTTTTAACATACCCGTGCTACAAAAACCACCTCCGATGAAGAGTATGATTTAAATGTCAATTCGTAAAATGTAAATTAAGTAGATAAGACACTACCTGAGATTTTACCCTCATTTTATGAGGATTTTAGATCTGCCTGGTTTACGCAAACACCTATAGTTAATTACCCTCTTAATATTGAAAGAGAACTTTGATTAAAATGTTGATCGCTAAATATAGTAGCGAATGTAGAGATGGAGCTTAAAATTTGGGATTTAGAATTTATGAAATTCATCATCATTAGCTTAAAGCGGATTGTTGGGAGAATGATGACGCGCTCGATCAAGATCTCATGTCCATATCCCGCTATCGCTTCCTATACTTGGTCGACAATTTACCCAACCTGATCGAAAGATCTTTGTCAACAGCCATAGGTTGCGTCGTCCAAGGAATCTTTGTAGACTTGTTGTGATGTTTGTTTAAGGAAATAAGTTTAAGTCCACTTTAACTAACAAAGGGCTTTTTGCTATCGGTAATTCTAGTTCACATTTCAGAGATCGAACATACGCATACGCGATCATAATATAATAATGTATTTGGCGGCACCACGCTAGACTCACATAAGCGTATCATATGGAGCTTATCGGCCGCTCACGCGTAGCGTATGACATGTAGCCCTTACTAGATGATTGAGAGCAATTGACTTAATTTGACTCTTTTGCGAGTTTTCTTAATTCGTCACATTCAACAAACAATTGTGGAAGGTGGATTGAATTTTAGATTTAAGTTTTTTTAGATATTTGATTTCATTTAACTATTTAGAACTTTGTGATTTATCTAATTTTATATTTATATTGATACTTGATTTTGATTAATTTGATTTGAACTTGCTATCATATTTTGATGAAAATATCCCCTCCGGTTAAAATCTTCATTCAACACAGTCATCCTCGGGATATATAAGCTTGTTTGATCTTTTAGTTTATTATTATGATCCCATCGATTATTAATTTAATAATAGATCGGATTCTTGTCATATAATTAACTTCTCGATATTTTATTAAGTTGAAATATTATAATAAATTCATTAGATTTTGTTAACGATCCGCCCCAAGACCCAACCATGAATCAACCAGTATCCTCGACACTGGGATGCATTCAGTATCTGTTGTGTGTATGAATTTAATATTAATTTAAGTTTAAGAGATTTGAATAATATTACTTATTTTGAGTTGGATTTGTATGAATTTTAGATGAAGATTGACAGCCTCTTTTGCCATCCCCGCGTACACATGAACGGCTGCAGCACCATGCTAAGAATGATATGTATGGGTAGTGTAAACATCACGATCGAATGCGTCATTCCATCATGCCAAGAAAGACATGTATGAGTCTCTGAAGCACCTGCATATAATACAGATTTTTCCGTCACGCCAAGAAAGACAAGTACAAATACTTATATACTTGAAATGTCAATTTAAAAAATCAATTTTAGGTTTATAGTTGATTTTATATTAAGCTACTTAGGTCTCCGTAGAACCATTTCTAAAGATCCTGTCGTCCCCGTATGATATAGGTTTCTGTATGCTTCCACCATGCCGAAAAACACGCATTATGATATAAATACCATGACCGAATGCATCATCCAATCACAAGAAAGACATGTATGTACGTGCACTGAAACATATTTTCCCTCAACGAGCGTGCATGCATTTATACATCCGATTGTTAGTTTAAATAACAGTTTTATAATTATGGTTGAATTTATGCGCTTATTTCTGCCTCTCGACAATGTGACAAGATTTTGAAGATCTCGACGTCGTCTGTGGGTCCGCCGGGTATCTTGGGGTTGCTCACAACGCCAAGAAGGCGTAGCAGAAACCACGACCGAATGCCATCCCATCATGCCAAGAGGTATGGGCTTTAAGATATCCGCGTGAAACACATTTTTTTCACACGCCAAGAAAGGCGACGACTTATATACCGCAATAAGCACACGCGTTAAGAAAGACGCTGCACGTTATATTTCAAAGACAAACTCGCATCTGCGCGGAGCACGGACCGACGGGATGGATGAAGCTCGATCACTGCTCGGGCCGCGAGCCGGACGAGTTGGCTTCGTGTGGGAGAACGGAGGGGGGAAGTGCAGAAGAGATTAGGATTAGGGTTAGGTGTATTTATAGTTTTTTTTCTTTATATTTATTTAAGTGCTTAATGAACCCTAATTTGGATTTTGGCGACGACATTGTTATATGGGCAATATATATATATCGATCTTAGGTTATTCGACGTTGTTACGAACGACGCTGCACCGCTTCCGACGGAGTCCGTTTGGTTAGGACAATCGGATTTATTTCAGTTCAAAAACGTGCATTATCGCTTTCGATGACTCGATATTCGCGCAGACTCATCCAAATTGAGCGCAGATAGTCTCGTTTGAAAGGTTTCGACGCTAACAACGCGACAAGGCGTGCCGCATCGTCTTCCCACCTCAATATGCTTCAGCGCCAGTCTTCTTTTGATATGTCGTGATTGATAGCATGTATATTCGATCAATTCGACGTCAACGAATGGAGAAATCCATTCGTCGATAAGAGGTCATTTCGACTGATTTTGGTGACTTATAGTGTATTTCAGCTTCAATTTGCGCGCTGTTACATCCGAAGTTGATCGACTTTGTCTTGTGAACTCGACTCGACTTATGGCACATGGTTGAAGGTCAAAAATACCCAAACGAGCAACTCCTTTTGCGTAGTCACTCTTCCTCTTTCCATTTTTTTTCGTAAGCGTCTGCCACTCGATTTTATCCTTGCTTTGCATGTCACGCTTCACTCCTCTCTCATCTTTACAACCATTTTCCAATGACACCATCGGCCCTCTCTGTGCCCTTCTCGTTGTTTGCCTTTTTGTCCTCCTTTCTTTTATCTCTTGAACTCAGAAGACCCATTAAATCATCTTCTCCTCCATTCTCTCTCTAAAATAGAGAGAAAATTCTTTTCCCATCACTCCACCATTATCTTCCACACTTTGCCTCCCTTTGCTTTTAGATAAAATGGGATTGTGTTTAATCTTGAAAAGCCCTTCATTTAGTTATCTTGCAAAGTTGATGACATCCTTCACAAAGTTATAAAATGTGAAAACTAAATGCTCCCAAATTCCCAAAAAAATAAGTGTCTGTGCACATTGCTCCAACGTGGCAGGAAAATGCATAAAAATTAAATGCTCGTGCATGTTGTTCTAATACAATGCTGAAATCTTGTGCTTGTGTTGTGTAGGTTTTTGAAGCCCTATGCATACTTTTTTCAAGCATGATGGGTATGGAGATCTCTGACCATAACGTCTTATGACATCGACCATGCATGTTTTTTTAGATGCAGTGCACAAACCAAAGTCTTTCAAAGTCGCCCTTATGCGGGATAATGTTAAGAGGCTGTTGAATTTTAGACTAAAAAAAAGAATCTTATCGGACTTATAGGGAACTACTGAAGAAACTATAACCTCTTTTGAAATACAAGCTTCAAACTCTTCTGAATGTTTAGAATACATAATAAACTCATGTGATAAAACTCACTAGGGTTGTGAGAGTTGATTTGAGGGGAAGGAGTGCCTCTCTATTTATAGTTCAAATTTGACCCATGGGACCCAACCTGTTCAATTTATGAAAATAAAATGATGTATTAAATTACGAGTTATGAAAATGAGAAAATTTATTAAATGACTAGTCCTGAAGATGATAAAAATTTGAGTGAATTGTGTATGCATCTTGATGCACGCTTACATTAAAATTTATCTTGTTGAAATTGCGTACAAATAAATTAAAGTATTGAATATGCAGAAATCTTGAGACGACATTGCATTCAATTTTATCACATTGAAGTACGAGCAGATTGTTTAAACGACTAAAGTGTGCATGCATCTTGGGACGATCTTACATTGAAGTCCATCATATTGAAATGCATGCAAATAATTTAAAGATCAAAACTTTCATGTATTTTGAGGCGATCTAGTATTTGAATTTGTTACATTGAAATATGTATAATGATCACAAATGCTCAAATGAAATGAACCATATGCGCATTATGAGACAATATGACTCTCAAATTCCATGTGAATTATGGACGCTTCACAAAAAAAAAAAAAAAAAAAAAACTCAAATTTAATGCTCCAAAGAACGTGCAAGTACCTTTCAATGATTTACATTCTTTATGAGAAGTTTTCAAGCTTAGCTTTAAATGCCTCAAAAGTATGCAAGTTTCTTAAATTGCATAAAAATCATTGAAATTGAAATTTCTCGAATATGCTTCGACACACGTGCTAAACTCTCGAAACTAGTGTTTGAGAATGCACGCAAGTCAAATATGAAATTGGCTCAAATTTCTTGATAATAAAAAATGTGTAGTTACATTGTATATTTGCACTGAAATTCATGCAATCATGCAACATATGTATACTTGAATATGCTTGCATGTGCTCTGATCAAAACACTGAATATTCAATCATATGGTATGAGAATGTTATGTGAGGTAAAAATTAGAATTAATCTAAGTCCACTCTTGCTGCAAAAATCGTGCAAGTATTTTCATAAAAAAATATAATCTCCCTTTTTCCAAGATAAATCAAACTTATTAATCATGCATGTTCTCTTGAATGGATTGCTCTACATATACTATGGAAATTATAAGTCCCACTTGAATGGTTCGATCACCTCTTCGTAAGAATTAGAGTCGATAGGACTAATTACAAAACTAATTTTTTTCTTAACGTAGAGATTGTATTTTTACAGTTGCATATATCCATCAAAGGCTATAATGAAGAAATTTCATATCTAAAATACAAATTCTCTATTTTAATATCGAAAAGTAGGATTATTGGATCTAACTACGGGCTCGATTCTCTGCACTAAGGAACACATAGTTAACAAGGTTTGAATTTATAAAATGGAACTAATCAAATTTTTCTATGATGGTCATGTTGATTGACAATTTCGATCGAAGGAAATATTATCATCAAAATATTTTAAATATTCTAACAAGTTAAGATAAATCAAATCTCAATGAAAATGTATCATAGGGCATGAAGCCTTCTATTGGCTAAGATTGAGTTGTATCACCCCCTTAGACAAATAATTATCCTAAGTCTATAAGGTCCATTTGGATGAGTAACTCATAGCTGCTGATAAGAATCATTTGGTTTGATTGTTTCAACTACTTTTTCTGGCTAAGTAGACTATGGATTATGACAGCCTGAGACAACATGACTTTTGGATCCTGATCCGATTTTCCATCATTTCTCCAACATTCGCTTAAAGCTAATTATGATGAATTTCTCAAATTTTAAATCTAATTTGTTTCTATTAATGCTAAAAATTTAGTGACCTAACAATTAGTCATAATCTAAATTCTCTCTCACCATTGAGTGGGGTGATTAATCATAGGTGCTCGCACATATGGGAAATTTGGAACCAAGTCTAATGTCCTCACAAAATAAGGGTGAAATCTCCGAGTGGTATCTTATTTCGAAAGTTTGACCTAGAATAACTAAAAAAACTCTCATTGAGAGGCTGAGCACAAATTTTTAGAGTCCATACTATTTTAAAATTTTATATTAAATTTGGTTTAAAATCTATTTTTTAATCCTTGAAATTTCTTTCCTCCTTTGCTTCTACAAGTAAAGTACTGATGCATTTCTTTTCAATATGGCATCATCAAGATGATATGCTTAGAGACCTTGATGAGATAAGAGTTAGATAATTAATATCACTGCATGTTTTGTTGTTGATGTACATTTGGAGGCTGATATTGTCAATATTCTGACCAAAAGATGAATACGATATGATTGCTCCTCTACTCATACTCTTAGAGAAGAGAAACCTTGAAGAAGAAAAAATCATAAGAGGGGTAGAGCCCTAAAGTTGAAAATATTGAAGATGTTGGTGAGAGTAGTTTTTTTTTTTACAAAAATGAAATTTACAAGGATTTTTTTATTCTTAATATGAAATCTTTTACTTATGCAAATCGACCACATACGGAAGAGGTGGTGATGAGGTTGATGATGAAGAAAATGAACTTGATGTTGCTACTCTATCATCTAACCTATCATAGACAATACAAATGTCAAATTTTTAGCTCTATTGGTGAAGGAATAGAAAAGTTTTTAGGAGCATCTTTTTATGAAGTTGGATCACTTGTTTTAGTTTGAGAATCTTGTGACCTTGCCTTATGCATCAAATTTAAAGAAGCTGAATTTTATGCTATGACTCTAGCAAGGAGATTGCAAATTAGGTTGTCTTTGATCTCATCTAGCGTCACTTATTATAAATGATATTAATGATGCCATGATATCATCTACATGTTTGATGGATTTGATTTGGAAATGGATCTTTAAAATGTTAATATGCTTGCCTTGTATAAGAAATTTGAGATCCAAGAATTTCATTTTGTAGATGTTAAGGATGAGGCCTTTGTAGCCAACATCCAATTTATTGGTCTTGAGCATTATTTTGATGACTACGAGATGAAGTTTACCTATATTGAAGGGACATTGTAGCCGAAAGATTTTGAGTAATTTAACTTCTAGACGCTAATGAAGATTGACTACCTAAATATGGGCATATATATTTTAGTGCGCATATAGGTTATTTCTCTCCTAAGGCTCTTATGAATTCCAACATTCTAGCTTTTTTCCTATTATGCTTAACATGATTAAGATAATGATATCGATGCATAATATATCTATCAATCCAACAAGGGGATGAAATCTATTGCTATCCATGTGTGTGTGTGTGAGAGAGAGAGAGAGAGAGAGAGAGAGAGAGAGAGAGAGAGAGAGAGAGAGAGAGAGAGAGAGAGAGAGAGTTGATTTTGGGAGAAAATCTTCTCGATGATTGTGCTATATTGAAGAACTTGAGAGAAACTGAAATTCTGGTGATCATGGGAGACGTTGGGCTAGATATTCATGAGATCGGCTTAGATATGATCATCATATTCTTGAGTTTCATTGCTATCATAAATATGGTCCTCTCGATAAGCACATATATATATATATATATATATATATATTCTTTTTTAATTAATATATTTAATAGCCTTTTTTTGCAGAGTACTCCTTCAATATCAATGAAAATTGTTTTTCTATTGCATTTGATATACACACACTATGTATGTATGTATCAATGTTTTTATATATATGTATATATATCTATCTATCTAACTAAAAAAAAAAAAAAAAAAAAAAAAAGAAAAAAAATATATATATATATATATATATATATATATATATATATATATAAATGAATCCATTTTCTCCATTGATCTTATTAATTGACACATTCTCATTCAATTCTAATAAATAAGATCATTTGTTGCACTTCCTAATCAAGTCTTATTTAGTCATTTTGTCTTTCTTAACATAGGATGAATCTAATATATCTACTGTTTTAACTGTGTTATCGGAAGATGAACGTTTTATGTAACCAAGCCATCTAAGGCGACTCTCTTTAATTTTATCTACCATTGGAGCTATCCAACCTTTTCATGTATATATATTCATTTCACATTTTGTCTATAAATGTAAAGCCACTCATCCAGCTGAGCATCCTTATCACTGCAGCACTTAACTTAGTTTTATGCTTTTCTACGGGCCAACATTCTGCGCTATAAAATATTGCAGGTCTCATTACCATCTTATAAATTTTTTCTTAAGTATAATCATTACTTTTATCACATAATAGGCCCGATGCATTCCTCCACTTAAACCATCCAACTTGAATTCTACTAATAACTTCCCCATCTATTTCACCATCTCTTTGAGCAATAGACCCAAATTTTTTTAAAAAGTTTCACTATTTTTATTGACTTGATTGCTCATTATTACAATCCCACTAGATCTTCTACAACTAAAATTACATTCCATATATTCTATTTTAGATTTACTCTAACGAAAGCCTTTAAATTCTAAAGTTGACCTCCATAATTCAAATTTTTTTAACACCCTCTCTAATTTTATCAACAAGAAGAATATCATCAATAAATAATATACACCAAAGTACATCTTCCTGTAAATGTCTAGTTAGAACATCCATAGCTAAAGCAAAAAAGATAAGGCTTAAAGTTGATCCTTAATACAATTCAATTGAATTAGAAAAATATTTGGATGTTTTAACACAAGTAATAATCCCAGTATATATTTTTTCAATGACTTAAATATAAGCAATATTAACTCTTTTTTTTTCTAGAACTCTCCAAGCCACTACTCTTGGAATTTTATCATATGCTTTCTCTAAATCAAGAAATATCATATATAGATCCTCTTTACTCTCTCTATACTTCTCCATAAAATCTTTCAACAAATATATAGTATCAATAGTAGACCTACCCGGTATAAACCCAAATTAGTTTTGAGAAAATTTTTATATCACATCGTAATTTATGCTCAATTACTCTCTCCCATAATATTTAATATATGACACATTAACTTAATTTTCTTAATAATTTTTACACTATTGTGCATCACCTTTATTCTTTAAAATAAGAACCAACAAACTCTTTCTCCACTTATCAGACATTTTTTTAGTCCTTAAAATAATATTAAAAAGATTATTAAACCAAGAAATTTGTTTCATAAGCATTTTCGTACTTCTATTAGAATATCATCAAGTCTTATTGCTTTTCCACACTTAATTTCTTTTAAAGCCCTATTTAACTTTGATTTTACTAATACAATGTTAAAAACAAAAAAATTATTTTCGTTTAAGGTATTAAGATTCTAAAGTCAATCGTATTCCGACAACCTTTATTCAAAACTTTGTCAAAATATCTCATCCCTCTATATTGAATATCCTTTTTAAGAAAAATACTTTATGATTTTCATCTTTAATGCACTTGAACTAAATCTTTACTTTGTTTATATCTTTGTTTGTCTGACTTATGCATACAACTTTACCCTATTTAGTATTAAATCTATTATATAAATTATTAAATACTATTTTTTTTGTAATATATATTGTTTTCTTATAATCACTACGACCAGTTTTTTTTTCTTATTCTTTGAGCCTTTACATCTAAACTAATTTTATAACCAAGATTTTTATTTTTAATTTTTTCTTGCATATTTAGAGTCAATCATTTGTTTTTACTGATAAGAGCTCTTTCTTTTGATTCTCCAAACACATTTTTTGCAACTTACTTAATATCGCTTGTTACTTTTTCTCATATGATATTAACTTTCACATGAACATCTCAAATCTTAAGATCTTGTAGCTTACTCTTAAAAATATTTTTATTAGTATTTTTAAGTATCCCAATCTAATATTAAGATAATATTTTGATTTATTTTTCATTTTCGGGCACTTCTTTTTAAAATCTAAAATTAGTAATTGACGCTGGATATTTAAACTTTCACCCTAAATGACTTTACAATCTCTACAATCTAGATGATCTATTTTTCTTATAAGAAAATAATCAATTTATATTTTAGTAGGTTCATTTATAAGTGATAATATACTACTCTTTTTTCTTAAATAAAGTACGAGCAATTATAAAATCATAAGGTAAAGTAAAATAATATCATATTAAAGCATCTGAATATATGTATAGATATATAGCTCATTTTTGGAATGAGATTAGCAAAACTTAAATTAAAATCACAATAATTCCACTAAGAATATCATCAGACTTGAGAGAATCAATGTGAACAAATTAAATTGAATTTATTAAAATTTACCAAAATCCTTTTAAAATGAAAATTTCCAAAAATTGAAACTAATTTCATAAATAGCATTGATTTGAGCTTAATATAACCCCAAGTAATCTTGGAATCATTTGGACAAATCACTTTGACCATATAGCCCAATTAAGCCCAATTCAATTCAAATACAAAATTGAGCTTGAAATTCACTTCTAAATGACTCAAAATTATTCCTTTGATCCTTTTAAGAGTTTTGTTGATCATTGGTCGGTTAGGATTAACCAAATAACTTGGATGACCTACGGGGTGCAACATAATAAAATTTTGATTCTCTCTAAGAATATGGTTCTTAATGAACTCAATCACTATGAAAGTGCATTAAGTATCATATTTGAAGCAAAATTCAGTGTTTATGCATTAGGTATCTTATTTGAAGCAAAAATTCAATGTTTAAGCTCTTTAAATCAAGTTCGTTGACCCAAATAACTGACCAAAGATATTTTAGAGCTTGGCTTAATAGATGAGTTGAAAATCAATCAAATTAATTTAAACACATTTTTATGCTTTAAACGAAAAAAAAAAAAAAAAACTGAGATGAATTCAGATGAACTAAAATGGTTAATTAACCTATTATTAACCCATTAATTTTTTTCGAATGGAAACTTTATTAAGTCAAATCCAACTTTCATCAAATTTGGATTGACACATGCTTGAATGCTTAATATTCTATTTAACCCAAATCCAAATTCCATTAAACTCTAATAAAATCAAATGGTTAATGGCCCAATTATGACCCATTAAACTTATTTGATTTAACATTCAATCAACCCAAGTCCAATGGGTTTGAAATTTGGTTGGACAGTAATTTAGATTTTTATTTGCCTATTGAACCAAATATAACTCATTTAGTCTAATCTAAGTATTGAACTGACTTGACTCAAGTCACCACTTAGTTTGCTCAAATTAAACCATGAAATAATTATCTCCAGAATATTCAAGTGATCCTAGCCGTTCTTGAAATATACCAGCAGCTGTAGGCTTGTCTTGCTATGGATTGCCACCATGGCTTCCATTGGTTCAGCCAGAACAACTTGATCAAGTGGTCCCCAAGCTTTCAGAGCTTAGTGGCCATATGACAGTTTAATTCTTCAGTCCTCAACCGTTGCCTGGTCAGAAATGATTATATAACCCTTGATATTGGCAGGACGAGTCATTGAGCTCGGTCTATAAAGAGTGAGTTGCTGTTGGCAATTGTCCCATTACCTCACCTGCCTCCAATTTCCCTCCAACCATATTTTCTGTCAACTCTGTTCAATTAAACATCCAGATTCTTCCATCAGAATCATCTAATGGTAAAGGAATTTCTTTCTCGATTGACGTATCTAGAGGATAATTCTTAAGCTAATATATCTTCTCAGAACATAGTGAAGGAAATCCACATATTCCTCGTACATCTAGAAATGTTTCTCATCTGAGACCTACTAGTCTATGTTGGATTGGAAGGAGATGATTTAACAATTTACATTCACAAGATGTGCAGGAGAAAAATTAGATAAAGATGAACCCATTCATGTGTCCAAATTTCAAATCATGCTTCCAAAGGGAAGAGGATA
Source organism: Cymbidium sinense (assembly GCA_021442155.1). Classification (NCBI taxonomy): domain Eukaryota; kingdom Viridiplantae; phylum Streptophyta; class Magnoliopsida; order Asparagales; family Orchidaceae; genus Cymbidium; species Cymbidium sinense. The sequence goes on from CM038222.1 coordinate 139,998,423, forward strand.
AGAAGGTTTTTTTCACGACAAATAGATTTTTGAGATCTAGAGCCAGAGAATTTTATAATTGTGATAATTCTTATTTTGAATCTGATTGATGCCAAGTTTTTGGTATTTTATATTAACTAATTCAATGTTACTGGATGATTTTCATCAGATTTTGTGTACTTCTCATTACTTCTTTGAATCTGCAGTTGTATTCTTATGTAGTGGTGGACTTCAGACTTGGAGATGAACTCAGATCTGAGGTTGCTACATTCTTTGGTTAAGTTGCTATTTTCTGGTTGGTTGCTACATTTCAGCAGAACAGTGAGATTCGCTCTAGCCTTCTCCTCCCAGGTTTCTCTGCCTGCTGCTTCCAATGTGCTGCAACTAACCTCATCGACCCCATTGGGAACAGATCAGGTTCAGATGCCTTGTGATTGTGTATCTTTTTGGTTTGGATCCCTTGGTTTCTTCTTATAAATTTCAGATTGGACCTAATGGTTATGTTATATAACTACTGTAGTTTTCTATAGTCCTTCTCTGCTGTATTTTTGTGAACTGTTTTGTTCGCTACTGCTTTTGCAACTTTTCAGCACTTGAAGTTGGGTTGAGGGATTATTTCTTCAGTGCTTGGTAGCAGATATTTCCTAAATTTTCTGGGATTTCTTTCCCCTCGGTTATGCAACTATATTTCAGTCATCTTGCCTTGTAGTTTCTAATTCTATCAACAAATGCTCGCTTCAACTTTCCTACAGGTTATGATTTTATTTGGGATACTCCAGTAGATAGTGAGGCTGCTGGTATTGCTCATAAGCTATTTCATTTACTGTGCTGATCTTCATTCTCCTCTAATTCAGCAGTTTATTTGAAGATCTATTAACTCAATCTCGATGAATTTCACCAACATTTTCTTTGAAGATATACTATCTTTATGTGGCCCAATTGCCTTAAAAACTTGGATCGGCCTCCTTGTTTTACTTTTAACTTGTAATTTTTCTTTTCTTGGTCGGTGACTTTATGCGGAAATTTAAGTCAGCCTTTGGTCTAGGGTTGACATGCAGTGAAAATTTTAATTGTTGTGAGAAAAAGCTAAACTTTCTCCCAGCAACCACCAAGTTAGATCATGATAGTGGCCTCCTTAAGCTTTGAACTCCACGATATTCTCCAAATCCTATCTCTTTTAGCTTCCTAAGCCCAAGACCCTATGATCTGTTCTAAAACATAAGTCAGCTGCCCAAGGATTCATCTCCACTTTCTACTCCCTCTTTTCATGCCCACAACCCCACACGTGTACCTGCTTCTAGTGCTGTTACTCAAAGTGGTGTCAAGCCCTCAACTTTCTAAGCCACCATCATCATTCGCATCTTGTAGCTCAAATGTCAATCTCATGCACTTCCCCAACTTCTATTTTGTTTGAAGTCATCATCCCCGTTGGCTTTATGCAGACCCCTTACCTATCCTCTTAGCCAATCTCCCAATAGCACCATCAATCACCCAATCTTCAACCATCCTTGCACACACACAAACACCATATAAGCTACTCATCCTTGCTCAACTCTTCTTTGAGTTATTTGGTCATATTACAAGACTTTTCTGGTTGAACTGGATTTATCTGAGCTTCACGCTGTGTTTTGATGAAATTACTTAAAAAAAGGTTGATGTCACTTTTCTCTAATGAAATTGTTGATCAAATAACAATATATGATATAAATCCTTTAACTTTTAAATTTTGTTATTTAAATTTGATTTTTGTGGATGCTATGTGACAAATTTATGCATATTATGATTGTATTTTGAAATTGATAACATAGAAAGTGAATCTTTGATATCTGATTTTTGTTGGCCGAATGTTGAAATCATATTATATTTAATCCCTGATTATGAATATTTGAGCATTGCTATGATATATCTTTAATCATAGATTTCAGAATACTTGTAAATACATTGATCTGTTAGCAAGATATAAACTCTTTATCATATCCTAGGTATTATGAATCTCTTTGCATTTATCTCCCTTAATTCATGAGTATATTCTCTCAAATCTCGTCTTACTTCGGCCTGATTTTGATAGCTCCCTACAAAGAATACATGTTTTGCTATGTGACTTTACTGAAACTTAGGTTGTGTATGGGGCAACTTTTTGAAAAAGCTGCATTCTAAAAAAGCTGCAGTGGGAAGTTGTGTTTTCAAAGTTGACCTAGTAAAATGCGGTGACTGTCAGAAAGTTGCAGTATGATTTTTATGTTATTAAAGGGAAGTCTTTATGATGTGTGTATGTGTCTATATATATATATATATATATATATAGTTTGTTTTTCAAAGATGCACTTTGGCTGTGCAGATATTTCTTCAACCGATTAGTCTAGTTGATGATTCTTGTTCTCAAATAGTGTTAACATAACAACTTTAAGATTTGATGAGATCACCTTTGGCAACAAAGCAGCTTTGAGTAGAGAACTATATTGTGAAGTGATTGGTTAGGATGACTTCCTAAAACTAATTAGTGGTCTTTGTACAAAGATCATATAGTAGGCAATATAAGCTCTTAACATTATAAAATTAATTTGATTTGTCTTATTAGGCCTATAATCCCCCAGATGATTGAAAGAGTAATCGCTCTCTCTAAGACATTTCTTTTGTCAGGAATTCGATTAAAACCAATTCTAGTGGTTCATAGCTATGCTTATCCGAATAGAGCTTTTAAGCTAAATGTTGGAATAAATATTCATTATGATGACAATGTTTGTCAGGATTCTGAGAATCTCAAAATTATTGACTACGACCTTCATGATCACTACACATATTTATATTGACCATAAGGCCTTCATTTGAGAAAGAAATATCTGATGAGTGAGTTGGAGACATGTCTAACTCTATATTATTTGAATTGACACAAATCTCTAGCATGATGCCTCAAGATATGTCCTTCAAAGATTGTCTTTATAACTCTCACTATCTTGATATTGCCTGGACCATTGTGGTTCATGATTACTTGATGCTTATTAGCAGACCAAAAACTCCTTCAAATGCCGCTCATAGTCATCATTTCTTTGAGGCTTGTAACTTCCAACAATTTTTAATCTTGCGACCATGATAATCATCGTTATAAAATTAGATCTTTCTCTTGAATTTATACCATAGAACCCTTTTTGTCAAATAAAATCACTCAGAGAACTCTTACCTTTAACAACAAGGAAGTGAACGAATTATTCAACAGTGGTAGCTAGTATGCCACCCCAGGCTACAACAAACAAGAGTGCATGATAATCATAATTTTAAATGGTTTTTTTTAGTGTCCCATTTTTCTTTAGCAATTGGCCATCCTTTTTTAGTGTCTCATTTGTCAAAAGGTTATGAACTTGATTCTTGAGATTACAATAATCATTTCATCAATCATATACTTCCAAACAAATCCTACATTACTTGTTGGGTATCCTTCACAACAACAAATGTAAGTGCAATTTACATAAATAGCACACAATTTTATGCATTTACATATCTAACACCTAAGATTTGATATTTACAAAATTAATATTTTTTTCTATGTATTACAAGATGCATTTCACTTTAAAAAAGAATCAATGATATTATTTTTGATGTAATATTAAAGATTAAGTATTATTTATATAAATATAAAAGTTTAGGTGTTAGGTATGTAAATATATAAGAATTGTATGTTATGTACGAAAATACTGCAAAATATAAATGGTCTTAAGCTCGAAAACCAATGTGACAATATTAGATGATTCTCTAAGCTTATTGTTTGATTGATAGCTGGCAATAGTATCAATGTTCTGCTAATGTATTTGTGACCATGCTAGTGAGTTTATAGTAGTAGCATATTTATCTTAGCTCTGGTAAAAATCTTTTATACTTTCGCATTCTCATTTATCCTGTATCCATTTCAACTAGTTGTAATAAATTAATGTATGAGCCGTGTCATTTTTTAAGACATGCATTCAGATAATCTATGTTACTACTTTCTCTCTGCCAATAATTTCTATATATCGAAACTTCTAGGAAATTAAATGATTATACTGTTTACTTAGTTTCCAGCTTGTAGACGAATAAATTATCTTGGAAAACAATTAACCAAATCTAACAGATTTATTTTTGTCTTTGCATTTTTGTATATATAATTGGACGCGGCAGCCTAAGCTGCTTGTATGTTTTTATTAACAATCGAAATGAAATTCGTACCTGTCTGTCTTAACATGGGAATTATTTCAAGTTTTCCTTTTTCTAATACAAACAACAATTTTCTTGTAAAACTACCAGATTGTTCTAATTAACTTCAGCCATTAAACTTAGGAATCTTTCGAATCTTCATGTGTAATGGCTTTTATGCAATAAAAATGTAAGAAACAAAAATGAATCACAGATGGCTAAAAGTATAAAACTTCACAAAGCTATGGGAGTCTATGTATAGTTCAACCTTAATGTAGGTTTTAGCTATTCAAATGAGGATTGGTTAAATGGAATAAGAAAAGAGAAAATTCAGTTAAATATCTTCCAAAACTAAGGATCCTTGGATTAGTTTTAATATTTAAATTTTGTTGGATTAGTTTTGAATTTAGTTTGGAATAGGATTGGAGATAGAATTATTGCTTTAAAGATTATCGTTGATACTAAGATTATCAATGTTATAAGTGTTCATGCTCCTTAAGTAGGTATGGATGTAGGCTCAAAAGAAATTTTTTTGAATGATTTAAAGGAATTAATACAAAAGATACCCCTTGAAGAAAATATATTTATTGGAGGAGACGAACTAGAAATGATAGAAGATTTTAAAGATTCACGATAGTATATATTTGGGTCTAATGAAGAAGGTAGATTTTCTTTTAAATTTTACGATTTTATAATCTAACTTTTATTTATTTAAAAAAAGATGAACATATTATTATCTAAAAGAATGGATCTAGTAAAACACAAATTGATTATTTTTGATAAGAAAAATAAATCGTTTAGATTGTAAGGTCATTCTGAGTGAAAGTTTAAGTTCACAACATCGACTGTTATTTTTAGATTTTAAGATGAGAAATAAATCAAATTATTGATTTAGGATTAGATGGACGCACTTAAAGAGCACTAATAAATTTTTTTTTTAGAGGAAGCTACAAGAACTTAAAATTTGAGATGTTTATAAGAAAGCTAATGTTATGTGGGAAAAATAGCAAGTGAAATTAAGAAGTTGCAAAAAATATGCTTTGAGAATCAAAATGAAAAGCTTCTTTTAATAAAAATAGTTGATGGTGGAGTCAAAACGTGTAAAAAAAAGATAAAAAAGAAGAAATATTATTTTAAAATTTGGTTTAGATGTAAAAATTCGGAGAATTGGGAAAGATATAAAGTGACCTTAATATATAATGTAAAAAAATTAGCTTTTAATGATTTATACAATAAATTTGATAGCAAAGAAGGTGAAAGATGTATGTAAAACAAAGAAAGATATGACTTAAAAGATCTACCAAGTGTATTTAGGATGACAATCATAAAATATTTTTCTTAGAAAAAGATATTAAAAATAACTGGATGAGTTATTTTGATAAACTTTTCAATGAATGATCTGAGAATACAATTGATTTTAGTAAACTTTAATACTCTAAACAAAAATAGATAATTTTATTTTTATTGTTATATTAATAAATTTGAAGTTTGAGAAGTTTTAAAGAAAGAAATTGAAATGTGAAAAAACAGTAGGACCTGATGATATTCTAATAAAAGTGTGAAAATGTTTAGGAAATCAAGAAATTTCTTGATTTACAAATCTTTTTTATTTATTTTAAAGACAAAAAAGATGTCAGATAAGTGGAGAAAGAGTTTGTTGGTTTCTATATTTAAAAATAAAGGTGATGCACAAGAACGTGCAAATTATAGAGGAGTTAGGTTGATGTGTCATACATTAAAATTATGGGAGAGAGTAATTGAGCATAGGTTACGACGTGATACAAAAGTTTCTCAAAATCAGTTTGGTTTCATGCTAGGTAGATCTACCGTGGATGTTATACATTTGTTGAGAGGTTTGATGGAGAAGTATAGAGAAAGTAAGGAGAATCTACTTATGATATTTATTGATTTAGAGAAAGCTTATAATAAAGTTTCAAGAGAAGTCCTTTAGAGAGTTCTAGAAAGAAATGAGTTACTATTAGTTATATTCAAGTCATTAAGAGTATGTATACTAAAGCTATTACTTGTGTTTATACAAGGAGGATTAACAATATTTTTTTATTTTAGTTGGATTACATCAAGGATTAGCTTTAAGCTCTCATCTTTTTTGCTTTAGTTATGAATATTCTTACTAGACATTTATAAGATGTATCTTGGTGTATGCTCTTTGGTGATGATATTCTTCTTGTTGATAAGACTAGAGAGGGAGTTTAAGAGAAACTTAAATTATGAGGGTCAACTTTAGAGTCTAAAGGTTTTTGTTTGAGTAGATCTAAAATTGAGTATATGATCTAAAATTGAGTATATAGAGTATAATTTTAGTTTTAGAAGTTCTAGTAGTGGTGTTGTGACATTGGGTGATCAAGTTATTAAAAATAGTGAGAATTGTTCAAAATGATGGTGATATAAATGAAAGATATTATTAGTAGAATTAAGTTGAACGGTTGAAGTGGATGAATGCATCTAGCCTGTTGTGTGATAGAAATGTACCGCATAGACTTAAAGGGAAATTTTCTAAGATGGTAGTAAGACTTGCAATGATTTATGCTGTAGAATGTTGGCTAATAAAAGAGAAGCATAATACTAAGTTAAGTGTTGTAGAGATGAGGATGCTCAGGCGGATGAATAACTATTAAATGAGAATTTGACACATAATAGGATACAATGGAGAAGAAGGATTCATGTAGCCGACCCCACATTGTGGGATAAAGGCTTGTTGTTGTTGTTGTTGTTATAGTTTTGAATTGAAGCTCAAAAAAAATTATTTTACAGATCTTAAGGGGTTCTAGCTGGAACCAATAGATTAGACTTTTGTTAACGTGTGCCGTCAATTTTATGTCTGCTAAACATATGTCATGGGTTTATGCACTTTTCTTTGTAGTTGCAATGCTAAATATATGATATTGCCTATCTAATGCATCTAATATAACAAATATCTTCTTGTGTGTATAATGTATACAACAATTACCTTTTTTATTAACAAAAAGCTTTTCTCTGAATTTTTTTTTTCTCGTTATGGAGGAAAATTTTCTTCTTTCGATGAATTCAAGTGGTTCTTCCACGTTTCCGAGCATTATATATCTCCGCCTGTCATCATTCCCTTTTTTATTCATATTGAACTGTTAAGTCGGTGATTAGTATTTATATTTTTTTGCGTTAACGGTGGGTGTTTGTGTTTATCAATCAGAAGAGGGCCTGCGCCAAAAAATAAAATAAAATCAAACTAGGTTTTGCCTTTTGGCGAAGGGGGAGAGCGAAGGGAGGGGATTATATATATGTCTGACTGAGTCAATTTTTGATAAGGAGACAATGCTTTTTGATGCACAAGAGAATTATCTGAAAACCTTTTTGATAGAGGCATCAGCGGAGCAGACACAAGTAGACTATGGCCGGGCATCCATGAGAAAAGCTACTGGTGTAAAAAAGCTATAATTTTTTTGAAAATTTTGATTATTATATAAAATATGCCAGGTATCTATACCATTAACAAATGGCAGGACCTATATTCATTTTAAGTTCTCTAATTGAATGTTCTACACACAATCACTATATTTTAGGCATTCTACAGAACTACCGATATAAAAATTGTCAGATTTATTTATGTAATTGTAGTTTGATGATTGATGTTTGGACAACTCATTTGTTATTATGGTTTAAGATGGTTCAAAATTTTAGCTAGTGTTTTGAATCCTCTCATTCATGAATGATCATTGTGTGTGTGCCGGACTCCGCAACAAAGTTAATGCATAAACATTTATTCTACCACAACTAGTTTTCTAGCACGCAACAGTTTGGCGCCGTCTGTGAGAAATTGATTCCCATTATTTCATCTTGTATGACGACCAAGTTTCCCAACAAGATCAAAATCACCTTCGAGGTGGAGCATTTCAAGCTTTTAAGGAGCGCAAACGAAGAATGAAGATTCATCAAATTTATCAAATTTTGTTCCTTCAGATTTTGTCGAAAATTGGGGGGCAACTCTTAATCTCAAAAGATCGCCCATGCTAATATGTTAAACATTTAATCGATTACCATCTCAAGAAACAAGTCAAAGTTGGAGGATATTTTAACATTGAGAAGAGATATAGCTTTGCAAATTATGATTTTTCAATCATACTCGTGAAAAAACAAGACCAAGGTTAAGGAGCAACTTTGCCTACAACCACAAACGGATGTTTTGATTCGACCTACTCCACACAGGTTAACGTCATCAAGTAATACTTTGACAAACAACCTCGGATAGGTCAAAAATCCTCAGCGGATTCAATTCGATCTCTTGCATACAAGTTAACGTCATCGAGCAAAGACTCTGATAAACAACCTCGGATAGATCAAAACTTCGCACATACTTCACAGCGTTAACGCCATCGAAAGACTCGACAAACAACTTCGATATGTCAAAGGTCCGGACTTCCCACATCTCTTCCATAGTGTTAACGCCATCGAGTACTCGACAAACAAACTTGATAGGTCAAAATCCCAAACAGATTCAATTCGACTTCTTCCATAGTTAACGCCATCTCTAACACTCAAAAATAATCTGATAGTCAAAATCCTCCGGATAATTCGACCTCTTCCATATAAGTTAATATCATCGGGTAACACTCTGATAAACAACTTCAGATAGGTCAAAAATCCTCAGCTGATTTAATTCGACCTCTTCCATACAGGTTAACGTCATTGAGTAACACTCTAACAAATAACCTCGATAGTCAAAATCCGATTCAATTCGACCTCTTCCATAGTGTTAACGCCACCGGGTAACACCATGACAAACAACCCGGATAGGTCAATGGATTTAATTCGACCTCTTCCATATGTGTTAACGCCATCTGCAACACTCGACAAACAACGTCGGATAGGTCAAAAAAATCTTCAGCAGATCCAATTCGACCTCTTCCATACATGTTAACGTCATCGAGTAACACTCTGACAAACAACTCTGGATAGTCAAAATCCTCGATTCAAATCGACTCTTCCATATGTGTTAACGCCATCTGCAACACTCGACAAACAACCTCGGATGAGTCAAAAATCCCGGATTCAATCTTTCGTGTTAAGCACGTTATCAATTAACACTTTGACAAATAACCTCGGATGGGTCAAAAATTCTCAACGGATTTGATTATACCCCTCACATGCAAGTTAACGGCATCAAGTAATATCATGAAGAATGATACTTTGAAATTATCTATCAGACTTTCTGAGTTGCTCGAATGACGTTTCCTAATTAATGCTTCCCCGCCATCTTGGCAGTTATCAACTGTTGAACCATTCATTGAAGTTTCAAGAAATCCAATTTTCTACAAGAAGAAGTAGGAACTACGGACCGTCGCCGGTCATCACCGCCGACCACCATCACCGATCATTATCGTCAACCTCCATCGCCGATCATCCCCATGACCACGCCGCTCTTGCCGCCGTTTACCATCGCCGACCATTATCGCCGCCGCCACCACCATCGACCGCTGTCATTAATCGCCATCGTTTGCCATCATCGCAGATCGCCGGTTGCCGCCGCCACCACCGCTATTGGTCGATCCAACCCGGTGGTGACGAGGCTTGACGCTTTCGGAAAAACCACGACTTATGTACGCGGCCTTGATCACCTCCAAACCCGTTTCCCTGACGGGTGGCTGACGATCTTTCGAGGAAAATCGGACACGACGCGTATCATCTTGATCGCCCAAGCCCGCCGGTCCGACGACGACCTCTTCGAGGGAAAACCGGAGCCACGACGATACGCCTTGATCGCCTTCCAAACCCGGCCGGTCCGACGAGGCGCGCTTCTCCCAAGGAAAACTGAGTCACGACGATGTACCGCCTTGATCGCTTCCAAACGGCCGGTCCGACGAGGCTGACGCCTCTTCGAGGGAAAACCGGAACCACGACGTATTCGCTAAGAAGAAGAGAACACCGAGTATATGAGGTGTGTGCATCTCCTTGCCCTGGGGTTTTATAGACCCCATTTAGGGGCAGAAAGGTCAAAACCAACCAAAACGGCTTAAAACCGCTTAAAATCGCGGAAAACGGACGAAAAAACTCTCATTGGCGTTTCTCATGGAGCTGCAGAGTTCAGGCCGCACGCTTCCACGCCATTACTGCCACGCCGCTGATCATGGGCGTCATGCAAGATATGCCACGGCGCCTGTGTCAGAATTTGGATGGGTCCATAACTCAAACCTGCGTAGCTGCACTGCATTAACATCCACACCAGACTCGCTCCGTGATCATAATCTTCTCATGACGATCTGTCTCTCAAAATGTATTAATAATGACAAATTTCAAGAATTTATTATTTTCAAGTATTATGATATATTTTGGATGATTGAGATAATGTCATCCAAAAAATAAGAACCGATATGACACTTAAAATCTACTAATAAGACAAATCTGATGTCAGCAAGTTGATCTTCACCAAAACTACGAGATCAAACACTTAAAATATCATGCTAAACTTTGGGATATCGTTAAATCTCTAAATAACTCTTAAACATGGAGTGATTATACAAATCGAAGCCTTGACGAAATGGATCCGATAAGCTCAAGATCTCCTAATTTCGACTTCATTTAAGCATTCAAATACACAAAATACATCAGATGATTAAGGGAATCATTTTGAGCTGTCCGATGGAGGAGTTATTCGGATTTTGCATGTATTTGCAGAAATGCCACCCTTTTAATCTATAAGTAGCCCCTCATTCTTCAGGAAGATCGTAAGAAGAGAGAGCTCTAAAGTTGAAAATCCTCTAAGATAATCGTTACCACTGACGCGCCACTGCTGCACCGCCAACCACCGGCCGCCGCCAGCCGCATCGCTATCACTGCCGCTGACCATCGTTTGCCACCTCCGCCGGTACCACCATGCCAATGGCTATCTCGCAGATTACCGACGCGCTGCTTGCCGACTCATTGGCTATTTGCCGCCGCTGACATCGCTAACCATTGCCCGGCCACTACCATCAATCTCGCTGCCAACCATCGCCGCTGGTTATCTCGCTGACCACTGCTGGGCCATTACCGCCGGCCGGCATTGCCGGGTATCCATCGACCACCGCGGCCACTGCCGCCGACATGTCGGCATCCGCCGGCTTCACCACCGACGATTATTATCTCGGCCGACCTTCATTGTTTCACCATCATCTTACTACTAAGAATCGTTACACTCTAATCATATATGTTGTTGCTCGATTCTGATCCCCATTGTTGCCTCTTCTCATATACAATTGTAATCGCGTTATCGGAAAATTTTGTACTCAACATATAGGAAGATTTTACCGCTGAATTCTCACGATTTTTTTCTTCTTTTCGAGATTTTTTTCATGTAAAACTTCTGGAGTTTTATTATTAATTCTTCAAATATCTACGATTCAACAAAGTTTTAAAAGATAAATTTTACTCTATCACAACTGATTTTCTAGCACGTAATAATTATATAATATCAAAAATATACGGGCGCTTTATGATGAAGTAGATTAACAATATACCTAGAATATATCTAGTTTTAGATCCAAAAATAATATACCAGAACGAACATACGTGATATTAAATTAATTTATAGATTTAACAAAAGTTAAACTATTTAAATAGGAAAACAATATTTTTTTTTAAAAAAAAAAGAGAAGAGGGAAGGAATTCGAGAAGTTAGCAGCCGAATGAAATAGACCTTTATTGGCAGAGGGCTTGATTAACATTTCAGTCTATAGGAGAGACGCATCAATGACACTTTTAAGGGCCGAAATAGGGCGAGAAATGGCATCCAAATGGTCATCGCCCAAGGGTTTTGGTGTGAGAACCAAGGCAGAAATGAGGAATGGAAAAACCAGTGATGGCTTAAGATATTTATATGGGATTATCAATGGATTTTTCATCCGATAATCTAGTTGAAAATCCTTTTAGATTGCGAACTCACTTTAGCCAAAAAAAAAAAAAAAAAAAAAATCAATAACAATCTTTGTAGTTTTTTGCTAGTAAAGCTATCAGCACAATGCCAAGTCCCCCTTCAAAATTCAAGGTATTTAGTCACGTTGGATTGGATATGACATGATTAAGAAAGGCAAGAGAATCAGTCAAACCCACCGCCTTCAGGCAAGGAGTGCGAAATTCCTGACCGAAGTTCAATCCTCCGGCGGCGCTTATATCTAAAATGAGGAAAGTAAATGAGGACCCGATATGTGTGAGAGATGAATGTAACGTTAGGTTTTCGTGAGATTAGTTACAATAATATCTCTACTCACAAGATGAGTGAGGTGTTGAGTGAATATCCATTAAAAAAAAGAAAGAAAGAAGAGAATCAGTCAAAGCTATTATGAAGTGAAGTCATCATGCTTCCTGAAAGACATTATAAGCTTTTTGAAATCCAGGAGTTTTACATGTGTTTGGGATAGCCTAGAAGCCTGTATAACTCTTTAGATTATATAAAAATGTCGAAATGGTGCAGAGTATTATAGAAGATTTAGAAGTTAGGGATTATCTCATGTATTTTAGAATATTTTTAGGAGAATGGATGGAGGATTATAAGTAAGAGTCACTATCTCTAATTTGTAATCAATCAAGAGAGAGTTCAAGAGGCTAAGAGTTTGTGTGTAAGGTCTAAATCTTTTATGCTCTCTTTTGTTCTTGTGAAGTTTTCTGTCTTACTTTCCTTCTCTTTTGTGTTCTTTGCATTTTAGTCAATTGTTGTGTGAGTGTTAGGTTGATTTTACGGAGATTAAATTATTTTCATTCGTGCATCCATGATGTGTTCAGATACTATAAAGTGTTTAGGTTTGTTTTCTAAACTCCATCTAACGGTTACAAATTAATTAAATGTTTTTTTTTCATTATTTTAAAGATATCTTTGTTTTTTAAATCAGTATTCAAATGAAAATATTAATAATTTTTTAAAATTTAAAAATTAATAATTAGTACGCTTGGGATTACTGTTTTTGGTGCAATTCAATCCTCTTTACAGGGTAGTACTTGTACGTCCTTGCACGTTGCACGGAAGATTATTTATTTATTTTTAGATTTATATACATACCACATCATTTTTATATATTTACATATCAAATATTTCAATTTCAATTTTTTTTTATATATAATACTTCAATCTTTAATATTATATTAAAAATATTATTAAAAAAAATATTAGATAAATAAAATTAGATATGTAAATATATAAAAATTATGTGATATATATGCAAATCTTTTTTATTTTTTTGATGAAATAATAAATATCATGCTCAGCTAATAAGCACTCTTGCTGATACTCTTATTTTAGAGAATTATTATATACAGATGTAGAGCTATATTCAAAATTTTATGTTGTATTAGTGTACATATATTATATATATCAATTTTATGTAGTGCATGTACATAAATATTTTAGGCATGATTAAAAAAAAAAAAACTAAAATTTCTAATATTTAGCTTTTTTTACTTTTTTAATTACTCTCAAAATATTTCTACAGATGCTATTATGTAATGATGTTAAAAGTATTTAAAATATCTTAATAATCTCTAAAACAATTGGTATACACAATGTGTATATAAAGAAAATCTGAATGAAAGTTTACATCTAGATTTCATAAGTAATAATCTCTCTTAATTGGGACTTTAGTTTGGATTCTTTCAAAAGATTTACATAAATTTTATTTATTTATATGTGCAATATTTATAATTTAATAATTATTTATATGTTATTGAAAAGTTTATGATATAAAGTAAAATAAATTCATGTATTTTCAAAATACAGGTGTATGATCTGCTCCATTTTAATTGAAATGTATTTCATCAATGGATTTTAAATTCATCATCTACTTTTATTTTCAAAATTATTTTGGTTAATTTTACTTAGAAATTGAAAATATAAAACCTTTTTAATTATTCACCCGATGATGAAAATTGTGTAACTCTCATTAAACATGGAATTTTATTTATTAATGATAATTTTAAGTTTAATTATAAACTATGATGCTGTTCATCTTATTGCATCAAGTAATTTTCACAGTTTTTCTTTCCATTAAAGAAGGAAAATTAAGCTGTTGTTATGGGACAATAGAGGGCCATCATTTCCCACTAAACAGAAAGAGGAAGAAGGTGGTAGGGAAAGGAACGCACTTCAACAATAATCCAGCAAAATTAAAGAAGCATGCATAACTGAATTGCATGCGTGGAGTAGAATGACTTTTCTTTTTTTTCTTTAAAAAATTTTTAAGACCTTTATTCTTAGGCATTTTGTGGTAAGAATCAAAACACATCCTTCAAAAGCAAGGGAGAAACATGCCATGGTGTGTTACCATCCTACTGTTTTCAAAAGGTAGGGGATGAAGGATTGCATTAGGTGCTTTTTAGGAGTTTTTATTTATTTTTATATTACATATATATATATATATATATATATATATACATATATATAATTTTAGATGTTAAATATGCAAATGCATAAGAATTTGATGGCATATATGCAAATCTTCTATGCTTTTTCTTGTTTATATGAACACTTTGCTTCTACCCTTGGGCAAACAATTTGTTGCTTGCCCAAAGTGGGGAATGGGTCCATGCAGTAAGTAATATTAGTTGGTGGTAGGGTCTTTAGCAATAATAAGTTTGATTCTTGATTTGGTGATAGCACAAAGATAATGAAGTGATAGTGATAACAATTGGTAGATTAAAGGACCACCATCTCTTAAATAGCTCTAATAAAAAAAATCAACAAAACTTATATATTTAATATGAATTTATTTCTCTCTTTGAGAAGAGAGTGCATACATAATTGTATTATGAATTGGTAAATGTAGGGGCAGCTAGTTAAGGAAACTTAAGATTTTCAAAGCAATTCACACATGAATGAGGGCATTCTAAAAATATTTGAATATGAATGGCATTTATACTTATGTAAAGAGCTTAATTATTGGATGTTAATTTTTTTTTTATATTTACAGTTCCCTTGTGTCCAAATCATATTTATGATAGATAAAACAATAATAATGAAAAATATATCATAAAACATAAATAAAAAAGATATACATTTATATGAAAATTCTAAAGGGATGTAAAATTATAATAAAAAATAAAGAATTTAATATATTGAAGAAACAAGTTATGAGTATAAATGAAGAGTGACGGCTCATATAACATGATCACAGAAATTTAATCACACGTGATATATATATACACGCACACGTGAAAAAGATAAAAGTTTATATCACAAGAGCTATTGTCGTCATCGGGTATCGGTCATTCTCCGTGCTGATTCGTATGGAATTATCTCGACATGACGATTAAATTCTTGGTGAGAATTATCAACTTTATAATATTTTAATAACAACTAATGCTTCTTTAATGATCTTTTTTATGATGATGCCAGTGATAATAGGTGGATGTGGCAATTGGTCTGCTCTGATTCTGATAGGTGCACCTGACATGACATTTCCACGATCAAATAATATCTCTCCGCTATCATTATAATCCACCCAAAAAAATTCTCATAATTTAATTTGCATCACATATATATATTCTTGCAAAACTTTAAGAAAATGAAGTGTCATCATCACAAAGCAATATTATTTTTCTTTGCATAACCAATAGATTGTATTCTAAGTTTTTTCTTTTCAATTATTTTCATGCTATATTAAAATGTCATAGTCACTTAATTGATTCCCTAGATTCTTGTCACGGTTCAAATTGAATGTCCTGTCGTTACTCCTCATCTTAACGAGATTTTTTTCCCTCTCTCGAGACATAATAGATCATGCTGAGTCTTCTCGCAATTATTATTATTATTATTATTATTATTATTATTCATGTTTTTGTGATAGTAATAAAATTCGTTGGTCAATCGATTTATATAATTGATATGACACTAAACATTTCATTAAAGACGAATCTGATGTCAAAAGAATCGATCAGAAATAACTCCCAGATCAAACACTTAAAATATTAAATTTTGGGATATCGTTAAATCTCTAAATAGTTTAAATATGATCAAATTGAAGGCCTTGACGAAATGGACCTAACAAGCCCAAGATCTCTTCATTCTGAATTTATTTGAGCATTCAAATACTTAAAATACATCAAATGATCAAGAGAATCATTTTGAGCCATCCAGGAGGTTTTGGATTGTAATGTATTTATAAACATCATCCTCTTATCTATAAATAGCTTCATTCTTCACGTGAGCTGCTAAAGATAAGAGAGCTAATGCTTGAAAATCTCAAAGATAATCGGTTACACTGATTTGCCGCCGACCACCGCCATCGGCCGCTAACCACCACCGCCATCGATCACTATCGCCGGTCATCTCAACCATCACATCGATCACGCCACCACCGCCGCTGATCTTTCGTTATTATCGCCAACCACCGCTGGTCATCCATCGACACTGCTGCCGGTTATCCCGCTGACACTGCCGCCGGCATTGGTTAACCACTGCCGCTGCCATCACTGCACCACCATCGCTAAAGCTTGCCGCTAATCACTATCATCCATTGAGCCAACCACTGCGCAGGTCATCTCACCACCATCACGCCATCCGCTGCTGAAGATTGCCGCCGGCTGCTATCACCACGCGGTCGCCGAAGCTACCACCATCGATCATCGTCCATTCAACCGCTGCGGCCATCACCGCCGATCACGCCGCCATCGCCGCCGATCACCATCGTGGTCAACGCCAGGCTTGAACACCGACCTCTTCGAAAAGAGTAGTTTAAAAGTGTCGGTGTAATTTTCGAAGCGATGAGATAGTAGAGAGACACTACCTGAGATTTCGCCTCATTTTGCGAGGACTTTAGATCTAGTTCCATGTTTCCATAAAGCAAGCCCCTATAGTTAATTACCTCCCGAAGTGAGAGAGAACTTTCGATGCTACATTAGATCGAATGCATGTAAGTAACAACATATAGAGTTTCAAAATTTAAGATATGAAATTTATCATTTTAGCTTAAACTGGATGATTGAAGGAATGATGGTGCCCGATCTAGATCCCATGGTTCCTTCATCCCGGGCAGTCGTGGTCCCTAGTCTACTTAGTTAGAGGAGGTAATCGACCCAACGATAAGGATTTTATCAATACACGGGTTACGCCATCCAAGAAATTCTTGTAGACACTGGGTGGCGTTTGTCAAGAGACAATCTTAAGTCTACCTTGGAGGGCTATTTTTCCTATCAAGTAAACCCTATGATTCACAACTCAAAGGCGAGCCATTGGGGAGCATACACGGCCGATCGTAATATAATGAAGGATCGGGCCAAACGACCCGTCGAGGACTCGGTCGAATCGCTTCATCCGTGGAGCCTATTGGCTGCCGCATGAGGACACGCCACATCCTTACTGGCATGAGATTGATTGAGAGTGAACATAGCAGAATACTTGATTTGACATTGGCTCTTTTATGAAACATAGCAGAACACTTGATTTGATATTGACTCTTTTATGAACTATAGTGTTCTTAATTTATCACCCCTGACAAACAGTTGCGGAAGGTGGATAGATTGAGTTTGATTTAAGTTTTAAATGATGAATTTCATTTAAGCAGTTTCAGATTACTACTTATTTTAATTTAGAAAATTGATTAATTGGAATATGTTTAAGAGTTTTAGATCCTGTCAACTCTGTTTAGCAGCTAATAGAAGATTAGATCTACTGTCTCCTGATAGAATCAGTTTTTCAAATATTTTACTGATTTGAAACTCTTATTATTAGTTTTTAGGTTTTGTTAACCTGGACCCAGTCCTAAGAATAAGTTGGGAAGAAACCCAACAGCATCCTCAGGCACTTGAATTTAAGCATTAAGCGTAGTGTCGGGGCCCATGCGGGTGTATTTAAGACTTTATGTAGCATTTATTTCTGAATTATGAGAGATTGCTACTTAATTTGATTTAAAAAATTGATTAATTTGAATATGTTTAAGAGCTTTAGATCATATCAACTCTGTTTAGCTGCTAACAGAGTATTATATCTATTGTCACATGACAGAATCAGTTTCTCAGACATTTCATTGATTTAAAACTCTTATTATAAGTTTTTAGGTTTTGTTAACTCGAACCCAGTTCGAAGACTAAACTGGGAAGCACCCCGCACAACATCCTCAGACACTTTAATTTATGCATTTAGCATAGTGTCGGGGCACATGTGGGTATTTATAGCTTAGCTAATTTCTTCTATTAATGAAATCATTGATTTTGATAATCATAATTAGAATGAAATTCCTTGATTTTTGATGGAAGAAAGCCTTATGATTTTTATAGATTTTGATTTAGTATCGCCTTCTGTCTGCTTGTACAAAGGGTTGCATATCCGATGGCGAAGAAGGCATTTTGATTTAGATTGCAGTTTAACACACTACTGACACATATTTTACTTGTTGAGTTTTTGTAATTTTCTCAACTTGATTATGCTCAATTTACATCAATTTTGATAAGTTATGCTAATTTTAGTGTTTATTACTAAGCCATACTCATGCTTATTAGTTAGCATAGTAATCACCTCCATATTCGTATAAGAATTATTAAACCCAATTTAGATTCATCCTTAGATTTTGAGTTTATTGCAAGTTTGTTATGAGTTTGACATTAGTCCCCCCGAAATTCCAATTAAAGCTTGTCTAATTTTGAGGAATTTACAAGAGAAGAGAACTCACTCATTACTTTCATTTAAGCTATAGAGAATAGCTATTATAGTTTGTGAGTTTAATATTAGCCTCCTCCAGATTTCACTTAGATTATAAATAAATATTCTATTCTTTTCAAAAATTGCTTTAAAGGCTCCTCCCTTTTTTTCTTGTTTGACACTTTTAGTTTAGAATTAGCTACACGTTTCCCTCCTTAGCATTCTTAAGTCAGCTCATTTTACCCTCTCTTTTTTTCCTAAGTCAAAAGATTTGGCCTTAATTTTACGACCTTCATCCAGGTAGAGATCGAGTGTTTTAGCTTACTCGGTATGCCCTGTTGAGTGTACCGAGTGGTGTCTTGCGACACCATAACTGATTTTCATTTCATCGCGCCCTGTTGAGCACGACGAGACTTTTAAACCTGAAAGAAAACAAATGTAATATATATTTAATATATATTGATTCCCCCCTTTTTTTAAGTCTGAAAATTAGACAAAATTTCTGACATTTACTTGGGCGACATCTAATAAGTGGTGGTTTACTGGTGCTACATTGGCGTAGTGGCGGTGTTTCTGACACCACAACCTGTTTTCATCCCGTCAGCCTGGCACGAGGTCATCAAACCTTTTTTGTAGAGAGATAGAGAATGCCGTGGAGGGAGGAGAAATTGCTAGAAATAGGAGAGAATCAGAAGGGAATGGGGGGAGTGGTTTTTTTTTTATAGTTTTTTTATCTTTTTTATTTCTTTTTCAGAAAACTGAAAATAGGGGGGAACGGTTGAGCATGGAGGTAATTTAGGTATTTTTAAATTAATTTTAATTATTTTAATTTGGATTTCGCACCGGTAAATACACATAGTCAATATATATCGATTTAGGATAATTTTAATGTTCTGAACGCAATGACGCAGTCCGTTTCGTGATCGGAGGCCGTTTGGTTCAAGTCGACGCCAAATTGAGTCAATTTCAGCTCGAAATGGCCTTAGCACTCATCTTTCGCTCATACTCGCCTTGCAAATATTTTACCTTCATAAATTCAGTATTCCACTCTTCTAGAGCGACACCCAAATGAGCTATCAGCCAATATTTGAGCTACCAATGATAAAAAAATAACAAATATTACATGAAGAAAAAAGGAAAAGAAGAAAAGAAAGAGAAGGAGAAGATAACATATTAGTTCGTTTGCTCGTTGACGTCCAGTGCATACATGCTTTAACACCTCTTTAGGAATATGCGGCTTCGAAAAACGAATCCCCCCATTATGAGTTGTGATAGCTAAACTCTCAGAGGCCAACTGGGGGCGAACATCTTCTCTACAAATATTTGATGCAGTTACTTCGACACATGTTTTCTTTTTCTTTAAAGAAGAAACATTGCTATCACAATGATTTCATAACGGGCTTCTTGAAAGAATTCTGTGAATATGAGGAGACATTTCATTACCTTTACTTGATCTCTTCAATGAAAGAGCATGAAATCTCCCTGCCTGATTGGAATGACCAATCTTGAACATTCTATTTTCAATTATATACTTGCCAATGTGACATAACTCATAGTACAAGCTTCCTGCATCAGGAATATTAAGAGTCGTTAAGATTTCATTCTCTTCAATCAACAATGGATCTAGAAGGTCATTCAATCTTCCCCATCTTTCAGGGAGACCCCATTCATTTTTCACAAAAAAGAATCCATTAGACCAATTTATAGATGGATCCTATGTTGAAAATTCTATCCAATTCTTTATAGCCCGATAGATACACGTCCCTGAGCATCACATGTGAATCTACATATTCGACATAAGTATTTGATGTTTAAAGTAATACCACGCTCTCTAAAGAAGATAATCAAACCAACGATGATTACTAAAGCTTGAAATAAAAATTGTGACAAAGCTACACCGCATATTTTAAATATCTCAATCAATTAAGGAGCCAAAGGGAATCGTAGTCCCGCATGAAGAATTATCTCAAAAATAGTAAAGTATCTTGGCGGAGGTAAACGTGCTCGATCAGACTTTTTTGCAATAATAGTCAACAATTCATTGGGGAAATAAAATTTTCCGTGGAGCACCATTAAACTATCAGCTGTGATAATGGATGATATATCACCTGTAGTTGTCACACTATTGATTTTCTTCCGGCCATTATCCTGTTAAAATACATAATAAATAAAAAAGAGAAAGAGAAAGATAAAAGTCTGAGAATTGTGTGAAGCAACTCACTCACCCCAATACTTGGGCATATCATTTCCTGACTTTGTTGCTCACAGATAGCTTTGGACAAAATTTTTAGCCTATGATCTGACGAAAAATATACACATACATATGAGATCAAAAAAGAAAAAAAAAACTTTTTCTCTTTAACGATACTCTGAAATTAACTACCAGACTTTCTGAGTTTTTCGAGGGATGGTTCTTAATTGACGCTTCCCTGCCATCTTGACATTTGTCAACTGTTGAACCATCTATTGGAGTTTCAAAAAATTCAATTTTCTACAAGAAGTAGAAAATACGGGTGTTGATCACCTCCAAACTTGGTCGGTCCGACGAGGACAGTTGACGCCTCTTTTGAGAGAAAACTGGAGCCTTACCGTATCAACTACGGGCCTTGATCATCTCCAAACCTGGTCGGTCCGACGAGGATAGTTAACACCTCTTTCGAGGAAAAATCGGAGCCTCGCCGTATGAACTACGGGCCTTGATCACCTCCAAACCCGGCTGGTTCGATGAGGACAGTAGACACCTCCCTCGAGGGAAAACTGGAGCCTCGCCGTATGAACTACGGGCCTTGATCGCCTCCAAACCCGATCGGTCCGACGAGGACAGTTGACGCCTCTCTTGAGAAAAAATCAGAGTCTCGCTGTATGAACTACGTGCCTTGATCACCTCCAAACCCGGTCGGTCCGACGAGGACAGTTGATTCCTCTCTCGAGGGAAAACTGGAGCCTCGCCGTATGAACTACGAGCCTTGATCGCCTCTAAACCCGATCGGTCCAACGAGAACAGTTGATGCCTCTCTCGAGGGAAAATCGAAGGCTCGCCGTATGAACTACGGGCCTTGATCGCCTCCAAACTCGATCGGTCCGACGAGGACAGTTGACTCCTCTCCCGAGGGAAAACCGGAGCCTCGCCGTATGAGCTATGAATTTTGATCAGCAAAGCAAATGACCTTCTCTTAAGACGAATGTTAGAACTTCGCTGACAAAAAGAAAAAAATATTTTTTTTACTCTAGCCCTTGAACTTCTGTTAGATGATTTCTCATATAATGCAGAGGAACATTAGAGCATATAGGAGTTGTGTCTCCTCAGTTGACCTTAGGAGCGATTTTTAAAGGCTCATTATAGGGGTAAAAAAAGAAAAAAATAATAAAAAATAGAAAGAAACGGAAAAAAACTGAAAAAAATTGAAAACATGCTCTGGTGCGACACTGGAGCAGACTCCGCCTGGCGCTCAAAGCATCCGGGCGCTGAACCCCTGAGCTTTGCTACCGCGCATGCATGCGGGCTCGACCCGTTTCCGTGATCATAATCTTGTGCACCCATAAAGATCTATTCTCTTAAACTATATAGTTAATAAACCCGCAAATTTTATTGAAGAGTTTATTATTATTTGGCCTATATTTTTGGATGATAGAGATAATGTCATCCAAAAATAAGGAGGCAACTTATATGACACTAAAAATTTCATTAGTCGAAGCACAAATCTTGATGTCAAAAGTAATCTGATCCCAAGTTGAAACTTATCCAGATCAAGCACTTAAAACATCATTGGAAACTTTGGGATATCAGTTAAATTCCTAAATAGTTTTAAAATATGGAGTGTTTATGATCAAATCAAGCGTCTTGACCAGCCGGATCTAACAAGCCCAAGATCTCTTGATTCTGACTTTTTTTGAGCATTCAAATACTTAAAAATACATCAGATGATCAAGGGAATCATTTTGAGCCATCTGATGGAGTGGTTTGGATTTTGCATGTATTTACAGAAACATCATCCCTTTAATTATAAATTCCTCATTCTTCATGAGGGAGCCCAAGCTAAAGAAGAGAGCTCAAGCTTGAAAATCCTCCAAGCATAATCGTTACCACTCGACGTGCCACCACCGCCGCGCCGCTAACCACATCCGTCGGCCGCCGCCGTTGGCCACCACTGCTGATCACCTTCGCCGGTCATTGCCGTCAACCACCATCGGTCATCACGCCACCACCGCTCGCCACTGCATGACATCACCGCCACCGTCATCGAGAACCACTGCTGCAGATCTCGCTGATCATCGTGCCGGTATTGCTGCTAATCACCGTTTTGGCTATCACGCGATCTCCTCGGCTATCGTGCCAACCATCATCGCTGTTCATCTCGCCTGATTCTGCTGAGCACAGGCTGCTGCGCAACCACCTCGGCGGTTACATTCACCACTGCCACTCATTGATCATTGCTCATTACTGCTGCCATTTCATCGACCACCTTCACGGCTACCGCCACCATTCTACGGTGTTGCCGCAACTATCACGCCGATCTCCACCGATCATCACTATTGCCGCTGCCACGGCTGCCATTTCACGCATCATTATCATCAACTAATAACTATTACAATCAACCACGCAGATATATGTTGATTGATTATAGGATTCCCATTGTCATGCCTTCTCATATACAATTCTGTAATCCCGTTATCGGGAAAATTTTATACTCCGAAATAGATACATAGTGGAAGATTTTACCTGATTTTTCCCCAATTCGTGAATTTTTCACGAAAAAATTGAGTTTGTTCATTTTTCAAACATCTGTGTTTGTACTGGATTCTACAACAAAGTTAAGACGTAAACTAATTTTCCAGCACACAATAATTATTGTATATATTTTTTTTCAAATAATGATGAATGATCCTTATATTCTATTTTTCTTTATTGATTTTTTAAGATAAATGATCTTTTTTTTACTTTACGTTAAACGTAGATGGCCAAGGGTTAGTTTGGGATAATTATTACGAGTGTAAAAAAATAATAATAGAGTTATTACAGGAGAAAATGTTGTGCAAAAAGTTGTGAGGGATACTATAAATTTTTTTCTTTTTTTAAAAAAATTTTAAACTATAATTTTCTAGCAGTCATAATACTTAATCAGATCAGATTAAAATAATATAAATTTCTCACTATAGTTTCTTTGAAATATTGCAAATATATAGTTTTTCAATGTTAATTTCCACTGCAAACAAATAATTGTTCCAAACACAATCTTAAATCTGTTTTCTTAGATGCTCCAAATATATGAAATTGATTTATTTCTTTTACTAAGTTATATCTAAGCCTTGATTTTAGTCTCATTTCTTAGAGTGTTATTTTTGTATATCATATTGAAGAGCTCATGGGTGGGCTTCATGAGAAATTTAAGGCAGGTTTCTCCATATCCAAGCTCTAGTACCTTCTCACATGGTACAATATGAACTTAACACTGACATGATTTTATCCATATCATGATAACAAAGTGATTTAAATCCATAACTACAGAAAAAATAATTGTTTTTGGATGAAATAATTTGCCAGATTATCTGTCTATCTCTCTCTCTCTCTCTCTCTCTCTCTCTCTCTCTCTCTCTCTCTCTATATATATATATATATATATATATATATATATATATATATATTGATATATTTTCATCAGCAACATAAAAAATTACATTTTTTTCAAATATTTTTGACAATTTGTAGACAGAAAATGATAAAAAATCTATGAAAAAAATTATAAAAATTTCAACACCACCTCCACATTTAATGCTTAATAGCACAAATTTAAAATTAATTTATATTTTTAAGTATCCTAAAATTTTCATTCCTTTTGCTTCCACACAATCTGCTAAAACATTCTACATTATGATAAATGTATACAGTTATAAGAAATTTCTACACATGTTATTTTTCAATATATTGCGGAATAGCTTAAAAAAAAAATTTCTACGTACGTTCTGCGGCAAAATATGATCGATTACTACTCCTTTGAAAACTTTATCTTTTGAGTACTGAGGGGTCTAAATGTTATTAAAGCCGCTTAATTAGTGCAGCCATATGTGATATTGAAATTAAAAAAAGAAATCAATACATACATATATGACATCATAACTTAGTTGTTCAGAATTTTATTTTCAACTAAGAGGTCAAAATTTAAGTCTTGCACATATATTATATGTATAAATTTATAATTAAATTAGTAATAAAAATTTTGTCCTCTTAACTTCGGCATAAAAGTTTTCCTAAAAAAAAAAATTGGCATAAAAGTAGACACAAAAAAAAGGTGGGGATTGATATGTAAGAATTATATAATTAATTTTGAAGTGTGGCCTACATTAATAATTATTCAGTTGATTATTTAATAATTAATTATATACTTAAATCTCGTTAACTAAGAGAGAGTTTGAACAATCGTTTATAGATCATTTAATCAAATAAAATGTCGCTTCATAAAAAAATCATCGGTTTATGAGTTTATACCATTATGTTGGTATGATTAAGAAAATAATTTTTAATGAATACAAATAATTTTTATAAGTGATATGGTTTGAGAACTTATGATTTTCTATTTAAGATACTTTTATCTGAGATGATGCATTACACTTTATTATATCGTTATCAAATGTATGTTTTCACTGCATTAATTTTGTCTTTCCAATTGATGAATTAAGTTTCGCTTTTTCACGTTAATTCTTATTGTGAATTTATATTTTGGGATACACGTAATAAATAAGGAAATTATTTGTATTTGCTGTGTATTGAATTTTTTTTAAGAATGATATCTAAACTATTAGGATAATAAATCAATTTTTATTTACTATTCAAATTATGTAATCTTCTGTTTACTGTTTTGAATCAAAAAATATTGCGGTTATTTCATTCAAAAGACTTGTCAATTTAATTGCATACTTAGTTTTCTTTGTAATTAAGGAATGCCAACTTATTTTATATATGTATAATAGAAAAGGATAAATTAAATTTAAACTAATTATTACACAAATTTTTTTGGGTATTTCATTCAATTGAAATAATTATTGTTATCATTATTTAATTTGATATTTATATAAAGTATAATTTTTTAACCACCAAAGTGATCGAATTAGAAAATTTTTATAAATATCAAATTAAATTTATTTAATTACTCGTGAGCATGTGATGCTAGTAATGAAATGACATATGAACTTTATAAATTTATCATAAGTAGTTAAAGTTTAATGATTATAAATTATTTAAGAATCGCCCAAAGGTTGATTAGTAGATTTGTAACATTGAACATAATTGTGGTTAATTAATATACTTGGCTAAATGTGTTTAGCAAATCTAAAGATAGCAAACATATTAAATTAAAGTATGTATAATTGTCAATTATGTGGAATTGATATTGAGCATCAATTATGTTTATTATTGTATAATGTAGTATCGCCCAAAGGAGAACTTCAATATGCATTTATGTGTTTATATGAATGTTATCTGAATCTATTTTTATGTTTTTATGTTTAAAACTCAAATATTAATATGTGAGCATTTAATATTTTGCAGCATATACTTCTGTTACTCTTCATTCGCAAGCTTCTTCTATTATAAAGTTCAATGTGCTTAATTTTAATGAATGGAGTGAACAAATTCAGTTCCATTTAAATATCTTGGATCTTGATTTAACACTTCTTAATGATAAGCTCACTGCTATTATTGCTACTAGCAGCATTGAACAAAAGCCTTTTTATGATGCTCGGGAAAGATCAAATAGATTTAGCTTAATGTTTATGCGAATGACTGTTGCAGAAATCATTAAGCCAACAATACCCAAAACTGATAATGTAAACTAATTTATGAAGTTTGTGAAAGATTTATCTTATTCTGAATCTACTGATAAGTCATGTGTTGGGACATTAATGGGTATACTGATCATCATGAAGTTTGATGGTTCACGTACCATGCATGAGCACGTAACTGAAATGACAAATATTACAACAAGATAAAACACCATGAGAATGAATATGAGTGAAAGTTTTCTTGTACAATTTATTGTTAATTTCTTGCCTCTTGAATATGATTCATTCCAAATAAACTATAATACTATTAAAGATAATGGAATGTAGCTAATTTACAAAGTATGCTTATTCAAAAGAAACCAATGTTTAAGAAACAAGGAATTCACTTAGTTAACCTCATGGGACAGCCAAAAATTAAAAGAAAACTAATTAAGAAGAATGTTATGGACACTAAAGAATACTTAAAGGCTAATGTGTCATCTGCTTAAATCCAAAAGAAGGTACATAAGCATGATAGATGTCATTTCTGTCACAAGCGTGGAAACTATCAGAAAGATTGTCAAAAATGCAAAGCTTGGATTGAAAAAGAAAGGTAAACCAAGTGCTTTTGTATGTTTCGAATCAAATTTGATAGAAGTTTCTTATAATACTTGGTTGATTGATTCTGGTTATAACACATCTATTTCAAATGTGATGTAGAGATTCCTTACAATCCAAACCATAAAGTCAAATGAAAGTTGGTCTTCATGGGTAACTAAGTCAAAACTCGAGTTGAAACCATTGGAACGTATCATTTAATTTTAAGTATTGGACATCATTTAGATCTTTCTCAAACTCTTTATATTTTATCTGTTTCTAAAAACTTAGTTTCATTATCTAAACTTGATACAGTTAGATATTATTTTAAGTTTGGAAATAGATGTTTTAGTTTATTTAAGTATGTTCATTTTATTGGCTATGGTGTTCTTTGTGATGATTTATATAAATTAAAGGTTGATAATTTATTTGTTGAAACTTTATTGAATTGCATCATAATATTGGGATGAAATGTAGTTTGGTTGATGAAAGATCAACTTATTTATGACATAAACATTTGAGTCATATATCTAAAGAAAGAATACAAAAATTAGTAAAGAATGAAATTCTTTCTGATATAGATTTCAAAGATCATGATATATATATATATATATATATATATATATATATATATATATATATATATATATGTGTGTGTGTGTGTGTGTGTGTGTGTGTGTGTGTGTGTGTGTGTGTGTGTGTGTGTGTGTATTAAAGACAAATCTAAAAAATACATAATTAAGAAAGCGACTACAAGAAGCACACAACTTTTAGAGATTATATATACTGATGTTTGTGGACTTTTTTATGTTCTAGCTTTTGGTAGAGAAAATTATTTTATCACCTTTATTTATAATTTTTTTATGTTATGGCTATGTCTATTTGTTATATAAAAAATTTCAGTCAATAAATGCCTTGGAGACATTTATTAATGAGGTTGAGAGAATTATTTTTGAAAAGTGAAAATTATAAGATTTGATAGTGGTGGTGAATATTATGAAAAGCATGGTGAATCTGGATAATGCCTTGGTCTATTTGCTAAATTTCTAGAAAAGTATGACATTTATGCTCAATACACAATGCCAAGAACACCACAACAAAATGATATTACAGAAAGATGTAATCGTACTTTAATGGATATGGTCAAGAGTATGTTAAGTTATTCTACTTTACCCTTATCATTGTGGATGTATGCTTTAAAAACTGTTGTATATTTATTAAATAAGGTTCCTAATAAGGCAGTTTTAAAAACTCCGTTTGAACTGTGGATAGGAAAGAAGCCTAGTTTAAAACACCTTCATGTTTAAGGTTGCCCAATAGAATTAAGAATTTATAATTCACATGAAAAGAAACTAGATTCAAGAACAATCAGTTAATATTTCATTGGTTATCCAAAAAATCTAATGGGTATAGATTTTATTGTCCTAATTACAGTATAAAAATATTGAAATTAGAAATGCTAAGTTCATTTTGAAAATGGTGATATTAATGAGAGTACAGAACTACGAAATATAAAAATTAAAGAAACTAAAGTAAAAATTTCTTTATCAATTACTTCTTCTAAAGTTGTTGTTCCTACAATTATTGAACAATTTGACAATTTAAAAGAGTAACAGATGAATGAACATACGCCACATAATGAATTTATTACTAATGAATCTATAATTGATGAACCACAAGAAATATCATTAAGACATTCTCAAAGAGAAAAAAATCTGCTATTTCGGATGATTATTTAGTTTATTTATAAAAATGAAAATTTGACTTAGAAATTGATGATTATCCAGTTTCATTTATACATGTCATTGAAAATATTAATTCTGAAAATTAGTTAGATGCTATGAAAGAAGAGTTAAAATAAATGGCTCACAATAATGTATGGGGTCTCGTTGAATTGCGTGAAGGTTCTACAAGAGTTGGATGTAAATGAGTCTTTAAGATCATACATGACTCTAATGACAATATAGAATAATATAAAGTTAGGCTTATTGCCAAAGATTTCATTGAGAAAGATGGTATTGACTATAAAGAAACTTTTTCTCCCGTTTCCAATTCACAAAGGAGAAAAATTCAGCCTTATGCAATGCCCAAAGAATGAATTAGAATATAAGCAAATGAAACAAATTCTTTATGCATATATTGTTGGAAGTGTGATGTATGCTTAGACTTGTATGGGGCTAGGTATCAATTTTGATGTGAGAATGTTAAGTAAATATCAAAGTAGTCAAGGAATTAATTATTAGAAGGCTGTAAAGAAAGTTTTGCGATATTTACAATGAATGAAAGAACATATGTTTACTTATAGGAGATCCGATCATTTTTAGGTAATTAGATATTTATATTCAGATTTTGCTAGTTGTGTGGATACTATAAAATCCATATTTGGTTATTTATTTCTACTAGCTAGAGGAGCTATCTCATAGAAGAGTGGGAAGAAGTCCGTCATTGTTGTATCCATTATGGAAGTTGAGTTTCTCGTGAGTTTGTGGCATGTTTTGAAGCCATAATTCATAAGTTATGGTTATAGAATTTTATTTTAGGACTTAGAGTTATCGACAGTATTGCCAAGTCATTAAAAATTTATTATAATAATGTCGCAGCAGTCTTCGTTTCTAAGAACGACAAGTAGTCAAATGATGTTAAACATATGGAATTAAAATACTTTGCAGTTAAAGAAGAAGTTCAGAAACAAAAAGTGTCATTTGAGCACATTAACACTGATCCTATGATTGTTGATCATTTAACTAAGGGATTGCAGCCTAAATTATTTAATGAACATATTGAAAAGATGGGCATTATTGAATTTATTATGCTCTTTATATATTTGACTCTCTGAGCTCTTTATTGAACTGTTTCTAGCATATTATCATATATTTTTTTGTTATGTTTGAATGTATACATGAATTAATTATATAAATATTAACAAGATTTGTCATTTATAAAGACATTAATGTTGGACTATTATGATTATCTCTCGTTATAGATTATATTAAGTGTAAACTTAATATTGTGATAAATGGAAGGAAATATGTCGCACTAATGATATATAATCGTCGTGATCCTTATTAATTTTTTACTTAATAATGATTTATGATTTGAATAAATTAAGAAAAATATTTAACCTATAATGTGCATTATGTTTATGTATATAATTATTAAATCCTTAAATTGAATAATATTATATGGGCCAAGTGAGAGAATGTAGGAATTATGTAATTAATTCTGAAATGTGGCCCACATTAATAATTATTCAGTTTATTATTTAATAATTAATTATGTACTTAAATCTCTTTGATCAAGAGGGAATTTGATCAATCGTTTATGTACCGTTTGATCAAATAAAGTATTTATTCATAGAGAAATATCGGCCCTCTTCCTACTCTTTAATGTGTAAGTTTCTCTCCATTAAGATGATTACATGAAGAAAATTTTGGTGAATGAAGAGAAACCCTAATTTCACAAATTAAAAGGATTCATGACAAATCAAGATATGTGATTTATTTATTAATTCATGTTTTCTGAAAATCACTTTGTTCGAGCTCCTGAGTTTAAGAGTTTATGCAATTATGATGGTATGATTAAGAAAATAATTTTTAATGAATACAAATAATTTTTACATGATATCCCATCAAAATAGTATTTTTTTAAAATGAGTATAATATAGAAAATATATATTAATTCATAAATCATACTTATCTTAAAATAAAATTTAAAAATTTATTCTGCCAATTTCTGATAATATATCCTTACTCATCCATAAATTTTAGAACCTATTTGGGATCAATTTTGTTTTAAAAATATTTTTGTTTGATGTGCTTTTTGTGTTTGTATTTTTTTATTTTTAAAAATAAATAATATTATTTTTAAAAATACTCAAAATAACTTTTAGATGTATTTAGTATTTTTTGGAAGGTTATCTTAATTTATATGAAACTTAGATATATAATGTTTGACGAATTCAGTTCCCACTTTTGGACATATCTAATTACTAATCCATTCAATTTAAATTAATAAGGAAAGAAATGTACATTTTGTTCTAAAGTGATAAAATAATATAAGGGGTATTGCTTGGGACTCACATAAATTTGGCATTTATTTATTACCTTGCTTATAGAGACAAAGATGAGTCTATCCTTTTCCATGTATTCATTTGATTTAGCATATGATTTTAACTGAAAGGTTAGATTAGAATTAAAGATCTTAGCACGATTTATTTTTTATTGGTGGTGCTATGGATTTTTTTAAACATTTAATATTTATAATGTCAAAACCATACGAAATACAAATGTAAATAGCTTTATAATCATTCTCATATTATAGACAATAATTTTAGCTCGAGTTATATATAATTGTTCAAGTTTTTAGGAATCTCTCTCTCTCTCTCTCTCTCTCTCTCATGTGTATGTGATGCGATCATTCACTTTCTAAAGGTAAACATTTGAAAAGCATACACTCTCTACTTAGAGGATTTTGACAACTTAACTTTTTCTTTTGAAATATTTTTTTTTTGTTAAAGGTTAAGTGTATGAGAGATGAAAGGTTGGGTGAGGGAATAACGATGGGTAGGTGCCTTTTAAGAAGGAGACTACTTTTAACATGACAAAAATATGCTTCTTGAGTGACTGGTATAAGGATATTATTTCGTAAAAATATAAATATTAAAAAAATTTAATATGTTTTAAAAAAGAAGTTGTTAATTTGAGGAGCTTGATTTTACAATAAGATGCGTAGATCTAGACACTGCATATGCAATGCTTTGATGCTAGAATAAGAGATCTTGGCTTCAGAGGCAGAAAATGTAGTACCTCGGCGTGAAGGTGATGACCTCACAACACTGGGATCCATGGATTTGCATCAGGAAGATAAAGAAGCCAACATCTCGAAACTACAGAAAACAGTACTGCGGCGCTAAACCAGGGCCCTAAGACAAAATGACAGAAAGCCAGCATCATGGCGCTGCAAGAGCAATGCCATAACGCTCAAACTCGCGAAGAAAAACCTAGAGGACAACGTCACCAACGCCTAAGCACTAGGATTGAGTCACTAAGAGTCGGGATACTTCGTATTTAGACTTTTTTTTGTTGCAATTTTTTTGGACCTTTTCCGAATTCTCTTATGTGTATGAGAGTGAAGTGGAGTATCATATAATGAGTGAAGTGAGGAGAGGCTTTTAGATAAATATAATGTGTACTATTCTATGTTTTGAAACAGTCAAACTAATTTTTTGTGCCTACCCTTTAATCCCCCAACAAAAGCATCATTCTAAAATAACTTTAACAAGGATAAGTTAATAAATGTTAATGTTATTAATACTACTCGTGTAGATTTAGATGCCCTTTTATCAACTATTAGAGACTAATGATATATGAATTTAAAAGTTAGTTTGTTCATATCTTGTATTTTTTATAAAGAGTTATTTACAATAATTTAAAGAGAATGACATTAAATTTTGATATTAAAATATCAAGAATTTTTAATAATGTGATTAAGATATTAATGGGAGTCAATAATATACTAGATCTTTAAAGATTTTCATTTATTTGAGTGTTTTTATAATTGAAGGATGCAAGTTCTCTAGATATTGGAGTTCTTTAGTATTACAAAATTATTTTAGTTGTTATTGAAAAAAATTGAGCTAACTATATTATGAAGTTAGAATAGTTACATTAATAGATGATTTAAGACAAACTTATTTTAGCAATTGCTTGTATTATGAAGCTACAAGAATTTTTAAGTGGTGGTTCTAAGTTATTATCTCCTTAGTATATTCAAACTTTTAAAAAATAAATAACACTTAAAAAAAAAATAATTTTTAATTAAAAATCAATATTATATGTATATATTATATTAAATATAATATGATATTTTTAGAACTAATTATTATTTGATAATATTTTAGATGTGCATATTTCTTTAAATGGGCAATTACATACATAGCACATAATTCTTATATATTTACATATTGAGCACATAAATTTTAATATTTACATAAATAATATCCAAGTATTTAATATTATATCAAAAATATTAAATAGTATCATCATTAATTTTTTAAAGTGAATTGCATATTTTCAAACATAGGAAAAATATTATTTTTATAAATATCAAATATTAAGTATTAGATATATAAATCTTTCTTCTTTAAAATAAATTTTCATTATAATCTTTTAAAATATATAATATTTATAAATATACTTAAAATTATGCAAATATATGCTTGTGCATTTTTTCTAATTAATTTTTTTTTTCATAAACTTTTGTGATATTATCAACTAGATAAATAAACTCACTTTCAGAAAGCTGAATTTCACAGAACAGTCAAAATGCAGTACTATTAATTAAAATGATGGTACAGATGTCTTGTCTCTTATTGTTTAATCATAACATTAAGATAATTGAACTGCCATCTACCGTCATTATTATTTAAATTTATAAAAAAAAATCATTTTGTTCTATCACTATTAAATACTTCAGTAATAATCACATAATATTTTAAATTATGACTAAACATAAAATTTAATTATAATTAGTAACTACGACTAAAAATAATATCTTCAACCATTTTTTTTTTAATAATATACTCATTTTTATATTTTAAAGGAAATATGATTTTAATTATGTGACAAAAAATTTCTTTCTCCCTCTCTCTCTCTTCTCTCTAAGCTTGTGTAATTAATCTTTAATTATAAATATTTTAATCAACACAAATAAAAATATGAATGTAATTAAATGTAAAAAAAATATTTGATTAAAACATGAATCCATAAATTTATAAATAAGAAAAAAAAAATTAGATGTTGCATACTTAAAATATTTCTTAAAATTATAAAAAATCAAACAAAATGAGTTTAAATAGTTTTTTTTAATGATATACTCATTTTTATATTTTTAAGGAAATATGATTTTAATTATGTGACAAAAAATTTCTTTCTCCCTCTCTCTCTCTCTCTCTCTCTAAGCTTATGTAATTAATATTTAATTATAAATATTTTAATCAACACAAATAAAAATATGAATGTAATTAAATGTAAGAAAATATTTGATTAAAACATGAATCCATAAATTTATAAATAAGAAAAAAATTTAGATGTTGCATACTTAAATATTTCTTAAAATTATAAAAAATCAAACAAAATGAGTTTAAATAGTTTTTTTTTAATGTAAATAGATAAGATTAAATTAAATGTCCTTCTAATACTATTGATGATCCAATTCAATTCCTATCATCCCAATCCCTAACCCCACTCACACCATCACCATCATCCCCACAACCATTAATTCAGTATGAAAGGAGATAAATCCATGAAGAGGAGGGCCATAGAGGGATAGAGGACCTGTCCATTCATGAGAGGGCTCAAAGATAAAATAATGTTCTACTTAATAATTGCTACAATTTTAGGTCACTTAGCATCTATTGTATCTTTAGTGCTTGCTATATTATATATGGTTTAATAATAGCCTTCTTCAAGGTCAAATTCCACCAATTTAATTGTTCCAACTTTATACCATGCAACATTAAATAGTAGCATTTTTCTCTTGGGTTTTATCTTAAGGAACTAAGCTTAGTTGTCACCCTCAAAAAGTTAATATTTATGCATATAGTAGATTGTATCATATGAATATGGACTTCCTACTATTAAGATCTCTGTCATCACATATAGTATTTAATATTTATGCAATTTTTGCAAAAAAAAAAAAATGTATGCTTTATTGTCATGTATTAAAAAACATTATTTTATCTTTTAAAATAAAAAATATTAAAAAAACACACTAAATAAATATATTTTCAAAAATAGCATAAAAATAATATAAAAAACACAATAAAATTGACCTCAATTTAATTTTAAAAACTTTATATATATATATATATATATATATATATATATATATATATATATATATATATATATATATATATATGTGTGTGTGTGTGTGTGTGTGTGTGTGTGTGTGTGTGTGTATTTTAAATTATGTAAATTACAACGTAAAAATATGATAAAAAAGGATGGAACAAATTTTTTTAATACAATAAATCTTTTATATTATCAAAATTTTTCAACAATTATAGATCTTACGAAATTTTGGTGTTATAGAAAAATAAAAATAAGGATTAGAATTAGTTGTATAATCTATTTTTTTACTTAATTAAGTTTCCAATAAAAGATGTATATAATTTACCTTTTCATAGAAATGATTATTTATTTTAAAAAATAAAAAAAATTATAAACAAAACTTTAGATTTGAAAATAAATAAATAGAAATTATAAGCAATTTAGTTGGAAAGAATAGTACAACGGAACAGATTATAATTGATTAAACCATTGATGATATTATTTTTTAAATTTTGATTTAAAAAAAAAAATAACTGGCAGCTTCTAGTTAAAATTTTACCTAAATTTTGAGGAGGCATAAATTAAATAAATTTTAAAAATAAAAGAAAATATAAGGATTTTTAGTTATTTAAGGGGGTCACATGCCCTCACAATATATCTTATTTTTCCCTAAAGATAATCACCTCACTACATCAACACTCCTTAATTTTTATTGTGTGTCATTACCTATAAGATGAATGCATCTCCTAATTTATAAGATTGATATATGCCATCAATATATGCAACAATTCATAAGAATTATGCATGTCATTGTCGGCTCCGAAAATTTGCCACTGATCTCTTGCAAATGAATAAAGAGAGTTTGATTTTGAAATGTCGGTGTAAATTTCAGAAGGTAAATGGAATAATAGATAAGACACTATCCAAAGATTTCATTCTCATTTGGTGAGGACTTTAGATCTAGTTCCAAGTTTTTATATACATAAGTAGTTAATTACCTCCTAATAAGTGAGAGAACTTTGATTAAGGTTAGTAATTAGTCGCTAAATGCATAGATAGTAGCGGCTATGGAGTGTAAAATTTGAGATTATGAAATTCATCATTTAAAATCTGGATGGTTGGAGGAATGATGACGCGTTTAGATCTAGATCCCATGGTTTTCGTTCCCGGTCATGTGGTCCCTAGTTTACTTAGTCGAGGAGGTAATTACCAGAAGGATCCTCATCGACACATGGGTTTATGTCAAGAAATCTTTATAGACCTAGGGTAGTGTTTGTCTAAGGAGACAATCTTAAGTCTACTTTAGTTGACAGATGGTTATTTGTCCTATCAGATGTACCCTATGATTCACAACTCAAAGGACAGAGCCATTGGAGAGCATATGAGATACGGTCATGATCTTAATATAATGGAGCCTTAACCATCCGTCGGAGGACTTTGGTGCTTACATGTGGAGCCTAATCAAGTCACATGAGAGGACACGCCACACCCCCTTTGCGGCATGAGATTGATTGAGAGTGAATATAGTAGAATACCTGATTTGACATTGGCTCCTTTGTGAGCTAGAGTTTTCTAAATTTATCATCTCCTACAAATAATTGCAGAAGGTGGATAAATTGTGTTTTACTTTAAGCTTTTAATGATTGAATTTCATTTAAACATTTTTAGATTGATAATTAATTTAAGTTAATTTGATTTGAAATTAAAATCACATTTTGATAGAAATATCCCCTCCAATTGAAATCACCATTCAACACAGTCATCATCGGGGTAGTTAATTGATTAATTTGAATATATTTGAGAACTTCATATCATGTCAACTCTATTTAGCTCCTAATAGAGGATTAGATCCACTATCATATAATAGAATTAGCTTCTTAGATATTTCACTAAATTGAAACTCTTATAACATATTTTTAGGTTTTGTTACCCCGGATCAGTCCTAAGACTAAACCAGGAAACAACCCGCATAGCATCCTCAGAGACTTGAATCTAAACATTCAACATAGTGTCGGGGCCCATGCGGGTATATTTAAGAATGCCTTAATTAATGCCTTCCGTTCGCTTGTACGATGCGTTGCGAATCTGATGGCGTAACATGTATGTTTCATGCTTTTATATTTGCAAGCTCGCGTAAATTAGAATGCTTAAATATTATATTTACTTAAAAGTGAATGTAAAGAGTTCACTTTATTTAAGTATGTACTCATATCTTGAAGCTATAAATTCAAACGATAGTTTAATTTGTTATTTTATATGAAAATTTAACCCCTCAGAGATACTTCAATGAATCAATGGAATGTAATATTTAAGTCGATTCCTCCTTAAACATCTCAATCTCACAAATAAATCAATCCATATTATGAATATTGACATCTTTTCTCTTTTCAATTCAACCATCGACTCCATAGAATTCCTCCATGCAAATGTTTGATTTCAATTAGGTACTATAGCCAA
Organism: Cymbidium sinense; assembly: GCA_021442155.1. NCBI lineage: Eukaryota > Viridiplantae > Streptophyta > Magnoliopsida > Asparagales > Orchidaceae > Cymbidium > Cymbidium sinense. The sequence continues at coordinate 140,035,797 of CM038222.1, forward strand.
AACTTCAAGTGCTTGAATTAAAGTTAGTTATATTATAATGTACATAAGAAACTTATTCAAACTCTCCTACACTGTTAACCCCCTTTGTGAGAGTGGGTCCTTCATTACTCCTTCCACTTTTATAAATTAGGCCAAGAGGGGGTCTTACATTTCATTCTATTAGTTTGAAGAATTGGAGTGTTTGAAGAGAAAGGTTAAATTTTTTTATTGGGCTTTCAACTCTGCTTAAATAAATTTTGTAAGTAATTTTTACCTTTTTTTTCTTTGATTTAATGTTTTACTTTCGTATTCATTGAATGTTCTTTTCTCTTCCCCATTTTTTTCTTGTTTGATGCTATTAATTTAAATTTAGCTTTAGGTTTTCTTATTTAGCATTCTTAAGATGTTTCCTTTATTTTCTATTTTTTTCTAAGTCAAAAGATTTGATGAAATTTCGATAACATTTCGGCTAGGGGGAGTAATATCTAACATATGTTAGCTTTGCCATAATGAGCATAGAAGCGTTTTTTTACAGTGATTTTTCATTTCATTTCCTAATGAGCTGAGGCATTCAAACCTGCAAAGAAACACAAACATAAATACATCCACATCACACATGTTCAGACTTATTTTTCTACGCATTGCAATAATCGGCAAGGATATAGAGATGGAGATGTCGGAAACCAAGAGAAAAACCTGCCTAAGGATGATGTTCCTCTCTGGTTGCGACAAAAAGAAAGGTCTGGAAGGGAGATGGAAAGGGAAATGCCGGAAACCAAGAGAAGAACCCGTCTAATGACGGCGTTCTTTTTCGATTGCGGTAAAAAAAGAAATTGGAAAGGTAATTGAAAGGGTGATGACATAAACTGAGAGAAGAATGCGCCTAATGATAATGTTCTTCTTCGGTTGTGGCAAAACAGAATTAGAAATTTGGATTGGGAGAAAATGAGAAATTTTTTGGTTTTGGAAGAGTGAAAAAAAGAAAAAGATGAAGAGAAGAAGAAGAAGAAATGGAAAATGAAATTGCCTTCGATTTGAATGAAAAGGAGTGGGATCTATTTTGGTTTTGTGGGAGAAAGTGGAAAAATCAAAAATGAAAAAAAGACTCGATTTGGAGGAGGAAATGGCAAGATAGATAGAGGGGAATGGTTTGGAAGGAGATGTGTGATAGGAAGTTAAGCGTGTGGTTGCATGTGAAGAAACTCGAGGCGTTGAAGAGCCGGCGTTTGGAAGAGATGAGAGCTCGTGCGACAGAGGGAGAGAAGAGGAATTGGGGCTCGGGTCATGTGTGGATTAGGGACGAACAAGTGTGGGTTAGGGTGATTTAGGGATTTAGGTTTAGATTAAGGCTTTTAATTATATTTTTTTAAATGTCTAAACAGTCTTAATGTGAATTCTACGCTGACAAAATCACATAATTATATATATATATATATATATATATATATATATATTAATCTTAGGTTATTTCGATGTTTCAGATGCAACAACGAATCCATTTCACAATTGAAGACCATTTGGTTCAAGTCAACATCAAATTGGATCAATTTCTGCTCAAAATACACGTTATTATTTCTGACTGCTTGATTTTCACACAAACTTGTCTGAATTGAGTGTGAATAGTCTTACTTGATAGATCACGATATTTTGAGGCTAACGACGCAATCAATTTCTCGAACGAAGATCATTTGGTTGCGTCGACACCTCCTGACCTCGATATGCGTGCAAATACGTTAATGACTTGATCGCTTGATTGGTTGATCATCAAATTGTGCAATATTTATATTATGACTAGTTTTGACGTTTTGAACGTGATCGCTAAGTCTGTTCATCAATCAGAGGTCATTTGGGATTAGGGGCGGACCCACGTTTGGCTGAGGGTGGGCAATTGCCCACCCTCAACTTTATTATAAGGTGGGCAAAAATGTAATTTTGCCCATATGCCCTAATACTCCCGAAGCCTTTTTGCACAGCCGCACACTCGGAGTCTTGCAACTCCCCTCTTCGGCCTCTCTTGCAATCGCATCTCCACGAGTTCGAAGTTCCTTCCACGGCATCCATCCCATCGATTGACTGAGAAAATGACCGATTTAAGAGGCCAACATACATTGATTACGTGGGTTGGTCGATCGTCTCTTTTGTGTATTTATTATGGTAGCCAGAGGGACTCTCTTCCGTTTCTTCACCTGGTAGAAGCGAGCCGTTCCATGACCACGAGGTATCTCCCTTCAATTTCTGCCCTACTTTTTGTTATTTTCATCGAATGTCCTTTCTTGCTTGCAATGTATTATGAATTATCTTGCAATGCTAACAAAAGATGTTTTCTCACTGGATGATGGATTTATGGGAATTTAATAGGTGTTTGTCATTTTTTTTTGTTTAGACTTTTCCAAGAACATTGTTTTGTTTCTCTTGGGAGGTTATTCTTCAATCGCTCTCGGTCTTTGAGGATTGGATTGATAACCTATTATTTGATTTAAACAACCGTGGCCTAGACAGCCAAGATTGAGGACTAGGCTCCAAGACAGCCAAAAACCTTTTAAATGTGCATCTTTTGTTCGAATGATATCTTATTTGCTCTTTCTTCAAATCAATCACTTGAAATTCAGCAAAATAAAAGTTTTCCTACATCAAAAATATTTTAATTAATGCAACAAATTTTTTATAATGAAGAAAAAATATTGTATATAAATCAAAGACCTATGAGGAAAATGAATGACGGATTTGATACCTATGAAGTTTCTCATGGGTAGAATAACTTGAGGTATGTCCTCTCCATCTTCGCAACACTATTTTCTAGTGTAGCTTAGTGGCATGTACACTCCAAGGCTGACTTACTCGTTGACTAGATATGAACTTTGCTATGTGTACTCCAGCTTGTTGAGTACATTTTAATGATCTACATCATTTGCTTTCTTTAAGACCATGTCTTCTATTTTTAAGGCATTTTTCCTTAACATTTGTGTTGTAGTACTTTGCAATCTTTCTCTTGACTTCTTCTTGCTTCATTAAAGGCTGGGTCATGAGTTCCTCTAGTATGTCAAGCATTGTCTTCATTCTATCTTCATTTGCACTCCATTCATCAAGTTCAATGTCTTCAAAGTTAGAAATATGATGTAGAGAAGCTCCAAGTGAGACATGAGTATTAATAGGTCAAAGTCATTCTTAAGATTTTTTTGACTTACCACTCCATTACATCATATTTGAAGCCATCCACACCAAAACTTACTCTACTCTCCATTATTCTATTCTTTGTCATATACATTTTATGTTTAAGGTTCAACATTATTCTTTTCAAAATTTTCTTCTTCCAAAGATTTATGTTTTAGAGGATTTTCAAATTAATTGCTAAGCCCACGATAGGCATTAGATTAGGGCATTCAATGTTATATTTTTATCACATGTATTAATCATTAGTTATATGCTTTATACAGGTGATATTAAAGGATTAAGCTATTCAATAATATTCTTTAGTGCAACATTCTTCATAATCAATTAAGGTATGTGAATAGCACTTTTATTTTAAAAAGGTCGAATGTGTGCCTTTATTTTTTTTTTGAAATATTATTGATTTATTTTTATTTTTAAAAAGGCCGAAGGTGTGCCTTTTTTGAAATATTATTGGTTTAGTTTTATTTTAAAAAGGCTGAAGGTGTGCCGTTATTCTTAAGATATTATAAATTTTTTTTGAAAAGGTTGAAAGTGTGACATTATTTATTGATTTATTTTTATTTGCATTCTACTATCATATTTAGAATTTCCTAAATGGATCACTATTTAAAAGAGAAACGAGTTGATCTTGATATCGATAATCTTCCTCGATCCAGCCATTTTGAGTTATGATGTTAATGACAGAGATAGAATACGTAGAGCATATTTGGTAAAAGGATCACATCAACCCTCATAATTTTTCTCAAACAATGATAAGTAATGTTGCATGCAGATTTAATTTAAAGTGGTTTGAAAAATATCCATATTGGTTAGAATATAGCATACAGAAAGATGCTGCATATTATTTATATTACTATTTATTTAAGCCTCAAGAATAAGTTACTATAAATCAAGGAGGTGGAGGTTCATTTATTAGAGAAGGATTTAAAAATTGGAAAAGAAAAGAAAAGTTTTTAGCCCACGTTGGTGAACACAATAGTGCTCATAATAGGACAAGAAAAAAGTGTGAAGATCTAATGAAGCCTCAAACACAAAGTGTCTCTACTATGTGGTTGACTTAGAGAAACAAAAAAAGAGTATAGGATAATGTTGATAGCGGCAGTTGATTGTATTATATTTATTTTGCGACAAGGATTACCATTTCGTGGTCACGGTGAATTTTCTAATTCAGTTAACCAAGGAAATTATTTAGAATTATTTCTTTTTCTTGTAGATCATAATGAAGAAATTAAAAAGGTTACATTTGAAAATGCTAGTACAAAACTATAATTGACTTCACCAAAGGTACAAAAATAACTTTGTCAAGCTGCATCATCTGAGACTTTAGTTTCTATCATCAAAGATATCGATGATTCTTATTTTTCTATTATTTTGGATAAATCTCGTGATATATCAACAAAGGAACAATTAGCTGTCGCTGTGAGATATGTTGATAAAAAAAGGTCAAGTTATTGAAAGATTTATTAACATTAAATATGTTTCTTCAACAAGTGCAATTGCACTTAAGACAACTCTTGAAGCTATACTAGCTAAACATTCATTAAGCTTACATATAATACGAGGTCAAGGCTATGATGGGGCATCCAATATGCGAGGTGAATTCAATGGTTTGAAGGCGCTCATTCTTAATGATAATCCTCTGGCATTTTATGTTCCTTGTTTTGCCCATCAGCTTCAATTATGTTTAGTGGCTATAGCAAAAAAACATTGGCAAGTGAAGCATATTTTTGAGTTTACTTCAAGAATTCTAAACGCAATTGGAAGTTCTTGTAAGAGAAGTGACTTTAAAAACTATTCAACATGAAAATATTATTTTACATCTCCAAAATAGGAGATTTAATTAGTGGACATGATTTGAATCAAGAAACTAACCTACAATGAGCTGGTGACACTCGTTGGAGTTCACATTTTCATAGTTTAATTAGTCTTATGAAGATGTATGCATCTGTGCTTGAAGTGCTTGAGATAGTAAAGGAGGATGGAGTACATGATCATCAGTCAGTTGAAGCTAGTGTTTTAATCAGTGCAATGTACTCTTTTGATTTTGTATTCACTATACATTTGATGATTGATATTTTAGGTATCACAAATGAATTATCACAATCTCTGCAAAGAAAAGATCAAGATATTGAAAATGTAATGAAATTAGTGTAGATATCCAAGCAATGATTACAAATGATGAGAAATAATGGATGAGATTCCTTATTACATGAAGTATCTATTTTTTGTAATATTTTTGAGATTGATATTCTAGATATGAATTCTACCTTTAAAATTCGTCGACGAGCTATACGACGAGGTGAAGAAATGATAAATTTGCATCATTATTGTGTTGAATTATTCTACACTGTAATTAATATGCAACTTCAAGAATTGAATAATCATTTTTCTGAAGCAAGCACAGAGTTACTTCTTTGTGTGACATGCTTAAACCCAAGTGATTCATTCTTTGCTTTTGATAAGGAAAAACTTATTCGGCTTGCAGAGTTATATTCTAGAAATTTTTCTGCAGTTGAGCTTGTGGCCCTTGAACATCAGCTTTCCACTTATATTATCGATGTGCGTAGTAGTCATGATTTTTCATCTTTAAATGGTATTGTTGATCTTGCCAAAGAGCTTCTCAAGGCAAAAAAGGATGGTGTGTATCCTTTAATTTATAGGCTTATTATTTTGATACTAACTTTACCAGTTGCTACAGCTACAATAGAGAGAGCTTTTTCTGCAATGAAGATTGTTAAACATCGATTGCGTAGTCGAATAAGTGATGATTGGCTCACTGATTGTCTCATACCTTATATTGAGAAAGAAGTATTTGAATCGATTCCCAATGAAGCTATCATGCAATATTATCAGACAATGTAAAATAGATTAAAAAGTTTGTAAACATTTTTTATTAGATTGATGATAATGTAATAAAATTCTTTCTTTTGAGTTATTCATTATTAAATTTACTTTTTTTTTTTAAATTGCTTTTTGCCCACCCTCAAAATAAAGGCTGGTTCTGCTCCTGTTTGGGATGATTTTGGCGATACACTGTATATTTTAGCCTCAATTTGCATGCTGTCACTTACGATCATTTGATTTTCATACATACTGGTCTAAATTGAGCGTGGACAGACTCATTTGATAATTTTCAGCGTTTCGAAGCTAACATCGCGATCAATTTCATGAACGAAGGTTGTTTGGACATCATCACAGCTTTCTTTCCTCGATATGCGCATCGACATATTGATAACTTGATCGTTTGATCAGTTGATCGTTAGATTATGCAATATTTATATTCCGTCGATTTCCATTCATTGACGACGAAGTCTCATCGATCGAGAGGTCGCTTTGACTATTTGGCAGGTGCATTTTGAGCCCCGTTGTGCTATCACCCAAAATCTGAATTTGACTTGTGCTTTACTCGACTTATGACATATATATATATATATATATATATATATATATATATATATATATATATATATATATATATATATATATATATATATATATATATATATATATATATATATATATATATATAAGTCACAATAGTCATTAAGGCCAATGTCAATGCCCACTAATTTTATTGCCTATCTCTACTAATAATGCAACACACATCATCACTAATAAGTTTTATGCACATCTTTGACATTAACTTCAACTTATAACATTAACATGGATATTGATAATATATTTTCTCATTTATGATCTTCTATTATAAAATTTATTATATATAGTTTATGTCATATCAACACATTTCTCATCACAAGAAAAATATCATTTATAATCAATAATAAAAAATAATGGAATCACTTTAACTAAGTCAGATCACATGATTTTTTTCTTTATGAATTTTTTTTAAGCCCTTATGCCTCTTATACTTTTTTTTATTTATATATAAGATATATCTTCATATAAAATTAAGAAATCAAATACTCCATATGATTCAAAATATTTTAGCACACAATTCTAATTACTAAAAATTAAATATAAATCTTGGACAACTAACTAATGTTTTAAATAATTTTAGAATTGATGAATTTTCAGTTATAAATGATTCAAATTAGTTTACATATAATTACTTGTCAGACTTCGGCTTAAATTCTCGTAATACTGTGACTACTTTGATGAAGATTCACACAATGAAATATTTATTATTTTAAAATTATATTTATTTTTGATATGATACTAAAAATTCTACTAATCGAAGCACGAATCTTGATCTTAAAAGCAATCGATTCGTTAGTACTCAATCAAGCGAAAACTTTGCGATATCGGTCTCCCAAATATGGAGTGTTTATAGTCAAATCGGCGTCTTGGAGATCTAACAAGCACAAGATCTCCTAATTCTGGCTTCATTTGAGCATTCAAATACTTAAAATACATGAGATGATCAAGGGAATCATTTTGAGCCGTCTGATGGAGTGGTTTCGATTTTGCATGTATTTACAGAAACATTACTCCTCTAATTTATAAATAGCCTCATTGCGAGGGGTGTCATCTTAAAGAGAAGAGAGATCGAGGTTTAAAGAACCTCTAAGCATATCGTCGCCACGCATTACCGGTAGTATCAATTATCAGCTGCATTATCGCCGGTCATCGCCATGTCATGGCCAGGCCCGCCATTGATCATCATCGTCGCCGATCATTTTATCGTGCTCGTTCCACGTTGGTCCTCCAGCTGGCCGGCATGCGTCGGCCCTGCCGCTGCGTCGTCAACCGTTGTTGGTCACCTCCATCGCCATGCCAGCGATACCGTCGCCACCATTCTCGGTCCTCGCCATCATGGCCGTCGCTACCAATTGTCGACCACCGGCCTTCATCCACCGCCGCGTTGGTTGTCATCGACCCCTGCTGTCGACCATCGCCGGTCCTCGCGTCAACCATTGGTCACCACTTTCACCACGCGTTGGGATCTGCGTGGCCTTCGGTGTCGGACGGCCACCATCCGCCTTGTTATTATTGTTCTTCGCTGACCATCATTGGCGCCGCCAGCTGGTCCAGCGTCGCTATTATGGGCATCGCCGACCAGTTATCACCCACCATGGCTTACCACCGATCATGGATCATCAAACATTCGTTATAGCGTACTGTCATCATTACATTAAGATAGCCATTTGTTGTTCTTGATTGGATTTCGGTTGCCTTTCTCATCTACTCTGTCTATTGAAAAAAAACTTAAACTTTATAATCCAAAATAGATATATAGTGAAATATTTTTACTAGGCTAGGCCTCGTGATTTTTTCTCTCTTTTTAAAATTTTTTCATATAAAATTTTTATAATTTCTTATTCTCTCTTTAAATATTTATGTATATGCTAAATTTCATAATAAAACTAAGTCATAAATTTTTATTCTATCGTAATTAATTTTCTAGCTTTCAATAATTTCGAAGACAAGCTTTTTAATTTTTTTTTTTTATAATCAATTTTGATTTGAAAACTTTACACAATCGCCGTACAATAATTAGAAGAATAATTTATTCTTTTCTTTTGTAAAAGTGTGAGAAAATGACATAACATGATTGAATTCCTTGCCGAGTGTCCCCCCAAAAGTGTCCCATCATGACGGAGGAATACATAATGGTGTGTTTAAGCGAACTTTTTCTCTTTGTTTTGCGAGTGGAGAACTATAACATAATATTCCATTAACCAAGTAATGATCCATTTCATTTTAAGGGAATCCTATAATTTGCTTTAGGTTCTGTTCCTTCTTCTTCTTTTAACTTTTTTTACGTCGTAATAGTTAAAGTTGTATTCTTATAATTTATTTTTCATAGCTTAGTTCACATCTGAAAATCATGCATGAGTATTAATGCAATTGATTATATCTTGAATACTTTTTCTTTTCTTTTCATATGCTCTTATTTTCCCTTCTTATTTTATCATTATTCATTAGTTATAATGACATTTATCACATGGACCTACTTATAATAGCATTTGTTATCATATAGAGTCATAAGTGTCAATGCGATTAGATTCATTGTATGTTCATTTTATTTTTTAGAATGGGTATCCACCCAATAACTCACACATCTTGTGGGTGGAAATGTCATTGTGACTAATCTCATAGGGGCCTAGTATCATATTCATCATTCATGCGTATTGGGTCCCCACTTTACTTCTCCATTATTACGAATGTATTACTCGCGGAGAATCAACGAGCCAAGGAATTCCGCCGCTTACCAACCGAACGTATGTTTATTTATTTTTGATTGATTTTTAATTCTCATCAATCATCATTTGATCGAGATTTTTCTCATGCTACTATACTATTTGGTTAGTACAGAGAATAAAAACATTGAACACCTCATGATTATTATATTTCATATAATACGACAGTTGCAAAACAGTAGCATTACAGTATCTGTTAAAATCTTAAGACTATTTTTTCGGTTTGAAATAGTCGGTGCTGAAGCACATAATTAATATTAACGGAATTGAAATTTATGATGTTGATAATAATTTTTAAAATATTTGTCAGCAGAATAATTAATTGTCATTTTCAATAAAGATTATTATTGTGTAATAATTTTATGATTAATTGTTTAATAAAAATATCTTCTCTCTCTCACTACAATAAAGATTATTATTGTTTAATAAAAATTTTCTTGTTTAATAAAAATTAAATTGAAAGCACAAATTTAATTATTATTTTTAATATAGTTGTCAATAATAATCAACTTTAAAAAATAATTAAACTTCGGATATTATAATATGAGCAAACTTAAGATAGTCGTAGCTTTTTGAGAAAAATTTGTTGTAAAATAATTATGAAGAAATTAACTTTTTAAAAAAATTGGTGTGTATTATAAATTTTTTTATTTTTAAAAAATTAGAATAATAATTTTCTGATAATCATCATACTATAATAATTCTTGTTCTAAAATAATTTTTTTATTATAAAATTTTTTAAAAAATAAATAAAAAATTAATAGTTAAATAAAATTATTTTATTTTTTTTACTATTTTATAAAAAAGCAAAGCAATCATTTCAAATACATCTTTAATCCTTTGTACAGAACAGTCCTATTAATTCATTCTAACCATATTTTTATTTTCTTACATTGCTGTCACTTAGCAATTGCCACACGTGATCTCGAATCCAAGCATTTCTTGATTTAAAAAAAAAATCTGCGATGACATCAGCTTAGTCGGCCGAATTTCTCCGCCTTATTTGATTATTTTCCCTTAAGTAATATTAATTTATACAACTTTATTAATATTATAGTGAAATGTTAATAATAAGGTCTATAAGACACTTATGTGGAAATTAGATATCAGTAAGGCAAATTCTTTCTTCACTCTCTTCATTTATTAGAGTTAATATATTTTCAATATCAGTAAGGGAAAAACAGTTTTTATATGAAAATAAGTAATCAAGCTCGTAATAATCGTTGCTGAATTGAAAGCTCGGGTTTTTGGTTAAATCGCATTTGGATGGGTTCAGATTGGGCGTGTAGTGAGTGGTCTTTAATTTGAATCCTTAATCTATGCTTATGCTCGAAGTAGGGTTAAATTAGCAAGAACGTGGTTTCGCTTCAAAATCGACCAATGGGGCCAATCGAGATCGAATGAAGAACGAGCGACTTTCGAGCCAAAATTTTGGCTCGAAATTATTTCGACTGAAGTTCGATTCGACATCAGCCGAAGCGACCGCTGATTGAACCGAAATGATTCTTCGGCCGCCATCGCAAAAACTCGATTATACTGACCCGAATGCGGATTGTCGTCTGATCAAGGGGATTGTTGAAGCAACGGGGAAGATGAATTTCCTTTCTCTAATATCTCAGCCTTGGCTCGGCCGCGCGGGTCCTCGATAGTAGATGTCTCAACTCCCGACTCTTCGCCCTTATTCTTTCTATTCTTCGCTTCTAGTTCTCATGACGTGCGGCACGTTCTAATTTTTGAAAGTCGGTCGCCACGATCTCATCGGTGACTTTGATCTCTATTGGTTGTAGTGTCTGAGACATTGATGTATTTCTTTGTCACTATCATCTTCGTTCGACGTAGCTTGTTCGATCTCTACTTGCTTGGTTTGCTTCTTTGCTATAGAAACCTACTTGTTTCATTTCCTAATTCTGTAAGTATTTTATGCTATGACTATGAGCCTATGAGATGTCGGTTCTTTCAATTATATCCATTATTCCATACTCGAGCTCTTCTAAACTTCGGAGGTTCTTCAATTATTTGAGTTCAGAGATTTCCTTAAGTTGCTTTTGTTTTTATTACCTAACTAAGTGTCCAAGCTCAAGACGATTTGATGTGCATCTCTATTTTTACATGAAGTTATATTATCTTTTTTTTTTACCCATGTTACCTTTTGTGTTCTGATTCAACGCTTTACACTTCTACAGTTCTATACTTTTACTTGGAATATGTTGTGCAATTAGGGACGAGCCGGACGGCTTTGTCTTGGCTGTCCCATCCTAAACCGTAATAGATTATGGGGCAAATGGGCAATGTGTGTTATGCAAGCTGCAGCTTCTGCTTGACTACAAGAATGGTTAATTGCATATTTGTTTAGTTATTTGCATATTTTTGTATTTTCTTGACTACATGAATGGTTAAACCTAAAAATGTTTGCTTTAGTTATTTGCATATTTCCGTACTTATCTTTTCATTTGCTTTGTGGAAGCTGGAAGGCTAAACATGGTTACCTTTTTTTGGGTTGCATGAGATTAATATACAGTAAATTATGTGTATTCTTTATCTATTGATATCTTGAGATTTTTATTTAAATTGATTATTCAATTTCTCATAGACACAATGACAAGTCATTGTCAAAGCAAATCTAATAATTGTTCAAGTCATCCTTTTGATGATAATGTAACAACTCCAAATGAGAGTGTGGGTGAAATAGCTTCTACTGATAAGAACAAGGGTAAAAGACAATGATCTGAAGTTTGACAACACTTCATTAAAATTACTGTAATAGAAAAGGGAAAAGTGGTATACAAGTTTAAATGTAATTACTGTGTGAAATCTTATGTCAAATAAAAAATTGGAACCACATCTCAGCAAAGTAGACACTTCAAGATGAATCACTATAGCAAGATTGATAATAAAAGAAAGAAGCAAAAACTATTTGATCCAGTAGCAGAGGATTTGGAGGAAACTGATTCAATATCTACTTTGTGTGTTTCATCTATTTATGATCATTCTAAAATAAAAATTATTAAATATTGTGGCTAAGATGATCATTGTTCATGAATATCCCTTCATGGTAGTTGAATATTGATGGTTCAATATCTTGATGAAATCAATGAATCCAAATTGTCGTAAAATTTTAAGATTTGGCATCAAGGAAGAGTGCATGAAAGTGCATGAAATTGAAAAAGATAAATTGAAAAAAAGTTTGAAAGTTGTGGAGAGAGTTTCGATTACTAGTGATTGCTGGATATCAAATCAAACTATTGGTTATATGTGTCTTACTGTACATTATATTAGTTCTGATTGGAAATTATAGTCCAGGATAATTAGTTTTAATGATTTGGATCCTGCTCATAATGGGGCTGTGATTTCTGAGGAAATTTCTAAAAGTTTATTGCAATGGGGTCTACAAAATAAAATAAGTATCATTACTTTGGACATGCATCATTAAATGATGTAGCAGCTAGAAATTTGACAGCATTATTCACTAGAAGATCCAGATTTTTAATGATAGGGGATTTCTTTCATGTTCGTTGTGTCGCTCATATTTTAAACTTAATAGTGTATGATGGATTAAAAGAGGTCAGTAGAATAATTGAAAGGGTAAGAGAATTTATCTTATTTATAAAATGATCTCCAACTCGCTTACATAAATTTAGAGCGATTGCAAGGAAGATTGGCTTATCCACAGCAAAGACACTTTGCATTGATGTGCTTACACGTTAGAACTCCACATACAAGATGTTAAAGTCTACTTTTTATTATAAGAATGTATTTCTTGAATATGCTTTGTGTGATCTCAATTATATATGGCTGCCTTCTCAAGAAGATTAGGTTAACTTTGAGAAAGTAAGAGAACTACTTCAAATTTGTCATCGAATCACTGAAATTTTTTCAGGTTCAACCTATCCTACTATAAATAGACTGCTTTCCAATCTAGTTCTAATCAAGAAAATATTGGATCGAGAATGTTTATCTAGTATTCTTTTCATTTCAAATATGACAAGTAACATGAAGACTAAATTTGATAAGTATTGGACAGAGTGTTCAATGTTATTTTTGATTGTTGCATTTTAGATCCTAGAATGAAATTATTTGCCATCAATTATTACTATTCACAAATATATGATGTTAACCTTGTGATTGAGAAGATGGACAATGTCAAACTAAACCTTTTTGAGCTATACTCTTATTATCTTGATATGCATGCCGCAAAGAAATGGAGCATCCACCTCTCAAATTGAAATAATCACATCTGAAAGTGGTAATGTTTCACATGATGATCTGGTTGGTTTGTATGATTTTATAGATTCTACTGGCCTTTTAGTTCCACAAAAGTCTGATTTGGAGATATACCTAGATGAAGCTTATGTGAAATGCCTAGATTCAGAATTTGATATTTTGGAATGGTGGAAAATGTCCGCCATAAAATACAAGACTCTCTCAAAGATGACCAAAGTTATTTTTACCATCCCAGTAACAACTGTTGCTTCTGAATCAACTTTTAGTGTAGGGGGTCGTGCATTTAGTGATTATAGAAATTCAATTTCACCAAGAACATTAAATGCTTTAGTATGTTGTGGAAACTAGATTAAGACTGCATATAAATCATCAAAAGATTCATTGGTAATATTTAATTTTTTTTATTTTATAATGTAATTTGCTTCTATTCAAATATGAGTTTCATTTATTTCATTGCAATTTCAGTTTGATATTCTTGCAGAAGAGAACTTACTCATAAGTGTACCTGAAAGCTTATCTACAGAATCACAAATATGAAAATCAAATGATATCATTTCAATTATGCTCTACATTTCTCCTTTTGCATATTTTTATTTTCAGTGAATATTTTGTGAGACTCCAAAAATTTGCACAACCTAATTGGATAAGTAATTTAGTTATGTTATGTGAGAGTCTGTGACATTTATTATGGTTTATGTAGCATTTTATTATATATTTTCTACTTTTGCGCGGTAATATTTTATGTTAATGGCGAATGAAAATATGATATCCAATGATAAAATTAAACTGAGATGGCCTAATAGATGCTTTGGTGATTGATTTTTTTTATATTTCTAGTGGAATGACTTGGTCAATGAGCTAAATTTGAGACCATTTAATCATTTGGGGTGGCATACTTGACATTGTCTTTAAATTTTATGTATTTGAATTGTGGTGAAATTTTGGTTTGGCTTTACAAACATATTGCTTCATCTTACATTCTTACTACATTTTATGTACTAATGCATGCTGTGTTAGAATTTAGAAATATGAATTGTTATATTTGAAGTCTATAATATTGTTGCTTGGAATGATGTTATATTATTTTATCAATAAGTCTAAAGTAAAGAGGTTATGAAACTATATAAGGCTTTTGGACTTTGTTAGATATTGTTTTGATGATTGTTATATCTAAAGTCTTATTTTGTTTAATTAATTTATCACTCTTAGTTAGAAAAATTTATTTAATGACACCCTAAAAATTATCCAATCATCTCAATTTTTTGAGGGCACAAAAATCTATTACCTTTCTTTATTATTTTAGTTTTCGGTTCTCCATTTTTTCACCAACAGGGAATTGCAATCTGGCTGTTTGGACTCTCGGTTGAGGTAATTTACTTTTTTCTTAAATTTCTATATATATTATGGATTAATGGATTGCATATATTGTGATAATCATAAAGAAACCTATTTCTCACTAATTTTTTTTCTAGTCTGTTTAAACACATATTTTCATTCTATTTCTCACAGGTTTTTGTTTTGGGTTTTAGTTATGAACCCATGGACCCGTGGTCGACCTAAAGTGGGGTTATCATGAAGAATTTTTGATTTTCTAATTTTGGACAATGATGAGAAGAGATTATATTTGTAATTTGGGCTAACTCAATTTTTGCTTCATTATCAGCCTCTCATTGGATGATCGGGCAACCTAGAGCCTTTATTCTGAGTCTCCTATATTAATACATGGTGTTTCTGATTTGTGTGGTTTTGTAACATTTGTTAGAGATTTATTTCTCTATCTTTAGAGCTCTAATGGATGGCTTTGACAACCTGGAGGTTGGAGCCTACAATTATTGAAGTGAAGTATATAAATTACAAATTTTTGCTAATTGCTAATGCTTGAAAATGGATATTATTTTCTCTGAGTCCCATAAATAAAAGACAATTTAATATTTTTGTTATTTTTGTTATTTATTTTAAATGTTATATCAATTGCATCATTTTATAAACTTTTTTTTTATTATTGTTTGGTGATCAAATATGAAATATCGAATGTATAACATTAGTCAGAATTGTACAAAATTTGCATTTATAAAAGCTATTTAGCTGTAATGTGATATTATAATTTGTTATTGAAAATTTTATTTTTCAAGCCAACTGTGTAACTTGTAATTGTTGTATGTTTACATTATATTATTTACATATTCAAAAAATTTATGAACCCTAAATTAAAATCGATTTTCGAGCCAATCGAGCCGTTTGATTTCGAGTCGTTCACTTTCGAAATGAGCCGATGAATTGAGCCAAAATCGAATCCTCGAGCCATGACTCGATTTCGAGTGGAAATATACTTTTTCGAGCCGATTTCGAGCCGACTATACTTCAGCTCGAAATCGGATCATACACACCCCTAGCTCGAAGAAGCCAGAGAGTTAAGTAGAACAAATATAAGTATGAACTAGAAACCTTTTATTTATGGACAGTGCCAACAATATGTAGCTTGATACTTATGGTTTACAGAAGAAAAAAAAAAGTTTTTTTTTCCTTGATGAGTTTGAGAGCGTAACAGCACTTTAATTGAAGTGAAATTTGACTTCTTATTTTAATTATTTTGACAGATTTTTAGATCCCAAATTACATAAATCTGTTAGCGGGAAATTTTAAAACTAATATAGTGATCATTTGGACTCAATTTTTGATAAAATATGGTTGAGACAACTCAAACTCAATGCAATAAATCTAATGAGAATAAAATCTTATGAGGTTTTTTTTTTTAACCCCGTCCAACTTTATTATGACATATATGAGAGTTGAATTTAAGACCTTAATAATAACTTTCAAGATTCTTATGAATCGAAATAATTAACACAAATAAATAGAATCATTTGAGTTCAAATTAAACTTAGGCTAAAATAAATATTTGAAAGTATAATTAAAATGGTCTCAAAGGCATTTGGTTCAACAACCTCCAAATTTTGCATGCCTAAAATTGATACAAGTATCTCAATAAGATAAATCCAACAATTACAAAATCACACAATTTCAAAATTTGTTAAGTCATCAAACTCTCCTAAAAATAAAAGATCAAGAGAAGATATATTCAAACTATCTAGAGTGAAGTGCCTAAGATTCTAAGCAAATGACAAGAGTGGGCTTCTAGAAATTTATAAATAAATCATGCTTCTATAGAATTAAGGAGATGACTTTTAGGAGCTGTATAAAAATTTAAGATGTGTAGAAGATTTCAAAGCTCAATGATGTTCATCATCTAATATTAGCCGTCAACCAACTCCAACTCCAACTCCTACCATCATTCGCCCTATCAACTAAGCTGATAGTATGACACCCACATTATTGTATGTCACCAAACATCGACAATCCACCAACATCACTCTCATCGTCATCTTGAAAGTTTGTATATTGCATTAATAATTAAAGAAAGTTACAAAAGTAGCCCTAGAAAGGAAAAAATTTGATGGGGTACTGTATGATTTTTATCGTCCTCCCGTGGAGTAATAATATCTCTAACCCTATTATGCCAAAAAAAGTCAAAGTATATGATTGCAGTTGCATAAAAGTCTACTAATTTGTTGTTGTCTTTATGTGTATAGAAGAAAATAACATGGTCAAAATTCTTCAAAAATTGAGGTCATGGCCATCCAAAGTTTTGTTCTTTCATGTGTCAGTATGTAAGTTGTGCTTAAGATAGTAATCAATGCTGCAATTGTCCCCTTTAATCATGATTCCTTTGTGCTCATACACCCATGGCTCAATAACCGATCTGATGGAGAGCATTACTTGGAGTTCCACAAAGGTGTTGTCCTAGTCTTGCAAATGATAACCCATGGCTTTTAGGAAGTTACCATTTTCATTCTTATCAAAAATCCAATGCTAATATTACAAGAGGGAAGTATTGATCCATTCACATTAGCCTTGAGCCAACCCAAAGGGGGAGTACACCATGCATTTGAAGAGAACAACTCTGGGGGGATTTGCATTTGTCCCATTATACTTGGGAGAGAAAGGAGACAATGTGGGTGAAAGCTTCAAGAACAGTAGTTGCAAGAGTTTTTGGAGTAGCATGAGGTCGGCCGTGCACCTTGATACATTGCAAAACAATATGCATGAGCCCTAACCATATTGCTCTTCTTCGCTTTGCTCAAAGCTTGTGTTAGGTTATTTAAGCTCAGTCCTTGTCGTCATCCACCATAACATTTTCAGTCGACAACTAATATTGATGCTCATCATAATTGCACCTGATACTGTCTTGACCGACTCAATGATCAATAACATGTTATTACCCATTGTCAAAGTTAATATAAGATGATTCAACCTAATTTTATTACAACTAAAGATAATCCTCAATCACTTGATAATGTCACCATGTGATTACATGAACCTACCATACCCATAGGATGATTTGACCTAATGTAATCGAGTAATATGAAGACAAGTGAATCAACCCATTCTCAAATTTACTCTTCCTCCCTACCCAAACATATATGCCTACAACATTTATATTGGTATTGGTGATGGTGTGGTGAGATGAGCCCTACAAATGCTCTAAAACGGATCAAAGTCAATTAATTCAAGCAACATAGCCTTCTTTTTTTATTTTTTTCATGACAAGCTTGAATTGACTAATGCACATGTAATATCATCATCACAGTCATAATCACATAAGCCAATAATTAAATGTCTTCAAATCTAAACAATTTGATCAGATATTATTTTTATCAAGATAACCTTATCGTTAATTTTTATTTATCCTTTTTTCAATTTTTAAGGCTTTAATAATATTATTTTCTTTGCCAGGTTTTACCCCTTTGATCAGTTTAAATTATTATAAACTTGAGGAATTTCTCAACATCATGGTTAAATGAATTAAATATAATTGACTAGAAAGGTTTATCTTCTATTTGTTTATCTCCAGTGGTCTCTAGTATAGCTGGGCACACCAGGTAGGTTTGATGAGATTTGGAATGGAATTAAATAGATCATATATAATTTTTTTTTTTTTTTGCAATAGGTATCCACCCAACACCCCACCCATCTTGTGGGTATGAATATCATTATGACTAATCTCAATGCGAGCCCATATTCATTATCATAATGTCAGTCTCACTTACTTTCCAGCGCCTTCACCTGGAGGAATCAACGAGTGGGAGTTCAAGCCACTGCCAACCAAACTAAGAGGCGGTGGGTGATCATATACAATTAAGCTTTGTCCGAGGTGGCAATTCAATAAATTATAGATTTTTAAGGCATGATTGAGATCAATTTTAATTTGTATTAATTAATTAATTTATTTTTATGTTTATTTTAAAATATAGTTATTTGATATATCTCTAGTATTTTTATATTTTAAAATATTTAAAATATTTTTTTATATATTTATATATTTTTTAATCCTCGTCTATTATCACCATTATTATTATTGATGGCTTTCTCACAGCCATATAAAAATAAAAAGAGCTTGTTTTAATATATAAAATATCTTTTATTTTATATCAAATATTAAATTAAATTAAGACTTCGTTTGACTAAGCTTTTTTAGTGCGTTTTGATTTTAAAACCGTGAAAATCAATATTTATTTGTTGTTTGAATAAGATGCTTTCTTAACCTCCATTTTAGTGAAAACTCCATTTTATCTCGATTTCAGAAAGCGAAAGGAGAACTCCTTTTGCTGTGCTCTCCGTTGTTTCAGAAAAGTAAATGACGTCGCCTCTACTACATATTATTGTCCTAAAATTTGAAACTTATTTGATTCATATTATTATAAAAATAATTCTCATAATTAATTTGTGTTTGGTAAATATATTTGTTTAATTTAACGGACATCAAAAAAAAAATTTCAACAGTATTTAATTAGATGGTGCAAATATTTTTGAATAACTAAAATCTTTTAAATTCATAAATACTTTATATTGTGTACTTTCTCTGAAAATGAGATGGGGGGCTTTTGATCATTTCATATTTTAAATTAAATTCGGGTCAATTTAAATTATAAAAAATATTTTTTTATTCAAAGAGTGAATTTAAACTTTTGAGCCAAGATATATAAAATAATAGCTTTTCTGTAAATACTTTTAAATTAGATTTTTAAGCATCCAAAAAACTTAGTCAAACTAAGCCTAAATTTAAAAAAATCCCAAACTGTCTTTTTTTTTTTTCCTTGAGAGACATCAGACTAAATGAAGATCTCTAACCCGCTGACCCAAATTGGAAATCTCTAGTGTCGGCCCGGATCAGCAGGCCCGTACCCAAATCCGCCCTTTACTCATTTCTATATCAATTATCTCCTGCTTCTGCCAATTTTCACTAGATTTTCCATGGTTCATGTTCCGACAACTGCATCATTATGACCCGGAACCACAAACTTTTCTTTCATCTTAATAGTGGGCCGCTAGATGAACACTAAGGTCGGGCTTGGGCTGAAGAGACTAAAAATCCTCCCACATTGAACGAGCTTATTAAAAAAAAAAAAAATCGTTTTATTGCAATTAATGACAAAAACTGCAAGAATCAAATAATATAAAAATTAATCTAGGCACGCACAGCTGTTGGCAAATGGCAAGTTTACGCTATAAATATATTTTTTAATATTAAATTTTTTAAAAATAAGTTTTAATATATATAAAAATATATTTAGATGCCATGATTTTGCATCTACATATTTCCCATTTTATCAGCATATTATCTGATTCTCTATGTTATAATGATAGTTCCACAGCAGAATTATGTGTTGTACGTAATGAAGATTGCTTAAGCTGTAGACAAGAACAAAAAAAAACTAAATTGCAAATATATATATATATATATATATATATATATATATATATATATATATATATAATTTGTTTAGATTTACTAGGCTCTGGATTTAAGATTTCATAAACTTGGACTTTTATACCCATTGGCTGCATTGTGGTGGAACTGATATGCTACTGTGAGGGATTTCGCGCTACTTTATGGGCAATTTCATTACAAATGGGCTCCCCACAAAAGCTGGATACAGCCAGGATTTGAGAATATAAAAGCATTTTAAAAAAAAAAAAAGACAGAGAGAGAGAGAGAGAGAGAGAGAGAGAGAGAGAGAGAGAGAGAGTCATCTTTACACACACACACACAAAAAAAAGAAAAAAAAAGAAAAAGAAAAAAGAGGAGGGCCCAACTCAATAAAAATCACAGAAAATAGATGGTCAGAATCTCGTGAATTATAAAATCCCCCACCCTCCATTTTCTTTAATCCCATATTACAAGAGGCATCACATGAACTCAATCATAACACTTCTCTTCCTTAATAATTGGTGAGCTAATATAATGTCTTCCGCATTATTTTATTTCTCATTCTTTGCACCAAAACTAAGTTCCTAATTGTTTTATGTATTGTGTAAATTAAATAATTGCTAGTATCATTCCTGTAATTGACCTATCAAGTTTAGTAAATACAGAAATGGAATGCAGTTAAACAATAAAGCAGTGGACAAATTATCAGGTAAAATACAAATTACAAGTATTATTTAGGGGTCATTATTAGTGGGGACTGTTTTTCCTTAGTTCCATATAAGAATACCTCATTAGTCTTTATCAGCTTGCACTTATTTCTTTTATCATTTTGCTTGGTTTTGGAATATGATTCATAAATTGCATTTATATCTTATTTTACCGGAAAAATGTAAATTTCAGAATTGCAAAGAAAAGTTTTCAATCCTTTTTTTTTTTTTTTTTTGACTTTAAAAATCATCTTACCATCCAAACGATGAAATTAAATGGAGTTTAAACTATCTGATGCTTTCACATTGCAATTAAATGCAACAAATTCGCACATAATGCTTCCTTTGTCGACTTTTATTTGTATTCAAACTAAATCATTAAAGTCATTAAATACACAACCCTAAACCCAAAAAAGAAGATATATGAAAAATAAATAAAAAACTAACTCTAGGGTTTGATGTTATCTAAGTAGTGGTTCTATTTGGTAGTGTTATTCAGTGAAAATGTGACCCCTGTGAAAGAAATTGAGGACCGGTAATTAAAAGAGAAGAGAGAAATAGATATTTCTCTAAATGGAAATATACATACTCAGAACACAATTCTTATATATTTACATATATAAGACCTAAAGTTTGATATATACAAAAATAATATTTTGCTTATACATAAAAAAAAATTGTATTTCATTTCAAAATATTAATGATGGTGCTATTTTTGATGTAATATCAAAGATTTGGATGTTATCTTAAGTAAATATGAAAGCTAAGATATTAGACATGTAAATATATAAGAATGGTATGCTATGTATGTAAATGTCCATTCTTTTAATTATAAATTTGACCTAATTATTTGAAAGATATGGTATTCTCATGAATAACCAATTATGATTATAATATTATGTTTTATTATTTCTTAAATTAAATACTTAGATTTTTTTCTCTCCGAGTTCTTAAGTTATAACTTTATTATGATATAGGCCAGATTGGAATAAAAAATCTTGACAACAACTTCCAAGACTCTTATAAATCAGACTAATTAATACTCCAGAATTGCTATAATATTTATCCTAGTATTACACAACAATTATAAGCACATATACAGAGGTTCAAGCTTACAAAAGGCTGATAGATTTTTATGCAAAAAAAAAAAAAAATCTAAAAAGAAATAAATCATAGTATTTGACCCAAATAAAATAGTCCATAATGTAAATCAAAAATAAAATAATATGTCATTTCCATCCCTTTAAAACATGGAATGTAGTTTGACCCCGATGATAATGATGAAGCATGTAAAATGAATAACAAAGAGTAACAAACATTACTTTTAAGTTGGTGACTGAGATGGAAGATGCATTGGCTGTTGAGTAGATGAGGACAAACATTGATGTCAATCAATGTTAGTAAATGACTAATAAGGTGGTTGATAGATGAAAAACATCAGCATTTATTATTAGCAGGTGACAATGATCAAGAATAATATATATATTGACATTAATTGACCAGGAATGATATTTCCTGTGTAATGGTGGATATCAGTCTTAGTTGATGACCAAGACTGCAAACAATGAAGCGCTACTAGGCATCAAGGTAGTTTGATGAAGATATTAAATGGCCAAATAGATGAAAGGTGACGACAATCGAGTGACAATGGAAAAAAGGTGCTAGTGGCTAACCAGTGATGATGATCAGAGTAGATCATTTTCCTTATTTTTAATGGATAGTATTCCTTCATTGACCAATGTGGATGTCTTGTATCACTTGACCATTTATGTCATTGGTCTTCAATTAATATTAACAGGCATCATTACTCAAAAAATTTCATTTTAGCTGTAGAAATAAGGCATTTTAATTATTTATTATTACTTTTTTACAAAACTATTAACACTCCATGTGATGACCAACAATAATCATCTTAAATATTTAATATTTTTTTAGCATTTTAACTATCTAATTAACATCATTATTGTGTGATATTAGACTTAATAGATTTATATCATTAGAATACACAGATTTTAATTATAAATGTATTAAAAATAAAGTTTTAAAAATCTCAAAATCAATTTTGAGAATTTTTAATTTCATAATACATAGAAATGAGTCAAAATTTATGATGCTCACATCAATATTTTAAGAGAAATTTGAAAAATATTGATATCACACAATTTGAAATAAAATCAGGAAATCATAAAATGAGAAATGATAATACTAAAATATATATTGTATAATCATATTATTTTTTGAATCTAGTTTGAGATAAAAGGGCACACTTTAATCAAGATATATCATGAATATTCGGTTTAAAGTTCAGCCATTCGATGCTTATTGTATCCGCCGCCACTTAACGCTCATCATAACTATAAAAGATGCCTTATGCAATCATGTAATTGATAAAATAACTCAAATAATTACCTATCCAAATTATGTTCTTTGTACTAATAGAATTCAATATAACCGACGAAGTAATGCCATGGACCAATTTGGACCTATAAATAGAGGGAAATCCTCACAGATTAAAGGACTTTTGGACTTAACTTTTGAGAGAAATTATTCTTCTATGATTTTTTAGAGATCTCTATTCCCAATATAAAAGATAATTTACACTTTCAAAGAGGTAGAAATGAGAAAGTGATTTCATTCCAGCAACTTTTTATGAGTAGTGGAAAGTTTATCCTATTTGAAGTTGTGGAGATCAGAGGCAGCAATAAAAATGTACAGCAAAAGAAAGTACATTTGATTTCTGACAAGTAAATCTATGTCAGTGAGCTTGGAACCTCCGCTTTGTAGAGGGAACATTCTCATGTGAAGTTATCATCTTCTAAAATTTCATCAATAGGAGGGAATGATATCACGAATTATTTAAAATCAAACATATATATATATATATATATATATATATATATATATATATATATATATATATATATATATACATATATATATATATATATATATATAATATTTAATTTTTTTTAAAAGTATGAAGAATGGCAAAAAAGTACTAAAAAAATCCAGCATCTCTTTAGCGGTCATGTGGATGAAAGCAAAGGGCAAAAGAAAAATAATTTCTGATTTTTTTTTCCTGGTAACGATTTTATTTCTCTGCCAAAATAGAACTCAAAATTAATTAATAGGCTTTTTTTATTCTAGGAAAACACTCCCTCCCCTCCAATAAATGCACCTTTATTTATTCCAATCCTCAATTGATATTCGAAGGAGGAAATCCTGTACAAATCCCTGAAGCCGCATCAAAGATATCCTAATTCCCTTCCAATAGAAGAAAGCCCCCCTCATCATCTTCTCGGTTCTCTCCTACTGATGAAATTTTACAAGGTGATAATTTCTCTTGAGAATGTTCCCTATACAAAGCAAAAGGTTCCATGGTCACTCTGACACAGATTTACTAGTCAGAATTCAAATGTACTTTCTTACTGCTGTCTATGGCCTCTTACCTTCTTCAAATAGGATAAACTCTCTGCTACTCATAGCACTTTCTCATTTCTACCTCTCTGTTTGTTAGCTCACAATAGCTTTTTGATACAAGTACAGCAACTACAGTTTGTTTCTTACCCCTTAAAGGGTTGATGCCAGCTTTTACTGGTGTCCTCCTCCTTTGAATTCTCTTCCCCCATTCAATTATCTTTGAGATGTTAGCCCCACCATGGTTGCTGCATTCTCCCAAAGCTTTTGATAAGACTTGTGCGCAAGGAGAATTAACCATATTAGAAAAGGAGAAGGAAAGGAAGAAGCCATAGTTGACTGTGACCCTCTTTACCTTCTTTTTAGCTCTCGAGCCATCTCTCTTCTCTCCCTCTCCTCTCCTCTTCTCTTCAGGAACAGCTTCTCTTCAGAGAATGGGGAGGCACTCTTGCTGCTACAAGCAGAAGTTGAGGAAGGGCTTATGGTCTCCTGAGGAGGACGAGAAGCTTCTCGAGCATATCACAAAGTATGGTCATGGATGCTGGAGCTCAGTGCCTAAGCTTGCAGGTAATCAAACCGATGCCTCGATCCTTTTTAAGGTGAATTTTACAAGGATTTGATTCTAATAGAGAGATATAATTGTATGCTTCAGGCCTGCAGAGATGTGGTAAAAGCTGCAGGCTGAGGTGGATAAACTATCTCAGGCCTGATTTAAAGCGAGGAACTTTCTCACAGGAGGAGGAGAACCTCATCATTGAGCTTCACGGAGTGTTAGGAAACAGGTTTGATGATATATTCAATTTTATTCTCAACCTTTTCTTAAATGTTTTAAGGAAATGGATCCAAATTTCTCACATTTGGTGAATTTTTTTTCCGTCAGGTGGTCTCAGATTGCAGCACAACTGCCAGGAAGAACCGATAATGAGATAAAGAACTTGTGGAACTCTTGCATTAAGAAGAAGTTGAGGCAGAGAGGGATAGACCCCAACACACACAAGCCGCTCGCTGAAATCGACGAACAGCGGGAGAAAATAGCCGAAATTGACTCCTCCGGCCACCCAACTCCAGAACCAGCAAAGCAGACCGAACAGCCAGCAGAGACTGCTGTTCTGAACAATTTTGTGAGGCCAGCCAATTCTTCAGCAGCTAGTTACTACTCTCTTCCAAATTTAACTTACAGCGATGAGTGCGGAAATAATATTGGCCTAATCCAGCAGTTTTGGTTCAATCAAAGCAGCAAATTTTTCAACACCATCAACCCAAACTCTGAGTTCAGTTTTAATTCAGTTTCTAGCTTACTGCCATCGGTTCCGCGGTCTACCCTTTCAACTTCTAAGGAGCTGAAGCCTCTAACCAATCTCCTGATGGAGAATTCTCCATCAGGATTCTACTGGGAGGCAGGGAATTCAAGCAACAGCAGCGCGAGCAGTGGGAGCAATGATCCCCTGTTTGATGGAAGCATCTTTCCATGGACTCAGCTGATGCCTGAAAGAGATACAAATATCCAGCTCCATGGAGAGACTGAGGACCTCAAATGGTCAGAATATCTTAATGGCTCCATTCCATTATCCACAGACCTTCAGAGTCAGAATCCTGAGCTGTGTAATGGGGTGAAGGTAGAAGAACAGTTTGGAATTGATGGTTTGAGTATTTGGCTGCAGAATCATCAGCAGCAGCAACAACAACAGCAGCAGCAGCAGCAGGCCTCTAATTTTTACGGAAAGGACTGTCAGAAAGACATGGTTTGTTAACGAGAGTATTGCCAGTTATAGAAGATACTCTTTTAGATAGAGCTTTCACCGCCTCTTGTGTGATGATGATTATGATTATTATGATTATTATGATTGCTTGATTTCTTCTTGTAAGAATCTGTCATATATTCTTCTCGTATAGATATAGGCCTCAGGATACAGAGAAAGCTCAAGCTTCTTTCTTCACCTTTTGGATAGTGTTTGTGCAGATTGACGAGCTTAGCCCACCTCTTCTCCATATGGTGTAAATCACTGAAGAATAAAGCTTGTTTCACTGTCTTTACCGTTTCCACATGTCTCTTTTATTGTGCTCACCCACCTTTTTTTTTCGGTTCTGTGGACTAACTAAATCACTGATTTCTGCTACTAACAAAGATGGATCTTTCTTCTTTATTTTTTCTTTCTTTTTACACAGTATCAAGCAAAAATACCTCCTTCGAAGTAAAAGAAAAATGAGAAGAAATGCACAGACTCAAAGGATACAGTAAATTTGTTAAAGGAGACTGACGGCTCTATGTTCATGATAGGCAATTAGTCTAGAGAGAGAAAAACTCAAATCACCATCCATTGATCCTCATGTCTTCAACTGCCAGCATTATTTTAGATGGACCAACAATAGTATTAAATTATGTGTCAATGTCCTTGAAATGAGTGGATAGGCGATTAAAAAATTGGTTAAGGAATATAAGAGCGGTCTATGTCCACTCTTTCACATTAAGAATCTTCACCTAAGAATGCCTCATGGCTGAATTAAATTTCTTTTCTTTTTTCTCTTTTCTTTTTTTCCTATTTATACAGGCGCACGTCATAAGGTAGAATTCTCTTGACATGGAATACTGATAGAGATGGGATATAACTCTAATTCTGTTGCAAGGGAAAAAATAATATTTCTTGTGCTTATGCTGGCGTGGCTGAAGACTCGTTGAGCTTCGTGGCCAGTGGGGAGGGATTGGCATCTGTTTATAAAGATAGGTCATGAAATTCAAATAGATGATGTTAGGATAAATATAGTTTTCATATAGGCAATTTTTTTTTTTTTTTTTTTTTTTTTTTTTTTTTTGGGTATAGTTACATTGAACCACGTGAAATTAGATCTTCTTCAATAACATTAAAAAAATCTATATCTTTATTTTATTAAATTATTAATAATAGAGTATATTAAATTAATATGTATATGTGAAGAAAGAGAAGAGAAGAATAAAAAAATAACTAAAATATATAGAATATATAAAATAATAAATAGTATAGATTCCTACTAGTAAATATTAATTATATATGTACATAATAAGGGATTTACATATATACAGTAAATTCTTATATATTTACATATATAACATCTATATTTAATATTTCCCTAAATATATGTTGAAAGCGGTTCAAAGTACATGCATGAAATAAATTATTTTATTTTAAATGCATTAATATTAGTAATATATTGTAGGCTCCGAAAGTTCGCCATCGACCTCTCGCAAATGAAGAGAGCATAGTTTAATATATCGTAATTTTGAAGGCGAAATAATAGTATATAAGACACCAGAGATTTATCATTCTATGAGGACTTTAGATCTGGTTCCAGTTTCTAGGTGCAAACACCTATAAGCATTACCCTCTCAATCCGAGAGAGAATTTTCTTTAGTTAGATCGCTAAATGCATAGCGATAGTACGTGGAGTTTAAGATTTAGAATTTATGAAATTCATCATTTTAACTTATAAATACATGGTTGGGGAATGATTACACGTCGATCTAGATCCCATGGTTTGCCATCCCTAAATTGCGCTTGGCCCCTTTTACTTAAGGAAGGACCCAACAACAAGGATTCTTATCGACAACACCTAGATTACGTCATCCAAGAAATCCTTGCAAACCTAGGGTGGTGTTTGTCTAAGGAGACAAACTTAAATCTATCTTAGATGACAGAGGGCTTTTTGCCCTATCAGGTGTACCCTATGATTCACAACTCAAAGGGCAAAGCCATTAGGGAGCATACGAGCTACAATCGTGATCGTAATATAATTGTTTTATTTGACGGCAACCATCAGAGGACTGGTCAGAATCGCATCATATGTGGAGCCATGCCATGCCACGCAGAGGAGCACGCCACCCTTAGTGTGAGATTGATTGAAAGTGAACATAGTAGAACACTTGATTTGACATTGACTCCTTTGTGAGCTAGAATTTTCTTAATTTTTCACCGCTGACAAATAGTTTGGAAGGTGGATTGAATTGAGTTTGCTTTAAGTATTTAATAATTGAATTTCATTTAACCATTAATAGCTTAGTGATTTATCCGATTTTATATTTATATTGATACTTGATTTTGATTAACTCAATTTGAGTTTGTAAGCACATTTTGATGGTAAGTATCCCCTCCAGTTGAAATCTTCATTCAACACAGCCATCATCGGGGTAGTTAATTGATTGAATTGTACATACTTAAGAATTTTATATCCTGCCACTCAGTTTAGCTCCTAACAGAGAATCAGATCTACTGTCATATGACAGAATTAGCTTTTTAGATATTTTAATAAGTTAAAATTCTTATAATAATTAGATTTTTAGGTTTTATTAACTTAGACCCGATCCTAAGACCAAATCAGGAAGCGACCTGCGCAACATCCTCATACACTAAGTTTAAACATTCAGCGTAGTGTCGGGACCCATGCGGGTGATTAGTAATTTAGGTAGTTTTTTATTTCTAAATTATGAGATTGATTTCATATTTCCATTTAATTTTAATTTAGCCTACGCAGCCTTTTCAGACATTAAAATTTGCACTCTGAATTTTCATGTCTCAGCACATGTAGGTGTTTATAACTTAGATAATTCCATCTAATTAACAAAATCATTGATTTTTAAAAATCATAATTATGATGAAATTCTTTAATTTTTGATTGAAGAAAGCCCCATAATTTTTGTAGAATTTAATTTAGTATCGCCTTCTGTCTGCTTGTACGAAGAGTTGCAGATTCGGTGGCTTTAGAAGGCTAAAGCAGAAGCAAAGTCAAAAGTTAAGAATGAAGTGAGGTGTGAGAAGCTCGATCCACCACTTTATTCACATCCTAATCTTGTGACTAAGTGTTACAAAGGTTGTATTTGGGTTATACTCTTACTTGAAAGTAAACATTCAGACATATTGTAGATCCCATATGCTATAACCTTAAATTCAATTGAAGCCTTCTTCAATTCATTTGAATTGAGATACTACAATATATGCATTCAATAAGACAGTTTATTGGTGAGCTTCCCAATTTGTTGCAAGTCTTATTTATATTTCTCCAATTTGATTTCAAATGTATTCAATATGAATTAGAACATAATTCACTTGTTAATTGGAAAGCCACTTTATAAGTCATTTTGTAGATTTCATTTGAATTTCATTAATTTTGCAGATAAGCAATAGATATATCTCAAGTGCTTCAAACTCAACTTTAAATGTAAGCTCCAAATGATCTTTTAAAGGCTACATTCACGTTGCTCATGAGTTATCTAATTGAACCTGTGCTTGTAAGAAAATTATCAAATTACTTACACACTTTTATTTTCAATTTGGAATTGGACATTTAGATTCACCATTAATCGTTTGTCATTTGGTATTAAAGCAAAACCCTTATAAGTCTTATGTATATTCAATCAAGACCCTTTAACTCTTCTTATCTAGATTCATCCTCCATTAATTTCAATTTACAATTGCTATATTAATTGCCTTTTCATTGCTGAGTTAGCATTCTTATCTACTATTATATTGAAGTTATGAAAAATAAGGTTTGTACATGTCATACCATGCAAATATTTTCTAAATACTTCAATTGAATGTAAGACTCATCCACTTCTATAAATTAGAAGTTATATCAAGTGAATGCAAGACTCACCCACTTCTATAAATTAGAAGTTATATCAAGTGAATGCAAGACTCATCCACTTCTATAAATTAGAAGTTATGGTAACTTATTCACATTCACCACTTGGGAAGAAAGAGAGGTAAAAGGATTCTTGTCCCAAAGTTCAGGTGTACATTCAAATGTTTACAATTCATTGTAAATTCTTTTCTCTTTTCCTTTTTTTGGTTTGATATTCATTTTCATATTTATCGTGTATTTTCTTATTTAACTTAAGTTTAGATGATTTCAATTTGAATTTGTTTAAATTTCAAAATTTAGTCAAAATTTCGGCAGCATTTCGGCATAGGATGTCGCATCTAACAGTTTTGGAGGCCTTCCCGTCACGCCCTGATGAGCGTGACGGTTGATGTTTTGCAACACCTCAGCCAATTTCCATCTCGTCACGCCCTGATGAGTGTGACAAGACCTTTAAACTTGCATAAAGAAGTATATATACATATACACATTCCACACATTTATTCATACACATTCAAACTCATTTTTTTTACTTGCAACAAGTAGCGCAGCGATCAACAAGCACATGTAAAGTGAAAAGAATGATGGAGATGTCGAAAACCTGGAGAAGAACCCACCTGATGATGGTGTTCCTCTTCGGCTATGGCAAAAGGAAAGGTCGAAAGAGTAATTCATCAGCTATGTGCCGCGGAAATGAGGGAAAGAGAAGGAAGGGGGATTTTCGGCCAAGGGAAAATGAGGAAAAGAGGAGGAAGAGAGATTTTCGGCCAAGGAGAAAATGAGGGAAATAGGAAGGATTTTCAGCCAAGGAGAAAATGAAGGAAAGGGGGAAGGATTTTCGGCCAAGGAGAAAATGAGGGAAAGGGAGAAGCAAGAGGAAAGCTTACGATTTGCTTCAATCGGAGCTGAGGAAAAATGAAAGAGAGTCCTTGAAGGTGAGGGAACCATTTGGTTTTAAAGGAGGATTGGCCAAGAGTGGGAGTAGTTCATGCGGTTGAAGGGGGAGATCGAATGAAAGGGGAAGGAGGGGCTTCGTGTGCGGGTTGCGCTTGGGATCAGATCGACTGAGAGGAAGAGGGCTCGCATGTCTTGCATGGAGCGTCGAAAGGGGAGAACCGAGCGGAAGGAGTTGAGCCCGTGGGGAGTGGATTAGGCTGAATGGGTAGTGAGATGGGTCGATTAAGGATTTAGGTATAAAAAGGCTTAATTAATTTTTATGAGCACTTAATCGATCTTAAAATGAATTTTATGCTGACAAAATCATATAGTTAATATATATATATATATATTAATCTGAAGTTATTCTGATGTTCTGGACGCAACGACACAGTCTGTTTTACAATCAGAGGCCATTTGGTTGAAGTCGGCGTCGAATTGAGTCAATTTCAAGTCAAAATGTGCATTATCACTTCCGACCGCTCAATTTTTGTGTAGATTTGTCCGAATTAGGTGCAGACAGCATCATTTAATAAATTTTAACATTTTGAAGCTAATAACACAATCAATTTTATGAACGGAGGTCAGTTGGATATCGTCGTAGCTTCCCGACTCTGATATGCGCGTTGGCACATTGATAGCTCGATTGTATGATTGGCTGATTGTTAGATTGTGCAATATTTATATTCTGATCAATTTTGACATTCTGAATGTGATGGAAAAGTCTGTTCGTCTATCGGAGGTCATTTGGGCATTGTCGCAACCTTTTGACTCTAATATGTGCGTCGATGCATTGACAGCTTGATCACTTGATCAGTTGATCATTAAATTATGCAATATTTATATTCTGACCAATTAAGATATTTTGAACATGATGGAAAAGTTTATTCATCGATCGAAGGTCATTTGGGCTAATTTTGAAGATGTTTGGTGCATTTTAGCTCCGATTTATGCTCTGAAACATCCGAAGTTGATCAAGTTCATCTTATAAGCTCGATTTAACTCATGTGGTATATATGAAGGTAAATAAATCTCTCCCAACAAATGTGATTTGTGCATGAAGCGAGTCATATTTGTTGAAAATTGATTGACCTTATTGATTTTCTTCTCTTTTTTTGTTGCCCTTCTTTTTACTATTTTTTAGTATAGATCTTTTTTGTTTATGATTTGTTATGCTGTCACTTGGATTCTTATGTGTTGTTTCTTTGATCATTTGATAGAAGAATGTTCAGCTGGAGAAGATCTGATGACCTATCATCTATTTAGCCTAGCGAGGAGGCTATTTGGTCAGAGATTGATGGGCACGATCCTCGTAGAGATGCTAATATCAGGGATAGGATTAAGCAGCACACTGATATGTTAAGAGGGTGTGATTTTTACTAAGGTTTCTTTGCACGCTCCTCCATATTTCCTGACTGTACTTCAAACTCTATTGCTTCTAAGGATCTCGTAGATTGGGTGGCTACCATTAAGCCAAAATATGGGGACTACAATCCTCTGGATAGACAAGATGTGTCTCGAATATTATGATATTTTATAGCTTACCGATAAATGCTAAAGATGCTAGACTGAGCCATTGTCAGTTACAATTGAGCACTTCAGAATTGCTTAGAGATTCACTAGTGGGTCAGATTTCTACTATTTCACGTGGTTATGTTACGTGGGCTAGGTATATTTTACTAGCACACATAGATGCTCTACGGGCGGCTGGCATATATAAGGCAGTTTATGTGTCTATGTTTGACTTTAGTGGTATTCCCCTTGCTTGGGCTTACGGAGTTGCAGAGTTTTGGAATATTAGCCGGAACACATGTTGGATAGGTTCGGAGGAGTTGACAATTACACTTTGGGACTTACAGATAGTAT
The DNA here is from genome assembly GCA_021442155.1 of Cymbidium sinense. Taxonomy (NCBI): domain Eukaryota; kingdom Viridiplantae; phylum Streptophyta; class Magnoliopsida; order Asparagales; family Orchidaceae; genus Cymbidium; species Cymbidium sinense. The sequence goes on from CM038222.1 coordinate 140,068,631, forward strand.
CAGGCCTTCCAGTATCTGGCTATCGCTATGAGGAGTGTGTTCCTCCTGACGAGGAGTTATTTTGCACACAGTCCTCAGTTGAAGGTGATCGACGAGGTAGATTAGCCATGTCACCTGCCTATATTGATCTTTTGAGCCACCACCACTAGACCTTCAGAGCTTCAGGATATTCTAGGCGCTCACATTCTATACTTCCCATGAGTACATGGATTTAGAGTTTTTTACAGGAGCATGCTTTATTTGAGGAGTCTGTATTACTGCATAATATTTTTGGATTGGGAGTGTCAAACATTAGTAATTTGTCTGAGGATACTACTGAGCCTTCTTTACTAGTTGGATACACTTCTCCAGCTATACAGGATTTGAGTGAGAAGTTATTTTTAGCAGGGTTCATAGTTAATTGGCTCGATCTTATCGATTCGAGAGAGGTATATATCTGTGTGTTCTATTAGCAACGGTGATTTTACAAAGTGAGAGGATCTCATTAGCTCCGAATACTTTAGAATTTACATAGTGATTGAGGCGATTCATTGAATAGACGTAATGTTACCTTGCCTTGGCATTACTTATATGCTTGAATTCACCTTCATGTACATGGAGCCTTTGCTTGCTTTGAATACCCAACGTACTTTTCAGAGCGAGAATATCCTAAAGTTATTCAGCTATCTAGAGCATCATCTACTTTTGAGAGAGATCGAATACACCTGTTCTTCTTTACGCCGCACTTGGTTAGAGATCAATTTTTTCTAGTTCACCAGTCGGATACAGTTGGTTTACCACCTAACTTGATAGAGATTGATCTTATCAATGGCTTCGATGGGAGTGGTAGAGCCTCACTACTCTATAGTTGACCGACATTGAGAGTGGTCGAGTATTTTTTTAACATACGTTTAGGCTGGTTGTGTTACAGGTTTGGTTAGTCAATTATCATTGAGGGATACCAGCCCAATTGTGTTGCACGATAGTTCAAATTTTCTCAGTGTACAACTCATGATGGCCGACCATTCATCATAGGGATAGTAGATGTTAAGAAGACTAGGACAGTTCCTCTAGAGACATGCTATTATGCTGCCTCTATAGTTTGGCTATATTTATTAAGACTTGGTACTGGCTTTTATTTTCAGATAGCTCCTCCACAGAGTCACACAGGAGTCAGCTATACTCACGTCATATGACTATCTTTTGGTCCTTTCTTAGAGCATGACACGAAGAAATATGAGCACAAAGTGAGGTCTTGGGGAGTTCCTCAAGGTTAGAGGACCCATCACCGGTCACCACCGACAGGAGATAACAATGCTAGAGGTATAATCAATATCTTACTTTCTTTCAATACTTCTATCATCTTCTTTGTTATATCATTAAGATATATTCAAAGTACCTAATATTTTAATTTGATTCATGATAGATGCTCCAGTTGATGAGCAGGTCAAGGATGAGGACACCACTCCTCATAACAAAGTTAGCACTAGGAATTCTGCTCCTAGTTACACTGAGATTTCTTCGCCAGCTCGCAGACGTAGGTGTAGTAAACCTACAGAGCCTATTCAGGCTTCGATTGATTGTTCCATGAGTCCACATCCATCATAAAATTTGAATCCTGATGAGGTACCACAGGTGTCAGCTAGTACTGGATATGCTACTGAGGACTTTGGAGTTGAGCCATCGAGTGTGCATTCCTTTGATACTACTGCCTCAGATTTTGTTACTCCTTTTATGGAGCCACTCTTCCCTACTAAGTCTTACTCTATCCATTGTCTTGGGGAGACTTCTAAGGTGAGAGACCTGCATCTAGTGGCTGAGAGCCGATATACCGAGCTTATCAGATAGTGAAGGCCAGTGAGGACTATGCCACTTATGACATACCGGTTCAGTCAAATTCGCCATGTTCAGGTACTTTATTCCTCTCTTTATTCTATAATTGCACTTCTTTACATTTATTGCTCTACTTTATGTTAATTATTTTCATTTATTTTCTTGTAGTGCCTGATGTAAATTATGAGTACGAGATTTACCATCGATATCCTTGTACACCAGATCCACGTGATAGGGGCATGCAGGATTGTAGCTTGGTGTTTTTGAGGGATGTGATTTCTTGGCTTACTTCGGACTCACCAGAATCACTAGACAGCTTCACATCATACGCAAACATCATTCTAGATCTTCTAGCTCGCACGGGCTTGGAGGAGCAGGTTCTCAGGTACTTGGAGACTCTCTATAGAGACGTAGAATTTTTGATCCACCAGATGAGATCACTTAGCATCGTCCGCTCCTGCGCTTCACTAGTAGAGCTTCAAGAGCAGCTCAGGCTCAACAGGGAGGCGGATGACCTAACACATGATAAGTTTGAGAGGAGTGCTGAGTTCCTACGCTGCTACCATCAGAGTTCGATGGATGTCACTTCTAAGTTATATAGACTAATTGCTAGGATCAGGGAGTTGTAGGTTGAGCAGGATAGGAGAGCTTGAGCTATAGAGCAAGAGTAACACCGTTACCAGATACGACATCAAGTCATGGTAAATGATGAGGCAACTCACCGAGAGTTTTAGCTTGTGAGAGTGAGCATCGCCTTTAGCTTTATTCAGACAATTTTAGAGCTATAAAGTTCTATGATATACTTTTTTCCCCTATTTTTTATCAGTAATGTATTATGTTGTTATATTAGTGGAAAATCAGCATTCCTCTGTCACTCTTATGCTTTTGTTTTGGTGGATTTGATGAGAACATCAATTTTGATCTATTCTTTTTTGATCAGATCATTTGAGAATATATTGGAATATCACTCTGCAGGCAATATAAAGATTGATTCGAGACAGCTCTGAATTGAGAGTTTCCTTAGATTATCTTGGTCTATCAATCAGGTTGAAAGATCTATTGGGTTTCGGTAGCTTGTAGTCATTGAGTTGGATCTGGTTTGGGATTGAACATCTATCATTATTGGACTAACAAGTAGGGGCTCTTTTATTGCGGCCTTTTCTTATGGCTCGTTGAGTGAGGAGTGCGTCAACAACTTAGTAATTTATGGGCATGTTAAGTTTGACCTTTAGAACCTACTTGAGTCTTTAACTTAAGTTGTGATGGGTTGGTTATTTGTTCATCAGACTAATGGACGGGGGCTCTTTCACTGCAGCCTTTAATTGCAGCTTGTTGAGTGAGGAGAGCATCAACAGCTTGACCATTTATGGGCTTGTTGAGTTTGACCTTTAGAACCCACCCGTGTTTTAGACTTCAGGATGTAGAGGTTGATGTTTTTCTAACTCAGTTGATTGAAGCTTTCAAAATTGGGAGTTCTTCTGACTTGATCTTCAGGATTTGACAAATCTGGTAGATAAACTTTTTATATTTAGAGTTGTCTTTTCATGCATAGAAATATATTATTTTTATTCCTTCCAAGAGTCTACAACTTTAATAATAACAATTATGGATATATTCAGGGATCTCGGCCTAAAGCTCAATGTCAACCTAAATCAGCATATATTTGAGGATCTTATTTTATAACATGATTTCAACTTAGCTAAATATATAAAAATGCCTTCGATTTTATAGGAGAAATTCTAAAGCACTTTGAAAAATCTTTAAAATAATTTAAGAAAATATATCAATGTATGAGTTGATACATTTGATCTTAGGAGGGTTTTAACGTGCAACATTGATTTTATCTATGTATAGAAATCTAAAAATGCCCCCTGTTTAATAGGAGAATTTTGATACTTTTTTTTTTCATATTGAGTAAGTATATTTATTTAGGGATCTCAGCATGAAGTGTGATGTCAACCTAAATAGATATACTAAAAAAAATTCCTCCTATCTTGCAAGGGGATTTCTATTGTACCTCGAGAATGTATTTATCATATATAATATTTTTTCAAGTATCAACCATTAATTGTCGACATCAGTCTTTCACCCTTTAGGTCAATGAGTTGGTATGCCCCTCATTGATACACTTTTTTAATGACAAAAGGGCCCTCCCAATTAGGCTCAAATTTTTCATTAAATTTTTGATTAAGAATAATTGGTCTTTTCAGCACGAAGGCCAATTCTCCTTTTTAGAATGTTCGAGGCTGCACTATATGGTCAAAAGCCTAAGATATCTTTGCTCGATAAACCTCCAAACTTTGATGAGCTTGCAATCTAACTTCATCAAATGTGTCGAGTTCTTCCATTCTCAAACAAGCATTTTGATCTTCAGTTAGATTGTATTGGACTAGTCAAAGTGAAGGCAACTCAACTTTGAGCGAAAGAATCGCTTCAGTTCCAAATACTAATGAATAGAGAGTGGCTTTAGTCAGCATCTTGCAGGTAGTTTTGTACACCTATAATGCCTCTATCAGTTTGGTATGTCATTCTCTCTTATTTTTAGTGAGAATCTTCTAGAGCAGTTTGACCAATATTTTATTGAAGGCTTCTGCCAAACTATTTTTCCTTGGGTTATATATTGAAGATTATTGCCAATCAATTTTGTGTTGATTGATAAATCTATAAATTTTTGTATGTTTGAAAACTGTGCCATTATCATAAATTATTTGACATGACACTTTAAATATATATACCATATTATGTGTAAAGAGGTGAATTACTCGATCAATAGTAACTTCTTTAAATGCGGTAGCTTCAGCCCACTTAGATAAATAATCAATCGCTGCTAGGATGAAGCGGTGTCCAGCTAATGACGATGGATCAATTGGTCCAATTATATCTGTACCCCAGCATTCGAATGGCCAAGATGTTATTATTGGGTGTAGTGGATTTGGAGGATGATAGATTATACTCTCATGTACTTGACATTTATGACAGTTCTTAGCATGATTGATACAGTCTCTCACTATAGATGACCAATAATAGTCCATCCTTTTGATCTTCACTGCCATCTTGGGACTTGACTGATGTGCACCACAAAGTCCTTCATGAATTTTAAGCTTCACTTTACTAGCTTCATCTGCATTTAGGCATTGTAGCCACATTTATTGAAAGGATCTATCATATAAAGTATTGTTGACAAAAGCATAGCGCAACACTTTCTTCTCAATATGAGTTGCCAATGATTTGTTATTTATTAATTTTCCCTCTTTAAAATATTTGATGAAAGGTTGCCTCCAATCATATGTCTCTTCTACTATAAAGTCTTCATACTATTTTTCTAAGGCAATATCGTGCTTAGCTATTCTTGTTATAACTCTTTGTTGATTTTAGAGAGAATAAGGAATAACTTGAGTCACTTCCTACTGTGTTGAATTTAGTAACCCCTTTGCCTACGGGGATTGATACTTTGTTGGCTCTAGAACTCAACGAGTAAATATCCCGATCATGACATAATCACCATTCATACTTGTCATTTTCTCAGCTAATTTTTCTAAGCAGTCTGCTTTGCTATTCTCGGATCGAGAGACTCGAGTTAATGTGATATTTGGTATTTACTTCATAAGCTCGAGAACTCGCTTGTGATAGAAAACTAACTAAAGCTTGTTGATTTTATAGATGCCAAGTATTTGGTTTATAATAAGTTGAGAATCACCGAAAATATGTAAGTTTTGAATGCTTATGAAAATAGCTTCTTCAAGACTTGCCACTAATACTTCATACTCAGCTTCATTATTAGTTCTTGGCTCAGTTAACCCATACGATCATCTTATTATTCCTCCTTCTGGTGTTATGAAGACGATGCTGATTCCTACTATTGCCCTTGGAAAATTTAGAGATTGGACTTGTTTGATCGATGAGGCTTTAACAAAATATATTTTCCAAAATTAGGATTTTTTTCTTTTATGAATGAGCATAATTTACTCATCATGCAAGTCATCGTTAAGAGAAGAGTCTGCAGGGATGGGATGTGCAGCAAAAAAATCTACTAAGACTTACCCTTTTACTACTTTGTGTAGAACGTATGTGATATCAAATTGTAAAAGCAATATTGCCCATCTTGCCAAGTGATCTGTCAACGCTGGTCTTGTCATCAAGTATTTCAACGGATTGATCCTTGAGATGAGGGTAATCTTGTGAGATAACATATAGTGATAGAGCTTTTGGATTGCAAAGATCAATGCTAAATAATGCTTCTCTATTAGAGAGTATCTCATTTCTGCTCCTATCAACCTTCGACTGATATAATAAAGAGCATTCTCTTTACTTTCTTCATTGTGTTGTGCCAATAATGCTCTAGGGACTCTTCTAATACAACTGTGTATAGAATGAGGGGCTTCCTAGGAGTAGGCACTGTAAAGATTGGTGGATTTAATATGTAGCTTTTAATGCTATTAAAGTCTTCCTGGCAGTCCTTGTCCCATTAGAATGGAGCATCCTTCTTCATTAACTTTGGAAATGGTTGACAACGTCCTGATAGGTTTGATATAAATCGACAGATGAATGCAAGTTATCCTTGTAAAGAACGGAGTTGACGCAAACTTTTCGGTAGAGGCATCTCCATAATTACTTTAATTTTAGCAAGATCAATTTAAATTCATGTGTGATATACAATATACCAAAGGAATTTTTCAGAGGATACCCCGAATGCACATTTTAGAAGATTCATCTTGAGGTTATATTTTTTTATTCTCTCCAATACAGTTCTCAAGTCTTCAAAATGATTTTCATGATTTAAGCTCTTCACCACCAATTCGTTAACATGATATTTCACATTTTGGTGAATCAATTAATCAAAAATAGGCATCATGGCTCTTTGGTATGTAGCTCCAAAGATTCTTTCTAATCTGGCATGACTGTAGCAAGATATACCATTAGATCATAAATGATGTGCTTTCATCTTCTAGCCATCTTGATTTGATTGCATCCTGTTGATCCATCCATGAATGAGAACATGTCATTGTTGGAAGTATTGTCCACTAGTAGTTCTGATATTGGAAGTAGAAAGTCATCTTTTAGGCATGCCTTATTTAGGTCCCGGAAGTCAATGTAGACACAGATTTGACCATTCTTCTTCCTAACTGAGATAATGTTCACTATCTAATTTTTATACTTCTCCTCCCGGATAAAGCCTGCTTTGATCAACTTCTTAGTTTCTGCAATTACCTGTTATTCAATCTCTAATCTCATTCATCTAGGAGCTTGCTTAATAGGCATATGTGGTGAAAAATTTTATACATTCCTACCTTCATCTAATCCCCCTTTTGAGAAAAAAGGATAAATAAAAATAGAAATATATAAAATACGCCTTATTGGGGTGCCACGTAGATCCACAGATGTTCTTATTAAGGTGATCGGGTATGACATTGAGGAGAGGCATACTATCTCGAGAGATAGAAGTCACCACACTATAATGAACCTAATCACCCGAATAAAAACTCCTAAGGACAATGGGTCTGCATATGTACTAAAGATTCTTCCCCTACTTTACATGAAAAAGTAAAGTAAGGTTTATTTTAAACTGGGTTTGTTAGGTTCCCTACCAGGGCAAACCCCCATAGTTAATTACATCCTAAGGGATCATTCCTTAGGAATACTCTCGATTAAAGTAAATGATCGTTGTCTCTAAATATTTCAATAGGTAGGACTATCAATCGATTAGCTTTTTTTTTTTTTTGAAGATCCAATGGGATTGATCGAGGAGAGGGAGTTATTATCGAAGCCAAAGGAAGATAAGTAGGAGATGCCCACGATGCTAGGAAACCTAGCGAGCATCTCAATCTATCTTATAGTTGAGCTATCCTATGGTTGAGCTTTATATTTTTGAAATTGATTTAATTTATTTGAGTTGAGTTTTTCATTAGAAATTTAGGGCTTATGATTCCATAATACAAGATTATGAAAATGCTTAAGAGGTGAAGATTTATGCTTATGGCCCATTAAAGGGAGAAACAAGCTTAGAACCTAAATCTAGGGAGCTTTGGCGAGGGCCAAAAATACGACATAAATCTAAGGTAAAAAAATTGGTATTTGGTTTGCCTCCATAAGAGAGGATAAACCACCCGACTGTTTGGACTTACAACTGCCTGGGGGTGGTCCCCAACTAACTCCTCCTACGATTTTAAATTCATGTATGCAAGTCATATGCTTTATGTAAGATAATAAGACTGTTATTTATTTAGAAAGAGACTAAGTCCTTAAATTCACTCCCTAAAGAGACTAGATCATGTAAGGGTATGCTTCAAATGACCTAAATCTAATGCAATTCATATTTCATTTTATTTGTATTTTTGTACAATTATTTTGACTCAGGCTAATAGGATTCATATGCCTAATGCATGAGAAATGAGATTATTGGCCAAAATCAATGATAAGGGAGAAAGATGGAAGCCCTCCAATCAAGAGTAAAAATAATATATATTTATGCATGATGTTATAAAAGAAGTACTCATCCAGCTAAGGGGTTGCTAATTCGTTTATCTTGATTTTTAGCCCAAGCTTTAGGTGAGGTTATGAGTTCTTTAATTTTAGTTTTAAATTGTTAAATTTGGTAAAAGATTTATTTTTTCCTAAGAGCCTAATCCACATATAGGCCATACATAAAGCAATGAAGAAACTAAGAAAAAGATGCCACTTAATGCACAAGCTAAATAAATCATCAATTAATTTATAAAGCTAATCACAAAAAGAATAAGAGGCCATTGTGGTCGGGTACCACCGCACAAACCCAAAAAATAAATTGGGTAGCTGAGCTCTACCCTTATATAACCCGAATTACAAATGAATTATATATAACTAAGCAAGGAACTCATTATTATGGGGGTCTTCAAGCTTCATTTATTCATTCTTCTTTTCTTCTTTCTTCTTCTTTACTTCTTTCTTGTTTGGTTTTTTCTTTTGGAAGGTTGGAAGGTGGATGCTCCAAAGGCTCCACATGGTGCATAAGATGAGATCTTATGACCAATGTTCATCCTAATCCCCATAACAATCATTCTAAAATTCTAATTGTAAAATTACATGAAAAGAAAAAGTAAATCTAGCTAACACCCACAAAACAAAAGTTAGCTAAACAAACCACCAAATTTCAAGCATGCATATTGGACTTATCACCCCACACATGGGTGACTAACTCCACTTTGCCTATTGGATTATGCTTAGGGGTATAAGCACCTGCAGAATAAAAAAATTTATATTTTTATTTATTATAGCACCCCTTAAGCACAATCCCCTATAGAAGATAATGGTTAGACTAATATCGCCTTACCATTCATTCTACGCATATACATCCTAAAATCCAGACTAAAATATATATCACAAAATAAAAGCGAGCATCAAACCATACACCGCCCTAACCTAAAGCTAGAAGTGGTGACTTAGCCTAATGTGTGTACTTTAGAGGTTGGTGTGGTATGCTTAGCTATGGATTTAAGTTAGAATTTTCTAAGTGTGAAGCATGTTCAACTTAGAGGAGGAAGTGATTTAATTATTTTGGGTTGATTTTTATTTCATGTTTCGATTAGGTTCAAGTGAATCCTATAATTAAATACTAAGTTATGAAGAGAGGGAAAGAGAAGAGAACTTCTCTTTCCTTCCCTAACCTAAGTAATTTCTAAAGTAGATTCATGTTTTGGTTTTGTTTAGTGAATGTTCTAATTAAGTATTTGAATTAATCCTAAGTTTAGATGAACTCTAAATAAACCTATCCAAAAGAAAGGCATTTTAAGATTAAGTAAAATGAACTAAATTCACAAAATATACATCACTTCATTTCTTTCCCAACATGCATAACATGCATATGAATAGATCCTAAGCATATTTATACATACCAAATGGAAAATTTTAGCACACTTTATGATGCATGCTAAGTAGTTTACTTAAGAAAATTTGAATGCTTATGATGCATGATTTTTCATTAAGTAGAAAATGAGTTTCTTATTCAATTTTCGCATGCACATATGAATGTATAAAAGGCATAAGTGAGTACAACACCATTGTTAACCAGAGGTGTAAGGTACAAGATCTACTTAGGGATACTTAAAGTCTCACAATCTCAGGGTTGTCCAGACTAATATACCACTTTCCATAAATACAAGCATGTGTACAAAAGAAATGAATGGAAAAGAAAAAAAAAATGCAAAAATTAGTGTTGGTTGATTTATTTTAGTTTATGCAATTTATATGAACAAGTATTGGTGTCCTTCTTAAGTATTAGCATAAGAATGATTATGATGTGGAATTAGGCAAGTGTTTGTTTCTTTTCAAAAGAACTATACATCTTGCCAAATCTTATTCAAACTATGCTAAAAGAGAGGAGAAGGAAAGTCTACACCAAGCACATCCCTATATTTTACTCACATGCAAACTTATAAGTAAGATATAAGTAACACACTTTTAGTTTTGATAATTGATTCATATATTTTGAAAATAATATGAATTTAGTAGTGATAATATCCATTCATATTTCTAACTTAAGCTAAAACATGCAAGTTTGACATAAAAAAATATTTTATTTTAAAAATGATTTTTTAAAGGCATGAATGCATAAAATTACATGACACATATTTAGCATGTTAGGAAAGAACTAAAGTAATGAAAACATGTAAACACATTCACCTTAATTAATTCTTAAAGACAATCGTATGAGGTAAGCATGTTTAAAATAAATCAAAGTTTATCTTAATGTGATTTTTGTTTCATTTTGTTTTATGCTTATGTTTGATTTCAATTTGAGAAATATGAGGTGAGTTGCTGTTCTTGACCCATTCCCACATGTGTTTATTATTTTTGTTCAATTTTTAAGTGATCAGATCTATTTTTATATTTTGATTAGGTTAAGGCATGATTAAATGCATTAATTATCACTTACGAACACCACCTTAGCATAGTTAATTTAATAATTATGAACCATTGAGATGACATAAAATCACACAAGGAATTTAAATCTGCAATACACCTAGGAAAGAAAGGTACCTAATGCAATTGGCTCATGATTAAGGATTAATTAAGCTAATGGGTTAATTTAAGTACTTTCCTAATCCCTCTCACACATGTGAGTTGGATTTCTTTCGCTTATTGAACACCTAAGCACCTACTCAAAATAGATTAGTTAAATTATGGAAAGTTTTAGAATTTTAAGAAATTAATTAAGAGGGTAATTAGTAAATTAGCCCTTAATTAAGAGAGGATTAAGAAACAAAAGGGGGTTTAAGGAATAGCTTAGGAGAAATATCCCAAAATTATTCTCAAATAGACCTTAATCAACTTTAACAAAGAATTAAACCACTAATCAAACACTTAATTAATCTTAATTATATTAAGGGGATAATTAGGAAATGAATTAGCAATTTTTCTAATTAAGCCACCAATAAATCTCAAGAAAATTAGGGGAGGAAGAAGTCATCCCCCAAATTACACTCAAGAAGTTTGAGATTAATCAGTAGATTAATTAGGGAGTAATTAACAAATTAAGATTTCTAAACCTAAAATCAAAGAAAGCCATAATTCAAAATCCATTAAAATCAATTTTAGAATATTCTAGATTGAATTATCTTTCAGTGGCAATTTATCTCATATATATTTTTTATTTTTCTTTAGGGAGATATGAATTTTTGAAGTTTAAGTAATTAATTAGAATTAAATAAACCCTAATTAATCCCTAAATCCCATGACATGCCACGCATAAACTAACTCAGATGCTCTTTACATGCATCGACCCATGAGTGGTAACTTAAATGTCTTGTCAGAGACCTATGGTGGCACGCTTTGGTATTCCTCGACAAGGATCTAACGACTAGGATTTAATTCGAGGTTTTAAAGGGATAAAAGCATAAATAGGATTTAATCTCGATCGTCCATACAAAATGCACAGATGGACGGCCAGAGATCATCCCTCTCCTTCCCTAAGGAATAATGGAGACCATCACTTTCAAAGGGAAGATCTGAGCTCAATCGAGCTCAGATTGGAATGAAATCTTGCACACAACATCTAACCCAAATGACAAGCATATCTAACAGCCAAAATCTCATGCCATTAAAATTCCTTTCACAAAGGACCAACACACATGAAGTTTAGTGATCGAAACATGTCTAACCTCGCTAGAGGTGATCACCGACGCTCGATTCCCTTGGAGGAGCTTCGTCTAGTCGAGACGAAGCTGTGGTAAAAGTTTTAGCTCTTGAGGTTGAGTGGATGGCTCTATGGACCAACTCCTCTTTAGCTTTCTTGTGGCTTTGATGGAATTAGATCTCCCCTTGCCTTTGGAACTTGAGAGGGAGCTTAGCCAAGCTCAACTTTATGCTCTGGTGGAGTGTACAAAGGCAATTTGGTTGAATTAGAGTGCTGAGAAAGTTTGCAAATCAATGGAGCTCCCCTATTTTCACTTGAGGAAAACCAAGAATGGCAAATTCGAAATCCTTCTAGGAAGCTTAGGATCACTCTAGAATGGCTCCTAACACTCTCCCTTACTCAATCAAATTAACCTTTGTTGGAATTGAAGTGAATTGTATATATCTCCCAGCATTGGACGGGCTCTACTTGCCATTTTGATCTAATTGACCTTAGGCATTGGGTTGTTTAGTCTATTAGAAGCTTGCACATGGTCGGTTTGGTCTAGGGAGTGGAGTGGTAATCTCCCATGTGCTTTAAATTGAGTGGGAGCATGATTCCCATGTGGCCAATTTGAGCCATGTGCTCCTTGGGTCAAGTCTGACCCAAACCCATTGGGTTGGGTGCACCACCCTCCATAGGGTCTACTTGACCTATTAGGAAAGTATCAAGTGGATGTGAAGAGGAATTGACCAAATTCCCCATAGATTTGACCAAAATTTATTCTATGACCTAGGGGTATAATGGTCATTTGGCTAATTTTTGAATTTGGATATATTGGGTATGTTGAGAAAATATGTTTGACCAAGTTTCACTAGATTTGGAATTCATTTGGTATGGTTTGGCTCATGTTGACCCATTTAGGTCAAAATGGTTCAACTTGGGTCAAGTTGACCAATCGATCAAATTGGGTCAAACCAAGGGTTGGGTCAAGTTCATATGACCATTTGAAATATTTTGGTTGCTTTCGTTTGATTCAATTTGGTTTAAGTTTGAATTTGGTTCATTGATTTCATTTAGTTCAAATGGGTCAAGTTGACCAATTTGACACATTTGCCCTATTTGAGCTAGGTCATGAGTAGGTTTTGGTTTGGTTAGTAATATGAAGTGGATTGGTATCTTTGTTTCCAATCAATTTTGGTTAAGTTTGAATTTGGCTCGACATGACCCTTTAGGTCAAGTTAGGTTCAAGGTCGATTGGGCTAGGTTAGGTTTAGTTGGTCAATTGAGGCTTTGGTCAAGTTCAACAAGTGATTTGGAATAAACTTGACCTATTGGTTTCAATCAATTTAGCTTAGATCAAGTTTTTACCCATTTTGATTTTTAGGTCAACTTTCAAGTGACCAATCAATTAGGTTAGACTCAAATGTTGACTTGGTCAAGTTTAAACATAGTTCATGAATGAACTCAGATTAATGGTTTCAATCAATTTGGCATATGATAGATTTTGGCTATGTTAGGTTTCATTTTGGCTAAGTGTTGACTTGGCAACCCTTAGGTTTGACTTAGTTTGACCCAATTTAAGTGATTAATCATCTCATGATGATTGTTGATCATGATGAGAGGCATAGGTGAGTTTGATTCAATCCAAGTTGGTAGGATTAGAATTTGGCTCATAAGAGTACTTTAGGTCACTTTGGGTCAACTGAGCTTAAGTGGGTCAAATGGCTTGGTCAAAGCTTGATTTGAGTTTCATTGAACTTATATATGGGCTCATGATTGCAAGCGGTTTGAAGTCAAATGAGTTTTGATTCATTTGACAATTTCATATTCAAAGGAAGAACATGAATGGATTTTGGATTTGATTTTTGAATTGAGTTTTGATTTAGTGATTGAAGTTTGTATTTATATTTGGATTCATAATATAAATGAGAATATAAATGAGTTGTGAGAAAATGTCATGAATTTGAATTGATTTGGTTATGATTTTGGCTAAGTCCTTAAGAAGGAAATTAAGGACTTAGAAAATTTTGGAGTTTGAAATTTCATTCATGGGTTTCAATCATGGATTTCAATCATGTGGCATTAATTTGAGTTTGGAGAAGATGAAATAAGATTGATTTGGAGCTGGACTTGAAGGAAGGAAGGTGAGGAGTGGTTCAAGCTAAGGGTAGACAAATTTTCCTAACACCCTTAAGGCATGACCTATTTCTATGGCTAACTTTTTTAAGTCTCTAGGGCTAGGTTGAGTGTCCACCTAATCACTAGATGTGTCTTAAGACTAAGGAACTCTTAAAGTCTAAGAGAAATCCTATGTCTAAGATGGAGGGGTTGAGAGCTCATTCTAAAAATGAGGTTAATAGCATCACATCTGGTTTAATGACAAGTTTATGAACTGCTACGTCAGGGGATAAGCCTGACATTTTAGAATATGTCTAAGCAAAGCAATCCTTGAATTCAAAAAGTAACATTTTTAGCTCTTCAACTTTCTCATCAGTTAGAAGGGCACTAACGAAAGTTGGACCAGGATCATCCTCAGCTCCTAGGTTGATTTCTTTGAGTTCATCCATAGTAGTTGTTTGTCAACCATCTTCGAGTTCTTCAAGTGCAGGCTTGACTTCTACTTCTTCATTATTAGTAAGAAGAATTTCTTGGAGATCATCTTTTTCGTCACTATTAGTTTCGATCTCCACTTCTATTACATTATAACAAACCTTATATTAATGAGATTTGTGGATGAACCCAAGACCTTTAGTGACAAACTTATCACTTCTTCATGATATTTGCAGACTTCTTTGATTCCACATCTTGCTAAAGACTTGAGCTCTCTGCTTAGTAATTCCAATATGAATTCTAAGCTTATAAATCATTCTTCGTAATTTTTGTGGATAGTATATTGGTATTCTTGTTGGCACTATCTCATCAGAATTTTTATGTTGAGTAGGCCGATCAAAATTGTGAGGCTGAGACTTTTCAGTTTTGTAAAATAGAGTTCCTGTTTGGCCCCTCTCACTCAATGACGACACATAGAATGTTATCAATTCTTCAATGTTATGTACCTCAAGTGAAGTGATTTCTTTGAAGTACTGTTGAGGGATGTGTATAATTTTAACTGAGTCATCTGACCCTGATAAGTGACCTATCCTTCTTAATGCGACCTTCTGAACTCTATTTCGATAAGTAGATTCAAAATCATAATCTGAATCATAATTACTTATTTCATACTTTGTCTTTCTTGAAAGTTTATAAGTTCTATTAGGTTTGACAAAAATATTTTCTTCTTCTTGTGTGTCACTTCCCAAGTGAGGAACTGATCTTCTTAATGTAGATATAGAATCAAGTGTTTTAGGGAGAGTCAATATTGCCTTCTTTCTTTCTTTTTTTACTTCTAATCTTTCACCTTTTGAAGTTGCTTTTTAGTTCTTGAAGTGGATGCTACCGCCTCAAGAAGTTCTGTTGGCTTAGGCTCTTTATGTTCTGTTGGCTTAGGCTCTTTAAGGATGAAATATTTTGCATCTTCATAGATCTTTATTTCATGGATGGAGAATGGTTGTAGGTTTCTAGGAATTCTGAACTCTTCTCCCTCTTTTAGTTACTTCATACACTGAAGCATAGTTGATGAGACCATGCCATACTCATGTAGCCATGGCCGACCCAAGAGACCTCTAAATGACGTATCAATGTCGATTACATGAAACTTGGCTTCTGTATATAAATCCTGAAACTTGAGTGAGAGAATAAAAGAATCTAAGATTTTCTGCCCTTTCTCATTGAAATCATGAACCATCAACTTATCTCTCCCAAGATGTTGGATATCAAGTGATAATTCTCTTAATGCTTTTAGACTCATACGAATAATGGAAGAACCCAGATCAATCAGCATTCGGTTGATTAAGATGCCATTACTCTCTGCAGTAATATATAGAGGACAGTTGTAATATGCTATTCCTAACATAAGATCTTCTTTAAAAAATGTGATTATTGGGAGATCTAGAGTTTACAATGATTCAGTCAAACATTTCTTGGCAAAGTATGCTTCATAGCTTTTCAGATCTTTGAGAGTCTGTATCAAAGTTTCTCGGAGGTCTTTTGACATTAAGAGAGCCTCGTACACACTTAATTATGCAGGGATATTTCTCAAATGTGATAGAATATTATAGTCTATATTTTTGTTTGATTTAGGATTTATTCTAGGATTTTTGAGAATGATATCTTCATTGACTTCAATTTATTTGCTTTTGTCTTTTTTTATATTTCCCTTTTTTGATGATGGTGGTAAAACTTTACCACTTCTCAATTGAACTTGAATCACCTTGTCTTGCTCATTTTTCTCTAAAGAGGTAGTTTCTTCAAATTCACTTCTTATTCTGAAGAATTGACCAAAAGAGTTAAACTCACTTTTTAACTTCATACATTTCATATGTGATGTTGTTGATGATTCTGACTCTTCTCTATCGAGAAAATATAAATCTTCATCTAAATTGTTATCTTTTTATTGAGTCATAATAGAAATTTCAAATGTTCACTCCTCAGGCTTTTATTGCTTTCCTGATAAGAATTTTGATGGGTTGGTCGAGTTTGTCTGACTACACTTATCATTTTGGAGTAACTGATGCTGAAGAACATCTGATATCACATAAAAGATTTGGCATGTCTCTACTGGACAAGATTCATCATTATCTTCTTTATCCGATTCAACAATATGAAGTTTAGGCATAAAGTCTGCAAGCCTAAATGGTTATCTTATCGGTTGGTGATACTCCTCTAAATTGTTAATAATCTTTTGAGTTATAGTCTTCTTCTTGATCTTCTTTTTCTTAGTTAGCTTCTTTGACTTATGAGGCCTATGTTTAGTAGATTGTTCCTCGTACTGTGATGAAATAGCCTTATCAAAATGCCACTGAGAAGCCAAAATGGTTGGTTTAGGCATTTCTTTTAAGTCCAATATATGTTCAAATGGTAACTTTCACTTAACACTAGGGACACCTTTTAGCTGCTTCAACATTTCACAGTATTCTCAGAGACCACCGTTTCTGATTCTTCAATCTGAATTGATTTTTTTTTCTTTTTGCCTTTAATGGATGATATGGAAGAGGACATAATCATCTTGGTAGACTCTCTTTTTGGTTTGACTAGAATACTATCAGATAATACAAATTTATCTCATCGATACTTCCTTTCTAGCCAATCTTTGAAGACATAACAATCTTCAATAGAATGGCTGATCATCCGATGATAGAGACAGTAATTTGGATTATTGACTTGATCAACTTCTTCAGGCCTTTTAATTTCTAGTAGTTGCAGACTAGCTTTGACTACTTGCCGAAATAATTTAGCCACACTGTTCCTTTTAAAGGAATATTCTTTATTCATCTTTTCCTTAAGAGATTCCTGCATTCGCTCATCATCTCTTCTTGCTTGTTTTGGATACTCTCCACCACCTGAAAAAAGTTCAAGGTTTATTATTGCCTCCTAATACTAGCTTTGGCTGTGAATTAGGATGATCAAGCTTCTTTCCCTTATCATCATTGTACATTGGCTATTTTTTTTGTCTACATTATAGATTAACTGCTTTTCACCACTCGAGCTATAGGAAACAGCATATGTTTCGTTTCTTCTTGAATCTGAAGGCTTATTTCTCTTTGATTTATTTGTATAAATTTGAAACTTAGGGCGATTTAACTTTTCAAATTTGGCCACCCTATCAAGCAAATCCTGGAATGTTATAATTGACACCATTTTATCATCCATATTGCCCATTAATAATTGGATCACATGTTCTTCCTCTAATTATTGTTCATATTTCATGCTTAGGTTACGCCAACGAGTTACAAATTTTATTACTGATTTATCTTTTCTCTTTTTTTAGCAAGGCAAGGTCAATGATCGTTATCTTCTCAGTTGCACTGACAAACCTTTTCATGAACATTGTCTCTAGCTCAACGAAGATTTTGATCAAATCATTTGACAGTTTTGCATACCACTTGAAAGCAGTTGAGGTCAAGCTGCTGATAAAATAGTAGAAAAGTAGTGCATCATTTTCTCCTATGTTGCCACAAGTAACCTTGAATTGGCTAGATGATGTTTCAGATTACCATACCCACTAAAAATATTAAATTTTGATACTGAGTAACCTTTCGGGTATGTCATTTAATTATATTCAGCTGGGTAAGGGCGACCCTTACTCTCTAACTTTTCATCCTGCTCTGAAGCTATACCTACCTTTATCTTTTCATTAATTATTATTTCTAGTTGAGCAATTATTACTGTTCTTGGTGCACTAGCCGTATTCTGAATTATAGGTCGAATAGCTAGCTGATTAACTTCACTTCTTCCTTTAGGTGTAACATGTACTACATGAACCTGAGGTATTAGAGTAACTGGTGGTATAGATGTTGTATTATTCATACCTATTGACTACCAGATGAAATAGGTGCTACATTTGATGTGATATTCTTTTGTAATATATCCATCATGATAATCATTTATACCATCATATCATTCATCTTGGTACTTAGCTGTGCAATTTCTTTATCTTTAACTTTCATTTGACACTACATCTGTCTTTGCTCTCTAGCTAGTGCTACGACATCAACAAGTACAAGCTCTTCTTCTTCCTCTATTTCTTATTGTTGTTCTGCTCCTTGCTCATCTTCAGGAGAAGAACTTGACCATCCTTCTCCTTGTGCATTTGCAGGGACAGGTGTTACTGGGGCTAAATGATGATGCTGACTGTGAAACGTGTACCAGGCTGATCATTTCCTAGTTCAATCATATAAACAGCTTCAACTCCCATGACCTCCTTTTCATTTTGATCTTCTTCTTCCTCTTCAGTAGAGATTGAAGATCCATCTTCTACTTGCTTTTGTGAAGTCTCTAATTCATAAACGTTAAATTCAGGTTCAGGTTCCCTAGATCCATGTTGCTGCTGATGGTGCTGAGCAGAAAGTTCATCTATATATTTAACCATATAGACGACTTCCACTTCCATAGTGTCCTCTTCATCGCCTTCTTTTTGCACATGAATTTCTGATCGATGTTTCTAGTGGCTCTTTTATTTAGTGTACAGAACAAACACTTCTTCCATTAAAGGACTACGATAAAAGTCAAACTTCTCTTGTGGTGGTGAATCTGATTGACGATGGGATCCCCTAGAGGATTCTCGAGGGTGTCGACCATCATGTCTTTAATCAGTGATATTCCTTCTTTTAGGTATCCACTTCTGATGAGTTATTTTTGAGGTGGATTTCTAAATATGTGTATCAGATGTCACACCTTTTTCTTTCTTCAGAATTTCATCACGGGGCCTTGGCCTCCATATCTGCTTACCCTTTCACTGGGACCTTTCGACAGTAGATTCTTGGACATGCGGTCAAAGTGTCACACTCCGATGCTCACTGCACAAAGCATACTTAACTCGATGACAAGTTACCATAAGAGATGGCAACCTCCTTGGCATGTCTTCAGTATTTTCAATCATCACATGCCTTTGAAATTTTCTTTTCATCAGGCATCTTTCCTTGGCTACTTTAAGAACTTCATGTATTCTAGAGGACAGTGTTTCATGCCGTCTTCTCTATGGTGGTGAGCTTGATGTTGTTGAGTCTAGAAGGACTGCTTCACCTTACTAGTAGAGCTATTCCTTTTTACCCATTTTAGATTATCAAAGTTGTTATGGATAGAAATACTCACTTTTGGTGAGAATATTGCTTATTCACTAGGTCGTTCAAATGGGATCTGCTGAGCCCACAGCTTAACATTTATTCTTCTTCTTTGCATTCTAGTTAATTTGCTTTTTGATGAGGAAGCTTCAAAGTCATGTCTTCCAGGAACAAAGGTTTAAGTTGGAGAAGCAATTGTACCATGAGGGTTGCAATGACAGCTTCATCACAAGCTTCATATTGACGGCCTTTTAAAATTGAAGTTCTCTATCGGGAAAACTCCTCTAAAACTGTTGGCTATTGATTTGATTGGCGAGCATGACTAGTAGGAGCTTCAGTAAACTGTGGCCTTCTGGCATGACCTCAGACGAGTGCACGACGGGTGGGTACTTTAAGACTTGCAGTTATAATAGCTGGGAAATTCAAGCTACCAAATTGAATGGTAGCTCCAGCATCTCCTGTGTTGATGACGGCGATAGCTAAGCAGATGTTTGCACCACGCCCTAGCTGAACGGTGAAAGGAGTGCTCTGTAGATCCATTCTGCAAAAGTGAAAGATGGGGATTAATAATTAGTAATTATTATTTCACCCCATACTTTCAAAATGTAGAGGTACTATAAAATAAAATAATAGTGTAATAAAAATATACTCTATAGAATAATTCATTCGACATAGAGTCTCAAACATTAGTAATTTGAATTTATTACACATTTAAATCACCATTTTTTATTTTGAAATTTTAACTATTTTGTTGCTATTATAGCACATATATGACAAGCCAAAGATGGAAAGAGAATCTTGTCCTCAACTGAGTTGCTAGAAATCTATGGGCTCCAAAAATTAGCCACTGACCTCTCGCAAATGAAGAGAGTATGGTTTAATATGTTGATGTAATTTTTAGAAGGAAGATATAATAGTAGATAAGACACTACCTAGAGATTTCACCCTCATTTTATGAGGACTTTAGATCTAGTTCCAGGTTTCCTATAGACGTAAACACCTATAGTTAATTACCTCTCTCAATAAGTGAGAGTGAACTTTCGATTAAGGCTAGTCGTTAGATCGCTAAATGCATAGTGCATAGTAGTAACATGTGGAGTTTAAAATTTGGGGTTTAGAATTTATGAAATTCAACCTCCTTTAGCTTAAAGAGGATGGTTAGGGGAATGATGACGTGCCCGATCTATATCCCATGGTTTCGTCATTCCGGGCTGTTGTGGTCCCTAGTCTACTTAGTCAGAGGAGATAGTCGACCCAACCTGATCGAAGGATCCTTGTCAACATCCATGGGTTGTGTAATCCAAGTAATCATTGTAAACTTGGGGTGGTGTTTGTCTAAAGAGATAATCTTAAGTCTACCTTACACGAGGGCTTTTGCCTATCGCGATATCCTGATTCATATATCAAGGTACGTGAGCCATTGGGGGAGCATGCCAACCGTGATCGTAATATAATGATGTCATTTGACAGCAATCACCCGATCAGAGGACTCTGATCATAACTGCATCATATGTGGAGCCTATTGGCCAAGCCACACAGACAGAGGATATGCGTCACGTCCTTATTGGCATGAGATTGATTGAGAGTGAATATATAAATACATTAGATTTGATATTGGCTCCTTTGCAAGCTAGAGTTTTCTTAATTTATCACCTTTATCAAATAGTTGCGAAAGGTGAATTGAATGGAGTTTACTTTAAGTATTTAAGAATTGAATTTAATTTAACCATTAATAACTTAATGATATATTAGATTTCACATCTGGATTGATACTCAATTTAAGTTAATTTAATCCAAAATTAAAATCATATTTTGATAAAATATCACCTCTGGTTAGAATTTCCATTCAACACAGTCATCATTGGGGTTTATGAGTTTGTTTGATCATTTAATTTATTGTTTCAGATCTTGTCAACTTTATTAGTTTAATAATAGAAGATCAGATCTACTGTCATATGGTAGAAGATATTTTAATAAGTTGAAATTTTTATAATGATTGAAATTTTTAGGTTTTGTTAACCCAGACCCGGTCCTAAGATCAAACCGGGAATCAACCTGCGCAGTATCCTCAGACACTAAGTTTAAGCATTCAATATTGTGTCGGGGCCCATGCAGATATTTATAGTTTAGATAATTTTGTCTAATTAAAAAAACCATTGATTTAAAAATATCATAATTAGAATAATTTTTTTTTTATTTTGGGTTGAAGGAAGCTCCATAATTAGTGTAATATTTAATTTAGTATCGCCTTCTATCTGCTTATACGAAAGATTGCATATTCGGTGGTGATTGTGGAGCAGAATTAGATTTATATTTGCACTCAAAATATTATATCCTTGCTTGCATTAAACTAATTTGTTAAATCTCTAAACTTGAATAGTCGATTCATGCTCATTAATGAATAATCAAAATTTTGTGAGATTTACTTAAGCCGCTTAACCTATTTTAACTTGTTCGATACGAGTCAAAGCATAACTCATTCGTTCGTTTAAAAATTCTTCTTATGTTGGTTAACAAGCTATTTGGGTTTACCAAAAATCTTTGTTCGTACTTCTTACTTAAAATATGCTATGAATTTTATTTTAAAGCTCTCTTTTGTGACTTTTACCCATTAGATGTACTATATATCAATTTCACCATTAAGTGAATTAGGTACAATGTAAGTCTTCAGTGTAAGTCCTCTTATGAATTTCATCTGGATTCTATTAGTTTTGAAGATAAACACTTAGATATATCACAAATCTTATTGTGTTTCAATTTAATTTTAAATGCAAGATCCAAATGATTTTTTAAAAGCTACATTCATGAATGATCATGAGTTGCTTAATTAATTTTGTGCTTATAAGAAAGCTATCAAATTTCTTGCACACTTTATTCTCAATTTGGAATTGAACATTTAGATTTACCACCAATCATTGATCATTTGACATTCAACTGGAATCCTTACTTCATTTGACATCAAATGTGATTCAATTAATATTGTTCATATTGATTACTTGTTCATGACTTTAACACTTTGAATATTCAAAGAGAAGCTTTATTCACATAAAAAGACTTCAAATCTAATATGAATTTATCTTTAACTCCATATCAATTTTCATATTTATTTAATAACTAGACTTCGAATTTATCATGAGTCTCTTGTGAGTTTAGTATTAGCCTCTCCAAGTTTTAACTAAAGCTTGTTTAGTTTTAAGAAATTTGAAAGAAAGAGAATCCACTTTAGCGTGGAATTAAGTTTTAACAAGAATGAGTCCTATATTGATTCTTTCCATTTTTATAAATAAGGCTAAGAGAGGGCCTTACATTTCGTGTCATTTGCTTAAAAATATTTTATAATCTTTAGGGATTTTGAAGCATGGAAGAAAATTTGCTTGCATTTGAAATGTTTTACTCTTTAAAAATTTTTTCCTTTAAGTGCTCTCCCTCTATTTATCTTTGATTTAATATTTATTTTTATATTTATTATGCATCTTTTATTTAATTTAAATTTAGATGATTTTTATTTAAATATGTTTAAGCCCTGAATTGTAGTCCAAATTTGAAGATTTGACAAGATTCCGGTCATCCCCACATATGTAGCTACATCGAACTATTTTTTCATTCACACGTCACGAGACTTAGTGTTTGAACCACCTGCCAAATTTCAATCCTGCTACTCACGAGCATAACAAGACCTTCAATCACATGCATAAAAGTAAATATATATATAATTTCTACACATTCAAACCTCCTACATTTTTTTAAGTTCAAAATTCAGTATAAATTTCAACAAAGATTCATAGGAGCAACATCTAATCATTTTGGCCTACCACACGCCGTCACGATGACCGATGTTGCTAAACACTTCGATCGATTTTCATCTCGGCATGCCCTGATAAGTGTAACGATGACTTCAAACCTGCATAAAATCAAGCACAATATATTTCGCACATCCACACACATTTTATACATTTGCGCCGATGTGAGGCAATAATGCAATCTACGAGATAATATGAAATATCTCTCCTTTTTTTTCCCACACATTTTTTTTCCGATTTTTTTTGAAATCATATAGAGAGAGATAGAGAGAGAGAGAGAGAGAGAGAGAGAGAGAAATAGAGAGATAAAGTTAGGGATAGAGAGAGATACAGAGAGAGGACGGGAAAGCTGAGCGGCTCAGGTAGTTGAGGGAAGGATGGAGAGAGTGGTTCGGCTAGTTTGGGTTTCTCGTCCAAGAAAAAAACGAGAGTAGGAGGAAGAGATAGACGAAGAAGAGAGATCGGGCAACTGCTCGCGCGTGGAATCACGGTAGAGTGCGAGACAGATCGGAGACGCTTGTGCGACTGGGAGGAGGGAACAGAGGTTCGGCTCATGCTGCTTGAAGGAGGAGACGGACGAGCCTGCTCGTTCGATTGCTGCGCTCGGGATGGGAAGTCGTGCAAGAGAGGGGGAGAAAGAGAGCACGGGAGGAAGAGAGCGTCACCTTCGGCTTGAGGGAGACGGATGCTTGCGGGTTCTCCTGAATCGAGCGAATAGAGAGGGCGAGGCGAAAAAGAGCGAACGGGAGAGAGGGGGCTTGCGGTTTTAAGTTCGAAGGGGGACGAGGGAAAGAGAACGAACAGGAGAGAGGAAGTTCGAAGGGAGGCGAGGGGCTTCGTCCGATTTTACTCTAGGTGAACGAGAGCAGGAACGGTTGAGGGAGATCGAACGTGCGGTTGAGCGAGACGAGAGTAGGAATGAGAGTGAGGGTGATATAATCTCAAATATATAGATGAATAACAGAAGCAAAAGAAATAGAAAAATCTCAAATTAGTTGAAAAATTTTACTCAATAAAATAGGAATTGATAAGATAATATTCACTATAAGCCACTATATAGTAGAAACTATTATTCAGTAACAAAATAATACAATGATACAAGACTCAGTAGGATAATAAGGGGCTACATATAGTAATATTTTACAGACCTAATACAAGAATATTCCAACATCAACAATCTCGAAAAAGCACCGTAGTTCAACAATAACCTAAACAGATGCAGATTACAACATCAACAACATCAATAATACTAACAAGTAATATTAGAGATTGATAGCATACAAGAACAAGTATATTTCCAGAAGCATAGCCTGCAATAATAAAAATGAACAGAGATATCTCAGAGCTCAAAAGACAAGAAATAACTGAAACAAGAAACAAAAAGACACTTTTTGCCAGCTCAGCTAACAGAAATACTGCCAAAGACTCAAGAAAGCAAGACAGAAACAACAGTGCAAGCCAAAACAGAAAGAAGCTCAGATCTTGTAACAGAAAATAGTTATAACTGAAAGGAAAAAACTGAAATCTTGTAAAGAAGTATTAGATCTAGGAGAATAAGAGAGAGTATAAATAGAGTTAAGAGGACAAACAGAGAGATGTAATCAATTTTTCGAAAAGAAAACTTCTCTTCCTCTGCTTCTTCTTCTCCTTCTTCCTCTTGCATTTTCTTCTGGTTTACTCGCCGGAAACACCATCTTCTCCGGCAGGAAACCCTAGGGTTTCCCCTCTGCACCCTCAGCTTTTCCTTCTCTTTGGAGCCATTTCGGCTGCTCGAAGAGCCGAACCCAAAGAAATAACCCCATTTCAATTCTTTCTCCGAGAAGCTAAATCCAACGGCTGGAAGGAAAAAGAAAGTCGCACTTTAGACGGCTCAGATCCAATCTCCTCGGTTAATGTTCCCAGACAGATCGAAAGGTCTGTTTTAAACCCACGCTGATCAATGGCTAAGATAGAACCAAGTTCATATCAGAGGGTCAACAAATCATTATATATTTGAGGTTATAAAAGCAATGTCTTCTTCATAGTTGGAGAAAATAAAATTAAAAGGTTAGAAGCACTTATTGGGTCTCTTGTGATTGCTGTAGATTTAAGTAGGTGGGATGATAGCGGTAGATAATGATGATTAGGTGATGATATTCAGTTGATAATGATAAAACTATTTTAAGAAGTGTAAACATTTAACAGTGGAAATGAAACAGGGGAAGGTCCTTGCATCTTTTACAAGCTGATATCTCTTAATGTAAGCCGCCTTTTGTCCTTTAAGTCTTTTCCTTTGGTCTAAATACATCATTTTCTGTGTCGCTTGTAATTAGGGCATGAGACAAAGTGGGAACTTGTTCCTAGCTTCAGCAATCAACATATTTTCTGTGGCATTTTTGTGTGCTTTTTAGTGTCATTTTTTGCATTCATTCAGTCTTTATCGTTTATCTAATTTATGTCCGATTCAATATATTGATGGTAGTGACTTATTTGTTACTTATTGTTAATAAGATGTACCACACAGAAATTATATTTTCTCTTCGTGATATGTGATGGAACGATCTTCTTGTTTAGTACATCTATGAGCTTTCTTGCTTTTATAACAAGCATATAATTGAATGAAACTAATGATTTATTTTAAGTATTTTAGGAAGCTTATCAGACTAAGTTTGCCCAGTCAAATTTAGAAAATTAAGATCTTCTTAGATTATGACAGTTTGGAAATCTTGCTAAGTTTTGCAATATAAGATAAATAAATTGCTCAATAACATAAAAATAATGGCTAAAATATTTTTCACATCATTTATTTTTAATTTTTGCATATTTTGTTGGCATTAATTTTTCAATATTCTTGAAATTATTATTTTTGAATAATTTGTCTACTTGCATGAGTTTAAACCTTATCCATTTCATCTTAAAGTGACCACAAAAGAAGGAAAAGAAAAGAGGAAAGCATAGTAAATATTATCAAAATGTTCCAAGGCTACACTCCAATAATGCTCCTAAGTTATTTAACACGCCAATACTTTTTTCAAATATACAATCAAATTGTAAAACAACTGTCTAGTTCACAAATATATATCATAATATATATAACTACCATACCGGCCTTCCATATTAGATTAATAAAGATGATCACAAATCATAAAAAAGTAAATAAAATTTCATCATTTGCTTGTTGAGCAATAATAGTTAGATAATAATTGTCAAACGACGGCACTAGAATAACAATGGTAGGATGATAAGGGTTGAACAATGATGATTATATGATGACGGCCAAGCAACAATGATAGACTGATAGTTATCAAATGAAAAAAATTATTTGTGACGTTAATTGGTGTTAATCATCAAACAAAGGTCTAGAATTCTTTTAATATAGGTCCCTCTAGTGAAGAATGAGGCTGTATTTATAATTTTTGAAAGTAACATTTTGATTATTTTGATAAAAGTTTAAAGACATTCTATTGAATGGAGAATATTATTCTTTCGATTATAGATAATTTATTTAACATTTTAAAGTCTTAATGACCTTAAAATTAAATAATATTAGGCTTATTGGATCTCTCTTATCAGGATGTTTGATTTAATTATAAGCATAAAAAATTTAGATATCATTTGATCATTTAATTAATTTCCTAATTTATAATTATATTTTAAGGGTTTATTTTGAGCTCATTTGGATTTGATTGAAACACTATCGATGTTATTAGGTTTGTCTCTTTGAGATATTCAATTCAACTATAAATTTATTAATATGAAAAAATAATTTTAAATTTATTTGTAGAGATTTTTAAGTTCAAACTATATCAAAATTCATAATTGATTGGGTGAATTATCAATGATAATATAACTATTCCAATGTTACATTATGAAAGCACAAAGTATTTTTTGACCTATTTAAGCAAATTTAATTACAAACTCTCACACGTAATACATATGCATGACTTTGAACACAAGATCTCTTAGTTGAAATACTAAGCTCTCAACAATTAAGCTAAGATGGTTTGCATACTTTAGACATTTAATAGGGGAATTTACATACATAACACACAATTCTTATACCTAAATCTTTATTATTACATCAAAAATAGTACCGTCATTATTTTTTTAAGGGGCTATTTGGTTGGTTAAAAAAAGAATGTTGTGTAAAAAAAATTCAATGTAAAAGGAATGTAATGTATTTGAAAAACTTTATGATTGTTTGGATGAATGTAAAGCAAATCCAAAATTTTGTTTTTTTTGTGTTTTGTTTGAGTAAATTAAAATTAATATAGATTCAACAGTGGGAGGCGACGTGGCAGCGGCGAGTGGTCACTAGTGATGGCCAGCGGCCAACGATAGTGACCGCCATCCAGTGACTGAGGGCAGCTATGGCGGCCGTTAGTGGGTTTTGAAGGTTGGCAGTTAGCTGCTGGTGACTGGCGATCGACGACGGGCAGTAGCAGAAGGAGATAGCTACCACCCTCACTTTGCACCGACCGATGTAAAATAAAATTATCAAAATCGTACAAATTCTTTTTCAATGAATTTGAACTAAATGGTGTAAAAGAAATGTATTGAAAATTGACATTAAATTTCTTTTTCAGCTATGCAAACACAAATATTTCTTTTTTCAGTGAAAAGGAACAGCCCCTAAGTGAAATGTCCTTCTTATAGAACTTCAACTTTTTTCTTAAAATTCATTTATTAACGAAGACATTGTGAATGTATACTTGGAGAACAAACGAAAAATGCATTTTATTCAAACTAAAGAAACCTAAGATGGAACTAAGAGACTCTATTAAAGAGTAGTACCTTCTTTAAGCCACTGTGAAAAGACAACAAATATAAACGCAGTAAAATAAAAAACCTAAGCCTAGTTAGATTACAAACTTGTAAGATATATTTTAAAATAAATATAATATATAAATATTTTATTAAATTTTATAATAGCAATTGCCATATCATTTGAAATTTATCTGTTATTCATTTACAAAATAAATTTGTATTATAGAACTCTTCTGAAAAAAAATGTATGAAAATATTTTGAGATAAAATAACAAAATGTAGAAGACACGGAACTTCTCTCAAGAATATCCAATGTTTTATATTATCTTATTTGAGATAATATAATTAATAAAAAAAATAAATTTTATGCGATTTCAACCTCCTAAAAATCTGATAAGTATTGTCTCATTACCATTATCCTCTTTTAATAACGCAATTATGAATATGTTATGATTAGAAGTATAAGTGAGTCATATCAGCTCAAGCTCAGATTGATAAATGATTGATGATTTGTGAGCCTAGCTAGATGAGCTAACAAGTTAAGCTCAAGTCAGCTCCAAGCTGACTCGTTAGCTCACAATAAGCTGGCTCTTTTAATAAATATTAATATAAAATATATTTAAAATATATTAAAATTTAATAGATTAAATATATTTAAAATTAATATCTCATTATTTATATCAACTAATTTCTTATTATTTTACTTCTAATTTTTTATTATTTATTATTTATCATAATAATTATTTGAATCATAATATTTTATCTCTTTGATTGTAAATGAGTGGCTAGCGAGCCAGCTCAAATCTGTAAAATGAAGCTTGAGCATAAATTTGAATTCGATAGATTAATCAAACTCTCAAGTTCAAGTCAAAGATGACTTAGGCTGGCTTGAGTAGTTTATACCCTAGTCATTACATATCATAATTTTACAGAATTATGAATAATTTAAATAAAATATAAGCATTTTATCTTCTATATATATATAAAATTTCTTTTAAGTAATTTTCAGTTTTATTTATTGTGATACATGAGGCATCCGAAATTTCAAATAAAAATTTTCTGACTTCTGTGTGATAATGTTCCGGTCTCTTTGTCAACTCTCTGTGCCAGCCGCAATTCTAGGGATCAAATGCAATTTATTTCTTCTCCGTTAAGTATGAGTACGACTACTATAGCATGAAAGAGTAGTTAAAATACTATTGAGATACTTTTCATAGCTTTAGCTGATTAATACATATATATATATATATATATATATATATATATATATATATATATATATATATATATATATATATATATATATATATATATATATCATATTTAAATAATTTTAGCGAAAAATGCTTACAAAACTGTTCAAATATTGCGACAATATTTAACTATACATTATTTGCAATGACAACCACGCATCCATCTCATGACTTAGACATTGGGAAACACATGAATTTTTTACACATGTGCTCTACCGTTGACAAGAATAACAAATCATACTGCACGCCTCTTTATAGGAATAAATACCTGATTGTGAAACCTCCAAGCAAAAATATATTTTCTGAAAGGACTGAAGGAGAAACACTGGAATTAGGACTCAATGATGATCATATTGAAGGATGTAGTGGAGTTCCACTTAACTCTCCTTGGGTGATAAGTATGGAATTTATTATAGCTATTTTCATTATATATATATATATATATATATATATATATATATATATATATATATATATATATATATATATATATATATATATATATATATATATATATATATATAAATATATATAAACTATAGGCTATTAATAAACAAGGGGTCTTAAAGGTGAGATGAAAAATTTTAGTTTCAAGAATGAAAAAGAGATTGAGGTTATATGAGCAAATGAGTTATTTTCAATAGAGAACTAG
Source organism: Cymbidium sinense (assembly GCA_021442155.1). NCBI lineage: Eukaryota > Viridiplantae > Streptophyta > Magnoliopsida > Asparagales > Orchidaceae > Cymbidium > Cymbidium sinense. Next base: position 140,098,642 of record CM038222.1, read on the forward strand.
GTCAAGACCATTAAACCTTTTGATAAGAGGTCATTGATGGAAGGAATATGGGGATTCAGAGCTAATGGGAGGTGATTTTTTTGGCTTGCTTTTGTTTAAGGGGCTTGAAAAATGGGGAGATGGAGCTCAAGCTAGGCCAGCCATAACCAGAGCATCATTCAAGAAGGGTTGCAATGTTTGTAGGGTCCTGCAATGGAGGATTTGGGTGGTGTAAGCTTTTGATGAGGCTTGCTAGAATATATAATTGAAATTTGTTTCATTGATGTGGTTTGTGGATCCTACTCTGGCCTCAAAAGAGGGGGGAGTGCTGGATGTATAGTGGGGTTTGTATGACATAGATAAGTAGGATGGACCAATGAGCCATAGTCGTAGTAAGGGGAAGCATTCCAATCATGTTGATTTCTTAAGATGGATAGTCTTCTCGAGAAATTTATAGTGATTTCATTAAGTAAAGAAGAGGTATTTTCAACTTGAACATAAACCCTAGAAAATGTAATGCCAGTTTTGTTAGATGTGTTTTCAATCTTGAAAATATTAGTTATATTTTACCATCAAAGAAGAAGATATTAGATTTTAATCCAAAAAGAAATAGAAGAAAATACTTCTTTTACAAGTCTAAATTTAGAGTCCTTTTTTGTATAATAAAAGGCTTGTCAAAAATGAATAATAAGGAGTCTCCAAATCAAATAAAATGAAAATTTCTTTAGGTATAAAATCTTAGATAGAAAAAAAAAATCATCATTATGAGAGAGAAGATGCATGGCACTTATATGAGATCAAGTTTGTAGCAAGAAGGGTTTCATAATAAGATCTCTTAAGAAGAGAATAATGCATAAGTAAGAGTTCCTATTTTTGGAACCCTAGAGAATCTCTTCCTTAGAGAATTGCACTTTTATGCCTATTCATAAGATGGAGTTAACTAGAAAGTCTTTGGAAGAAGGGTTTTTGAAAGTAAGTAGCTCTTTTTAGTTTAAGCAAAAAGGATAAGTAGTTGGGAAAAGAAGTTGGTTGGGAGCTATTAGAAAGAGGTTAGGGAGATTATAGAAATATTTGTAAAATCATCAGAGAGAAGATATTATTGTGAAGTCAAATTGTTTGAAGTTTCTTAAAAAGTTATCTATGAGGAGAGAGGGGGTTGTCATGGCGGTGAACCTAAGCCTCTACCTAAGAACGAAGGAAAGGGAGAAAAGCAGCCAAAAAAAAAGATGTAAAACTTTAGCGAGAAAAAAAAGACCACCGATGAATTTTATTTATTTGCCCAAATTTTTTTTAGTAATGTTCAATGAATTTACAAAGAAAAAAAAAACGTGTCTTAACAAGTTATGATTTCCAACAAAAGGCTAATGGAACAGTTATTATCATTAGCAAGATTATAGACAGAGAGAAGGTTGTGAGATAAGTGGGGTGCATGAAAAAGTTGTTTGAGGAGAGAAGCTTACGATTGGGGGTTGGAAGAATGCCTTGACCTCGATGAAGGATGGGGACATTCTAGGCCATTGCCGACTGTGACCGTTTGGTGTCATTGATATTCGATAGGATCTTGTAGAGTGTCCAGATCGGTGGTAAGATGAGAAGAGGCCCCGGAGTTGAGAACCCATTCAGAGGGATGTTGGGTGAGATCGACATTGAGGGCAGAAGGATTTTTAGTGGGGTAAGACGTGATGTCCTGACGATGCCAGCAAGAGCGAGCTGAATGAATTTGTTGCATATTTGGCAGCGGATTGGATCCCGCGTACGATGGCTCGTTCTTCCTTTTGCTCGGCCAGCATCGTATTTGGTAGGAGGATTGCGTTGAAACGAACCCTGGCCTTTGTTGTAAAATTATTTGGATTTGTCTCGGGTTAGTTGGAGAGCAGTGATAGAGGATGCAAGCTCTTTCTTTTGATCGGTAGAAATGTTGATTTCCTCGCTGCATAGTTGGGAATAAAGATCATCAATGTTTATAGGATCATACCTTGTGCGAATGGCAGTTTTGAAGGAATGATAGATTGGCGGTAGACCATTTAAGGTGTGAAGGATGATGTCTTATTACGGAGAGAGATGTGATGAAGTTCGTTTTTGAGTTGGATTACTCTGGAGCGATTAGGCGATTGTAATCTCTTGGCTAAGGTTGCCCAGATGTCGGAACAGTTGTCGAGAGTAAGAACGTAGGGGAGGATTGATTGTGAAATAGTAGAATAGAGAGCGGCTGAGAGGTTTTGGTCGATCAGTAGCCACATAGTATAGTTGGGGTTGGGTTGAGGTTGTCCACTGGTGTCAATGGAGTATTTAGTGGGACATGGGGTAGTGCCTTCTAGGAAGCTATCAAATCCGTTTGCTCTGAAGAGCTTATGAATTTGTGAGCTCCAGATGGCGTAGTTGTCAGTTGTGATAGTGATGTTGGCCACTGATTTTATGTTCCCCATGAGAAACTTTAGGGAAGGAGGGATGGTTAGCACAGAGAAATTTTCTTGCTGTGTGTCCATAGTCCTGTTGGAGTGAGAAGAGTATTTGGACATGCTTTAGCAAGGATTAGGCTCTGATACCATGAAGAACAGACGGAGATGAGCGATGAGCTTCGTGTTCTTTAAGAAGATTTACTTACGTGAACTAGAGGAGAACGATAATCATGCACAAGCTGATAAACCCTTTCATTATTTGTATGTGTATCTTGATACAGGAAGAACATGGTTTTATAGAATAGCGAGGTTCAAAAGACAAGTAAAGGGAGTATGATCCAACGTGTGAGAGGTTGGTTGACGACAGTGGTCGAGATGAACGTCGTGTTTTGTTGCGGCAACCGAGCACAGAAGGCATGTGAGGTAACGGTTTGCTTTGTAACCGTATTAGTGAGCATAGTGGGGACGTACGGTTATGAAAACACGAAAAGAGGCGACGAGGTAACATGTTTGCTTTGTGTAACCGTATTAGCTGAGCATAGCAGGGGGACGTTACCAGATTATTATGAATATCATTTGAAATTTATCTGTTATTCATTTACAAAATAAATTTGTATTAGAAAACTTCTGAAAAAAATGTATGAAAATATCTTGAGATAAAATAACAAAATGTAGAAGACACGGAACTTCTCTCAAGAATTTCCAATGTTTTGTATTATCTTATTTGAGATAATATAATTAATAGAAAAAATAAATTTTATGTGATTTCAACCTCCTAAAAATCCGAGAAGTATTGTCTCATTACCCTTATCCTCTTTTAATAACGCAATTATGAATCTGTCACGATTAGAAGTATAAGTGAGTCAAATCAGTTCAAGCTCAAATTGATTGTGATTTGTGAGCCTAGCTAGATGAGCTAACAAGTTAAGCCCAAATCAGCTCCAAGCTTGTTCGTTAGATTGACTCTTTTAATAAATATTAATATAAAATATATTTAAAATATATTAAAATTTAATATATTAAATATATTTAAAATTAATATCTCATTCTTTATATCAAGTAATTTATTACTATTTTACTTCTAATTTTTTATTATTTATTATTTATCATAATAATTATTTGAATCATAATATTTTATCTCTTTGATTGTAAATGAGTGGCTAGCGAGCCAGCTCAAATTTGTAAAATTAAGCTCGAGCATAAATTTGAATTCGATAGATTAATCAAGCTCAAGTTCAAGTTAAAGGTGACAGGCTGGCTTGAGTAGTTTATACCCTAATCACTACATATCATAATTTTACAGAATTAGGAATAATTTAAATAAAATATAAGCATTTTATCTTCTATATATATATATATATATATATATATATATATATATATATATATATATATATATATATAATTTCTTTAAGTAATTTTCAGTTTTATTTATTGTAATACATGAGGCATCCGAAATTTCAAATAAAAATTTCTGACTTCTGTGTGATAATGTTCCGGTCTCTTTGTCAACTCTCTGTGCCAGCCGCAATTCTAGGGATCAAATGCAATTTATTTGGGATTATTTTAAAATGATTTTAAGCAATGATAATTAATTATTAAAAGACGCAAAAAAAATATAATTTAAATGATTAGTCGTCCGATCGTAAAATGAGCCAGTCGTCCGCTCTGACGGACGACTGGCCAACTCTTTTTTTTGTAACGGTGGGGGAGAACGGCGGGGAGAGAGAGAGAAAGAGAGAGAAAGAGAGAGAGAGAGAGAGAGAGACAGACCTTTTTTTTTTTTTATAACGACGGGGAGAGAGAGAGAGAGAGAGAGAAGATTTTATTTTTATTAATTTTTTTAAATAATATAATTATTTAAAATATAATTTAAAATTATTTTTATAAAATATTTAATAACTAAATATTTATATATTTAGTTATTAATTTTTTTATTTATATATAATTAAATATATAATTTAAAAATATTTTAATTATATATATAAATTTATAAATTTATTTAATATTTTTTATTAATTAATATAATTATGTATAATATATAATTTTATTAATTTTTTGTTAATATATAATATAAAAAATATTTAAAATATATAAATAAATAAATAATTAAAGAATAAATTATATAAATATTTTATAAACTATATAAATAAAATAATTATATATATATATATACATATATTTATAAATTTATTTAGTTATTTATATGTTTAAATTATATAAATTTTTAAGTTATATAAATAATTTAAAAAATAATTTTATAGAATATTTTTTAATTATATATAAATATATATATATATATATATATATATATTTATTAATATAAGTCTTTAATAATAATAATATAAAAATATAAAAAATATAAAAAAATAAAAAAAAAAATAATAAATAAATAAAGAATAAATATATAATATATATATATATATATATAAATGAATAAATAACTAAATATTTTATAAATATATAAATAACTAAATATTTATATAATTTACAATTATTTATTTATTTATTTATTTAACTAATTATATATTTTAAAGAAATAAATATTTTAAATAAATAAATAACTAATTATATATATATATATATAACTATTTATTTATTTATATATATTTTAAATATTTTTAAATTATTTATATAACTTAAAATATTTATATAATTTAAATATATAAATAACTAAATAAATTTATAAATATATATATATATATAATTATTTTATTTATATAGTTTATAAAATATTTATATAATTTATTCTTTTGTTTATTTATTTATTTATATATTTTAAATATTTTATATTATATATTAACAAAATTAATAAAAATTATATATTATACATAATTATATTAATTAATAAAAAAATATTAAATAAATTTATAAATTTATATATATAATTAAAATATTTTAAATTATATATTTAATTATATATATAAATAAAAAAAATTAATAACTAAATATATAAATATTTAGTTATTAAATATTTTATAAAAAATAATTTTAAATTATATATTTTAAATAATTATATTATTTAAAAAATTAATAAAAATAAAATCTTCCTCTCTCTCTCTCTCTCTCCCCGTCGTTATAAAAAAAAAAAAAAAAAAGGTCTGTCTCTCTCTCTCTCTCTCTCTCTCTCTCTCTCTCTCTCTCTCTCTCCCGCCGTTCTCCCCCCGCCGTTACAAACCAGAAAAAAAAAAAAAAGATTGTGACTGGCGCCGACGTGTTTAACTCGCCCGTCGACGGATGACTGCCTTATTTCATAATTATATTTTTTTCGTGCCTAAATAACTAATTATCATTAGCACTAAACCTATTTTAAAAATAATCCCAATTTATTTCTTCTCCTTTAACTATGAGTACGACTCCTATAGCATGAAAGAGTAGTTAAAATACTATTGAGATACTTTTCATAGTTTTTTGATATATATATATATATATATATATATATATATATATATATATATATATATATATATATATATATATATATATATATATATATCATATTTAAATAATTTTAGCGAAAAATGCTTACAAAATTGTTCAAAAATTGCGACAATATTTAACTATACATTATTTGCAATGACAACCACGCATCCATCTCATGACTTAGACATTGGGAAACACATGAATTGATCAGCCAATTATACTTAGACAAAGAGGGTATTTACCAATTTGACGTAGAATTTGATACCGGACTGACAAATCTCGGATCTCAACTGATACAGAGAAGCCCTGTAATCAATTTGAACTATAGAAAACAATATCAATTACGTATAATACACCGCTTTAATTCTATAACTATTTTTAATTTAAGAGAAAAAAGAAAAAAAAATTTTAAAGATATTGTCTAGTATATATATATATATTTTGACCTTTTACACATGTGCTCTACCGTTGACAAGAATAACAAATCATACTGCACGCCTCTTTATAGAAATAAATACCTGATTGTGAAACATCCAAGCAAAAATATATTTCCTGAACACTGGAATTAGGACTCAATCAGGGCGGAATTAGCCACTTTTTTAAGAGTGGATAAATTAATTATCAAAATTTTAAATAAAAATTTTTATTATATTTATTAATTTTTAGGGTGGGCAAACTATTAAAATAAAAAATATTTATCTTTATTGGGCAAGATTTTTTATTAGAAAGGACAAAATTATTATTTTTTTTTAAAAAAAATCTATAATATAAAAAAAATTGAGGGTGGGCAATTGCCCACCCTCACTTCTACATAGGTCCGCCCATGGACTCAATGATGATCATATTGAAGGATGTAGTGGAGTTCTGCTTACTCTCCTTGGGTGATAAGTATGGAATTTATTAAGGTGAGATGGAAAAATTTCAATGTCAAGAATAAAAAGAGACCGAGGTTATATGAGCAAATGAGTTATTTTCAATAGAGAATTAGGTCAAGACCATTAAACCTTTTGATAAGAGGTCATTGATGGAAGGAACATGGGGATTTAGAGCTAATGGGAGGTGATTTTTTTGGCTTGCTTTTGTTTAAGGGGCCTGAAAAATGGGGAGATGGAGCTACCAAGCTACAATAAGGGAAGTCATTAAAGGTAGCTTTAAGGGCCATAAGATAGTCAAACTTTAGCGAGAAAAAAAAAGACCATCAATGAATTTTATTTATTTGCCCAAATTTTTTTTAGTAATGTTCAATGAATTTACAAAGAAAAATAAACGTGTCTTTACAAGTTATGATTTCCAACAAAAGGCTATTATTAAGTTTAGATAAATTTAAATGTGAAGAAATAAAAAAAATTGTAGCATAAAAAATAATATAGACATTTTGAGCTACTAAAAACAATAAATGAATAGTAAATTTTGGCTATTTTACTTAAGAAAAAAGAATTAGTATTTTATTTAAAACTCAACATGAAAATATCCCAATATCATGAATCAATATGATTTAGATTGAAAATAATATTTTGGATCTAAAAGGATCAAAGTTAAACTTGAAATAATGTGAAAAAAAAGAATTTTATATAAAAATATAAAAAATTTATTGAAAACAAAAAATTCTTAATACACCCAAATTTGATTTAAATTTTACACAAAAAAAAATTTCAAATATGATTTAATAAATAAAAATAATATTTAGTCAATCTTTTAAAATTTAGCATATTGAGTCCAAATGAAACAAATATGTTAATTTGGACGTATGACTTTTCAATAACTACAAAATACTATTTATGAGTTGAATTATTATTTTAAGTTTCATGTGCATTATTTTGAGGTTTTGATAATATTTTGTATTCAATCAATGCATTTAATTTAAAAAATACATCAAGGGCTCTAGGACACATAACCTTGAGTATTGATCTTGATGATTGAATCTTCATGCTATTTCACCTCTAAATCAATCTCCAAGTGGAAAATACTCTAGACATTGGTTGTGATCATCTTGATGATAGTCATTGATTTATAAACCTATTAAGAATACTTAGCAAATAATTATACTATGCGGCATAATATTTATTGCCATCAAATCAATTAGTGATATATATATATATATATATATATATATATATATATATATATATATATATATATATATATATATATATATATAAGTTTATATTCGTTATTCAAACATGTCAAAGATATGATATTAATTTATGAAATATTGATGCTTCAAGGAAACCCTAGCATAAGTAATAATTGTTTGATGAGTGTCTCGACATTCTCACTCATCGCTTAAGACAAATGCCTTTGCAACACTCCACCATCTTTATAGGATGTTAAGGAGTTCGTTTTTCACAAGACAGATTGATATATATTCAACCAGATTGACATATTTATTACCATCAAATCAATTAGTAAAATATATATGCAAAACTCCTCCATCTTGACTTATCACATTATGTTAGGGTTTATTTAGATATATGCTCTACTTCTTATAAACACAATGATTCATAGTTAATTACCTATTTTATCATAGGAAGAGAGAACTTTCGATTAAAGTTGGAAATAAACTTATATCCCTGATATGAGTCGGTGTCTAGTGGTGTGGTGTGGATGACTGTCTAAACAAAAATGGGAGAGTATATATTCCTCTAGGACTACATTATTCAAGTCTATCAACATCAGAGGACTATTAGTCGTGATGTCCAGGGAGTCTGATTAGTAGCCATGGGTTGTCTCATCTCAGATATCCAGAGTAAGCCTCTTTAGTGTGTGTTGTATTTAGGTGTGTTTGTTTTACAAGTTAAGAACTTAACGCCTATTAATAAGCTAAATTGACCTCTAAACGAAAATTTAGTGTCATGAAGCTAGATGGTGGAACTTGAGCTTAAAATGAGAGAAAATAGCACTTAGATTTGTGTTGTGCCATACTATAGCTTTTAATATGCTTTGACACTGCAAGTGGACATTTTGACCTTATAATTCGAGAAGGTAGCGCACGAGGTCAAGATGCAGTGCCCTGACATTATAGAATAGTGTTGTGGCACCGCGTTGCGGAGTGCCAGGGGTCCAAATTCTAGCACACATAGTACTGCATGAGTTGGGGAGACTCTATTCTAGGGTAATTTTTTTTTTTTTTTTTGTAATTTGATGATTCCCATAAAATTTTAATAGTGCAACAGCTGAATAATACTACGTTTTAAAAATTTTTAGTGCAACACACTCTATTCCCTTGTTTCAAATCCAAAATCAACGGATGAAGGATTTTTATCTCACGTCAAAACCAAGTTTGATGGCGAAACATTTTAACTTTTAAAATTTTATGATTTGGTAATTTACATTTCAAGTTAATCTTAATTTTAGCGTAGTTTTGTTTTGGCTGTGGGATTCAAAAATTTGCCACCGACCTCTCGATGAAGAGTGTAGATGAAATGTTGGTTAAATTTTCAGAATGTAGATGAAATAGTAGATAAGACACTACCCAGAGATTTTTGTGAGGACTTTAGATTTGGTTCTAGGTTTCCTATAGATACAGGCACCTATAGTTAATTACCCCTCATAATACTGTGAGAGCACTTTTGATTAAGGCTAGTTGATTGGTCATTAATTGCGTAGCGTATAGTATCAATGAGTGACGCGTATAGTATCAATGAGTGACGTTTAAAATATATGAGATTTATCATTTTAATTCAAAGCATTTTTTGGGAGAATGATGATGCGCTTGATCAAGATTTTATAACTCCGTCATCCCGGGCTGTCGTGATCCCTAGTTTACTTAATTAGAGAATGACCTTTAATCAAGGATTTTTTGTCGAACTACGAGTTGTGACGCCCAATGTCCTTGTAGATCAGAAGTTTATTTAAGACAAATATAAGTCAACTCGCTAACATATGATTTTTGTCCAATCAAATACATATAATTCACCAAGGAGCAAATTATCGAACATACATGTTACCAGTCGAGGGCTCTGATCGTAACCTTAATTTATGTGATTCATTTGACGGCAAAATTATACAGATAGAGCATACGAGCTACGTCCTTACTAGCATAAGATTATTTGAGTGTGAATATAACTATGTATTTGTTGAGCACATTTTTGGATTGAGGTCAAAGTATTACATTGCTTTATAACTCGAATAACCCAACTCTTTGAGCTAAAATTTATATCTAATTAATTGAAATAAAATTTAATTTATTTCCTTTATTTATTTAAATCAATTACAAAAGTTAAAACTCACATGTAAGAAATCATGAATTCTCTAAAATATAACACGAACAAAATAACTACTCATTAAAAGTAAAAATGTTAAAATTTGAATTCGACTGAATTGCAACTCGAATGTTAATTCTTCGTGTTAAAATTTAAACCCGATTGAGCTTAACTATATGAACCCAATAATGATCAACCACAAATTAGTAAGAAACGAATCAAACTACATCAAGTAATAGCTTAATTATTATACATCTTACAATTATACTTACGAACCTATTGATTATGAAATCAATTAATTTATAATGTCAAAATCAAGTCTAATATATAATATAAATCAAAATTCTTATCAAAATAAATTAAATCAAATAAAAAAAATATTACTTGGCAAGACAATTTCCATAATAAAGGTATTTAAATGAATTAATTTAAAGTCCGATTGATATCATTTAAAGTTTCAAATGACATAAGAAAATAATAAAATCAATCTTTTATTTTTTATTTTCATGTTTCACCTTTTTTAAGCTTGCTATCTACTCTATCACTAAAAGACAAAAAAAAAAAGAAGAAGAAGAAGAAGAAGAAGAAGGACAAAGCAAAGAACTTGAAACATCAAAATGAATCCTATTGGCACTCTCATCCAAAAGCATAAGGCTGTTTTACTTTTCTTCAATTCACGTGAATAGTACACATTTTTATTTTTTTTGGAGAAAATTTGAGGGCATAAGCCCAATTTCATTCCAATAAGAGCCCGTCAGGACTGAAACAAAGCTAAAAAACCAGAAAGACTAATAAAGAACAATGAAATAATAAAGGAAAGTAAAGAAGCAAAGCAAAAACAAATAGTACTCAAATCAGGTAAGTTTAGGCTGTCGGCTCGCGTTCGCGAATACCATATTCGCTAAATTGTTAGATATGCTCATTAACTAATGAACACCTAACAAATATTTCAAGCTCGATGATAACGAACACCTAACAATATATTATTTGGTTGATCGATTGAAATTAAAAAATTTATTAAAATAATTTTTTAATTTTATATAAAATATATTAATATAATCATATAAATAATATATTTTTAATATTTTGTGTTATATAATTAATTTAGTTAATTAATAATAATTTTTTGAATTAAAATTTAAGTTCAATAATGATTTTAAAATTGAATTCAGTTAAATTGAATCTTAACCGTTAACAATTTAATCAATGGCTAATATCATCGTATGCATTTTAAAGATTAAGCACATCCACTCGATTGGCATTCGGCACTCCGTCCCTCGATTCGTAAACCTAATATCCTATTCCTCTACGGCTCTACTGAGTTTTGAGTTCTCAACTTATCATCTCCTCACCGCTATCTACGATCACTCAGACTCGCCTCACAGGCTTTGGTTTTGGTCATTCCACCGCGGCCCGCGCTACCTCTCATCTTAAAACCTTCGGAGTTCGGAGCCTCGATCATCTCTATTTGTACATCTTCATCTTTACTTCTCTTCATTCTTTTGCTCCATTTTAGGGATTCCAATGATGAGTCTCGAGTTATTTTTCTCAGTATTTCTAGTAATGATCATGCGGCCTGCGGGTTTTAAGATGCAAACTAGAACGGTTTTATTTCTAGGGTTTATGGGTTTGACTTCTCTTAAAGTTTCATCTGTTTGTTTGACTGTGTTTAGCCAGGGTTTGTGGATTTTGCTCCTTTGTAAGTTTACTCTGCGTTTTCATCTCCTTATCGGCTGATATTTAATATTCATAGTTCGGTTGGAAATATTTCTGTTGGTATGTTGCAGTTGTGCCTTCACATATTTATGTCGATTGTGTAGTAAATATATTGGGAAACTATATATATGATGTGATTATATTTTAGGATGTTTTCCTTCTTCTTCTTCTTCTTCTTTCTGTTTAGAGTTCCCCCTAATTTTCTCTAGTTCTATAGTTTTGTTTGTTTTGAGGCTTCAATGCTAGTGCCTATATTGAAAGTGAAGAAATCAAAAAAGAATGGACAAAAATAAAAGAATGGCTGATTGAATTGCAGGGCTGATTTGTGTTCTGTGCGATTTTTTTTTAAATTAATGAATGAAAGTCTGCATTATGCTAATTGATGTATTGAATCGAGTCTGAGAGCATTTATTTTATTTTGTTGGTTATTTTTATGTGGGGGCATTAATTTTGAATGAGTAGCTTCAATGTTGGTTATCTTTATGTCGATTTTATGTGGGGGCATTAATGGGGTGCTCTCTCACTGTTTTTTAATTTCTCTGATATTACTTTGCTAATAGGAACTAGGTATTAAGACTATTAGATAAAGATTGAGATTGAATTGAATTGAATATATTGAGATGAGTTATGAGTTAAGGTTTGGATCAACAGATGTTGGATTGGGCTTTGGTGATAGCCTACAACCTACTGTTTTGCTTATTCTTAATTCTTAAGAGTTAAAATGGTAAGATCAATAGATGCTAGACTTACTCATGTCGCTTGTGATATTACACATTAATGGGCTATGATGGAAAACTAAATAGATGAGATACAACTGCTTATTGATGTATGTATTTTCAAACATTCAATTTAATTTTTTGTGATTTCTGTTTGTTGTTATATTATGTATAAAAATTTTTTAACATTTTTTTCCTATCGACTCATTCTAATTTTAGTTTATTCAATGTTCATTTCATTTTTTTCCTACACTTACTATTATTAATATTTCATTTTGTCAATTTTTTGAAAGTTTTAAATTCACATAGCCACCAAGCTATTGACGATATCAATGATTATTTATTTTAATTTTCTGAGCCCATTCATAATATTTATTTCATATTTTCTTGTTAGTTTTGTTTACATGAAGTGAAGATTATTATTTTGAAGATTCAAGGTTGGTTAGAGTCCTAAAAGCTTGAAGACTTGAAAGATTGAAGCTATGGATGGGAAATTGGAATTTGGAAATTGTAATATCACTATTTTGTTAGCTTTTATTGAATCAAATTGTTACTTGTATATGATCATGTAAATTTTTATGTTGAATTTATTCTAATAAATTGTAAATTTGTAAATTATAATAATATGAGTTAGCAGTTTAAACTGTATTCAATTTTTTGTAAAAATAAATATTTCTGATTATAATTGTATATCTTTTAGTTTCAATTAAATAAATTTTTACTTAATTTTTGCTAATATTACTTAATTATTTTTATTGTATAAACAAAATTTTTTTATTATAAATATTTTTTGATTGTATATCAATATTTTGCATATCTTTTAGTTTCAATTTTTGTCAATATTACTCAATTTGTTTTACTATATAATATTCAATTAAATAAATATTTTTTAACTTTTTCAAAATTTTTAATTTTAAATGAAAATTAAGAAAAAAATTATTATTAAAATATAAAATCGAGCCAATTTTGAGCCGAACACAAGCCTAAAACAAACACGAATAATTTTTCGAGCCGAACACGAACACTCTATAAACGAGCTATTTTGAACACGAGCCAATTTTGGAATGACAAAATAAATAAAAGAGCCGAACACGAACAACACCTCAGCTCGCTCAAGCTTAGCTCGTTTACACCCCTAGGTAAGATCATCCATGCTCGGATGAGGACAAAAAAAACAACAGCTCAATTCGCGGTAGACACTAATGCCATCCAAAGGAACCCCGAGGGTCTAATTCATGACAAAGAAGAACTAGTTTACCAAGTGGAGCCTTGGTTGCAACAGTGCCTGTTAAGCGAAAAGCATCAAATCGACAGCCATATGAGAATCAAAAATTGGCCAATGAGAATATCATCGTCCTGTGCAAAAAGAGAAGAGCTAAAGAATACCTAACCATAAAGATTGCCGACAAGGCACAAATTAAAGTCTATCATCCAACTTCCAGATTTGAAGAGTACGAACAATGTCATCAGAACAATGATTTTTAAAGGTCCATCACCTAAGTTTATGAGCAATAATAGATCTAATTTGGCTTTCCATCTAGACAAAAGAGTTAGCCGCCTGCAAATGGAACCTCTGAGTCCTTTCCTTCCAAATAGTGTAAACCGAAATAGAGATGATTAAAAAGCAAAGCCTTGCAATAGTCTTGTTGCAAAGGGCACTAATATCGCTCAACACCTGAGGAAGAGTAGCTTGCATCAATAGGAAATTACCACAAGGCAGAATCTTCCTGATAAGCCTCATAGAAACATCGCATTAAAAAAAAAAGAGGTGAGAATGAGATTCCTGCTCAGAACAAGAGAAGAAACATTGCAAGGTATCACCCAGCCCTCTTGCAAAGAATAGGTTAGAAGTTTTAAGACCTTTTAGATAAGTCATCCAACAAAATAAGGCATAGTTAAGAGCAAATCTTTTAAACCATAGTCCACCATGCCAATTTACCTTGGGAGCCCTCCCAAATAAAGAGTTAAGGATGAGATTAGAAGATAGTTGGGTGGAGCTATCCCAGAGGACAATATCCAGATTCTGTCCAGGGCCATACCTCGACATGCTAGCAAAATAGTTGGGGGACCTAGATTGTAATCCAATAGGAGTGCAAATCGATCCGTCAAGAATGATCGAGTTTAAGGAAGCGGATAATGGCTTGTTGAATAAAGAGAAACAATCATTACCCAGAGATTCAAATATAGAGAAACCTTCACACAATGGATCAAAATACAAAGAAAAAGAAGAGTTATCTCCAGGCTTTAAATAAATTTTTTCCCTAAAAGCTCCTTCCAGAGAGGGGAAATACGGGCGGTCAAAAGAAGAGTCATCTCCAGGCTTTAAATAAATTTTTTCCCTGAAAGCTCCTTCCAGAGAGGGGAAATACGGGCGGTCAAAAGAAGAGTCATCTCCAGGCTTTAAATAATTTTTTTCCCTGAAAGCTCCTTCCAGAGAGGGGAAATACGGGCGGTCAGCTTCTTCCAAAGAGAGATATATTTGTTTTTGCACCAAGAATCGAATTGAGAAGATTTATTCAGAACCCTCCACATACACTTGAATTTGTACAGAGAATTAAGAGTAAAAATGGAATATAGTCCATTCCCCCCCCCCATCCCATCCATGGGAAGGGCAGTCTTGGCCCAAGCGATAAGGTGAAGTTTTCTTGCCTCTCCATTGTGGTAAAAAAAAATTGCCATTAGTGAAGATATTTTTTTAAGAATACATTTGGGGAAAGAGATTGAGCTTAACAATAGGAAAGAAAGTTGTTGTTGGTGGCTCGAATTAGTTGGTATTTTCCTCCATAAGAGAGAAGTTTGCTCTTCCCCCTGACAAGCCAATGAAATAACTTGTCAAAAAGAGGACTGAAGTGACTTGCTTTGAGCGTTCTGAAGTAATGGGGAGACCCAGGTATTTAAGGAAAGCTACCCAAGCTAACATTCAGCCAATTGTAGATGACGGAAGCATTGGGGTTAAGATTGGATAAGCAAATCATGGATTTATCTCCATTTACTTTTAAGCCCATATAATAAGCCAATTTTTCCAACACTCTTTTGAGAGCAATAATTGGGCTAAAGTAAGGTTTACCAGTAACCAAAAGGTCGTCTGCAAAGAGAAGATGGAAGATGGAACTGCCATCAGTGGAAAAAGGAGAGAAGTTTGAATGTAACACCTGTTCTTCCAAAAGATAAGAGATAGAATCCATTGATATAGTGAAAAGAAAGAGAGAAAGAGGACAACCCTGTCTAAGCCCATTTGAGGAATTGAAAAAACCTTTAATTTCTCCACTGAGTACAATAGAAAAGGGGATGTCACTGATACAAGCATTAATCCATCTAATATAATGCATAGGAAATCCTTTCTGAATCATTCTATGCAAAACAACAGATCAGTTAATAGTATCAAAAGCTTTTCTAAGATCAAACTTGGTAAGGAAATAATCAGCACATTTCTTATCCGAGAAATCAAACCCAATTTCATGAGCTAAAGCTGTATTATCAGAGATATCTCTTTCTTTAATAAATGCAGAATGAGCCCCGCTGATGATGGTTGGAAGAACAGTTTTCAGTCTATTTGTCAGAACCTTAGCCACCACCTTATAGAAGGTATCACATAGTGAAATAGGTCTATAATCTGACAGAGAATTAAAATGCTTACTTTTTTGGAATAAGAGTGATAAGGGTGTACTTAAAAACTTGAGGAAGCTTCCCAACTTTAAAGAAATGGTGTGCTGCCATAAGAAACTACTTCTCTGTAATATCCTAAGTTGCAGTAAAGAATTTGGCATTAGATCCATCCGGGATTGATGATTTATTCTCACTGAAGCTATGAAGAGCTTCAAGGATATCTTTATCAGAAATGTCAAGAGCAAGATCAGAAGCTTGCTGAGAGGAGAGGCAACTACCAATCAACAAACATAAGGTAGATGGATCAGAGAGGCTCCTGTAGTTGAAAAGATTAGAGAAATAGGTATAGATTTTAGCAGAAATCAGGTTAGGATCAAAAATATATCCATTTGGGGTTTGAAGACATCGAATACGATTAGAGTTATGACTTTCTTTGATAGAACAATATAGAAATTTGAGGTCATCATCAGAGTTAGGAAGCTAATGAGCTTTTGCACATTGAATATCCCAATAACTTTCCCTCCTTGTAAGGTCAGAATATTTGGATTTGATGTTCTTTATTTCCTCCAATAGATTGCTATTAAGAGGATTAATTTCAAGATTGAGGAGAGTAGCCTCTTGCTCAGCTTTTAGAACATTGATCTGATGGGTAAGAGAAGAAATCCCCCACTTCTATTTCTTAAGGAGAGCTCTTGTAAACTGTAGCTTTTTAGATAAAACATAAAGAGGGTCTCCATGGATGAAAACAGACCAAGTAGAAGAAATGACATCAGTAAAATCAGCATAAGAGGTCCAGTAATTCCTAAACATAAATCTGGTAGGGGAAAGGGGAAGGTTATTCAAGTAAGTAAAAGAGGGGAGTGGTCAGAGGACATAGGAGAAGCAGCTTTATAGAAAGAAGAAAGAAATTTATCAATCCACCATGAATTACAGAAAACTCTATCGATTTTTGTAGAGATCGGGTTTTCAGATTGTTGATTAGACCAAGTATAGTATAATCCAGAGCTCGGTAGGTCTAGAAGACCACAATCCTGAATGCAGTCTCTAAAATCCACCATTTTACTAGAAGGGATAAGATTACCACCCAACTTTTCTTTACATGAAATAATGTAGTTAAAGTCCCCCATGATTATCCAGGGAGCATTCAGAGAAGAAGCAATAACCTGTAAGGAATTCCATTGAGCTCGTCTATCATAGGGGTCATTATGACCTTAAACAAAAGTAACGAAAAACTCAGAAGAACCATTGAATAAAATAGCTCTATAAATGAATTGAGGGTCCACCAAGATCATTTTGAAAGCAAGCAAATTTGGGTTCCGTTTGATCCAAATTCTACCACCAGAGGTGCATCCAAAGTTATTACATGTATCTTCTAGCTGAAAAAGACCAAGTTTGCTTACGAAAAAATGGTCCTCTATAAAAGAAGGGGTTATTTTTTATTTCAAATAGACAAAGAAGGTTAAGTCTAACATCCTTGATAATTTTTTTTACAATCATTCAGTTTGCCATCAGCAAGGAGGCCACGAACTTTCCAACATCCTTACCTTGAAAAATTCATAAAAACACAAAAGGAAAGGGGAAAGGCTATTTGCCCTTCTTTTTGAAATTAGTCTTAAAGCCATGCCTCATATGGTTAGAGGAATTTTTGGCTTGGTCTTGCTCAGAAGAACCCTTACCAGGAGTCTTAGGAATATTCTCCATGGTTTTTTGGGAATGAATTCGAGTTGGGGATGCCATGGAGGATCAGGTAGTTATTCCATAAGAAGAGGAATTGGAGGGGTCAGTGTGGGGAAGGAAGTGACCACTAGTAGTAGGATCCAAAGTCTTTTCCAGAGAAGGGGAAAGCACTAGAAGTTGATTTAAGTCATTGATATGTGCACTAGATGATGGGTCCTGTTCCAAGATTAAAGCATTAGATTAGATAGTGGGATTAGAGGGCAAAATCTCCTTTGTCGAGAAAGCAAAAGCAGCATTTGTTTGGTTAGAAGGGGTAGATTTGATTGGTTATCGAGGAGGTCTGCTACGACTCTTGCCTCTAGTAGCCGGCCTTTTTGCGAGATTCAGGGGGCAAGAAGCATCTTCATGAGAGAAAGAAGAGCACCTATAACATGTCTTAGGCTTCCAATCATAGATAACCTCTTATTGAAACTTTCAACCTTTCAGGTTGAGAGAGACCGAATCCGGCAACGATGAAGAGGGATTGATCTGGACACGAACCCTAGTGAAGGTGATCCTTGATTTGGAGGCAGTGAGGTTGTCAATGGCAAGCGGGATACCCATCATGCTAGCCACTTTGGAGAAACCTGAGTCATTCCAACAACATAAAGGGAAATTCGACAATTTAATCCAAAGTGGAATGTCAGATATATGCTCTTTGGATAGTCGAAAATCCCATGTACATTTTTGAAATATGAAAGGTCTACTATTGAGAAAGTACAGGCCCTGATCCTTAACAAGATCAAAATCTTCTTGGTAGGTGAATTTAAAAAGAAAGAAGTCCCCTTCTAGAGAGAAGATATCCAAATTACCTTTAAATTTCCACTTTCTATTGATGGCTAAGAGAAGAGAGCCATAGAAAGGGCGCTTTTCGATGGCATGATCGACTAAAGAGAGATCCCAATCCTCTTGACCTTCCTTAAGCTTGTTTTCATAAAAACATACTTCATCCGAGACAGGCAGCACATAAGAGAGAGCGACCGAACAGTTCTTATCATTTTGAGATAACAATAGATCTTTCCATATGCAAGACCTAGCCGGATCACCAGTGTTTAGAGTCACGGGAGAAGCTCCCAAAATAGAGCCAGGGGAAGAGGAAGAGAGATGGGGAAAGTTGGAAGAGTAAGCAAGCTCTGCCACCAGGGAGAGAAACACTAACCCACCACGACAAAAGCCACAACCAAGACGCCAACAGGAGCAAGGGGGAAAAACAAAAATCCTAGAGAGCATACCTGCTCATCATTGGAAGCTCTCCTTCTTCCTTGTGTCCAGAGCAGTACACTTCATTTCACATTCCATGTACATTTTTCTTCTTTCTCGGTTTGCATAAAAAAATCCTTCATGTGATAGCATGTCCTCCACCATTCCTTTGCCACGAAATGGACAGGAACAAGACAAAAAAAGCAAAGCTTCTCTCCCTTGCGTATAGAGTCTCTTGTCCCTTAAAAAATGGAGAAAGACAACAACCACTTGACTAGCCGGAACTCTGTTTCCCCATTTCTGCTCAAGCAGAAACCTCATGCCCTGCATTCTCTCTTTTCTTCATACAAGCTGTTGGAGCTCGTCTCTAAGATTCTTCCAAGCGGAGCTGATCTTTGCCTCACTGATAGCCAAAATGTCGTTTCTTCCTCTAGCAGCAGGCATCTTTTACTGTAGTTGCCGGCTCCGAGCACACCCAGCCATCTCGAGTTGGTCCACTTTTCTTTTCATAACCAGAAGGCCCTCTCCAGCCCCTCTTCCCTCCTCTGAGTAGGTCAAACTCTGTCCCTTCTCAACCTGACAAGCTCATTGAACCCATAATCAGCTCCACCACCCTTTTCCTCCAACACTGAGCACTTCTCATTGTAGTAACCTGCACCGACAGCCCCCTCCTTTCTTCATGGTGTGAATCTGAACACATCACTTGTTCCAAGAATAAAAGAAGGCCAACTTGTTCTATCATTCAGTCTCTCTTGAGCAGCAGTGGGCTGGCTTAATCAAGTGAAACTATAACCTAGACTCCCATATCCGTGTGCAAGAGCAGTTCTCGCATTCCTTGGTTTCCCTCCCTCCCTCCCTCCCTCCAAAACCAAGGCAAACCACCTTGTTTAGTTGCACTGAACCTGCTAAGCCGTCTCTCTCTTTGCTCTTCTAATCTGCATGTAGAGAAGCCGAGCTTCTTCTGCGTCCATGGTTCATCATTAATACAGACGACCACTTCTTTGCGGGAGCTTCGCCATGATTAGTCCAGATCACCATGTATCAACCTAATGGCGAGCTGAGACCTATAAAGCTACAATAACCCCTCACAGTGAACAACATTTGGCTTTCCACAGCTCACTAAAACCAATTTCCTAGTTGCAGCCACTTCAACTCCACATTTCAGTAACCGATGATAAATGGCGAGAAGGCAGTTAGATAACTGCTCGAGGGAGTATTATCTTGAACTGACAAGCATCTCAATAGGACTTTATTTCTTCCAAATGAAACTACCTCATGGTCGGAATCCACCGAACATTAACTTCGATGAGGTAAAATACTCAAACATTTAGAAAGCCTTAGGAATCTCATGTTTGGTGCATTGAATATGAGCATCATTAGGATCCAATCTTTAGATCCCAAATGTATTTCTTTTTAATCCATTTGGCGAGAGTTTAAAGACAAAATCAAAGCTATTTATTCTATGTGTTTAGAATGAATTATCTTAATTAGGTCAAATGACATAGTGATTTGATTCTATTCATTAAGCCATGATTAACTCGTGATTATTTGATTCTCAATTGAATGATCACGATTAATCAATTTTTTTTATTTTTTAGTAAATAAAGTTAAATAAAAAAAAATGAGGTAATCAATCTTTAGAATTCTAAAAAAAATGTGATCAAACAAAAACAAATAAATTATCATAAAATTCAAGTAAAACTTAATATAAAAAAAATTAAATAAACTAATAATAGTATAAATTCTATAATCAAATATAATAAATTATTTGAACATAATTTATCAAAGTCAACTATAAAATCAATTTAATTCTTAATTATTATATGTTGATTATAAAGGCCAAAAAGATGATTCAGTTATGTGCAGATCCCTAATGATAAGTAATTTAATTATTAATTACAATCGATTAAATTTTATTTGTTTAGTTATTGGTATAAAATTTTGAAGAAATTCATAACTAATTTAAATCACTTTAAAAAAATTATAAAAATTCGAGTCCCTTTAAGCATGAATAATTGAAATAAAAAAATATTATGAGAAAATCAAGCGATTAGAATTTCAAATATCATAATTGAATAATTTAAACCAATTAATTAAGATGTATATGAAATCAAAATTAAATCCAAATGACTCACAAATTTTATAGATAAATCTAAAAGTTTATGAAGACTCATAAGAAAATTTTTATAATAATTTATCTCAATTTCATATGTATTTTGAAATTAATATGATAACATTTATGATATGTTAATATAAAAATAAATTTAATAATTCAACAAAAACTCATGAGATGTTCCTAAAATCATCCCTAACATCAAGAAATAATGGTTATATCACTTAATTGAATTTTAAATGATAAAGTTAAGTTATTTTTATATAGTAATTAGTTAACAAATCCTTCAACTTAGAAAGTTCAATATAAATTGATTAGATTTAGAAAATCATTAAGACACATTTATAGAATTACATTAATAAATAGAATATAACATAATAATGAAAATAATAATAACTTATCTTAAATAATAAAATATTTTTTATATTTAAATATTAATTAAGTCAAGTAAATAGAAGGGATTAAAATAATTTCATTCAAATAATATTAAATTCATATGGGAGTATTCAGATCTTATTTTCAATGCTCTTATAAAGGTTTGCATGTGTGTTTAGCTTGAATGACATATAACATTATTCTAACCAGGTATAATAAGTCATTTAATTAAATACTTGGCATGAAGCCCAAAGCTATGAACTCACATGCAAGAGTGGATCGTGATCCATGCATAGGTTTAGCTTCTTCAGATGCTTGCATGCACCATAAAGTGACAAGTTTGAATGTAAAATTGCTTAAAAATATGAGCAAAATTATATTTATTCATATTGTTGACCTCACTTTTGGAGTGAGGTTTCATCATTCCTATCTTAGACTTAGGAATATTTTAGACACTTGGAATTTTTTAGTCATAGGACACTTCTAGTGATTAGGGGAACACTAAACCTAAGCCTAGAGACTTAAGATGTTATACCCTGAGCTTAGGTCATACCTTAGGCTAAATAAGACCTACATATCCTATGGCATAGGCTAAGACCTATGCCTATCCACTAATGCAAATCCAACCCCAAATCAATGCAAAGCAAACCCAATTGAATCTTATTTCATATCCAAGCTCCGAATTGAAATTAACTTAACCCTTAATCTAAACTCATTCCACCATCATCCCATGGATCAAACCCAAGGAACATTCAATTAAATCAAATTCAATTGATCCTCACAAAAGCACTCCAACAATTCAAATCTCTATTTTAAACTCTTCCAATACCTACAATCAAATCATATAATCCAAATTAATCTAATCAACCCAAATTGGCCCATTTGACTTAAAGGGTTCGAATGAGCCAAAATCTAATTAAATCCAAATCAATTGCAATCAAATATATAGAAAGCAGAAAAGATGAAGAATGAAGACCCCCATATAATATATTCAATTTTAATTGTAATATTCTTTTGTAATCTAGGTTGTATAAGGGTAGAGCTCGGTTATCCAATTTATATATGTTTGATTGTTGTGTTTAAATTGCACAATAGAATTCTATGGGCTTAAAAAATTCACCATCGACCTCTCGCAAATGAAGAGATTGATTTAAGTGTCAGTATAATTTTCAGAAGACAGATGAAATAGTAGATAAGACACTACCCAAAGATTTTGTCCTCATTTTGTGAGGACTTTAGATATTGTTTCAGGTTTCCTATAGGCGAAAGCCCCTATAGTTAATTACCCCTCTTAATGCTAAGAGAGAACTTTTGATTATGGCTAGTCGTTAGGTCATTGAATGCGTAGAGTATAGTAGCAGCATGTGGAGTTTTGGAATTTAGAATTTGGAATTTATGAAATTCACATTATTAGCTTGAAGCAGATGGTTGGGGGAATAATGATGTGCCTGATCTAGATCCCATGATTTCGTCATTCCGGACTGTCGTGGTCCCTAGTCTACTTAGTTAAAGGAGGTAGTCGACCCAACTTGACCGAATGATCCTTATTAGCTACACATGGGTTACGTCGTCTAAGAAATTCTTATAGACTTGGGATAATATTTGTCTAAGGAGACAGGCTTAAGTCTACCTTAGATGACATATGATTTTTTGTCCTATCAAGTATACCCTATGATTCACAACTCAAAGGGCAGAGCCATTGGGGAGCATACGGGCTATAGTTATGATCGTAAGATAATGGTGCCATTTGGCGACCACCCGATCGAGGACTCGATCGTGGCTTGTATTATGGAGCCTCTTGGCTAGCAGAGGACATGGATCACATCCTTACTAGCATGAGACTGATTGAGAGTGAATATAGTAAAATACTTAATTTGACATTTGCTCCTTTGTGAGCTAGAGTTTTCTTAATTTATTACCTTTAATAAATAATTACAGAAGATGAGTTGGATTTTAACTTTAAGTTTTTAGAGATTGAATTTTGTTTAAGAATTT
Source organism: Cymbidium sinense (assembly GCA_021442155.1). Classification (NCBI taxonomy): domain Eukaryota; kingdom Viridiplantae; phylum Streptophyta; class Magnoliopsida; order Asparagales; family Orchidaceae; genus Cymbidium; species Cymbidium sinense. The sequence goes on from CM038222.1 coordinate 140,122,082, forward strand.
TTAGATTGATACTTAATTTGAGTTAATTTGATTTAAAATTAGAACCGCATTTTGATGGAAGTATCCCCTCCGGTTGAAATCTCCTTTCAACACAACCATCATCGGAGTAGATATATTGTTTGATCATTTAATTTATTTTTTCAGATCTCGTCGATTCTATTAGTTTAATAATAGAGAATCAGATCTACTATCACATGATAGAATTAGCTTCTAAGATATTTTTAAGTTAAAATTCTTATAATATTATTATTAGATTTTTATATTTTGTTAACTCAGACCCGGTCCTAAGACCAAACAGAGAATCAACCGGTGCAGCATCCTTATACACTAATTTTAAGCATTCAGCATAGTATTGAAGCTCATGCGGGCATTTTAATAATTTAGATAATTTTATTTCTAAATTATGAGATTGATTTTATATTTTCATTTAATTTCAACTTAGCCTGTGCAGCTATTTTAGACATTAAAATTTGCACTCTAAATTTTCATGTGTGAGCATATAAGGATATTTTTAGCTTAGATAATTTTATATAATTAATGAAATCATTGTTAAAAATCATAATTAGAATAAGGATTTTCTAATTATTTTGGATTGAAAGAAGCTCCTTCATTCGTGTAGAATTTAATTTAGTGTCGTCTTCTATCTGCTTCTACGAAGAGTTGTAGATTTAGTGGCGTGGAAGGTGTTTTATATTTTTGATTCAAAGTAATGTAACTTTGCTTATACTTAACTTGATAGAAAAAATAGAATAACTATTTAGCTTATGCATATTGATAGGATTTTACATCTTTGCTAATCATCTTATTCAACTTTCATTCTCACCCATAGACAAGCTATTATATCTCTTTCAACTTAGCTTATTAAATGTAAGCCTTGTTGCTTAAGTCATGCTTGAGTTGCATTTGTACTTGAATGCTAGCTTTCAGGCTTACTATAAGTGTCCTATGATATTGATTATAAATCCAATTAGATTTTCTCTAAGATCATTTAAAGTGACACATTATAAGAATTGTAAGAATTATATTCATAGTTATTGACTATGTATCAAATTCTTTATGTGTCTTACTTAAACTTTCTCGGCCCTCCTTAACTTTCTTAATGTGAATTAAACCATAATTCATTTGTTAATCGAGCAGCTTTGTAATGCTTATTATTGTTCAAGAACTTGATATTTGGAATAATTAATGATAAATCTTGTTCATATTGGCTTATGAAATATCGAAATCCACATTTGGTCATAGATGAGTTATCAAGTTTTATATTCATTCTCCAACCTTGATTGTGTTCAATAATATAGCCAATTGAAATTCCTTCAATTATTTCAAAGTGAATTATAAAAATGATCCAAAAATCTACTAAATGATTGCCCATATTCACTTGTAAGTATTCAACTTATTTTAATCTCAATTAAGTTTAATTTTTGCTAACTATCTATTTCAAAAGTTGACGATTTCAAATTCAATTGATATCATTTTAATTTTTAGTTTCAAGCTTAAATTTTTTTATTTGAATTTATTTTGTTTTAGGACTTTAGGTTTCATAATTAATTTGATATCCAATTAATTTTAAGTTTAAGTCCCAAAAATTTGACAAATTTTGGTATTCACGCCATCATAGGGGCTACATAGGAATTATTTTGGCTATCTCACACGCAATGATTCGATTGGTGTTTTGAAGCACCTTGGCTGAATTTCAATCTTGTTACACCCCAATGAACATAACGAGGCCTTCAATTACCTTTATAAAAGTAAATATATATATGTAATTTCTATACATTCAAACCTCCTATCTTTTTTTTTCTAAGTTCCAGATTTAGTCAAAATTTTGACAGTATTTCGGCATAAGGGGTTGCATCTAATAATTTCGGCTTACTTGGTTCGCCCTAATGAGCGTAGCGAGCAGTATTTTATGACACCACAACTGTGCATTTGCATCAACTATGCCCTATTGGGCATTAGCGGGGTCTTGAAACTTGCAAAAAGAAGCACAAGCATAAATATACGATTTCCCACATTCAAACCCATTTTTGTTGCACATTTGTAATGATAAACAAGGTGGCTAATTTGACAACCACTAATAATAATAATTTTTTTAAATGCTTCTAATGAGGAAGAAAATGGGTGATAAGTGGGACTTTGGTAATTTTCTTGACTTGGTGTCTAAGTGGCTCAACAAAGGAAGGAAAGTTTCTGTAGTGTGGAGAGAGAGACTATTTGGGTTGCAGGATTCGAGCAGGATTTAAGCCGAATTTAACTTAAATCCAATCAAATGACACTTTTGGGCAAGTTAAATCTGCTGCTTTTATGATCTCGTTAAAGTCTCTTTCATAAGTTAAATCCAAATTTACTAAATCCTTTTGGTAGCTAACCTTACGGGATTTAGAGAAATAGAAGTGGGAAAAGTAGGGGATGGATAGACCTGGAGTTGGATGATCTAGCTGTTGTGTGAAGGCTGACCTCAACTGAAGGGCAAAGCCAATGGTCAGACAGGGAGGCTCGGCTAGGACTTTGATCAGGGGAGGAATGCATGGATGGGAGAGAAAGGGAAAAAAAGGGGGAAGTCATTCGACCTCTTGTGATTTTTTAGGGAGAATGAGGCGAGGTTGAATCAGAGGAACTAATGAGTGGGAGTGAATGAATGATAGAAAAGGGTTTTTGTGCTGCTCCTTATAGTTTCTAGAGAAATTGAATGAGAGTGGGGGGAACGGTTGAGAGCATCAAACAAAGAGGAGGCAGGATCGGTTCTTCCTTGACCCTTAGTTACGCTCTAGAAATCTGTAAGACTTCTGAAAATTCCTTGACCCTTAGTTCAAGAAATGCCTCCTGAAAAATATGATTCATGCATGAAGCGAGTCATATTTGTTGGAAAGTAGTTGACCTTTCACGTCGACCATGAATTTCAAATTACTTTAGTTTCAACAGATTTGCTGAAGAGCTTTTCCTTTTGTGTCTTTATGGATTTAAATTTCCTCTGACCCTAACTTTATGCTCGACTGGGTTAGATGGAGGAATTGGTTTGTTTGTTTTAAGTTATGAAATTTTCTCTATCCTAGCTTTAAGCTTGACGGACTTGATGAAGGATTGACCTGATTTATCCATATTTGACTTGTTATGAAGTGCATGTATGTCTTTAGTCCTGAGCTTGCTACTTTAACGGAATTCTCAAAGGGTGAATAGAGATGATCTAGCCTCCTGGCTTATATTAGATATGAAATCTTAAGTTATCAATCCAACAATGAGTGCTTTAACAGATTGGATAACCATAAAATTTCTTTAGTTTGCTAGCAAGCTTTGTATGAACTATAGAATTGCTTCCTCGATCTTGTGCTTTCTACTTTGATGAATTTGATGAAGAGATTGGCTTTGATCTGTGCTTTGTGCTTGATCAGATCATTTAATAATAGATTGAAATATCACCCTATAGCCAATATAAAGATTGATTTGAGGCAGCTCTGAATTGAGAGTTTTCTCAGATTATCTTGGTCTATCGATGAGGTAGAAAGATCTCTTGGATTCTGGTTACTTGTAGTCACTAAGGTGGATCTAGTTTGAGATTGAACATTTATCATCATTGGACTGACGAGCAGGGGCTCTTTCACTGCGTTCTTTTCTTACGGCTTGTTAAGTCAGGAGAGCGTCAACAACTCAGCCATTTATAGGCTTGTTGAGTTTGACCTTTAGAACCTACTTGAGTCTTCAACTTTAGCTATAATGGGTTGGTGATTTGGTCATCAAACTAACGAATGGGAGCTCTTTCACTATGGCCTTTTCTTGCTGCTTGTTGAGTGAGGAGAGCATCTGCAACTAGGCCATTTGTGGGCTTGTTGAGTTCGACCTTTAGAATCCATCTGTGTCCTAGACTTGAGGATGTAGAGATTGATATTTTTTTCAACTCAGTTTATTGAAGGTTCCAAAATTGGGAGTTCTTCTGACTTGATTTTCATAATTTGACAAATTTGGGAGATAAACTTTTGATATTTCAGACTATCTTTTCATGCATAGAAATATATTCTTTTTATTCTTGCTAGAACCTACAACTTAATAATAATAATTATGGATATATTCAGGGATCTTGGTATAAAGCTCGATCTCAATCTGAATGTGTATACAAGAAGGTCCCTTATTTCACCAGAGAGGATTGAACAATCTTGATCTTAAAAGATGCTTTTGTCTAATAAGAGGATTGCAGATTAGCTTAGAAATGTATCACTGAGTTTAAATTTCTTTAATATAAATAAATGTAGCTCATTCTGCTCATTATGTATATTTATCTAAGGATATCGCCTTAAAGTATGATATCGACTCAGATAAACATATAAAAAATGCCCCTATCTTGTAGGAGAAATTCTAAAGCACTTCAAAATAACTCTAAAATAATTTAAGAAAATATATCAATATTTGAGTTGATATATTTAATCTTAAGAAGGTTTTAACATGAAACATGAATTTCATTTATGTATAGAGATCTAAAAAATTCCCCCTGTGTAATAGGGGAATTTGCAGAGAAATTTTTTTTATCTTGAGTAAGTATATTTATTTAGGGATCTCGGCATGAAGCATGATGTCGACCTATATAGATATACTGAAAAAATGCCCCTTGTCTTACAAGGAGATTTCTATTGTACCTCGAAAATGTATTTATCATGTATAATACATTTTTAGGTATCGACCATTAATTGACAGTATTGATCTTTCGTCATTCAGGTCAATGAGTTGGTATGCCCCTTATTGATACACTTTCTCAATGACAAAAGGGCCCTCCCAATTAGGCTCAAATTTGCCATCGAATTTTTGATTAAGAATAATTGGTCTTCTCAACACCAAGACCAATTCCCATTTTTTGGAGTGTTCGAGGTCGCAATATATGATCAAAATCCCTGGACATCTCTGCTCGATAAACTTATATATTTTGATGAGCTTGCAATCTAACTTCATCAAGCGCGTCGAGTTTCTCCATTCTCAAATGAGCATTTTGATCTTCAGTTAGATTATATTGGATGGCTACTCGAAGTAAAGGCAACCCAACTTCAAGCAAAAGGACCACTTCAGTTCCAAATACTAATGAATAAGAAGTGGCTTTAGTCGGTATCTTGTAAGTAGTTTGATAAACCCATAATGCCTCTATCAATTTGGTATGCCATTCTCTCTTATTTTTAGTGAGGATCTTCTTGAGCAGTTTGACCAACGTCTTATTAAAAGCTTCTGCCAAACCATTTACCCTTAGATTATATATTGAAGGATATCGACAATCAATTTTGTGTCGATCGATGAATCTTTTAATCTTTGTACTTTTGAAAGTTGTGTTGTTATCAAAAATTATTCAGCGCGGCACTCCAAATCTATAAACCACATTATGCATGAAGAAGTTGATTACACGATTAGTAATAATTTCTTTAAATGGGGTAGCTTCAGTCCACTTAAAGAAATAATCAGTCTCTGCTAGGATGAAACAATGACGAGCTGATGATGGTAGATCAATCAGTTCGATTACATCTGTACCCTAACATTCAAATGGCTAAGATGTTATTATTGGGTGTAATGGATTTGGAGGTTGATGGATTATATTCACATGTACTTGGCATTCATGGCACCTCTTGGCATGATTGATACAGTCTCTCACCATAGATGGCCAATAATATCCCATTCTTTTAATTTTTACTGCCATCTTGAGACCTGACTGATGTGCCCCACAAAGTCCTTCATGAACTTTAACCATCACTTTGCTAGCTTCATCGGTATTTAGGCATCGTAGCAACATTTGTTCAAGGGATCTATGATATAAAGTGTTATTGAAGAAAGCAAAACACAATATTTTCTTCTTGATTTGAGCTACCAATGATTTACTATTTGGTAATTTGCCTTCTTTAAAATAATCGATAAAGGGTTGCCTCCCATCATGTCACTCTTCTACTATAAAGGCTTCCCATTATTTTTCTGAAGTAATGTCACACTTAGCTCTTCTTGGTATAACTTCTTGTTGATTTTGAAGAGAATGAGGAGTAACTTGAGTTGCATCTTACCGGGTTGAATTTGATAGCCCCTCTACCTGTGGTGATTGGTACTTTGCTGGCTCTAGAACTCATCGAATAAATATCTCGATCATGACATAATCACCATTCATACTTGCCATCTCCTTAGCTAATTTTGCTAAGCAATCTACTTTGCTATTCTCGGATCGAGAGACTCATGGTAATGCAATATTTGGTATTTGCTTCATAAGCTCAAGAACTCGCTTGTGGTAAAAAGCTAACTCAAGCTTGTTAATTTTATAGATGGCCAGTACATGGTTTATAATAAGCTGGGAATCATCAAAAAAATATGCAAGTTTTGAATGCCTATGAAAATAGCTTCTTCAAGACCTACTACCAATGCTTCATACTCATCTTCATTTTTAGTTCTTGGCTTAATAAACCCATATGATCATCTCATTATTCCTCCTTCTGGTGTTATGAAGATGATGCTGATTCCTGCTCTTGTCCTTGGGAAATTTAAAGGTTTGACTTCTTTGATCGATGAGGCTCCATCAAAGTACATATCCCAAATTTGGAATTCTTCTCTTTCATGATTGAGCATAATTTTCTCATCAGGAAAATTATCATTAAGAGAAGAGTCTACAGGGATGGGATGTGCAGCAAGAAATTTTGCTAAGATTTGCCCCTTTATTGCTTTCTACAGAATGCATGTGATATCAAATTATAAAAGCAATACTGCCCATCTTGCCAAGCGATCTATCAATGATGGTCTTGTCATCAAGTACTTCAGTAGATTGATCCTTGAGATGAGGGTAATCTAGTGAGATAACATATAATGATGGAGCTTTTAGACTGCAAAGATTAATGCCAAACAGTGCTTCTCTATTGAAGAATATTTCATTTCTGCTCCTACTAATCTCTGACTGATATAATAAAGAGCATTCTCTTTACTTTCTTCATTATGTTGTGCCAATAATGCTCCAAGGGACCCTTCTAATGTAGCTGTGTATAGAATGAGGGGCTTCCTAGGAGTAGGCGTTATAAGGATTGGTGGATTTAACAAGTAGCTTTTAATACTATTGAAGGCTTCGTGACACTCCTTGTCCTATTTGAATGGAGCATTCTTCTTCATCATCTTTCCAAATGGTTGATAGCGTCTTGATAGGTTTGATATAAATCACAGGATGAATGCAAGCTATCCTTGTAAAGAACGAAGCTAATGAAAACTCTTAAGTGGAGGCATCTCCACAATTGTCTTAATTTTAGCAAAATCGATTTTTGTGGCATACAATGTACCCAAGAAATTTTCTAGAGGACACCCCGAATGCGCATTTTAGGGGATTCATCTTAAGATCATATTTTCTGATTCTCTCCAGTACAATTCTCAAGTCTTCAAAGTGATTTTCATGATTTAAGCTCTTCACCACCAAATCATCGACATAACGTTCTACCTTCTAGTGAATTAACTCATCAAAAATTACACGTCATGGCTCTTTGGTATGTAGCTTCAACATTCTTTAATCCGAATGGCATGACTGTGTAGCAATATATATCAATTGGCATCATAAATGATGTGCGCTTCTCATTTTTAGGAGCCATATTAATTTGATTGTATCTCGATGATCCGTCCATTAATGAGAACATGTCATAGTTGGAAGTATTGTCCACTAGTAGTTCTAATATTGGAAGCAAAAAGTCTTCTTTTAGACACACCTTATTTAGGTCCCAAAGTCAATGCAGACACAGATTTGGTCGTTCTTCTTCCTAATTGGGATAATATTGACTATCCAATCTGCATACTTCTCCTCCTGGATGAAGCCTGCTTTGATTAGCTTCTTAGTTTTTATAATGACCTATTCTTCAATCTCCAATCTCAGTCACCTAGGAGCTTGCTTAATGGCATCGCATCTGGTTTAATGAAAAGTTTATGAACTGCTACATCAGGGGATAAGCCTAGCATTTCATAGTATGTCTAGGCAAAGCAATCCCTAAATTCATAAAGTACCATTTTTAGCTCTTTAACTTTCTTATCAGATAGAAGGGAACTGACGAAAGTTGGATGGGGATAATCCTCAGCTCCTAGGTTGATTTCTTTGAGTTCATCCATAGTAGCTGTTTGTCCACCATATTTGAGTTCTTCAGGCACAGGCTTGGCTTCTACTTCTTCATCATTTGTAAGAAGAATTTCATGGAGATCATCTTCTTCATCACTATTAATTTTGATCTCAGCTTCTATTATATTATAAGAAACTTTATTTTGATGAGATTTGTGGTTGAACCCAAGACCTTTAATGATAAACTTATCACTTCTTCGTGATGCTTGAGCACTTCTTTGGCTTCACATCCAGTTAAAGATTTGAGTTATATGTTTAGTAGTTCCAATATGAATTCCAAGCTTATGCATCATTCTTCATAATTTATGTGGATAGTATATTAGTATTCTTGTTGGCACTATCTCATCAAAATTTTTATGTTGATTAGGCTGATCAAAACTGTAAGGCTGTGACTCTTCAAATTTGGAAAATAAAATTCTTATTCTGCCACTCTCACTCAACGGTGGCACATAGAATGTTATCAATTCTTCAATGTTATGGACCTCCAGTAGAGTAATTTCTTTGAAGTACTGCTGATGGATGGGTAAAATTTTTAAGGAGTCATTTGACACTGCTAAGTGAGCTGTCCTTCTTGATGCGACTCTCTGAACCCTATTCTCATAAGTAGATTCAAAGTCATAGTAATCAGAATCACTTATTTTATACTTTGCCTTTCTTAAAAACTTATAAGTTCTCTCAAGTTTAATAGAAATGTTTTCTTCTTCTTGCCTGTCACTTCCCAAATGAGGAATTGATCTTCTTGATTTAGGTGTAGAGTCAAGTGCTTTAGGGAGAGTCAGCATTGCCTTTTTTCTTCCTTTTTTACTTATGCTCTTTCACCTTATGAAGTTGCATTTTAATCCCTGAAGTGAATGCTACCACCTCAAGAGGTTCTGTTAGCTTAGGCTATTTAGGGATGAAATATTTTGTGTCTTCATAAATCTTTACTTCATGGAAGGAGAATGATTGTAGGTTGCTAAGAATTCTAAACTCTTCTCCATCTTTTAGGTACTTTATACACTGATGCATAGTTGATGGGACCATGCCATACTCGTGTAGCCATGGCTGACCCAAGATAACTCTAAATGATATATCAACATCAATTACATAAAACTTGGCTTCTTTATATAAATCTTGAAACTTGAGCGGGAGAATAAAAGAACCAGGGTTTTCTATCCTTTCTCATTGAAACCATGAACCATCAACTTATCTCTCCCAAGATGTTGGATATCAAGTGATAATCCTCTTTTTAGACTCATAATATTGATAGAAGAACCTGAATCAATCAATATTCAGTTGATTAAGATGCCATCACTCTCTATAGTAATATATAAAGGACGGTTGTGATCAGCTATTTCCAACATAAGATCTTCTTCAGAAAATATAATTATTGGGAGATCTTGAGTTTACAATGATTCAATCACGCATTTTTCAGAAAAGTAAGCTTCATAACTCTCCAGATATTTGAGAGCCTATAACAAAGTTTCTTGGAGATCTTTTGACATTAAGAGAGCTCATACACACTTAATTCTCCAAGGATCTTTCTGAGATGTGATAGAATATTAGAATCTATCTTTCGCTTGATTTAGGCTTTATTCTAGGATTTTTGAGAATGTTATCTTTATCAACTTCAATTTGTTTGCCTTTGTCTTTATTTAAATTCCCCTTCTTTGATGATGGTGGTAAGACTTTATCACTTCTCAACTGAACTTGAATCACCTTGTCTTGCTCAGATTCTTCTGAAGAGATAGTTTCTTCAATTTCACTTCTTATTCTAGAGGATTGATCAAAAGGGGTAGACTCACTTTTCAACTTCATACATTTCATACGTGTTGTTGTTGATGAGTTTGACTCTTCTTCATTAGGAAAACATAAATCTTCATCTGAACTATTATCTTTTTGTTGAGTCATTTGACAAAATTTAGATGCTAACTCCTCAAGTTCTCCTTTCTTTTCTGAGAAGAATTTTGATGGGTTGGTCGAGTCTATCTAACTACCATTACAATTTTGGAGTAACTGATGCTGGAGAATGTATGTAATCACATAAATGATTCAACATGTCTCTATTGGGAAAGATTCACCATTATCTTCTTCATCTAATTCAACAATATAGAGTTTAGGCATAAAATCTGCAAGCCTAAATGGTTGTCTTGTCAGCTCGTGATAATCCTCTAAATTATTAATAATATTTTGAGTTATAATTCTCTTCTAGATCTTGTTTTCCTTAGTCGGCTTCTTTGACTTATGAGGACTACATTTAATAGACTACTCCTCATGCTGTAATGAAGTAGCCTTATCAAAATACTGCTAAAAAGCCAAAATGCTTGGTTTAGGCATTTCTTTTAAGTCCAATAGAAGTTCAAGTGGTGATTTTCACTTAACACTAGGGGCACCTTTTAGCTGCTTCAACATTTTCACAATCATCTTAGAGATAATTATTTCCTATTCTTCAATCTGAATTTATCTTTCTATCTTTTTATCTTTAATGGATGATATGAAAGAGGTCGTAATCATCTTTGTAGACTCTCTTTTCGAGTTGACTAGAACACTATTGGATAATGTAAATTCATCTCGTTGATGCTTCAAAGATTGTTATTTTGGATTACCATGCCCACTAAAATAATAAATTTTGGAACTGAGTAACCTTTCGGGTATGACACTTGATCAAATTCAGTTGTGTAAGGGCGACCCTTACTCACCAGCTTTTTAGCCTGTTATGAAGCTATAACTACTCTAATCTTTTCATTAATTATTATTTCCAGTTGAGCAACTATTACTGTTCCTAGTGCACTAGCCAAATTCTGAATTATAGGTTGAAGAGCTAGTTGATTAACTTCACTCCTCCCTTTAAGCATAGTCTTGTAGAGCTGATTTGATAATCGGTGGTATAGAAGTTGTATTATTAGCTACCTGTTGATTAACAGATGAAATAGGTGCTACATTTGATGTGATATTTTTCTGTAATATAGCCATAATGATATTCGTTTGTACCATCATGTCATTCATCTTGGTACCAAGCTATGTAATTTCCTTATCTTTGACTTCCATTTGATGCTGCATTTGTTTTTGTTATCTAGCTAGTGTCATAGCGTAAATCAATACAGGCTCTTCTTCTTCCTCTATTTCTTATTTTTGTTCTGCTTCCTGCTCAGCTTTAGGGGAAGAAATTGACTGTCCTTCTCCTTGTGCATTTGTAGGGACAGTTGTGCTAATGACGATGTAAAAATCGTAACAGTTGATCATTTCCTAGTTCAACCATATAAATAGCTTCAACTCCCATGATCTCTTTCTCATTTTGAACTTTGTCTTCTTCCTCTTTAGTAAATATTGAAGATCCATCTTCTACTTACTTCTGAGAAGGCTCTCCTTCATAAACATCAAATTTAGGTTCAGGTTCCCTGGATTCATTTTATTGCTAATGATGTTGAGTAGAAAATTCATCTATATTTCTCAACATATAAACAATTTCTAATTCCACAGTGTCATGTTCATCATCATCTTCTTACACATGAATTTCTGATCGACACTTCGAGTGGATCTCTGGTTCAATGTGTAGAACAAACACTTCTTCCATTAAGGGACTGCGATCAATGTCAACCTTCTATTGTGGGGGTGAATTTGATTGATGATGGGATCCCCTAGAGGATTCTCCAAGGTGTCGACCATCATATCTTTTATTAGTGATATCTCTTCTTTTAGGTTTCCACTTCAAATGAATTATTTTTGAGGTGGATTTCTGAATATGTGCATCAGATATCACACCTCTTTCTTTCTTCAGGATTTTATCACGGGGCCTTGGCCTCCATATCTGCTTACCCTTTCGCCGGGATCTTTCGACAGCGGATTCTTGAACACACGATCCAAGTGTCATGCTTCGATGCTCACCTCACAAAGCATACTTGGCTTGATAACTAGTCACCATAAGAGATGGAAACCTTCTTGGTGGAATCTCAGTATCTTTGATCATCATAGGCCTCTGAATTTTTCTCTTCATGAAGCCTCTTAATTTGGCTACTTTAAGAACATTGTGTATTCTAGCGGACAAAGTTTCATGTTGTCTCCTCTACAGTGGTGGAGCTTAATGTTGTTGAGTCCAGAAAGACTGCTTCACCTCACCAGTAGAGTTATTCCTTTTTTCCATTTTAGATTATCAAAGTTGTTACGGGTAAGAATACTCACTTCTGGTGGTAATATTATTTGTTCATTGGGTCATTTAGGTAGGATCTGTTGAGCCCTTAGCTCAATATTTCTTCTTCTTCTTTTCCTTTTAGTTACTTTGCTTCCTGATGAGGAAGCCTCAAAATCATGTCTCTGAGGTATAAACGTTTCAATTGGCAAAGTAGTTGTACCATGAGGCATAAAAGACACAGTTTGCCTAGTGACAGTTCTTTTCATCACGGGGGCTTCAGATTGACCCAATTTTTCAAAAACTGAAATTCTCTATCGGGAGAACTCCTTAATAGTGGTTGGTTGATGAGCATGACGAGTAGGAACTTTAGTGAGCTGAGGCCTTCCAGCATGACCTCAGACGAGTGCACCACAGGTAGGTGCTTCAGGATTTGCAGCTATGATAGCTGGAAAATCCATGCTATCAAAATGAATGGTAGCTCCAACATCCCTTGTGTTGATGACAGCATTAGCTAAGCAGATGTTTGCACCACGCCCTAGATGAACAGTGAAAGGAGTTCTCTATAGATCTTTTGTGAAAGTGAAAGATGGGTATTAGTAATTAGTAATTATTATTTCACCCCATACTTTCAAATTGTAGAGGTACTATAAAACAATAATAGTGTAATAAAAAATACTATACATAATAATTCATTCAACATAGAGTCTTATATATATTAATAATTTGAAATTATTACACATTTAAATCACCATTTTTTGTTTTGAATTTTCAAATATTTTAGTGCTACTATAACATGTACATGACTAGCCAAAGTTGGAAAAAGAAATTTGTCCCCAACGGAGTTGCCAGAAATCTGCGGGCTCCAAAAATTTGCAATCGACCTCACACAAATGAAGAGAGTGATTTAAGTGTCAGTGTAATTTTTAAAAGGAAGATGGAGTAGTAGATAATATATTACCTAAAGATTTCACCCTCATTTGTGAGGACTTTAGATATAGTTCCAGGTTTCCTATAGGTGCAAACCCCTATAGTTAATTACCCCTCTCAATGTTGAGAGAGAACTTTCGATTAAGTCTAGTCGTCAGATTGTTGAAAGCGTAGTGTATAATAGCAGGATGTAGAGTTTTAGAATTTAGAATTTATGAAATTCATCATTATTAACTTAAAGCTGATGGTTGGGGGAATGATGATGCGCCCAATCTAAATCCCATGGTTTCATCATCCTGGGCTATTGTAGCCCTAGTCTACTTAGTCAGAGGAGGTAGTTAAGCCAACCTGATCGAATGATCCTTATCAGTAACACATGGGGTTACGTCATCCAAGAAATCCTTATAGACCTAGGGTGGTGTTTATCTAAGGAGATAGGCTTAAGTCTACCTTAGCCGACAGAGGGCTTTTTTCCCTATCAAGTTTACCCTATGATTCACAACTCAAAGGGTAGAGCCATTGGGGAGCATACGGGCTGCAGTCATGATCATAATATAATTGTGCCATTTGGCAGCAGCCACTCGATGAAAGGACTCCAGTCATAACTGCATCATATGTGGAGCCTACTGTCCAAGCCACATAATTAGAGGACACGAGCCACATCCTTACTGGCATGAGATTGATTGAGAGTGAATATAGTAGAACACTTGATTCACATTGGCTCCTTTATGAGCTAGAGTTTTCTTAATTTATCACCTTTAACAAATAATTGCAGGGGTGGGTTGGATTTTAACTTTAAGTTTTTAGAGACTGAATTTCATTTAAGCATTTTTAGATTGATATTTAATTTGTGTTAATTTTATTTGAAATTAAAATTATATTTTGATGAAAGTATCCCTTCTGGTTGAAATCTCTATTCAACACAACCATCATCGGGGTTAATATATTATTTAATCATTTAATTTTTTATTTCAGATCCTGTCGGCTCTATTAGTTTAATAATAAAGGATTAGATTTACTATCACATGATGGAATTAGCTTCTTAGATATTTTAATAAGTTAAAATTCTTATAATAATATTATTAGATTTTTAGGTTTTGTTAACCCGGGCCTAGTCTTAAGACTAAACCGGGAATCAACCCGTGCATCATTCTCAGACACTAAGTTTAAGCATTCAGCGTAGTGTTGGGGCCCATGCTGGTATTTTAATAATTTAATTTGTAAATCATGAGATTGATTTTATATTTTCAACTAATTCAAACTTAGTATGTCCAACCTTTTTGATATTAAAATTTGAACTCTAAATTTTCATGTCTTAGAACATGTTTATATTTTTAGCTTAGATAATTTCATACAATTAATGAAATCATTGATCTTAAAAATCATAATTAGAATAAGAATTTTCTAATTTTTTTGGATTGAAGGAAGCTCCTTCATTTGTGCAGAATTTAATTTAGTGTCGCCTTCTGTCTGTTTCTACGAAGAGTTGCATATTCGGTGGCGTGGAAGGCATTTTATTTTTTTGATTCAAAGTAATGTAACTTTGCTTATACTTAACTTGATAGTTAAAATAGAACAGCTGTTTAGCTTATGCATATTGATAGGATTTTACATCTTTGCTAATCATCATATTCAACTTTTATTCTCACCCATAGACAAGCTATTATACCTCTTTCAACTTAGCTTATTAAATATAAGCCTTGTTGCTTAAGTCATGCTTGAGTTGCATTTGTATTTGAATGCTAGCTTTCAAGCTTACTATAAGCATCTTGTGATTTTGATTATAAATCCAATTAGATTTTCTCTTAGATCATTTAAAGTGACACATTATAAGAACTGTAAGAGTTATATTCATATTTATTGACTATGTATCAAATTCTGTGTGTCTTACTTAAACTTTCTCGACACTCCTCAACTTTCTTAGTGTGAATTAAACCATAATTCATTTGTTAATTGAGAAGCTTCGCAATGCTTGTTATTGTTTAAGAACTTGCTATTTGGAATAATCAATGATAAATCTTGTTCATATTAGCTTATGAAATATCAAAATCCACATTTGCTCATAGATTAGTTATCAAGTTTCATATTCATTCTCTAAGCTTGATTGTGTTCAATAATATAGCCAATTGAAATTCCTTCAATTATTTCAAAGTGAATTACAGAAATGATCCAAAAATCTTCTAAATGATTTTGCCCATATTCACTTATAAGCATTCAGCTTATTTTAATCTCATTTAAGTTTAATTTTTGCTAACTATCTATTTCAAAATTTGACGGTTTCAAATTCATTTGATATCATTTTAGTTTTCAATTTCAAGCTTAAATTTTTTTATTTAAATTTATTTTGTTTTAGGACTTTAGGTTTCATAATTAATTTGATTTCTAATTAATTTTAAGTTTAAGTCCCAAAAATTTGATGAAATTTAAGCAGCATTTCTGTAGTATTCCGACATTATTCCTACATAGGGGGCTACATCAGAACTATTTTGGCCTACCTGTCACACCCTAATGAGCATGACGGTTGGTGTTTTGAAGTATCTCAGCTGAATTTCAATCTCAGTGTGCCCTGATGAGCATAACGAGGCATTCAATCACATGCATAAAAGAAATTATATATACAATTTCTATACATTCAAACCTCCTCTCTTTTTTTTCTAAGTTTTAGATTTAGTGAAAATTTTGACAGCATTTCTGCATAAGGGGCTGCATCTAACAAATTTGGCTTACTCGGTATGCTCTAATGAGCATAGCGAGCGGTGCCTTGCGACACCATAGCCATGTCTTTGCATCCATTATGCCCTATTGTGCATTAGTGGGGTCTTGAAACCTACAAAAAGGAAGCATAAGCACAAATATATGATTTCCCACATTCAAACCCATTTTTATTGCACATTTGTAATGATAAGCAAGGTGGCTGATTTGACAACCACTAATAATAATTATTTTTTTAAATGCTTCTAAGAATTGTAAGAATTATAAATCCAATTATATTTGAATGCTAGCTTTCAAGGTTACTATAAGCATCTTATGATTTTGATTATAAATCCAATTATATTTTCTCTTAGATCATTTAAAGTGACACATTGTAAGAATTGTAAGAATTATATTGATATTTATTGACTATTTATCAAATTCTGTGTTTCTTAGTTAAACTTTCTTGACACTCCTCAACTTGCTTAGTGTGATTGTCAAATCAGCCACCTTGTAATAATTTTTTCTACGACTCCTTATGGTCTCCAGAGAAACTGAACGAGAGTGGGGGGATCGGTTGAGAGCATCAAACAAAGAGAAGGCAGGAGTGGTTCTTCCTCGACCCTCGGTTATGTGCCAGAAATCTATAAGCCTTCTAAAAATTCCTTGACTGTCGGTTCAACAAAATTGCATAATTTTTATAAGTTTCTTAAAGATTGATGTTTGAATGTGTAGCCTAAATGCGGTAGGCTCTTTAATATGGAATTAATTTTTTTACCCCAATTAATAAGTCATAACTAAATTTTAAATCAACTCATAACCTCACTTTAAAGCCTAGGATATAAATAAGATAATTAAAATATTTAGCAACCCCTTAGCTGAATGATGTATGTTACAACAGTCACACATATCATATTATTTCTTTCTTAAATTGGGAGGGTCTCCACTCTTGCACAATGGGGAAATGCTTGACCTGTGAGGGCATCCCTTGTAGTAGAGAATACATCATCCTGCTGATTTAGCCAACAATCTAATTTCATTATGCATTTAGACATAACTGTCATAAGCCTTTGTATAAATTAATGTGTCAAAATGATATAAAAATTTATAAATTTTGCATTTAGTCTAAGTCACGATTTCAGGACAATCATGCTCTAGTCTCTTAAGGAGTGAGTTTAGGACTCTAATCTCATTCCAAATTAAATAACATCTTAGCTATCTTGAAATTACATAAGACTGACCTACAAAGGTTTAAAGTATAAGAGGTGTTAGTTGGAGGCCACTCTAGGCAGTTGTAAGTCTAAAAGAGCTGAGATGGGTTTACCCTCTTATGTGGAGGTAAATCATAATATCTTATTTTCCACTTAGATTTAAGTTGTGCTTCTAGCTTGTACTAAAGCTTCCTAGATTTAAGATCTGAGGTTGCTTATTTCCTTCGGGCTATGAGTGTAAGTCCTCACATATTATGCATTTCCATAATCTTGTGTTAATAGATTATAAGCCCAAGCATTCTAATAAAAATTTCATCTCAAATTAAAATAAACTCTCTCCTTCAAACATATAAAGCCTCACCATAGGATAGGTTGGAGTGCTTACTAGACTTCCTAGTATCATGAGTGCTCCCTACTTATCTTCCTTTGAAATCCAAAAAAGGTCTTTCCAAATTGAACCTTCTCACTTGATTTCAAAAAATACTCAATCCTTTGATAGTCTAACCTTGAAGTCTTTGAAGATGATTGATTGACTACTTTAATCGAGAGTATTCTTAGGAAATTATCATTTCCTATGATGTAATTAACTATGGAAGCTTGCTTCTATAGGGAATTAAAGAACCAGACATAAAATAAACCCTACTTCATGTTTTCATGTAAAGTAGGAAAAGATCTCTTGTATATACGAAGACCCATCTTCCTTAGGAGTCCTTATTAGGTGATTAGGTCCATTATAAGGTGATGTTTCTATCTTCTGAGATAGTACATCATACCTTAATGTCATACCCGATCACTTTAATAAGTATCCCCTGAGATCTTCGTTGAATCCAATGACTCCAAATTAAAACACCACACATATATGTAGATTAATCTCAAACCAAATGTTCATTTTACATCAATGTTTAATGAGGACAGTTATTTCATATTCATTGATGAATTGTCTAATTTTACTTATGCTCACAAAGGATATATCAAGCTTTTTGCAAGCTTTATATCTCAATTTAAGATGTCTTTAATTCTTCCCATAAGAAAAAGATTTATCTGCATTCAATCCTTTTTTTGCATTTTCAATGCATGATATAATATCATTGAATATGTGTTGAAAAGATTAATTTGCATTTGTTGTTAAACTTAAGTTCATTCAAGCTTATAATTCAAGTTTCCCTTAAGCCCCTTTCAATTCGTTCATTTAAGTATATATTGTATTTTAAATGGTATGATGTACTATCTCAAAAGATAGAGGCATCACCCTATAATGGACCTAGTCACCTAATAAAGACACCTAAGGCATGATGGGTCTTCGAATATATGAGAGATTTTTTTCCTAGTTTACATGGAAAAATAAAGTAGGGTTCATATTAAGCTGGGTTCTTAAGTTCCCTATGGAGGTAAGCCTCTATAGTTTATTACATCTTAGAAAATGAGATTTCCTAAGAATACTCTCGATTAAAGTAGACAATTATTATCTCCAAATATTTCAAGGTTAGACTATCAAAGGATTGGTTATGTTCAAAAAATTTAGTGGGAGAAACTTAGTGGAAGACTTATTTTTTGGAATCCAAAGGGAGGAAGTAGGAAATGCTCATGATACTAGGAAACCTAGTAAGCATTCTAATCTATCCTATAGTTGGGCTTTATACATTTGAAAGTGAAGAGATTTATTTATTTGAGTTGAATTTTTATTAGATTGCTATAGCTTATAATCCACCAACACAATGTTATGGAAATGCCTAAGAGGTGAGGATTTATGCTTGTAGCCTGAAGGAAACTAGCTATGACGGATCCTAGATCTACGAAGCTTTAACACAAGTTAAAGCACAACTTAAATCCAAGCTACAGTTGTACATAAGGGTCTATTCTACAAGAGAAGATAGATCCGTCCGACTCTTCTGAACTTACAACCACCTAGAGTGGCTGCCAGCTAACACCTCCTATGATTCAAAACCATGTATGCCGGTCATATGTAATTCTAAGATAGTTTTGCTTATTATTTAATTGAAAAGAGACTAAAGTCCTAAACCCACTCCCTAAGAAACTAGAGCATGAGTGGTATGAGCATATGACTTAATCTACAAATGTAAAATCTTTACAAATTTCATTTCATTTTCACATAATATTTTAGACAAAGGCTTGGGATTTTTATTGCCTAAATGCATGATGAAATGTATTGTTGGCTAAATCAGCCAGAAGAGGGTGTTTCAACCACAAGGGATGCCCTCACAGGTCAAGCATTCCCCTATCGTACAAGGATGGAGATCCCCCATGTTCAAGGAAGAGGGAATATGCATGCATGATGTGAGACATACAACCATACAGCTAAAGGGTTGCTAAATCTTTTAATTATCTTATTTAAATCCTAGGATTTATGGTGAGGTTATGAATTACTTTAAAACTTAGTTATGAGTTATTAATTGGGTAGAAAAATTAATTTTATTCGAAGAGCCTACCGCATCCAGGCCACTCATTAAAGCATCAAACATTAAGAAACTATAAATATCATGCAATCCTATTGCATAATTTAACCATAATATCAAACAATTTTATAGACTATCACAAGAGAATAAGTGGTCGATATGGTCGGGTACCACCGTACATCTCGAAAAAAGAGAAAAGATGGGTAGCCGATCTCTACCCTTATACAACCCAGAATATGAAAGAATAATTTTACAATTAGAATGAATACATGTTATGGGGGTCTTCATTCTTCACTTCTTCATGTCCTCCTTTCTTCATTTGATTTGGTTTGCTCTAAGGCATCATAAGGCACCCCAGGACAAAGCCTTCTGACCACTGCTCATCCTAATTCCCCATAGCACTAATCCTAATTCTTATTACAAAATTATATTTGTTTAGAAAAAGTAAATCTAACTATACTTGCAACATAGATGTCAGCTAAACATACATACAATCCCTAGCAATTATATTTATAATTTGGACTTAGCATCCTGCACATGGGTAACTAAGTCTAACTATTCTAACTTAGATTATGCTTAGGGGCTTAAGCAACCTACAAGCATATCATTCATACTTATTTTCAAGCAACCCTTTTAGCACAATCCCCTGCATTAAATATGATTAGGCTAAGAGCGGCCTAACATCCAGTCTACGAAACATGTACCATAACATCCAGTCTAAAATATTACATCACAAAATAAAACATACATCACGCATACATTGTCCTAACTTAGGACTAGAAGTGGTGGCTTAATTCTACTGTGTGTGCTAAGGATTTGTGTGGTATGTCATAATTAAGCATTAGAGTTATGATTTTCTAAATTTAGGAAAATTTAATTTAACATGAAGGTTGGTTTCATTTCAAGTTGTTTAAATGATTTATACATTTTAATTTATGTTTTGTTTTGTTTCATTTGATTTACACATAACACCTAAGTGTCATAAGGAGAAGAAAGAGGATTACCCTCTTTCATCTGTACCTTAAGCCATTTTCTAAAGCACATCTTTTTTATTTAGTTTTCTTTAGTGAATGGATAATTACATATTTTTATTAATCTTAAGTTTAGATTAACTTTAAATAATCTTATTCAATATGAAAGGCATCTTAGGATTAACATGATTGAATTACTATCACATAGCACATGTTGAACCATTCCTTTCCATTACTTATAGCTTGCAAATGATTCAATCCTTAGTATATCTATACATACAATATATGTTTTCAGACACTTAAATGGTAATGAATGCATATATTTTTAGTAGAAAAGGGGATTTTTATTCTTTTAATAAAATACACATACATATGTATAAAAGATATTGTTGACCCACTTTTTGGAGTGAGGATTCAATCTTCCCATCTTAGATTTATGAGTCTTCTAGACACCAAGACTTCTTGAGTCATAAGACACTTATAGTAATTAGGTGAACACTTAACCTAAACCTAGAGACTTAGAAGGGTTAACCATAGGATTATGTTATGCCTTAGGGATTAGGATGATCTACCTACCCAATGACCCAAACCCAACCTATGTTCACCTTCTTAAACCACGACCAAATTCAATTCATATCAAACCTAAATCCAAATCCAAATCAAATGATTAAAATCTATAATCAAATCCAATCTCAAATTCCTTCCTAAGTCATATGATTTTATCTTACGGACTTAGTCAATTGATCTTCAAAACACTTTAAATTCAATTGATTTTCTCAGGAATCAATCATATCTTCAATCATCTTCACAAATATAAATATAATATACATCCAAATCATCAAAACTAAATCAAACTCTTCTCTATGTCCTATGACCCTACTCCATGAACTTAGCCAATTAATCTTCAAATCACTTCAAATTCAATTGATTTTATCATGAATCAATGATATCTTCAATCATCTTCACAAATATAAATGAAATACATATTCAAATCATCAAAACTAAATCAAACTAAATCAAACTCTTCTCTAAGTCCTATGACCCTACCCTATGGACCTAGCCAAATTCTCCTAATATAAACATCAAATTCAATTAATTTTCTCATAAATCAATCATACCTTCAATCATGTTCGCAAATATAAATGAAACCTACAACCATCAAGCTAAGCTAAAATCAACCCAAGTCAAACCTAACCTTACCCCTTTGACTTGAAATTTTCAAATAAACCAAAACCCATTTGAACCAAAATCCATTATAATTGAATTTATAAATCAGTCCTAAACAAATATATAAACTCAACTAAGCTAAATTGGTCCACTTGACCCAAATTGACTAAATTGACCTATTTGAACCAAGTTTTGATCTAACCCAAATTAGATTGAATCAACTTAACCAAAATCTCCTATGATGATTGTTGATCACCCTAGGATGATCAATTTTCATAAATTGGGTCAAACTTGATCATTTGACCAAGTCAACCCTTTTAACCCATATGAATCCAAACTAGCCAAATCTCAACCCAAGCCAAATTGATTGAAACCATTGATTCACACCAACCTATGATTAATGATTGAGCATGACTTGACCATCAATTGAGCCAAACCTAACCCAATTGGCCCTTTGACCCAAGTTGCCCAATTTGACCTAAAAGACCAAATTGGGTCAAATCATGATCTAACCCAAATGGATTGCAACCAATGGCTTAAGATCATTCCAAATTGATTATTGAACTTGACCAAAGCCATAATTAGATCCAGTTTGACCAAATTGGTCAACCTAATCCATTTAGCCCAAATTGACCTAAAGGGTTAAATTGTCCTAAATCCAAATCAAGTCCAAATTGATTCAAACAAAAGCAGACAATCATTTTCAATTAACTTATTGAACATGAATCAACCTCTAACCCAAGCCAATTTGGCCAATTTGGTCAAATTAGTCAACTTGACGCATTTGACCTACATGAATCCAAATGAACCAAAATCAAACCTAAGCCAAAGTGATTCAAACAAATTGAACCAAAATACTTCAAATAATCATTTTAACTTGATCCAAGCCTTGGTTTGACCCAATTTGACCAATTTGTCTACCTAACCCAACCTAGCCCAATTTGAGCTATAATGGTCAAATTGAGCCAAACCCACTTGAACCAAGCCAAGACTCATTGGAACCTGATCCAACTTAACCCAAACCCACCTAGGGTTAGCCCAAAACTAAGACCAACCTAAATTGGGTTAAACCCAAGGCAAATCCCCCTTGGATTCTTCTCCCCACATGGAATTTTTCCTAAATTCGCAAAGTCCACTCCCCTTTCTCCCCTTGGCAGCCATCAAGCACCCAAAGAGGGTCTAACCTACTCATCTAGCCCATCCCATGTGGGCTAGGTCGGCCTTGGACCAAAGGGAGGTTAGTTAACTCACCTCCCTCACTAGTTGAACCCAATGGATCCCAAACTTGAGGGAGCTACCTTGAGCCACCCACCACAGCTTCCACTAACCCAATCGAGCCACCTAGGATCAGACAAGACCACTCTGGCACCCAGAAGATGGCTGACCGGCCGAAATTGAGGGGATGATCTTGTCTGTTAGAGCCCATTTCGAAACTCTAAGAGCTTCCTTAGAGCATTCCAAGCCGTCTCAAGCTCAAATTCTACTATTATGAAACATGGCATCCATCCTCCGATCCCAACTCCACCAATACTTAACCAAATCCAAATTCCTCTTACCTAGATGCTTCTCACACCTCATCGAGCAAGAATGAATCACTTCCTGACCTTCCTGACCACTAGAGGTAGAAGTTTGATCAACATCGAGCTCCAAATTGATGAATCTTGGTCCACCAAGCGAACAAGAGGAAATTAGCATGTGTGTTGCTCAACAGGGTTTCATCTGCACTAGACGAAGCCTCCTCAATCGAATTCTCCACCGGTCTTGAGCATCGGTGAGGTAATTCCATTAAAACTGAGATTTGGCAAATTTTTGTTTGAGGTTTATGAAGGAAATGTGAATGCCACGTGATCTTGACCGTTGGCTTAAATTAGGGCTAATTAATTATTTTAATGGCTGAAACTTCTAAAATTCATAACAAATCATAGAAAAATAAAAAAATGCACATAAATATTCATTTTAAAGGTATGTTAGAGGAGAATCATTTAAAATTAATTCTAATTAATTTTAAATAATAATTGTGATTTAATTTGAGTTTAATTACAACTTAATTAGCTTAATTACTCAAGTAATTAATTCCAAAATTTATAAGGTTGCTTAATGGAATAACCTCTGCTTCTCATAATTTTCTTGGGATTTATTGCTTAAGTAATTAGGAGAATTGGCTATTTAAGCATTAATTACTCTCTTAATTAATTAAGGGATTAATTAACCCCCTAATCAGCAACCATATTAATTAATTGGGCATGTTAATCACTGTTGAACAGTGAGTAGGCAAGGAAAATGAGATGGGAACCTCTTTCCTAATCTTTTTTGTAAGTCCAAGTCATTTAAAGGAAAAATTAATTAATTTGAGATTAATCAAAAGTTTAATTAATTAATTAATTAAATGGCTTAATTAATAAAAATTAAATCATAACCACATGAGATCCTAATTAATGAAATCATGGGTAGATCTTTAAGTGTTTAATAATGTAAAAGTATTTAAGAAATTATGGTTAACCCATATGTGTGGGAAAACCATAAGAGTGCTTAATTAAGTTCATTAATCTAATTACCTATTAATCATGAGCCAATTACATTAGGTCCTTTTATTTCTTAGGATCATTGTAAATTTACTTTCCATTCATATGCATAACATGTTGTCTCATGATTATTTGGTTAATTATATTAAGGTAACATAGGTAAGGGTAATTAATTGAACTAATTAAGGATCCAACTTACTTAATTCACAAAATCTATTTAATTACCTTTTCATTAGACCAAATTAATTCACAAGCTTGGTAATGGGTTAAGATCAGAAAAATATTTCTTTTCTCTTTAAAATCAAATCAAAACCTAAATCATAAATTAAGAAAGGAACTTTGGTCCTCTTTAAATGATTTTATTTAGTTTGATTATCCTTAGGAATTGTTTGATTGAATCAATCATGTGTTTATATTTGATTATTCCTTTCTTATCATGATAAATGTTGTATGTCATTTAGATCCATGCATCCATCTTTTCAAAATTAAGTGAAAATAGACATGAATTTCATTTATGAAAGCTTACATGTGTTAATTTAATTTAATATATGTGTGACTATTATCACTATTAAATCAAAATGTATTTTCCAAAAGTTTATAAATAGATGATAATATATGTTGTGATGCTAATTATAAATACATTTGAAGTGCATGTGCTCATTACTTAAGTTTATAAAGTGAAGCTATCTTTCTCTTATTCATATGTTAATTTACACAAGTTTGAATGATAATGGGTATATAGTCTGGACATCCCGGGAATACGAGGTTTAGCTAGCCCCAAGGAGGTCACTTGATTACCTCACTTCCCTGGTTAACAAAGGCACGTATTCATTTGAATTCATTCTTATGTATTTTAACATTAGAATTTGGATAGAGCTTTAAATCATATACATAAATAATTCAATTAAAGAAAATATAATCTTTGCATGATTTTCATCCTTTTAATTATGAATACATGTGTATGTATTTAAGAAAAGCAAGTATATGGTCTAGACATCCCAGGAATACGAGGCTTTAGCTAGCCCCAAGGAGATCATTTGATTAGCTCACTTTCCTGGTTAATAATGACATGTATTTGCTTATCTTTTATGCACATATGTGTGTACTTAATTAAAGAATGGAAATCCCCTTTTCTATTAGAAATACATGCATACATAATTATTTAAGTCATTGAATTAATTAATCATGTGATTCAGAGCTCTTTTTCCTATATTCATGTGTTGATTTGTATATGTTTGAATGCAAATGAGTATATAGTTTGGACATCTCAAGAATACGAAGCTTTAGCTAGCCCCAAGGACGTCATTTGATTACCTTACTTCCCTGGTGAACAATGACACATACCCATCTAATTTCATCCCTATGTATTTTTGTATAAGAATTTTGATAGAGCTTTAATTAGGATGTATTAAATAATTCAATCAAATGCAAATATGAACCTCAAACATATACATACATTTATCATCAAAGCATGCTAAAATGTGTTGTGTGTATAGATACACTTAAGCTAAAATTATATGTATGTTATATGTGATGGAAAGGGATGATTTAATATATGTTATATGATAGTAATTCAATTAAATTAATCATAAGATGCCTTTCATATTGAATGAAATTATTTAAAGTGAACCTAAATGTAGGATTAATTAAATCATTTAATAAGCCATTCATTAAAGAGAACTAAATCAAATTAATATTATTTAGAAAGTGGCTTAAGGTAGGGATGAAAGAGGGCAATCATTTTTCTTCTCTTTATAACACTTAGCTGTTAAGTGTAAATCGTATGAAACAAAATAAATTACAAATTAAAACTTGCAAATCAATTAAATAACTTGAAATGAAACCAACCACTATGTGAAATTAAGCATTTCAACATTTAGAAAAAAATACAACTATAATGCTTAATTAAGCCACACCACATAAGACCTTAATACACACATTAGAATTAAGTCACCACTTATAGCTCTATATTAGGACGGTGTATAATGTGATGTATATTTTGTTTTATGATGTATTATTTTAAACTGGATGTTAGGATGTATGCTTCATAGACTGGATGGTGGGTCGTTCTTAGCCTAATCATATTTTCTATAGGGGATTGTGTTTAAGGGATGCTTAAAAATAAATATAATCTAAGTTAGGATAGGTGGGCTTGGTTACCCATGTGCAGGGTGCTAAGTCCAAATTATACATTTAACTGCTTGGGATTGTATGTATGTTTAGCTAATATTTATTTTGTAGGTGTAGTTCAATTTATTATTCATATATGAATGTAATTTTGCAATAGAAATTAGGGTTAGTGCTATGGGGGGCTAGGATGACCAGTGGCCAGAAGGCTTTACCCTTGAGTGCCCTGTGATGCCTTTGAAGCAAGTACATCCAAACCAAATGTTGAAAGAAGGAAGATATGAACAAATGAAGACCCCCATTGAATTTAATTAATTGTAATTGTAACTACTCTTTCATATACCGAGTTGTATAAAGGTAGAGCTCAACTATATGTATATTCTCTTTTCGGGTCATATGATGGAGCCCGATCACACTAATCTCTTATTCTTTTGTGGTAGTTATAAAATTGATTAATGATTTATTTAAATTGTATATTAGAAATATCATGTTTTTCATAATTTCTTATGATTGATGCTTTAATGTGTGGCCTGGATGCATTAGGCTCTTAGAATAAAATAAATTTCTACCCAACTAATCACTCATAACTAAACTTTAAACAACTCTTAACCTCATCATAAAAGCCTACGTTATAATCAAAATAACTAAAAGATTTAGAAATCCCTTTGTTATATAGTTGTATATTTTACATCATGCATGGATATTGTTTCTCTCTTGAACATGAAGGATCTCCATCCTTGTATGATAGGGGAATGCTTGACCTGTGAGGGCATCACCTACAGTGGAGAACACCTTCTTCTAGCTGTCTTCGCCCATAACCTATTTTCATCATGTATTTAGGCATAAAAAATCCCAAAGCCTTTGTCTAAATGATGTGTTAAAAATGATGAAATTTGAAAAGGTTTTGCATTTATAGATTAAGTCACATGCTCATACCACTCATGCTCTAGTCTCTTAGGGAGTGAGTTTAGGACTTTAGTCTCTTTAAAATTAAATAACTACCCTAGCTATCTTGCAATTCATAAAATTGAACTACATGATTTTAAAAATTGTAGGAGATAGTGGTACCTCCCATAAGTTTGGGACGGGTTTACTCTCTCTTGTGGAGGTAAACCCTCATGTCCACCCGTCGTTTAGATTTAGGTTTTGCTTTAGCTCTGTTGACCTCACTTTTGGACTGAGTTCTCAATCTTCTCATCTTATACTTAGGAGTCTTCTAGACACTAAGACTTCCTTAGTCATAAGACACTTCTAGTGATTAGATGAACAGTTAACCTAAATCTGAAGTCTTAGAAGGGTTAATCGTAAGATTAGGCTATGCCTTATGGATTAAGGAGACTCACCTACTCTATAGCCTAAACCTGACCTATGTTCTCCTTCTCAAATCAAACCTCAAATTCAATTTAAATATCAAAATCCAAATCAAATGATTGATGCCCATGATCAAAATCCAAAATCAAAATCCTTCCTAAGCTCTATGATTTATCTTATGGACTTAGCCTTAGCCAAATCCAAATCAATCCAAATTCAATTGATTTTATCAAAGATCAATTCAACCCTTCAATCAATTTATCAAACTCAAACTAAACTTCAAATCAATAGCCAAAACTAAATCCAAATCAACTCAAAACACAAATTTGAACCCTTTGAGCCAATTCCTTGGACTCAACCAAATGACATCCAATTCTAGCTAAAACTAATGGATTTTCTCTTGAATCAATCATTCCTTCAATTACCTATCCAAATATAAATGAAATATATAATTATCAAGCCAAATCAAAATCAACCCAAGTCAAATCCAACTTAGCCCATTTGACTTGAAATATTAAAATGAATCAAAACTCATTTGAACTCAAACCAATTGCAATTGAATTTATATACCAATCCCAAATCTATATATAAACTCAACTAGATCAAATTCAACTTAAAATCAAGTCAACTAAGCCCAATTAGCTCACTGGACCCAAAGTGACCAATTTGACCTACATGAACCAAAATCCAATTCACTATAAATAAAAGTGAATTGAGTCAACCCAAACATCATGTCATGATTATTGATCATCCTAGGTTGATCAATTATCATAAATTGGATCAAACTAAGTCAACCTAGCATGTTGACCAAGTCAACCCTTTAACCCATATGAACCCAAACTAGCCAAATTGCAACCTAAGCTAAATCCATTGAAACCAATGATTTAGATCAACCTAAAATCAATATTTAAATATGGCTTGACCTTCAATTGAGCCAAACCTAGCCCAATTGGCCCTCTTGACCCAAGTTGACCCAAATTGACCTAAATGGCAAAAGTAGATCAAATCAAAATCCAATCCAAATTGATTGCAACTAATGGCTCAAGTTCATTCCAAATTGATTATTGAACTTAACCAAAGTCTCAATTGAGCCCAATTGACCCACTAGACCCAAATGACCTATTGAACCCAACTTGACCTAAAGGGTCAAGCCAACCTAAAACACAATCAAATCTAATTTGAACTCAACCAAAGCTCACAAAATACTCTAAATGATTAACCAAACCCAAACCAAGCCATGACTTAAGCCAATTTGGTCAACTGGTCAAATTGGTCAACTTGGCCCATTTGACCCAAATGAACTCAAATGAATCAAAATCAAACCTAAACCAAATTGCACTAAACCAATGACACCAATACACTTCAAATGGTCATGTGAACCTAACTTGACTCATAGTTTGACCCAATTTGACCAATTGGTTGACCTAACTGGATTTGACCCAATTTGACCAAGAGTCAAATTGAACCAAATGAACTCTAAATGACATGAAATTTGATCCAACTCATTTTTGACTCATTTCAAATCTTCCCAAATAAAAGCTAATACCAAATGACCATCCTATCTTTTTTCTAAGGGTATCACATGTAGGGCTGTCAAAAAAGCTCGTTGTTCATGAACAGCTTGCGTTCGACTTGTTCATTACCTAAGCGAGCCGAATATGAACAAATATTTTAAACTCGATTTATAAATGAGCCAAACATGAACAATCATTTGTTCGATTGTGTTCGGATCGATTTAGGTCAAAATAAATAAATAAGTATAATTAATTATATAAATTTTATTTAAAATATAATTTATATTTATTTAAATAATTAGATTGATTAATACAAATTTAATTCAAATAAGTTAAAATCTAATATAATGAATTTTTAAGAATTTTTTTATTATGATAATATCATAACCATCAGATTTTTGTTCTATGGCTAAGATTTAAACACTTCGAAACCCTACTCATATAAAACCATTTCCTCTCGATGCACGACCCTAACATGCCATCTCCAACTGTCGATCGATTTGACTTCATTTCCCTAATCCTGTAGGTCTGTCACTTTCTGCTCTTCTGGTGTTCTGGGACTAGGAGTTGTGAGTCTAATGAGTTGCAATGTTGCTATCTATGGCAAGAGCTGAACCTCCAAACAAGATTTTTGGTTTTCTAGGGTTTGGTATCGGCCGTTATTTTCTTCTTTTTATCAGGCTTCTACTTGGGACTCTGTCGACTTTGTATGTAGCATCATTCTCTTCACTCTTCTCCCTCAGAATCTATATATTTTCTTTAATATGTAGTTTTTCTTGTTAATATGTGAAGCAATTAATATGTGGTGAATCTGGTGATTACTTCAGTTTCCTAATAGAAGCGGAAAGGCTCTTAAAGCTTCTAGGGTTTGTGGCTCTGGTTTTTTATTTGTAGTTGGGAGTGTGTATTTAGATGTTGATTTATTTATTGTGTTTGGGCTTTTTGAAATCTCTGATTTGGGGTTCTAATTTTTGAATCATCAAGACATCAAGGAAGCTTTTCAAAATTTCAGCTATATGAGTTATGGGTTATACTGTTTGATTTTCAAATTTAAAATGTGTTAAACATAGCTTGATGACTTTTAAAAATTTCAGTTATGAGAAACATAGCTTGATGCCTATAGGCTTCTCTAAAAGTCCTTACTTCCATGGCTTGACGGTTTTGCTGTTTGATTTGTAGATTCAACACTTTCGTAAACATAGCTTGATGCCTGTACTATATATTGCTATCTCTGGTATTGAAATGCTTGATGTGCTTATTCCCTGTAGGATACTCAAAGGCTCTATTTTATGTAAATGCTTGTGAATCTTCATTAAAGGTATTTGAAATTTATTTACTTTTAGAGCTTGAAGATTTTCATGTTTAATATGTAAATGAAGATGTTAAAAAAGAGCTTGATGTCTTTAGTATCTTTCTCCACCTTATCCTATCTAGAAACTTGATTCTTTATTTTTAGCAGGCCTTTTGAAATTATTGTGAAAGCAAGTTCTTATTTAGGGCAACATAAAGTGTTGTAAATTCTTAATTTTTGTTCAATTTTTTTTTATTCAAAGACATGATGCTATTGCATTATCTAACTATGTTATGATGGTATCATGGTGACTTAGGGATTGATTGACTAGGTTATACTGCATTTTTGATTTATCAAAACTTTTTAAATCTTGTGGTTTAAAACTGCATTTATATTATTATATGTTGTTGAATTTTATGGTTTAATATTGTTATACTTCTGACATCCCACCTGAATCAGGCTGTCTTTTACTTCCTAAGTTGATCAAATCATGGTTTTTGTCTTTCTGAAGTAAGTGTCTTGCAGATAAATATGTGGGATTCATCATATTTTGTATAACTAACACCTTGTTATACTTATTTATTCAATAGTTTTTAAGGTTACAGATATTGCACTTGGTGTTATGCTAAATATTGTGAATTGATGGGCTATGATGGTAATAACATTTTCTACAAGATATGAAAATATAATAGATAATACACTTGGTTTAACATTTTTATTAAGACTTTTTTTGCTTTTTGTTCTTTTGGTTGGCTGCTAATTCAGTTCTGCCTACTACTTCTGCATTATATATCTATTTCTGATTTTTATAGTATTGTTGTGATAGGTAATAAATGATTATTCTTTTAATAGTTGGGTTAGTCTTGAGATCATGAGCTTTTCATATTTTTTATTCTTTCTGGTCGCCTAACTCAATTCTACTGTGTCGCTCGCACTATATCTATCTTCTGGTTATACTTATGCTATTTTTGATTTAATCTTCTAATTTATTATTTTTTATATCTTGTTGAATGTTGTGGTTTAATACTGCATTTATATTATTATATACTATTGAATTTTATGATTTAATATTGCTATAATTATGCTGTTATGTTTATCTATTCAACAGCTTTTAAGGTTACATATATTGCACTTGGTGTTATGCTAAATGTTGTGAATTAACAAGCTATGATGGTAATAACATTTTTTACAAGAGATGCAACATAGCTTTGTTATTTGACTGCTAATATAACAGATAATACACTTAGTTTAACTTTATGATTACGAGCTTTTCTTGCTTTTTGTTCTTTTGGTTGGCTGGCTAATTCAGTTCTACTTGCTACTTATATTTTTTTTAATTCGATTTGACTGGTGCTTGTGCTTTTTATCTCTATTGTGTTTCTTGCTTTTTATTCTTCTAGTTGGCTACCTAATTCGATTCTATGACTTCTGTCTATTATTTCTACATTATTTCTATATTGCATAACCAATCTGTACTTTTATTTTCTATTGGCTCATTTAGTGTTGGTTTAATTTTCTATTACTTGGTTTAATAGTTTTTTAGTCGTACCAGACTCCCAGTCCATTTTTTTTAATGTTTTGCAATATATCTTGTTATTTTTTTAAAATTTTTTTGGACATTTTAAATCCTATAAAATATGTTCTTATTTTATTTTGTTGATTTATGTTTTTTAAATATTTAATATAAGTAGCCAACAAGCAATGATGAAATTAATGATTGTTTGTTTTAATCTGCTAAGGTAGCTAAGCCTATTGGTTATTTTTAATATATCATTTTTTTGTCAGGTTTACTAATATATTATGCAGGTTCCAGGATGAAGTGTCATTATGGATTGAAGATTCTGAAGATTGAAGACAAAAATCCTAATTATAAGCTTCAAACATATGAAATGTTCATTTTAATTGTGTATATGTATAAAATATAATGTAATTATCAATCTATTTATAAATTATATCTTGTAATATTTGTAGAAGCATAAGTGTACTGAGTAAATGTTTGTAAATTATTGTATTTAATATTTGTTTTATTTTTTTATTGTGTAAATGTTTAAAATATTCTAAATTTTATTATTTGATTTATAATTATGTGAAAATTATTATTTGATTGATGAAATTGATTAAAGCATTAAAAAATTAATTTAAATTTATTATTATTATTATTATTATTATTATTATTATTATTACTATTATTATTATTATTATTATTATTATTATTATCAATTGTTAATATGTGATTTTATTTTTATTACTTTATACTTTAGAGTTTAAGAAATATAATTTTCTATTCATAATTTTTTTAAATATTTAATTTAAAATTATTAAAATGAATTATTTTAAAATATATAAATGAGCTATTTTGAGCTGAACACGAGCTCTTAATGAACACGAATATATTTTTGAGTCAAATTCGAACAGTGAGTTAATGAGCTATTTCGAACACAAGCTAATACAAACGAGTCGAACACGAACAGAGTCTCAGCTCGCTCAACCTCGGCTCATTTACACCCCTAATCACATGAGATAAATCACTTTGGGGAAGGGTCATTTCCTTTCCTTTGCCACTTGACACTCTTCGATTGGTCCACCTAGGCTCCAAGGACACTGCCCAACATGACCCAAGAAGTGGTTAGGTTGGCCATGACTCATGGGTAGGTTAATTCACCTCAGCTCCCCCATTTGAGCATTTGAAACCCATAAGACACCCACTAATCCCTCTTAGCCAACCAAACTAAGCCACATAGGACAATTCCCTAGCATTCCCAACCACTCCAAGCCATATAATATCCACTAGGAGCCAAAAATCACCATTAGTGGTGATTTTTGGCCAAAACCAAGCACAAAGGGAAATAAACAACATCAAAAGTTATTCTGCTATCACACACACTCTAGGAGCTCCCCCAAGCAACTAGAAACTCATTCTTACTTTCTTTGTACTAGAAGAAACCAAACCAAATAGATTCTGGCAAGGAGGTGGCGACCATTGGTGGATACAACATCCCAAGTGAAGGCAAAGATCTAGGTTCATCCTAAGGCTTCTTCGTGCATCTAGGAGTGTGCTCGGATCAACACAGTTGCCAGAATCCATCCCCGATGAGGTAATTTTCAAATCCTTTAGTCGGCCATAGGTTCTTTTGTTTGTGATGATTCTTACACGATTTTAGAAATTTCCCTTAGAAAACCCGTACATCTTTCATTTCATATAATCCCAATGCAAAAATAGAAATTTCTCGATGAGAATTGATGGGAAATTGAGCCCAATCAGATGAAATTTCATTTAGTTTCATGATTTTTTATGAAAATCCCGTCGGTTTGCACTATTTAGACATCCTTTTTGTCGGCTGAATGATGATAGCTCGCCAGCTGTCTGATCTAGCATTTAGGGAAACAGACGACTGTGATTTAAACCTAGATCGCACAATTTAGGCCCTTGGATCATTCTGACCGTCCAAACCCAGTCATGTGGCGCAGTGTTGGCTGCCACATGGTGCTAACTGGGTTAAGTAAGGAATTAGGGTATTTTTCTGCTTTTAAAAATTATCTAAGTTACCTAAATCTTCAAAACTTCATAGAAAAGAAAATACTTAACCAAAAATTGTAAATAATAGCTCGTTGGATTTATCTTTTCAAGAGGAATCCAACAAATCCAAAATCTCTAAGTTTTACTAATTATTTTGAGCTTAATTTAGGTTTTAGGGAAAATTAAATTTTATTAATTTAACTAAAAAAATACAAATCAAATTGATTTGAAATTTTTAGGGACTAAAATTGAAGTTAAAATACACCTACCATAAAAATTCCAAGTCAAAAAGATTTCAAGATTAGGAGATATTACATTCTGAAGCTCAAATAATCTATTTTAATAAACATAAATTAATAAACTTTATAAAAATAATTTAAATCAGCTGAAACTTCAAAAAATTATAACAAATCATAGAAAAATCATAAAAAAGCAAATAAATATTCATTTTGAAGGTACTTTAGAGGAGATTCAATTAAAATTGATTTCAATTAAATTTGAATAGTGATTAAGGCTTAATTAAGGTTTAAATAAAAAATTAATTATCTTAATTAAGCCCTAATTGCTTAAGGAATTAATCTCAAAATTTATGTGTTAGTTTAATGGGATGATCTCTACCTTACATAATTTTTTTGGGATTTATTTCTTGGTTAATTAGGAGAATTAGTCATTTAAGCATAATTACTCTCTAAATCCACTTAATGACTAATTAACAACCTAAATAGTAATAAGTTAATCAATTAAACTCACTAATCACTGTCTAACAGTGAATGGACAAGGGGAGTGGGGTTAGGACCTCTTTCCTAGTTTCTTCTCCTAAGTCCACTTCATTTTGAAAGAAAGTTAATTTATATGAAGATTAATTAAGGGTTAATTAACTAATTAAGTGGCTTAACTAATAAAACTAAAATTATAATCATATCAGATAATTAACAATGAAATTAAGGGTTCCTTTTTGTGTTTAATAACATAAAGACCCTTTAAAGAAATTATGATTAGCCCATAAGTGTGAGAAAATCATAAAAGTACTGAATTAGGTTCTTTAATTTAATTAACCCTTAATTATGTGCCATTTGCATTAGGTCCTTATAGGAGCATTGTAATTTTATTTTCTCACAAGTTCATGTCAATTGTGGCTCGTAATTAAGTGGTTAATCAAATTAAAGAAGCATATGTAAGGGTAATTAATTGATTTAATTAACGATCCAACTTAATAATTCATAAAATTCACTTAATTGCCTTTTCTTAAACCAAATAAAATTACCAATGTGGGAATGGGTTCATGACATCAAATAATTCCTCTCCTCTTCAAACTTAATAAAAATCTTAACTCATAAATCAATTAAAAAGCCTTGGTTTTCTTTAATTGCTTTTATTTGAGATGATTGTTCTTAGGAGTTAACTTAGTTGAATGAAATCATGTGTTTCTATTTAGTAATTCCTTTCCAATCATGCTAGATGTTGCATGTCACTTGATTCATTCGTCCATGTATTTTAAAATTAATTAAATCAAATGAATTTTTTATGTTAAGCTTGCTTGTGTTGATTAACTTAATATATGTGTGGCTATTATCACTATTAAATTAAAAATCTATTTTCAAAAATCTACAAATCAACTATAATATTTGGAGTGATAATAGTTATAAATATTTATAAGCTTGAATGTGTTTATGGCTTAGAACATGTGATATGGAGTTCTTTTTCTTTAGTCTACATGGATTTACATAAAGTTTGGAATTAATAAGTGTATAGTCCATTTGAAAAGGACACAACATTTGTTTGAACTCATTCCTTTGTATCTCTATGTTAGAATTTAGATAGAACTTTAGCACACATGTATAAATAATTCAATTGAAAGAAATATGACTTTTGTATGATTTTCTATTTTATAGTCATTTGTACATTCATGTGTATTTAAGAATAGTGGGAATATCTAGTCTGGGCATTCTGAGGATGCTTTAAGTAGCCCCAATGAGGTCTTTACCTCACTCCCCTGGTTTAATAATGGCAAAGTATCTGCTTAAAACTTTTATACACTTGTATGTGCATTTAGCTATTGAGTGAAAATCTCATTTTCTACAAAATACACATATGCATCTTTCATTTAAAGTGTGCTAAAAGAAATATGTTGCATGTATAGTTATACTTAGAATTAAGTCATATGCATAATAAATGTGATGAAAAGGAATAACTTGATATATATATCACATGATAGTAATTTAATTAAGTTAATCTTAAGAAGTCTTTCATATTGAATGGAATCATTTAAGGTGTACCTAAACTTAGAGTTAATTAAATCATTTAATAAGCCATTCACTAAAGAGAACTAAATCAAATTAACATGCTTTAGAAAGTGGTTTTCAGTAGGGATGAAAGAGGACAATCCTCTTTTTGTCTCTTTATAACACTTAGTTGCTAAGTGTAAGCCATAGGAAACAAAAGAAAACATTAAGTAAAATTCTCAAATCAATTAAATCACTTAAAATGAAATAAATCTCTTATGATTAAACATCCTTTCACATTTAGAAAATCATAACCTTAATGCCTAGTTAGGACATGCCACACAAGCCTTAATGCACACACATTAGAATTAAATCACCACTTCTAGCTTTATATTAGAATGGTGCATGGTGTGATGTATGCTTTGTTTTGTGATGTATTATTTTAGAGTTGAGGTTAGGGCGTATGTTTCATAGAATGGATGTTAGGCTATGATTAGCCTAATTATATTTTATGCATGAGATTGTGCTTAAGGGGCTGCTGTAAAAATAAATATAAATGCTTTGCTTGTAGATTGCTTGAGCCCCTAAGCATAATCCAAGTTAGGATAGGTGGGCTTAGTTCTCATGTGCAAGGTGCTAAATCCAAATTATAAATATAACTACTTGGGTTATATATGTGTTTAGCTAACCTCTATTTTGCAGGTGTAGTTAGATTTACTTTACCTATTTTTAATATAATTTTGCATTAGGAATTAAGATTAGTGCTATGGGGGATTAGGATGAGCAGTGGCTAGAAGGCTTTATCTTGGGAGGCCCTGTGATGCCTTTTAAGTGGAGCAAATCAAATCAAAGGGAGAAGCAAGATACATGAAGAAATGAAGAAGAAAAGAGGATATGAGGACCCCCATAACATTCATTCATTGTAATTGTAATTATTCTTTCATTTTCCAGGTTGTATAAGGGTGGACCTCGGCTACCCATCCTTTCTTTCTTGGGTTATATGGTGACACCTGACCACACCGGCCTTTTATTCTTTTGCACTAGTTATAAAATTATTTGATGCTATATTTAGCTTGTGCATTAGAAATGGCATGCCCTTATCTTAGTTTCTTATATATTTGATGTTTGAATGTGTGGACTGGATGTATTAGGCTCTGTTGACCTCATTTTTAGAATGAGCTCTCAACCTCTCCATCTTAGACATAGGACTCCTCTTAGACACTAAGAGTTCCTTAGTATTAAGACACTTCTAGTGATTAGGTGAACACTAAACCTAATCCCAGAGACTTAGAAGAGTTAGCCATAGGAATAGGTCATGCCTTAGGGGTGTTAGGAAAATTTGCCTACCTTATAGCTCGAACCAAATCCTTACTTCCTTATTTCAAGTAAAACATCAAATTCGAATTAACTTCAAATTCAAATCAACTTCAACTCCAAACCAGCCAAACTCAAATCAATTCCAAATGATTAAAACCCACCCATGATTCAATTCCAAATCCAAAATCTTTCCTAAGCCTTTGATTTCATCTTATGGACTTAGCTCAAATCAAATCCAAATCATCCCAAATTCAAAAGATTTTCTCATAACCCATTTATATTCACAAATTTAAATGAAATATAAATTCAAATACCCAAAACCAAATTCAAAACTCAAATCCAAATCTAATCAAAATCCAACCTAAACTCTTTCAAGTCAAATTCTTGAACTTAACCAAATCAAACTCAAATCAATTCAAACCCTTGGATTTTTCTCTTCAAACAATCAATCCTTAAATCACAAACCAAATTCAATCATAAACTTCAATCATCAAATGAAAACAAAATTCAAAACTCAAACCCAAATCAAACCCATGTTCATCCTTTGAGCGGAATGAATAAAATTCATTTGACTCCAAACCACTTGCAATTGAATTTATATTTCAATCATAAGTCCATATGTGAGTTCAATAAAACTTGAATCAAGCCTTGATCAAGTCAATTGACCCACTTAGGCTCACTTGAAATATAAATTCAAATACCCAAAACCAAATTCAAACTCAAATCCAAATATAATCAAAATCCAACCTAAACTCTTTCAAGTCAAATTCTTGAACTTAGCCAAATCAAACTCAAATCAATTCAAACCCTTGAATTTTTCTCTTCAAACAATCAGTCCTTCAATTACAAACCAAATTCAATCATAAACTTCATCAAATGAAAACTAAATTCAAAACTCAAACCCAAATCAAACACATGTTCATCCTTTGAACTGGAAATTGTCAAATGAATAAAAACTCATTTGACTCCAAACCACATGCAATTGGATTTATATTTCAATCATAAGTCCATATGTGAGTTCAATCAAACTTGAATCAAGCCTTGATCAAGTCAATTGACCCCCTTAGGCTCACTTGACCCAAAGCAACCTAAAGTACCTTTTCGAGCCAAATTCTAATCCTACCCAAATTGGATTGAACTAAGCCCATCTAAGTCTCACGTTATGAGCAACAATCATCATAAGATGATCAATCACTCAAATTGGGTCAAACTAAGTCAAACCTAGCCATTGACCAAGTCAACATTTGACCTAAATGAAACCCAAACTAGCCAAAATCTACCATAGACCAAATTGATTGAAACCATTAATCAAAACCAATTAGCCACTTGACCTAAGTCACTATTTGAGCCAAACCTTGC
Source organism: Cymbidium sinense (assembly GCA_021442155.1). NCBI lineage: Eukaryota > Viridiplantae > Streptophyta > Magnoliopsida > Asparagales > Orchidaceae > Cymbidium > Cymbidium sinense. Next base: position 140,160,837 of record CM038222.1, read on the forward strand.
CCAATTAGCCACTTGACCCAAGTTGACCTAAAAAGTCAAAATATGTCAAATCTTGATCTAAGTCAAATTGATTGCAACCAATGGGTCAAATTCATTCTAAATCACTTGTTGAACTTGACCAAAGCCTCAATTGGCCAACTAAACCCAACCTAGCCCAATTGACCATGAACCCAACTTGACCTAAAAGGTCAAATCAAGCCAAAATCAAACCAAATAAAAATTGATTAAAATTAAAGTTGTAAAATATTTTAAATGATTAACCAAGCCTAAACCAACCCATGACCTAACCCAATTAGGTCAAATGAGTCAAATTGGTCAACTTGACCCATTTGACCTAAATGAATTCAAATGAACCAAAACCAAATATAAATTAGATTAAACCAAACCAATGATACCAAATCACTCAAAATAATCATTTGAACTTGGCATAACCCATGATTTGACCCAATTTGACCAATTGGTCAACTTGACCCAAGTTAACCTATTTTGACCTAAATGGGTCAACATGAGCCAAATGATATCAAATCAACACCAAATTCATTGAAAATTGGCACAACCCATTTTTCAATCTTATTAAATCTGCCTAAATCAAAATTAAAGCCAAATGACCATTTTATCCCTAGGTCAAAGGGTAACCTATGATCAAATTCACTTGGAATTTGATCATATTCTAACTCAAGACCACTTGCCATCCTCCTAGTGGACCATTTGGACACCAAGGAGAGTGGTGCACTTGACCCAATGGGTTTGGGTCAGCCAAACCCAACCCAAAGGCAAAACTGAACCCTCCACTAAAATTTCTCCACATGGATCACTTCCCACACACATTTTAACCCATGTGCAACTCCACACTCCCACTCCTCTGCCAAAATAGAACCACATGGCACTCCTAACAACCTAAACAACCCATTCAATCTAATCAATTTGATCAAAATGGCAAGGAGGCTCACGACCATCCGATTTAAGTAGGGGGAGATATACTCCCCCTAATTTCATTCCAATTCATCAACCTTGCACTCGATTGAGCTCAGAGGATCAAAGGCAAGCTTCTCAAGCTCCTCCAAGCATTCCTAAGCTCAATTGAATTCTCTCTTCTAGATTTTATCTAAGCCAAAAATAAGAGAGGTGTGAGGATTTTCTAACCTACTAAATACCCAACAAAAGTTCAATTCCCTTTGCAAGAACCATCAAGGAGGCAAGTTGAGCTCACCCAAGGTGTTTTCCAAGCAACCAAGATTGGAAGGGGGAGTTAGACCAAAGTCGCAAGTCATTGAAGCAAGCTTTGGTCAATTGGATGATCCACTGCAAATTGAACCTTCAAACCTTTAACAGGGCTTCGTCTCCACTAGAGGAAGCTACCTCAATGGTTAGAAGCACCGGTAATAGCCTCCGGTGAGGTATGCTTCAAAATCGAGCTCCCATTGAAAATTCTTTGGTCCTTTGTTAAGGGAATTGCAATCACATCGATTTTCCACAGTTAGATGTGCTTCTCCTTGCTTCTTGATGGTGTGGGTTGAATCCTAGCCCAATCCGAGCTCAAGTGAGCTCGAATCAAGCCATGGAGGATGGACAGTCTCCGTCTCCCGTAGGCGAGGGCAAGGATGAATCATGGACCATCCATCCTGTATGTTTTGGATGGACGGTCCTGATTAAAACACGCTAGATCTACTGATTAATCTTTTAGATCCACGGCTTTGATCCTGACCATCCGATCCTTAATGGGTGAGAAAGTGTGTGTGCATGGCGGCATTAGCATAATTTGACAACTTAAATAAGCAATCTCACCATGCCACGTGGAAAGTGCGTGCCGCGTTAACGATCCACGTGGCACCGACAGGATTAGTTATATAATTAGGGCTATTTAATTATCCCTTAATCACTAAAACTTTCTAAATTCATAATTAAATGTATAAAAATCAAAAAATATAAAGGAAGGCTCATTTTAAAGGTAATTTAGAGAGGAACCAATAAAATTGCTTCTAATTGATTTTGAATAGTAGAATTTTCCTAATTAGGGTTTAATTGAAAACTTAATAACCCTAATTACTCCCTGATTATTTCATTAATTAATTTTAAATTTCTCAGATATATTTAGTGGGATGACCTCTGCCTACCCTAATTTTCTTGGAGTTTATTAATGAGTTAATTAGGAAAATTAATTAATGAATCCCTAATCACCCTCTTAATGTAATTAAGAGTAATTAAGCATGTGAACGGTGGTTTAATCACTTAATTAAGAAAATTAAACTTTGTTTAAGTGAGGAGGATGTTTATGGAATGGGTTTGGGGTATTTTCCTTAAGTCATTCCCTAAACTCCTTTCCTTCCTTAATCCAAATCTAATTAAAGATTAATCCACTAATGATCTTCTTAATTAGCTTAATCAAATTTTTATAATCAATTTGAACTTAATCAATCCTTTGCTGGGTAGATGCTTAGGTGTTCAAAAGCTTAAGGAAATCATTTCCAACCCACAAGTGTGGGAAGGTTATGAAAGTACTTAATTAAACCCTTTATTTAATTAACCAATAATTATGAGCCAATTAGATTAGGCCCCTTTCTTTCTTAGGTGCATTGTTGATTTAAATTCAATGTGGTTTCATATCATATGTTGACTCATAATTATTAGGTTAATTATGTTAAAGTGGTGTAGGTAAGGGGTAATTAATGGACTTAATTCACACCTTAACCTAAACAAAATATAAAATCAACTTAATAGTTCTAAATATTAAAATAAATCAACACACACATGGGGAAAATGGGTTAGGACCAGCAAACACTCTTTTCACATTTCCTAAATCAAACCAAACTCAAAACATAAAAAAAATCCCTTTAAAGAAATTTTGATTCACTTTAAATGATTTTATTTCATAGGATTGTCTTTAGGAATTAATTAAGGTGAATGAAACCATATGCTTACATCACTTTATCTTTTTCCAAGCATGTTAAATGTTTTTTTCCATATGAAAATCATGCATTCATATCTTTTGAAAAAATCAAAATAAATGAAATATTTTCTTTAGGTCAAATTGCATGTTTTGGCTAAAGTAAGAATATGAATGGCTATTATCACTATTAAATCAAAAATTATTTTCAAAACTTATAAATCACAGATCATAAATGATGGTATGCTACTTATAAATACTTATAAGCTTGCATGTGATTTTCTTCTCTTTTCTTAACATGGTTTGTATAGGATTTGCAAAGTGTATAGTTCATTTGAAAAGAACATAACACTTGCTTAAATTTATTCCTATGCACTCCCATGTCATGAATTAAGAAGGATCTTCACATTACATATATAAATTAAACAACCAAAATCAAACAAATAAACATAAACCTTTTGCATGATTCTTCTTCCATTTATTTGCTTTTTTACATGCACATGTATTTAAGAAAAGTGGTATAATAGTCTAGACATCTTGGGTTGTGAGGCTTTAAGTAGTCCTAAGAAGGTCTTGTACATTATACCCTTGGTATAGAAAATAATGGCGTCGTACTCACTTATGTCTATTACACATGTAAATGTGCATTTGATTAATGGATAAAAGAATCCCTCTCTTTTCTATATAACAAAATCATGCATCATGAAATACTCAAATTTCCTTAAGCAACATCTCTTAGCATTCATCATTAAGTTGTGCTAAATATTTGCATTGCATGTATAGATATGCTTAGGATGATTTCATATGCATGATACACATGTCGGAAAGAAATAAACGGTTGTGTGTTTTGTGATAGTAAATCACTTAATTAATCTTAAAATGCCTTTCTTATTGAATAGATTTATTTAGAGTAAATCTAAACTTAGGATTAATTAAAACACATAATAAAATATTCACTAAAGAAAAATCACTATTGAATCTATCTTAGAAATTACTTAAGGTAGAGAGGAAAGAGAAGTTCTCTTCCCTTTTCCTCTCTTTACAACACTTAGTAATTAAGTGTAAGTTCATTCAAACCAAATCAAATCATCAAATAAAATTAATAAATCAACTAAATCACTTAAATGAAACCACCCTCTAAGTTGAACCCTTCATACTTAAAATACTCTAATCTTAAAGCCTAGCTAAGACATACCACACAAGACTTAAATGGCACACACATTAGGCTAAGTCACTATTTCTAGCTCTATGTTAGGGTGATGCATGATTTGATACCTAATTTTATTTTATGATATAATATTTTAGTCTGAATATTAGGGTGTATGTGCGTAGACTGGATGATAGGACGATCTTAGTCTAATCATTATCTTCTGCAAGGGATTGTGCTTAAGGGGTGCTGTAATAAAAATATAAATATTTTTGCTATGAAAGTTTCTTATTCCCCTAAGCATAATCCAAAAATAGGCCAGGTGGACTTGGTTACCCATGTGTGGGGTGCTAAGTCCAATTTATTCATATACATGCTTGGGATGTGTGGTGTGTTTAGCTAATATCTATTTTGTAGGTTTTCGTTAGATTTAGTTTTCCCATTTTCAGTATTTTTGCAATTAGAATTTGGAATAAATGTTATGGGGGATTAGGATGAACATTGGTCATAAGATTATGTCTTATGCATCATGTGAAGCATTTGGAGCAACCACATTCCAACCAACCAAAAGAAGAAAGAACAAAGAAGAAAGAAGAAAGAAGAAAGAAGAAAGAAGAAATGAAGAAATGAAGAATGAAGACCCCCATAACATGAATTCCTTTTTGATTATAATTAATTCATTTGTAATTCGGGTTGTATAAGGGTAAAACTCGGCTACCCAATTTCTTTTCGAGTTGTGCGGTGGTACTCAATCACAAAAGGCCTTCTATTCTTTTGCTCTAGCTTTATATATTAATTGATGTTTGTTTAGCTTGTGTATTAAAATGACATGTTTTCCTAATTTCTTCATTGTTTGATGAATGGCCTGGATGTGATTAGGCTCCTAGGAAAAAATAAGTTTTCTATCCAATTAATCAACTCAAAATTAAAAATTAATAACTCATAACCTCACCTAAAGTCTAGGTTACAAATCAAAATAAAAAAAATTTAGCAATCCCTTAGCTAGATGTTGTATGTTTTCATATCATGCATAAAAATTATCTTGCTTCACTCTTGCTTATGGAGGGCTTCTACCTTTGCCAGGGAACTTGGCTTGACCTTTGAGAGCCATGGTAGAAACATACATTCTTCTTGTTGAATTTGGCCCATAATCAAATTTCTCATGCATTAGGCATATGAATCTCATAGCCCGTGTTAAATCAATTGTCCAAAAAACAAAAATAAAATGTAACAAAATTTTGCATTTGATTTAAGTCATTAATCATGCCCTACATGATCTAGTCTCTTAGGGAGTATGTTTAAGGACTTAGTCTTCTTTATAAATAAACAACAGCCTAGCTATCTTGCAAAAGCATATGACTTGCCTACATGAATTTAAAATTATAAGAGGAGTTAGTTGGTGGCCACCCCTAGGTGGTTATAAGTTCAACAGTCGGGTGATTTATCCTCTCTTGTAGAAGTAAACTAAATACCTATTTTCACCTTAGATTTAGGTCATGCCTTGGCTCTCACCAAAGCTCCCTAGATTTAAGTTCAAAGGTTGATGTTTCTTTTTGTGGGTAACAAGCATAAATCCTCACCTCTTAGACATTTCCATGATCTTGTATCATAGAATTGTAAGTCATAGATTTCTAATAAGAATTCAGCTCAAAACAAATAAATTACTTCAATTTTAAAAATATAAAGCTCAACCATAGGATAGTTTGGGATGCTAACTAGGCTTCCTAGTAACATAAGCATCCCCTATTTATCTCCTTTTGGTTTCAATAATAACTCCCTCTTTTTGATCAATCACATTTGATCTTCCAAAAATAATCAATTGATTGATAGTCCCATCTTTGAAATCTTTAGAGACAACGATCATTTATCTTAATCGAGAGTATTCTTAAGGAATCTCATTCCTTAAGATGTAATTAACTATGGGGCCTTGCCCCCATAGGAAACTTAATGAACTCAGTTTAAAATAAACCCTGCTTTACTTTTCCATGTAAAGTTGGGGAAGAATCTCTGGTACATTTGAAGACCCATTGTCCTAAGGAGTCCTTATTAAGGTGATTAAGTCCATTGTAGGATGGTGACTCCTGTCTCTCAAGATAGTACATCATTCCTTAATGTTGTGCATGATCACCCTAATAAGAACATCTGTGGATCTACGTGGTGTCTAAAAAGAGGAGTTTTATTTTTGTCTTCATTTAATTCATTTTTAGATGAAGATAAAGAATAAAAAAAACTTCACCACAGATTTTTCTGGCGACTCCGCTGGATATGGTTCCTCTCTCCATCTTTGGTAACTGATCATTGTCTCCAAGTATCGATAGTGGGTTTGTATTTTATATGGATTCAAGACTATCCTTCTTTTTCATTGGCACTTAGTTTATTTCATCCTTAAGATAAGCTAGCCAACATCTTTTAGGTCTTAGGGCCTCACTTTGTGTAGGTCTTAAAATCCCTATTAGATTTCCCAATAGGTGATAATAAAAAAAAATAACTAAAGACTTCCTTCTTACCATTTCTATGGTAAGGTAAGGTTCATTCAAAAAAAATAAAGAAAAATAAATCCGTTATAAAAACATCAATTTCCAAAAAAAAGCACTTTTTCAAAATGCACATAATAAAATGTTTGCACAAAAATCAACCTCATCTAACAATCTTCATGATTGTTATATGTAAGATCTTTTCAAAAATCAAAATCAACAATCATTCTTTTGAAAAAAATATAAATGAACATCATCGTTCAATTTATTGAATGAAGATTTCATTTTTAAAACAAAATCAATAATCATCTTTTTAAAATTAAAATCCAAAATCATATTTTCAAAAAAGCACAAATGAACATTGTCATTCAATTTATTGAATGAAGATTTCATTTTCAAAACAAAATCAACAATCATCTTTTCAAAAATAAAATCCGAAATCATTCTTTTCAAAAATCACAAATGAACATCCTCATTCAATTTATTGAATGAAGATTTCATTTTCAAAAATAAAGTAAAAAATCATCTTTTCAAAAATAAAATCAACAATCATCTTTTCAAAAATTTAAACACATTTAGATTCTTCATTTAACATACCCAAATTTGTTAAATGAAGATCCTCTTTTTAAAAATTTAAAAATCAAACACATTTGGATCTTTCATTTAGCATACCCAAATTTGCTAAGTGAAGATCCTCTTTTCAAAAGTCAAAAGATGAAACACATTTGGATTCTTCATTTAGCATACCCAAATTTGCTAAGTGAAGATCCTTTTCAAAAACCATAAAAATCAAACAAATTGGATTCTTCATTTAGCATACCCAAATTTGCTAAATGAAGATCCTCTTTTCAAAAATTTAAAATTAAAAGCACATTTGGATATTTCATTTAGCATACCCAAATTTACTAAGTAAAAATCCTTCCTTTCAATAATCAAAACATCAAAATCAAAAATACATTTGAACCTTAGTTTGCACACACAAATTTGCTATGTAATGTTCTCATTTTCAAAAGTTCAAATGTTAAAAATAAAAAAATAAAAAAAATCAAAACACACATGGATCCTTTATTTAGCATACCTAAATTTGCTAAGTAAAGAATCCTCTTTTCAAAATAAAAATAAAATAAATAAAATCAAAACACACAAGGATACCTTAATTTGCTAAGTAAAGAATCCTCTTTTCAAAATCAAAAAAAATCAAAACACACATGGATCCTTTATTTATAATACCTAAATTTGCTAAGTAAATAATCCTCTTTTCAAAAAATCAAAACAAAACATATTTGGATTTCTTTAGCATACTTAAATTTGCTAAGAATCCTCTTTTCAAAATCATCAAAATGAAACTCATTTGGATTTCTTTTATTTAGCATACCTAAATTCACTAAGTAAAGGATTCTCTTTTCAAAAATCATCAAAAACAAAACACATTTGGATCCTTTATTTACCATACCCAAATTTGCTAAGTAAATATCATCTTTTCAAAAACAACAAAACATTTGGATTCTTCATTTAGCATACCCAAATTTGCTAAGTAAAGATTACATTTTCAAATTCACACATAATTTACAAACAAACAAACAAAAAAAGAAAATTATCTCACCTAGCATACCCAAATTTGCTAAGTGAGTAAATTCCAAAATCACAAATCTAAATAAAATCAATTGACCCTTTACTTTAACATACTCAAATTTGTTAAATACAGGGTCCTCAAACACAAAAAAAAAAAATCAAATTCAAATTGAACTTATGGAAGCATCAATCTCTCCAAAAATATTTGAACATATTTTCAACATACAAAAATTCGTTGAAAATGAATTCTACACTCAAGAATCTCTTTTCCAATTCTAAACTTAAAATCTCTCTTAAAATTCAAAGAGCCACACTTAACATATTCAAATTGTTGAGTGTGGGTTCAAATTCTGAAAAAATAAATTAAAGCAAGAAATTTGACTTAAACTTGTTTTCAAAATTGTAGAAGTTCAAACAATTTTCAGTCAGTTCAGTTTAGTCTAGTTCTAAATGGCAGCTCAGAAGTATGTGTATAATTTTTCTTTTGAGATGAATTTGGCCTTGGATCAGGCTAGCCTCCCACAGACTGACTTTGCCCACCTCATTCATTTTGGTTGAGGTTTTAAGGGGGATAAGATCACTTGTAAGGGGACCTCATAAGTCATAGAGATGCGTGATCGGTGCGGTCATCAGTTGAGATGTCGTCGACTCGAGTTTCCCTCACCAAGAGGAAGGCTGGTAGTTCTTGCGGCAGTTCGCTAGTGCTCTGGTTCCCCTTTACGGGTATGGCTAGCACCCACTCGTTGGCTCCTTCCAAATTGAAGGCTACCCTATCTTTAGGGATAGTCTCCCCCACTTATGAGGTAGGGTCTAGTTCTCATGATGCCCATCCTAGCATGACTCATTGCCACAACCGGTGCATCAAGATTAAGCGACATCACGACCACATAGACAAGGAGCTAGAGGTAGTTTTCGAGTTTGCAACATAGGAGTTGCCTAGGATAGTGTCTCCTCTTATCATAGAGAACAAGTTTCACCCCCTTTCTGGATCTGACAGAAAGGAAGATATTAGGAAGATTTTAGTTTCACCTCCACCGTAAGTTTGAGGCTATAGGAGAGATGAAGGTATGCTTAGATGGGTTCTACGTTAAGTTGGAGCTTATGGACGATGCAGGCTCAATTTGATTTACATTCGTCATCCCCAATAGTGTAGGGAGCACATCGAGATAGGAGAGGGCGGGAGGGGCAGTGTGTGCAGGTGGAGAGAGGCGTGGTATGCGGGCAGCCTCCACACTCATGGATTTTATCAATCGACGTGCTAACCGTGCTGGTCATACTGATAGCATTCTACTGATGGGTACTACCCATCATAAGAGAGGAGCTCCTGCATAGAGAGAGTCGATGGTGCCTCCGCCACACCGCTCTACTCCACATCCACCATCTCCAGTACAAGTTCCATCATCCATAGTTCCAGCAAAAGCCATGAAGGCTACATCTGGGGAAAAGAGAGCCTCACTGGTGATCTGGCTATGACCAAGAGATCCCATTCGATCTACACCACCGACTAAGGAGAGGCCAAACTCTCCTACTCAACCTCCTACTCTAGTTGTGATAAAGAAGGAATGGCAACCATGGAGCATCGTTGTTATACCATCCCCACCACCACCGCAGCAGGTCTTAGAGATAATAGCAGTAGAGGGACAAGGAGATAATACCATTGTACCTATGGTGATAGATCCTCCTAGGAGTACCACTCCACCCAGATCTAGTGACAGTCAGGAGAATCTATCCTCCAGCGAGCGTAGTTCTCACAAGATTAGTTCTCCAGCAGTAGGGGAGGTTAAATGTCTCTATGTTGATGATAGTGATCCTACCATCGGTCAGCCTCAATCTTTTGTACCTATTTAATTGGACCAATCCTTAGATGGAATTGAAGCTCAGTATCGGGTTAAGAAGAAGAAAATTCTAGGGTATGCCTGGTCTGATCTAGAGGATGAGAAAATCAATTTTGATCCTAATGAAGATGATCTATTAGAGGATTCAGTAGGAGTGCACATGGTAGACACCAGGGGTTCCCTCCTTAGTGATCAACAGAGTTTGGAAGGTGTTGTAGCTGAGCAAGAAGATACAGCCTACTCGACCCAACACCTCCTTCTACAACTAAAATAAAAGGATGAACAAATATATACGATGGGAAAGAGGCTTGCATACTTTCTAGCAGTAATTTTGAAACTTCATAATCAAGCCCCAGTAATGCATCCTACTATTGTAGAGACCAGTCAGCTAGAGTTGTTGCATGTCTTGGATCAAGCCAAGACTTCACCTCCAGTAGAGCAGGGTAGCACCAACTTGTATAGGAAGGTAATGGATAGCACCTCCGTACAAGAAAAGGGCATTAAAATCATGGTTGAGAAGTAAATGAGAGAAGCATTGGCCCAAGCCTGAGGAGGATCATTAGTTCCAAAGGGTAGACCTTACCCAGAGGAATTCAATGCCATCCAATATCCTAAGGGTTTTGTGCCATCTTCTTTCAAGAGCTTTGATGACAGCGGGAACCCACGTCAGCACATAGCGCACTTTAGAGCCAGCTGTTGCAATGCTGGTGACAGTGATGCATTATTATTCCATCTTTTTGTCAGCAACTTAGCAGTCATAGCCTTTGATTGGTACGTTGAACTCTCCAATAGATCAGTAAAGACTTTTGCTGAGTTGGACCAACACTTCATTAAGAGGTTTAGTGGAGCTCAATAAACGGTGATTGTAGGTGATCTCGTTGTGGCTCAACAACACCCTGGTGAGTCCCTCATTGATTATATTCTTAGATAGCATAATTTCAGTATGAAAGATGAACCACAACTATCTGAATAACATGCCATTGAAATTCTACTAAAGAATATTCATGACCCAGTCGCCTTCATGCTCAAAGGTTTTACCATCAAGACATTTGAGAAACTAATCAATGAGGAGGCTAGCTTACAAGGAGAAGCCAAATAGTTGCCTTTTTTTAGATCAATCAATAAAGCCAAAGCCGCATAAATCTTATGAGAAGAAGCCAGGGGCAGTGACAGCATTAGACAAGGGGTAGCAGCCAGCCAGAGAGCAGTATGAGAGACCTCGAGCTCCATAGTCATCATTTAGACCTCCTCCACCACCACCTAGGCCATCATACTGGTCACCACAGTAGCCTCCACGGCCTTCACTACCTCTTCCTCAGCCATACTCACAGCAGCAGTGGTACACATACTCGTCGCTAGGTAGCTACCATCCACCTACTCTTATGGATAAACTAAACAAACCCTATTCATTTAAGAGGGCAGTAATCAGGATAATCTTTAAGAACTTCTTAAAGAAACCTAATTTTTAGCTACCCAAGCCTAGAAGGCTGGAGGAAGTGGGAAAGAGCAATAATCCTAATTTTTTCCCCTACTACTGCATGCTAGGCCATATTTTGGAGGATTATTTTATAGTTAAGTATTGGCTTGAGCATTGCTACAAGACAGGCGCCATAATTATCCCAAAGGAATACCTTGGGGAACAACCATCCAGTTCTATTAGGGTAATCCTTGGAGATACCTGCGATCCTCTCAAAACCAAAGAAGCTTGAGATATCTCCTTATCTCGAACCTCTAAAATGATCGTGTCAAATATCAAGAAACTTTCCTTGTAGGTGCCTGAGGCAGCTCAAACCTCCAACATCAAGGAAGGTTTTCAAGTTACTAAAGATAACTTAGGGAAGGTAGGAGCTCAACAGCACTAGCCTACACCGGCCAAGTAGCCCATCCAGTGAGCCCACCTTTAGTCCAGTTTCTTACTTTAGCGAGCACTTCTACTTCAGCTAGTTCTTCTTCTAGTAGACATCTTGTATCAGTAAATGAGGGCATCAAATCCCTCAACCCTCTTACTTTACTAGATTTCTACTATGTACCTCCTTCAAAATCCAAGAAATCGAGGAATAAAGCTTGTTTGAATTACATCTGTGTCACTTCTGAAGGTTGTCTAATTCTACTCTCTTAGAAATCTTTTCAAGTCTAAATAATAATTATAACAACTCCGATCTTCCTCTTTTTTATTCATAGTTGGACTTTCCTTCTCTGAATATTATAGGTTCAGCTCTTGAGATAGACTTGGAATCATCTGTTTCTGAGGGTCCCATAGGAGAAGCTATAGGTGAGTCTGATGAGCAAATAGAATCTTTCACTACCCTACTACAAGAGATCTCTGAAATCAACCTCCGTAGTGGCAAGATTTTACCTCCTAGGGCAGCACTTCAAGATAAGGGGAAACAAGCCATTGGTTTTGATGATCAAGAACCCACTCCATAGGATGCTCGACCCATGGATATGCTTGTGGATGATCAACCCAAAGTGGATTATAATGTCCTCTCTCACCTAAGAAAGTTGTCATCTAAGTTAAGCATATATGATGTCCTTGTCTTATCCAAAGATATGAGAGAATCATTAATCAAGGCTCTTCTTGATCCAGAGATATGCTTAGCTCAGCTGACCACTATTGGAGATGAGGCACATTATTCTAGAGAAGCCCAGGGAATCACCTTCACAGATGAAGATCTTCTTCTAGGGGACATGGAGCACAACTGTCCCCTCTACATTATAATGGATATGGGCAGATTCAGACTTGCCAGTGTTCTTGTTGATTTAAGTGCATCGGTGAACATTATGAGTCTAAAGACCCTTGCCTACTTGAGGATTGATATCTCTACACTCTGAGGAGATCATATGATGTTGAGATGATTCAATGAACAAGGCAAGAGGGCTTTAGGTTTCATTATGTTACCTTTGGAAATAGGTGACTAGAAGACTGAAGCCAAGTTATATATCATTGATTCAAATACTTCATTCACCATTTTGCTCGGTAGGCCTTGGATACATTAGAACAAGATGATTCCATCCTCCCATCATTAGTGCATCAAGTTTCGAAAGGATGGAATCGAATATTATGTCAAAGGTGATGAAAAGCTATTTTCAATTAGATAGGTTGAGATATATGAAGATGTGACCTACTATCTTCCTTAAAACACATTTTCTTGTGAACTTGGTCAAAATTCAAATGCGAAATAAAAAGAAAAAGAAGAAAAAGAAAAAGAGAGAGAAAAAAGACAAGAAGAAGGAAAGTACAAGTGAACGAGAAAAGGACATCAAGGAAGAGGTAGAGTCGCATGTCACATTCCACACATAATTCATTCCATCATATGGACATATGGGTAGGATGACTCGACCTCCACCAGGCAGAGGCAGAGGCAGATACGGAGGCAGTTCTAGAGGTGGAAGACCCCCTGGTTGGCAGCCAACCAATAGAGGTTATGTTCTAGTTTACAGGAGTACCCGTACTATTCACATAGAGTTGGAATCCACCATAAAGGATGAGTCTAATGTGATCAGCATACCAGCCAATCCCTCTTAGTGGGTTTCATTGGAGGTGACACTCGAGCTGGACAGTGATGAAGACTAAGCCTCCAAGCAAAGTACAAATGTATTCAAATCAAGTTTATGTGAAACTATCAGGTAACGATTAGGAACCTTAGCTCTAACCTCAATTTCTTCTCAAAAAGTTGAATGTTTAGTAGTTAAGGAAGCCCCTTAGTCTTCCAGGGATGTCGAGCCGAAGAGATTTCTTTTGGGATCATCACCCTCAAGTCCAAAAATTGATGTAGGACTTGAGGATAATTTATATAAAGAATTAATGGAATTGCCTTTTGATTGGTACTCGCCTTGTGTTCTTAATCTTGCAAAGAAGGGTTTGATTCCTTATTCATGGTCCAACCAACAATTGAGAAGTACTTTGAACAAGCGAAGCAAGAGATGATTAAGACTAGGATTGATGGGTGGTCCGTCGATGATGATGATTACTACTTAATTATCACCAATCATCTGGAGTCTGATAGGTTCTTCAATCACACTAGCTCTTATTAGAATGTGTGTTTAGAAACTTCAGATGATCCAGATGATCTCTAAATCAAAGATGCACCACCAGAATTTCAAGAGGAGATACATTCAATAATTGACAAGCTTAAAGAAATCAACCTCGAGATAGAAGAAAATCCACGCCTGACATACATTAGTTCGTTGTTGAATGAAGAAGAAAGCAATGACTTAGTTAGGTTATTGATTGAATTTAAGGACTGCTTTGCATGGAGCTATGAAGAAATGCCCAGATTATCTCCTGATGTAGATGTCCACAAACTAGCAGTAGACCTTAATGCCAACCCTATCAAGCAAGCTCCTAGACGCATGCGATTAAAAATTGAACAACAATCAGGGAAGAAAAATACCCTACCTGGTTAGCCAGTGTCGTACCAGTTAAGAAAAAGAATGACCAAATTTGCATATGCGTCAATCTTAGAGACTTAAATAAGACATGTCCTAAAGGTGAGTTTCCTCTTCCTATACCAGAATTAATGGTGGACATCGTCTCATCTCATGCAATTTTCTCCTTCATGGATGGGTTATCTGGTTATAACCAAATAAAGATGGCTCCTATGGATAAAAGAAACACTACTTTTCAAACCCCGATCATAATCTATTGTTATAAGGTCATGCCTTTCAGTGCAATGAAAGGATAAGGAATAACAAATTTCTTAGCAGCACACCCACTTCCTGCTGATTCTCCGCTTAGTGATGATCTCCCTGATGAACAAATCATGAACTTAAGGGAGCTTGACAACCACCATTGGGAGATGTATTTTGATGGTGCAACTTCCTTTCATAAAAGAGAAGAACCATAATCTACTCTTTCAAGAAAGGCAGGAGTAAGAATAGTTCTCTTAACTCTAGACCACGATGTGATGGGATTCTCATACTATTCCTCCAATCCCTACACCAACAACAAAACTGAGTATGAGGCTTTGATTGCCGGTCTAGAGTTAGCCATTACAGTAAGTGTCAAGAGCATCAACATCTTTGGGTATTCTCAGTTGGTCATTAACCAGATTGTCGAATCCTACAAGATTCTAAAACTTAAGCTTCGTCATTACCATGAGTACACCATGAAGTTATTGGCCCAAATCCTTGAGGTCACCATCTACAAGGTCCCTCGAGGAGAGAACGCAGTAGTAGATGCTTTGGCCAAACTTGCTAAGGAATTTGCATGTCTGGAAGATGAGTCCATTCCAATAATGGTCCAAAATAGACAAGTCCTATCCCTTATTGACATTGAACTCGTTGAGAGACTTTCTCTTGAATGGGAGGTTGTCGTTACCAACAAAGATGAGGAGTTAGATTGGAGGCAACCATTCATAGATTACTTGAACACCGACAAACTACCTCAAGAGAAATCACAAGCCCATCAGATGAAATAGAGAGCTCTCTCCTATGCTCTCATGGATGGCACTTTGTACTGAGGGTCCTTCGATCAAATGTGGTTACGTTGTTTAGATAAACACGAAACCCATAGGATTGTGACCAAGGTATACTTAGGTTTATGCGGAGCGTACCAATCTGGTCCATAGATGAAAGCAAAGTTCAAGATGCTAGGATACTACTGACCTTCGATGACTATAGATTACATGGATGTATCTAGGAGATTCCATCAGTGTCAGGTACATGGTGTGGTCCTACATCAACCACCCAACATTCTACATCATACATTGGCCTCATGGCAATTAGAGTATCGGGGTACCGACATAGTAGGTCCTATCGATCCTCCTTCTTCCAAGGGTCATCGGTTCAATCTAGCTGACGCCGACTGCTTTTCCAAGTGGGCAGAGGCAATCCCACTCATACAAGTCATAACTCAACATGTGCTCCAATTTTTCAAGAACCATATCGCATTTAGGTTCGGGGTGCCTCGACGAATTATACCCGATAATGGTGCTGCATTCAATAGCACCAAGATCAACAGCTTTGCTAGAAGACATATTATAGATTGGAGATACTCCGCCATCTACTACCCTAGAGTGAATGGCCTAACAGAAGCATTCAACAAAACTCTCATCCAGATACTAAAGAAGATGCTCGATGATGACAAGCGATAGTGGCATGAGCAGTTAGTTGAAGCTTTGTGGGCATACCGCACCACATATAGAACTCCAACTCAATCTACCCTGTTCTCCTTAGTGTATGGGTCGGAAGCCGTTCTACCATTAGAAGTTCAACTCACATCACTGAGGATAGCATTGGGTAACAAGATCACTATAGAGCATAATGCAAAGTTATGGTTTGAATAGCTCGAAAGTTTGGAGGAGAGACACCTACATGCGTGCCAAAACCTTGAGTTATCCAAAATGATTAAGCTCACAACAAGCTAATTTAACCTAGAGCTTTTCAAGTAGAAGAGCTTATTTTAGTTCTAAGGAGACCAATTATTGCCCGTCGAAATATGAGAGACAAGTTTGAACACAGTTGGGAAGGCCCTTTTATTATAGAAAAGGTCTACCAAGGAGGATCTTATCAGCTCATTGATTATAAAGGGGAACACCCAATCCCTCCAATTAATGGGCTCTATTTGAAGAAATATTACCCATAAAAATATGTTTGAAAATAATTATCATCAAAAGAACAAAATTTCATTCCAATTCATCAAAATCTTCTTTTCTTTTGAAGCATTGTTTGTCTTATGAATCCGCCATGACGTGTTTAGGATAGGTGTAAGAGAATCCAAGAGGTATCATATCCCTCTTTCACAACACAAACACAAATCTTTTATCTCTAGCTATTTTGACGTGGGAGCAAGCCCCCTGTGGCACTCACTAATTAGCTGCTCTAGGTCGGGCTAACATGCTACCTTGCTAGTATGTCACCCTAGTGATTCTATGTTTTGGAAGATGTGAGTCCCTGAGCTTTCTTCCTAACTTGACTATTACAAATCAACAAGCGCCTTGTTAGTTTGGTAGTCTTCATAGCCCAGCCAGTAATCTACCTCATGTTGACTTTATTTAAGATGATGTGAGTCCCCACACTTTCCTTTTGAACTAGCCATCATGCACTAACTAGGTTGAGTATATTTGAGATTTAGGGTAAGTCCCCGGTGGCCTTTCCTCTTGACCCTCTTGGATTTAAGTCCCCGATGGTCATTGATGATACTCGGATAACTATCGAGCGAAGGCTATCCTATAGTTCCCATATGTGAGTCCCCGATGCTTTCTTCCAGGCGATTGTTGCAATGGGCACCTTAGGTTGGTTGATGTTATTTATCTGGCCAACTCACTCTGGGTACAACACTCTTGATGACTGTCCCGCTTTCACCAAATACCTATGCAAATTACCTTCTCCAAGATTTTGGATTACACATTAATTCAACCCCTCAATCAATCTATCAAACTTACAATCAAACTCAATCCCAAATCCAATTTGTCAAAATCTACAATCATACCAAATCCTATCTAAGTCCTTTGAATTACTTTCATGAACTTAGTCAAAATGTCATCCAAATCAATCCAAAATCAATTGATTTTTTTCATAATCAATTTATATCTTCAATGATCTTTCTAAATATAAATCAAATGTACATCAAATGATCAAAACTAAATCAAACTAAATCAAATTAAATCAAGATCCAAATCTAAGCCCTATGACCTACCTTCATGAGCTTAGCTAAATTTGGCTTCAAATCAATTCAAAATCAATTAATTTTCACATGAATCAATCATGTCTTCGATCATCTTCACAAATATAAATGAAATATATATTTACATCAAAACTAAATCAAACTAAATCAAAATCCAAACCTAAGCCGCATGATCGAACTCCATGGACTTAGCCAAATTCCTTAATTCCAAAACCCAAAATCAATTGATTTTCTCATGAATCAATTATTCCTTCAATTGTCATCCTAAATATAAATGAAATCTACAATCATAAAGCTAAATTAAAATTAACTCAAGTCAAACCCAACCTAGCCCTTTTGACTTGAGATTTTCAAGTGAACCAAAACTCATTAAACCCAAACTGATTGTTGTTGAATTTATATATCAATCTCAAATCCATGTATAAACTTAACTAAATCAAACTCAACCCAAAATCAAGTCAACTAAACCCAATTGGTATACTTGACCCAAAGTGGCTGATTTAATCTATTTGAGCTAACTTCCAATCCTACCCAAATTGGATTGAACTAAGCCCACCTAAACCTCATATCATGATTGTTAATCACCCTGGGTTGATCAATTATCATAAATTGGGTCAAACCAACTCAACTTGGTCCTTTGACCAAGTCAACCTTATTAACCCATATGAACCCAAACTAAAGCTAAATCCCTTGAAACCAATGATTCATACCAACTTAAAATCAATACTTGAACATGACTTGACCTTTAATTGAGCTAAACCAAACCCAATTGGCCCTCTTGACCAAAGTTGATCCAAATTGATCTAAAAGATCAAATTGGGTCAAATCAAAATATAAACCAAATTGATTGTAACCAATGGCTCAAGTTTATTCCAAATTGAGTATTGAACTTGAGTAAAGCCTCAATTGAGCCCAATTGACCCACTATACCCAAATGACCTATTGAACCCAACTTGACCTAAAGGGTTAAACTAATCTAAAACTCAAGAAAATCCAAATTAAACTTAACCAAAGCCTACAACATACTCCAAATGATCAACCAAACTCAAACCAAGCCATGACCCAAGCCAATTTAGCCAATTTGGTCAAATTGGTCAACTTGACCCATTTGACCCAAAAGAACTTAAATGACCCAAAATCATATCTAAGGAAAATTAGACCAAACCAATGACACCAAAATACTCCAATTGATCATATGAACTTGACCCAACCCTTAGTTTGACCCAATTTGACTAATTGGTCAACCTAACACGATTTGACCCAAGTTGACCTAAATGGGTCAAATTGAGCCAAATTGAACCAAATAAACTCCAAATGACATGAAATTTGGCCAAACCTACTTTTGACTCATTTTTAATATGGCCAAATCAAATCTCATGCCAAATGACCATCCTACCCTTGGGCTACGGGTATCAAATGAGACAAATCACCCATGTAAGTGGTCATTTCCCTTCCTTGGCCACTTGACATCCTCCCATTGGTCCACCTAGGCTCCTAGGACACTACCCAACCTAGCCTAAAAGTGGTTGGGTTGACCATGACTCATGGGGAGGTGAAATCACCTCACCTCCCCCATTGGTGCACATGGAAACCTAAGGACACCCATTAATCCCTCTTGGCAGCCACCTCTGAAGCTTTGGCCAACCAAATAGAGCCACCTAGGATGATTCTCTACCATTCCCAGCAACTGCCAGCGATCGAACATGCACTAGAAGCCAAATCAAGCTATGCCGTCCGATCCTTGGAATGAGGGGGTATACCCCTTTCATTTCGACCCAAATTAAGCTACCAAGCATTCAGTGAGCTCCCTTAGGGTTTTTTGAGTTTCCCAGAGCTTTCTTAGTGATCCCCAAGCTATCCCATCACCAGAAATCCCAAAATTGAGCTTACCCAAAATAAGGCACTCCCCCATTCGATCCCAATTGCTCAAACCTCCACCAAAGTGCAATTAATTTTGCACACACCATCTTTAAAGCTAGTTGAGCAAGAACGAATCATCTCCCAAGGTTTTCGATGATCGAAGGGTGGATTTCGATCAATGCCGACCTCTCAAGCTTCATTTCATGGCCTTCTGATCAAACCACCTCAAATTGAAACTTATGTTGATCATTAGCGATTCGTCTCCACTAGATGAAGCTTCCTCAATTGGATTTGCCATCGATCTTGAGCTCTGGTGAGGTATGCCATTGAAACTGACCTTGGGTGAAAATTTCGTTGGAGATTTTTGAGAAAAACTTGCATGCCGT
The DNA here is from genome assembly GCA_021442155.1 of Cymbidium sinense. Lineage (NCBI taxonomy): Eukaryota > Viridiplantae > Streptophyta > Magnoliopsida > Asparagales > Orchidaceae > Cymbidium > Cymbidium sinense. Next base: position 140,180,622 of record CM038222.1, read on the forward strand.
GTGATCTTAGTCATTGGATCCCTTTGGATCCTTCATGCAAAGGTGTGGGATCAGTTTAGAGTCGATTCGAGCTCAGGTGAACTCGGACCATGCGAGCAATGACAGACAGACTCCGTTCTTCCTCACTCACGTGATGATAGATCACGCACCATCCATTTTGCATGATCGGAATGGACGGTCATGATTAAATCTGATAGATCTTAGATTGGATGGTGCATGAGAAAGCACATTCCACCACCACATGGTAGGATTATTTTAATAACCAATGCCATGAACATGAAAAAATGCCGAGCACGCCATGCGGCACCGATGGGATTAAGGGTTAATTAGGCTTAATTAATGTGTTTGAAGGACTAAAATTTGTAAAAATCATAACTATTTGTAAAAAAATTAGAAAAATATAAATAAATACTCATTATAAAGGTATTTTAGAGAAAACTTTATTAAAAATATTCTTAATTAATTTTTAATAGCAATTAAGGCTTAATTAAAGTTAAATGCAAAATTAATTAGCTTCATAATTACCTAATTACTTAAGTAATTAACCTCAAACTTTATGGGTTAATTTAATGGGATGACCTCTACCTCCCATGATTTTCTTGGGATTCATTGCTTAGTTAATTAGGAAAATGGACTAATTAAGCTTTAATTATTCTCTTAAGTTAATTAATCATTAATTAATCTCATGAATAGTAATAAATTAGTTAATTAAGTGTATTAATCATTGTCCAACAATAAATGGAGTAATGGAATAGGGTTGAGACCTCTTTCTTTATCTCTTTCCTTAAGTTCATTTCATTAATTAAATCAATCAAGGCTTATTTAATTAATTAAACTACTTAATTAATTAAATTAAAATCATAATCATATCAAATTTTAATTAAGTAAATCTTGGGTAGACCTTTAGGTGTTCAATAACCTAAAGAGGTCTTAAGGAAACTATGGTTAACCTACTTGTGTGGGAAAACTATAAGAGTACTTAATTAAGTTCCTTAGTTTAATTAACCTTTAATCACGAGCAAATTGCATTAGGTCCCTTTCATTTCTTAGGATCATTACTAATTTAATTTCTAATGCATGTGCATATCATATTAGCTCATAATTATTTGGGTAATTATGTTAAGGTAACATAGGAAAGGGTTAATTAATGCATTTAATGCATACCACAACTTAATTAACTCATAAAATCAACGTAATTGCTTTTCATTAAATTGAATTAATTAACAAACATTGGAATCAGTTAGGATCAACAAGCCTCTTCTTCACATCCTTAAATCAAATCAAAACATGAAATTAAAAATGGCATTAAAGAAGTTTTGGTTTATTTTAAATGGATTTATTTAATATGATTGTCTTTAGGAATTAATTCAATTGAATGAAATCTTGTGTTTATGTTTATTTATTCCATTGCAATCATGTTAGATATTGTATGTCATTTGAAATCATGCATCCATCTTTTCAAAATCAGGTAAAATAAAAATGGATTCCCTTTATGTAAGCTTGTATGTGTTGATTTAATTTAATATATGTGTGGTTATTATCATTATTAAATCCAAATGTATTTTTCAAAAAACTTATAAATGAATGATAATATGTGTTATGATGCTTATTATAAATACATAAGAAATGCATGTGCTTATAGCTCAAGTGTATGAATGTTGAGTTATCCTTCCTCTATTCATGTGTTGATTTATATAAGATTGAATAATAATGGGTATATAGTCTGGACTTCCTGAAAATATGAGGCTTTAGTTAACCCCAATGAGGTTATTTGATTAACTCACTTCCCTGGTTTAACAACGACACATATCCATTTGATTTCATTCTTATGTATTTCAACATCAAAATTTGGATATAGATTTAATTCATATACATAAATGATTTAATCAAATAAAAATATAATATTTGAATGGTTTTCTTTCCTTCATTTATGTATACATTCATGTGTATTTGAAAAAAGTAAGTATATAGTTTGGACATCCCAAGAATATGAAGCTTTAGTTAGCCCCAAATAGCTAGCCCCAAGGAGGTCATTTGATTACCTCACTTTCCTAGTTTAACAACAACACATACTTGTTTATGTCTTTAAACATGTGCATGTATATGTGATTAATGAATGAAAATCACCCTTTTATATTAAAATTGCATGCATTCATAATTGACTAAGTGTTTGAATTAATTAGCTATAAGATTTGGAGTTTACTTCCTATGTTCATGTATACAACTTTATATATGTTTGAATGCAAATGGATATATAGTCTGGACATCCCAGGAATACGAGGCTTTAGCTAGCCCCAAAGAGGTCATTTGATTACCTCACTTTCCTAGTTTAACAATGGCACATACCTATTTAATTTAATTCTTATGTCTTTTTGTATAAGAATTTGGATAGAGCATTAAATTAATATGTTTAAATAATTCAATTAAATAAAATATAAATTCTAAACATACACATACATTCATCATTTAAGTGTGTTAAAATATGTTGCATGTATATATACACTTAGGATTAAATTTAATGCATGTTACATGTGATGGAAGGGAATGATTTGATATATGTCATGTGATAGTAATTCAATTAGATTAATCTTAAGATGTCTTTCATATTGAATATAGTTATTTAGAGTAAATCTAAACTTATGATTAATTAAAATGTATTATAAGCCATTCATTAATGAGAACTAAATAAATTTAATATACTTTAGAAATAGCTTAAGGTAGGGATGAAAGAGGGCAATCCTCTTTTCTGTCTTTACAACACTTAGTTGCTCAGTATAAAATCATATGAAATAAAAGAAAAATACAAATTAAAAATTCTCAAATCAATTAAATAACTTGAAATGAAACCAAACTCTCATGTTAAATTGAATTTTCTTATACTTAAAAAAATCATAACTCTAATGCTTAGTAAGACAACCACACAAAGCCTTAACACATATATTATAATTAAGTCACTAATTATAGCTCTATGTTGGGATGGTGTGTGATGTGATATATATATTATTTTGTGATGTATTATTTTAGACTAGATGTTAGGATACAATATTTCATAAACTGGATGATAGGTCGATATTAGCCTAATCATGCTTTTCTGCAAGAGATTATGCTTATGGGGGTGCTTAATATTAAATATGAATGCTCTCTTTACAGTTACTTAAACCCCTAAGTAGAATCCAAGTTGAGAAAGGTGAACTTGGTTACCCATGTGCAGGGTGATAAGTCCAAATTATACATACATATATATATATATATATATATATATATATATATATATATATATATATATATATATATATATATATATATATATATATATATATATATATATATATATAACTGGGATTATATGTGTGTTTAGCTAACACTTATTTTGCAGGTGTAGTTAGATTTACTTTTCTTATTCTTAATGTAATTTCATAATAGGAATTATGATTGGTACTATGGGGGATTATGATGAGCAGTTGCTAGAAAGTTTAGTCCTCGGAGGCCCTATGATGCCATTAAAGCATAAACCAAATCAAGAGAAAGAAGGAGGGAGATGGAAGAGTGAAGAATGAACACCCCCATAACATTTAGTAAAATTATAATTATTCTTTCATATATCGGGTTGTATAAGGGTAGATCTCGGCCTTTTCCTTTTTGAGTTGTACGACAGAGCCGAACCGCACCAGCCTTTTATTCTTTGTGGTAATTATAAAATTGATTGATGTTATGTTTAGATTGCACATTATAAATGACATGCTTTTCATAGTTTCCTATGATTGATGCTTCAATATGTAGCCTAGATGCGATTAGACTCTTAGGGTAAAAATTAATCTTTCTACACCAACTAATCACTCATAATTAAATTCTAAATAACTCATAACCTCACTATAAAGCCTAGGTCTTAAACAAGATAATTAAAAGATTTAACAACCTCTTAACTGAATGTTGTATGTCTCACATCATGCATGCAAGTTATTTCACTCTTGAAAATAGGAGATTTCATCCTTGCATGATTTGGGAATGCTTGACCTGTGAGGGCATCCCTTGTGTTGGAAAACACCCATTTTCCGCTGATTTAGCCAACAATTTCATTTCATCATGCATGTATGCTTCAAAATCCTAAAACCTTTGTCCAAATGAAGTGTCACAAATGAAATAAAATTTGAAAAGATTTTCCATTATAATAAGTCAAGCCCATGGTGACCCCCTTTTTGACATGAAATTGTCATATGAACCAAAATCCATTTGAGTCCAAATCAATTGCATTTAGATTTATATTTCAATCGTCGGCTCATATGTGAGTTTAAATAAACTTGAATCAAGCCGAAACTAAACCAATTGACCCATTTAAGTCCACTTGACCCGAAATGATCTAAAAGATCTTTTGATCCAAGTTCTAATCCAACCCAAATTGGATTAAACTAAGCCCATCTAAACCTCATATCATAATCAATAATCATCCTAGGGTGATCAACTACCTTGAATTGGGTCAAACCAAGTCAACTTGGTCCTTTGACCAAGTCAACCTTTAGCCCAAATGAGACCTAAATTAGCCAAAAACCCACCATATACCAAGTTGATTAAAACCATTGATTCAAACCCATGCATAATCAATGATTGAACATGACCAAACCTTCAATTGAGCCAAACCAAGTCCAATTGGTCATTTGACCTAAGTTGACCTAAATTGCCCTGAAAAGTCAAAATAGGTCAAATCATGATTTAATCCAAATTGATTCCATCTAATGGCTCAAGCTCATTCCAAATCATTTATTGAACTTGACCAAAGCCATGATTAAGCCCAATTTGACCAATTGGTCAACTTGACCCAACCTAACCCAAATTGACCTAAAAGGTCAAATTGACCAAAATCTAAATTAAACCCAAATCAAACCAAACCAAAGCCTACAATCATTTTTAATTAACCAATTGAACATGAACCAACACCTAACCCAGCCCAATTTGATCAAATTGGTCAAACTGATCAACTTAACTCATTTGACCTATTTGAATCCAAATGAGCTAAAATCAAACCTAAGCAAAATTAATCAAAACCACTTGAACCAAAACTCATCAAAACATCATTTGAACATAACCCAAGCCTTGGTTTGACTCAATTTGACCAATTGGTCAACCCAATCCAACTTGAACCCAAATGAACCCATTTGACCATATGAAGCCAAATCACCCAAAGCCAACCCATGGGACTTGGACCTGGCCTAACCCAACCTAAACTGGTCCTAACTCATTCCTAAACCAACCCAAATCCATAGTGGGCCCCACCCAAGTAATGAGCCATTGGACAAACCTTCTTTCCATTGGATCCTCACATTAATAAGCAAAGTCAACTCCCCCAATCACCATGACATCCCCTAAGCACTCAAGTGAGGCTCCAACTGACCCACCTAGCTCACCTAACCCATCCTAAGTCGGCCAAGGACCAAAGGGAGTTCACCTCTTCCTCACTCAAGCCAAAACTAAAAACCCATGGATTCAAGCCAAGAGGTCTTCATAAACCAGCCCTTGGACAACCTCCTACTGACTTATCCACACAAGTTGAGCCACGTGGAGTTGGATGTGACCTCTCTGACGGTGGCTTCGGCCAAAACAAGCAATCCCGTCATCCATCAAGCACAATTTTGATATACTCCCCAATTGGCAGATTGACACAGCATTATGAGAGTTCCCTAAGCCATTTCAAAATTCCTTAGAGATTTTCCAAGCATCCCAAAGCTCCCTCGATCGCCCATTGCTCTCTGTGTGAGAAATTGAGATAAGGGAGCCCTCCTTTGATTCAAACTCATGCTCCACTCAACCAAATATCAAGTAAATTTACACACACCTTGATCAGATCAATAAAGCTTTGGCCAGAGATAGGAATTCGATCAAGATCAAATGCCAAATCAAAGGATCTTGGCCCATAGAGCAAAGCACCTCAAATCAAGGCTCGTGCGGCTCAACGTAGCTTCATTTCTACCAAACAAAGCTACCTCAGTTGATACCACTGTTGGACATGAGCTCCTATAAGGTAATTCCTCAAAACCATATGTTTAGGGAAAATGTGTTGGTCCTTTCTGAAGAAAATTTTTATGCCATGTGTTTTTGATTGTTGGATGTGCTCGTCTCCTTTTCCTGATGGTGTGGGATCAATTTGATCCCAATCCAAGCTCTAGTGAGTTCAAATCGAATAGAGAAAGATGGAAGGTATCCATCTTTGTCCATTCGCGAAGGAAAAAGATCACGAACTGTCCATTCCATGTGGTCAGAATGGACGGTCATGATCTGATCACACATAGATCCATTGATTAATCCTTCAAAGCGTGGTCGATTGTGGTCGATCTTAGATCGGACGGTCCATCAAGCATCCATGTCACATGCTCGATTTGATAACTTAAATACCCTATCCCGTCACGCCACATGGAAAGCGCACACCGCATTAGCAGCCACCTTGCACTGATAGGATTAAGGGTTAATTAGGGCTGTTTTAATTAATTTTTAAGATTGAATCTTCCTAAAATCATAACTAATTCTAGAAAAATCCAAAAATATAAATGATGGCTCATTTTAAAGATATTTCAGAGTAGAATATATTAATATTATTATTAATTAAGTTTGAATAGTAATTTTTGCTTAATTAATATTTAATTAAAAATTTAATTAGCCTAATTACTCTTTAATTAATTGTCCAATTAATTTCAAATTTTTTAGAGATGTTCAAGGGGATGGCCTACGCCTCCCCTATTTTTCTTAGAATTTATTAGATAGTTAATTAAAGAAATCAATGGATTAAGCCTTAATTGCTCTCTAACCTTAACTAGTGATAATTAATCAAATGAATAGTGGTTAATTAATTGATTGAGCTTATCGTCCTCTGTTAATGTTGGGAAGCGTTAGGGAAGTGGTTTGGGTTCACTCACTATAACCATTTTATTAAGCCTCCTCATTTGTTTCAAATTAATTAAAGCTTAATTAAATGATTAATCACTTAATTAATCAATTAAAATAGAAAGGATATCTAATTATTTCAATGCCTCAGTAGATGTTTGTAATTACTTAGGGATTGGGATTGAGGCCTCTTTTTTATCTCTTTCCCTAAGTTAATTTCATCATCCTAATTAAAAGATATAATCAAAAGATTTAATTAACCAATTAAAGGTTTAATTAAATTAATTTAAAATACATTCATTCACAACCTAACTTTGTTTAATCAATCTTGGGAAGCTCTTTGGGTGTTCAATAACCTAAAGAGAGAGCTAATGAAATTATGGTTAGCTCATATGTGTGAAAAAATCATAAAAGTAATTAAGTGAGCTCCTTAAGCTTAATTAACTATTAATTATGAGCCGATTGCATTAGCCCTCTTTCATTTCATAGGAGCAATGCCATTTACTTTTTCATGTAGTTGCATCTCATGTTGGCTCATCATTAATTAGTTAATTAAATTAAGGTAGCGTAGGTAAGGGTTAATTAATTGATTTAATTATTTTTCAACCTAATTAAGACATAAAATTAACTTAATTATTTTTCGTTGAATCACATTAACTTACATATGGGGAATGGGATTAAGATTAGCAAACCTCTTTCACATTCCTTAAATCAATCAAACATAAGATCAAAATGGCTTTAAGAAACTTTGGTTAATTTTGAATGAGTTTATTTAATATGATTGTCCTTGGGATTTAGTTGGATTAAATGAAATTACATGATTGTATTTCTTTATTTCTTTCCAATAATGTTAAAATGTTGTGTGCCACTTGTATTCAAGCATTTATTTCTTTCAAATTAATCAAAGGAAAAATGATTTTCTTTATATCAATTTGCATGTGTTGACTTAATTAGAAATATGTGTGGCTATTATTAATATTAAATCTCAAATGTATTTTCAGAAGCTTAGTAATGAATGATAATATATATTGTGACTTTAGTTATGTATACATAGGAGATGCATGTGAATATAGGCTTAGTGTATGAAGTGCAGTCTCTTTCTTACATTCATGTGTTGATTCGTATAAGTTTGAATGTTAATGGGTATATTAGTCTAGACATTCTGAGTATGCACAGCTTTAAGTAGCCCTAAGGAGGTTTCTACCTCACTCCCCTGGTGTAGAAGAATGGTGTCGTGCTCGTTTGATTTCATTCTTATGCATCTTAACATTGGAATTTAGATAAAATTTTAATTCATTTACAAAAATAAATTAATTCAATTAAACCATTTAAAGTGATCCTCTCTTTTCCTCTCTTTATAACACTTAGTTGTTAAGTGTAAGCCAAATGAAACAAAAAAAATATTAAGTAAAATTCTCAAATCAATTAAACCATTTAAAGTGGAACCACCCTTCATAATTAGATCCTTTCACATTTAGAAAATCTTAACTCTAAAACCTAGTTAGAACATACCATACAAGCCTTAATACACACACATCAGATTAAGTCATCACTTCTAGCCTTCTGTTAGGCAGTGCATGGTTTGATGTATGTTCATTTTGTGATGTATTATTTTGGACTGCATGTTAGGATGTATGCTTCATAGATTGGATGTTAGGTTGTGATTAACCTAATCATATTTTCTGCAGGAGATTGTGCTTAAGGGGTTCTTAAAATAAATATAAATGCTCTCTTTTGTAAGTTGGTTAACCCCTAAGCATGATCTACATTAGGATAGATAGACTTGGTTATCCATGCGAGTCTAAGTCCAATTATTCATTAGCTAGTTGTATGGTGTGTTCAGCTAACACTTGTTTTGCAGGTGTAGTTAGATTTACTTTTTTATTATTTTAATGTAATTATGCATTAGGAATTTGGTTAATTGTTATGGGGGTTAAGGATGAACATTGGCCATAAGGTTTAATCTTGGAGTGTCATGTGATGCCTAGAAGCCTACCAAATCAAATGAAGAAATGGAGCAAAGACATGAAGAAATGGAGGGAGCATGAATACTTGATGGCCCCCCATAACACTTATCATTTATAATTTATAATTATTCTTTTATATATCGAGTTGTATAAGGGTAGAGCTCGGCAAACCATTTTTCTTTTTTCTTGCAGGTACCAATCGACCATATTCTTTCTTTCACGTTGAGTTTATAAATTATCTGATGATCTGTTTATATTGTGCAATAAAAATGATATGTATTTTCATAGTTTTTTTCATGTATGATGATTTAATGTGTGGCCTAGATCCATTTAGACTCTTAAAGAAAAATAAACTTTTTACCCCAATCATAACTCATAATTAAATTTTCTAAAACAACGCATAACCTCATTTAAAACCTAGGTATTAAATCAAGATAATTAAAAGATTTAACAACCCTTTAGCTGAATGATGTATGCTTAATCTCATGCATATCATATTATTTTATGCTTGCTAAGAGAGGCTTTCCATTCTTGCACTATAAGGGAAGACTTGACCTTGAGGGTCTCCCTTGTGGTGGAAAATACCTATTTTTCTCTAATTTAGAAAATAACCCTATTTCATCATACATTTAGGCATATAAAATTCTATAGCCTATGTCAAAATAAAGAGTCCAAAATTAAATAAAATTTGATAAAATTTGTGTTTGACTAAGTCATTATTTCATATCACTCATGCTCTAATCTCTTAGGGAGTAGGTTTACAGACTTTAGTTCTTTCTAAATAATAATAACATAACCATCTTGCAAAATATATGACTTGACCATATTATTTTAAAATGTAGGAGAGTTAGCTGACTACCACTCTAAGTGGTTATAAGTCCAACAATCGGGTGGTTTACTGTCTCTTGTGAAGGTAAAGAATATACTCATTTTTTCCTTAGATTTAAGTCGTGCTTTGGTCCTAAGGTTTAGAATCTAAGGTTGCTATTTTTCCTCAGGCTACAAGCATAAATCCTCACCTCTTAAGTATTTTTACAATGTTGTCTTGTGAGATTATAAGTCATAATATTTAATAAAATTTCAACTCAAATACATAACTCACCTCAATCTCAAATATATAAAACACAATCATAGGATAGTTTGGGATACTCATTAGATTTCCTACTATCATGAGCATCCCCTACTCATCTACTTTTGGCTTCGATAATAAGTCTCTCCTTTTGATATATCCCACTTGATTTTCTAGACATGGCCAATTTATTGATAGTTCTATCTTTGAAATCTTTGGAGATAGTAATTGTCTACTTTAATTGAGAGTGTTCTTAAGGAACTCACCTTTCTTACGATGTAATTAACTATGGGGGCTTGCCCCCATAGGAAACTTTAGAATTTAGTTTAAATAAACCTTACTTTATTCACCCATGTAAAGTAGGGGAAAAAAATCTCTAGTATATTCGAAGGCATCATGCCTTAGGAGTCCTTATTAAGTGATTAGGTACATTGTAGGGTAGTAATTTCTATCTTTTGGGATAGTATACTATTCATTGATGTCATACCTGATCACCTCAATAAGTACACCCTTAGATCTGCGTGGTGTCCTCTCCCCCTCCCAATTCACACACACATAAACTAAAAAATAAACACCATAAAATTTTCTGGCAACTACATTGGGGATGATTCCTCTCTCCATCTTTAGTAGACAATTGTTGTCTCTAAGCATCGATAGTGGATTTTTATTTCATATTAGTCCAAGGCTATCTTTCCTTTGATTGACACTTAGCTTATTCCATTCTTAAGCAAAGCTAGCCAACATCCTCTAGGTTTTAGGATCTCACTCCTTGTAGGTCCTAGAACCCCAATTGGGTTTCCCAATAGGTGAAAAATAAAATTAACTCATGAAAGTAGATGGCAAAAATTTAGAACCTCCTTACCACTAGCTTGGTGAGGCAAGGTTCATCTTAATGATTAAGAAAATAAACTCTTTTGCAAAATGCCACTTTCCAAAAGCTCCTTTTTTAAAACTCACATAATAAAAGATTTTGCACAAAATTCATAAGGAATTTTTAAAAAGCACAAAACTTATATAACCAAACTTCATCTAATAATCCCCGTGATTGTTACATGGAGGTTCTTTTCAAAATCAAGATCAAAATCATTTTTCAAAAGAATCTTTTTGGGAAATAGCTATCTCCATTCAACATGCTCAAATTTATCGAATGAAGATTCTATCTTCAAATAAAATCATAGCATGAAATTGAAACTCCACTTAACATATTTCACATATGTTAGAGTTGGAGTTTCTATTTTTTTCAAAAAGCGCCACCTTTGAAGATAACCACCTTCATTCAACATGCTCAAACTTGTTGAATGAAGTTCTTATCTTAAAATAAAATCATAACATGAAATTGAAACTCCACTTAACATATTTCACATATGTTAGAGTTAGAGTTTCTCTCTCTTTTAAAAAGCACACCTTCGAAGATAACCACCTTCATTCAACATGATCAAACTTGTTGAATGAAGATCCCATCTTCAAATAAAATCATAGCACGAAATTGAAACTCCACTTAACATATTTGACATATGCTAAGGTCAGAGTTTCCCTCTTTTTCAAAAGCATCTTTTTGAAAAGAATCACCTTCATTCAACATACCCAAATTTATTGAATGAAGATTTTATTTTCAAATAAAATCATAGCATAAAATTGAAACTTCACTTAACATACTTCACATATGCTAGAGTTGCAGTTTCCCTCTTTTCAAAAGTAAAAAATCACACATGAAAGCAAGACATATCATTGAACTCTATTTAACATATCTAAATTTGTTAAATAGATTTCCCATTTTCAAAAAATCATATCATATTTGATTCCTACTTAACATACAAAGTTTGTTAAGTAAGAATCCCATTTCCACAAATCATATCACATTTGGCTCCCACTTAACATACCAAATTTGTTAAGTGAGAGTCCCATTTTCAAAATCAGCTTAACCCATTTGATTCTCATTTAACATACCAGATTTGTTAAATGAGAATCTCATTTTCAAATCATATCACGTTTGACTCTCACTTAACATACCAAATTTGTTAAGTGAGAGTCTCATTTTCAAAACAAAAAATATATCACATTTGGATTTCACTTAACATACCAAAGTTGTTAAGTGAGAGTCTCATTTTTAAAACATAAAACATATCACATTTGGCTCCCACTTAACATACCAAATTTGTTAAGTGAGAGCCTCATTTTTAAATACATATCAATCACATTTAGTTCTTACTAACATACCAAATTTGTTAAGTAAGAAGCCCACTTTCAAATCAAATCAACATATATTACACACATAACCCATCATCACAAGCAAAGATTTTTCACAAAATTTTCAAAACTTAGAATCACAACCTTTTCTTAGCATACCTAAATTTGCTAAGTAAAGTTTTTCAAAATTATAATTTTCAAACAAGAAAACAACATAAATATCTTTAAATATATGAACCCTGCCCAACCTACTTAAATTTGTTGAGTATGGGTTCTAAATCAAAATTAAATGGCAAAGACTCTCCTCACATATCAAAAATCTCTCCAATGAGCCTCACTTAACATAACTAAAATTCAAGTTTAATTTAAAGTGAATACCAATTTATTTGATTCAGCAATTTTTTCAAATGTTCGATTCATGAGCTCATGCTTTTGTGTTCTCATTCCCGTCTGGTCTTGACATGGCATTGGATCAGGCCAAGCTCACCTCGCCCACTGTGTGTTTGATTCAATTTGGTCATGGATTTGAGGCTATGAGAGTTACTTGTGAGGGGCACATCACAATGGTCGATGAGGGAGCGGTGGGGCGCCACTCATTCACCTTTTTCGACTTTGAGTTTCCTCCACTCAAGAGGAAGGTAGTAGAGGTCACCACTGAGCGGCAAGAGCATGATCAGTGTAGCACCGCAGTGTCTAATTCCTTGTCATTCATCATTGTTCATCCTGCAATGAGTGGCACCTCTTCATTGGTCCCCTCAAAGGAGAAGGCTATCTTGGCCTCCAATATAGTCTCTCCTACCTTTGAGGTAGGTTCCAGCTCTTTCCCCGCTCGACTCACTTGTACTCAGCACCATAATAAGAGCCAGAAGGTTAAGAGACATCATGAGCAAGTAGCTATAGAGGCCAAAGGTAGCATCCTATGTTGCAGATGAGCGTTCACCTTGGGAGGTATCTCACTTATTTAGTGGCAATAAGCTTTATCCCCTCTCAGGCTCAGATGTTGTGCAGGACTATAAGAGGATTGCAGCATCACCTCCACCACCAGCATATCATGAGGTACCAGCAAGGGAGAGGAGGAAGCCCTACACTGGATTACGTTCAGTTATTCGCCAGATAGGCAGTGCCCACGGATGCTCAAAGTTTGGTGCATTGTTTGACTTGATGTCTTTGATCCCTAGGAGTGTCAGGGATCATATACATAGAGCCAGATACACATAGGCCTAAGTGGCAATGCAGGAAAATAGGAGAGAGAAGAGGAGGTATGCCCGGTAGTCGTCAGCCTCCACTCTTATGGATTTCCCAGGTCGGTAGGCTACTAGAGCTGACCATACCGATAATATAGTACTCACAGGCACAGTCAGTCAAAGGAGGAGAGCTCTTGCTAAGCGACAGTCGGTGTCTCTACCACATCGCACCACTCATTGTTCACCTTCACCAGTGCATGTTCCAGCATCCCTTGTGCCAGCTAAGGCACATAAGATAGCATCGGGGGAGAAGAAAGCCCCATTGGTGATCCGATTACGACCCTAGGGTTCCGTTCCATCTTCTCCACCCATTGAGGTGAGGTCAAGCTCTCCTTCTCGACCTTCTACTTCAACTGTGGTGAAGAAGGAATGGTGATCCAAGAGCATCGTAGTCATTCCACCACCTCCACCATAGTTAGAAGTGACAATAGTAGCAAAGGGGGAGGGAGATAGTTCCAAAGTCCATATAGCAGTAGATCTCCCCAGAGACAGCACTCCACTGATAGTGGGCAGTCATGAGCATGTATCTTTTAGCAAGCATAGTACCCTCAGAGATAGCACTCCAGCGGCAGGTAGTGTCTGATGTATTTCTGTCAGTGAGCATAGCCCTACTACCGATCAACCATAAGTGTTCATACCAGCACTGTTAGACCATTCCTTGGATGACATTCTAGCACAATATTTTGCGGAAAAGAGATAGATTTTCGGGAGTGATTGTTCTGAGCAGAATAAGGGTAAGGTCAGTTTTGACCCCGATGAGGATGATCTGTTAGAGGACTCGGTCGAGGTCCACATGGCCGAAACTAAGAGCTCCTCCATAAAGACCAATAGAGTTTGGAAGATAATGTAGTTAAGGAGGATGACACCATCCATTCAACTCAGTACTTCCTCCACCAGCTTAAACAGAGATATGATCACATTGAGAAGATGGGGAAGAAAATTAAGGAGTTGATGGTAGTAGTTTCATCATTGTAGAACTCAGCCCCAGTTTCACAGCCTTCTCCTATAGTAGCTGATAAAGCAGAGTTGGCACATACTTTAGATCATCCTAGATGTATTCCCGTAGAGGAATATAGTGGAAGCTTGCATAAGAAGGTGGTGGATAGCACCTCCATGCATGAGAAAGATATCAAACATATGATGGAACAATAGGTGAGGGAAGTGTTGGCATAAGCCCGAGATGGCTCATCTGTTCGAAAGGGTAGACCCTACGCAGAGGAATTTGATGCAGTCCAATATCCTATGGGTTTCGTGCCTCCTTCTTTCAAAATGTTTGATGGTAGTGGGAACCCTCGCAAACATATTACACATTTCAGGGCCAGCTGCTGCAACGCCGGTGGTAGTGACGCCCTTCTTTTCATATTATTTGTTAGTAGTTTAGTGGGTGTTACATTTGACTAGTATGCTGAATTGCCCATTGGTTCGGTAAAGACATTTGCTGAGTTAGAGCACCTCTTCATCAAAGGGCTTGATGGAGCTCATCAAAGGGTTACTGTAGCCAATCTTGTTGTAGTGACACAAGTTCCCAATGAGTCCCTTATTGATTATATTCTTAGGTGAAAAAATCTGAGTATGAAATGTGAACCACAACTGTCTGAACAAACGTCATAGAGATTCTCCTGAAGAACATTCATGGCCTAGTTGCTTTCATGCTCAAGGGTTTTATAATCAAAACCTTCGAGAAACTAATCAACAATGCAGCTAATCTATAAGAGGAAGCCAGTTGCCTTTCCAGGACAAGTCAGCCAAGCCCAAACCTCAGAGTGCAGTTGAGAAGAAACCAGGGGTAGTCACAACAGTTGATAAGGGGAAGCAGCTAGCTAGGGTTCAGTTAGATAGGCCTCGAGCTCAGTAGCCTCCTCTACCACCTCCTCTATCACAACCTCGACCATTATACTAGCCACCTCAATTGCCACAGTGGCCACTACCGCCGCCTCCTCATCAGCATCATCAGCAGCAGTATTCTTACTCGCCACTAGGTAGCTATTACCTACCTACTCTTGCCGATAGATTGAATAAGCCTTATTCATTTAAGAGGGAGGTAGTCAGGAATATCTTTAAGAATCTTTTAAAGAAGCTTGATTTCCAACTACCAGAGTCTGAGAGGCCGGAGGAAGTGGGCAAGAGTCATGATCCAAACTATTTCTCCTATCACCGCATGTTTGGCCATGTCTTAGAAGATTGCATTACCTTTAAGGGGCTGGCACGTGGCTACAAGTGTGCGTCATCCCAAGGAATACCTATTATAACAACCTTCTAATTTTATTAGAGTAATCCTTGGGGATACATGAGATCCTCTTAAGATAAAGGAAGGTTGGGATATCTCTCTATCCCGAACCTCTAGGAAAATTATTTCTAAGATCAGGAAACTACCCTTTATGGTGCCTGAGGTAGCTCAAACCTACAACTCTAAGAAAGGTTTTCAAGTTACTAAGGACAACTTAAGGGTGGTAGGAGCCTAGTAGCAGCAACGACAGCTTGCACTTGCCCAAGATAGTGCAGTAGCGCAACCACTGACCGATTTCAGCACTCTTTCCATAGTTGCAGCTATAGTTCCTCTAGTTAGCTCTTCTTATAGTAGTCGTATTGTATCAATGGATAGGGGGCAGGGGGCGGGGGGAGGGGGGAGGGTGCCAAATCTCTTACTCCACTTACTTTACTTGATTTCTATTTTGTACCTCCATCCAAATCAAAGAAGTCAATGAAGAAAGCTGATTCTGCTTACATTTGTGTCACTTCTAATGATCTACCTGAGTTTATTCCTATAGAAATCTCTCCGAGTCTAATTAATAATAACTCCAGTTTTGATCATTCCTCTTCGTATTTAGAAATGGATTATCCATTCTTGAATCATTCGGGTTCACCCATTGAGATTGATTTGGAGTCGTATGACTCTGATGATTCTATAGCAGAAGTTGTAGGTGAACTTAATGAGCAGGTAGAACTTCCACTAAACCATCTCATGAAGTCACTGAAGTCAACCTCCGCAGTGGCAAAGTTCTACCTCCTAGGGTAGCACCTCAGGATAAGGGCAAGCAAGTTATTTGTTTTAGCGATCAAGTAGCCTCTCCATTGGATGCTCTGCCTATGGATATGCTTGTGGAGGACCAGCCCAAAGTTGACTATAATGTCCTCGCTCACCTGAGAAAGTTGCCAGCTAAGCTAAGCATATATGATTCCCTTTTCTTATCAAAAGAGATGGGAGAGTCATTGATCAAAGCTCTTTATAATCTAGAAATATGCTTAGCTCAGTTGACCGCTATTGGAGAGGAGGCATGATATTAAAGAGAAGACTGTGGAGTTACATTCACCAATGAAGACCTTCTTTTGGGGACAACCGAGCACAATCATCCACTCTACATCATAGTGGATTTGAGAAGATTCAAACTCTCCAGGGTGTTAGTTAATCCAAGTGCATCAGTGAACATTATGAGTCTAAAAATCCTACCTGAGGATTGACATCTTCAAACTCTGAGGAGATCAGATGATGTTGAGGGATTCAATGTGCAAGGTGAGAGGGCTTTAGGCTCCAAAGTATTTCCATTAGAGATAGATAACTAGAAGACAGAAGCCAAGTTCTTCATAATTGATTCAGATACATCTTTCATTGCTTTGCTTGATAGGCCTTGGATACATGGAAACAACACGGTTCCATCCTCTTTACATCAGTGCATCAAATTTCGAAGAAGTGGAATCGAGTATTGTGTCAAAGGAGACTTAAAGCCATTTTCAGTTAGAGAGATCAAAATATATGAGGATGTGACTGTGGTGAAATATTTTCAATTTCTAAGAGTAATACTTTCATCTTCAATCTATGTGGAATAAAATGAAAATAAATATATACTCTTTTATGCATTTGGACACCACATAGATCCTCAGATATTCTTATTGAGAGTGATCGACTATGACATTGAGGAGAGGTGTACTATCTCGAAAGATAGAATTCACCAACCTACAATAGACCTAATCACCTCAATAAGGACTCCTAAGGACAATGGGTCTGCATGTGTACTAGATATTCTTGCCCTACTTTACATGAAAAAGGAAAGTAGGGCTTATTTTAAATCGGGTTCATTAAGATCCCTACAGGGGCAAGCCCCATAGTTAATTACATCGTAAGGAAGGGGATTCCTTAGGAATACTCTCGATTAAGGTAAATGATCATTGTCTCGAAAGATTTCAATAAGTAGGACTATCAATCGATTAGTTTATTTTAGAGGATGAAATAAGATTGGTTAAAGAGAGAGAATTATTATCAAAGCCAAAAGAAGATAAGTAGGAGATGCTCACGATGCTAAGAAACCTAACAAGCATCTCAGACTATCCTATGGTTAGGCTTTACATTTTTGAAATTGATTTAATTTATTTGAGTTGGATTTTTCATTAGAAATTTAGGGCTTATGATTCCATAACACAAGATTGTGGAAATTTCTAAAAGGTGAGGATTTATATTTATGGCCCTTATAAGAGAGAAGCAACCTCAAAACCTGGAGCTTTAGCGAGGGACAAAAGCACAACATAAATCTAAGGTAAAAATGAGTTTTTGATTTGCCTCGATAAGAGAGGACAAATCACCCGACTGCTTAAACTTACAACTGCCCGGGAGGATGGCCACCAACTAACTCCTACAATTTTTAAATTCATGTAGGCAAGTCATATATTTTATGCAAGATAGCTAGGCTGTTATTTATTTTAGAAAGAGAATAAGTCTTTAAACTCACTCCCTAAGAGACTAGATCATGTAAGGGCATGAAAATGACCAAGATCTAATGTAAATATATTACATTTTTATTTTTATTTTTGGACAATCATTTGACTCAGGCTTATAGGATTCATATGCCTAATGCATGAGAAATAAGATTATGGGCCAAAATTAGTGAGAAGGGGAGGTGTGTTTCCATCATGGATCTTACAGGTCAAGCCAAGTTCTCTAGCAAAGGTGGAATCCCACCAATCAAGAATGAAACAATATGCTTTTATGTATAATGTTATAAAAAAAATACTCATCCAGTTAAGGGATTGCTAATTATTTTATCTTGATTTTTAACTTAGGCTTTAAATGAAATTATGAGTTCTTTATTTTTAATTTTTGGTTGTTTAATTTAGTAGAAGATTTATTTTTTTCTAAGAGCCTAATCGTCATCAAGCAAGAAAGAAACTAGAAAAAGGATGTCATCTTAATGCACAAGCTAAATAAAATATCAAACATTTTATAGAGCTGACACAAAAGAATAAAAGGCCATTTGTGGTCAGGCACGATCACAAAAATCCAAAAATAAATTAGATAGCTGAGCTCTACCCTTATACAACTCGGATTACAAATAAATTAATTTACAATCAAGTAAGAAAATTCATGTTATGGGGGGTCTTCATTCTTCTTTTCTTCTTTCTTCTTTTCCTCTTTCTTCTTTTCTTCTTTCTTCTTTGGTTCCTTCTTTTAAATGGTTGGAATGTGGATGCTCCAAAGGCTTCACATAGTGCATAAGATAAAATGTCATGACTAATACTCATCCTAATCCTCCATAACAATCATTCCAAAATTTTAATTGCAAAAAATTACAAGAAAAGGAAAAGTAAATCTAGCTAACACCTGCAAAATAGAGATTAGCTAAACAAACCATACAAATCCCAAGAATGTACATTGGGCTTAGCACCCCACACATGGGTAACTAAGTTCACCTAGCCTATTGGATTATGCTTAGGGGTATAAGCACCCGCACAGTAAAAGTAGTTATATTTTTATTTATTACAGTGCCCCTTAAGCACAATCCCCTACAAAAAATAATGGTTAGACTAAGATCGTCCTACCATTCATTCTATGCACATTCACCATAACATCTAGACTAGAAATATTATATCACAAAATAAAAGTAAACATCAAGCCATGCACTGCCCTAACCTAAAGCTAGAAGTGGTGACTTAACCAAATATGTGTGCTTTAAAAAAATATTTGTGTGGTATGCTTAACTATGACTTTAAGGTTTAGATTCTCTAAGTGCGAAGTTGTTCAACTTAGATGGGTGGTTTCATTTAAGTGTTTAGTTGATTTGGGTTGATTTTATTTTATATTTTGTTTTCATTTCAATGAATCCTACAATTAATTACTAAGTGTTGTAAAGATAAGAGAACTTCTCTTTCCTTCCCTATCTTTAAGTAATTTCTAAAGTGGATTCATATTTAATTTTATTTTATGAATATTTTATTATGTGTTTTAACTAATCATAAATTCAAAAAAAATTTTGAAATAAACTATTCAAAAAGAAATGCATTTTAAGATTAAGCAAAGTGAATTAATATCACAAAATATACATCACTCTATTTCTTTCCCAACATGTATAACATGCATATGGAAGCATATCTATACATACAAATGGAAGTATTTAGCACACTTTATGATGAATGCTAAGTAAATTATTTAATAAAATTTGAATACTTTATGATGCATGATTTTTCATAAAGTAGAAAAGGGGAATTTCTTATTCATTTTTCACATGCACACAAGTATGTATGAAAGGCATAAGTGAATACGGCGCCATTGTTCACACTAGGGATGTAAGGTACAAGACCTACTTAGGGCTACTTAAAGCCTCACAACCCCAAGGTTGTCTAGACTAATATGCAACTTTCCTTAAATGCAAGCACATGTACAAAAGAAATGAGTGGAAAAAGAAAGATGTAAAAAGTTTGTAATAGTTTATTTATTTTGTTTATGCAATTTATATGTACAAGTGTGGATGTCCTCCTTAAGTAATAGCTTAGGAATGAATATGAAAGGGTTAGGCAAGTGTTATGTTCTTTTCAAATGAACTATGCACTTTGCCAAAGCCTATTCAAAACTATGCTAAAAGGAAAGGGAAGGAAAGTCACACTATGCAAATCTTCATATTTATATCCACATGCAAGCTTATAACTAATTATAAGTAGCACACTTTCAATTTTAAGTGTTTGATTTATAGATTTTGAAAATAGTTTTGGATTTAGTAATGATAATAGCCATTCATATTTCCACTTTAGCCAAAACATGCAATTTGACATAAAGAAAATATTTCATTTTTAATTTGATTTAAGACAAGTGTGAATTCATGAAATTCATATGACATACACATTTAGCATGATAGGAAAGAACTAAAGTTATGAAAGCATGTAAACACATTCACCCTAATTAACTCCTAAAGATAATCTTATGAAATAAGAAAGCTTAAAGCAAATCAAATTATTTTTAAAGAAGGTTTTTTTTTTTTTTCCTAAGCATCTATCCAAGATATGTGAGGTGAGTTTGCTGTTCTTAACCCATTCCCACATATGTTGGTTATTTTAGTTTAATTTTTAGGTGATTATATCCATTTTATGCTTTGGTTAGGTTATGGTATGAATTAGGTGTGTTAATTACCCCTTACCTATACCATCTTAGCATACTTAATCAAATAATTATAAGCCAAGGAGATGACATAAAACCATACAAGAAATTTAAATCAACAATGCACCTAGAAAAGAAAAGGGCCTAATGCAATTGGCTCATGATTAATGATTAATTAAATTAAGGGGTTTAAGTTAAATAATTTCATAACCCCTCTCACACATGTGAGTGAGATTTTAATTTTCTTAATTTTACTTAGGCTCTTGAACACCTAAGCATCTATCCAAGATAAATTAATTGAGTTCTAGAAAGTTTTAGAATTTTATGAAATTAATTAAGGGGGTAATTAATGAATTAACTCTTAATTAGGATTGGATTAATGAAGAAAGGGGGTTTAAGAAATATCTTAAGAAAAGTATCCCAAAATCTCATATTTACTTAATCAAAACTTAATTGACTCAATCAAAGGGTTAGACCACTAATTATACCCTTAATTAAGCTTAATTATATTAAGAGAGTGATTAAGGAATGAACTAGCAATTCCTCTAATTAAACCACCAATAAATCCCAAGAAACTTAGGAGAGGCAGGAGTCATCCCACTAATTATGCACAAGAAGTTTGGGGTTAATCAGTGGAGTAATTAGAGGGTAATTAGCAAAATAACATTCCCAATAAAACCCAAATCCAGAGAAAAGCATTGTTCAAAATCCATTGAAATTATTTTTAAAATATTCTATGTTCAATTATCTATCCAATGCAATTTATTTCATATTTTTTTATTTTTCTAGGCTTAGATATGAATTTAGGAAGTTTTCATGATTAATTAGATAATTTAAAAGCCTAATTAATTGTTTAATCACGTCGGCGCTACGTGGACCGCTGATGTGACATGCACTTTCCATGTGGCACGACGGGATTCGATATTTAAGTTGCCATCGGCCATTGGCGCGGTTGCCCTCTCCTCACTCGATGAGGATCGGATGGTTGAGGTTAAAGCCGTAGATCTAAGGGATTAAACATGGGATCCTACACATTTTAATCATAGCCATCCATCCAAAATGTGCGGATAGATGACCCATGATCTATCCCTATATTTCTCTATGAAGAATGGACACCGTCAATCTTCTAAAGGATGATCTAAGCTCGATTGAGCTCAGATTAATCCCAAAACTTAACCACACCATCTAGCATAGCATAAAGGTAAACACATCTAATGGCTAAATTTGCATGGGGTTAAAATCCACTTCACAAAGGACCAAACTATATTGAAATTAAGCTCGATTTAAGGGCTAACCTCGTCGGAGGTGATCACCAGTGCTCGATTCCCTTGGAGAAGCTTCGTCTAGTGGAGACGAAGCTTTGTTAAAGTTTTGAGGCTCTAAGATCAGGTAGATCCTCTGATAGGTCAACTCCACCTTGACTTGGGCTCGGTCTTGATCAAGAATGGTCTTCTCTTGCCTTCAGAACTTAGGAAAGAGCTTTGGCAAGTTCGATCGAGCTCCCTGATGAAGCTTGTAAGAGGAATTAGGTTGATTTGAAGTGTGGAATAAGTTTGAATTTCAATGGAGCTCCCCTATTTTTGATTTGAGCAAATCCAAAAAAGGAGAAGTTGATTTCGCTCTAGGATGTTTGGGATCACTTGGCAAAGGCTCCTCTGGCTTCCTATTACTCCATCGAATTGGGGACTGTGCAAATGAAATCAAATTAGGGGTAGTATATCTCCCCCTTGAAGGATCGGATGACCGAGCAAGGAAGTGTCATTTTGATCCAATTGAGCTTATGCAATGAGTTTGTTAGGCTGCTAGAGGTGTCCTTGCATTCGATTTGGCCTAAGGAGTGGAGTGGCGAGGTGTCATGTGCTTGAAATGAGTGAAGGAATCATTCCCATGTGCCCATATTCAAGCAAGTGATCAATTTTGACCTTAGGTTAGGTTGGGCTGAGCCAAACCCATTAGGTTGGGTGTACCACACGCCCTAGTGTTCACTTGATCCACTAAGAGGGTGTCAAATGGTTATGGAGAGGATTTGACCAAATTCCAAGTGGATTTGGCCAAAATTTACCCTTTGACCTAGGGGTAAAAAGGTCATTTGACCATGATTTCAGTCTGGGCATGTTTGAAATGTTTGAAAAATGGGTTAGGCCAAGTTTCATTAAATTTGGAGTTGATTTGATGTGATTTAGCTCATGTTGACCCATTTAGGTTAAAATGGGTCAACTTGAGTCAAGTTGACCAATTGTTCAAATTGGGTCAAACCAAGAGTTGGGTCAAGTTCATATGAACATTTGAAATGCTTTGGTGGCTTTAGTTTGATTCAATTTGGCTCAATTGAGTTCATTGAGGTCAAATAGGTCAAGTTGACCAATTTGACCCATTTGACCTATTTGGGTTAGGTCATGGATTGGTTCATGTTTGGCTGGTCATATGAAATGGATTGGTATCTTTGTTGTCAACCAATTTTAGTTAAGTTTGACTCTGGCTCAATTTGACCCTTTTAGGTCAAGTTGGGTTCATGGTCAATTGGGCTATGTTAGGTCTAGTTGACCAATTGAGGCTTTGGTCAAGTTCAACAAGTGACTTGGAATGAACTTGACCCTTTTGTTTCAATCAATTTAGCTTAGATCAAGTTTTGACATATTTTGACTTTCTATGTCAAGTTGGGTCAACTTGGGTCAAGTGGCCAATTGGGCTAGGTTAGGCTCAAATATTGATTTGGTCAAGTTCAAACATTGGTCATGAATTAGTCTTGATCAATGGTTTCAATCAATTTGGCCTATGGTGGATTTTGGTTATGTTGGGTTTCATTTTGGCTAAGTGTTCAGTTGGTCAACCCATGGGTTTGACTTGGTTTGACCCAATTTGAGTAATTGATCATCTCATGATAATTGTTGATCATGATGAGAAGCTTAGATGGGATTAATTCAATCCAATTTGGTTAGGATTAGAATTTGGATCATAAGGGTATTTTAGCTCACTTTGGGTCAAGTGAGCCTAAGTGGGTCAAATGACTTGGTTAAAGCTTGATTTGAGTTTGATTGAACTCACCTATGAACTTATGATTGAAATATAAATCCATTTGTAAGAGATTTGAAGTCAAATGGGTTTTGATTCCTTTGACAATTTCAAGTTCAAAGGGCAAACATGAATTTGAGTTGGGTTTGATTTTTTTGAATTGAGTTTTGATTTGGTGATTGAAGTTTATGTTTATATTTTGTTTCATGATTAAAGGATTGATTGAATCATGGAGAAAAAAAATCAAGAGTTTGGCTTGATTTGAAATTGATTTGGCTAAGTTCAAGATTTTGACTTGAAAGGCTTAGGTTGAGTTTTGAATGAATTTGAGTTTGATTTTTGGAGTTGGTTTCGATTGTTTGGATTTATATTTCATTTATATATATGAATATAAATGAGAATATAAATGTGTTATGAGAAAATTTCATGAATTTGAAGTGATTTGAACTTGATTTATGCTAAGTCCTTAAGAGGGAATCAAAGGGACTTAGGAAAGATCTTGAACTTGGAATTTCAATCATGGGTTTCAATCATTTGGTGTTGATTTGCGTTTGGAGAAAAACAATTAAGTTGGAATTTATTTGAGTTTGACTTGAAGGAAGGAAGTGAGGAATGTGATTCAAGCTATAGGGTAGGGAAATTTTCTAACTCTAAGGCATGACTTATTCCTATTTAACTCTTCTTAAGTCTCTAGGGCTAGGTTGAGTGTCCACCTAATCACTAGATGTGTCTTAAGACTAAGGATCTCTTAAACTCTAAGAGGAAGTCCTATGTCTAAGATGGAGGGGTTGAGAGCTCATTTTGAAAATGAGGTCAACAAGAGGCGCCCAATAGGTGTGGTGTGAATGATAAGGAACGCCGCAAGTATTGGTGTTGACCAAAATGATCAACAACACCGAACAATCACAAGAACTAATAGAAACAGTCTACTCCTAACCCAAGGTGTAGAGGGAATCCAGAACTTAGTGCAATGTGACTCTACTTATGTCAAAGACATAAGAGAGAAGGAGGAATTCGTTAGGGATAGAGTGAGTGAACCTTCCACTAAGGAAGCAGGTTCAAGTCATCAACATAGGGGATCAAAGGTTTGATTTAATTTGAGTCTCACTGGGGAGAGAAATTTGATTTGTTTAATTAAGTTCTGCCAGAAAAGAGGGTTTAATTTGTTTCAATTTATTGTTTGTTTAGTTGTGTTTGTTTTGACTCCACCAAGGATAGAAAAGTGAACTCTTCACTAGGGAGGTAAGTTCAAGTCATCCATAAGGGAGGGGTTGTGAAATCCGCTGAGGGATTAGGATTCTAGATCCGTTGAGGAACTAGAAAGATTTGCATCTCACTGAAGAGAAGTAAAAGATTTGATTTAGATTGATTGACTATTTTATTTTTTTGTTTCAGATTTTTAGATTTTAGATTTTGAGATGAACCATAATAGTTTGTGATGGATCGCACTAAGTAGGAGCTAAAGAGGCCTAGACCTAACTCAGATTACCAATAAAAAGGGGTAGTCTACCAAACACAAGGCAGGACTAGCCAACCAAAGGGATGTCTTTCGGTGTGCAGCAGTTATACTATGAAGGAAGCATAGCAGACTTACATCCTCCAAAGTAGGGACTAGTTGCTGGGGTAATCTATTGGCAGCAGTTGAACCAACGACTATTGGCGAATGTCTGGTTGAGACTTAAATCAACTTAAGGATAGTTAAGATTAATTTCATTTTTTTTTAGTTTGTTTTGATTATGATGGATCCCATCGGTTTACGATGGACTGCACTGAGTAGGATTCATGGTGGCTTAGACCTAACTAAGATTTACCAATCGAAAGGGAGTAATTCACCAACACAAGGAAGGACTATCCAACCATAGGGGTGCCTTTCAGTTTGCAATGGTCAAGTCTTTTAAAAGAAAGTGCGGGGACTTACATCTTCCAAAACAAGAAACCACAGGAGTGATCAGTTGCTTTAGGCAATAAATCGAACCCGACTTAGGGCTAACTATTGAGTGAATGCCATTGGGGGACTTAAATCAGCTCAAAGATAGTCAAAGATTAATTTCATTTTAGATTTTGTTTTGACGGATTCCGTTGGTTTGTGATGGATCATACTGAGAAGAAGCTTATATCAGCCTAGACCTATCTCAGATTTATTGAACCAAAGGGAGTAACTAGATGGGAACTATCCAACCAAAGGAGTGCCTTTCGGTTTGCAATGATCAATTCAAGGGAAGAAAGCTCGAGGACTCACATCTTCCACTACAAAAGACCACTGGGGTGATCGGTTGCTTTGGGCAAAAAATCAAACCCGACCTAGGGTTGCCCATCAGTTTGCGACAGTCATGCTAGGAAGAATTTGTCATAGCCTTACTTCTTTCAAAGCAGAATGACCATCGAGGTAACCTGCCTATGGCAAAACAGATTGAACCCGGCTTAAAGGTGACTACTGAGTGAGTACCGACCCGGTGATTTATCTCAACTCAGGTAGTCAGGAAAATCCTATAGAGAGTTATGCTAACACTGCCCAAAAGATAAGATGTCTGCTTGGGAAAAAGGGCCCTTTAGGGGATTGAATTCCTAATCTACAAGTGATTATATTTGTTTATTTAGTTTATTTTATCATGGACCCTGTTGGTTTGCGAGGGATCAAACTAAGAAGGAGCTTATGTCAGCCAAGACCTATCTCAGATTTGCTGAACCAAGGGAGAATCTGCGCATCCGCTAAAAAAATTCTCCAACCACAGGGGTGGCTACTGGGAAAAAGGGGTTGTCCAAGCCAAGAGTAACCCGGGTAGTGTCTAAATCGGGTCGCAAAGGACATGATCCAAATAGAATGCCCGCAGGGAGAGGGGCCACTAAGGGCTTAATCCAAAACCCTGGAGAGGATGACATGGCTAGTCATATATCAAATAGGTAGTTAGTGGCCAACTCAAGGAGAAAGTGCGGGGATTCACATCTGCCAAGAGTGGTGTATCCACTGGGTGAGTCACTATCACCATAGCGAGCATCAACCAACCTAAGGTGCCCGTTGATTTGCAATAATCAACCCGGGAAGAAAGCTTGGGGACTCACATCCTCCTATAGTGAAACTGATTGATGGGATAGGCTATCTTCGGTTCGACAGGTGCCATTCGACCTAGGGCGACTACTAAGTGAATGCCACTAAGGGACTTACATCGACTCAAAACTAGTCAAGAGAAAAGGAGCCTCCAGGAAATTTATCCTAAACCTCGGATATACTCAACCTAGTTAGATCATGACGATTAGTTCAAGAAGAAGGCATGGGGACTCACATCTTCTTAAATAAAATCAACATGAGGTAGCTGACTTGCTAGGCAGTGAAATCTACCAAACTAACAAGGCGCTCATTGGTTTGCAATAGTCAAGTTAGAAAGAAAGCATGGGGACTCATATCTTCCAAACAAGTGACTACTGGATGGCATATAAGCGAGGTAGCATGTAGGCTTGCAGAATGTGAGTGTAGCGGTGGCTTGGTCCCACAACAAAATAGCCCCATAAAGGATATGTGTTTGTTTTTTTTTTTTTGTGCATGTGTTAAAAGGAATAGGAAGTCTCTTGGATTCTCTCATACCTATCCTAAACACGCTGGGGAGTTTGATGAAGTGGTGCTACGGATGACAACCAGGAATTCCCACTAAGAAAGGATGTTGTTAGGGGACTTTTGCACCTATCTTAGTTATGCTAATCAAAATAGGATGCCTCTTGGATTCTCTCACACCTATTCTAATAGCATCAGGAGATTGTGTTTGACTAACTAGGGGCTGAAATTGAACCATTGGTGGAGGGGAAGTAGGGATCCTCCTAGAATCCTCTCTATCAGACCTAGAGAGAGGATGAAATGGGTTCTCTGTAACCAACAAAAAGTCAAAACAGGCAACTCCTTAACAACTGACCGTGTTACTGCCTCCATCTCCCTGGCGATGCGTGTATGGTACCACTTTATCATGCAATTTTTGTTCTTCCTCTGACTCCTGGTAGGGTGTGTGGAGTAAGAACTAGACCCAAACTCAAAAGCTTGGGAGACAATCCCTGGGATCAGGGGAGCTTTACCATTTGAGGGTGCTAATGAGTGGGTGCTAGCCCTCACTAGGGTAGCACGGGAAACAACCGGGCACACTGGCGTTGACATAGACGCTAGCATTGACACTGGCACTCTTGTATAAACTATCACTGCCTTCCTCTTTAGTGAGAAAATATCAGAGTTTGATGGCATACCAATCAATGATCTCTATCCCCATTGGTTTCTAACAATGGTTGGGAATGCCCTCACGTAATCCTCTTCTCAAGCCTCATCCAAAATGAATGAGGTGGGTGTAATCGAACGGGAAGGTCGGCTCCCATCTGTGGCCAAGTCCATCTCGGGGAAAAGGTAAACACATACTGAAGGCCGCCATTGCCAACCAAAGCTAACCGAGATTGAATAATGAAAATTATCGTTGAACGAGAGTCTGTAATGTTGAAAATGAACTTGAATCAGATTTTTGTTGATTTTGAATTCGAATTTTTAGAATTTGAGCCCATACTCAACATCTTGAAAGTGTTAAGTCAGGCCCAAAATAGATTTAGATGAGATTTGAGATTAGGATTGGAAAGAGGAATTTTTTGAATATAGAGTCCACTTTCAACAAATTTGGGTATGTAGAAAATGGGTACAAATAATTTTTTTTAAGAGATGCATCCATAGGTTCATGTATGAATTTTGTTTTTGTTCTTGATTTGATGACCCTTCATTTAACAAATTTAGGTATGTTAAAGAAAAGGGTCAATTTGCTTTTGTTTTGGATTTATGTTTTTTTGGAAGTTCACTTAGCAAATTTGAGTATGCTAAGTGAGATGTTTGAAAACAATTGTTTCTTCTTCTTTGTTTACTTTATCTTGTGAATCATTGATAATTTTAAGAAATAGAATCTTCATTTAGCAAATTTGGGTATGCTAAAATGAAGGATCCAAGTGTGTTTTGTTTTGTGAAATTTTTTGAAAATAGGATCCTTAGCAAATTTGAGTATGCTAAGAAAATCCTAATGTGTTTCTTTTAATTTTGATTTGATTTAAAAAAAAAAAAGATTCTTAGCAAATTTGGGTATGCTAAGAAAATCCTAATCTGTTTCTTTTGATTTTTGATTTAATTCTTTTTAAAGAAAATAAGATTCTAAGCAAATTTAAATATGCTAAGAGGATCCTAATGTGTTTCTTTTGACTTTGATTTGATTTTAAAAAAGGGAGACCTCACTTTAGCAAATATGGTATGCCAAAATCAGGTTTCAGATGTGTTTTTGAAAAGTTTTTGTCGAATGGAGATTTTACTTAGCAAATTTGAGTATGCTAAATGAAATTCCAAAAATGTGTTTCAAATTTTTATTCTTTGGATTTTGAAAAGGGGAGACTTCACTTTAGAAAATGGGATATGCCAGAATGAAGTTCCAAATGTATTTTGAAATTTTTTGTGAAATAGAGATTTCACTTAGCAAATTTGAGTATGCTAAATGAAATTCCAAAGTTGTGTTTTAAATTTTTATTTTTGGAAAAGGGATACTTCATTCTAGCAAATGAGGTATGCTGATATGAAGTTTTTTTTTTTGAAAATTTTTGTGGAATGGAAATTTCACTTAGCAAATTTGAGTGTGCCAAATGAAATTTCAAAATTGTGTTTCAAGTTTTTGTTTTGAGAAAGGAGACTTCACTTTAGCAAATATGATATGCTAGAATGAAGTTTCAAATGTGTTTTGCAAAATTTTTATGAAATGGAGATTTGACTTAGCAAATTTGAGTATGCTAAATGAAATTCCAAAGATGTGTTTTAAATTTTTATTTTTGGAAAAGAGATACTTCATTCTAGCAAATGGGGAATGCTAAAATGAAGTTCCAAATGTTGTTTTTTTTTTTTTTGGAAATTTTTGTGGAATGGAAATTTCTCTTAACAAATTTGAGTGTGCTAAATGAAATTCTAAAAATGTGTTTCAAGTTTTTATTTTGAGAAATGGAGACTTCACTTTAGCAAATATGGTATATGCTAGAATGAAGTTCCAAATATGTTTTGCAAAATTTTTGTGGAATGGAGATTTCAATTAGCAAATTTGAGTATGCTAAATGAAATTCCAAAGGTGTGTTCCAATTTTTGTTTTCAGAAAAGGGAGGCTTCATTCTAGCAAATGGGATATGCTAAAATGAAGTTCTAAATGTTTTTTTTTTTTTTTTTTGAAAATTTTTGTTTTTATTGATTTTTGAAAAGAGAGATTTCCATTTAACACATTTGGATATGTAAGATGAAAATCAATTATGTTTCATTTTTTCAAAGATGTATTTTTCTGTGTGATTATTGCTTTTCGAAAGAGGAAATTCTAACCTAAACATAAATGGAATATGTTTAAGTGGTAATTCAAAATAATATCATTTTATTTGGAAATGAAATCTTCATTCAATAAATTTGGGTATATTGAATGGAGATGTTCATATGTGCTTTTGAAAAATTTTGTTTTGTTTGAAAATGAAATATCCATTCAATAAATGTGAGCATATTGAATGGAGAAGTTTCACATGTGCTTTTGAAAAATTTTTTTTTGATTTTGTTTGAAAATGAAACATCCATTCAATAAATGTGAGTATATTAAATGGAGAGGTTCATATGTGCTTTTGAAAAATTTATTTTTGATTTTGTTTGAAAATGAAACATCTATTCATAAATCTGTGGTGAAATATTTTCAATTTCTAAGAGTAATGCTTCCATCTTCAATCTATGTGGAATAAAATGAAGATAGAAATATACTCTTTTATGCATTTGGACACTACGAAGATCAGCAGATATTCTTATTGAGGGTGATCGAGTGTACTATCTCGAAAGATAGAAGTCACCACCCTACAGTGAACCTAATCACCTCAATAAGGACTCCTAAAGACAATGGGTCTACATGTGTATCAGAGATTCTTCCTCTACTTTATATGGAAAAGTAAAGTAGGATTTATTTTAAACCGGGTTCATTAAATTTCCTACAGGAGCAAGCCCTATAGTTAATTACATCCTTAGGAATACTCTCGATTAAGGTAAATGATCACTATCTCCAAAGATTTCAATAGGTAGGACTATCAATCAATTAGTTTATTTTAGAGGATCAAATGAGATTGATCAAAGAGAGAGAGTTATTATCGAAACTAAAAGAAGATAAATAGGAGATGCTCACGATGCTAGGAAACTTAGCGAGCATCTCAAGCTATTCTATGGTTAGGCTTCACATTTTTGAAATTGATTTAATTTATTTGATTGAATTAAATTAGAATTTATGATTCCACAACACAAGATTGTGGAAATGCCTAAGAGGTGAGAATTTATATTTATGGCCCATAGAAGGGAGAAGCAACCTCAGAACCTAAATCTATGGAGTTTTAGCAAGGGCCAAAAGCATGACCTAAATCTAAGATGAAAATGGCTATTTGGTTTACCTCTACAGGAGAGGACAAACCACCTAATTACTTGGAGTTACAACCGCCTAGGGGTGGCCGCCAACTAACTCAGCCTATAATTTTTAAATTCATGTAGGCAAGTCATATGCTTTATGCAAGATAGCTAGGATGTTATTTATTTTAGAAAGAGACTAAGTCTTTAAACTCACTCCCTAAGAGACTAGATCATGTAAGGCATGAAAAATGACCTAGATCTAATGCAAATCATATTAAATTTTTTTTGGACAATCATTTGACTCGGGCATATAGGATTCATATGTCTAATGCATAAGAAAGATTATGGGCCAAAATCAGCGAGAATGAGATGTGTGTTTCCACCATGGCTCTCACAGGTCAAGCCAAGTTCTCTGATAAAGGTGGAAGCCCTCCAACCAAGAGTGAAACAATATGCTTTTATGCATGATGTTATAAAAGAAATACTCATCCAGCTAAGGGGTTGTTAATTCTTTTATCTTAATTTTTAACTTAAGCTTTAAATGAGATTATGAGTTTTTTATTTTTATTTTTGAGTTATTTAATTTAGTAGAAGATTTATTTTTCCCTAAGAGCCTAATCGTCATCCATGTCATACATCAAGAAAGGAAGAAACTAAGAAAATGATATCATCTTAATGCACAAGATAAACAAAACACCAAACATTTATAGAGCTAACGTAAAAGAATAAAAGGTCATTTGTGATCAGGCACCACCGCACAAATCCGAAAATAAATTGGGTTGCCGAGCTCTACCCTTATACAATCCAAATTACAAATGAATTAATTTATAATCAAGGAAATTCATGTTATGGGGGTCTTTATTCTTCTTTTCTTCTTTCTTCTTTTCTTCTTTTCTTCTTTCTTCTTTGGCTCCTTCTTTTGGATGGTTGGAATGTAGATGCTCCAAAGGCTTCACATAGTGCATAAGATGAAATCTTATGACCAATGCTCATCCTAATCTCCCATAACAATCATTCCAAAATCATAATTTCAAAAAAAAATTATATGAAAAAGAAAAGTAAATCTAACTAACGCCTGCAAAATAGAGATTAGCTAAACAAACCATATAAATTTCAAACATGTACATTAGACTTAGCACCCCACACATGAGTAACCAAGTCCAACTGGCTCATTGGAGTATGCTTAGGGGTATAAGCATCTGCACAGCAAAAGCAGTTATATTTTTATTTATTACAGCGCCCCATAAGCACAATCTCCTATAGAAAATAATGGTTAGACTAAGATCGTCCTACCATTCATTCTACGCACATTCACCCTAACATCTAGACTAGAAATAATACATCACAAAATAAAAGCAAACATCAAGTCATGCACCTCCCTAACCTAAGCTAAAAGTGGTGACTTAACCTAATGTGTGTGCTTTAAAAAAAAGTTTGTGTTATGCTTAGCTATGGCTTTAAGGTTTATATTCTCTAAGTGTGAAGATGTTCAACTTAGATGGGTGATTTCATTTAAGTGTTTAATTGATTTAGGTTGATTTTATTTTGTATTTTATTTTGATTTAAGTAAATCCTATAATTAATTACTAAGTGTTATAAAGAGATGGAAAAGAGAAAAGAATTTCCCTTTCCTTCCCTATCCTTAAGTAATTTCTAAAGTGGGTTCATACTTGATTTTGTTTGGTGAATATTTTATTATGTGTTTTAATTAATCCTAAATTTAGATTTTTCCTAAACAAACCTATTCAAAAAGAAAGACAGTTTAAATTTAAGTAAAGTGAATTAATATCACAAAACACACATCACTTCATTTCTTTCCGAACATGTATAACATACATATGGATGAATCCTAAGCATATCTATACATACAAAGCCACATTATGTACATCTTCATATTTATATCCACATGGAAGCTTATAACTAATTATAAGTAGCACACTTTTAATTTTAAGTATTTGATTTATAGATTTTGAAAATAGTTTTGGATTTAGTAGTGATAATAATTATTCATATTTTTACTTTAACCAAAACATGCAATTTGACATAAAAAAATATTTCATTTTTAATTTGATTTTAGAAAAGTATGAATGCATGAAATTCATATGACATGCATATTTAGTATGTTAGGAAAGAACTAAAGTGATGAAATCACGTAAACACATTCATCCTAATTAATTCCTAAAGACAATCTTATGAAATAAAAAAGCTTAAAATAAATCAAATTATTTTTAAGGAAGGCTTGATTTTATTTTGAGTTTGATTTAATTTGAGAAATGTGAGGTGATTTTGCTGTTCTTAACTCATTCTCACATATGTTTGGTGTTTTAGGTTAATTTTTAGGTGATTAGATCCATTTTATGCTTTAGTTAGGTTAAGGTATGAATTAGTTGTGTTAATTACCCCTTACCTATACCACCTTTGCATACTTAATCAAATAATTATAAGCCAATGAGGTGATGTAAAATCACACAAGGAATTTAAATCAGCAATTCACCTAGGAAAGAAAATGGCCTAATGCAATTGGCTCGTGATTAATGATTAGTTAAGCTAAAGGGTTTAAATTAAGTAATTTCATAACTCCTCTCACGCATATGAGTTGGATTTTGATTTTTTTAATTGTACTTATGCTCTTGAACACCTAAGCATCTACCCAAAATAGATTACTTGAGTTTTGAAAAGTTTTAGAATTTTATGAAATTAATTAAGGGGGTAATTAATGAATTAACCCTTAATTAAGGTTGGATTAAGGAAGAAAAGGGGATTAAGAAATATCTTAAGGAAAGTATCCCAAAATTATTTCCTAAACCTCATATTCACTTAATCAAAACTTAATTGACTAGGGTTAACCACTAATTATGCCCTTAAGCTTAATTACATTAAGGGAGTGATTAAGGAATGAACTAGCAATTCCTCTAATTAAACCATCAATAAATCCCAAAAAAATTAGGGGAGGCAGGAGTCATCCCACTAATTATGCACAAGAAGTATGTGGTTAATCAGTGGAGTAATTAGAGAGTAATTAGTAAAATAACATTCCCAATAAAACTTAAATCAAGAAAAAAGAATTCTTCAAAATCCATTGAAATCATTTTTAAAATATTCTATGATCAATTATCTATCCAATGCAATTTATTTCATATTTTTTTTATTTTTCTAGGCTTAGATACGAATTTAGGAAGTTTCCATGATTAATTAGATAATTTAAAAGCCTAATTAAATGTTTAATCCCATCAGCGCCACATGGATCACTAGCGTGACATGCACTTTCCATGTGGCATGATGGGATTCGATATTTAAGTTATCACATCATAGTGTCGCGTCAACGGCGGTGCTACGCGCTTTCTCCTCACCCGTCCGATCAAGGATCGGATGGTTGAGGTTAAAGCTGCGGATCTACGGGATTAAACGTGGGATCCTATGAGTCTTAATCACGGCCGTCCATCCAAAACACGTGGATGGATGGCCCATGATCTATCCCTGTATTTCTCTGTAAAGAATGGACACTGTCCATCTTCTAGGGGATGATCCAAGCTCGATTGAGCTCAGATTGATCCCAAAACTTACCCACACCATCTAAGCACAAAGGCAAACACATCTAACAGCTAGATTTGCAAAGGATTAAACTCCACTTCATAAAGGACTAAACTATATTGAAATTAAGCTCAGTTTAACGGCTAACCCCACCGAAGGTGATCACCGGTGCTCGATTCCCTTGGAGAAGCTTCGTCTGGTGGAGACGAAGCTTTGTTGAAGTTTGGAGGCTCTGAGATTGGGTAGATCCTCCTATGGGTCAACTCCACCTTGACTTGAGCTCGGACTTGATCAAGAATGGTCTTCCCTTGCCTTTGGAACTTAGGAAAGAGCTTAGGCAAGTTTGATCGAGCTCCCTGATGAAGCTTGTAAGAGGAATTAGGTTGATTTGAAGTGTGGAGTAAGTTTGAATTTCAATGGAGCTCCCCTATTTTCGATTTGAGAAAATTCAAAAATGGAGAAGTTGATTTCACTCTAGGATGCTTGGGATCACTCGGCAAAGGCTCCTCTGGCTTCCTATTACTCAATCGAATTAAGGACTGTGCAAATGAAATCAAATTAAAGGGAGTATATCTCCCCCTTTAAGGATCGGATGACTGAGCAAGGAGATGTTGTTTTGATCCAATTGAGCTTATGCAATGGGTTTGCTAGGTTTTTAGAGGTGTCCTTGCATTTGGTTTGGCCTAAGAAATGGAGTGGTGAGGTGCCATGTGCCTGAAATGAGTGAAGGAATCATTCTCATGTGCCCATATTCAAGCAAGCGGTCGATTTTGACCTTAGGCTAGGTTGGGCTGACCCAAACCCATTGGGTTGGGGGCACCACACTTCCTAGTGTTCACTTGCTCCACTAAGAGGGTGTCAAGTGGTTATGGAGAGGATTTGACCAAATTCCAAGTGGATTTGGCCAACATTTATCCTTTGACTTAGGGGTAAAAAGGTCATTTGACCTTAATTTCAATTTGGGCATGTTTGATATGTTTAAAAAATGGGTTAGGCCAAATTTCATTGAATTTGGAGTTGGTTTGATGTGATTTGACTCATATTGACCCATTTAGGTCAAAATGGTTTAACTTGGATCAAGTTGACCAATTGGTCAAATTGGATCAAACCAAGGGTTGGGTCAAGGTCATATGACCATTTGAAATATTTTGATGGCTTTAGTTTGATTCAATTTGGTTTATGTTTGAATTTGGTTCAATTGAGTTCATTTAGGTCAAATGAGCCAAGTTGACCAATTTGACCCATTTTACCTATTTGGGTTAGGTCATGGGTTGGTTCATGTTTGGTTGGTCATATAAAATTCATTGGTATCTTTGTTTCTAATCAATTGAATTTAGAGTTGGTTTGATGTGATTTGACTCATATTGACCCATTTAGGTCAAAATGGTTTAACTTGGGTCAAGTTGACCAATTGGTCAAATTAGATCAAACCAAGGGTTAGGTCAAGGTCATATGACCATTTGAAATATTTTGATGGCTTTAGTTTGATTCAATTTGGTTTATGTTTGAATTTGGTTCAATTGAGTTCATTTAGGTCAAATGGGCCAAGTTGATCAATTTGACCCATTTTACCTATTTGGGTTAGGTCATGGGTTGGTTCATATTTGGTTGGTCATATAAAATTGATTGGTATCTTTGTCTCTAATCAATTTTGGTTAAGTTTAAATTTGGCTCAATTTGACCCTTTTAGGTTAAGTTGGGTTCATGGTCAATTAGGCTAGGTTAGGTCTAATTGGCCAATTGAGGCTTTGGTCAAGTTCAACAAGTGATTTGAAATGAACTTGGCCCATTGGTTTCAATAAATTTATCTTAGATCAAGTTTTGACACATTTTGACTTTTCAGGTCAAGTTGGGTCAACTTGAGTCAAGTGGCCAATTGGGCTAGGTTAAGCTCAAATATTAACTTAGTCAAGTTCAAACATTGGTCATGAATTGATCTTGATCAATGGTTTCAATAAATTTGGCCTTTGGTGAATTTTGGCTATATTGGGTTTCATTTTGGCTAAGTGTTGACTTGGTTTGACCCAATTTGAGTGATTGATCATCTCATGATGATTGTTGATCATGATGAGAGGCATAGATGGGCTTAGTTCAATCCAATTTGGTTAGGAATAGAATTTGGCACATAAGGGTACTTTAGGTCACTTTGGGTCAAGTGAGCCTAAGTGGGTCAAATGGCTTGGTCAAAGCTTGATTTGAGTTTTATTGAACTCACATATGGACTTATGATTGAAATATAAATCTATTTGCAAGAGATTTGAAGTCAAATGAGTTTTGATTCATTTGACAATTTCAAGTTCAAAGGGCGGACATGAATTTGTATTGGGTTTGATTTTTTGAATTGAGTTTTGATTTGGTTATTGAAGTTTATATTTATATTTGGATTCATGATTGAAGGATTGATTGAATTATGAAGGAAAAAATCAAGAGTTTGGCTTGATTTGAAATTCATTTGCCTAAGTTCAAGATTCTGACTTGAAAGGCTTAGGTTAGGTTTTGAATGAATTTGAGTTTGATTTTTAGAGTTGGTTTTGATTGTTTGGATTTATATTTCATTTATATATGTGAATATAAATGAAAATATAAATGAGTTCTGAGAAAATTTCATGAATTTGAAGTGATTTGAACTTGATTTAGGCTATAAGTCCTTAAGAGGGAATCAAAGGGACATAGGAAAGATCTTGAACTTGGAATTTTAATCATGGGTTTCAATCATTTGGTGTTGATTTAAGTTTGGAAAAAATCAATTAAGCTGGAATTAATTTGAGTTTGACTTGAAGGAAGGAAGTGAGGAATGTGGTTCAAGCTATAGGGTAAGGAAATTTTCTAGCACCCTTAAAGCATGACCTATTTTTATGGCTAACTCTTCTAAGTCTCTAGGGCTAGGTTGAGTGTCCACTTAATCATTAGATGTGTCTTAAGACTAAGAATTTCTTAAAGTCTAAGAAGAAGTCCTATGTCTAAGATGGAGGGGTTGAGAGCTCATTCTAAAAATGAGGCCAACATAGACCTACTATTTTCCTCAAAATCAAAAATTATATTCTTGCAAACTTGATCAATGTTCAAAAACAAAAGAAAAAGAAAAAGAAGAAAAATAAAAATAAAAGAAAAATGAAAAAGAAAATGAAAATAAAAATGCAAGTGAGCGAGAATCAGACACTGAGGAAGAAGTAGAACCTGGAATTAAATTCCACCCACAGTTTGTTCCTCCATATGAACACATTAGGATGACTCCACCCCCATTAGGTAGAGAAAGAGGTAGATCTAGAGGCAATTCCAGAGACAGAAGACCTCTTTGCTTGTGGCCAGCCAATAGGAGCTATGTTCCAGCTCACAGGAGTACCTCTGCTATCCATATAGACTTGGAATCCAGTTCAGAGGATGAGTCTCATGTGATTAGCACACCAATCAACCCCTCTCAGTGGGTCCCTTTGGAGGTGACATTCAAGTCAAATAGAGATAAATATCAGGCCTCCAAGCAAAGCATGAATGTATCTGAATCAGCATTATGTAGAACAATCAGGAAGTAGTTGGGAACCTTAGCTCTAACCCCATTTTCTCTTAAAAAGTTGAGGGTTTGGTAGTTAAGGAGGCCCCTAGGTCATCTCCAGATGTCAAGCCAAAGAGATTTTTTTTGGGAGCATCATCCTCAAGTCAGGAAGCCGATGTAGAACTTGAGGATGATTCAAATAAAGATCTAATACAATTGCCTTTTGATTGGTATTCGCCTTGTGTTCTTAATTTAGCAAAGAAGGGATTAATCTCACATAATTAGTTTAAACATAGGTCGGATTACTTTGAAAGATTATGGGACAACCAAAGCATACATTCTCAATCAAGACCAAGACTAAGATTCGACACATTGGGTCCAGTCAACGATGATAACCATTGCCTAGTCATCATAAATTATTTGAAGTCTGATAGGTTATTTTCAAATCATGCTAACTCATATGAGGTGTGTTAAGAAACTTCAGATAATCCAAATGAGTTTGAAGTCAAAGATGCACCGCCAGAGTTTGAAGAATAAACCAGATCAATCATCGATGAACACAAAGAAATCAACTTAGGAACAAAAGAAAATCAAAGCCCGACATACATCAATTCTTTATTGAATGAAGAAGAAACCAATGACTTAGGCTATTGATTGAGTTTAAAGACTGCTTTGCATGGAGTTATGAAGAAATGCCCGGTTTATCTCCTGACATAGTAGTCCATAAACTAGCAATAGATCCTAATGCTAACTCTATCAAGCAGGCTCCTAGACGCATGCGATTAGACATTCAGCAGTAGGTCATTTTTGAAATCAAGAAACTGATCGATGATTGATTTTATCAGGGAAGAAAAATATCTTGCCTGGTTGGCCAGTGTCATTATGGTTAAAAAAAGAATGGCCAAATTCACATATGTGTCGATTTTAGGGATCTAAATAAGGCATGTCCTAAAGATGAATTTTCAGTACCAATTTTAGAACTGATGGTGGACATTGGCTCATCTCATGCGCTATTCTCTTTCATGGATGGGTCGTCTGGCTACAACCAAATTATGATGGCCCCCGACGATGAGAAAAATACTGCTTTTCGAAGCCCGATCGAAATCTATTGTTATAGAGTAAAGCCTTTCAGCGTTAAAAATGTATGTGCTTCATACCAGCGGGCCATTACTTGGATCTTCAACAAACTCATTCATCATCAGGTTGAATGTTATGTTGATGATATTGTAGTCAAAAGTAAAGAAAAATGAAGATCATCTCTTCAACTGAGAGTAGTTTTTGAATTATTAAGACAATCTATCCTTAAAATGAATCCCCTGAAGTGTGCATTCAGAGTAGCTTCAGGGAAATTTTTTGGGTTTATTGTCCAGCACTGTGGAATAGAAATCAATCTAGAGAAGATCAAGGCTATCTTAGAAATATCATCCCCTAAGAGTCTAACTCAATTAAGATCATTTCAAGGGAAGTTGGCATATCTAAAATGTTTCATTTCCAACCTATCAGGGAGATGTCAGCTATTCTCAGCACTTGTCAAGAAGGATGCCAAGTTCAAGTGGGATGACAAGTGTCAGCATGCTTTCGAAGACATCAAGCACTACTTGATGATGCCGCCAGTTCTAGTAGCCCCTATCCTGGGCAAGCCATTGATACTATATACTACTACATTAGACAACTCCCTTGGCGCTTTGTTGGTCCAAACTAATGAAGAAGAGAAATAGAATGCACTCTACTACCTCAGTCATCTTCTAATCCCTGTTGAGGCAAACTACCCACCTATTGAAAAGTACTACCTAACTTCAAACTTTGCATCCCAAAAGGTACGGCATTACATGCTTTCTCATAAGGTGAATCTGATCTCTAAGATCAATCCACTATAATATCTCATGACACAGCCAATGTTATCTGGATGGTTGGCACGTTGGTCCATGATTTTGTAGTAGTTTGACATCACTTTCGTACCCATCCGTGCGGTGAAAGGACAAGCACTGGCTAATTTCTTAGCATCACACCCACCTTCTGCTGATTCTCCGCTTAATGATGACCTCCCTGACGAATAAATCATGAACTTAGGGGATACTAGGATTCGACGCTGGAAGATGTATTTTGATGGTGTGGCTTCCTTTCAAAAAGGAGAAGAACCTCGATCTACTCTTCCGGAAATGATAAGGGTAGGAATTATTCTCCTAACTCCGGACAGCGATGTGATGAGATTCTCATATCATCTGTCCAATCCATGCACCAATAATGAAGCTGAATATGAGGCTTTGATTGCCAGTCTGGAGTTAGCCATTATACTATGCATCCAGAGCATCAACATCTTTGAGGATTCTTAATTAGTCATCAACCAAATCGATGGGACCTATAAGATTCTCAAGCCTAAGCTCCATCACTACCACAAGTACACCATGGAGTTGTTGGCTCAAATCCCAGAGATTACCATCTACAAGATTCCTCGAGGAGAAAATGCGGTAGCGGATGCATTGGCCAAGCTTGACAAAGAGTTGGCATGTCCGGAAGATGAGTCCATACCAATAAGGATCCAAAATAGACAAGTCTTAGCCCTTGTTGATGCTGAACTCATCGAGAGACTCTCTGTTGAATGGGAGGTTATCGTTTCCAAAAAGGGCGATGAGTCAGATTGAAGGCAACCATTCATGGATTATCTAAATACAGGAAAACTACCTCAAGAGAAGTCATTAGCACATTAGGTGAAGCAGAGAGCCCTCTCATACGCTCTCATGGATGGCACCTTATACCGGTGGTCCTTCGATCATATATGGTTACATTGTCTGGACAAACACGAAGCCCATAAGATCGTGACCGAGGTACACTCAGGTTTGTGCGGAGTGCATCAATCCGGTCCGAAGATGAAAGCCAAGATCAAGATACTAGGATACTACCGGCCTTCGATGTGGATGTAGCTAGGAGATGCCACCAATGCTAGGTATATGGTGTGGTCTTACACCAACCACCCAACATTCTACATCCAACATTGGCCTCATGGCCATTTGAGTGTTGGGGTACCGACATAGTGGGTCTGATTGATCATCCTTCTTCCAAGGGTCATCGGTTCATTCTAACTACCACAGACTACTTTTCTAAATGGGCGGAGGCATTCCCACTTAGAGAGGTCACAGCTCAGCATGTGCTCCAATTTTTCAGGAATCATATCGTATATAGGTTCGGGGTGCCTCGATGAATTATATCTGATAATGGTACTGCATTCAAGAACACTAAAATCAATAGCTTTGCTAGGAGACACAACATAAATTGGAGATATTCTACCATCTATTATCTGAGGGCAAATGGCTTAGCAGAAGCCTTCAATAAAACTCACACCCATATATTAAAGAGGACACTCGACGACAATAAACGGTAGTGGCATGAGTAGATAGTTGAATCCTTGTGGGCTTACCGCACCATGTACAATACTCCAACTCAATATACTTTATTCTCATTAGTGTATGAGTCTAAAATAGTTCTACCATTAGAAGACCAACTCCCATCATTAAGGATAGTTGTGGGTAGTAAAATCACAATGGAGCAGAATGCCAAGTTACGGTTAGAAGAGCTCGAAGGTTTGGAGTAGATACGCCTCCGGACATGCTAGAACCTCAAGTTGTACAAAGCCAAAATGATTCAAGATCATAACAAGTTGGTCCGTCCTAGAGTTTTTCAAGTAGGAGAGCTTATTTTAGTTCTAAAGAGATCAATTGTTGCCCGTTGAAAGATGGGAGGCAAGTTTGAACTCACTTGGGAAGGCCCTTTCACCATATAAAAGGCCTGCCAAGGAGGATCTTATCAGCTTATAAATTATAAGGGAGAGCGCCCAATGCTTCCAATCAATGGGCTCTACCTAAAGAAATACTATCCATGAATCTTGTTTGAAAATAATTATCAATAAAACTTTCTTTCATCTCAAATTACATCTCTTCATATTAGTTAAGAAATATCTTTGCTTGTGAATCCACCACGATGTGTTTAGGGTAGGTGTAAGGAACCCAAGCGGCGTCCTATCCTTTAGCAACACAACACTAACACAAACTACACACAACTACATATAGAATAAACACATATCTTTGTCTCGGACTATTTTGATATTTTGATGTGAGATAACGCCCCCTGTGACACTCACTCATTAGTTGCTCTAGGTCGGGCTGACATACTACCTTGTTAGTGTGTCATCCCAGTGGTTACTTGTCTGGCGGATGTAAGTCTACATGATTTCTTCCTAACTTGACCATTGCACACTGACGAGCTCCTTGTTAGTTTGGTAGGCCTTACTATGCAGCCAGTTAGCTACCTCATGATGACTTCGTTTAAGATGATGTAAGCCTACACACTTTCTTCTTGAACTAGCCATTGTGCACTAATTGAGTCGAGTATATTTAAGGCTTAGGATAAGTCCCCAAGTGGCTCTTTTCCTCCTGGCTACTTCAAGTCTGGGTATAATCCTTGTATGGGACTCCCCAGTTGGTAGTCGCCCTAGGTCGGACAGTATCTATCTTGCCGACGATAAACTATCCTGATGATCATTTTTGTTTGTGAAGATGTAAGTCTACAAGCCTTCTTCTCATATTTATCATTACAAACTAATGAGCACCTTAGGTTGGTTGGTGTTCGCTATGCTGATAGTAACCCACCTGGTGGATACACCACTCTTGGCAGATGTAAGGTTATTACGCTTTCTCCCGGAGTTGGCCACCGTATACCTATAGGCTTTCATTTACAGAGTTTTGGATAACGCCCCTAGCTGCACCTCCTCTGTGGGCACTCTATTTGGATCATGTCCTTAGACTACCCTGGTTACTCTTAGATTGGACAGTCCCTCTTTCCTAGTAGCCACCCCTGTTGTTGGAGAATTTGTCTTGCGGATATGCAGATTCTCCTTGGTAAGTCGAGAGAGACTAGGCGATATGAGCTCCTTCTGTGGTCCCTCACACCAATAGGTCCCACAAATATATAAACAAAACAAAATATATATCTTCACTTATGGATTAGGAGCAAAACCCCCAACAATACCTTTTCCAAAGCAAGCATCCTATCTTTAGGGCAGTGTCATCAAACCTCCCTATAGGAATCGTCTGACTACTTTTTAGTTTAGATAAGTCCTCGGGTCGGCACTCTCTTAGTAGTCTTCCTTAGATCGGGTTTGACTTATTGTGCCACCAACGAGTCAACCCGGCAGCCGCCCCCACTTTGGAAGATATAAGTCTATCATGCATTCTTTCCAAATGACCATTGCATACCGACCGGTAGCCCTAGGTCAGGTTCGCTTTTTGTGCTATCAACCAATCACCCCAGTGGTCCCTTATTCATAAAGTTATAAGTCTACAAGCTTTCTTCCTGACTTGACCATTGCACACCGAGGCACTCCTTAGGTTGGTTAGCTCTACTTCGTAGCCGGTAGACTATCCCTTTGGATTTGTAAATCTAAGATAGACCCAGGCTATATTAGCCCCTTCTTAGTGGATTCATCGCACACCGACAGAGTCCATCTTAGAATGAAATTAATTCTGACTATCCTTGAGTCGATATGAGTCCACATCGGTATTCACTCAATAGTCGCCTTAGGTCGGGTTCGATTAGTTGTGCTAGCAACCGATCACCCTAGTGGTTCCTTATTTAGGAGGATGTAAGTCTACAAGTTTTCTTCCTAACTTAACTATTGCACACCGAAATGCACCCCTTAGGATGGTTAGCTCTACCTGATGGTCGGTAGACTATCCCTTTGGATTTGTAAATCTAAGATAGGTCTAGGCTAATATTAGCCTCTTCTTAGTGGATCCATCGCACACTGACAGGGTCCATTTCATCAAAATCCATCATC
Source organism: Cymbidium sinense (assembly GCA_021442155.1). Lineage (NCBI taxonomy): Eukaryota > Viridiplantae > Streptophyta > Magnoliopsida > Asparagales > Orchidaceae > Cymbidium > Cymbidium sinense. The sequence goes on from CM038222.1 coordinate 140,224,578, forward strand.
CTCCCTCCAGCGGAGTCCGATTCAATCCATATATTAAACTCATCTTATCCCCAACGGATCTGAGTTCATATCTCTAGTAAACGTGCCCTATAATACCAAATCATATCCTCTCCCCAATGGAGCCTCAAATCATAAGTCAACAAATCAAATTAAATTCCCATCCCCAGTGGATGCCCCCACCAATTAAATCAAATCAAATTCCTCCCAAGCGAGGCGTGAATCATATCCTATCCCCAGTGGAGCCCTCATTAAATCAAACCAAGTCAAATTCCTATCCTGAGTGGATAATCTGAACCTACTTTCTTAGTGGAAGGTTCATGCACTCATACCCAGCGAATCTTTTCTCCCCAAGTTATATCAAAATAAAATTCCTATCCCTAATGGATAATTTGAACCTGCTTCCCTAGTGGAAGGTTCGCATGCTTGATCCCTCAGTAGATCCTTCCTTCCTCTCTTATGCCCTTGGCATGAGTTGAGTTGCATTGCACAAAGATCTTGATTCCATCTAAATCTCGAGTTTAGGAGTAGATCGTTTCTGTTAGTGGTTGCAATCCTTCAGCCATTGTTGATCATCTCGATCAACACCAATACGTGTAGTGCGTCTAGTCAATTACACCACACCTATTAGGTACCCTTTGTTGACCTCACTTTTAGAGTGAGCCCTCAACTTTCTCATCATAGATCTAGGACTCTTGTAGACACTAAGAGCTCATTAGTCTTAAGACACTTCTAGTGATTAGGTGAACACCTAAGCTAAGCCTAGAGACTTAGAAGAGTTAGCCATAAGAATAGGTTATGCCTTAGGGATTTAGGAAGGCTTGCCTGCCCTATAGCCTTAAACCCAATCCTCACTTCCTCCTTCAAACAAAACTTCCAAACCAAACCTCAAATTCAAATCCAAGATCATAAATCCAATCCCAAATCAAATGATTGAAACCCATGATTAAATTCAAATTTCAAAACTCTTCCTAAGCCCTTTGCTATAATCTTATGGACTTAACCTTAACCAAATTCAAATTGACTTCAACTCAATCGATTTTCTTAAATATCCATTCAATCTAAAATCAATTCTAAATCAAATCCAACTCTAAATTTTTGAAATCCGTGATTGAATTAGAACACCAAAATCCCTTCCTTAGCCATATGAACCACTTTCATATGCTTAGCCAAAACTCCCTTCAACTAAATCAAACTTGGTTAATTTCTTTATAAATCAATCATTCCTTCATTTATATTAACAAATATAAATGAAATCCAAGTTCAAATCATTCAAATCAAATCAAGGCATTCCTTAAGCCATATGGACCCACCTCCATAAGTTTAATCAAATCTCAACCAAAATTAACCCAAACTCAATTGATTTCTTTATAAATCAATTATTGCTTGATTTATATTCACAAATATAAATAAAATAAATCCTCCAATGACCAAAATAAATCAAACTAAATCAATTCCCTACTTAAGCTCTTTTGACCTACATCCTTAAGCTTGGTCAAATTTGTTTCCAAATCACCCCATACCCAAGTGATTTTTGTTATATCTTCATTTATATTCACAAATATAAATAAAATATAAATCCAAATGGCCAAAATCAAACCCAAATCAAATCAAATTTCTAATTTTAACCATTTTAACTAATTTCTTAAACTTGGTTAAATGATATCCAAATCAACTCAAAACTCATGGATTTCCTCATAATTCAATCATTCTTTCAATCATTGTTCCAAATATAAACACAAACTATAATTATCAAATCAAATCCAAGTCAACTCAAGCCAAGCCCATGTTGACCCCCTTTTTTACTTAAAATTATCATATGAACCAAAATCTATTTGACTTCAAACCAATAGCAATTGGATTTATATTTCAATCATAGTCTCATATGTCGGTTCAATTAAACTTGAATCAAGCCAAAACCAAACCAATTGACCCATTTAGGTCCACTTGACCCAAAGTGACCTTAAAGACCTTTTGAGCCAAGTTCTAATCCAACCCAAATTGAATTGAACTAAGCCCATCCAAACCTCATATCATGATCAACAATCATCCTAGGGGGGTCAACTACCTTGACTTGGGTCAAACTAAGTCAACATTTAGCACAAATGAGACCTAAACTAGCCAAAACCCACTATATACCAAATTGATTGAAACCATTGATTCAAACCCATGCATAATCAATGCTTGAATATGACTAACCCTTCAATTGAGCCAAACCAAGTCCAATTGGAAATTTGACCTAAGTTGACCCAAATTTGCTTGAAAAGCTAAAAATGGTCAAATCATGATTTAGTCCAAATTGATTGTAATCAATGGCTCAAGTTCATTCCAAATCATTTATTGAACTTGATCAAAGCCATGATTAAGCCCAATTTGACCAATTGGTCAACTTGACCCAACCTAGCCCAATTGACCTAAAAGGTCAAATTAGCCAAAATCTAAATTAAACCCAAATCAAATCAAACCAAAGCCTACAATCATTTTTAATTAACCAATTGAATATGAACCAACACCTAACCCAACCTAATTTGGTCAAATTGTTCAAATTGGTCAACTTAGCCCATTTGACCTATTTGAATCCAAATGAGCCAAAATCAAACTTAAGCCAAATTAATCATAACCACTTGAACCAAAACTCTTCAAAACATCATTTGAACCTAACCCAAGCCTTGATTTGACCCAATTTGACCAATTGGTCAACTCAACCCAACTTAAACCCATTTGACCATATGAAGCCAAATCACCTAAAGCAAACACATGGGACACTAGGACCTGGCTTAGCCTGACCCAAACTAATCCTAACTCATTGACAAACCAGCCCAAATCCATAGTGAGCCCCACCCAAGAAATGAGCCTTTGGACAAACCTTCTTTCCAATATCCTCACATTAACAAGAAAAGTCAACTCTGCCATCACCATGGCAGCCTCCAAGCACTCAAGTGAGGCTCCACCTGACCCACCTAGCTCACCTAACCCATCCTAGGTTGGCCAAGGACCAAGGGGAGTTCACCTCTTCCTCACTCAAGCCAAAATTGAAAACTCGTGGATTCAAGCCAAGATGCCTTTGCACACTAGCCCTTGGGCAGCCTCCCATTGCCTTCTCCACTCAAGTTGAGCCACGTGGAGTTGGATGTGACCTCTCCGTTGCCCTGATGGCGGCTTGCCGGCCAAAACAAGTCAGCCCATCCCGTCCATCCATCAAGCACAATTTCGAGGTATACTCCCCCAATTCGAGCAGGATTCGACATAATTTGCACTGTGGGAGTTCCCTAAGCCATTTCAAAACTCCACAGAGCTTTTCCAAGTATCCCAAAGCTCCCTCAATCAGCCAATGCTCTCTGCGTGTGAAACTGAAATAAGGGAGCCCTACCTTGATTCAAACTCCTCCTCCACTCAACTAAATCTCAATTAAATTTACACACACCTTCACCACATCTAATCAAAGCCAACCAAATCATTTCCCAAGCTTCCAAGCCTCCGGAGATAGGACAACGATCAAGACCAAATGCCAAATCAAAGGAGCTTGGTCCATAGAGAAAACCACCTCAAATCAAGGCTCATGCAGCTCAACGGGGCTTCATTTCTACCAAACAAAGCTACCTCAGTCAATCTCACTGCCAAACATTAGCTCCAGTGAGGTAATTCCTAAAAATCGCCATTTTAGGAAAAATGTGTTAGTTCTTTTCGAAGGAAATTTTTATGCCATGCATTTTTGAGCGTTGGATATGCTTATCTCTTCTTCCTGATGGTGTGAGATCAATTTGATCACAATCCAAGCTTTGGTGAGTTCGGATCGAATGGAGAAAGATGGACGGTATCCATCTTTCGCCATTCACGAAGGAGATAGATCACAGACCGTCCATTCAGTGTGATCAAAATGGGCGGTCCTGATCTGATCACGCATAGATACCTTGATTAATCCTTCGAAACTATGGGTCTAATCATGGCCGTCCGAACAAAGATGTTAAGCGCGTCCACTGCAATCCAAGTCAGCTTCCCGATTTGACAATAAATACCCTATCCCGTCGCATTAGCATCCATAAGGCACCGACGGGATTAAGGGTTATTATGGCTATTTTAATTAATTTTTAAAGCTGAATCTTCCTAAAATTAAAACTAATCCTAGAAAAATCCAAAATAAATTTAAATGAGGGCTCATTTTAAAGATATTTCAAGTAGAATCCATTAAAATTATTATTAATTAAGTTTGAATAATAATTTTTGCTTAATTAAGGTTTAATTAAAAATTTAATTAGCATAATCACTCTCTAATTAATTGTTTAATTAATTTTAAATTTTTCAGAGATGTTCAAGGGGATGACCTCTACCTCCCTTATTTTTCTTAGAATTTATTAGATAGTTAATTAGAAAAATCAATGAATTAAGCCTTAATTACTCTCCAACCTTAATTAGTAATAATTAATCAAATGAACAATGGTTTAATTAATTGATAGAGTTTAGTATCCTCTGTTAATTGTGGGAAGCGTTAAGGAAGTTGTTTGGGTTCACTCCTTATAACCATTTCATTAAACCTCCTCATTTATTTCAAATTAATTAAAGCTTAATTAATTGATTAACCACTTAATTAATCAATTAAAATAGAAAGGATATCTAATTATTTTAGAGCCTCATTGGATGTTTGAAATGACTTAGGGATTGGGATTGAGGTCTCTTCTTTGATCTCTTTCCCTATGTTAATTTCATCATCCTAATTAAAAGTTATAATCAAAAGATTTAATTAACAAATTAAAGGTTTAATTAAATTATTTTAAAATCCATTCATTCACAACCTAACTTTGTTTAATTAATCTTGGGTAGCTCTTTGGGTGTTCAATAACCTAAAGAGAGAGCAAATGAAATTATAGTTAGCTCATATGTATGAGAAAATCATAAAAATAATTAAGTGAGCTCCTTAAGTTTAATTAACTATTAAGGGCTCATCATTAATTAGTTAATGAATTTAAACTGATGTAGGTAAGGATTAATTAATTAATTTAATTCATACCTTCAACCTAATTAAAACATAAAATCAACTTAATTGCTTTTCATTGAATCACATTAACTTATCTATAGGGGGAATGGGATTAGGATTAGCAAACCTCTTTCACATTCCTTAAATTAATCAAACATAAGATCAAAATGGCTTTAAGAAACTCTGGTTAATTTTAAATGAGTTTATTTAATATGATTGTCCTTAAGATTTAATTGGATTGAATGAAATTATATGCTTGTGTTTTTTTATTTCTTTCCAATCATGTTAAAAATTATATATCACTTGTATTTATGCATTCATTTCTTTCAAATTAATCAAAGAAAAAATGATTTCCTTTATGTCAATTTGCATGTGTTGACTTAATTAGAAATATGTATGGTTATTATCACTATTAAATCTCAAATATATTTTCAAAAGCTTATTAATGAATGATAATATATATTGACTTTAGTTATGTATACATAGAAGATGCATGTGAATATAAGCTTAGTGTATGAAGTGAAATCCCTTTCTTACATTCATGTGTTGATTTGCATAAGTTTGAATGTTAATGAGTATATTATTCTGGACATTCCGGGGACGCACAATTTTAAGTAGCCCCAAGAAGGTTCCTACTTCACTCCCCTAGTGCAGAACAATAGTGACGTACTCGTTTGATTTCATTCTTATGCATATTGATATTAATATTTACATAGAACTTTAATTCATTTACATAAATAAATCAATTCAATTAAATGCTACTTTTGCATAATTTTTTCTATTATTATAGTTTTTTATACATCCATATGTATTTAAGAATAGCGGGTATATTAGTCTGGATATTACAGGGACGCACAGTTTTAAGTAGCCCCAAGGAGGTTCCTACCTCGTTCCCCTGGTGCAGAACAATGACATCATACTTGCCTAAAATTTCTATACATTTAAATGTGTATTTAGCTAATGAATGAAAATCCCATTTTTCTATTAAAAAGACATGCATTCATACTTTGTTCAAATGGTTGAATTAATTAATCATATGATTTAGGACTCTTTTCTTATACTTTTGTATAAGAATTTAGATAGAGCTTTAAATTAATATGGCAAAATGATTCAACCAAATGAAACATCAATGTCAAGTATATTTGCTTACATTCATCACTTAAGTATGCTAAGATACAAATTTCATGTAAAGGTATGTTTAAGACTTCATCATATGCATGTCATATATATGATCAAAAGAAATGAACAAATATGTGTTATATGATAGTAATTCATTCCAACTAGTCTTAAGATGCCTTTTTTATTGAATGAGTTTATTTAAAGTGAGCCTAAACTTATGATTAATTAAAACATGTAAGAAGTCATTTACTAAAGAAAATTGATTAATTAATTTGCTTTAGATGTGGCTTAGGGTAGGGATGAAAGAGAGTGATCCTCTCTTTTCCTCTCTTTATAATACTTAATTGCTAAGTGTAAGCCAAATGAAACAAAAGAAAATATTAAGTACAATTCTCAAATCAATTAAACCATTTAAAGTGAAACTATCCTTCATAATTAAATCCCTTCACATTTAGAAAATCTTAACTCTAAAATATAGTTAGAATATACCATACAAACCTTAATACACACACATTAGATTAAGTCACCACTTCTAGCCTTATCTTAGGGTGATGCATGGTTTGATGTATATTTATTTTGTGATGTATTATTATAGACTAGATGTTATAGTATATGCTTCGTAGACTGGATGTTAAGTTGTGATTAATCTGATCATATTTTCTGCAGAAGATTGTGCTTAAGGGGCGCTTAAAATAAATAAAAATACTCTTTTTTGCAAGTTGGTTAACCCCTAAGTATGATTTACATTAGGACAGGTGGACTTGATTACCCATGTGCAGGGTGCTAAGTCCAAATTATTCATATAACTGCATGAGTTGTATGGTATGTTTAGCTAACACTTATTTTGCATGTATAGTTAAATTTACTTTTCCATTCTTTTAATATAATTGTGCATTAGAAATTTGGTTAAGTGTTATGGGGGTTAAGGATGAACATTGGACAGAAGATTTAATCCTGGGGTGTCATGTGATTCCTAGAAGCATACCAAATCAAACGAAGAAATGGAGCGAAGACATGAAGAAATGGAGGGAGGATGAAGACTTGAAGGTCCCCCATAACACTTATCATTTATAATTTGTAATTAATATTTTATATACTGGGTTGTATAAGGGTAGAGCTCGGCTACCCATTTTTCTTTTTGAGTTGTATGGATGTATCCAATCGCACCGGCCTGTTATTCTTTCACATTGAGTTTATAAATTGTCTGATGATCTGTTTACATTGTCTAATAGAAATGACATGCATTTTTATAGTTTCTTTATGTATGATAATTTAATGTGTGGCCTGGATCTATTTAGGCTCTTAAGAAAAAAAATAAATTTTTTACCCCAATGATAACTCATAATTAAATTTTTCTAAAATAACTCATAATCTCATTTAAAGCCTAGGTATTAAATCAAGATAATTAAAAGATTTTATAACCTCTTAGCTGAATGTTGTATGTTTAACCTCATGCATATCATATTATTTCGTTCTTGCTAAGAGAGGGTTTCTATCCTTGCACGATAAGGGAAGACATGACCTTTGAGGGTCTCCCTTGTGGTTGAAAACACTTCTTTCTCTATGATTTAGCAAATAATCATATTTCATCATGCATTTAGGCATATAAAATTCTATAGCCTGTGTCAAAATAAAGAGTTCAAAATCAAATAAAATTTAATAAAGTTTGCATTAAACTAAGTCATTATTTCATACCACTCATGCTCTAATCTCTCAGGGAGTGGGTTTAAGGACTTCAATTTTATTTAATATAACAACAACCTAACCATCTTGCAAAATATATGACTTGACCACATGATTTTAAAACATAGTTATCAGCCACTTAAGAAATTCCAAAGTGGGTGATTTACCCTCTCTTGTGAAGCTAAACAATATACCCATTTTTGCCTTACATGTAGGTCATACTTTGCCCCTCGCTGAAGCTGCCTAAATTTAGGATCTAAGGTTGTTATTTTCCCTCAGGCAACAAGCATAAATCCTCACCTCTTAGGCATTTTCACAATCTTGTGTTGTGAGATTATAAGTCCTAATTTTCTAATAAAATTTTAACACAAATACATAACTCCCTCCAACCTCAAATATATAAAGCCCAATCATATGATAGTTTAGGATTCTCACTAGATTTCCTAGTATCATGAGCATCCTCTGCTCATCTCCTTTTGACTTCTATAATAAGTCTATCCTTTTGATCTATCCCACTTGATTCTCTAGACATAGTCAATTTATTAATAATCTTATCTTTGAAATTTTTGGAGATAACAATTGTCCACTTTAATCGAGAGTTTTCTTAAGGAACTCACCTTCTTTAGGATGCAATTAACTATGGGAGCTTGCCCCCATAGGAAACTTTAGAACCTGGTTTAAATAAACCCTGCTTTATTCACTCATGTAAAGTAGGAAAAAAATCTCTGATATATTCGAAGACTCATCATACCTTATGAGTCCTTATTAGGTGATTAGGTCCATCGTATGGTAGTGATTTCTATCTTTCGAGATAGTGCACTATTTATTGATGTCGTACCCGATAACCTCAATAAGTACACCCTTAGGTCTACGTGGTGTCCCCCCCATACACACACACACACACATAAACTAAAAATAAACACCACATCTACTTTAATCGAGAGTATTCTTAGAAAATTTCATTCCCCAAGATGTAATTAACTATGGAGGCTTGTCTCCATAGGAAACTTTAGAACCCTGTTTATTATAAGCTCTGCTTTATTCATCCATGTAAAGCAGAGAAAAAATCTCTGATATATTTGAAGACCCATCATGCCTTAGGAGTCTTTATTAAATAATTAGGTTCATTGAAGGGTGATGTCTCTATATTTCGAGATAGTACATCATACCTCAATATCGCACCTGATCACCTCAATAAGTACCCACTACAATCTGTGTGGTGTCCCCCCCCCTACATCCAAAAATAAACACCACAGTGTCATTGTTAACCATAGAAGTGAGGTAATCAAATAACCTCATTCGGGCTACTTAAAGCCTCATATTCTCGGGATGTCCATACTATATACTTATTTACATTCAAACTTATGCAAATCTATATATAAACCTAAAAAAAAGCTTCACATTCACATGATTGAGCTATAAGCACATGCAAATCCTATATGTATTCATAACTACCATCACTCCGCATATTATTATCAATTTATAAACTTTAAAAGATATATTTAAATTTATTAATGATAATAGTCACATATATAATTAAGTTAAATCAATACATACAAGCTTGCATAAATAACCTTCATTTGATTCCCTTAATTTTGAAAGAATGAATGCATGAGATAATATATCATACAAAATTTAAAGTAATTGGAAAGGAATAACCAAACAAAAACATGTGATTCATGCAATCAAATTAATTCATAAGGATAATCATGTTCAATAAAATCATTTAAAGAAAACCAAAATTTCTTATTAATTTGGTTCTAGATTTGAATTGATTTAGAAAGAAAAAAGATTATTTACTGTTTTAATCCCATTCCCACTTTGGTAATCATAATTGATTTAAAAAAAAATAATTAAGTGAAATTTACGCATTAATTAAATTGGATCATTAATCAAATCACTTAATTACCCTTTCCTATACTTCTTTAATTTAGCTAATCATTTAATTACAAGTCACAAAATAATATGAATATATAAGGAAATAAAATTACAATGCTCCTAAGGACTCTAATGTTGGCTCATAATTACAAATTAATTAGGTTAAAAAATCTAATTAAGTACTCTTATGATATTATCACACTTATGGGTTAATCATAATTTTTTAAGGGTCTTTATATTTTTAAACATATAAAGAGAAACCCTTAATTGCATTGTTAATTATTCAATATGATTTGCATTTTAACTTGATTTAATTTGGTCATTTAATTGATCAACTAATCACTTAATTAATCCATACCTTAATTAATTCTCTTAAAATGAAATGGATTTAGGAAAGAGGTCATAATCCCCTCACCCTCTCCCATTCACTGTCAATTAGAGGGTTAATAAGCTTTAATTAATTAAAATTTACTATTTTAAATATTAATTAATCACTTAATTAATTAAAGAGGATAATTAAGATTTGAATCATTAATCTCCCCTAATTACTAGGCAATAAATTCCAATGAAATCATGGGAGGTAAAAATCATCCCATTCAATGGAGACACAAAGTTTGGAATCATTTGCCTAAGTAATTAGGGCTTAATTGAGCTAATTAAGTTTACACTTAAACCCTAATTAAGCCCTAATTACTATTCAAAATTAATTAAAAATAATTTTAATTAATTTTTCTCTGAATTATCTTTAAAATGAGTATGCATTTGTATTTTTCTGATTTTTTTTATAATTTGTTATGATTTTCCAAAGTTTCAGCCATTAAAATGAATTAATTAAGCCTAATCCCTTCGGCGCCACGCGGATCGCTGACGTGGCATGCTTTCCACATGACATCGTAGAATTGGTTATTTAAACTCATCCGAGTTAGCATTGACGTGGCTGGCGGTAGACGTAGTTTTGTCCCCGTCACTCGATCTTAGATCGGATGGCGGAGATTAATCCTATAGTTCCTAAGGATTAAATATAATCGAAAGATCATGGCCATCCATTCTAATCACGTAGAATGGATGACAGATGATCTATCCTCTCCCGCGCGGCAGAAGGACACTGTCCGCCTTCCTCCGCCCAATTCGAGCTCGCCGGAGCTCAGATTGGCTCGAGATTGATCCCACACCTTTAGGGAAGTGATCTACAAGGATCCTATGGTTGGATTCGCATGACATTCACATTTTCTTTGAAAAGGCCAAAAAAAATTAGAAATCTTGGTTTAAAGTAATAGTACCGCGCTAGAGCTTAAGACCGGCAGCGAACCGACCGAGGTACCTTCGCCTTGATGAAGTGAAGCTCTATTTAGAAGCTCGTGTAATGCCTCCCAACTGTTTGCTTCGTGGACCAAGAACCGCCATAGAACTCGCTAGAGTTGGTCTAGAAGAAACTTCTAGTGATCGAAGAGCTCGGGAAAAGATTTGTTTCACCTCGTCAGAGCTTGGTGAACATGTGGGTGAAGTTAATTTAGGATTGGTTGGGATTTGATGGAGTTGGACAGAGTAGAGCCTTGTCCTATTTTGGGTGGGCTCAGTTTCATCATCACCGACAATGGGAAGGCTCTAGGAACTTGGAAACGGCTCTAGGGAGTTCGTCTCTAGCAGCTAGGGCTCACTAAGGGTCGAATGGCTCGATTTGGATCAAAATGAGGGGGTATACCCCCTCTTCCCTTGGATCGGACAGCCTTGATTCATTTGGCTTCTAGTGGTCATCCGGCCACCGTGGGTGGCAGGGAATCATTTGAGGTGGCTCGGTTTGGTTGGCGAAGTGAGGAGGAGTGGCTGTCATGGGAGGAGGTGGCTGCCCTTGGGTTTCCAAATGCTCTAATGAGGGAGGAGAAGTGAAGTCACCTCCCCTTGGCTCATGGCCAACCCAACCTTCTTTGGGTCAGGTGAGTGAGTATCCTACTTGCCTATGTGGAGGTCTAAGAGGCTGACAAGTGGATAGGGAGTGGGTTTGACCATTCAAATTGGGCATTTGTCCCATATGGTGGCCCTAACCCATTTGATTTTCAGTCAATTCAAGTCAGATTTGATTTGGGCTGACCCAAGGTGAGCCAAGGATGGGTCATGTCAAGTTTCATTGGGTTTTGGCTTAGTTTGAGTAGGTTTGGCTCAATTTGACCCATGTAGGTCAAATTGGACTAGGTTGAGTCAAGTTGACCAATTTGTCAAATTGGATCAAACCAAGGGTTGAGTCAAGTTTAAATGAATATTTAGAGTGTTTTGGTGCAATTAGTTTGGGTTGGTTTGGCTTAGATTTGAATTTGACCCATTTAGGTTCAAACGGCCCAAATGGATCAAGTTGACCTATTTGACCAAATTGGCCAAATTGGCTTGGGTTAGATATTGCTTCATGTTCAATAAGTGAATTGAAGAAGATTGTTGGCTTTGGTTTGAATGAATTTGGATTTGGTTTCGATTTAGGCCAAATTGATCCTTTAGGTCAATCTGGGCTAAATAGGTCAATTGAGTTCAATCAGGTCAAAGTGGGTTCAATCAAGGCTTTGATCATTAATTTGAAATGAACTTTAGTCATTTGTTGCAATCAATTTGGGTTGGATCTTTATTTGACCCAATTTATCTTTTAGGTCAAATTGGGTCAACTTGGGTCAAAGGGTCAATTGAGCTAGGTTTAGCTCAATTGATAGTCAAGTCATGTTCAAGGGTTGATCTTAGGTTGAGGTGAATCTTTGGTTTCCATTGATTTGGCTTATGGTAAAATTTGGCTCATTTGGCTCATATAGGTTAAGTGGATTTACTTGGTCAAATGATCAAATTGACTTGGTTTGACCCAATTGATTGTAATTGATTAATCAAGAATGATCAACAATCATCATATGAGGTTTTGGAGGGTTTGATTCAATCTAATTTGGATTAGATTGAGATTTGGTTCAAATAGGTCAAGTTGGTCACTTTGGGTCAAGTGAACCAATTGGGCTAAAATGATTTGATTTTGGGTTGAATTGAATTGAGTTAAATTTGTATATTAATTTGGAATTGGTTTATAGTTTTGGTTGCAATTGATTTGAGTTTAAATGAATTTTGGCTCATTTGGATATTTCAAGTCAAATGGGTTTGGTTAGATTTGATTGAATTGATTTTGACTTGATTGGTTTGATTGTAGATTTTGGTGTCTAGAAGTGATGATTAAAGGATTAAATTGATTTGAGAGAAAATCAATTGAGTCCATAGTTTTGAATCATGGGCTTAGGTTTGGTTTGATTAATTTTGGTTTAGAGATTGGTTTGTCTTAGTTATAGATTTAGAAGTGGTTCGAAATGATGATTTGAATTGAAGGAAATTTGGCTAAGTCCATAGGTTTGAATCATATGATTAGGTTTGGTTTGATTGAATTGATTTGAGAAATTGAATTTGATTGTAGATTTAATTTGGAGGGATGATTGGATGATTGATTGATTTATGATAAAATCAATTAAGTTTGATTTGGATCGAAAGAAACTTGGCTAAGTCCATAAGGTTAAACCATAGGGCTTAGGCTTAAGTTATTTAGACCTGATATTAAATTGGATTTGAGGCTTGAATTTGATTGTTGGTTTAATTGAATTTGGATGAATTGAATTTGAGGTTTAGTTTAGGCTAAGGAGGTAGGCATAAGTTGGGTTAAGGCTATAGGGTAGGTAGGTTATCCTAATCCCTAAGGCATGAGATAAACCCTATGGCTAATCCTCCTAAGTCTCTAGATTTTGGTTAAGTGTTCACCTAGTCACTAGAAGTGTCTTATGACTAATGAGCTCTTAATGTCTAGAAGACTCCTAAATCTATGATGGAGAATTGAACCCTCACTCCAAAAGTGAGGTCAACATTAAGATATCAACTCACATCTTTGCTTGTGAACAAATTATCAAATCTTTTATGATTTAGCTTTCATTCAACTTAAACCTTTATAATTGAATCAATTAATCAATATTTTCAGGAATAGTTTGAGTTTTGATTCATTTTTCTTCCGTGACATATCAAGTTTAAAAGTACAGTTCAAACCGTATCAAATTTAAGCTCTTTACATATTTGATTTACTGAAAATTTTGATAACCTCCCAGCATTATCCCCGCATAGGGGGACTAATTAAGGAGAGCTATAACTTCCCACCACACCAAGAAAGACTTGCATGATATGTGTCATGAGACATTGAGGTTAGAAAGAATATATTTACCCACCACGCCAAAAAAATTCGTGCATAAACCTTCAATTTTACCTGTGTAAAAAGGGAGGTATAGAATTTCCTTGACTCATTGGAACAATGCGCACATGTACTTATTTGGAATAAATTTTCTCATCACATTGAAATAATATACACGAGTACTTATTTTAAAGCACATTTCCTTGCCACATTAAAATAACATGCATGCGTACTTATTTCAAAGCAGATTTCTCCATCACATTGGAATAATATACATAAGTACTTATTTTAAAACACATTCTCTTGCCACGTTGAAACAATAGCACAAGTACTTATTTTATAATAAATTTTCTGCCACGTTGAAACAACATGCATGAGTACTTAATTAATTTTGATGTTTCTCACAATTTTACCTCCACATATACATTGAAATGATATAATTAGAATACAAGTGAAATTATGCTAACACACCATGACTTTTGCCATCTTTTCATTCAAGATTTACCATTTTGAATATACCGAACAATGAACTATAGCATAAATTCCCATCATATCTGAGCCACATTTCACTATTTTTCATATTAAGCATCAAAATATCATTACTTTCCTCAAAATTCAGCAAATGAAATAGGAATTTGATGGTCAAATATGGCTAAATTTCAGCCTTTTGTAATGAGAAGAAGGCAATATTAAACTCTATAAAGATAGGAATCTCATAAATATGAAATTTTATCACTACCTCAACTCAAATAAGCTTAAACAGACATTAAGGTAAGAACAATAAACAAGAGTTATATTCGCATAAAAGAAAATTGAAATTCTATTCTCTTTTACTCACCTCAAAGCCAACAAGTGAAATACCAAATTAATAACAAAGCATAAGCAAATTTCAACCTTTGACAATATGATAAAGGCAAAACAAAAATAAGGAGTCCTTATAGAACACTTTGCCTTCCCCTCCACCTCTTTCAAACCGAACAAATGAAGTGGCAAGTTGAAGGCCGCACAAAACATTAGATAACAATGATATTGAATCCCATAAATCTAAAATTTCATTACAACTTCATATTATATTAATATAAAATTGATAAAGGGTATTCAATAACAAGACTTGAATTATCTTATCCTATAATCATTTGTGGATAGCAAAACGAGAGTTTTCAAAGTCTATAAATTCATTAATCTCAAATATTTTCTGCTTTCACTTTAACCCAACTACAAGGTTAGATATAAAGTAGCAAGCTATGACTTACGTTTTAATGACAAGAAGAGATTTCAAACTTGAAGAGATAATGAAGCCGATGATTCCACCATTGTTATATCATACATCAAAATGCTACCATTTTCCCAAAATTAGGTAAATAAAATGGCAATTTGATAGCAAAATGTGAGCAAATTTTAGCCTTTAATAACATGATGGAAGCAAAATTAGATCCCATACATATGAAATCCCACTCTCTTATTTTGTTTCAAAGGGTATTGATTTGGTAAGAGGATTTAAATTGAACTTGATTCAAACTATGCCAAACAACATGCTCCGTAAAATAAATGCTAGATTAACCTAAAATTTCATTATTTGCTCACTTTGACTCAATCTAATGATAAGGCAACCATTTGGTATCAAAATACAACTTAGATTAAACAAATAATATGAATGGCAACACTAGTTCCTTTAGAAATTGCAATCTCATCTCTCCTCTACTCATCATAAGAAAAAAACTTGATTGAATACAAAAATCTAAATGAAATTTAAATTAAATCATGCAAAATGATGAAGATAATCGCATCAAATCATAAAGAGAGTAAGATTTTATTTTCCTCACTCATCTACCCAATAGTCAAGGTGACGCCTCGCGTCTCTTTTAACTACACATCTTTACCAATTTCACTTTAATGCAGTAGTAAACTCACTGTTTGATGGGATCTAAGACAAGTTAGAATAAGGAAAGGAAACTCAAATCTTAGTAAAAGAATAAAGATTGAGTTTTACTTCAGCATCCCTTTTCCCCTCTTTTTTTTTAAAAATTTAATGGTTGTTCAGCAATAGCGTGCATGCAGGATTTAAATCACATGCATAAAAAGATAATTCCAAACTTTATAGCATATGGAATCCAATTATCTGACCTTACCTTGATATCGAGATTGGCAAGATTAGTGAGATTCAAGTTAGGTAAAATGAAAGGTGGAGCTCGGCTGAGAGGGAATGATGTGAGGCTATTTGGAACACACCTGAGAGGAAAAATTAGGTAGGAATGTTCGGCCGGTGAGTCACGCGTGTTTCTAGCAGGGATCTGCCGAGATGTGGAGGGGAATAGTTGGGCGATTGCTTTGTGGGGTTCGAATTGAGAGAGAGATCGAGAGGAGGGAGATCGGGAGTCGTTCGGCTTATTAGTGTGGAGAAGAAACTGATAATATGTCGCTCATTGGGGGGGGGGGGGGGGGGTTCAAACTGGCGGCCTATTCACTCGACTAATCACACGTAAATGGGGAGATCGAGGGTTTCAGACTAGGGTCGGCTGTGCACTTCAATTGGTTGCCCAAGTGGCAACCAATTAGATGCATTAGGTGGCGATTAGGAGGTCAAATAAGATAGGATGGTTTGGGTAGCTAGTTTAGGCAGATGAAAGGGCTGAAATTATGGAGGATTTAACTAGATATTAATCACATTTGACAAATACCTAGCTTAATAATGATATTATTATTATTAATCCATAAAATTTTTGATGAATTATCCCACATGATAAATCCCACTAATATGGATGTCAATTTTAGTTAATTTTGTTATTTTGGATGCAACGATCATGCCTTTTTTGCAATCCGAGATTAATTAGATAACTTCGACAACAATCGAAATAAATTGTAGGCTTAAATTATACGACATCATATTCAAATTGCTCGATGTTCATGTACATTTTATCGAATTGATCGAAGAAGAAGTCGTTTGATAGATTTTGACATTTTGGCGATAACGATGCAGTCGTTTTTGCAAACATAGGTCGTTTGGACATCGTCAAAGTTTTCTAACTGATATGCATGTAATTTCATTAAAAATTAATTTTGATCATTTAAATGATTATTAATCGATTCAATTAATTTTATTTGACTATTTTTCAAATTTTAAACTTTATGAAAAACCAAAACAGGGGAGGCCACCTCTGATTCCAATTTGCTTAAACCTCCACCAAAGTACGATTAGCTTTGCACACACCTTCCTTGGAGATAGATGAGCAAGAAAAAATCACTTCTCATCACCTCTGATCGCTAGAAGTGGTAGTTTGATCAAAGTTGATCACTTACACCTAGTGCATTGGCCTTCCGAGCAAACTACACCAAATCAAAGCTCGTGTCACTCAATAGGGCTTCGTCTCTACTAGATGAAGCTTCCTCAATCTATTAGAACTGCTGCCCTTAGCTCTAGTGATGTATGCCATTGAAATCAACCCCTAACTTAAAATGGTTTGGTCCTTTGTGAAGAAAAGTTATATGTTGTGAGATTTCCACCGTTGGATCTCTTCATTTTGCTTCTCTGGTGGTGTGGGATCTATTTGATCTTCATTCGAGCTCGGGTGAGCTCGGATCGAGTGACAAATGACGAACGGTCTCTATCTATCGCCGCTCAAGAGGAGATACATCACAGACCGTTGTGATGAAATATTCTCGCCTTCATTTATCCTTTTGGAAGGATAAATAAAAACAAAAATATATGCCTTGTCAGGACACCACGTAGATCCGCAAATGTCCTTATTAGGGTGATCAGGTACGGGATTGAGGAAATGTGTATTATCTTAAAAGATAGAACTCACCACCCTACAATGGACCTAATCACCTTCATAAGGACTCTTAAGGACTATGGGTCTTCAGAATGTACTAGAGATTCTTCCCCTACTTTACATGAAAAAGTAAAGCAAGATTTATTTTAAATCGGGTTCATTAAGTTCCCTACAGGGGCAAGACCCCATAGTTAATTACATCATAAGGAATAAGGTTCCTTAGGAATACTCTCAATTAAGGTAAATGATCATTGTCTCCAAAGATTTTGAAAGGTATGATTATCAATTGATTGATTTATTTTTAAAAAGTCAGGTGGGGATCAAGAGGAGGGAGTTATTATCAAATCCAAAAGGGGAATAAGTAGGGGATGCTTATGGTACTAGGAAGCCTGGTAAGCATCCTAAACTATCCTATTGATGGGCTTTATATTTTTGAAATTGAAGTGATTTATTTATTTGAGTTGAATTTTTGTTAGAAATCTAAGGCTTACAATTCCATGACACAAGATCATGAAAATGCCTAAGAGGTGAGGATTTATGCTTATAGCCCGCAAAGGGGAGAAGCAACCTCAGATCCTAAATCTAGGGAGCTTTGGCGGGGGCCAAAGCACGACCTAAATCTAAGGCTAAATTGGGTATATAGTTTACCTCCATAAGAAAGGATAAACCACCCGACTGTTTGGACTTACAATCGCTTGGGGGTGGCTGTCAACTAACTCCTACGATTTTAAAATATATAGGCAAGTCAAATGCCTTTGCAAGGTAGCTAAACTTTTATTTATTTAAAAAGAGACTAAGTCTTTAAACACACTCCCTAAGAGACTACATCATATAGGGCATGATTTAATGACTTATATCTAATGCAAATTTTGTCACATTTTATTTTTATTTTTGGACAATCAACTTGACACAGGCTTTAGGATTCATATGCCTAATGCATGAGAAATTAGATTATGGGACAAAATTAGTAAAATAAGGAGGTGTGTTTCCACCATGGCTCTCAAAGGTCAAGCTAAGTTCTCTGGCAAAGGTGGAAGCCCTCTAATCAAGAGTGAAATAATTTGCTTTCTATGCATGATGTGAGAAAATTAATAAATCATTCAGCTAAGGGGTTGCTAATTTTTTTTATCTTAATTTATAACCTAGGCTTTAGGTGAGGTTATGAGTTATTTTATTTTTAGTTTTAATTAATTAGTTGGACATAAAATTTATTTTTCTAAGAGCCTAATCGTCATCCAGGCTATACATAAAAGTAAGAAAGAAACTAGGAAAAGATGTCATCTTAATGCATAAGCTAAACAAACATCAATCAATTTATAAAACTAGCACAAAAGAATAAAATGTCATTTGTGGTCAGGCTCCACTGCACAAATCCGAAAATAAATTGGGTAGCCGAGCTCTACCCTTATACAACCTGAATTATAAATGAATTAAATACAATCAAAAAGGAATTCATTATTATGGGGGTCTTCTTTCTTCTTTCTTCTTTCTTCTTTTTGGTTGATTGGAATGTGGTTGCTCTAAAGGCTTCACATGATACATAAGACATAGTCTTATGACCAATGTTCATCCTAATACCCCATAACAATCATTTTGAAATCTTAATTGTAAAATTACATAAAAAATGAAAAAGTAAATCTAACACCTGTGAAATAGAGATTAGCTAAACAAACCAAACAATCCCAAGTATGTATACATATAAATTGGACTTAGCACTCCACACATGAATAACCAAGCCCACCTGGCCTATTTTGGATTATTTTAAGGGGTATAAGCACCTGCACAGCAAAAATAGTTATATTTTTTTTTACAACATCACTTAAACACAATCCCCTGTAGATGATAATAGTTAGACTAAGAAAGCCCTACCATTCAGTCTACGCACATACACCCTAACATCCCGACTAAAATAGAACCTAATAAATAAAAAGAAAACATCAAACCATGCACCGCTCTAACATAGGATTAGAAGTGGTGACTTAGTCTAATGTTTGTGTTATTTAAGATTTGTGTGGTATGCTTAGCTAAGCTTTAAGATTGAAATTTTCTAAGTGTGAAAATGTTCAACTTAGAGGGTGGTTTCATTTAAGTGATTTAGTCGATTTGATTGATTTTTATTTTGTGATTTGATTAGGTTTGAATGAACTTATAATTAATTACTAAATATTGTGAAGAAAGAAAAAGAGAAAAGAATTTCTCTTTCCTCCCTACCTTAAGTAATTTCTAAAGTAGATTCATATTTGATTATTGTTTAGTGAATATTTTATTATGTGTTTTAATTAATCTTAAGTTTAGATTTTCCCTAAACAAATCTATTCAAAAAGAAAGGTATTTTAATATTAAGTAAAGTGAAATACTATCACAAAACACACATCTTCATTTATTTCCCAACATGTGTAATATTATGGATGAATCCTAAGCATATCTATACGTGCAAATGAAAATGTTTAGCACACTTTAATGATGAATGCTACTTAAGAAAATTTGGATGCTTCATGATGCCTAATTTTGTTAAGTAAAAAAAAAGAGTGATTCTTTTATCCATTTTTCATATGCACATTTACAAGTATAAAAGACATAAGTGAGTACTATCGCTGTAAGGTACAAGACCTACTTAGGGCTACTTAAAGCCTCACAATCCTGAGGTTTTCCAAACTAATATACCACTTTTTTTAAATACATGTGCATATACAAAAAGAAATGCATGGAAAGAGAATCATGCAAAAAGTTTATGTTTGTTTGATTTTGGTTTATTTTTTTAGTTTATATGTGTGATGTGGAATTCCTTCTTAAATCATGACATAGGAGTGTATAGGAGTGGATTTAAGCAAGTGTCATGTCCTTTTCAAATGGACTATACACTTTACAAATCCTATACAATTCTATGTTAAGAAAGAGAGGGAGAATCACATAACACATTTTATATTCATATGCAAGCTTATAAATAATTATAAGCAGCATACCTTTTAGTTATGATATTTGGTTTATAAGTTTTGAAAATAGTTTTAGATTTAGTAGTCATAATAGCCATTCATATTCTTACTTTAGCCAAAACATGCAATTTGATATAAAAGAAATATTTCATTTTAATTTGATTTTTAAAATACATGAATGCATGATTTTCATATGGCATACACATTTAGCATGTTAGGAAAGAAATAAAGTGATGAAAGCATGTAAATTCATTCACCCTAATTAATTTCTAAAGATAATCTTATGAGATAGGATTATTTAAAGTAAATCAAATTTATTTTAAAGAGATGTTTAGTTTTTTTTTAGTTTGATTTAAACTTAGGAAAATATGAATAGGTTTGTTGGTCCTAACCCACTTCCCACATGTGTATGTTGTTTTAGTTTAATTTTAGAACCATTAGGTGAGTTTTATGCTTTGCTTAGGTTAAGGTGTACTTTGAGTTCATTAATTATCCCTTACCTATATCACTTTAACATATTTAATCAAATAATTATGAGCCAATGTATGACATAAAACTACACAAAGAATTTAAATCAGCAATGCACCTAGGAAAGAAACGTCCTAATGCAATTGGTACACAATTAGTGATTAATTAAGCTAAAAGGTTTAATTTAAGTATTTTCATAACCCTTCCCACACATGTGGGTTAGATTTTTATTTCCTTAAGCTATTTAGGTTATTGAACGCCTAAGCACCTACCTAAGATGAATTGATTAAATTCTGGAATGTTTTGATTATAAAAAATTTAATTAATTAAGCCATTTAATTAAGTGATTAAATTATTTAATTAATTTGCACTTTAATTAGATTTTTATCCAAATTGAATAAACTTAGGGAAAAAGATATGAGAAAGAACTCCTTATCTCATTCCCTAAGTCCATTCACTATTCTAAGGTAATTAGGAATGACTCAAGAAATTCTCCTAATTAAACCATTAATAAATTCCAAGAAAATTATGGGAGGCAGAAGTCATCCCACTAAATGCACATGAGAAGTTTAGAATTAATCAGTGAGATAATTAGAGAGTAATTAACATAATCATATTCCCAATAAAACCCAAATTCAGAAAATATCCCTCTTCAAAATCAATTGAATTTAATTTTAGATCATTCCCCTTTGAATTATATTCACAATGCTTCTATTTTGTATTTTTTTGATTTTTCTACATTTAGTTATGAATATTTATAGATTTTGTGATTAATAATTAATTAAAACCCCTAATTTTTAATTAATCCCGTCAGCATCACATGGACTGCTGATGCAGCGCACGCTTTCTATGTGGCACGACAAGATTCGTCACTTAAGTTGTCAAATCCTAGTGCCTCTTTAGCGGTGGCACTACGTGCTTTCCATATGGATCATTCGATTAAGATCAGATGGTTGAGATTGAGCCTGCAGTTTTTAAGGGATAAATCAGAGGATCCTACGCGGATTGATCAGGACCGTCCATCCAAAATGCACAGATGGATGATCCATGATACGTCACTAAGTTTGCATGCGGGAGAGGGCATCCGTCCACTCTCTAGGGCAATATTTAAGCTTGATTAAGCTCAGATTGAACTCAAACTTTACCCACACCATCTAAGAGTAAGCACAAGTAAATCCAACGGTCAATTTTGCATGAGGTGAAAATTTCATTCACAAAGGACCACACACTCTCTATTTTAAGCTCGGGTTGAAAGTATACCTCACCGGAGGCTATGACCGATGCTCTAATCTGTTGAGGTAGCTTCGTCTAGTAGAGATGAAGCCATGTTGAAGATTTGAGGCTTTGGTATTGGGTAGATCCTTCTATTGACCAAGGTGCTCCTCCTAAGCTTGGGGCCTTGATCAAGAACACTCTTCCTGTGCCTTGAGAACTTGGATGAAGCTTGGAATGAGTTCTATTAGGTCCCCTCAAGGTGCTTGAAGGATGAATTGGCTTGATATTGAGTATTGAGTGGGATTGAATTCCTTGCTACTTCCCCTATTTTTAGTTTTGATAAATCGAGAAATGGAGAAATTCCAAGTGCTCTAGGAGGCTTGGAGAAGCTTGAGGATGCTTGCTCTGAGTTCCCTAGCTTCAATTGAGTGTGAGTTTTTATAATTCAAAAGAAATTAGGGGGAGTATATCTCCCCTAGGTGAATCAGGTGGTCGAGCATAGAGATGCCATTTTGATCAAATTCACCCTATGCAATGGGTTTGTTAGGCCGTTTAGGGTTGCATGTGATTCGATTTTGGCCAAAGGAGGTAGTGGAGGAGTTGCCATGTGCTTAACTGAGTGGAGGAGGGATCCCATGTGCTCAATTTCTAAGTGGGTGGTCGATTTGGCCATTGGGTTGGGTTTGGCTGACCCAAACCCATTGGGTCATGTGTACCATCCTCATTAATGACCATTTGGTCCACTAAGAGGGTGTCAAGTGTTCATGAAAAGGAATTGACCAAATTCTAAGTAGTTTTGATTTTGTGTTACCCTATGGCCTCGAGGTAAAATGGTCATTTGGCTTGGGTTTTAATTTGAATATGTTTGGTATGATTGAAAAATGGGTTGGGCCAAGTTTCAATGAATTTGGAATTGATTTGATGTGATTTGGCTCATGTTGATCCATTTAGATCAAAATGGGTCAACTTGGGTCAAGTTGACCAATTGGTCAAATTGGGTCAAACCAATGGTTGGGTCAAGTTCATATGATCATTTGAAATATTTTGGCATCATTGGTTTGGTTCAATTTGATTTATATTTGAATTTGGTTCATTTGATTTCACTTAGGTCAAATGGGTCAAGTTAACCAATTTGACCCACTTGACCTATTTGGGTTAGGTCATGGGTTGGTTTAGGTTTCATTGGTCATATAAAATGTATTGGTATCTTTATTTTCAATCAATTTTGGTTTAATTTGATTTTGGCTCAACAAGACCTTTTAGGTCAAGCTAGGTTCACGGTCAATTAGGCTAGGTTGGGTTTAGTTGGCCAATTGAGGCTATGTTCAAGTTCAACATGTGATTTGGAATGAACTTGATCCATTGATTTCAATCAATTTGGCTTAGATCAAGTTTTGACACATTTTGACTTTTTAGGTCAAGTTGGGTCAACTTGGGTCAAATGGCCAATTGGGCTAGGTTAGGCTCAAATGATGACTTGGTAAATTTCAAACATTGATCATGAATGAGTTTAGATCTATGGTTTCAATCAATTTGGCCTATAATAGATTTTGGCTCGTTTAAGTTTCATTTTGGCTAAGTGTTGACTTGGTCAACCTTTAGGTTTGACTTGGTTTGACCCAATTTGAGTGATTGATCATCTCATGATAATTGTTGCTCACAATGTGCGGCTTAGTTGGGCTTAGTTCAATCCAATTTGGGTAGGATTAGAATTTGGCTCATAAGGGGTACTTTAGGTCACTTTGGGTCAAGTGAGCCTAAGTGGGTCAATTGACTTGATCAAGGCTTGAATCAAGTTTGGTTTAACTCGCATATGAACTTATAATTTAAATATAAATCTATTTGCAAGTGATTTGGAGTTAAATGGGTTTTTATTCACTTGACAATTTCAAGTTCAAAGGATGAACATGAGTTTGATTTGGGTTAGATTTTTGAATTTAGTTTTGGTTTGATGATTGAAGTTTATGTTTATATTTAAATTCATGATTGAAGGATTGATTGAGTTCAAGAATTTGATTGAATTTGAATTTGACTTGAAAGGCTTAGGTTGAATTTTGATTGAATTTTGATTTGATTTTTGGATTTAGTTTTGGATATTTGAATTTATATTTCATTTATATATGTGAATATAAATGAGACTATAAATGGGTTATGAGAAAATTTCTTGAATTGGTTTGATTTGTATTTGATTTAGGCTAAGTCCATAAGATAGAATCAAAGTGACTTAGGAAAGATTTTCAGGATTTGGATTTCAATCATAAGCTTCAATCATTTGGAATTGATTTGAGTTTGAGAAAATCCATCAAGTTGGAATTAATTTAAGTTTGAAGTTGATTTGATTTGGAGTTTGGAGTTGGTTTAGACTTGATTTGGAATTTGACTTTGAAAGGAGGAAGTGAGGATTTGGTTCAAGCTATAGGGTAGGTAAGTTTTCCAAACACCCCTAAGGTATGACCTATTCTTATAGCTAACTCTTCTAAGTCTCTAGGGTTAGGTTGAGTGTCCACCTAATCACTAGAAGTGTCTTAAGACTAAGGAGACTCTTAGTGTCTACGAGAAGTCTTATGTCTAAGATGGAGGGGTTGAGAGCTCATCCTAAAAATGAGGTCAATAACCATCCATTCCACATGATGAAAACGGACGATCCTGATCAAATCACATTAGATCCGTTTGATTAATCCCGCAGCTTTGATCGTGATCATCCGATCTTAGATCGGATAATGCACGAGAAATCACGTCCCACCACTGGATGCGTCAGCCTGCGGCTGTGACAACTTAAAGAACCAATCCCACGATGCCATGTGGAAAATGTGTTGCGTTAGCACGCCGCATGGTGCTAGCGAGATTAAGATTAATTAAATGCATTTTAATCACTGAAATTTCATAAATTCACCACAAATTGTAGAAAAAAATATAAATAAATACTCATTTTAAAGATATTTCAGAGGAGAATTTAATAAAAATATTTTTAATTAGTTTTGAACAGTAATTAAAGCTTAATTTGGGTTTAATTAAAAATTTAATTTGCTTAATTACTCTCTAATTACCTAAATAATTAATTCAAAACTTTGTGAGATTGATTAATACGATGACCTCTGCCTTTCATAATTTTTTTTTGGATTTATTTCTTGGTTAATTAGGAAAATTGCTTATCTTAGCCCTAATTACTTTCTTTATTAATTAGGTGATTAATTAACATTCTAAACAGTAAGAAAACTATTAATTAAACTTACTAATCATTGTGGAATAGTGAATAAGCATGGGGAATGAGATTGGGACCTCTTTACCATTCTTTTCCCTAAGTTCATTTCACTTGACTTGAAACTAATTAAGTTGTGATTAATTAATGATTTAATTCTATAATTAAATGTCTTAATTAATTAAATTGAATTTATAATCATTTCAGATCTCATCTAATTAAGTTTCTTGGGTAAGCTCTTAGGTGTTCAATAACCTAAGAGAATCTTAAGGAAATTATAATTAGCCCACATGTGTGGGAGGATTATAAGAGTACTTTATTTAGTCTCTTAGCTTAATTGAATATTAATTGTAAGCCAATTTCATTAGGCCCCTTTCATTTCTTAGGAGCATTGCCAATTTAATCTCCAAAAGTATTTGCAGATCATGTTGGCTCATAATTATTTAGTTAATTACTTTAAGGTGCTATAGGTAAGGGTTAATTAATTGGTTTAATCCATATCATAACTTAATTAACCTATAAAATTAACTTAATTACTTTTCATTCAACCAAATTAATTTATAAACATGGAAATGGGTTAAGATCAACAAACTTTCTCTCATTTTTTTAAATCAAATCAAAACATAAAGTGAAAGATGGCATTAACAAGATTTGGTTTTCTTTAAATGCTTTTATTTGATTTTATTGTCCTTAGGAATTAGTTTGATTAAATGAAACATGCATTTTATATCTTATTATTCCTTTCCAATTTTATTAAATAATCTGTACCACGTGGTTTCATGCATTCATGTTTTCAAAATGTTTAAACTAAAATGAATTTTCTTTATGTCAAGTTTGCATGTGTTGATTAACCTAGGAATATGTGTGGATATTGTCACTATTAAATCAAAATCTATTTTTAAAAATTCATAAATCAACTATAACATTTGGAGTGATAATAGTTATACATATCTATAAGTTTGTATGTGTCTATGGCTTAGAACATGTGATATGCACTTCTCTTTCTCTAGTCTATATGAATTTTCATAAAGTTTGAATGTTAGCATGTGTATAGCCCATTTGAAAAGGGCACAATATTTGTTTGAACTCATTCCTATGTATTTCTATCTTAGAATTTAGAAAGAACTTTACCTCATATGTATAAAAAATTCAATTGAAGGAAATATAACTTTTTGAAATATTTTATATTCTTGTAGTCATTTGTACATTCATGTGTATTCAAGAATAATGGGTATATCTAGTCTGGACATTATGGGGACGCAAGGCTTTAAGTAGCCCCAAGGAGGTCTTTACCTCACTCCCCTGGTTAGCAATGGCGAAGTATCCACTTAAAATTTTTATACACTTGTATGTGCATTTAGCTAATGAATGAAAATCTTCTTTCTAACTTAATGAACTTTTTGCATGATTTTATATTCTTGTAGTCATTTATACATTCATGTGTATTCAAGAATAGTGGGTATATCTAGTCTGGATATTTCGAGGACGCAAGGCTTTAAGTAGCCCCAAGGAGGTCTTTACCTCACTCCCCTGGTTAACAATGGTGAAGTATCCACTTAAAACTTATATACACTTGTATGTGCATTTAGCTAATGAATGAAAATCTACTTTCCAACTTAATGAACTTTTTGCATGATTTTCTATTGTTGTAGACATTTGTACATTCATGTGTATTCAAGAACAGTTAGTATATCTAGTCTGAACATTCTAGAGATGCGAGGATTTAACCCATGGAGGTCTTTATCTCACTCCTGTGGTTAACAATGGTGAAGTACTTGCTTAAAACTTTTATACACTTGAATGTGCATTTTGCTAATGAGTGAAGATCTCATTTTCTATAAAATGCACATATGCATCTTTTATTTAAAGTGTGCTAAAGAAAAAATGTTGCATGTGTAGTTATACTTAGAATCAAGTCATATGCATGCTACATGTGATGAAAAGGAATAACTTGATATATGTCATATGATATTAATTCAATTAAGTTAATCTTAAGAATCCTTTCATGTTGAATGCAATCATTCAAGGTGAACCTAAACTTAGGACTAATTTTAAAATGTGTAATAAGCCATTCACTAAAGAGAACTAAATGAAATTAATATGCTTTAGAAAGTAGCTTAAGGTAGGGATGAAAGAGAGCAATTATCTTTCCTCTCTTTATAACACTTAGTTGCCAAGTGTAGGTCACATGAAACCAAATAAAACACAAATTAAAATTCTCAAATCAATTAAAAAACTTAAAGTGAATTCAATGATTTATGTTAAATTAAATCCTTTCACATTTAGAAAATCATAATCTTAATGCGTAGTTAGGACATATCACATAAGCCTTAAGACACACATTAGAGCTAAGTCACCACTTCTAGTCCTAAGTTAGGACGGTGTATATTTGGAATATATTTTGTTTTGTGATGTATTATTTAAACTGGATGTTAGGGTGTATATTTTATAGATGGGATGGTAGGCCATGATTAGCCTATTCATGTTCTCTGCAGTGGATTATGCTTGAGGGGCTGCAGAAAAATAAATATAAAAACTCTCTTTGTAGGTTGCTTAAGGCCCCTAAGCATAATCCAAGTTAGGACATGTAGGCTTGGTTACCTATGTGCAGGATGCTAAGTTCAAATTATGATATAACTACTTAGGTTGTATGTATGTATAGCTAACCTCTATTTTGTAGGTGTAGTTAGATTTACTTTTCCTATTTTTAATGTAATTTTGCATTAGGAATTATGATTTGTGCTATGGGGGATTATGATGAGCAATGGCTAGAAGGCTTTGTCCTGGGAGGCTCTATGATGCCTTTGAAGTGGAGCAAACCAAATCAGAGAAGGAGGAAGATACATAAAGATATGAAGACGTGAAGAAAAGAAAACCCCCATAGCATTTATTCATTTGTAAATTGTAATTATTCTTTCATGTACCAGGTTGTATAAGGGTAGAGCTCAGCTACCCATTTTTCTTTTTGGGTTGTACGGCGGTACCTAACTACACCAGCTTATTATTCTTTTGCATTAGTTAAAGAATTATTTGATATTTTGTTTAACTTGCACAATAGAAATAGCATATTTTTCCTAGTTTCTTCATACTTGATATTTGAATGTGTGGCATGGATGCGATTAGACTCTTAAAGAAAAATAAATCTTTTACTTAACTATAACTCATAACTAAAGTTTTAAATAATTCATAACCTCACAATAAAAACATAGGCATTAAATAAGATAATTAAATGATTTAGCAACCCATTAGCTGAATGTTGTATTTTTCACAACATGCATGTCATATTTTTTTCATTCTTGAAAATAGGGGATTTCCATCCTTGCATGATAGAGGAATGCTTGACCTGTGATGACATCTCTTGTAGTGGAAAACACCCTGTTGACCTCATTTTTAGGATGAGCTCTCAACTCCTCCATCTTAGACATAGGATTCCTCTTAGACTTTAAGAGTTTCTTAGTCTTAAGATTCATCTAGTGATTAGGTGGACACTCAACCCAGCCCTAGAGACTTAGAAGGGTTAGCCATAGGAATAGGTCATGCCCTAGGGGTGTTAGGAAAATTTTCCTACTCTATAGCCTGAACCACATTCCTCGCTTCCTTCCTTCAAGTCAAACTTCAAATCAATCCTAATTGATTTTCTCAAACTCAAAATCAATCTTATTTGAATTTTCTCCAAACTCAGATCAATTCTACATGATTGAAACCCATGATTGAAATTTTGAGTTCAAAATCTTTTCTAAGTTCTTTGATTCCCCTCTCATAGACTTAGCCAAAATCACTTCAAATTCTTGAAATTTTTGCATAACTCATTTATATTCTCATTTATATTCACATATATAAATAAAATATAAATTGAAATCAATCAAATTAAAACCAAAAATCAAATCCAAAATCTATGTTCAAACTCCAAATCTTTTGTAAGTCCTTTGATTCCCTTCTTATGGACTTAGTCTAAATCAAATCAAATCAATTGAAACTCATAAAATTTTCTCATAACTCATTTATATTCTCATTTATATTCACATATATAAATAAAATATAAATTCAAATCAATCAAACTAAATCCAAAATTCCAAATCTTTCCTAAGTCCTTTAATCCTCTCTTAAGGATTTAGCCTAAGCCATGTTCAAATCACTTCAAATCCTTGAAATTTTCTCATAACCCATTTATATTCTCATTTATATTCACATATATAAATGAAATATAAATTCAAACAACCAAAACCAATTCTAAAAATCAAACTCAAATTCATTCAAAATTCAACCTAAGCCTTTAAAGTCAAAATCTTGAACTTAACCAAATCAATTTCAAATCAAGTCAAACCCTTAATTTTTCTTCATGATTCAATCAATCCTTTAATCATGAATTCAAATATAAACATAAACTTCAAACACCAAATCAAAACTCAATTCAAAAATCAAGCCCAAATCAAACTCATGTTCACCCTTTGAACTTGAAATTATCAAATGAACCAAAACTCATTTGACTTCAAACCACTTGCAAATAGATTTATA
Source organism: Cymbidium sinense (assembly GCA_021442155.1). Classification (NCBI taxonomy): domain Eukaryota; kingdom Viridiplantae; phylum Streptophyta; class Magnoliopsida; order Asparagales; family Orchidaceae; genus Cymbidium; species Cymbidium sinense. The sequence continues at coordinate 140,254,510 of CM038222.1, forward strand.
TTTCAATCATAAGTCCATAGACAAGTTCAATCAAACTCCAATCAAGCTTTGACCAAACCATTTGACCCACTTAGGCTCACTTAACCCAAAGTGACCTAAAGTATCCTTTGGAGCCAAATTCTACTTCTAACCAAATTGGTTTGAAGTAAGCCCGCCTAAGCCTCTCATCATGATCAACAATCATCATGAGATGATCAATCACTCAAATTAGGTCAAACCAAGTCAAATCTAAGGGTTGACCAAGTCAACACTTAGTGAAAATGAAACCTAACATAGTCAAAACCCACCATAGGCCAAATTATTTGAATCCCTTGATTTAAGTTCATTCATGACCAATGTTTGAACCTGACCAATTCAACATTTGAGCCTAACCTAGCCCAATTGGCCACTTGACCCAAATTGACCCAACTTGACCTAAAAAATAAAAATGTGTCAAAACATGATCTAAGCCAAATTGATTGAAACCAATGGGTCAAGTTAATTCATAATCACTTGTTGAACTTGACCAAAGCCTCAGTTGGCCAACTAGACATAACCTAGCTCAATTGACCTTCAACCCAACTTGGCCTAAAGGGTCATATTGAGCCAAATTCAAACGTAACCAAAATTGATTAGAAACAAAGATAACAATCCCTTTCATATGACCAACCAAACCTAAATCTACCCATAACCTAGCTCAAATAGGTCAAATGGGTCAAATTGGTCAACTTGACCCATTTGACCCAAATGAAATCATATGAATCAAATTCAAACCTAAATCAAATTGAATCAAACCAAAGACACTAAAAAATTTTAAATTGTCATATGAACTTGACCCAACCCTTGGTTTGACCCAATTTGACCATTTGGTCAACTTGACCCAAGTGGACCCATTTTGACCTAAATGGGTCAACACGAGCCAAATCACATCAAACCAACTCTAAATTCAATGAAACTTGGCCAAACCTATTTTCTCATCATACCAAACATGCCCAAACTAAAATCAAGGTCAAATGATCATTTAAACCCCTAGGCAATAAGGTAAATTTTGTCCAATTCCACTTCAAATTTGGTCAAATTATCTTCATACTCACTTGACACTCTCTTAGTGGATCAAATGAACACTAGGGAGTGTGGTGCACCCAACCCAATGGGTTTGGGTCAGCCCAATCTATCCTAATGGCCAAACTGAGCACATGCCTTGAAATGGCCACATGGGAATCATGCCTCCACTTATTTTGGGCAACCATTCCACTCCTCTGGCCAAACTGAATTCAATGACTCATCAAACAGCCTAACAAACCCACTAAATCAAGGCAATTGATCAAAAATGGCATGGCAAGCTTCGACCGTCTGATTGCCTTAGGGGAGATATACTCCCCCTAATTTTATTTAATTCCAACATTCCTGAATTTCATTAAACCTAGGGAAGTCAAAGAAGCAATTCCTCAGCCTCTCTAAGCTTCCTAGAGTGAAATTAAACTTCATCTTCTTGGTTTTTACAGTGTGAAAATAAGGGAGCTCAACCGAAAACCAAATTCACTCCACAGTCAAAACCAATGCAATTCCCTTTGCACACTCCCTCAGGGACCCCAATCAAACTCACCCACACTCTATCCTAAGTTCTTAAGGCAATGGAGGATCCATCTTGATCAAGACTGAGCTCAAGGCAAAGGGAGTTGGCCCATATAAGCATCCACTCAATTTCAAGAGCTTAAACAAAGAAAAGCTTCGCATCTAAGCTTCAAGGAATCGTGGTGATCACCTCCGATGAGGTTAGCCATTTTTTGAGCGTAATCTAGCTATGGTTTGGATCTTTGTGAAGTAAATGTTAATCTCATAAAATTTTAGCCATTATATGTGATATAGGTTGCATGTTGATGGTATGGGTTGAGTTTCATCCAAATCTGATTTCAATCGAGCTCAGATCATGGCTTCAAACATGGACGGTCTCCATGACTCACAGAGAGCAGTAGGGATGAATCTCTGGCCGTTCATCTGCATATTTTGGATGGATGACTGAGATTAAAATGCATAATATCTATAATTTCCTCCCTCAGATCCACAGCTTTAATCTCAGTCATCCAATCCTTAATCGGACGACTAAGGAGAAAGCGCATAGTGTCGCCACCACGTGGCACTATGATGTGATGGGTCAAGTACCAAATCTGGTCGTGCCACGTGTAAAGTGCATGCCACATCAGCGGCACACGTGGCGTCGACGGGATTAATAATATAATTAGGGATTATTTAATTTCTAATTAATCACCAAATCTTATAAAATTCATATCTAAGTGTAGAAAAATTAAAAAATTATGAAATAAATTGCATATGAAAGATAATTGAACATAGAATATTCTAAAATTAATTTCAATGGATTTTAAATAGTATTTTTCCTCTGAATTTGGGTTTTATTGGGATTGTTATTTTGCTAATTACCCTTTAATCACTCCTTTGATTAATCCCAAAACTTGTTATGCTTAATTACTGGGATGACTCCTGCCTCCCCTAATTTTCTTGGGATTTATTGGTGGCTTAATTAGGGGAATTGCTAGTTCATTCCTTAATCACTCCCTTAGTGTAATTAAGCTTAATTAAGAGCATAATTAGTGGTTTAACCCTTTGATTGAGTCAATTAAGTTTTTGATTGAGTGAGTATGAGGTTTAAGGAATAATTTTTTGGATACTTTCCTAGAGATATTCCCTAAACCCCTTTTTCTTCCTTAATCCATCCTTAATTAAGGGTTAATTCACTAATTACCCCTTTAATTAATTTCATAAAATTATAAAACTTTCTAGAACTTAATTAATCTATCTTCGGTAGATGCTTAGGTGTTCAAGAGCCTAAATATATTAAGGAAATCAAAACTCAACTCACATCTGTGAGGGGAGGTTATGAAATTACTTAAGTTAAAACCCCTTACTTTAATTAATCATTAATCGTGAAACAAATTGCATTAGGCCCTTTTCTTCTTAGGTACATTGCAAATTTAAATTCCTTGTGAGATTTTATGCCATTTCATTGGCTCATAATTATTTGATTAACTATGCTAAGGTGTTATAGGTAAAAGGTAATTAACATTTTTAATTCATACCCTAACCTAAGCAACATATAAAAATCATCTAAAAACCTAAAAATTAAAGTAAAATAATCAACACATGTGGGAATGGGTTAGGAATAGCAAACTCACCTCACATATTTTAAATTAAATTAGACTCAAAATAAAATCAAACCTTTCTTTAAAATAATTTGATTTGCTTTAAGCTTTCTTATTTCATAAGATTGTCTTTAGGAATTAGTTAGGGTGAATGTGTTTAATTTCTTTCATCACTTAATTTCTTTCCTAGCATATTAAATGTGTTTGTCATATGAATTTCATGCATTCATGCATTTCAAAATTAAAATGGAAAATATTTTCTTTATGTCAAATTGCATGTTTTGGCTAAAATAAAAATATGAGTGGCTATTATCACTATTAAATCAAAATTATTTTCAAAATATATAAATCAATTACTAAAATTGAAAGTGTGCTACTTATAGTTTATTTATAAGTTTTCATGTGAACATAAAAATATGTTTTATGTTTGTTTCCTTTCTTTCTTCTTAACATGGACTTGGGTAAGATTAGTAAAGTGTATAGTTCTTTTAAAAAAACATAACACTTGCTTAAATCTACTCTTATCCCATTCCATGTTATAACCTAAGAAGTATCTTCATATTCACACATATAAATTGCATAAGTAAATCCAAAATACAAATACAAACTTTTTGCATCCTTTATTTTCCATTCATTTCTTTTATACATATGCTTGTATTTAAGTAAAGTGGTATATTAGTCTGGACAACCGCAGGGTTGCGAGGCTTTAAGTAGCCCTAAGTAGGACTTATACCTTACACCCCTAGTTTTAACAATCACACTGTACTTATGCCTTTCGTACATTCATGTGTGCATATAAAAATTGGATAAGAAATCCATTTTCTACTTAATGAAAATCATGCATCATAAGCATTCAAATTTTCTTAAGTAACTCACTTAACATTCATCAAAAAGTGTGCTAAACATTTCCATTTGTATGTATAGGTATTCATAGGATTCATTAATATGCATGTTATACATGTTAGGAAAGAAATCAAGTGATGTGTGTTTTGTGAATTTAATTCACTTTACTTAATCTTAAAATGTCTTTCTTTTGAATAGGTTTGTTTAGATTTCATCTAAGCTTAGGATTAATTAAAACACATAACTAAACATTTACTAAATAAAACTAAAACATGAATCCACTTTAGAAATTACTTAGGCTAGGGAAGGAAAGAGAAATTCTCTTCTTTTTCCCTCTCCTTATAACTTAGTAATTAATTGTAGGATTCACTTGAACCTAATCAAAACACAAAATAAAATCAACCTAAAACATCTAAGCAACTTAAATTAAATCCTTCTCTAAGTTGAACATTCTTCACACTTAGAAAATTCTAGCTTAAATCCATAGCTAAGCATACCACACAAACCTTAAAAGCACACACATTAAGCTAAGTCACCACTTCTAGCTTTAGGTTAGGACGGTTCATGATTTGATGTTTGCTTTTTTTATGATATAATATTTTAGACTGGATGATAAAGTGTATGTGCATAGACTGAATGATAGGACAATTTAGTCTAACCATTATCTTTTGTAGGGGATTGTACTTAAGGGGTGTTGTAATAAATAAAAAAATATAAATGCTTTTGTTGTGCAGGTGCTTATACACTTAAGCATAATCCAATAGGCCGGGTAGACTTAGTCACCCATGTGTGGAGTGTTAAGTCCAATACACATGCTTGGGATTAATATGATTTGTTTTAGCTAATCTCTATTTTGTAGGTGTTAGTTAGATTTCTATTTTTTTTCCTTTTCATGTAGTTTTTATAATTAGGATTTTGGAATGATTGTTATGGGGATTAGAATGAGAATTGGTCATATGATCTTATCTTATATACCATGTGAAGCCTTTAGAGCATCCACCTTCCAACCATCCAAAAGACGGAACCAAAGAAGAAAGAAGAAAAGAAGAAGGAAGAAGAAAAGAAAAATGAAGAAATGAAGCTTGAATACCCCCATAATAATGAATTTATTGCTTAATTATGTTTAATTCATTTATAATCTAGGTTGTATAAGGGTAGAGCTCAGCTACCCAATTTATTTTTAGGTTTGTGCGGTGGTTCCTGACCATAAATGGCATTTTATTCTTTTGCGTTAGCTTTATAAAATGTGTGATATTTTGTTTATCTTGTGCATTAGGATGGCATCCTTTTCCTAGTTTCTTCCTTACTCGATATGTATGGCCTGGATGTGGATTAGGGTCTTAGGAAAAAATAAATCTTCTACCAAATTTAACAATTCAAAATTAAAATAAAGAACTCATAACCTCATCTAAAGCTTAGGCTTAAAATCAAGATAAAAGAATTAGCAACCCCTTAGCTAGATAAGTATTTCTTTTATAACATCTGCATAAATACATCCTGTTTCACTCTTGATTGGAGGGCTTCCACCTTTTTCAGAGAAATTTGGCTTGACCTTTAAGAGCCATGATGGAAACACACATCCTCCCTTCTCGTTGATTTTGGCTAATAATCTTATTTCTCATGCATTAGGCATATGAATCCTATAAGCTTGAGTCAAAATAATTGTCCAAAAATAAAAAATAAAATGTAATATAATTTGCATTAGATTTAGGCCATTACTCATGCCCGTACATGATCTAGTCTCTTAGGGAGTGAGTTTAAGTACTTAGCCTCTTCTAAATAAATAACAGCCTAGCTATCTTGCATAAAGCATATGACTTGCCTACATGAATTTAAAATCATAGGAGGAGTTAGTTGGCATCCACCCCCAGGAGATTGTAAGTCTAAGCAGTCATGTGATTTGTCCTCTCTTGTGGAGGCAAACAAAATACATATTTTTTGCCTTAGATTTAGGTTATGCTTTTGGCCCTCGCCAAAGCTCCCTAGATTTAGGTTCTAAGGTTGCTTCTCCACTTTGTGAGCCATAGTATAAATTCTCACCTCTTAGGTATTTTCATAATCTTGTGTTGTGGAATCACAAGCCCTAAATTTCTAATGAAAAATTCAACTCAAATAAATTAAATCAATTTCAAAAATGTAAAGCCTAACCTTAGGATAGTTTGAGATGCTCGTTAGGTTTCCTAGTATCATGAGCATCTTCTACTTATCTTTATTTGGTTTCGATAATAACTCTCTATTTGATCAATATTATTTGATCTTCCAAAATAAGCTAATCGATTGATAGTCTTACCCCATTGAAATCTTTAGATACAACGATCATTTACCTTAATCGAGAGTTTTCCTAAAGGATCTCATTCCTTAGGATATAATTAACTATCTGGGTTTACCTCTGTAGGGAACTTAACGAACCTGATTTAAAATAAACCCTGCTTTACTTTTTCATGTAAAGTAAGGGAAGAATCTTTGGTACATATGCAGACGTATTGTCCATAAGAGTCCTTGTTGAGGTGATTAGGTCCATTATGGGGTGGTGACTTCTATCTTTTGAGATAGTACACCTCTCCTCAATGTCATACCCGATCACCCTCAATAAGAATATATACGGATCTATGTGGTGTCAAAATTACATAAAAAGAAGAAGTATATTTCTATCTTCATTTTATCACGCATAAAGTGAAGATGTAAATATATTTATTCTTTAGAAACTCTCTATAAAATTTCACCACACACCCCTTCTTGCAGATTTAGCTAATAATCTGATTTCATCATGCATATAGGCATAGAAAATCCCAAAGCCTTTGTCAAAATGAAGCATAAAAATTTTTGAAAAGATTTACATTTGTAGATTAAGTCATTACTCATACCACTCATGTTTTAGTCTCTTTAGAGAGTGAATTTAAGGACTTTAGTCTCTTTCTAAATAATAATAACCTAACTATCTTGTAAAATCATATGACTTACCTACATGGTTTAAAAGCATAGAAAAAGTTAGCTGGATGGCACTCCAGGTGATTATAAGCCCAGCAGTTGGGTGGTTTATTCTCTCTTGTGGAGGTAAACTATATACCCATTTTCACTTAAATTTAGGTCATGCTTTAGCTCTTACTAAAGCTCCCTAGATTTAGGATCTAAGGTGGTTGTTTTCTTCAGGCTACAAGCATAAATCCTCACCTCTTAAGCATTTTTACAATCTTGTGTTGTTGGATTATAAGTCATAGCTTTATAATATGATTTTAACTCAAACAAATAATTCTCTTCAATTTCAAATATATAAAGCCCAGCTATATGATAGATTGGAGTTTTCACTAGGTTTCTTAGTATCATGAGCATTTCCTACTCATTCTCTTTTGCTTCGATAATAAGTCTTCTCCTTGAGTTTTTCTACTTAATTTTCCAATAAAAACAATCCTTTGATACTTAATCCTTGAAATCTTTAGAGACTTTAATTTCTACCTTAATCGGGAGTATTCTTAGAGAATTTCATTTGTTAGGATGTATTTAACTATGGGGGCTTGCCTCTATAGGGAACTAACAAATCTAACTTAAAATAAATCTTGTTTTACTTTTTCAGGAAAAGTAGGGGAAAAATCTCTGGTACATTCGAAGACCCATCATGCCTTAGGAGTCTTTATTGAGTGAATAGGTCCATTATAGGGTGATGATTTCTATCATTCGAGATAGTGCACCATTCTTTAATGTTATATATGATCACTTCAATAAGTACCCCCCTAAGATCTGCATGGTGTCCTACATCTCAAAAATAAACACCGTGGATTTTTTTGGTAACTCCACTAGGGAGAGTTCCTCTATCCATCTTTAGTAGATATTATTATCTTCGAGCATCGATAGTGGACATATATTTTATATTAGCCGAAGACTATCTTTCATTCCATTCGCAGTTAGCATATTTCTTCCTTAAGTAAAGCTAGCTAACATCCTTTAGGTTTTAGGACCTCACTCCGTGTAGGTCTTAAAACCCTTATTGGGTCCCCTAATAGGTAAAATAAATAAATTAACTGAACTAAAGGAAATGACTAAAAATTGTTAGAACCTCTTTACCATCCTCTTGGTGAGGCAAAGTTCATCCCATAATAAATCCTTTGCAAAAATATTATTTTCAAAAAAGTACTTTTCAAATTAATTAAAAGTCACATGATAAAAGATTTGCATAAAGTTTTCAAAAAGGTTTAAAGATAACCAAACCCCATTTAACAATGTCTACAATTATTACATGGAGGTTCTTTACAAAATCAAAATAAAATAATTTTAAAATCCCTTTTCCAAATGCAAGTTTTTGGAAATAGCTATCTCCATTTCAATATACTTAGGTTTGTTGGATGAAGATCCTATTTTCAAATGAAATCAAAATATAAAATTGAAATTCTGTTTAGCACATTCCACATGTGCTAAGTTGGTGTTTACCTTTTCAAAAAAGCAATATCACACGCAAAATTTCCATCTTTCAAAATCAATAAATATAATTGAATTCCATTTGACACACCCAAATTTGTCGAATGAGAATTCCCTTTTTCAAAGATCAAAACAAATTGGACTCTACTTAATATACCCACATTTTCTAAGTAAAGCTCCCTTTTTAAAATCAAAATAAAATAAAAATACATTTGAATTCCATTTGACATACCCAAATTTGTCAAATGAGAATCCCCTTTCTCAAAATAAAATCAAAACACATTTAAATTCCATTTGACATAGCCAAATTTGTCAAATGAGAATCCCCTTTTTCAAAATAAAATCAAAACACATTTGAATTCCATTTAACTTACCCAAATTTGTCAAATAAGAATTCCCTTTTTCAAAAACCAAGACAAATTTGACTCTACTTAACATACCCACATTTGCTAAGTAGAGTTCCCTTTTCAAAATAACAAATAAATCAAACACATTTGAATTTCATTTGACATATCTAAGTTTATCAAATGAGAGTTCCATCTTTCAAAATTGAAAATAAATTGGACTATATTTAACATACCACATTTGTTAAATAGAAGTTCTCTTTTTTTTAAACAAAACAAAACAAGTGACATCAAACACACCTAAGCCTTACTTAGTATACCCAAATTTGCTAAGTAAATATCTCATTTTTCAAATCAAATCAAAATACATCAAACACATTTAGGCCTTACTTAACCCCATTTTCAAAACAAATTAAACACATGACACATATCATCACAAACAAACAAAAAAGTTTTCAAAATATTTTCAAACATGCACCTGAGTCTCATTTAGCATATCCAAATTTGCTAAGTGAAGACTCTAAACATCAAATCAAGATTTTCAAGCAAAGGATAAACAAAATAGATGCATCTCCAAAGTCTCTCCAAAATGGAATGAACCTTATTCAACATACTCAAATTTGTTCAATGAAGGTTCTAAATTAAAATAAAAATTCAATGTTAAAGACTATCCTCAAATCTCTCCAATTCAATGAACCCCACTTAGCATACTTAAATCTATTAAGTGTGGGTTCAAAATTCCAAGTGAATATTAGAAATTAGTATTTGAAGATAAATATCAAAGCAAGGGTATGACTCAGTTATGTTTCAACAAATGCAGTGATATCAGCACAGTCAGTTCTTTTGCAGTCTTCAGTCAGTTCAGTTGTTATGGCTCCAAACAAGTTTGTCTTCTCCTTCCCCTCAAGTGTAGATATGGCCTTAGATCAGGCCAATCTCACCTTAATCGAAACCACCCATCTAATCTACTTTGGACGTGGTTTCGAGGGAGTCTGGATCACCTACGAGGGGTCAGCCCTCATGACTATTAGTAGGGAGGAGGTGGCTGGACAGAAGCCACTTCTCTATTTTGACATTCCATCTGACTCAGAGTTTCTTCCTTTTTGACATTCCATCTGACTCAGAGTTTCTTTCTTTGAAGAGGAAGGCTATGGAGGTTCCCACAGTGGTGTTAGTTCTAGCTTCAGCAGGGCCAATGCCACCAATGGTTCCCCTGCCAGTTCAGTCTATTGTTGTTGTTCCTACTGCTAGCACCTCCTCTTTGGTCCCTTCAAAGAGGAAAGCTATCTTGGCTTCTGATATAGTTTCCACTACCTTTAAGGTAGGTTCCAATTCTCACACCGCCCTGCTCTCCTGCACCCAACACCATAATAAAAATAGAAAGATTAAGCGACACCATGAGAGAGAAGCTAGGGTGATCGATGATGAATCCCACATTATTGAGGAGAGCTCTCCATGGGAGGTCTCCCCTTTCTTGGGTGGTAGCGAATTCCACGGGAGGTTTTGACTGGGATACGATTTGACCAAGTTCAAGGAATTAGTTTAAAGTGCTTGAATTCAATTTTTACTTGATTTTGGACTTGGTTTTGGTCATGTGAATTTATATTTCATTTATATTTGTGACTATAAATGAATATACAAACACTTCATGAGAAAATCACTTGTGGTTGGAGTGATTTGGAAGTAAATTTGACTAAGCTCATTGAGGTAGGTTAAAAGGGCTTAAGTAGGAATTTGATTTAGTTTGATTTAGTTTTAGCTATTTAAATGGGGTTTCATTTATATTTGTGAATATAAATAAAGAAGTGGTTGATTTATAAAGAAATCAATCGAGTTTCGGTTGATTTGCATGACATTTGGTTAAGCTCATGGAGGTGGTCCATATGGCTCAAGAAGGGTTTTAATTGAAGTTGGATTTAGTTTGATTTAGTTTTGGCTATTTTTAGTGTGGGTTTCATTTATATTTGTGAATATAAATAAAGGAATAATTAATTTATAAAGAAACTAATTGAGTTTAGGTTGGATTGGGTGGAGATTTGGCTAAGCTTATGAGAATGGGTCATATGGCTTAGGAATGAATTTTGGAATTTGGATTTGATTTTGGGTTTTAATCATTTGGTTTTGAATTTGGATTTGGCTTTGCATTTGGTACATGATTGAGGGACTGAATTGATCTTGGAGAAAATCAATAGAATTTGGATTCATTTGAATTTGGCTAAGGTTAAGTCCATAAGATAAAATCATAGGGCTTAGGAAGGATTTTGATTTTGGGTTTGATCATGGATCTTAATCATTTGATTTGGAATTTGGATTTTGATTTGAATTTGAGATTTTGTTTGAGAAGGTAAACATAGGTTGGGTTTAGGCCATAGGATGGGCAAGTTTCCCTAAATCCCTAAGGCACAACCTATCTTTATGGCTAACCATTCTAAGTCTCTAGGCTTAGGTTAAGTGTTCATCTAATCACTAGAAGTGTCTTAAGACTAAGGAGTTCTTAGTGTCTTTAAGAGTCCTAGATCTATTATGAGGAGGTTCAAGACTCACTCTAAAAGTGAGGTTAATAGCAGCCTACTACCTCCCGCAAAATCAATAAGTCTATTCTCACGAACTTGGCCAAAGTTCAAAAATAAAAGAAAAAGAGAAAGAAAAAAAAAATATAAAAAGAAAAAGAAAAAGAGAAAGAAAATGAAAAATAAAGTACAAGGGAGCAAGAAATAGACTTGGAGGAGGAAGTGGAGCTTGACATCAGATTCCACCCATGGTTCATTACCCCATTCAAATGCGTGGGTACGATCCACCAGGCAGAGGAAGAGGGCAGTTCAGAGGCAGCCCTAGAGGTGGAAAGCCTCCTTATTGGCCACCCAATAGGAGGTTTGTCCCAGCCACCAGGAGTACATCTGCTATCCATATAGACTTTTAATCTAGTTCAGAGGATGAGTCTTATATGGTTAGCACACCAGCCAGTTCTTATCAGCAATAGATTCCTTTCAAGGTAACACTTGATCTGGACAATGATGAAGATCGGGCTCCAAAGCAAAACATGAATATATCCAAGTCTATATATGAAATAGTTAGGCATTAGTTGGGAACCTTAGCTCTAACCCCACTTTTCTTATAGAAAGTTAAGGGTTTGGTAGTTAAGGAAGCTCCTAAGTCAACCACAGATGTGAAGACTCAGAGGTTCTTTCTGGGAGCATCATTCTTAAGTCAAGAAATTGATGTAGAACTTGGGGATGATTCATATAAAGATTTAATAGAATTACCTTTTGATTAGTACTCACCATGTGTTCTAAATTTAGCAAATAAAGGATTGATTCCACATGCTTGGTCTAAATACAGGTGAGATTACTTCAAGAGATTATGGGACAACAAATGCAAACATTCTCAATCAAGACTAGGACTAGGATTCGGTACAGTAAGTCCAGTTGATGATGATGATTATTGCTTAGTCATCACCAATCATTTGGAATCTAATAGGTTCTTTTCAAATCACATTAACTCATACGAGGAGGTGTGCTTAAAAACTTCAAATCTCCAGATGATTTTGAAGTCAAAGATGCATCGCCAGAGTTTGAAGATGAGATTGGATCAACCATTTATGATCTCAAAGAAATTAACTTAGGAACTGAAGACAATCCACGTCTAACATATATCAGTTCTTTGTTGAATCAAACTATAACCAATGACTTAGTTAGACTATTGATTGAGTTTAAGGACTGGTTTGTATGGAGTTATGAAGAAATGCCTGGTTTATCTTCTGACATGGAAATCCATAAACTATCAATAGAACCTAACGCTAACCCTATTAAGCAAGCTCCTAGATGCATGCAATTAACATTGAACAACATGTCATTTATGAAGTCAAGAAACTGATCGATGTTTATTTTATCAGGGAAGAAAAATACCCTACATGGTTGGCCAGTGTCATCCCAGTTAAAAAGAAGAATGACCAAATTCACATATGCGTCGATTTTATTGACTTAAATAAGGCATGTCCAAAAGACGAATGTTCACTACCAATCCTGGAGCTGATGGTGGACATTGTTCTCATCTCATGCAATTTTCTCTTTCATGGATGGCTCATTTGGTTACGACCAAATAAAGATGGCTCCTGAAGATGACAAAAATACTACCTTTCGAACCCCGATTGGAATCTTTTACTATAAGGTCAAGCCTTTCATCCTTAAAAATGTCGATGCTACCTACCAGCTGTCCATGACTCGAATCCTCGATGAACTCATTCATCATGAAGTTGAGTGTTATGTTGATGATCTCGAGTCAAAAGTAAAGAAAAGGAAGACCATCTCTTTTACTTGAGAGTAGTTTTCGAACGGTTATGACAATTTAACCTCAAAATGAATCCCCGGAAGTGTGCATTCGGAGTAGCTTTAGGGAAATTCCTTAGGTTTGTTATCTGACACCAGGGAATAGAGATCGATCCAAAGAAGATCAAAGCTATCTTAGAAATGTCACCCCCTAAAAGTCTAACTCAACTTAGATCATTCCAAGGGCGGTTGGCTTATCAAAAATGCTTCATATCAAACTATCAGGAAGGTACTAGCCATTCTCAACACTTGTCAATAAGGACGTCAAGTTCAAGTGGGATGATAAGTGTCAGCATGCTTTTGAATACATCAAGCACTACCTGATGATGCCACCAGTTCTAGCAGCCCATATCTGAGGCAAGCCACTCATTCTATACACTATTGTATTAGATGACTCCTTCAGTGCTTTGTTGGCTCAAGCTACTGACGAAGGGAAGGAGAACGCTCTCTACTATCTCAATCATCATATAATCTCTGCTGAAGCCAATTATCCACCTATTGAGAAGCACTACCTAGCTTTAATCTTTGCATCCCAAAAGCTACGGCACTATATGCTTTATCATAAGGTGAACTTGATCTCTAGAATCAATCCACTATAATATCGTATGACACAAACGACACTATTTGGACGGTTGGCACATGGTCCATGATTTTATCATAATTTGATATTACTTTTGTACCCTTCCATGCAATGAAAAGATAAGCACTAGTTATTTTTTTAGCATCACACCCACTTTTTGCTGACACTTCGCTTAGTAATGACCTCCTCGATAAACAAATCATGAACTTAGAAGACACTAGGATTTGCCCTGGGAGATGTACATTGATGGTTCTTTACCATAAGGTGAACTTGATCTTAAGTCAAACGCTTAATCAAATCTATAAACTAATAAAACTTGACAAATCAAATCAATTAAGTCAAATCAAAAGATTAAATTAGATAATCCTCAAACTAAAACCAACATATAAATTAAATCACCAAGCTCAATAAACCAAATGATCAAACCCTTAATTAGAATTCAAATAAGAAGTTGCTTTGAACCTTAATCAAACAAACAACTTAATCAAGTAAAACTAAAGTAAATTATAAATCCATTCAATTGAATAATTTGATAGGTTAAATTATTTGAAAGAATTAAACCAATGATTGATGAACTTTAACTGAAGTAATCAAATTGAACATTGAATTGTTATTTAAAGACACCAAACAAAACCCTAATTAATATGACAAATGCATTTGTTTATGTGGAATTTTAATCAAGTAAACATTGTCAAATTTAATTGAATAATAATTGCAATAAATATTAAATGAATGAATTACCAAGTAAACAAATAATAAATAAATAATATCATGTAAATCTTAACCTTAAAACACTTAGCCAAATGAAATAATTAATTTGACAAGAAAGTTATGATCAACCCATGGCTAAATCTTAATTAAGCAAATCATAATGAAATAATTAAAATTTAAGTAGAATACTCAAGTAATCTTTAACTAAGTTTAATATTCATTGCCAAACTAAATTTAATCAGTTTTCTAATTAAATGATTAACTTAGAATATTGATTAATCAAGCCAATAAATCTTCAATTAACATGAAATTTAATCAAGTGTTTGACCAAGAAAATCATATCTAGGTTAATGATAAGGAGTTAATTAAACTAAATTAAATTGATCATCAAACCAAAATAATCAATACATAAACTAAATGACTAAATTTAATAAATTAAACCCTTAATTGGAATTCAAATAAAAGAGCATGTTAAACTTCAACAAAATCGTAAGTTAATTAAAATATGTTCACTAATCTAAACTAAATTTAAATGAAATAATAAAATCAATGAATCTAAACAACATCGAAATGATATTAATCATATGAAAGTAAAATCTTAAATTAAAACCCAAAAGAAAGGAATTAGATATTAATTTAAAGGATATTGAATTATCAAAATTTAATTAAATCAAAACATCTAATCCAAAATTAATTAGTCAAAATACATGAAATTAAACAAACTTAAACTTTATTAGATATTGATTTAAAGGATATTGAATTATCAAAATTTAATTAAATCAAAACATCTAATCCAAAATTTAAATGAGATAATAAAATCAATGAATCTAAACAACATCAAAATGATATTAATCATATCCAATTAAAATCTTAAATTAAATCCCAAAAGAAAGGAACTAGATATTAATTCAAAGGATATTGAATTATTAAAATTTAATTAAATCAAAACATCTAATCTAAAATTAATCATCCAAAATACATGAAATTAAACAAACTGAAATTTTATTGGATACTAATCTAAAGGATATTGAATTATCAAAACTTAATCAAATTAGCACATCTAATCAATCAAAATACATGAAGATTAAACAAACTTAAATTTTAGAATTTAAATCAAATCAAACAAACATTGATCAAATCAGATCAATTGCACAAATTCAAATGGGCTAATTAAGATACTTAAGGATCTTAGTTCAACATTTTAGAATGAATCTATATCTTAGGATGAAGGTTTCATTTCATTAGGAGTTAGGATGTTTAGAATAGGGTGAGTTCTATCCAAAAAAGGGAATTTATTCTAGTCTTCATTCTTGTAAACCTAACCATCACTTTAACCAAATAAAAGTGAAATAAAAAATGGAAAATAAATCACTAACTCATTTGAATCAAAACCATCTAATGGTAAAATTGAACAAACTCTGAATTCAAATCAAACTTTAAAATGAAATAAAGCCTAGAATAGACTTGCCACACAAGCCTTCTTTTCGCACACTAGAATACTAAGACACCACTTCTAACTTTAGGTTAGGATGGTGTACATGTGTTGTTATATTTTATTTTGTGATGTAATATTTTAAACTCGATGTTAGGGTGTATGACTCGTAGACTGGATGTTAGGCCATCGTTAGCCTAATATTATTTTCTGTAAGAGATTGTGCTTAAAAGGGACTGCTATAATAAATATAAAATAAATGTTATTTGTTTGCAGGTGTTATTTAAGTCCCTAAGCATAATCTAAGTTAGGACATGTGGGCTTGGTTACCCATGTGTAGGGTGTTAAGTCCAAATTATGAAATATAACTGCTTCAGATGTATGTATGTTTAGCTAACCTCCATTTTATAGGTATAGTTAGATTTACTTTTCCTTATAAATATATTTTTTTAATATGAATTAGGATTAGTATCATGGGAGATTAGGATGAGCAGTGACTAGAAGGCATAGTCCTGGGGTGCCCTGTGATGCCTTTGGAGCAAATCAAATCAAGAGAAGGAAGAAAGAAGATATGAAGAAATGAAGGAAAGAAGACCCCCATCGCATGTAACTAAATTATAATTGTAATTATTCTTTCTTATTCAGAGTTGTATAATGGTAGAACTCAGTTTCCCATCTTTTCTTGGTGTACGGTAGAACCTGATCACACCGACCTCTTATTCTCTTAAGATAGTTTATAAAATTGCTTGATGATTTGTTTAAATTGTGCATTAGATTCGTATGCTTTTCATAGTTTCTTAATGATTGATGCTTTAATGTGTTGCCTGGATGTGATAGGTTCTTAGGATAAAATAAATTTTCTACCAAACTAACAACTCATAATTAAACTTTAATCAACTCACAACCTCATCATAAAGCCTAGGGTTGTAATCAAGATAACTAAAAGATTTAGCAACCCCGTAGTTATATATTGTATGCTCACATCATGTATATCATATTCCTTCTTTCTTGAATATGGGGGAACTTCATCCTTGCACGATAGGGAAATGCTTGACTTGTGAGGGCATCCCTTGTGTTGAAAAATACCCTCTTCTCACTGATTTAGCCAATAACTTTATTTCATCATGCATTTAGGCATAAAGAAATCCCAAGCCCTTTTGCCCAAATAAAATAAAATTTTATGGTGTTTATTTTTGGATGTATATGGGGGAACACCACACAGATCGTAGGGGGTACTTATTTAAGTGATCAGGTGCGATATTGAGGTATGATATACTATCTCGAAAGATAGAGATACTACCCTTCAATGGACCTAATCACATAATAAGAACTTCTAAGGCATGATGGGTCTTTGAATATACCATAGATTTTTCCCTTGCTTTACATGGATAAATAAAGCAGGGTTTATTTTAAACCGGGTTCTAAAGTTCCCTATGGAGGTAAGCCTCAATAGTTAATTACATCCCAAGGAAGGTGAATTCCTTAAGAATACTCTCGATTAAAGTAGACAATTAGGGTCTCCAAAGATTTCAAGCTTAGACTATCAAAGGATTAGCTATATTTGGAAAATCAATCGGGATAGATCAAATAGAGAGACTTATTTTAGAAGCCAAAGGAGATGAGTAGGGAACACTCATGATACTAGGAAGCCTAGTAAGTGCTCCAATCTATTCTATGGTGAGGCTTTATATGTATGAAGTTGAAGATAATTATTTAATTGAGTTAAATTTTATTAGATTATTAAGACTTATAATCCACCAACACAAAGTTATAAAAATACCTAAGAGGTGAGAATTTATGCTTGTAGCTAGAAGAAAATAGCAACCTCAGATCCTAGATCTAAGGAGCTTTGGCATAAGCCAAAGCACGACCTAAGTCTAAGTGAAGATGGGTATATGGTTACTGCTACAAAAGAGAATAAACAACCTGACTACTGGACTTACAACTGCCTTGAGTGGCCACCAGCTAACTCCTCCTATGATTTTAAAACTATGTGGTCTGGTCATATGAAATTGCAAGATAGTTGGGCTAGTATTTATTTAGAAAGAGAAACTAGAGTCCTTAAACTCACTCCTTATGAGACTAGAGCATGAATGATATAGACAATGACTTAATTTAATGCAAAAATCTTTTCAAGTTTTATTTCAATTTTGACACTTCATTTTGATAAAGGCTTTAGGATTTTTTTAAGCCTAAATGCATGATGAAATAATATTGTTGGCTAAATCAACAAGAAAGTGGTATTTTCCACCATAATGGATGCCCTCACAGGTTAAGTATTTCCCTATCATGCAAGGATGGAAATCTCCTATTTTCAAGAATGAAATAATATGATATGCATGTTGTGAAGCATTCAACCATTCAGTTAAATGATTGTTAAATCTTTTAATTATTTTATTTAATGCCTAGGTTTTATGGTGAGGTTATGAATTATTTAAAACTTTAGTTATGAGTTATAGTTGGGTAGAAAATTTATTTTTATCCTAAGAGCCCAATCGCATCCAAGCCACACATTAAAGCATCAATCATAAGAAATTATGAAAAGCATGTTGTTTCTAAGGCACAAGCTAAACATAACATCAAATAATTTTATAACTACCGTAAAAGAATAACAGTCAGTGCGGTCGGTGGATCATACAACCCATAGTTGAGCTCTACCCTAATATAACTCAGAATATGAAAGAATAATTATAATTTATAAATGAATAAGTGTTATGGGGGATCTTCAAGTTTTCATGTCTTCATGTCTCCTTCATTTCTTCTTTTTCCTTTGATTTGGTGGATTTCAAGGCATCACATGGCATCCCAGGACAAAGCCTTCTAGCCAATGCTCATCCTAATCTCCCATATCACTAATCTTAATTTCTAATGCAAAGTTACATTAAAAGTAGGAAAAGTAAATCTAACTATACCTACAAAATAAGTGTTAGCTAAACACATATACAATCCTAAGCAGTTATATATATATATATATATATATATATATATATATATATATATTAGCACCCTATACATGGGTAACCAAGCCCACCTGTCCGAACTTAGATTATGCTTAGGGGTTTAAACAACTTCCAAAGAGAGCATTTACATTTATTTTTAAGCACCCCTCTTAAGCACAATCCCATATAGAAAATATCATTAGGCTAATCATGACCTAACATCCAGTCTATGAAGCATACACTCTAACATCTTGTCTACAATAATACATCACAAAATAAAACATACATTATACCAAGCACTACCCTAACATAAAGCTAGAAGTGAGACTTAATTCTAATGTGTGTGTTAAGGCTTGTGTTGTATGTCTTGTTAAGCATTAGAATCATAGTTCTCTAAGTATAGAAAGATTTAATTTAACATGAAGAGTTGATTTCACTTGAAGTTATTTAATTGATTTGAGAATTTTAATTTGTATTTTCTTTTATTTTATTTGATTACACTTAGTAGCTAAGTGTTGTAAAGAGAAGAAAGAGGATTGCCCTCTTTCATCCCTACCTTAAGCAACTTTCTAAAGTATGTTAATTTGATTTGGTTCTCTTTAGTGAATGGCTTATTAAGTGATTTTAAATTAATCCTAAGTTTAGGTTCACTTTAAATAATCTCATTCAATACGAAAGGCATCTTAAAATTAATTTGATTGAATTACTATCACATGACATATGTTAAATCATTTCTTTCCATCACATGTAACATGCATATGATTAAATCCTAAGTACACCTACACATACAATATGTTTTAGCACACTTAAATGATGGATGTGAACATGCATATTTAAAGTTTATATTTTCCATTTGATTGAATTATTTACTCATATTGATTTTAAAGCTATATCCAAATTCTTATACAAAAATACATAAGGATGAAATTAAATAGGTACGTGTCATTGTTAACCAGGGAAGTCAAGTAATCAAATGACCTCGTTGGGGCTAGCTAAAGTCTCGTATTCCCGGGATGTTCAGACTATATACCAACTTGCGTTCAAATATATATAAATTTGCATACATGAATATAAGAAAGAGAGCTCCCAATTACATGATTAATTAATTCAACAACTTAAATAATTATTAATGCATGTATTTTTCATAGAAAAGATGATTGTCATTCTCTAATTAAACACACAAATATATGTATAAAAAACATAAGCAAGTACGTGCCTTTGTTAACCAGGGAAGTGAGGTAATCAAATGACCTCATTGGGGCTAGATAAAGCCTCGTATTCCCAGGATGTCCAGACTATATACCCACTTTTCTTAAATATATACACATGTATTCATAATTAAGAGGACAAAAATCATATAAGAAATTATATTTTCTTTAATTGAATTATTTATATGTATAAATTAAAGCTTTATACAAATTCTAGTGTTGAAATACATCAGAATGAAATCAAATGAGTATGTGCCTTTGTTAACCATAGAAGTGTGGTAATCAAATGACCTCCTTGGGGTTGGTTAAAGCCTCGTGTTCCCAGGATGTCCAAGCTATATACCCATTAGCATTCACACTTATGTAAATCAACACATGAATAAAGGAAAGAAAGCTTCACTTCATACACTTAAGTTATAATCACATACATCTCTGATGTTTTTATAACTAGCATCTTAATATATGTTATGATTCATTTATAAGCTTTTGGAAAGTACAATTAGATTTAATAGTGATAGTAGTCACACATATATTAAATTAAATCAACACATGTTTAACATGAAAAAGAAACCTCATTTGATTTAATTAATTTCAAAAAGAGATGGATGTATGGATCAAATTACATGCAGTATTTAATATGACTGAAAAGAAATAACTGAACATAAACACATGATTTCATTCTATCAAATTAATTTCTAAGGACAATCATATCAAATATAATCATTTAAAGTAAACCAAAGCTTTTTAATGTCATTTTTAAATTCATGTTTGATTTGATTTAAGAAATGTGAAAAGAAGTTTGCTAATCCTAACCCATCCCCATATTTGTGAGTTAATTAGGTTTAAAGAAATGTGATTAAATTAATTTTATGAGTTAATTAAGTTATGATATGAATTAAGTTCATTAATTAACCTGTATCTATATTACCTTAAAGTAATTAACTAAATAATTATGAGCCAATATGATATGCAAATGAATTGAAAAGTAAATTAGCAATGGACCTAGGAAATGGAAGGGCCTAATGCAATTGGCTCACACTTAATAGTTAATTAAGCTTAAGAAACTTAATTAATTAATTTTATGATTTTCCCATACATATGGATTAATCATAATTTCATTAACTTTCTTTAGGATATTAAACACTTAAAGATCTACCCATGAATTAATCAAGATTAGATATGATTGCAATTTTAATTTGATTAATGAAGTCATTAATTAATTAATCAATTTCTCTTACTTAATTTACCAAATTGATTAATTATCCTCCAAATGAAATGGACTTAAGGAATAGGTTGGGAAAGAGGCCCCAATCTTATTCTATGAGTCCTCTCATTTAATTAAATAAGATTTGATGTGATTTGAACTTTGATTTAACTAATTAAGTAATTAATTGGTTAATTAATCTTGAATTGATGCTTCTTGAAAAGTGAGAAGGACTTAGGGAAAAGAGATTAGGAAAAAGGTCCCAATATAATTTCATAAGCCCCACACTATTAAATAGTGATTAATAAGCCTAATTAATCAATTAATTATGATTTATATGCTTAATTAACCCTTAATTAAGTTAAGAAGATAATTAGGGCTTAATCAATTAATTTTCCTAATTCATTAACCAATAAATTCCAAAAAAATTAGGGAAAGCAGAGGTCATCCCTTCAAATAATTCTTAGAAAGTTTGAGGATAATTGGTTAATTAATTAGAGAGTAATTAAGGTAATTAACTTTTTAATCAAATCTTAATTAAGTTTTGATTACTATTCAAAACTAATTAAGGATAATTTTAATAGATTCCTCTCTAAAATATCTTTAAAATGAGCATTTATTTGCATTTTTTGGATTTTTCTATGATTTATTATGATTTTATGAAGTTCCATACTTAAATTTGAATTAATTAACCTTAATTAATCCTAATCCCGTTGGCGCCATGTGGCGCACTAACGCGGTGTACTTTCCACGTGGGGCCCCGGGATTGGATATTTAAGTTGTCACCGTCAACGTTGAGTCAACTAGTGGCAGGACGCAGTTTCTTGTGTGTCGTCCGATCTAAGATCAGACGGCCACAATTAATCATGCAATTAATAAAGGATTAAATGAATCGATCTAACGGATCTAATCACAGTCGTCCATTTTGATCTTGTAAAACGGACGGCGTGTTATCTACCTTCCTGTGAGCGATGAGAGACGGAGCCTGTCAACCATTGCTCGGGCAATCTAAGCTCCCACAAGCTTGGATCCACTCCAAATCGATCACACACCTTCGCGTGAAGGATCTAAGAGGATCCAATAGTAATGATCGGTGTACATGCACATTCTCTTCAAAAAGCTCTAAAAAAAATTCACCTAGCTATCAGTTTCAATGGAATTACCTCACTAGAGCTAAGACTGATGGTTTGTACGCTTGAGGTAGCTTCGTCTAGTAGTGACAAAGTCCTGTTGAATGGCAATTGAGTTGATTCCAAGTGGATTTCTTAGGAGGCCAAGATCCATCGATTGGAGCTTTGGCTTTGATCGAACTCCTACTCTGGTGGGTTTGGAGCTCGGGAAGCATTTTGTTTAGCTTTGATAGGTCGAGGAGATGGTGTGGGAAGGAGCAATTTGATCCAAGAGAAGAATTGAGGTAGTTGGGATTGAAGAGGACTTGCCTTATTTTGGCTTCGCCCAGGAAGGAGAAATTTTGATGGGGGAAGCTTTGAGAACACTTGGGAGCTCACTAGGGAATTCAGAATTCACTTAGGAAGCTCGAACGATGCGAATAGTTCACTTTTTTGTGTGAATTGAGGGATATATCCCTCGATTGCTTGTGATGGACGGACGGGATTGGCTCCCATTTTTTGGTCAACCAATCGTCGTTAGGGCGCCGGGGTTGTCTCCATCACTTCCGTATGGCTTGACTTTAGTGGAGGGAGTGCTGGCAAGAAGCTCAAGGCTGGATTTGAGCTGATTGCATTTCCTTGTATCCCATGGATTTTGGTTTGTGAGGGAGGTGAGTTAACTCACCTCCCTTTGATCCATGGCAGACCTATTTCACATGGGCTAGGCTAGGTGGCTAGGTCAGACCCCATTTGGGGTGCTTGATGGCTATCAAGGGTGATAGGAGATTGAACTTTACAAATATTAGTAAAATCCCATGTGGTGTGGCATATTCAAGGGAGATCTCATTAGGTTTAGCTCCAATTGAGTTTGGGTTGATTTTAGGCTGACCCAAGATGGGTTTGGGTTAGTTTTGGTCAGGTTCCAAGTGGCCATGGCTTGGTTTCAAGGGATTTAGCTCAATTTGACTCTTATAGGTCAAATTGGACTAGGTTGGGTTAGGTTGACCAATTGGTCAAATTGGGCCAAACCAAGGCTTGGGTTAGGTTCAAATGATGATTTGAAGTATTTGGTTTAAGTGGTTTAAATCAATTTGGCCTAGGTTTGATTTTGGCCAATTTGGATTCATATAGGTCAA
Organism: Cymbidium sinense; assembly: GCA_021442155.1. Classification (NCBI taxonomy): domain Eukaryota; kingdom Viridiplantae; phylum Streptophyta; class Magnoliopsida; order Asparagales; family Orchidaceae; genus Cymbidium; species Cymbidium sinense. The sequence goes on from CM038222.1 coordinate 140,277,888, forward strand.
AGGGGTCGAGTTGACCAATTTGACCAAATTGAGCAAATTGGCTTGGGTTAGGTGTTGGTTTAAGTTCAATTGGTAAATTGGAGAGACTTGTAGGCTTTGTTTGAATCAATTTGTATTTAATTTGTTATTAGGCTAATTTGACCCTTTAGGTCAATTTGGGCTAAGTTTATCAATTGGATCCAATTGGTCAAACTGAGCTCAATTATGCCTTTGGTCAAGTTCAATAATCAATTTGGAATGAACTTGAGCCATTAGTTACAATAAATTTGGGTTGGATCATGATTTGACATATTTTGGCCATTTAGGTCAATTTGTGTCAAGTTGGGTCAAATGGCCAATTGGGTTTGGTTTGGCTCAATTGGTTATCAAGACATGTTCAATCAGTGATCATGTATTGATGTTAAGTCATGGTTTCAATTAATTTGGTGTATGATGAGTTTTGGCTAGTTAGTTTGGGTTCATGTGGACTAAATGGTTGACTTGGTCAAATGACTAAGTTGACTTATTTTGACCTAATTTAAGGCAATCAATCATCATAAGGTGATCAATGATCACGGTATGAGATTTTGATGGATTTAGTTAAATCTAATTTGGATTGGAATAGAACTTGGCTCAAAAGAGTTCTTTAGGTCACTTTGAGCCAAGTGAACCTAAATGGGTTAATTGACTTAATTTTGGTTTGATTAAGGCTTAGTTGAATTTATATATGAGTTTAGGATTGAAATATAAATTCAACTGCAATCAATTTGGCCTATGATGGGTTTTAGTTCATTTGGGATTTTCAGGTCAAAAGGGCTAAGTTGGGCTTGACTTGGGTTGATTTTAATTTAGCTTGATAATTGCAAGTTTCATTTATATTTAGATAGGTGATTGAAGGAATGATTGAGTTTGGCTTGATTTAGATAACATTTGGCTAAGTTCAAAGAATTGGCTTAAAGGGCTTAGATTGGGATTTGATTTGATTTTAGGTTTAGTTTTGGTCATTTGAATGTATATTTCATTTATATTTGTGAAGATAATTACATGTATAATTGATTTATAAGAAAATCAATTGAGTTTGAAGTGATTTGAAGGCAAATTTGGCCAAACTCATGAAGGTAGGTCAAAATGACTAAAAAGGGAATTTGGTTTAGTTTATTTATTTTTGGCCATGGGAGTTTGGATTTGATTTATATTTATGAAGAAGATTGAATATATGATTGATTTATGAAAAAATCAACTGAGTTTGAGTTGATCTAACTTAAGATTTTGCTAAGCTTATGAAAGTGGATCACATGGCTTAAAAGGAATTTGGAGCTTGGATTTGATCTTAGGTTTCAATCATCTGGAGTTGAATTTAGATTTGAATTTGATAAATGATCAAGGGATTGAATTGATCTTGGAGAAAATCAATTGAATTTGAATTGAATTGGATTTGGCTAGGGTTAAGTCCATGGAATTTAATCATAAGGCTTAGGAAGAGTTTTGAGTTTGGATTTAATTTAAAGATTGATTGTAGATTTTGGAAATTTAATTTTGAATTTTGGGTTTGGTTTGTGAAGGAGAACATGGATTGGGTCTAGGCTATAGGATAGGCAAATATCCCTAAGTCTCTAAGGCATAACCTACTCCTATGACTAACCCTTTTAAGTCTCTAGGCTTAGGTTCAGTGTTCACCTAATCACTAGAAGTGTCTTAAGATTAAGGAATTCTTAGTGACTATGAGAGTCCTAGATATATGAAGAGGGGATTGAGAACTCACTCCAAAAGTGAGGTCAACAAATTTGTAAGATTTCTACATTTATAGATTAAGCCATATGCTCATACCACTAATGCTCTAGTTTCTTAGGGAGTGAGTTTAGGACTTTAGTCTCTTTCAAATTAAATGACTACCCTAGCTATCTTGCAATTCATAAGATCAAACTACATGGTTTTAAATCATAGGAGGATTAGCTAGCGACCACTCCAAGCGCTTGTAAGTCCAGAAGTCGAGCGGTTTACCCTCTCTTGTGGAGGTAAACCATTATGTCCACCCTTCGCTTAGATTTAGGTCTTACTCTAGCTTATGCTAAAGATCCCTAGATTCAAGATCCAAGGTTACTATTTTCTTTGGGCTACAAGCATAAATCCTCACCTCTTAGGCATTTCTATAATCTTGTGTTGACGAATTATAAGCCCTAACAATCTAATAAAATTTCAACTCAGACAAAATAAATCTCTTCACTTTCAAATATATAAAGCTCAACCATAAGATATATTAGAATGCTCACTAGGCTTCCTAGTATCATGAGCATTTCCTACTTATTCTCTTTGGATTCCAAAAATAAGTCTTCTCTTTGAACAATCTCACTTGATTTTTCAATATAACTAATTTATTGATAATCTAGCCTTGAAATCTTTGGAGACCATAATTGTCTACTTTAATCGAGAGTATTCTTAAGGAATTTCATTCCCTATGATGTAATTAACTATGAAGGCTTGCCTCCATAAGGAACTAAAGAACCCAGCATAAAATAAACCCTGCATTACTTTTTCATGTAAAGTAGATGAAAGATCTATAATATAGTTGAAGACCCATCATGTCTTAGGAGTCCTTATTAGGTGATTAAGTCCATTATAGGGTGATGCCTCTATCTTTCGAGATAGTACATCATACCTTAATGTCATACTCAATCACTTTAATAAGCACCCCCTAAGCTCTGCGTGGTGTCCCCCACATCCAAATTAAAATACCATAATTTCCTTGATAGGTAGTAATATCACTCTACAATGGATTCAATTACCTAATAAGGACTTCTAAGGCAGATGAGTCGACGTATATACCAAAGATTTTTCTCCTACTTCACATGGATGAAGTAAAGTAGAATTTATTTTAAGCCAGGTTCTTTAGTTCTCTATGCAATCAAACTTTCATAGTTAATTACATTCTAGGAAATAAGAGTTTCCTAAGAACATTCTCAATTAAAGTAGTTAACTAATGTCTCCAAAGATTTCAAAGATTAATATCAAAGAATTGACAATTATTGGAAAGCAATCGAGAAGACTCAAGTGGGAAGAGTTCTTCGTATTTTTCCAAAGAAAAATAAGTAAGAAGCTCACAAGATACTAGGAGGCCTAGTGAGTGCTTCAATCTATCCTATGATGACGCTTTATATTTTGAAGGATATAAATTATACTAATTTGAGTTGAAATTTTATTATAAAGCTAAGATTTAGATTCTAACAACACAATATTATGAAAATGCCTAAGATGTGAAGACTTATACTCATAGAAAAGCAGAAACAAATAGCCTTTGAACCTACATCTATGTTGCTCTAGCATAAGCTAAGAGCTTTACTTAAATCTACTTGAGAAAGGTGTGATATATTGGTTCACTTCTATTAGAGAGAGTGGACTAATCCTGACTCTTCTAAACTTACAATTGCTTGGAGTGGCTGCCAGCTAACACCTCCTATAATTTAAAATCATGTAGGCTGGTCTTATGTAAGTGCAAGATAATTAGGCTATTGTTTATTAGGAAAGAATCTAGAGTCGTATACTCACTCCTTAATAGACTATATCATGTTTGGTGTGTAATTTATGACTTAGACTAATGCGGTAATATTTATATGTTTTATTTTATTTTGACTCATCATTTTAGGCTAAGGCTTGAGAGAATTTATACTTAAATGCATGATGAAGATACGTTATGGGCTAAATACATGTGAATGAGTATTGTTCACTACAAGAGATTACTCTCACAGGTCAAGCATGTCCCTTATCATGCAAGAATGGAGACCCCATATTTATAAGAGTGAAATAATATGGATGCACGTTATTATAACATATAATCATTCAGCTAAGAGGTTGCTAAATATTTTATTTCTTGATTAAAAATCCTAGGATTTATGGTGAGGTTATGAATTGCTTAAAATTTAGTTAAAGTTGCTAAGTTAGGGTATAAAATTTAATTTTTTTCTAAAGAGCATACATGCTAGGTCACACATCAAATAATCACATTTTAAGAAACATATGAAAAACATGTCATTTATATTTCATAATTAATATAAACATGATAATCAAACATTAATAACTTGAAAGAATAAAAGTCTGGTGCGGTCAGTTACTATTGTACACCTAGAAAAAGAAATTGGATAGCCAATCTCTACCCTTATACAGCCCGGGTTACAATTAAATTTACAAATGAAAAGAAGTTATGGGGGTCTTCAATTCTTCCTCTTCTCCTTCACTCCATAGATTAAAATACTCTAGGCTTCATAGGGCCTCCCAAGTATACACCTTATATCCACTGCTCATTTTAAACCCCATAACTCTCATCCTAATTATATTATAAAAAAATATTTTTATAGAAAATTTAATATAACTACACCTACAAAATAAAAGTTACATGTTAACACATACACACCAAGCAGTTATATTTCATTCATTTGGACTTAGCACCCTGCCTTGGGTTACCGAGCCCATTTATCCTAATGGATTATGCTTAGGGACTTATGCAGCACTTGAAAGTAATAGGCATTCATAGTTTTTATTATTATAGTGGCCCCTTAAGTATAATCTTCTACATAAGACATCAATAGTCTAACATTTCCCTAACATCCAGATTACACATAAAAAATCCTAACATCTAGTCTAAAATAGTATATAACAAGACAAAATATCACATCATCATAACAATCACTATCCTAACTTAAGATTAAGATCAGTGACTTAGCATCCTAAGGTGTGTGCAAGGCTTGGTGTGGTATGTTCTTATTGGCTTTTAGAATTGTGACTTTTCTAATATAGAATCTTTAAATTCTTTGTTAAGGGTGATTACACTTTACAAGGTTAATGGTTTAGGGTGAATGTTAAATACAAGTTTTATTTCTACATTTCATTTTTGAGATTTAGGATTTCAAAGAGGAGGAGGAAAGGGTAAACTTCCCTCCATTCCTATCCTTAGGTTGGATCTAAAAGATAAATTTTAGAACTTTTAATCTTCTCATTTTATTTATGTTTGGGCTTAGCTTAAAGGATTCATATTAAATAGTGCAAGTCAACCTAAGATTAATGAACCCAATTTATGATGAATTTGGTGATATGGTATTCTTACTTTTGACATTCATTTCATGTTTGTATATAATCTATCTAATTATATTATGCTTAATATCTGTATGAATGGATGTAAATTTAATTATTGATTATTTAGTGTAGGTTGGAATTACATGATGCATGAACTTTTTGGAAAAGAGGCTATTTCTTTTATTTCATATCTTTTTACCCTTATGCTTACACACATACATGGATATAATGAATACTTGCAAGTATGTGTTGTTGTTAAATCAGGGAAGAAAGGTAACCAGAGACCTCCTTAGGACTATTTAAAGTCATGTATTCCTAAGATGTCCAGACTGTATACTTGTTAATTCAGACATACATATACACATGTGTAAGCATAAAGATGGACTTGTAAAAATTTTCTTGAATTTAGTTAATGAAATTAATTTATCTTAATCACATAATTCATCATAAACCTCAAAGTATGTGCCGTTGTTGAACCAAAGAAGTGAGGTAATCATAGACATCTTTTAAACTACTTAAAATCTCGTGTTCTCGAGATATCCAGCCTATATATCTTTTTGACTTATGATTCATATAGGTAGGAATTCAATATTTTTAATAATTTATATTCATTTACTTTCAAAATATTGATTATCCTTTAATTAATTTAAAGAAAATAATTTGAGATTTATTAACGATAATAGTCACACTATTTATATTAAATGAATGCAATTGGTATCATTTTCTTGTATGATTTCATTTCAAGGGCATGAATGCATGTATACATGGGATATGAAAGTTTGTAAACATGCTAAGTAAAATAAGTGGAGCTTCATCAATATATCAGACTTGGGTTTATTAATTCTCAAGGACAATTACATCAACATGAATACCCCTAAATTTCATCAAATTTATTAAACTTTGGTCTCAAGATTTTTGAATTGCTTAAACCTGTGGAAGATGTTAAATTATTAGCATTGCCCTTACCCATCTTTATTCATTAATTAGTTTAAGATAAACCTAAGCAACTTTTTATGGCTTAATTAACTTCCAATCAATTACTTAATCATTTAAACCCCCAAAAGAGACTCTTAATTTAATTAATTTTTTAGCATGAGCCTACAAATCATGATAAAATGATTGAAGATGAATAAACATAAAATGGGCAATGCCCTAAGAATTTTAATGTAATTAGGCTCATAATTATGAGTTAATTAAATTAAAAAAAACTAAATTTAATTAACCAATTTCACTCAAAATTCTTCACGCCAATGTAGGATCATGATTTCAGTAAGGGACCTTTATGTTAGCTAAGCACATAAAGGATTTTAAATAAAAATTTTTTTGAATTAATTAATCAAATTATTATAATTTCCTTAAGTTTTGAGTTAATTAAGTGATTTAATTAATTGATTAAGTATCCTTAAGGGTGAGTTTAAAGAATAATTAGAATCAGAGGTCTTCATTATTTTCTTTAGTCATTCTTACTCTCTTAATAATTAATTAATCCTCTCTAACTAATTTTATAATTTTCTCAAATTTTAATGATTATTAAATGCATAAAATGAGAAATTAGAATTTAAAATTTTGGTTTATCTAAACCACTTGGTAAATTAAACTATGAAAATTATGGGAGGTAGAGGTCATTCCAAGGATTGATCACATAAAATTTCAAGTTAATTAGCTCAGTATCTAGAGCTTAATTAAGATAATTAGGTAAACTTTTAAACCCTAATTAGTCAATGTTTTTAGGGATTTTATTTTTTTTCTAATTCTCTTTTATTTGAGCTTTCCAAAATGGGTTCATTTGTATTTTTAAATTTTTTTTACACTTAGTTATGAATTTTTGAAGTTCTGGTTAATTAAAGCATATTTTAAATCCTAATTAATTTATTTACATAGTCAATGACACCTAGTGGCTGACGTGGCAGCACTTTCCATATGACAATGTGGGATTGGTCATTTAAATCGTTCGACGTGACTGTTGACTCAGCAGGGGTGGATGCACTTTCATCTCAGTCGTTCGATCATGGATCAAATAGTAGAGATTAATCCCATAATTTTGAAGAAATAAACTAAATAAATCTAGTGTGATTAATCACGATCATCCATTATAATCACAGAGAATGGATGGTCAATGATTTATTATCAATTTATAGCGAGAAACAGATACCATACTCCTTTCAGTGCTCAATTCGATTTTTCCAAAGCTCATTTGACGGTGGATTGAACTCCAAAATGATCAGGGAAGATTTCTAAGCGGATCCTACGATGAAATTTGCATAAAATATAACTTTTATTCACAAAAGACCAACAAACCTATGATTTTTTACAATTGGCTTAAAATTACTTCATCGAAGCTCAAGACTAGTAATATATCAACTAAGGTAACTTCTCCTTGAAGAGGCAAAGCCCTGTTGAAAAGCTAGAGAGTTGCCTCCCTGCCGGTTGTCCTCTAAACTAAGTGCCACTATAATGCTCGCCAGAGTTGATCAAGTTTGATCTTCCGGTGATCGAATCAGCTGGGAATCGATTCATTTTGATTCACTGGAGTGAAGGAAACGTGTGGGATAGTTTAATTTGGGTTTGGTTATGGTTTGGTGAGGTTAGATGGAGTGGAGGCTCAGGTTGAAGGAGGAGCTGGTGGTTAAGGGCACGGGGAGCTTTAAAGATACTTCAGGACTACTCAGGGCTCTCTAAGGAACATGTATGTAGAGTTTGAGTGGTAGAGGAGGTGTATACCTTTCTCCCATGTGAACTAATCAAAGAGATTTGTTTAGACTGCGGTGGCCAGCTAGCCAACGGGGATTGCCAGAAATGGCATAGGATTGATGAAGTGGAGGTCTCCTAGTGGCTGGTGAAGTTTGGTGGCCAGGGGTGATAGGGAAAAGTACATTGGGCTAAACCAATAGTCAGCCAAGGTCGGCTAAGGTGAGAGGGACCTCACCTTGGTCATGGCTGAACCCAATAGTTTTTAGTCAGGTCCAGTCAACATGGGGGAGCTCAAGGCATGGAAAGGTGGCTTCCCAAGGTGAAGAGAGGGGTTGGACCTTCATACATTCAATTTTATCCTATTTGGAACCCTCTCTTCACTTGGTTTAGGCTAAACTTGGTTCACTTGGGCAGGTCAATGGGGACTTACGGGTGAGTTATGCCAAGTTTGGTTGGGTTTGGCTTAATTTGACCCATATAAATTAATTTAGATTCAAATGATTAGGTTGACCACTTGGATAAATTGGGTCGATAGGGCAATTGGATTATGCTCAAATGATCATTTGGGATGCGTTGGTGTAAGTGATTGATCCAATTTGAAGTGGATTTTGATTTGACTCATGGGTCCATTTAGGTTAAATAGGTTAAGTTGATTAATTTGGTTAAATTGATCAAATTGGGTTGTATGAAAAGTTAATTTATGTTTGATTGATCATTTGAGAAAAATTGTAAGTGTTGGTTTGAATTATATTGGATTAAAAGAAGTTTCAATTTAATTTGATCTTTTAGGTTAAATTGAGCTATATGATTCAATTGAGTTGTTTTGGTCAAATTGACTTTAATTGATGATTAAAGAGTGTTCAATAATCAATTTATGATTGATTAGAGGTATTGGTTCATTGGTTGTAATCAATTTGAATTGGAATGAGGTTTGGCCCAATTTGGCCCTTTAAGTCAACTTGGGTCAACTTGGGTTAAGTGGTCAAATTGAATTGGTTTAATTCAATTTGATTGCAATTAGATGATCAATGATGATCACTAATCAATTTGAAAGAGGTTGGATGTATTGTTTTGACCAAATTTGGGTTGGATTGAAGTTTGAATCAATTTAGTCTTTTAGGTCAAATTGGGTTAAGTAAATCAATTAGCTTGATTAAGCTCAAATGGGGCCAATTGAACGTTAAGAGATGCTCAATGATTAATTTAAAGTTGATTGATGGCCTTGATTATAATCAATTTGAATTAAATTGAATTTTGACTCTTTTGAAACCTTTAAGTTAAATGGGTCAACTTGGGTCAAATGAATCAGTTAGCTTGATTGGATGGATTGGAGTGAATTGGAATATTTGATTAGATGTTTGTAATAATCATGAGGCTTGGATCAAATCAATTTGTCTTGAATAAAATTGAATTGGGTTTTGGCCCTATGGAGTTCAGATGAGTCAATTTGGATTAATGGCCAACTTGGCTTGGTTTGGTTCGATTTGATTAAAGTCAAGGTTCAATCAAGCTCAATTAAGATTCAAATGAGTTTGGATGAGTTGGATTTCAATTGGATTGAGGTTGATTCTGGGTTTGGCAATCTTGAATCCAAATGGGTTAAGTTAGGTCAACTTGGTCATGTAACCAAATTGAACCATGATTGGTCACATTGAACATAGGATAAATTGGTATTGATTGAGGTTTGGTTTGTAGTCATGTGGTTTGGGTTTGAGAGATTGGTTTGATTAGGTTTAGGGTATGTCGGGCCTTACCTATCCTAAGTCAAAGTCTAGCCCTAAGGTTGAACCATATGAGTCCTTAAGCTTGAGATTAGTATTCTCCTAATCACTAAGAGTGTCTTAGCACTAAAAATGTCTTAGTGCCTAGATGAATCCTATGTCTAAGAAATGGGTATTCAACCTCACTCCCAAAAGTGAGGCCAACACATAAAAAGATTTTGCTTCATATTTTACATGAAATTGGCATTTGTAGTAGTCTTTTCCTTTGGCTTCGATTGTCTAGCGTGAAAAGAAGATTTTTCGTGCGAGAAGAGGGCACGACCAAAGGAATGACGATGAAGAGGGTGTTAGAGAGAATGCTAGAGAGAGTATGAGAGAGTGTGTAAAGAGTAACTGTAAAGAGTGAGTGTAGAGAGTAGGAGTGGCCAACCCCCTCCCCTTTTATAAGCAACTACTCCCATAATCGCTCCTACTCTCTTAACCGCTCTCGCTCTTTCCTTTGGGTGGTTATCGCTGATGAGGATTGCTAACACTCACATGATAAATTAATCTCATAGTTATACTTAATATCACGTATTATTATCTTTGAATTTAAATTTTTGTATGAGTTAACAAGCTTATCTTTAATTATTTGTCCAATAAGTTATGATTGATATCATATGTCAAACATCTAAAGAGAGCAAGTATGCTCTCATACATGAATTTGAATTTCGAATATTCATGATTATATGAACTTTATAGCTCCCAATCTCCATAAATAATTTTAATATTGCATTAATTACATCAAATATATTTCTTTGATTTATTAACATTAAACTCAAAAATTTCTTCATTACATATATATGTAATTTATTTAGATTATTTTAAAAAAGTTGTCTAACTTCATGTACATTAAAAAAAAATCTTAACATGAGTTCATTAAATTAATAATCTTTGAATTCATGATACATTGTATTTACCCTTCTAGAATATCAGCCAAACATGTTTTATATTTTTTTTCTAGGTTTATGAAGAACTATAATGCTTAACCTAATCACAATATTTAATTACATCACATGGAGTTGTGATAATATTTAATGGATTATTTATACCATCTTTATCACTTTTGTTATCTACTCTAAAGTTAATATATGTTTCATTATTAATAGGTGTTAAACTGATTGGCCTCATAATAAGCTCCTATATTATAATATAAATTCTTTCATTTGAGAATATTTAAATGGACTCATCCTTTTAATAGTCCACTAAAACAATATACCACCTCCAATTGTAAATAAAATTGATTTTTATCAATCTTTATGAGATATTTGATGTTAACACCGCCTAGAACTAGCAATCATTTATTTTCTTTCCTAGTAAACACTCAATCAACTCAGGCATCTTCTATCCAATCCCCTCCATATAGCACAAAATATTGATATTCAAGATATATACAAGAAAATATTCTAAATATAAATGCAAAAAATCTTGCTATCTGATTTGAACCAAGATCAAATGTTCTTTACACTTGTTTGGAATCTTGTTTGAACACATATCAAGACATGATGAAAGTATTTTCAAATCAATTTAAACAATGATCAAATAATTTTTTTATAATTGTTGACTTAGGTTTGAATCTTTTTATAATTCATTTGAATCTATTTGAATTTGGTTTAAGCCTGACTTGAACAAGATTACAACCATCTCAAATAAAATTTGAATTTGATTTCAACTATCTTATAATATATAGACTTGTTTGAACCAGTTGTGACCATATTTTGATTCTCTATGGGGTTTATTTGTATTTCTATCAAAATAATAGATTTTCACAATAACAATCTTATAATAAATTTAAATCTAGGTTTGGGTTAGTCTTAAGGGATCTTATTCATACATGAAAGATATCTTAGGATTAATAAAACTGAATCACCATTATATTTACCACTTGTTTCCATCATCAATAACATACACATTTCTTCATTTTTATTATTCATGATATTTGATTTAATACACATATTTATACATATAATATATATTTTTTAATTTTGCACACTAGAATGATCATTAATGCATGTATTTTGGTAAAAAAAAAGAGGATAGATTACATCCCTTAATTAAGCATGTAGCCATGTATTAGAGATTTAGGCAAGTACGTGCATTTGTTAAACCAGGAAAGTGAGATTATCTAAGACCTCCTTGGGGCTACTTAAAGCCTTGTGTTTCCAGTATGTCCAAACTATATACTTTCAAATTAAATATATGTAAACATATAAACAAGCTCAGGGATGAATATCATGCAAATATTATATAGTAATAAATCCTTTTATTCATGCAAAACTTAGTGACACGAAGAGCAAAGTTTTATCTCCAATTTTAGCACATGAATACATATAATTGAAATTAAGCAAGTACGTGTCATTGTTAAACCAGAGAAGTGATGTTATATAAGACCTTCTTGGGGCTATTTAAAGCCTGGTGTTCTCAGAATGTTCAGATTATATACTTACCAATTCAAATGTATGTAAACATGTACATGAAACATAAAATATAAAACAAAATCTTTACTATTTTTGAAATAAAACTTAAATATAAACTTCATTAAATATTTATAACTGACATTAACTTATATTTTTCATCATTAGCTTATAGTTTTGAAAAATAATTTAGGATTTATTAGTGATAATAGTCACACCTTATAATATTATTTATCCTACACATGCAACTTAGATGTAACCATGTTCTTTTGATTCTCTTCCTTTTCTTTTCTTTTTTGAAAACATGAACATATGACACAAATTACATGCACATTTATGATGCTTGAAAAGAAGTAATTAAACATTGTTACATAACATATTCAATTACATTAAGTCTTGAGGACAATCAAGTCAAATAAATATTTCTTAAGACTAACCAAAATTCTTATGAAATTTGATTTTGGTGTTCGATTTATTAAAACCTAAAGAGGAGAGATGATACTTACTATTTACCCCATCCCATGTTAGTGATTTAATATATTTAAGGAAAGCAATTAAATAGATTTTTATGACTTGATTATGTTTAAACCATTAAGCACGTTGATTTGACTACCCTTCCCTAAACTTCTTTAATTTAATTAACTACTTGATCATAAGCCTTCAATGGTATACTTTTAGGAAAGTAAAATTTGCAATGCACCTAAAGATATCTAATGCAATTAGACTCATGTTTAAGAGTTAATTAGATTAAAGAAGAAAATAATCTAATTTAAGTATTCTTATGATTTTCTCATACCAATGAGTCAATCATAATTTCTTTAGTAACTTTATGTTATTAAACATATAAAAAACTAATAAATTATATTTGAATTATCTGAACCAATCATTAATTTTATTGGACTTCCATTTTTATCATTAATTATCCTAATTAATTCATAATTATCACATATGTTAATTAACCTTCTTGAAGAGATACATTTGGAAAAATAATTAGGGAAAAGGTCTTAATTATTTCTCATCACTATTTCCACTATTCATAATAATTAATTATCATTAATTATTTAATTTTCACTATTTATCAATCTTAATAATTATTAAATTAATTAATGAGGGTGATTAGGATTGAAATTCTGAATCCTTTATATTTCATGAAAAATAAATCCAATGAAATTATGGAAGGCATAGGACATCCTATGAGATCATCCCACCAAATTTGAAATTAATTAGCCAAGTAATTAGTCTTTAATTAAGATAATTAGCCTAAGTTTCAAACTTTAATTAAGCATTGTTCACTCAACATAAATCATATATTTTATTTTTCTTAAATTCTCCTTTGTCTATCTTTCCAAAATGGGTTTATTTATATTTTTTGGATTTTTCAACAATTAATTATAATTTTTTGAAGTTCTAACAATTTAATGACATTTTTAAGGAATAATTAATCCTTTAAACCATCGGCACCACGCAGACGCTAATGCGACAGTGCTTTCTACTTGGCATCGTGATATTGGCTACTTAAATCGTCCGACGCGGCAGCTAACTCAGCAACGGTGGATGCAGTTTCATCCTGACGGTTCAATCTTGGATCGAACAATCGAGATTAATCTTGTGATTTTAAATAGATTAAATCAAGATTTCTAGCGTAATTAATTACATTCATCCATTCTACTCATGCAGAATGAACGTCCAATGATTCGTCGTCCCACGAGCACCGGAAATAGACACCGTCTGCCTTTCCCTGCTTGAATTGAGCTCACCGAAGCTTGTTCGACAATGAAACCAACCAAAAATGATTGGGGAATGAATTTAAAGGGATAATACAGTGGAAATCACATGAGAACACAATTTACTTCAAAAAAGACCAATGCCTAAGGGGGAAACTACAATTATTGTATTTTTATCTCATCGGAGCTATAAACTGGTCGTCCATTGATAGAGGTAGCTTTGTCTTGAAAAGATGAAGCCTTGATGAGAAGATTACGAGCTGCCTCCCCGACGATTGCTCTGTGGACCAAATACCATCACCAAGCTCACTGAAGTTGGTCTAGGGCATCTTCTAGTGGTTGAATAGCTCGGGAAATAGTTCATTTTGGCTCCTCTGAGTGAGGTGAAGGTGCGTGAAGTATTAATTTGGGTTTGGTGAAGATTTTGGAAACTTGGACTAATGGAGCTCTCGGGTTCGATCGGGGGATGGTCTAGTTGGTAGTGAAGAGCACAAAGAGCTCAAGAGAGGGTATGAGATTGTGTGAAATGCTCTGATGAAGGAGTGTGTTGAGTTTGAATCCACAAGGAGAAGTATACTCTCCTCCCCAGCTAAACCAAGGGCTGTGATTGGTTTATCCTTTGACAACCATCCTACCGAGGTAGGTGGCCAGAGGTGGCAAGGGATTGTTGTGGTGGTTGAGGGTGAGAGGTTAAGGGAGTGTAGTTGTTTGGCATGGGGTGTATAGCCTCCCTTAAGTGGTCCAATGGGTTGCCATTGGTAAACTCACCCTCTCATGGCCAAAGGCTGAGCCCAACACTCTTGGATTTGGTTAGGTTAGTGATCCTCTTATTTAAGAAGAGCCAAAGGTGGCTGCCTAGGATAAGGGCATGGAGAACCCACCCAAATAGGAATTTTATCCCATGTGGGTGGCTTGGTTCAATGGGTTTGGCCTAAACTGGGTTCATCATGGGTTAAGCCCACTTGGGTAGGCCCATGGTGACCCAAGGATGAGTCATGCCAAGTTTGGTTGGGTTTGGGCTTGATTTAGTTGGGTTTGAGCTTAGTTTAGTTGAGTTTGGCTCAATTTGACCCATATGGGTTTAATGGATTCAATTAGGTTGACCATATGGGTCTAATGAGTTCAATTGGATTAAGTTGACTAATTTTATCAAATTAAGTTAAACTAATAGTTTGGGTGAGTTAAATTGATCATTTGGAATGCATTGGTGCAATTAGTTAACTCAATTTAGAGTGGATTTGGGTTTGGTTCATATGAGTACATTTAAGGTAAATGGGTCAAGTTGATCGATTTGATCAAATTGGTTAAATTATGTTGAATGGAGGGTTGGTTTATGTTTGATTGATCATTTGGGAATGATTATAGGTGTTGGTTTAAATTGATTTGAATTAGAATAAGTTTTGATTTAATTTGATCTTTTAGGTCAATTGGGTTGGCTTAGTCAATTTAGCTTCAATTGATGATTGTAGGGTGTTCAATAATCAATTTATGATTGATTAGAGACATTGGTTGCAATCATTTTGGATTAAAATGAGATTTGGCCCAATTTGACCCTTTATATCAATTGGATCAACTTGGGTTAAGTGGTCAAATTGACTTAATTTGACCTAATTGATTGCAATTGGGTAATCAAAGATGATCAACAATCATTATGGAAGGGATTGGATGAGTTGATTTAATCTAATTTGGGTTAGATTAAAGTTTGAATCAAATTGATCATTTAGGTCTCATTGGGTCAAGTGAACCAATTGGGTTGATTAAGTTGAATTGGTGCCAATTAAGTGTTGAGAGGGGTTCAATGATGGATTTATAGTTGATTATTAGCTTTGATCGCAATTGATTTGGGCTCAGTTAGGTGGCTCGTTTGAACCCTTTAGGTCAAATGGGCTAACTTGGGTTGGTTGCTTTTCTTTGGTTCAATTAACTTGATTGCAAATATTGGCATGGCTTGAAATGATTTAATGAATAACTTGAGAGGTTGAGAAAATTAAGTTGGATTTAATTTACTTGAACGGGCATGAATTGAGTAATGAGATTATGATGGGGGTTAACTTGGGTTAAGACCCAAGTTAATCTGGCTTGGAGCTTGGATTAGAAAACCAAATTCAAGTAAGATCAATTGAATATGTTTGAGGTTGATTATGTTTCATTTACATGAGCTTAAATTTGAATGAGTAAATGGGTGTGAGTTTGATTTAAGCCATAGGATAGGCAGAACCTATTTGTCCTGAGATAAATCCTAGGCTTAGGGTTATATTCTTTAAGTCTTTAAGCTTGGATTTAGTGTTTCTTTAATCACTAGAGGTGTCTTAGCACTAAGGAAATCTAAATGTCTAGAAGGTTCCTAAGTCTAAAATGAGAAAGGTTAATTATCACACCAAAAGTGATGTAAACAATCACAAAGCTGGAGAAATATCCCCTTTATATGTTTATTTATAATAATGTCATAGAAAGTTTATTCTATATAAAATTATTCAAAAATAGAGATAAACTATTATATTTATAGATTATTCATTGAACTCAAGTGATTTAAAAATAGAACTTCTCTTTTCTTTGATAGGCAACAAATCCAATATATGTCTATCATATATGAGTTTCATTAAGAACCTTCCTCCACATGCCGATGACCCATCAATGCTTGCTCCCAATGAGTTCCCATCATGAACTTTTCACCATTGCTTATGCTAATCCTATTAATGCCTTTCCCAATAAGCTCATATCATGTTCTTCTCTTTTACATCATAAACTTCTATTCTCCTTCACATGTCATGAGAAAATTTTCAAAATCTTTAAACTTATTTCACTCAATATATCTACTTTTTTTGAATTGTCCACTCATGTTCCCTCGATCTCTGGTTGCACTTTTGTCAGTATTAACAATAGTCTTTTAAATGTACGTACATGATGCCTTTGAAGATAATGATGATGAAAATGATTGTACTGTCAATGAGTCAACTATTTTGAAAGAAGATGATGTCAATTCCACCTCCACTGATGCACCCAATGAAATAGATGATAGAGATCTTCTCAAAATCATGATGTGATCCCTCTACAATGTCAACACTTATACATGAAGGTCTTATAAATCACTTAATTTTTTTTTTTTTTTTTGAGAATAGATATTCAAAGCTTAATTCAAATGATATTCAAATGGAAGTTCATATTAAGATTGGAATTAGACTTAAATCATTTGAATTAATTTTGATGGACTTCTATTTTAATAAACAATACACTAATATGATTAGTTGATAAAAAATTAATGACATATTTATTCAAATAAGAATATATCAGAATGTTATATGCATATTATATAATTTTTATGCATATATATATATATATATATATATATATATATATATATATATATATATATATATATATATATATATATAATATGCTTAGGATTTGATATTTATAAATATAATATTTTTTTATATATAAAAAAATGAATTTTATTTTTAAATTAATGATTGTGTTATTTTTATGTAACATTAAAATTTAATTATTATTTTTGTTGTAAATATAAAAATTAAAATATTAGAAATATAAATATATACGTATTTATGACTTATTATATTTGTCTAAATAAACGCTGATATGATATAAAGTCAAATTTGTAAAAAAATTGACGCCATATTGTTTTTCTCAGAATCTCGGCGGACTCAAAACCCTCGCCCGCCGCTCGCGGAGAAGTCCTCCGGACCATTTGCCTCGTAAAAATCCTCGCCGGCTTCTTTCTCACCTTCGAGGAATCCCTTCGAGAATCGTTGTTCTTGCTTGCTTGCTCACGCGCGTCCTGCTCTTCGGTGTCCAGCCGTGAAACCTCCGTGAGAAGCAACTCTACTTATCATTTTGTTAAAACTCACAACTACTGGAAAAGCAGCTTTACCGTTGCAATCTTTTCATCCTTTTTTCATTTTGTTATTTTTACAGCCAATAATATTCAGTGTTTCAAACAAGTGATATTTACTCCTACAAATAACGCAGACCAAATTGGTCAGCGAGGATGGCAGAGATTGTAGTGTCCTTCTCCGCCGAGAGCCCTCCTCTTTCTGTCATCGCCGCGGCGAGGATCGCTGGTGTAACTCTTACACCCGATCCAAGCCTCCCTCCCGCTTCTGCTAGCCATTTCCGTTTCTCTTCTGGGTAAATCTTAAACCTACAGTTCAAAGTTATCTTCTTCGGACGTAGAACTAATTTATTTATTTTACATTCCGTAAGCTCTGTTTTTACCTGAATATTTGTTTGATGTTTTGTTAGGAGTTCAACATGAATGGGCAAGCTTCTTCAATTGTTGTTTTTCTAAATGTCAATTGCTTACGGGAAAGTGTTGGTTTTTAATGTTTTCCTTTCCATAGATATGCATCTCGTAGGGTTTAGGGTTTGAGTGATTTCAATATTTAAAGTTTTTTTGGGCTAAAGCTAATAAAATATGTTGAGTATGCTAATTACTATGATATTGTCTCCTATTAGTTATGATATTTCCCTCGCTATATTGCCAACATGTCATGAACTCATCGTGTTGGCTATTGGAAAGTAACATTGGAAAATAAGTTCCGATATTCTTTTCTGTCTTTTAATCATTCATGAGTTTTTTATTTTATTTTATGTGGCCTAGGTTTGATATCTTCTGTTTTCAAAAGTATAACATTTGGCACATTTGGTGCTGCAATTTACTCTTTCTTTAGATGCTATGAAGCATGACTCTTGTGGAGGCAAGCACAAGGAACAGAGACCGCATGAATCTTCTGACACAACAAATGAAACAAATAAAGCATGGCTTGTCTTGCACAAGTGTTCCTTTTATAATTATGACATATATGTGAAAATATAGATAGATACTTATAACTATTTTGTTAAGCAAGAAATGTAAACTCAGTAGTATGTCAAATAACAAAGATATTAGATAATTGAGGGTCATAGAAGCTAAAATAAGATAGATTAATATATCAACAGTGTTGGAGTTGCATAGGTTGCACTCAGCTTTTGTGTAACAAATATTTTTCTGCATCCAAGCTTTTCAAAGTTTTAGAAGCTTTACTGAAGGAAATAACCTATACTCAAGAGATATTCCTGAGGTGATTCTTGGTTAGTCCTGTTTCCAACTTTTGATGTTTGATTGGTATGCACAGGAGCCATGGAGAGGTGCTTCTGCTTCATAGCCGTCTTGTTTGGCATTTTCAATTTCTTTATGCATGCATTAGAAAGTTTTGGCTCTTATTGAAAATTGGTTTCACCTGCCAAGTTGCATCTAATAAAACTGGAGACCAGCTTTTATGATTCTCTTTCATTCTCTCCCTTCCTCTCTTTCTCTCATTCTCTTCTTTCATGCATTCAATCGATTGTCTTTTGCTTTGGTGGTCAACATAAATATTAGTCATCCAAGTGGCTTGTGGTTTATAATTTCACTTGTTAATACAAACGAGTGAACTTAATATTTTTTGTTCTTTAGCTACGTTAAAAATTATATTGAATTTTTATCTATAGTTTCACTTATTTGCTTACTGATTTAGTGATTCTGTTGGTAATACATTGGTTTCAAGATTTTTCGTACTCCCCTTTGTGTTTAGAATGAGTTTATTTTTTTGTTTGCCTAATATATTGAGTTTTATTTTGCTAACATCTCATCTTCATAAGGCATTGTGAAATTGTATGTGTTTTTTTATACTTTTCCTTGTATTCATTTTTTCTCATAAAAAGTTTTGTCAAACTTTCGCAACTGAAACTTCTCCAACTTCCGTTGTTGTTAACTATTCTGTTTCTCATTGCCATTTTCCTTTGACAACAACTATTCTGTTTCTCATTGCCATTTCCTTTGTGCATGTTCTCTGATGTTTATCCCCACGATGAGAAATTTAGTAATCTGAACCTGCCTAGAATGATCGGGGCTCCCTCATGCATATTGTTGGGGTTGAGGAACCGAGATTTCATAACATGGTGATATTAGGCAATCTGAGGGATGTTTTTAGCAATGTCAGAGTTCATGTATTAGTTTGTTTAATCTCATCCTTTTATTAATAAACTTTTTTTTAACATTTATATCAGCCTTCTGAATGATCGATAGCATTACTGGTGTTGAAAAAGTTGAGATTTCATAGCATAGTGATATTGTGCATTTGCAGTGACTTAGTTACTTATAGCAGAGGTCATCTAACTTTTACTTTGTTCATGCTTTTATAGATGACTATTTTGTTAACTGAGTTAATCGTGAAACTTGAAATTGGTTGACTTATTTTTTTAGCCTTTTTTTGCTGTCAAGTCTTTTATTTTTCAAACACTTCCACTAAGCACTTAATTTTTTTCTCTAATTTGGTGTTGGCTCTCTTGCAAAATTTTCCATCAAATATTAATGTCATCTGTGCCAAAGGATTGGTTCATGTCCTTGAAGTGGGGCCCAAGTTGCAAATTTTGTATTTTTTTTGCATGAAACCCCTCATATTTATTCTCTTCTTACCTCTCTGCTCCAGCTGCAGCCAGTTGTGCAGTTCAGAGCTGGCCCTGTGTTCTGTCATTTTTTTCTATTCAACTTTCTTTTCACCAGCTTCTCTACTTCCCTTAAATCTAGTGGTCATTATGAGGTTGTGGCATTATCAGTGCTAAGCCATGACCATCAACTATAGACTAGTTTTCCTCTTGTGCGCATCTTAATTATTCTTTTATGGAGATTCCAGAACAAAAACTGTAGATCATAGCCCTGTTAATGCCATCGATCCTGTCACTCTCATTCATCTTCTTTCTAAATGCACTCCTTAATTTTTCTCATACATAGTAGGTTCATCATCACTTACTAATGCCAGAAAGAAAAGACGGATGTAGATAACAAAAGAGAGGAATAGATGGAGGGAGGGAGATAGGAATTAGGTAGAGCCAACATGATCTCATACCATGCTTGCTTTTCCAGCTTAAAAAGGTCTGGAGAATGTGGGTAGCTACAGTTTGAGAGAGAGCAAGAGGGTCAGTGAAGTGGAGGAGGTGGGGCAGTAAGAGGGGGTAGTGGGGATAAGATTTTGTTAGGAATAGATATCAGTTGTTTTTCATTTTGCATGCAAGAAGTGTTTTGCTTGCTGTGATGGACCAAAGTGAAGAATGCTTACGCATGAGTCTGGTTGAGACTTCTTGAAATGAAGAGGCTGATTGGAAAACCAGTAACTTATGATGAACTTTGTTAGAAATTCTAGTATATATTACAAACATTTATTGTGTTAGACATTATTTTTAGTCATATGCATCAAAATTTATTGCTTCAATAACTGCTGCTATTGTCACCTTGAGTTTCACGAATAAGGTTGTACCTGTTTTGGGATACTTTTCAAATGAAGTATATATTTTTTATTTTTTAAATTTGAGGTGCATTTGTGATCAGAAGGCACTGTGTCGTTGAAGAAGCAATTGGGATTTCATCTTCTTTTATATAGCACTTTGTTGTCTTAGTTTTTTTTTTGGATGATGTTTTTCTGAAATTGGTTTTATAGATTTAGTATGTAGCAGTTTCAACAAATGTTGTTCTAGTGCAAGTTCTAGTTGCACTGGCTAAATAGAAATTGCAACTACTGTGTAGTCTCAAAATTATTTATTGCTAAGCTTGTCCACCAATTGACATCTACGTCAAAAAAAAAAAAAAAAATGAAAAAGAAGGAAAAAAAAAAAGGAAAAAGGAGGGGGTTTCACTCTTAAGTGATTCTAACAATAAAACTATACAAACTGCACACTAGCAAATTGAAAGTAATTTGAACTAATTCCGAACAATGAATGGTCAGGCCTATGCTTGGAAATTTAAACCTTGTACTTTTTATTATGGTGCTTTCAACTGAACCTATCTGTTGAACATCTGTAGATTCCACCTGTCTCGTTAAGGTTAGATTAAATAATTTTAAAAGAGCTAGTCTAATATGCATCTGATGTCAACAAAACCTATGTACATTACATTTGCTTTGCCTTTCATTTATTGGCAGATGTTATGTCTGTTTGAAGTATATGCTAATTTTATTTTTTATTTTTCTTCAGACTGAAACTGCAGGGAACAAACACTCTCTTGCGTTATCTTGGGAGGGTTTCAAAACTTCCTAACTTCTATGGTACAGATGCAATAGAGTCATCTCAGGTATGTTTAACGGATACCAAGAATACCGATTAAGCTGCGTATTATTTTGAATTCCTCATGACATTCATTGCAGATTGATGAATGGCTAGAATATGCTCCAATTTTTTCATCTGGTCCACAATTTGAGAGTGCATGCATGCATGTAGATGGATATCTTGCTTTGAGGACCTTTTTGGTTGGGTATAGCCTTTCTATTGCTGATGTAGCAATATGGTCAGGTCTTGCTGGTAAATCTTTGCCATCCATGATTTGCCATCTATGATTTGTTATGCTTTGCCTTTTAGGACGTGGTTGCTGATTTGAATCGCCAGAAATGAATGATGTAAAATGATTACTTTACATTGTTTGGTTGAGAGTTTTTAAATTCACGACTGCTTTTTTCGTTTGGTTGAAAAATGTAATGTAAAAATATCGAAGGTTTTGATGTGACGGCGATCGGCGTGGCGACGGCTAGTCAAGGGCGGCGGTGGCGGTGGCACGCGATCACTTAGATACGGCCAGTATTTGGAATTACCAAATCGGGCAAATTCAAATACACCAAAATGATCTAATGTATTTGGAATCGTTCATTCATTGAAAATTCTTTTCTTGATCAAGCGAAAAGTTAAAATGTGTGCATTTGAAATGCAGTGCACTCCAAATGCACACAACCAAACAGCCCTTAATTTGATTACTTTGAAGATTTTCTGGACATTTAAATCTCACTTTTCAGGCACTGGTCAGAGGTGGGAAAGCCTGAAGAAGTCAAGGAAGTACCAAAATTTAGTCCGTTGGTTCAACTGCATAGCAGAAGATTATAGTTCTTTGAATGAGGTCACTGGAATCTATGTTGGCAAGAGGGGGCTGGGAAAATTTCCATCCACCAATCCTCCCCAAAAAATCAAAAGCAATGAAGAACCATTGGTAAATGGTGAAGTAAATCCTAGGGAGAAGGCTCTTCCTTCTGAAGTTGATCTTCCTGGTGCAAAGGTTGGAGACGTTTGCTTGCGGTTTGCCCCAGAACCAAGTGGATTCCTACACATTGGGCACACAAAGCCAGCTTTGTTAAATCAATATTTTACCCAGAGATATCAAGGACGGATGATTATTCGCTTTGATGATACTAATCCTTCAAAGGAAAGTAATGAGTTTGTAGAAAACCTGTTAAGAGATGTTGAGACGTTGGGTATCAAATATGATGCTGTTACTTACACGTCCGATTACTTTCCACGGTTGATGGAAATGGCTGAAAGCATGATAGCCAAGGGAAAAGCGTATGTAGATGATACACCTAGGGAGCAGATGCAGAAAGAGAGGATGGATGGGATTGAGTCGAAGTGTAGGAATAATAAAGTTGAAGAGAATCTTGCACTGTGGAAAGAGATGATTGTAGGTTCTGAAAGAGGCATCCAGTGTTGTGTACGAGGTAAACTAGATATGCAGGACCCAAATAAAGCCCTTCGGGATCCTGTTTACTATCGTTGCAACCCAGATCCCCATCATCGTGTTGGTTCTAAATACAAAGTCTATCCCACGTATGACTTTGCTTGCCCATTTGTTGATTCTGTTGAGGGTATAACACATGCTCTTCGTTCAAGCGAATATCACGACCGCAATGCACAATATTACCGTATACTTGATGATATGGGACTTAGAAAAGTGCAAATATATGAGTTTAGTCGACTCAATATGGTTTATACTCTTTTGAGTAAGAGAAAACTTCTTTGGTTTGTCCAGAATGGAAAAGTGGAAGGTTGGGATGATCCACGGTTCCCAACTGTGCAGGGAATAGTACGTAGAGGCCTAAAAATTGAGGCATTGATTCAGTTCATTCTTCAGCAGGTGTTTATTACCTAATTCTTTTCAAAGTAGTCTTCATTTTTGAAACCTCTAATTATGAGTTTATTTTATTTTTTTCAGGGTGCTTCCAAAAATATAAACCTTATGGAGTGGGACAAGCTCTGGACTATCAATAAAAAAATCATTGATCCCATTTGTCCAAGGCATACTGCTGTGCTTGAAGAGAGACGAGTAATTTGTGCCCTGACTAATGGCCCTGAAAAGCCATTTGTTCGTGTCTTACCGAGGCATAAGAAATTTGAGGGTGCTGGGAATAAAGCCACGACTTACACAAATAGGATATGGCTAGACTATGCTGATGCATCAACCGTGTCAGAGGGAGAGGAAGTAACTTTGATGGACTGGGGGAATGCTATTATTACAGAAATTAAGAAGGAAAATGGTAGCGTTACCCATCTGGTTGGGGTTCTTAATCCAGAAGGCTCAGTGAAATCAACAAAGTTGAAACTTACATGGCTTCCTGACACAGATGAGCTAATTAGCCTTTCATTGGTTGAATTTGACTACCTGCTAAAGAAGAAGAAGGTACGTTTGCTACTGCTTTATGATATTCTAGTGTTAAATCAATTTTATACTGTTTACTACTATTTTATAATGAAATATATGGGTCTTACCTCATATTTAGTTTTTTTATTTTTGTTCAACAAGGAGTTCCACGATTTTTTTTCCAGGAATAGTGTACTTGTGGGTGAATCCTTTTTCAAAAAAAAAAAAAGGATCTAGGATCTATATGGCTATTTGGTATAGAACAAATGATATCTGCTCAGATGATTTCTGGATCATCTATAATTTAAAGATAGCTCCCTGTTTTAATTAATTTACTGAACATGTTTTTGATGTTGTAATGGACTAGTTTCATAGAATCAAGTATGATATTATGTATGTGGTAGACAGGAACATCTGAATTCTTCTTTATGACAATTTGTAATGGTAAGATATGCTTTCGAGATTACTATTGTTACTGTCATAGTTTCATGTCAGATTCTTTGATGAATTGTGGAAATTATTCCATCACAGATGTATATAGATGGCGAATGAGTGATATAATAGGAAGAAAACTACTGTTTGAACTTCGTGTAGCAAACTAACTTATTGGGCTAAATAAATAGCCAAATAGTGCATGAGTGCATCTGGATGGTAGTTCGTTAAACTAGTTTATTTTAAATAATCCAAACTTATGGACCATAAGTTCTTTTTTTCAAAATTTTCATTTAACTCTTTTTTATTTTGTAGCTCTTTTATATATTAATATCCTTACTCCACTTCTATAAGTCAACATATGATAACTTATAGGTAGCATGATATCTTTGGATAGGCCTTCCATGTAGATTTTTGAAAACATTCGATAGTTTTTCATCTTTTTTTTTTCTTTAACTATTCAGCCTTACCATTCAATATCTTTTAAGTTTCAAAATAGCAAATTTGATTGTAATTTAGATTTAAATACTTTTGCTTATTTTAGCAAATGTTTGTAGTTGTGGTGCATTACTTATTGTGATGTTCCTTTTTTCATCATAATTAGATAAATTGCTTGTCAATACATGGATGCAAATCTTAAAATTTACGCTGTCAGAATCCATGATGCGAATGTTAAGCAAATTGATAAAATGTAGGATTTGTGCTTTAAGATGAACAAATTGACAATTTGAATGTTGGGTTTTCCTTAGTTGATTGCACTTGAGTATTTTTTGGATGATTATTTGTATACTTATTACATCATTCTGATTGTGTTAGTTGATGAGTATTGTGCCACATATTCACTGTCCTAAGGATGATGAGTATATAAATAGATAGTTTATGATATGTAATGAAATAATTTTGATTCAATAAATTTATTTTTTTAGTTTTAATCTAGCATGTGTTAGTTGGTTGTGTGATTCATTTGATTATTGTATAATGCAACTACTTAATTTTGAGCTAAGTTATGTCTTGTTTTGAACGATGTATTAATTTGTTCTCTTTGCATTTATGTGAGATTTGCATTTCTTACTTTGGTGAATGCTTCCATTTACGTAATTTTGACATATCTTGTTATTAGCTTGTTAGATTTTTTATTTTTTATTTTTTATTTATTTTGTACAAATTTGATATGATTGAGATCCTAATTTTGATTATAAGTATTGGATGATTTTACATAGTTCAAACTTCATATTAATTCTTTCAAATTTATTTGATCCTTACATTATCTTGCATTATCATTTGAGTTTCTCTTATTTCTTGGTTTGCACCTAAATAAAGCTTTTTTTACATTTTCAGGAGTTTTTGATCAGTGAATGCTATGTTACTTTGCGTGATTTGTATACATATTACATCATTCTGATTGTGTTAGGATATTTAATTTAAATTGCCATGCATCAAATTGGTATGATTATGGTAATGAAATGTAGGTGCTTGGGTCAATTAAGAAAAATATTAAAGTATTAATGTAAATTTAATTTAGTAAGCTATAGTTCTAAACAACTACAACATGGTTATTGTGGTTTTAAAATCACATTTTTATTTTTGATGGGTGGTATGTTTAAATTGGTTTGCGAATCTAAAAGATTTCTTTGAAATTCTAATTTTTCTAAACACTATCATTGCCGGTCCCAAGTCCAGATGTGAAAAGTGGAGGATTGCGATAGGTAGTCGACAACAAGCGTAAAACTTGTTGAAATAATCATGACATGAATCCTTTAAATCATTGTGTTAATCTTGAAGCGCAGAGCGCGGCGTATGGCTTAATCTGATGAAAAATGCAAGATCACATGTCGGCTGTGCGATGTTAAATAAGCAAGGGTTCTCATTATTATCGGATCGGCAAAAGTTAGTTATGAAATTAGAGTTAGGATCTTGGAATATAGGTACTTACAAGTAAATTAATGGAATTAATAGATATTATGGTTGATAGAAAAATAAATATTTTATATGTTCAAGAAACTAAATGGGTTTGGGAGAAGGCCAAAGAGATTAATAGTTTAGGTTTTAAATTTGATATTCAGGCAAAAGTCGAACTAGAAATGGTGTAGGTGTAATTATAGATAAAAGTTTGAAGGATAATGTTATAAATATTAATAGATGTGGAGATAGAATTATAAAGATTATTGATCTTATTATCGATGTTATAAGTGTATCTCCTCAAGTAGGTTTGGAGGTAAGCGTAAAAAAATTTTGGAATGAATTAAAGGGATTAATACAAAGATCTCTTGAAGAAAAGTATTTATTAGAGAGATTTAAATGACATGTTGGTAGAGTGGTAGAAGATTTTAAAGTGTTCATTATGGTTATGGATTTGGAGTGGTAATGAAAAGATAAATTATATTAGATTTTCTTACATGATTTTGTAATTCTACTTTATTTAAGAAAAGAGATAAACATATTATTACTTATAAAATGGATCTCACACGATGATTATTTTAATGAGAAAAATAGATCATTTAGATTGTAAAGATTGTAAGGCCATTCCAAATGAAAGTTTAAGTCGGCGTCGATTGTTAGTTTTAGATTTTAAGATGAAAGATTGTAGAGAGAAAAATAAATCAAATTATTGTTAGGATTAGATGGACACTTAAGAACACAAATAAAAATATTTTAAGAGCAAATTCTGAAACTTTGGAATTTGGGATGTTCATAAAGATATTATGTGGGAAAAAAATGAAGTGAAATTAAGCAAGTTAAAATGTCTTGGAGAATCAAAAGTAAAAGTTTTTTTAATAAAAATAGTTGGTGGTGGAGTCGGTGTGCGTGAAAAGATAAGAAATAAGAAGCGTTATTATAAAATTTGGTTTAAATGTAAAACTTGGAGAATTTGGAAAGATATAAAGTGTACGTAGAGATTCTAAGAAAGCGATATATGTAACGAAAAAATTTAGTTTTAGTGATTTATACTGATAGATTAGATCTAGAAGTGAAAGATGTATGTATAAGTTAGCCATTAAAGAGATAAGAAGTAAAGATCTAGTTGTGAGGTGTATTAAGAATGAAGATAATAAATCTTTCTTAGAAAAGGATATTGAAATAGGTGGATGAGATATTTTGATAAACTTTTCAATGAAGGATCTCTGACTGTATGATTGATTTTAGCGATCTTAATATCTTAAACAAAAATAGAGAATTTTATTTTTATCTTCGTATTAGTATATCTGAAGTTAGAGAAGTTTTAAAGAAAATGAAATGTGGAAAGCAAGGACCGATGATATTCCAATTGAAGTGGAAATGTTTAGGAGATCGGAATTTCTTGGCTTACAAATCTTTTAATGTTATTTTAAAGACTAAAAGATGTCGATGAGTGGAGAAAGAGCTTATTGGTTCCTATATTTAAGAATAAAGGTGATGCACAAGAGTGTGCAAATTATGAGGAATTAAGTTAATGTGCCATACATTAAAATTATGGGAGAAAGTAGAGCATAGGTTACGATGTGATACAAAAGTTTCTCGTTTCTCTCACACTGTTTCATGATGATCTACCAATGGATGCTATACATTTCATATGAGGTTTGATGGAGAAGTATAGAGAAAGTAGGAGGATTTACATATGCTATTTATTGATTTAGAAAAAAGCTTATGATAAAGTTTCAAGAGATGTTCTTTGAGAGTTCCTGTAACGTAAATGAGTTAATATTGTATATTATATTGCATTAAGGATATGTATACTGAAGCCGTTACTTATGTCCAAACACAAGGAGGATTGACAAAATATTTTCCTATTTCAATTGGATTACATCAAGGATCGCCTTTAAGCCCTTATCTTTTTGCTTTAGTTATGAATGTTCTTCATTTCAAGCAGGGAAGATGTATCTTGGTGTATGCTTTTGTCGATGACATTCTTCTTGTTGATAAGACTAGAGGAGTCCAAGAGAAACTTGAATTATGGAGGTCAACATTAGAGTCTAAAGGTTTTCATTTAAGTAGATCTAAACTGAATATATGTAGTGTAATTTTAGTTG
Source organism: Cymbidium sinense (assembly GCA_021442155.1). NCBI lineage: Eukaryota > Viridiplantae > Streptophyta > Magnoliopsida > Asparagales > Orchidaceae > Cymbidium > Cymbidium sinense. Next base: position 140,306,385 of record CM038222.1, read on the forward strand.
TAAGTTCTAGTGGTAGTATTGTGACAAGTGAGCAAGTCATTAATAAGAGTGACCAGATATTTAGGCTCATTGTTCAAAATGATGGTGAAATAGATGGAGATATTATTAGAATTCAAGTTGGATGGTTGAAGTGGAGGAATGATCCTATTGTGTGATAAAAAAGTTTCTTAAACTTAAGAAAATTTTATAAGATGATGATAAGACCGCAATGACTTATGAAATGTTGGCCAATAAAAGAAAGCATAAGACTAAGTTAAGTGTTACGAGATGAGCTTTCGGATGAGTAAAAAACTTGGAGTAGCTCTGGGAGATAAGATTAGAAAGAGTCGTCTAGATGGTTTGGCACATAAAGCATCCGGACAGATTAGGAGAGTAGATGATTAGATTTGCCTTATGTTAAGAAAGGTAGACAGACCAAAAGACTTGGTTAAGATGTATAAAAAATAACCTTAAGATATTTTAATTAGAGACACATATGACATAAGAGAAGATTCATATAGCCGACCCCACTTAGTGGGATAAAGGCTTGTTGTTGTTGTTGTTGTAATCTAATTTTTCTAATTTCGGTAGTGTTAGATGTGCCAAATCAAAACTTTTTAGGATATGCACAATTGTTTTTGCAGATTATTACTTATAAGTCAACATGGGATATGAAACAATCTTTAAATAGCAATACTTGCTATTTGGTGAATCAAGAGATCTACTACAGCTTTGGAACTAAGTAGGGAAAAAGGGTTGCTTTGGCCTCTTAGATTTGAGAAAAATCTTATATCACTATGTATGAGGTGAAAGTTTTACCCTTAGGTGCCCATACAATTTATGGTAAGCTTTTTTGGTCCTCTTGCTTAAAATCCTAGTTCTGTCATTGCCTACTATGTGATCAATTTAAGGATTGTAAATAACATAAATATAATGTGTTTGAGTATTATGCAAGATTTACAGGATTTGTAGCTAAATATTTTCTTCCTTTTAGATTATTTTGTTTCTATTATTTGTTCTATTAAGATCTCGAGTAAGAAATTACAGATGAACTAAGATTCAATTCACTAAAAGTATTGTTTAAGGTTTTATGGATAATTTTAGATATTGAGAAGTATTATAACTGCTTTCCTATTAAAATAATTGCATCTATTTTTATTTGAAAGAAAAGAGTGCCAAAATTTTGTCTAAGTCTATTGAAAAAATACCAGTATAAGATTCATGCATTGTTGAATTTGATATCGCTGAAGACATTGTAGGTCATGATTAGTCTTTTCAGAATAGTTTAGATATAGATGGTAAATTACAATTCTTTTAGAGTCTTATATCTGTTATTGATTTTGAATCTACATCTATATTATATTTAGTTCATGAACTTGAAAATATACTTGATCAATGGAATTAGGGTTTGGAAGATTTGTTGAATATGGCTGCATGTCTATAATCTATATTTTAAGTTATAAGGGAAATGGAAATCATGCATAAGCATGAAATTGGAACAAATTTGTCTGTTACAGTTGATGAATCAATGATCTATTGAAAATGCCACCGAAAATTGCTAAAAATTGCTCTTGATGAATTATCTGATGATATTATTACTATGATGAATGATTAGATTAGTATTGATTTATTTTTAGTTATTTGTTTATTATTTTTCACATTTATAAAGAATAATTAAAAATTAAATTGCTTCAATATTATAAGCAATTTGTCAAAGAAAAAAGTTTTCAAAGAAACTTGAAATCCAAAACTTTATCAATATTTGTCAACTTTTAAGATACATAATTCATTACAACTAATTTTCAAGCTAGTTGGGTTATTTTTTTTAATGAGCCAATTTGTCCATATAATCGTATTGTTCTTGCATGGTTTGTCTATTTTAAGGCTTATCATCACATCTTTTAAGGCATCAAGTATAAATTATTGTTGGGATAACTCCTCTCAATTATTTATATGTATGTCCAATTTTGTCCTAGAGTTGCACATTTCTCCAAAATGGCCCTCCGGGACCAAATTATGATCAATTTTGTATAGTTGAGGAACTAAAATGGAATCAATATTGCATCATAATTTCCACGAGGAATATTTTGGATCAAATTTTATGGTCAAAGGACTAATTTGGAGAAATGTGATACTCTAGGATTAAATTGCCCATATTAGAATACTCAAGGTACTATATTGAAATTTAATTATTATTATTCCTAGGAATACATATTTTTTGTAGTATTTTTATAACTAATGTCATAATAGTCATTTGAATGATTTGCATAATAGCTTGATGATATTTGTTGAATATTGGCTACTAATTATGATAGTTATAAGTTTACTGTTGATATGAACGATAGGTATATTAAGTTTATACTTGATAAAATTATGGTTTGTCTAAATTTAAAATGGTTTTCATTAAGAGCCTTTAAGAAATTAAATGCAAGAAAGGTATGGCCATTTAAAATAATAAAATATTGCAGCACATTATGCCTAATGCTTTGAAATTATAAATTTTAGAAAAATTTAGCCTTGTTAAATTTTTAATGTTTGTGATTTGACCTTATTGTAGCACGTACTATTAATTTTTTTTGGATTCCTTTTTCTTTTCATTTACTCGTGCATCTGCATTCAATTATCTACTTGACAATTATAAAGCATATTCCTTAAGCTATTTTGAAGGATGAGATTTTATTCACTATTAATGGTAGATTTTAGAGATATCTTGTACGTTGGATTGACCGGTTTGTTTCTTCTCATTCATGGATTATTTTATGAAATGCTCAAAATTATGTTTTGATTTATTGATGAGTATCAAACGGTAATTTTTTTAAGTAAAATTTGTCCAAACTGGGCAGATTTAATAAAGGTGTTCTGGTTGTGTGAGATTCTATGCTAAAAGTTTAATTGCTTGGGATATGTGGTTTCTTTTTTATGATCACCTGAGGTGGTTGTTGTGGTTTGGACTTATCCATTGAATCTGGTTTTGGTTGTTGTGGTTTGAACTTCACTTTTTAATTGTTCTTGGGGGAGTGACGATTGTTTTATTGTTGATTTTCCTCAGGACAACAGCTTTTGCGTGTGTTCTTACATACTGTTGCAGATTCTAGTGTCTTTTGTTGCTATCAGATAGTCTCTACGTGCGAAATTGCAGTTTTTCCTTTGTCTGTGTCTTATTTACGAGCTAGCTAATGCTATTGCTGCACCGTTCCTTTTGTCTGTGAGGTACACATCTGTTTGTAGTGGCTGAACGAGATTCACATAATGTTTTTGCTTCAGTAGGTCTAAGTACTTTTTTTTTAATAAAATTAAAGTTTGAAATTTAAGATTATTTAGAATTGAATTAGGCTAATCTTATACTAATGATTATTGTTTAAAAAGGTGTTTGAGGCGTGCACCTTAAGGGGAGCCTCGAATTGAGTCGCATGAAAAGCGCCTCAAGGCTTAAGCCTCACTCAGCCCAGTGAGACTTATGCCTTTTCAAAGTCAGGCGTACACTTCGAGGCTAAATTCCTCAAGGCACTTTGAGGTGGTGCCTCACTTTATTTTTTTTAAATAATAATTATAATTAATTTTTATATTATTAATTTATTTTATAAATTATTATACTTATTTATCTTTTTATCTCACTAGCTTAATGAGTTAGAGTTCTTAATTTTAAGCGATATACTTTTCTTAAAGTCTCAAGGCACTTTGAGGTGGTGCCTCACTTTATTTTTTATAAATAATAATTATAATTAATTTTTATATTATTAATTTATTTCATAAATTAGTATACTTATTTATCTATTTATCTCTTTATCTTAACGAGTTAGAGTTCTTAATTTTGAGCGATCTACTTTTCTTAAATTATGCAAGTCAGTTTTACTTTTCTTTTCCAAGCAGCACAAGCCAGAATCTTTCGGCAATGAAACATCTCCAAGAAACACGAGCTAGATTAATGCTCTATTCTTCTTCTTGTTTTAAATCTATTATTTTTTTTAAATTATATTAAATATATTGTTAACTGTTATGGAGAATAAGAAGAAAGCTGTAGTTTAATAAGATTTTGAATATGATGAAATATATTTTGAGGATGATAGTTACATATAATAATTTTTATAAAATGATAAAAATGATAAAGTGATGAAAATATTATTGTACATCTTAATTCTCATGATGTGTTCAAATTTTAAGCGAGTATTTATATGAAATCTTATTTCAATTTATGTTTTATATTAACATTTGATATTATGATTTGTGATTTATTTTTTTGATAATGAACTAGGTGAATATATTGATAGTTTATCATTTTTCTGATTTATTTTTTTTTTATGAATTTGTTTATTTTTTTTATGCCTTAATCCGCTTCAAGGCTTACGCCTCGCCTCACTATGACAAAATGCCGCAGTTCCCGATTTTACCATTTTAAACATTGCTAGAAATATGTAGTAACATAGAAATAACAAATTATAAATAGATAGTTTAAGACATGCAATTGAATAACTTTGATTCACTAAAATTTTTTCTTCATATTTTTAAACTTTTGTGCTTAAATTAGATGCATGATTCATTTGAGTATGTTATAAGTGTACAACAACAGTAAGTCTTTATCCAACTATGTGGGGTCGGCTGTATGAATCCTTTTTCTCCATTGTGTCTTATTAAGTGTCAAATACCCATTTAATTTTTATAGAATAAGATCATTTCTTATACTACCTAACCAAGTGTTTTTAAGTTTTCTTAATATAGGTTGAATCTAATACATCAACTCTTTTAATTGGGTCATTGACTGGCCCGATGTTTTATCTGACCATATCATCGATGATGACTCTCTCTAATCTTATTTGTCACTGGAGTTACTCCAAACTTTTTACATATATATTCATTTTACATTTTGTCTCTAAGAGTAAAGCCACTCATTCACCTAAGCATTCTCATCTCTGCTACACGTAACTTAATTTATGCTTTTTTTTAACTCACCAACATTCTGCATTATAAATCATTGTAGGTCTTACCATCATCAAATTTTTCCTTAAGTCTGAGTCGTACTTTTCTATCACACAACAAGCTAGTTGCATACCTCCACTTCAACCATCCAACTTGGCTTCTACTAATAACATCCCCATCTATTTCACCATCATTTTGAATAGTAGACCTGAGATATCTGAAGCATTCACTCTTTTTAATGACTTAGTCAACCAATGTCACAACACCATCACTAAAGCTTTTACAACTAATATTACACTATATATATTTAGTTTTAGATCTGCTCAAATAAAAATCTTTAGACTCTAAGGTTGACCTCCATAATTCAAGTTTTTCTTGGACTCCTTTAGTCTTATCAATAGGAAGAATGTCATCATCAAAAAGCACACGCGTAGGTACATTCTTCTGTAAATGCCTAATAAGAACATTCTTAACTAAAGCAAAAAGATATGAGCTTAAAGCCGATCCTTGATGTAATCCAATTGAATTAGTAAAGTTTTGGTAAATCCTCCTTGTGTTAGAATACAAGTAACATCTCTAGTATACATATCCTTCATGACTTGAATATAACCTATATCAACTCCTTTTTTTTTCTATAACTCTTCAAAGCACTTTTCTTGGAACTTCATCATATGCTTTCTTTAAATCAACAAATATCATATGTAGATCCTCACTCTCTCTATACTTCTCAATTAAACCTCTCAACAAATGTATAACATCCATAGTAGACTTACCTTGCATGAAACCAATTTGGTTTTGAGAAACTTTTGTATCACATCGTAACCTATGCTCAATTACTCTCTTTCTTAATTTTAATGTATGACACTTTAACTTAGTTCCTTTATAATTTGCATACTTTTGTGCATCACTTTTATTCTTAAAAATAGGAACCAACAATTTCTTTTTTCACTTTTCGAACATCTTTTTAGTCTTTAAAATAATATTAAAAAGATTAATAAGCCAAGAAATTCTTTGATTTTTAATATATTTTCACACTTCTATTGGTATATCATCAGTTCCTACTGCTTTTTCAAATTTCATTTTCTTAAAATCTCTCTAATTTTAATTTTACGAATACATTGATAAAAATAACTGACCCCACTTAGTGGGATAAAGGCATGTTGTTGTTGTTGATAAAAATAAAATTTCTTATTTTTATTTAGGGTATTAAGGTTGCTAAAGCCAATCTTATCCGCACAACCTTCATTGAAAAGTTTATCAAAATATCTTATCCGCCTATGTGTTCAATGTCCTCTTCTAAGAAAAGCACTTTATGATTTTCATCTTTAATGTACTTCACTTTAACTAAATTTTTACTTTTCCTATCTCTTTGTTTGGCTAACTTATACATATATCTGTCACCCTTTTTAGTATCCAATCTATTATATAAATTATTAAAAGTTGAATCCTTTGCATTACATATTATTTTCTTAGAATCTTTATGGGTCACATATTTGATTACCTAATTTCAATGATTTATACTAGGGTGAGGTTTTGATTTTTTTACTATGGGGAAATGTGTGTATGTTAAAGTTTTTGTGAAAGTAATCAAACTCACTATGCTATACATGCTTTCATCTAAAGGAAGTAATGCCATTGTTAATAAAAATAATACAAAAAGAATTCTTTTACTACTACATATGGTTCTTTTTTACAATAGCTTATTTTAAGTGCCATTATATTAGTCACCATGCAAATAAATTACTCATAGGAATCTCATATTGATGTGGAGGAAGAAGACAATCAAATTATTAAGGGGATGACCTTCATGAATTTGATGAAGGATAGGTGATCTGAAAAAACTTTAATAGATTTTTTTTAAATGCTATGTGATGTGTATTGCCATAGCTAAAATTTTATATGATTGGAATGGACTTTGATATTTTAAATTAATTTAAGTAATGGTGATAAATTTGCAAGCTTATTATAGATAACGAGAGTTGTATGAATGTTATAGTTTAATCGGTTGATAATCATATGAATTTGAAATTTGAATCTTGCACAATCATATGATCTTTTTATGACACAAGATATTTAATGTTTGTTTGAATTGCTATATGAAGTGATGAATTTAGGTATGATATTTATCCAATGGATATAACACATCATTTTGGGTTGATCATACTTATATGATTTGGATGTGACTTAATGTGGCAAGTCTAATACCTTTATTTTCAAAGCAATGCGAGAATAGTAGCCTTAAAATTTTCGAAGCAATGCGAGAATGGGTTGATCATTTTGGGTTTGCTTGCGTTACTTGTGAAGGAATCTAGTGCTCATAATGAATTGAAGAAAATACATATCTTAAATCAATGTGCTTTTGAAAATGAGAGCCAAGAAGAATAATTGATTTGTGCTTTGGTTATTATAGAATAGAGATATATTGTGCATGTGAGTATGATTATACTTGAGGATATTAGTGAAGTGCAATATAATTTTATAGAAATATATCTTGATGATAACTTGATGAAATTATGACCACTTAGGGGTAGATAACTAACTCGCCATAGAACTAATTAGGTAATCATTATCCAATTTGCAACATTATAAGATGACACTTAAAAAATATGTAAATGGTATGCTTAACAAAGGATTTATTAAAGAGGTTATATGTTGTTATGTGGTTCTTGCATTCCCTACACTTAACAATGGTGATAATTCATGAATGTGTATTAGAAGAGCAATTAAAATGATTACAATAAAATATCAAATTTTTACTGGGTTTAGGATCAAATTGGTTCCCCAATTATTTATGGAGAATGATTCCAAATAAAATAAAAGGATCAATTTTGTTTCTTGACTATTTGAAAAGACACTAATTTGATCCTACTATCCAAACTAACGGTTTTGGATATTTAAAATAGGGGTATTTTGAAAGTTTAATTTTTTCTAGATTTATGAAGCATCTCATTTTTTTTATTATTTTTTTTAATATATGCAACAAGTATAAAGCATATTCAAGGAGATTATATTAATATTATGTAGATTTTTGAGCAAATAATTTTTTATTATATTAATGTCATTGTAATGAAAGAGATTGAATTTTTTTTATTTTAGGTGTTAGATATATAATGATTACATTAAAAATGTGCATTTTACTTTAAAAATTAATGATTATACTAATTTTGATTTAATATTAAAAATTTTTGTGCTATTTAACAATACCATTGCCGGTCCCAAGTCCGGATGTGAAAAGTGGAGGGTTGCGATAGGTAGTCGATAGCCAGTGTAAAACTTGTCGAAATAATCATGACATGAATCCTTTAAATCATGGACTGTAAGGCCCCGAAAGCGACGGATGATCAATACTGGTAAAAAAAGGCCACACGATCTACGCCTCAGACATGTTAAATAAGCAAGGATTCCCACATTACGGACTGACGCGCAAAGAAGAAACTAGAATTAGTTAGGATCTTGGAATATATTTGCAGTAAATTAATGGAATTAATAGATATTATAATGAAAGATAAATATTTTATGTGTTAAAACTAAATGGGAAGAAAGCCAAGAGATAGTAGGTTTTAAACTTTGGTATTCACGTAAGTCGAACTAAATGGTAAAAGGTGATTATAGATAAAAGCTTGAAGGATAATGTTATAAATATTAATAGATGTGGAGATAGAATTATACTTTAAAGATTATTGATACTTAAGATTATCAATGTTATAAGATCTACGCTCCTCACAGGTTTGGAGGTAAAAAAAAAAATTTTGTAATGAATTAGAGATTACAAAGATACCCTCAAGAAAACGATTTATTAGAGATTTAAATGAACACGTTGGTAGAGTGGTAGAAGATTTTAAAAGATTCATGATGGTTATGAATTCAGATCGACTAATAAAGAAGGTAAGACTATATATTAGATTTTCTTTTAAATTTACGATTTAGTGTTAACACTTTATTTAAGAAAAGAGAAACATATTATTACTTATATAAATGGATCTAAGAAAACACGATTGATTATTATTTTATAAAAAAATAGATCGTTTAGATTGTAAAGATCAGAAGTTATAGAGTGACTCAACATCGATTGTTAGTTTTAGATTTTAAGATTTAAAACGCAGAGAAAAATAAACCAAATTATTGTCCTGAATTAGATGACACTTAAAGAACACAAATAAAAAATATTTTAAGAGCCTATTAGAATTTGGGATGTTCGGGGTATAAATGAAAAAATAAGAAGTGAAATTAAACAAGCAAAGATGTCAAAGATTCAAAGGAAAAGTTCTTTAATAAGAATAGTGGAGTGAATAAAAAGAAAAGATAAAAAATAAGAAGATTGTTATAAAACTTGGTTTAAAAAACCAGAATTGGGAAATATATAAAGTAGAGATTCTAAGAAAGAATATATGAAAAAAATTTAAATTTTAGTGATTTATTCATAGATACTGTTAAAGATGAAAGATGTATGTATAATTAAACCAAATAGATAGAAGAAAGATATAGTTGGTGTATTAAGGATGAAAATAATAAAATATTTTTTTTAGAAAAGGATATTGAAAATAGATGGATGAGGTATTTTTGATAAACTTTTCAACGATAAGGATCTGAATGACGATTGATTTTAACCTTAATACCCTAAATAAAAATAGAATTTCATTTTATCGTCAGATTAGTAATGAAGTTAGTGAAGCTTTAAAGAAAATGAAATGTGGAAAAGAAGGGACCGGATAATATTCCAATAAGTGTGAAATGTTTAGGAGATCAAGGAATTTCTTGGCTTATAAATCTTTTAATGTCATTTTAAAGAATAAAAAAGATGTCGATGAGTGGAGAAAGAGTTTGTTGGTTTTATATTTAAGAATAAAGGTGACAAGAGTGCAAATTATAGAGGAATTAAGTTAATGTGTCATACATTAAAATTATGGGAGAGAGTAATTGAGCATAGGTTACGATGTGATACAAAAGTTTCTCACAATTAGTTTGGTTTCATGTTAGGTAGATCTATTATGGGTGCTATATATATTTTTGATGGAAGCAGAGAAAGTAAGGAGGATCTACATATGATATTTATTGATTTAGAGAAGTTTTATGATAAAGTTTCAAGAGATATTCTTTGGAGAGTTCTAGAACGAGAGAAGGAGTTAACATTGGTTATAATCAAGTCATTAAGGATATGTATACTAGAGTTGTTACTTGTGTCCAAACACAAGGAGGATTGACAAAATATTTTCCTATTTCAGTTGGATTACATCTAGGATAGCTTTAAGCCCTTATCTTTTTGCTTTAGTTATGGATGTTCTTACTAGCATTTACAAGAAGATGTACCTTGGTGTATGCTTTTTGCTGATGACATTCTTCTTGTTGATAAGACTAGAGAGGGAGTCCAATAGAAACTTGAATTATGGAGGTCAACTAGAGTCTAAAGGTTTTCGCTTAAGTAGATCTAACATAATATATGGAGTGTAATTTTAGTTGTAAGTTAGTGATAATAGTGACATTAGGTGAACAAGTCATTAATAAGAGTGAAAGTTTGATATTTAGGCTCATTGTTCAAAATGATGGTGAAATAGATAGAGATGTTATTAGTAGAATTCAAGTTGGATGGTTGAAGTGGAGGAATGATCCGCCTATTATGTGATAGAAAAGTTTCACTTAAACTTAAGGAAAATTTTATAAGATGGTGAAGACCGCAAATGACTTATTGCGAATGTCAATAAAAAAGAGAAAAAAGACTAAGTTAAGTGTTACAAAGATGAGGATGTGGATGAGTGGCTTTACTCTTAGCCATAGAATGCAAAATGAGTATATTCGGGAAAAAGTTGGAGTAGCTCAGGTGGTAGATAAGATTAGGAGAGTCGCCTTAGATGGTTTGCCGAATCGTCCGAATCCGACAGAGAGAGTAGCATTAGATTCTTATGTTAAGAAAGGTAGAGGTGACCTAAAAGACTTGGTTAAGATGTATAAAAATGATCTTAGTATACTTGATTTAAATGAGAATTTGACACATAATAGGATACAATGGAGAGGAAGGATTCATGTAGCCGACCCCACCTAGTGGGATTAAGGCTTGTTGTTGTTATTGTATTTATGTAAATATGAAAGTTTAGATGTTAGATATGTAAATATATAAGAATTGTGTGTTATGTAAATACCTTAATAAAAAATGCAATCAGCTTTTTAATCAACTAAATACATTGATAAAGCAACCATAAATTAAATTTAATAAGCAAAATTAAAACTTGAAACTAGTTATTCAACTCAATCAAAGTAAATGAATTCAACTTTTAATTATATCAATTCAAATAGATTTTCCAAACATGAAGTGACTTTTCAGGATTAATAGAAAATGTATCAAGTTTTTTGATCAAATGATTAGATGGTTGTTGTGATTTTTGACTTATGCTAGGGTTGTTCAACCCTGTGACACCTTTGGTTTTACCAATCCAACCTAATATCTATCAAATCACTTACACATGAATTTCGAAGAGAAAGATATAAAGTTAATATCTTAAAGTGGTCCTTTGCGATTCAACAAAGAGCATCCAAATGATTTGTGTAAGGCCCACAACCCTTTTAAGATTTTCAATTTGTATTTGTATGTCCAAAAGTTTATAGGAAATTAGATTAACATCCAATAAAAAAAAAATCAAAATTTGAGGAATTCCCTAGCACAAGCTAAGGGCATGATATATTTAATTCGATATGGTGGACCTCACATCTCATAAAATTATCAATAACAATATGATATCCCAATATGTGTTTTTAAAGCGCAAAGCATAATGCAATATGCAATAGTCTAATTTGAATCAAAATGCAAAGCATGATTTGAAGCAACGCTTTTGTTATCGAAGCACTTATTTGTATAAAATCATAAATACGTGGACATATTGTAACACTTGGTAGAGTATAAAAAATAAAATACATACCTAATTTAAAGATAAACATTGGGGGTGAATTTGCAAATTAAAATTTATGACAATTTCAAAAATAAATTTTAAAGCATAATTAAATTAACATAATTCAGGTGTCAAATAAATTCATAATAAAAGATAAACTTTTAAATCATAAACAAATTTACAAACTTTAAAGTTTTATAAATCAAAATAAAAAATTCACTCACTATTCTCTTTTTCATTTATATGATTTTTTTCTTCTTCAAGTAAAATGTTTTTATCATCAAATTCTTTTTTGTTTGTTGGTGAGTCGGTGCCATGTTTTCTATTTTGTGGAATAGAAGTGGACAATTGTTAGGAAGGAGATACTATATTTGATGAAGTCATTTAGCTTACTAATTTTTATTAACCACCTTCAATCAACATCTCTAGTAGCTCTTTTAATTTGACTCTAGTGAGATCTTCATTTCCAAACTATTGCTTACTAGCATCTTCTAGTTCTTCAATCAGCCACTCACAACTTTTATCAATTAAATCTTGATTAATTGGATCAATAATATCTCTCAAATTGAATTATCTCTTTAAAGCCTACTTATGTTTGTTGAAAATTTAATCATTTAAGAGCTACTGATTTAATAGATTAATTTATTTTGTGTGGATCTAGAATCATAATGTATTTATTAAACAAATGAATAATAAATTATTTAATGTGAAAAAACTATAGTTCTGATTTGTAAAATTATATTATGCCATAAGAGAAAATTGTTAAAAGCTTCCAAACAAATCAGGTTGAGTTAGAATGAAACTTACAAAAATGATAATAATAATAGTAAAAGTTTTCAACTAACATCTCGAGTAGAGATATGGGAACTAGCAACTTCCAAAAGTTTTCAAAACATAAAATTTTACAATAGTAGAAATTTTGCATTACCTTTAAACAGAGTTGCACATGAGAGATGAGCGTTGATGTGGTCGAAGTCGCGTGCAAGTGATCTGCATGACAGGCTTTTGCGAGCCGTGGCATTGACGTGGTCGGAGTCGTGCGTGAGAGATGGGGGTAGGTGGATGCTGCTTGTAGTCGAGACGAAGTCCTAATCAGTATTTGTGCATGCTCAAGCTCATGCTACGAGTGTGGGATAGCATGCTTCGCTTGCAAAGCGTGCGTTTTGTGTAAAGTTGCTGCACAAATGGTAGCGAAGCACGTCCATGGCTCCTCACTTCGCTTGAGAAGTGTGCTTTTAAAAATGCTCATCCAAATATGTGCTGAATATTTTATAAAATCATGAAAATTCTCGATTTTGAGGAGTTTTTTGTTGGTTAGAAAGTGCCCTGGGATCTCAATTTAACCTCAATAAATCCTAGATTTATGTCAAATCACCGTAAGTTACCTTGTACGAGATATGCAAAGTTGATTTGGGTGACAATATGCTTAAGGATACTAGTCTTCTTTTAAGGTGATAAGGACATTTAAAAGTTAATTGAGGAAACTTTGTAATTATAAATAGGGTTGCTTGTGAGAAGATCCCAAGGGTGAAAATATCCTTCATGAGCATGGAGCATGAATGGAATTTAGTAGTCAACTCATCTAAAGGTGCAATGGTTCCATCATCTCTAGTTTATCTGGTGGCCGTAGTCTACAAACAATAGTGGTTTTGAATATTGATGTTTAGAAAGTCTAATTGTAATTGAAGAAGTTTTTTTATTATAAATAGGGTGCTTGATGCATGCAAAAGAGATGATTATATTGATATTCTGTTTTTATTCTAAATTGTTATTCTTTCTGTTTGACTGCTGGTTAGCTGCATCTCCTCTTGGCATATTGCAATTGGATATTTCAAATTTTGAGGAAAGTTTATCTCATTGTAATAACGTGAGGCGTAGATTGCTTTTTGTAAATTTTTACTTTTTTTTATTCTATAAAATTAGTGGTTTGAATGATTGAAAATTTTTAAATTTGGTACAATTTATTTGTTTTTTTTGGTTGTGGAGTGAGCTTCTAATCAAAGGTATGATTTTTTAATGATTTTTGATTTATATGCTAAGCTGATTTTGCATATTATTGGCTTTCATCTTACATTGTGAAATAGTTATTTTAGAAGTTTGTGACTGCATGTGCTTTGTTTTGTGTCTCATATCTTAAATTTACACGAGGAAGTCTTAAACTGATGGCGTGCTGAACTAAATATAATGCCTGATCATTGCTTATTTCTTACAACATTCGTTAAGACTCGACTCATCACTTCATGGAAACTGGCAAATCTGGATTCAGGATACATTTTGTGAATCATTACCTTGGTTTTACAGTTATCCATCATCTTAATATCAAATCTCATACTTTTTCTTATTCTAACTTGAACTTGCAGCGGAAATCTTAAGCAATCTCTCACTCAGAACTTTTGCATATTATGTAGTCTTTTTACTCCTTTTAACATTTGGGCTTTGAAAGAAATTCCCTACAACTATTAATGATTAATTATGAATCTACAATCATTGAATCAAGTTCAAGTTTAACCAACTCATTTCCTTTTGAGATTCAGGTGTTGATACTGTTCTCTTCTCTTTTCCATTCTCGAGTTTCCACTTGCACTAAAAATTTGTAAATGGAAAAAATATACTCTATCCAGTTCTAACTTGCTTTGCTTACATGGCACAAAATAACATTACTGCAGCTAGAAGAAGGTGAGGACTTTCTCGACAATCTTAATTCATGCACGAGAAGAGAGTCTGCGGCTCTCGGGGATTCCAATATGCGTAATCTGAAGTGTGGAGATGTAATCCAGCTCGAGAGGAAAGGTTATTTCAGATGCGACGTCCCGTTTGTTCGACCTTCAAAACCAATGGTTCTGTTTGCGATTCCTGATGGAAGGCAACCCACTTCTTTGAACTGAACTTCCCCTCTTATGTTGAAACTTCGGTGACGGTATTTTCGTTCATTGTTCAGTACACTTTAAGCTTTTTATTAAGTGGTTGAAAGGAATTTTGATTAATGCTGGTTGCCAGTTTTTGTTGATGAAGCTGCGAGGATAGATTGATTTATTTTGACTGTTCAGAGCTGGGTTTGTTGTGCAGAAAAGGGCCAAAATATTTATCTGTTCTCGTCTTACTATCAATTGCGTCTCTTTAGAAGAAGGTTACAGATTTTGGTACCGGTTGTAATATTTGGTTTTGTTGTTAAACATGATTCATGTAAAACACAGACAAAAACAGAATTACCCTTTCATTCTGTATGATTGATATTTGGAAGCTTTATGTTGTATCAAAGTTTAAAAGACCTTTAATTTGATTTAATTATGGTTTTAGTACGAACATGTTTAAAAGTAAGAGAGTATTAAAGAAATTATAATATAAGAAGCTATCGGATATATTATAATAATTAATTCCATAATTTTTTTTTACAAGTATTTAATATATGCGATAATATTAATTATGATTCTAGAGGTTTAGCCGAAGGTACGATACCTGATTGATTTATTAGGACTATTCAGAGCTGTTTGTGTCATTCGCCGAAGGGGTAAAAGATTTCTGTTCTCGTCTTGCCGTTAACTGCCATTCATACGACGAAGGTTGCTTATTTTTATGTTCGTTATTGTCTGATTTGTTCTCAACATATTCATGTAATATGCTAATACCAACGGAAGCATCCGTTCATTCAATGTCATGCCTTATAAAATTTTGGAAGGTTAGTCATGCTAATTGGGACATAACATAGCTAGAGGCAAAGAGATTAATCAGAGCCATTAAAGTATAATATCATTGTATGCTAGAAAGTTTTGGAAGGTGATTCACATGCCTAGAATCCTCCGGAAGTTAATAGAAGTGTCTAGAAGACTAGAGAAGTCCATGGGGTTTTATAAGTCTTTTGGAGATATCTAAAATTATTTAGGAGCTTGGAGAGTGTTCAAAGAGACTCTAAAATTCTCTAAAGTTTTATAGAATCTATTAATTTATAAAGGGACTAGTATGGAGTGTTTTAGAAGATTATATATATGTAATGTGTTTTAGAGTATTCTTAAATACGAGGGAGTTATAAATAAAACCCTATCCCCTTGTTTGTATTCAAGAACTAAGTGAGAGTTCAAGAAAAGTGAGTGTGTAAGGTCTATGCTTTGTAAATTTCTCCTTGTATTAGTGAAGTTTTCTCATTCACTTCCATTCTCTTATGTATTCTTCACTTTCAGCCTAGCGTTGTGTGAAAGTACGGCTAACTTAGTATGTAAGGAATATGCTAAGGCTGCACAAATAACTTGGGAATAGTCCGTTCGCGACATTAAAGTGCTTTAAAGTATTTTTTTGTGTTTGGGGAAGTTGAGCCATTTAAGGCATATATACGCATCCTATGTTTGAACACGGGTCTCACAGAGTGGAGAAATCCCTCGACTACCTCACTAAATGCTTCTACGCAACTACTTCAAAGTTTAATTGCAAAATTTTAACCATGATATGACTTACAAAATTGATTTGACATAGCATAAACTTTGACTTAATGAACACCAAAAATAAAATTCAATGTATTAAAATCAGGCAAAATCCCAATTCTTTGATTACAAAAATGGTAAAAAAAGGTAACGTGATCCCCTCGTTCCTTTTTCCTCAATCTCCATGCATCGACGTGACCTTAACCTTTAAGAACATCATCCATTGTGATTTGTGCTAGTAACATTGAGAGCTCTTGATGGATCATTGTAGGAGCATTATGTACATTAAATGTGTTTTCTCCTGTATTAGGCCTTCTTACTACTCACAAAAGTCGAGCCTGCTTCTATTCACTCCGGTGGAGAACCCTACATACTCTTGCTAAACTTACTAACCTCTTCATTAATCATTGAGTTAAAAGATTATAGACAACTTATCTCATCTTTCTAAATTTGCCAAAATAATGTGTTGTCCCTTTAAAATAACTTTTCAAAGGTTCTATAATAAATCTCATTACATTTTGATGATCAATCCTGATGTTCTTGCAGAAGTTCAATTATGATCATTTTATTTGTCTATTATGCAGGATATAATTCACTCCTACACCAAGCTCATTATCGTTTTGAGATCTAAACAAAAAAATTCTAACAATTCAAATGAAGGGAGCTAGAGCAATTGAGGGTCTAAGATCTTCCTCTTGGTAGTCTTCAAAACATCATTGCCATCATATCGAACTAACGTCCATATAAAAATATGAAAAAAAATTGAATATTTAATGTAGCTAACCTATTAAAAAAAAAGATAACCAAGCTTCATAAAAAATTAAAAAGATATCATTTCTTTAGATAAAAAAAAATTCTAAAAAAAAGTCATACATGTAATTCTCTTAGAGTATCCATTGTGATTCTTTCATAATTAATATCTAAATAATCAAACCTCAAAATATTATGATGCACACATAGTTCATCGCATTCAAAGTAATTAGATCATTAGGAACAAAGGAATAATCGAGCCAAGTCGAGTCGAGTATGTCATGATTTGGACTTGGCCTGGTCTTATTATAAGCTGTTCATGTTCGCCTTGAACTCCAACCGAGATTTTATATATAGGTTCATACTTGATTTATTTAAATATGATTGTACTTGACTTGTTTATATACTTCAACAATTTTTTAACAGATAATTTTATAAAATTAAACAACAAGCAAATGAAAAAAATAAAATAAAATTAGAATCTAACTACTTTATATCAATTAAGATATTATATAATTTGCATGAAAATTTTAGTATACTTAAAATAACTTAAATAAGCACTAAAAGACTAATAATTAAACAAGAAGGAATTTCATTAAATAATGATACATATTCACTAATGATAAATAAATTAATATTAAAAAATTAAAAAGCTTAAAAAATTTATGAAGTTGTTCTCCCACAAGAAATATTTTATCTAAAATAAGCTTATATCAACTACACAAAATCAGTGGATCACTTTTATCCCACTAAAACCAAGGTGACTTATCACAATTAAGAAAGTCAAAAGAGAATAAGATATTTCAAATTTATTAAGAGAAGAAAAATATATACTACTATTTTTTCAAATATATTATGATTAATATTAAAAACATTCATTTACAATGAATCACTACACTTATAAGGAAATGAAATTATTATTATTTAAATAAAAATAATAAATAAAAATAAAGAATTTATTGAATAAATAATTTAATTAATATTTATTAATAAAATAATATCATTAATGATAAATTATAATAAATTACTATTAACTATATAATTAAATAAGTTTTATTTAAATGATATGTGTGTATCTATCATCAAATTTAATATTAAGTATTTGACAAGTTACTTGTTGATCAATAAACGAGTTTGTTCTTGAACATAAATAAATGAATTTGATCATGATAAAATTTAGTTCATTTAACTTTCAATTTTTCAAAAAAATATTTAAATTTATTTATTTTTAATTTAAATAAATTTAAATGGGTATTAATCAAGCCAAATCCGAGTATTTATAGAGTTCATTGATTTATTTATAACCCTAATTATGATCATTTAAATTATTATTAAGGGCAATCATTAGTATGTAATAACAACTAAAATCTCTAATTAGCAAAATTGATACATGATGAGGATAATAAAGCCATATTTGATTATCGAGGGACAAAGAAAAAAATATTTTATTTGTCCAGAAGGTTTTCTTGATAAGGCGGACACGGAGTGGCGTGAGAGGGACAAAGGGGAGAGAGGAAGAAAAGACGGGGAAAAATAAAAAAGGCTGGGCTCGAATTATGTACTCCATTTGCTCTTTGCCAGTGGCTTCTCATGCATCGGTAATGGCCACGCCAGCTCCGCTGCCTGCGCTTCGGTCCTTTTCATCCTCCAATGGAAGCGGCTTTTTGCCTTTCTCACTCCGCCTTCACTTCACCGGCGAAATCTCCTGTCAGAGTTATAGAGCGAAGACGTGGACGGGAATTCCCTCCATCCAGGCGAAGGCTACGACCAGGAGAGAGAACCGTGTCGCCCGACATGAACGGGTTAGGAAAAAGGTGAACCTTGGTCTCATATTGTGCATTTGGTTGCCATTAAGCTGCTGTTAATTTGTTAAGATAATCGTACTACCTTCATTTTCTTTCTAAATTCATGGCCAATAGTTGAAATGAATAGTGTTTTTTAAGTAGCAGCTATTTCATGTTGTTTTTTTTTTTGTTTTTGTTTATTGGAAATCTTTTTCTTCCTGTATGGTTTTGATTTTCTTAAATTGTGATGAAATTGTATAATTGTGAGTAATTTGATGAGCTAGGTTCATCAGTTTGAACTATTTTTTTCCCCAAATGAGTGTCTATACTTCGATGGAACTAAGGTGAAGTAAGGAAGCATATCCATGGAATATATCTGAATTTTTGATTTGATTATGAAATTATTGTCTTAAGTATTTGGACGCTTGTTTATTTCCTATCAAAGACATGTTAGGATAATATAAAACTTTGAGCAAAACTTAAATGAGGACGAGAACATAAACACTAAAGATCTCAAATACAAAATACAAATTTATGTGGTTCTATGAAATTCACTTATGTCCATGGTCACACAAAGATCAAATATTTTAGTAAGTTCAAAATAAATACATAGAGAGAGTGCACTTCATATGAATAAATACAAAGTTATTGCTTTATCTGTGATAACAGCTAAAAATAAACACACAACCATCTATTGTGAAGATGTGAGATGAACATAGAGAAAAATGTTAATGATGATTCTTTTTCTCTTTTCTACTATGAGAATTTTTTTCTTCTATTCCTGCCTTTATCTTTTCTTTTTATTTGCTTTTGATTTTGGGATGCATGACAAGTTTGGATTATATGAGTTTATATAGTGTAGATTTCATCTCCCAACATTAAGGATCAACCACAATTGAAAACTTTTAGGATGGTCTCCATTTAAGATTTTGTAGTAGCCTCCGTTTAGAATTTTGGGATAGCTATCATTTAGGAATTTCATGTTATCAAATAAAATCATTATTTTCAATAATTAGAAATTTTAACTCCACACTTAGCAAGACACATATTGCTTGCATCCAATCATAATTTTTGTGCAATGGAGTCCAAGACAATACACTTTTGATGCCCCACTTTAGTTATTTAGAAATGTAGAATCTCTTTATTATTAAAGAGATTTATTTATTCCAGTAATTGTTTTTGTTGCACATAGATTTGGCCAGTGAACAATATAAAACGACTCATAATGAATAGGAAAACATGAAAACTCATTTGTGTTTTAATATGTAAGTGCCATTTTTGTAAGCACTTTATGTAAATTTTGATGTGGTAAGTATTAAAAAGTCGAAAACTTCTAGACATTATGATATAATGAATTCTAGATTGTTATTTTTTGCAGCGTGGCGAGGTTCCACCAAACGAATGCAAATTATGCGAATTGCATTAATATAATGTGGGAGTTTAAAATTAATTTCATATTAACTGATGAAATATAAACTCAATCTTGCTAGCTTGATCCTCAGCTTAAATTGGTGTGTATTATTCATAATATACAACATTAATGATATATTGCACTTTTAATTCAATAAACATGTAGTTAAATATATTTTAACAAACCACATAGAGTGATTTTTTCTTTTGATTATTCAAACATACTATTTTATTAACACAAGATAGTGCATTTGATCAGTTACATCCTAAGGTAGAAGTGGAGCACTGGACGAACCAATTCGAGTCACTGTGGATGGCTAAAGCAGTTTAAGTTTTGTTCTCTTCAGTCTTTGAAGTTTTTGCAATGTCTTTATTTAAAATTCTCATCCATGCCATCTTGATGATTAAATATAGTTAATGTAGTGCTTCTGAAGAACGTGCCCTTTTAGAAACGTTAAAATGAATATATATTATTTTTACTCTTTTTAAATAGGTAGAAGAGGGTTGAATCAGAACAATGAGAACCATCATCTTAAGTCTCTGTAACGTTCCATTACAGTCTTAAGCCTTATTTACATGAAGAATTTTCACAAATTTATGTAGGAAAGATAAAAAGATTCTTGTTTAGAAATTCTTACCGGTTTTAGGTTCTAATGAGTTTTTTTAATGGTGCTTTTCTTTAGATGTTTTAGTAATAATTTCCACAATTGAGCATCATAGATCACAAGGCTGTGCTTTGCTGATCTTGCATGCATGCTATTCTTTCCATGTCTTCTACTTTTCAAGCAATTTTGTTCATCTCTTTTTATTTTTCCTTTGATCTTGATATCTTTTTTCGCCCAAAATTTGTGCAAGCATCTGTTATTTTGGAAGCGTAATTTTTCACAATTTAAAGTGTACCCTCAGTGAGGTTGATGTTTATCATGTATTCATATTTATTTGTCGTTAAAGGTTTTTTTAAGTCTTGAATTAATGGTTGCAACTCGACTGATTTATTTTCTTCCATTAATTTTCTCTGATCTAACAAACTCCTGTATGGTTTATATTACTTTTTCTAGGTTCATGGCACCCCTGAGAGGCCAAGGATGTGTGTTTTCCGTTCAAACAAGCACATTTATGTCCAAGTGATTGATGATACAAAAATGCATACTCTTGCTGCAGCATCAACCATGCAAAAGCCAATCACAGAAGAAATTGATTACTCGTCTGGGCCTACAATTGTAAGTCTGTTGAGACTATTTACTTAGCATTGCTATGCTGTTGCTACTAGGAAGTTTAAGTTTATGTAATATATATAATTTGAAGAGTGAAGGAATCTCCCTGCTACAATTCAGAAATTCTTGATTTTTATTTAACAATTCATACTTTGACTGGTTTCATTAAAAAGTTTGTTCAACTATTATAAAGGTTTTTCCGTGGTTTATTAAATATCACAGCTGTGTAAACTCCCAGTTGTTCCTTCCTCCCTGTGGCATTTTATACCAATATGTTTTATCTTCCCCTTAAGAAAAGGCGAATAGAATTGAAAGTTTATTACTCTCCTGGCAAAGAGTAGTTGTTTGTTCTAGAATTAAGCGTTTGTTATTCTAAATTATGCTGACTTGTAACGTCAGGGCCAGCATTGTTTCATGAATAAATTCCATTGCATTTGACAAAACATTGATTAGTGATTCGTAGATAACCAATAGGTGTTGATATGGCTCCTTGAACTAGAATCAATAGAAATTTTTATCTACGCGAAGGGGATGATTTTCGGATATTTTAGATCATCTAGTCTCAACATGGGACCAATCAAATATTTTTATGACTCCTTTGTTTCAACTTTTCCTGCGTTGCTTTTTAAAAGCGGGTTTATAAATTTTAAAACCCGTTTGAATTTTCTAGACTTTACAAAACGCTTTTCTCTTTATAAAAAAGTTGTTTATGTAGGACGTTTTAAAGTAGTGTTTCTAAAAACTATTTCAAAACAAACTTTTTTAAAAGTAAAAGTTTACCCAAACGAAGCCTTAATCTCTGATTCGTTTGTCTTTGGACGCGAGTATTAAACGCTGTAATGTAGAAGTTTGGATGATATCCTATTCTTAAATCAGAAATGTTGGCAGTTTTTGGGGGCGTTTGGGATCACTTTTGTGTTTTGTATTTAGTTTTTATGTTGTTTGGTTTATATTTTGATTTGAAATAAAACATATTTGATGATAATGATGTTTTTAAAAATACTCAAAATATTCAAGAGAGATTTATAAATACATTCATACCATTTATTTTGCATTTCTTAAATCTATGTAATTTTTGTCATTTTGTACACTTGTTTTCTGTTAAAAATAAACTAGCTGATTCATAAACATAAATGGTTGATCAGGAAGTGGCAAAGAAGGTGGGTGAAGCCATTGCCAAGTCTTGCTTGGAGAAGGGAATCACGCATGTTGCTTTTGATAGAGGTGGATACCAATACCATGGACGCGTACAGGCCATTGCTGAGGCTGCTCGAGAGCATGGTCTTCTGTTCTGATAATTTCCATTCTGGGAAAACAACTGTAAAATTATGTTTTTTTTTTTTTCAGTGTTTTTGTTATTGTTGAAAAGGAAATTCTTCGATCTTTCGTTTTTCCTCCAGGCCTTAGAATAAATTTTTGATCCTTCTATTAAAATTTATGATAGACTTAAAGCTTAATTTGGCTAAATTTTTTGGATTCTTACAAAGCTGATTTAAAAGTATTTACTAAAAAACTTTAGTTCAATATATGTTGGCTGAAAAGTTTAGATTACCTATTTGAATAAAAATAGCTTTTTAAAATTTAGATTAAATCGGATTCATATTACAATAGGAAATGACCAAAACACCCCAATCTGATTATGAGAGATAGCTCCAGAAATGCGGTATTTAGGAGTTTGAGAGGTTTAAGACATTCACAAATATATCCGTCATAATAACATATTGCCGAAAAAAATTTTAATCAAACTCAAAATAATTATTTTTTTTAAAAATTATTTTTTTGATTAGTTCATCAAACTAAATGGCTTTTAGCATGTTCTTTTTTCTTTTACTTGATATATATATATATCTAATGGTAGAAATAAAGTTTAATATATCTAACAAAAATTTAATTGTATAAATAAAATTTAACAAAAATAAATATAAAAATATAGTAATTAAAACTTTATTATGATATTAAAATTTTAAATTTCTTATCATAAATTTAAAAAATTTTACCTTGGATACTATATGATATATTTTTCATTAATATATTTTTAAAAATTTTATATCAGTCAATATTTAATTATATTCATTTTAATAATTATGTATAAATATCATAATATTTAACTAGTCTGTAGAAAGTGTATTAAATATCATCATTATGTCTAAATTTTTAAGTAAATTAAAATTTTATAATTGCAAATTATTTAAATACACTAGAAATATAAGCAATCATTGTAATGCAAAATTTTTATTATAAAATAATTAAATTGTAATTTTATAAATATATAAAACCCCTTAAAATATCTTATAAATTGAGCCTCATTTGGAAGCTTGAATAAATAGTCCATATATGTATCAGATTTCCCAAAAATTAATTTTCAGAGAAAGCCTAAAAAAAAATTAACAAGAAGCCCCAAAAATTACTTTTCAAAAAAAGCCCTAAAAAATTTAACTGGCTAATCATTAAATTAAGCAAATATATAAAGCAAATGCATATTAATTGTGATGATTTTTTTTATATTAATGTGAATCAACTATATTTCAAATTCTATTACAATAATATTAAAATTTCATTTTACCTTCCATAATACTATTACAAAATAAAATCTCACACATTTTACTTTATTTTCCTAGTTGACATATATTAATAAGTCAACAATTTTCATCTTCTAATCATCTATGTTTTTTAAATGTATTAGAGAAATAGTAATTTTATTACTTATTAATATTACATATGTAGAGAATACTTCTCTTACACTAATTATGAAATTGATACATTTGGCCAGATGAGAAAAACCCTCCAACTAATACAAATATAAGATTAAAAATTACGTAAAAAAAAAAATTTCTGTTCAACGACAGACTCCATGTCTTGCAAATAATACCTACAAAATACAACACCAATTAGATGCACAAGTTAATTCACATATGAATGACCAAACCACTATCAAAATAGATAATTTACAACTTTACAAGTTAACATAAATATATTATTGAGCCAAAGTCCAGATTAATATATTTTTCAGAAATCTAAGTTTACCTTCATACGGTTTAGCATGACTATATCAAATTCTGATTCCTTCAATTGCAGCACTCACGCTATATATATATATATATATATATATATATATATATATATATATATATATATATATATATATATATATATATATATATAAGAAATAAAACATCACAATAATAAGGGATGATAAGGATGTCTCTGACAAATACAATAAAGTACAATAAAGTATAATTAATTCCTAAGTATTTCAATAATGAATACGTTAGGGAAAAATAAATAAATATATTACGAATAACAGTTTACACCACTGAATAAGTACAATTCATTAATCATTAATTGTAAACCCTCAAATTTATCAAACAACAATTACAAATAATCGTTAGTGATTACTACTAAATTTAAAAGGCCCTAACTCATCATGTAGCAAACAGATTTTATCAAATACACATATTGGAAATCAGGCCTTATCGATTAGAATGGCATAATTGAAGTGCAATATTATCTCAAAGTTAGTCTCTTGACACGCCTACTTTCTTACTATTATTCTTGGTTGAGCATTCACTAAAATGCACTTTGCTCATCTTTCATTCTACGGATGAATAAAAATTCATCAACATCACATTTCTCGACTCAATCATATGTGAATGATGTCTTATGAAATTATGTATTGTCAGTTGAACTATAAAGACGTTTTTGAAAGAATAAATTAGCATATCTCTAAGAATTCCCATTTTTTCATACACCATATGCATCAATAACAAGTGATGAATGTGTTTCTGTTGAATATCTCACGATACCTCTAATCGGACTGTACTACTAATAAAATCTAAGAAGTGATATATTGTTTACGGATATGGTTTTAAGAAACCCCTGTAAAGGTAACCAACATCTACTAAACAATATTTGCCAGTTAAAAGAAACATATTAGTTATACATGGTGTAAAATAAAAGACAAAAGTAATAAATATGCAAACAAAAAACCGATAGTGGGCTCGGAAATTGCATCCCAGGATCTGTGACGCTTTATACGTAAATCACGCGAGCCCTCCCATCCCGATGCAACAAAAGTGAAACACATATTAAAATCGCATACAACCATAATATTCTGTATCGGTATTTACGGTAGCTATAGAAGAGCTGATAGATCTCGCTGCATTTACAAGCTCATTAATATGATATATAAGAAGTTGCCTTCCACCAGACTTACAACTTTTAGTTTTTCGCTTTGTATAAGTGATTGGAATGGATGTTTGAGATTTTTGAGATAGAGGCTTGCACTTCTTCCAGATAATTTACTAAAGTTGGTTTATCGTCTTGATTCATCATCATTAGATGTGTCTAAATCTGCATTGTTAATTCGTAATACTCAATTTGGAACCCAAACATTATCACCGATTCTTCTTATATGACCAAACATCCTATCCAGAACTTTTCTTCTAGCTCGGAGGCCATTATATCTAAATTTCTTGGCGTGGTCCTACATTATATGCGTGAAAATAAATGTGAAGTAATTATATGTGTTTGAAATTTAAGTAAAGCTAAGATAACCAGATCTTTTCAATCCACCATTCGTGAAGCTATTATTTTTTTGATAGGATCCCATCCAATTCCAAGTTTCACGTAGTAGCTCTTTTCATAACTTTCACTCCTTTTTTAAATGATCTCATTTATTTTAAGTTAATCGATCATATATTCTCCTGTTATCATTGAAATTATTCATAATATTTTTCCATCCATCTTTGTTGAAATGAGAAGTTTATTTCCCAACTCTATTTCTCTTACGCAGTCATGATAAAGTAAGTACCTTCCCAAATTATCGTTCACTCCTTTTCCATCTATTTAATAAGAAAAAAGGAAATAAACTCAAATAAAACTTTCTTGTAGATGAGGAGAAAGTAATTCGCATGGCCAGCAAATCATATCATTTAAAAAAGCATATTTTATGTGCCAGCAAATCATAAAGGTCAATAATTACGATTGGGACAAACTCTCTGACTTGCATTACTATTGCAGATTAGAAGATGCAAGCTATGCGGTTAGAGCAAGAGTTCTTGAACTCTTTTGCCATAGAGACAGGGTATGCAGAAAACTACTTACAGATATTGACAAATGAATTCCCCTGGAACCCAATATATGTTATCCAGTAATATGTTCATAACATGAATTGGTCTAATAGTTGTTTGAGAAGTTGCAATTACTTCATATATGATAGAGCAAGCCGTTGTGGGATTATTTCTTAGCAGATGAAGCTTTGAAGCGGAGTAACCACTTGATGCTTTTAATGAGACGGAGACAACACCAAGAGAGTCAGGAGAAAGTAATTCGCATGGCCAGCAAATCATAAAGGCCTGTGATGATACACACAATCTAATTCAAGAAAGATGTATGCTTAGCGCACTAGCCCACCAAAGCATATTTTATGATTTCATCTAGTAATTTTAATTTTCTTATAGAAATGCTAGGTTAGAGAATTTAAATTTAAAATTCAAATCAATTATGTATGGCATGTGAAGCACAAATAAATATAAAACCTTATCACTGAGAAAATTAAATGTGAAGCACAAAGGTAGTAGTGGGCTTCAAATCAACTACTTAATATACTTACATCGAATTTGTATTCTACAATGGATTGGTCTAGCCTGATTAGAAGAAGATGATCATATTACCTAAACCTTATCACTGAGAAAATTAAATTCCTACAAAATAAATATAAAACCCAACTCAACTTTAAAATAACAACAGATGCTTTGTAGCGATGAAACTTGAACGATTAAATACAAGCAAGGTCAAATGCAATTTATCCACTTTTCTTAGTTTGGAACTTACAACCAACACCGAATAATTATTAATCACATGTAATGTACTCTAAGAAAAAAAAAAATCCTTTTGAAAAAATGAGATATAGTTCCATCCTTTAAACATTGAACCAACACAATATAAGAAATTCAAAAGATCCAACTCAAAAACACCACATCTTCAGTCCATCAAAAATAACGACAATTACTTTCTAACGTTTCATGACACAAAATATAGTTCATAATAGTGGAACGGAAAAACTTAAATTGAAAATTCAAGTTGGTAGAGCTATCTGCTCACTCCGCACTCGCTTCCCTGCCCTTGGGACCCCATTTAATATCAAGAGATTGCTACACGCCACCACAAAAATGGGAACAGAGGCACAATTAATTTTCTCCACCCGGATCACTGACTAGCACAATTAATTTTCTTCCACTTGAAGCCCACTACCACCTTACCTATGTATCGAAGCTCCCTTAACAACTTGCTACCTCATAAACTAACTACCCTCTGCTAACACCAAAGCAAATCCTCCTACTAACTCCCTTACAACTAGACTCCATCCTATAACCATATGAAAATATTTAGCTGTCAATACTTTCCCTACCATCAATCTCACCTTAAACAAAACAAACTCTCTCATTCTCTAAACCCTGCATCTTCATTCGTCATTCCTCCACTCAAAAAGGCTACAAATGCCTAAGCCCAATCACTAATTACAGCAGTCATCATTTAATTCTGCTCAACGAAATAATTTTTCCCTTTCAAACAGCTCACACAAACTTCATCACAATCTTTAATACCACCTCTTCTTCTACTCACGTCTCTTCCAATCGACAAATCAAGCACCTCTCTAATCGAACTACATTCCAATTCCCCGCAGCTTCCTCCAACCATCAGACAACTTTATAGAAGAATGTTTGATTTTTGTAGAATAACGCAAATACAACTCAAGAACAGAGAAAAAAATCAATTAATTTTGTTTACCTTGTGTGAAGAAGAACGGAAGAAGAAGACCTAAACAATGTCTTGCTTACAACTCCGGATGGGGTGCGGAGAGGACAAAAGCTGCGAAAGCAACCCTAAACTGAAGAAGAAAAAGAGAGTTGCGCGGGAGGTGCTTGATTTGGCCACCAGCACCGTCGGACTTGAAGGAAATTAGCGCGGACGAGGAGTAGTGGCCGGATAGGACATCCGACATCGTGCTAATGGATCGTGGTTGTAGAGTGCGAGGGGCAATTACGACATTTCATTCTCCGAAACAACGGAGAGCAGGGCGAAAGGCGTTCTTGTTTAGCTTTCTGAAATCCGGAGAAAAACGAAGCTTTAACTAAAACGGAGGTTAAGAAAACATAATATTCAAACGTTTAATAAAATCAGAATTTTATGTTCTTGATATGACACTTAAAATATTATTAGTCAAAATACAAATCTTGATGTTAAAAGCAAGCTGATCCAAAGTTAAAACTGGTTGAGATCAAGCCCTTAAAATATCCTTGGAAATTTTGGGATATCAGCTAAATCCCTAAATAGCTCTCAAATATGAAGTGTTAATATTCAAATCGAGCGTCGACGCCGGTTCAACAAGCCGATCTTACAATTCAAACTTCATTTGAACATTCACATGCACAAAATACATCATATCAGGATCATTTGGCCGTCCAGATGAAGAAGACGGTTTTGCGTGTATTCTGAGACGTCCTCCTCCATCTATAAATACCTCATTCCTCATAAGGGGAGTGAAGGAAGGGGAGCAGAGAGAGAAGAGAACAAAGATCCTCCAAGCCTTCGTCTGCCACTCTGACCATTAACCCGGCCGTCGCCATCGACCGTTGATCTCGCCCGTTGTCGCCGTTCATCATCCGGCCATATCGTATCGCTTGTCGTCAAGTTATCATTTCATTACTAGAATTATTGTCCTTTCTATACAATCTGTAATCCCGTTATCGAGAAGATCTTGTATTAAACAGATCGTAGTAAACTTTTCGCGTGATTTTTCCTCTTTTGAGGTTTTCACGTAAATTCCGGAGTTTTGTTCACTCTTTAAATATCAGTGTTGAATTTCATAAGTTAAAGCGAAAATTTTACTCTATGAAATGATTTTCTAGCATGCAACAGTTTTCATAATTAAAACGCACTAAAAAAGCTCGGCCTTTTTTATCTGATTGAAATCATGATTGATATTAAATATGTTTTTGGGCCTTGTTATGATATAGAAATGGCAAAGTTCGGCTCTTAAGTCTTACATCAGCCAAAATTTTTATAGATTGAGGGTAATTTTGGTCAAATATAAATACAAAAATGCCCCAATTAAAGACGATATTTATGTCTTGAGTGATAAGGCAAAGGCTTTTTTTTTTTTTTAATGAAACCCAAACATTGATAATTTATTTCAGTTTTTCCTTATCTTGAAATTTAAAATTCAGATCCCCCACTTCCAGACAATGGGAAGGCCTGCTTGGGACAACTTTAGAAAAAAATAATGATGAATTTAATATAAAAAAAAATTATTATATGAAGAAGTTGTATATATATATTTTTTAATAAAAATCATAATTATCTGATTATCATCTTAAGTAGTTAAGCCAGGTTAAATAATATAATTTTTTTTATTATAGATTATTTAAAACTTAGCTAGAACATAGTTCTTAAGGGTTGTTTGGTTGATTGAAAAAGAAATACATTATAAAAAGAATAGTGTATTTGAATTATTTTAAGATTATTTGGTTGAAAATTTTATAAATATATGAGTTTATTTATTTTTAATTTTTTATAAAATAAATATAATGTAAAGTATTTTTGAGATTGTAGAAGCTGAAGCGAACGTCGAATGATAGATGGTGAGGCCGGCGATGATGATCAATTAGGTTGTGGTGGTAGACGGCAAGCGAACGGCGGCGGCGGTGGTCAATCGATGATCGGTGGTAATATCTTTACATTGAGGCGGCGTCTATAACATTTTATACTGATCGATATATTTAGAATTCACCTAATATTTCAAATACACTAAAAATGATTTTTGTAATATATTTTAAATACATTATATTATCTTAAAAATTTTAATTTGTATCATATCAAATATAAAAAAAAATTAAAATCTCTGCATTTATTTAATTTTACACTCAAAATTTTTCCTTTCAAAAAGTCTTTAAATAACATAATAGTGTATTTTCGCATCACACTCCTCTCCCAAATTCATTAATCATTCAGAGTACCCTTTTGGCCTAAAATTAATTTTCTACAAGTAATAAAAAATTATTTTTAAAAAAATTGGCTTGCTGCTTTCTATCATGTGAAAATTAAGAAATACATGCTATTTTAAACCCAAGAGATATGTTTCGTTGAAAATTTGATATAAAGCTTACGTGTATACTTGCACTAAATTTCTTCTTATTAATAACATTTGAGACCATTTTAGCTCCATTTTAATTATAACTATAGGCCAAAATTTTATTTACTCGGAGGTGAAAACAGAACGAGAGCATAATAGGTTAAGAAGATTGATATGCAGGAAAAAAAAATATTACTAGTATTATATCATAGTCCTAATTTGACGTTAGATTTATAAACATCAAATTTTAAGTGTTAAATATATAAATAAATAAGAATTATATGATTATATAAATCTTTCTAATTTTATTTTTAAAATCTTTTGAATATAATTGCAAGTAGTGCTAAATAGAAAATTTTCCACAATCCGCAGCCAATGATTTCACAGAGAGAGAGAGAGAGAGAGAGAGAGAGAGAGAGAGAGAGATGATTCTAACTTCTGAGCAAGTAAGCAAAGGAAAAGAGAAAAAATCATCCAAAACTCTTCAATGAAAAAGAAAGGAAATAACTTCTTTAAAATTAATATTCGAAAATTCTCCTTTATTGCAAACACAGAGTTTGAACCAAAGAAGGTTTCAGCTTCATCCAATTTTCCAATTCCACAAAACCAGGCGCCACAGAAGAAGGAGAACAGAGATTAATAAAAAAAAGAAGAGTAAAATCAGCCGGTTTAATACTGCCTTCTTGCTTCATCTGTTCTCATATCTCCATCAGCTACAAAAGCACCCCGTCGGCTTCTTCCCACAACGACTTCCTAGCAGTATGAAGCAAGTGGATGGAAGCGACGGCGAAGCAGAGCCGAGCGAAGCACCGAGCAGAGCAAGCGTGGTACGCGGCGAGCGGCGCGGAGACGGACGCAGACGAGCCGCCGCACGCGCACGGCCGAAATCCGAAGCCGGTCGACCGCGCTGCGCTTCCGCGATAAGTGGTAGCTTCGCAGGAACAGCCGTCGCTTCTCGATGTACTGATCGGGGAACACCCACTCCGCCTTCATTATTTCGGCGTTCGTCATCGCCGAAGAGGAACTGAGGAAATTAGGGTAGACTTTGGAGGAGGAGATTCACGGGGATGACAATAAACTAAGCGCCCTTTGAAATTTTCCTTTGCCTGTCTTCAACTAAAACTGCTCCCGCCTTCTACGTGTCTGTGGACTTATTTAAGGAGAGGTTTGCTTATCTTTCTTCTCTTTTACCTGCAAGAAAGCACATGAAAGATAAGAAGGGTAACGCGACGAGATAGAAGAAGACGAACGGGTTAGATAGAGATTTGATTGGTAGACTGCTCACGTTTTCTGTGCTTCTCTCTCTTCTCAGATATTAAGCCACTAAATAAATTCACATTTGTTTTGATGATGAGGGCTAAATTATAATTATATGACTAAAGTTTATAATTTTGAATGATTATCAGCCAATCAATGGGCGATGATCCTTGTTCACACAAATTCTTGGTTAAGATTTTATTTAATTTTAAAGCAATTATCTGTATCATTAAATTTTTTTAATGTTTTAAAAATAGCATCAAAATATTTTTGTTTATAATTAAGAGTTACCCAGAGGGCCAAAAATTTGACCTGATGCTTATAAGGGGTGGGCCCCTACTTTATACTAAGGCCCATTTCTCATCAGTGTCACGAAGTTCCCTTAATGGCAGTACTGTTGTCAGAACTAATTCTTCATGTAATTTTTGACTTCATCAATATTTATTTTTGAGACAAAATGAATTATAAATCAAAATCATCATTGCCGGATAAATGATACAAATTTACAATTAAAATAATTCATCAAAATCATTTCGATAAAGCAAAAATCACCCAAATTTGAGCACGCTACCAAATTAATTTTTTTTAATGTAATAATCAGAATCTTAATCTATTAACTCTATTAACTCCAATGATTTCATATCATTGATATTAATAAGAAAGTATATTTTGTTCATTAATTGAAGATTTTATTAATGACAATCATTATTGCATTCTCTCTCTCTCTCTCTCTCTCTCTCTCTCTCTCTCTCTCTCTCTCTCTCTCTCTCTCTCGCTTCCCAATGAGTTAGCCTCTTATGAAGAGCATTCTTACATAGTTTTTAAAAAATGATGATGGTATTATAATGCTAATATATGCCAACTTCGGCCAAAAATGATTGTTATATTGCCTATTTAATTCATCACTGACCTTTGATGAATATTAAATATATAGATTCAATCTTTTGCCTATCTTCATACATTGCCAATGCTCTCTTATCGAGCATCAACATCTACTCATTTTTATGTAGCACTTGATAATCAAATTTTAAGAATCCATCTTAATAGACTAATCTCTATTTGATAATATTTTCTATTTAAATGATTATAATATGAAATAAAAGTCCAACAGTTTTTGCATATTAATGATTACCTCTCAAATTGTCAAATACTCCTTCGAGATATTAATCACTTTTCATTCATTTTGATGCATAATACTTCATTGCTCCAAGAAAAAAAAACTCTTCATCTTAAGAAATGCTCATAGCATCTCAACCTACATCCTATTATATTTATTCTCAAGAGTATTTTAAGATTTCATCTTAGCTCAACACTTAAAATTTCTCTCTTATTTGTTGATTTTATTCTTCATTATTTTCGCCCTATATTATTTTATTTTATTTTTAACTTTTAAATGAATCAACTCTACTTATGCTTGTAATATCATATCCGATATAATAAGTATTCCATATGGCCTCTCCATGCCCCTTCATTTTAGCACTTGAACATCATCAATAGCAAATAGTTCATGCATGTAACAATCTCTAGAACTCACCCACTTTTAGAATATCTCCCATATGAAACTCAAAAGGACTTTAGAACTTCTTTTTGATTATCTTTCTTATTATAAGATTTTTTTCTTTAATAGTATTCTTCATATTGGATTCTGTTTAGAATGAAACTTAGTATCCAGTTCTTCAAATGCACACACAGATATATATATATATATATATATATATATATATATATATATATATATATATATATATATATATATATATATATATATATATATATATCCATAGTTTATCTTCCATTATATGTTTCTCTTTATTCGTATTTGTATGTGCCATGTAACCTCTTAAAATTCTGAATAAATAGTAAATAATCTCCTTTTTTTTTTTTACTATAATGGACATAGAAATCAATTGCTGAACCACTATAAATTTTAAAAAGATTTGCATTCATATCACAAAATTCTTATATGTTTATATATCAAATACTTAAATAATTAATTTTTATATTTACTTATGTAATAACCTAGTGTATAAATCACGTGAAAACATTTATTTCACTTTAAATAAGTTAATGTAGTGGAATTCTTGATGTGATTAATAGAATAAGAGATTATGTAAGTAAACATAAAGATTTAGGTGTGAGATATATAACGTAATAAGAATTTAATAATATGCATAGAAATCTTCTAAAATTTCATTTTCTATTAGTGTATTATTTTATTTCCATCTAAACTCTCTCTCTCCCTCTCTTTCTCTCTCTAGAAAATAATGTTCAAAATATCAATACTTTCTACGTAACACATCTCTAGTTAAAAATTCCCAACCATGGCACTCAATGAGTGACCCCTAAGAAGGTAAGTGAATGAATGAAATCTCTAAGGTGAAGCATCATTGATGGTTATGATAATGATTGAAGATAGCTATGAAGATCCTTCTATATAAGGTAAAGTTGTCATTATCAAAGGCAATGATTAAGAAGATCCCAGAAATCATAATGATGATTGAGTGTAGTCATGATGCTCCTCTTTTTTTTTGGAGGTGAATGTAACACGACTTTTAGATAATAAATTGGGGAGTGACAATGATATGCTAACATCACCTAAGGTTAAAATTATGATTATGAGAAAAATACTTTGTTCATGATTCCAAAGACAGACCCATTATAAGAGTTTTTTTTTCTTTAATAGTATTCTTCATATTGGATTCTGTTTAGAATGAAACTTAGTAGCCAGTTCTTCAAATGCACACACACACACACACACACACACACATATATATATATATATATATCCATAGTTTATCTTCCATTATATGTTTCTCTTTATTCGTATTTGTATGTGCCATATGACCTCTTAAAATTCTGAATGAACCACTATAAATTTTAAAAAGATTTGCATTCATATCACAAAATTCTTATATGTTTATATAACAAATACTTAAATAATTAATTTTTATATTTACTTATATAATAACCTAGTGTATAAATCACATGAAAACATTTATTTCACTTTAAATAAGTTAATGTAGTGGAATTCTTGATGTGATTAATAGAATAAGAGATTATGTAAGTAAACATAAAGATTTAGGTGTGAGATATATAACGTAATAAGAATTTAATAATATGCATAGAAATACTCTAAAAATTCATTTTCTATTAGTGTATTATTTTATTTCCATCTAAACTCTCTCTCTCTCTCTCTCTCTCTCTCTCTCTTTCTCTCTAGAAAATAATGTTCAAAATATCAATACTTTCTACTTAACACATCTCTAGTTAAAAATTCCCAATCATGGCACTCAATGAGTGACCCCTAAGAAGGTAAGTGAATGAATGAAATCTCTAAGGTGAAGCATCATTGATGGTTATGATAATGATTGAAGATAGCTATGAAGATCCTCCTTATAGAGGTAAAGTTGTCATTATCAAAGGCAATGATTAAGAAGATCCTAGAAATCATAATGATGATTGAGCCTAGTCAAGATGCTCCTCTTTTTTGGAGGTGAATGTAACACGACTTTTAGATAATAAATTGGGGAGTGACAATGATATGCTAACATCACCTAAGGTTAACATTATGATTATGAGAAAAATACTTTGTTCATGATTCCAAAGACAGATCCATGTTGCCACTGAGCTACAATTATGCCTTAGAAGTCTCTTAGAATTGTGATTTAAAGTCATAAAATTTTCAATGCTAAAAGTATTTTAAAACTCATAAATTATGGTATGAAAATAAGAGGGAAAGAAATAAGATGCAAAATAATTAATTACTTATAAAAATTAATGCAAATCTTAAATCTTAAAGCACCTTAGACTTTCTAGAACTGATTCTAAGATCATTTGAACACATTTTTAATAAACTTACTATTAAATATACTTTAGCTAAGCAAATCCAATAATATCAATACCATATTGATTAGAAAATTGAGTCAAAATTAAGCAATGATAAACTTAATTGCAAAATTCTTAAGTCTATTTGAGGGTTAAATGTCCTTTAAATTTTGAATGTACATAAACAGAATGAGTGCATCGATAAAACAAATTTAATGAACTCAAGATCACTCAATTTTAAGATTATTAAAGTATATAGATATACAAATTTTGTAATGTGATATATCATTTGGCGGAGTGCTTGAATTTTGACAAAAAATCTATACATAAGCAACGTTACTATACATTTGAAAAAGACTTTTTGAGTAAGCTAATGTCATGACTCGGCTCGGGAGCTAGGAATATCAAAGCGGGAACAAACGGTTGGACGGATAAAAGAAAATCTTACCTAACATTTTCAATCTTAAACAAAATTACACAATATATTTCTCCAACTCATATAAGAGTCACTACAATCCACAACACAATTAATAATTTGTCCACACATATAACATCTCTACTATCCGAATTCATATGAAATACAATTTAAAACATAAATATCTATCTCTTAAAGTCTCTTTATGACGATAAACATAGCTCTCCCTTCTATCATCCATCTAGTTAGGATGGTTAGCTGAAAAGTATAAACAACTTGCAATTGAATAAAATTCAGTGGGTGAATTATGCTTTTACACTATAGTAAAATAAGAAAATAGAAATAGTATGCATGACAATTTTTTGTTATAACATATACATAAAAGAAATTTCTCAAACAATCAAATATATATGAGGTATGTACAAATAAACACTTCTTATGAACTTTACTTTTACATTTATCAACTATTTTAGGAGTCACCGTCTAAACCTTTACCAAAAGAAAACTTTTTACCAAAACTCATCCAAAGGACAAGTAACCATTACCATTTGCCATTTTCATTTGCCTTTTTTCGTGCATAGGTACATTGTGTCCCTATCCAATACCATAAGGGGGTGAACTCCACTTTCAACAATATACATTCGTAGCATACAATTTAGCTATGTCTATTGATTCATAACAGTAAATCACCTAACTTTATGAAATGACGAAGTGATAATATGATTTAACATTCATGATATTATTCAATATGAAGAAATAGGAAAATCAATCACAATTTACAATACAGGAAAAAATCATAATCATGCACAAATGTATTTCATCACAGGAAAATAAATAAATTTTTACCATAAATGTAAGAACAAAATTACCCACTTTAATTTGCAACTTCCTCTTGAATCTCTTTCCTTTTAACACTCATTTCCTTAATTTGAGTACCTATAAAATAAAAATCTTGATTTTACCAATATTTGAAAGCGGTT
The DNA here is from genome assembly GCA_021442155.1 of Cymbidium sinense. Classification (NCBI taxonomy): domain Eukaryota; kingdom Viridiplantae; phylum Streptophyta; class Magnoliopsida; order Asparagales; family Orchidaceae; genus Cymbidium; species Cymbidium sinense. The sequence continues at coordinate 140,343,336 of CM038222.1, forward strand.
TATTTATTTTATTCATTTCTTGTTTATAATATTAGTGTATATCTTTTATTATTTAATGCTCGCATTCCTTAAAATTTTATTGTCTATTTTCTAAATTAAGCTAAATTTATAATTAATAATAATAATAATAATAATAATAATAATAATCATATTTAGTTAATTTAATTATTAAATTATGTAGATATACAATATCTTCCATTTTCTCTATTCAAGGATTAATTTTTTTAATTTAATTTGATTTAAAAATTTCTATCTTTCACTTTAATGATTTCAATTTAAGAATCAAAATATATAATCCATTCAATTCTCATGATTATAAATTATCTTTTATAAAATCATTAACCTCAAATTTTCAAGAATCCTTAAACAATTAAGGCTTAAATTCTTTCATTTACTAATTCATTTAAAATTTTCTTTTCTTGAAAATTTATTATTTTCACCAATATCCTATAATAAATTCATGGTTATTTAAGGGTTTAGGTAATACAATAGAATTAGGCCTCTATAAATTCTAAAATTTAAAATTATATATAGATGTATTTTCATCAAATTAGAGATAAAACAATATCATATCATTGTTTGCGAAGCTCCTAAACAAATTTTTTACTGATTTAATAATAACCTAATTAAATCCAAATTTTAAATAAGAAAATAGAAAACCCTTATATATATAGGCATTTCCTCATTTTATAAAATCCAAAACAAAATAAAGAAATTATATACCTCTCGGTTTTTCCCTAAGCCCCAACCCATCCCCCATTCCTTTTCGTTTGCGATAGGTGCGACGCTCGTTCCTTCTTTTCTCTCTCGTCATTACACAGGCTCACTTCGGTCTAGAGGAAGCCACCTCACTTTAGACGCACACCAGTTTCCCTTCTCATTCTCCTCTCTTTCCTCTCTCTCGTTGCTTTGGGAGTTCTATTTTGGCAAACCGAAATCGAGCCCCCCCTTCGATTCTTCTATTTCACGGCCAATTGTAGCGACAGTTGGATTTTATTTTATTTTTATTTTCCTTTTTTTTCGGTGCTGATTTTTCGATTATTACAATCTCTCCCTCTTATAAAAAAATTTGTTCTCAAAATTTAATGATAATAACATAAATAAACATACCTTTGATCAAACAGATGAGGGTAAAGTCCTCACATTTCTGATTCCTTCTCTCACCTAACTTCTCATTCTGATCCATGTTTCCATAGTACACGAACAAAAGAAATATCTCTATTTCTGAGATACTTAACATCATAATCTATAATTATTTATGGCTCCTCCACAAATGTGATATCACGTTGAATATCAATAGGATCAACAATAACCTTGTTGACTTCATCAGTAACATATTTTAGTAGAAAAGAAATATGAAATATATTGTGCACTCCTTGCATGTGAGAAGATAAAGCCAGTCAATAAGTCACTTTCCCAATTCTTTCCAAAATTTTATATGGACCAATATAGCGTGGGCTCAACTTTCCAACCTTACTGTGGTAAAAATTTTCATTTCTAAAAGAAAAAGGGTATGCTTCCATCTTCACTCTATGCGGGATAAAATGAAGATAGAAATATACTTTTTCTACTTCTATGCATTTCAACATCATGTAGATCCGCAGATATTCTTATTAAGGTGATCGGGTACGACATTGAGGAGAAGTGTTCAATCTCGAAAGGTATAAGTCACAATCCTACAATAGACCTAATCACCTGAATAAAGACTCCTAAGGACAATGGGTCTGCATGTGTACTAGAGATTCTTCCCCTACTTTACATGGAAAAGTAAAGTAGGATTTATTTTAAATCGGGTTCGTTAAGTTCCCAATAGGGGCAAGTCCCTATAGTTAATTACATCCTAAGGAAGGGGATTCCTTAGGAATACTCTCAATTAAGGTAAATGATCGTTGTCTCCAGAGATTTCAATAGGTAGGACTATCAATCGATTAGTTTATTTTAAAAGATCAAATGAGATTGATCAAAGAGAGAGTTATTATTTAAGCCAATTGAAGATAAGTAAGAGATGCTCACGAAGCTACTAAACCTAATGAGCATTTCAAACTATCATATTGTTGGGCTTTACATTTTTGAAATTGATTTAATTTATTTGAGTTGAATTTTTCATTAGAAATTTAGGGCTTATGATTTCACAACATAAGATTATGAAAATGCCTAAGAGGTGAGGATTTACACTTATGGCCCACAAAAGGGAGAAGTGATCTCAAAACCTAAATCTAGGGAGCTTTGGTGAGGGCCAAAAGTACAACCTAAATCTAAGATAAAAATGGGTATTTGGTTTGCCTCTACAAGAGAGGACAAATCACCCGACTATTTGAACTTGCAACCGCCTAGGGGTGGCCGCCAACTAACTTCTCCTAATGATTTTAAATTCATGTAGGCAAGTCATATGTTTTATGCAAGATAGCTAGGCTGTTATTTATTTAGAAAGAGATTAAGTCCTTAAACTCACTCCCTATGAGACTAAATCATGTAAGGGCATTGAAAAATGATCTAGATCTAATGCAATTCATATTACATTTTATTTTCATTTTTAGACAGTCATTTTGACTCAGGCTTATAGGATTCATATGCCTAATGCATGAGAAGTAAGATTATTGGCCAAAATTAGGGAGAAGAGAGGAGGTGTATTTTCACCATGGCTCTTAAAGGTCAAGCCAAATTTCTCTGGCAAAGGTGAAAGCCCTCCAATCAAGAGTGAAATAAGATGCTTTTGTGCATGATATTATTAAAGAAATACTCATCCAACTGAGGGGTTTCTAATTCTTTTATCTTGATTTTTAACTTAGGTTTTAAGTGAGGTTATGAGTTATTTATTTTTAATTTTGAGTTAGTTAATTTGATAAAATATTTATTTTCTCCTAAGAGCCTAATCGTCATCAAGGACATACATCAAGCAAGGAAGAAATTAGGAAAAAATGTCATCTTAATGCACAAGCTAAACAAAACATCACACATTTTATAAAGCTAACATAAAAAAATAAAAAGGCCATTTGTGGTCAGGCACCATCGCACAAACCCAAAAATAAGTTAGGTAACCGAGCTCTACCCTTATACAACCTGAATTACAAATATATTAAATACAATTGAGCAAGAAATTCATTGTTATGGGGGTCTTCAAGCTTTATTTCTTCATTCTTCTTTTCTTCTTTCTTCTTTGGTTCCTTCTTTTGGATGGTTGGAATGTGGATGCTCCAAATGCTTCACATGGTACATAAGGTATGAGCTTATAACCAATGCTCATCCTGTTCGCCATAACAATCATTCCAAAAACCTAATTGTAAAAATTACATGAAAAGAAAAAAATGGAAATTTAACTAACACCTGCAAAATAAAGATTAGCTAAAATAAACCACATAAATCATAAGCATGTATATTGGACTTAACACCCCACACATGGGTGACTAAGTCCACCTAGTCTATTGGATTATGCTTAGGTGTATAAGCATCTGCACAACAAAAGAATTTATATTTTTATTTATTACAGCCTGATCCCTAGAGACAATGGTTAATAAGATCACCTACCATTCATCAACTCCTAACATCCATACTAAACCATTATATCACAAAATAAAAGCAAGCATAAACCATGTACCGCCCTAACCTAAAGCTAGAAGTTGTGACTTAATCTAATGTGTGTGCTTTAGGGGTTTGTGTGGTATACTTAGTTATGGATTTAAGTTAGAGTTTTCTAAGTATGAAGAATGTTCAACTTAGAGGAGGGTTTCATTTAAGTTGTTTAGTTGTTTTGGGTTGATTTTATTTTATGTTTTGATTAGGTTCAAATGAATTCAATAATTAATTACTAAGTTGTAAAGAGAGGGAAAGAGAAGAAAACTTCTCTTTCCTTCCTCACCTTAAGTAATTTCTAAAGTAGATTCATGTTTTAGTTCTGTTTAGTGAATGTCTTATTATGTGTTTTAATTAATCCTAAGTTTAGATGAACTCTAAACAAACTTATTCAAAAGAAAAGCATTTTAAGATAAAGTAAAGTGAATTAATATCAAAAAACACATATCATTTAATTTCTTTCCCAACATGTATAACATGGACATGAATGAATCATAAGCATATCTATACACACCAAATGGGAATGTTTAGCATGATTTATGATGAATGCTAAGTGAGTTACTTAAGAAAAATTTGAATGCTTATGATGAATGATTTTCATTAACTAAAAAAGAGATTTTCTTATCCATTTTTCACATGCACACATGAATGTATGAAAGGCATAAGTGAGTATGGTGACATTGTTAGCACCAGGGGTGTAAGGTATAAGACCTACTTAGGGCTACTTAAAGCCTCGCAATCCCGGGGTTATCCAGACTAATATACTACTTTCCTTAAATATAAGCATATGTATAAAAGAAATGAATGAAAAAGAAAGGATGCAAAAGTTTGTATTTATTTATGCAATTTATATATGTAAATGTAAGGATCCTTCTTAGGATATAACTTGGGAATGGATAAAAGTAGATTTTAAGCAAGTGTTATATTCCTTTAAAAGAATTATACACTTTGCAAATCTTATCCAAGTCCATCTTAAGAGGAAAGAAAGGAAGCAAACATAAGACACATTTTTATATTCACATGTAAACTTTATGAATAAACTATAAGTAGCACACTTTCAATTTTGGTAATTGGTTCATATATTCTGAAAATAATTTGGATTTAATAGTGATAATAGCCATTCATATTTTTTTACTTCAGCCAAAACATGCAATTTGACATAAAGAAACATTTCATTTTTGAATTTGATTTTTGAAAAGCATGAATGAATGAAATTCTTATGACATACACATTTAGCATGCTAGGAAAGAAATCAAGTGATGAAAGTAATGCAAATTCATCCACCTTAATAAATTCTTAAAGACAATCTTATGAAATAAGAAATCTTAAAGCAAATCAAGTTGTTTTTACAGAAGGTTTGATTTTTATTTTGGGTTTGATTTAATTTGGGAAATATGAGGTGAGTTTGCTGTTCCTAACCCATTCCCACATGTGTATGATATTTAAATTCAATTTTTAGATGATTAGATCCATTTTATATTTTTGATTAGGTTAAGGTATGAATTAAGTGTTAATTATCCCTACACCACCACATAGCATACTTAATCAAATAATTATGAGCCAATGAGATGACATAAAATCACACAAAAAATTTAAATCAATAATGCACCTAGTAAGAAAAAGGCCTAATATATTTGGCTCATGATTAATGATTAATTAAGCTAAGGGGTTTAACTTAAGTACTTTCATAACCCCCTAAGCATTATGCTTTTAGGGTCTAGGGTTTAGGGTTAGGGTTTAAGGTTTAGAGTTTAGGATTTAGGATTAGGGTTTTGATTTCCTTAATTATACTTAGGCTCTTAAACACCTAAGCATCTACTTAAGATAGATTAATTGAGTTCTGGAAAGTTTTAGAAGTTTATGAAATAATTAAAGAGGTAATTAGTGAATTAACCCTTAATTATGGTTAGATATAGGGAGAAAGGGATTTAAGGAATATCTTAAGGAAATAATTCTCAAAATTATTCCCTAAATCTAATATTCACTTAATCAAAGATTAATTGACTCAATCAAAGGGTTAAGTCACTAATTATACCTTTAATTAAACTTAATTACATTAAGGAGTGATTAAAGAATGAACTAGCAATTCCTCTAATTAAGCTACCAATAAATCCTAAGAAACTTAGGGGAGATAGGGGTCATCTTACTAATTAAGCACAAGAAGTTTGGGATTAATCAACAAAGTAATTAGAGGGTAATTAGCAAAATAACATTCCTAATAAAACCCAAATCCAGAGAAAAATACTATTCAAAATCCATTGAAATTAATTTTAGAATATTCTAAATTTAATTATCTATCTAATGCAATTTATTTCATATATTTTTGATTTTTCTAGGTTTCGATATGAATTTAGGAAGGTTTGGTGATTAATTAGGAGATTTAATAACCTAATTAAATAGTTAATCCGTCGGGCGCGGCAGCGCATCTTTCCACATGGCGCGACTCGATTTGGATAATAAAGTAGTCATGTAGCAGCATCGCGTGGTGGTTTTCCTCCTCGCGTCAGATCAAGGATGTTTCGAGGATCAAATGGGTTAAAACATGGATTCTACATGTCTTAATCACATTCGTCCATCCAAAATACATGGATGGACGGCCAGAGATTCATCTCTGTTCTTCCCTATGAGAGATGGCTACCATCCACCTTTTATGGGGAGATCCGAGCTTGATTGAGCTCGGATTGGGCTAAAATTTAGTCCACACCATCATCATGCAATTGAGATCACATCCAACAGCTAGTTTATCATGCAATGAAAATTCCTTTCACAAAGGACCACACCACACCTAATATAAGCTCGATTTAATGGATAACCTCATAGGAGGTGATCACCGATGCTCGATTCCCTTGGAGAAGCTTCGTCTAGTAGAGAGGAAGCTTTGCTGAGAGTTTGAGGTCTTGAGATTGGGTGGATGCTTTTAGAGACCAACTCCCCTTTGCCTTGAGCTCAGTCTTGATCAAGGTGACTCCTCCCTTGCCTTAGGAACTTAGGAAAGAGCTTAAGGAAGTTCAATCGAGCTCCCTAAGAGTGCTTGCAAAGGGAATTAGGTGATATTGAGTGTGGGGTTTGATTTTGGAGCTCCCTTATTTTCAAACTATGAAAAGCAGAGAATTTGGAAATCACTTGGGAAAGCTTGGGAGGGAGGAATGGCTTCTTCCCCTTCAATTAGAGAATGTTAAAATGAAATCAAATTAGGAGGAGTATATCTCCCCCTTTGTTAATCGGATGGCCGAGCAAAGCTTTGCCATTTTGATCCCATTGAGCTCCTTGAGTGGGTCTGTTAGGCTATTAGATGAGTCATTGCATTCGATTTTGGCCATGGAAGGAGTGGAGAGGTTGCCATGTGCTTGAAACAAGTGGAGGAAAGAATCCATGTGCTACTTTTCAAGGCATGTGGTCGATTTTAGCCTTAGGCTAGGTTGGGCTGACCCAAACCCATTGAGTTGGGTGCACCACACTCCCTAGCGTTCACTTGATCCACTAAGAAAGTGTCAAGTGGGTATGGAGAGGATTTGACCAAATTCCAAGTGGGTTTGGCCAAAATTTACCCTTTGAACTTGATTTCAATTTGGACATGTTTAGTATGATGAGAAAATAAGTTTGGTCAAATTTCATTGAATTTGGAGTTTGTTTGATGTGATTTGGCTCATATTGACCCATTTAGGTCAAAATGGGTCAAGTTGACCAAATGGTCAAATTGGGTCAAACTAAGGGTTGTATCATGTTTATATGACCATTTGAAATATTTTGGTGGCTTTGGTTTGATTCAATTTGGTTTTGGTTTGAATTTGGTTCAATTTAGTTCATTTAGGTCAAATGGGTCAGGTTGACCAAATTGACCCATTTGACCTATTTGGGTTAGGTCATGGGTTGGTTCAAGTTTGGTTGATCATATGAAATGGATTGGTATATTTATTTCTAATCAATTTGGTTTATGTTTGAGTTTGGCTCAATATGACCCTTTAAGTCAAGTTGGGTTCATGGTCAATTAGGCTAGGTTGGGTCTAGTTGGCCAATTGAGGCTTTGGTCAAGTTCAAACATTAGTCAAGAATGAGTTTTGATCAATGGTTAAACAATTTGGCCTATGGTGGGTTTTGGCTATATTGGGTTTCATTTTGGCTAAGTGTTTACTTGGTCAACCCTTAGGTTTAACTTGGTTTGACCTGATTTGAGTGTTTGATCATCTCATGATGATTGCTCACAATGTGAGGCTTGGTTGGGCTTAGTTCAATCCAATTTGGCTCAAAATGGATACTTTAGGTCACTTTGGGTCAAGTGAGCCTAAGTGGGTCAAATGGCTTGGTCAAAGCTTGATTTGAGTTTGATTGAACTCGCATATGAACTTATGATTGAAATATAAATCCATTTGCAAGTAATTTAAAGTCAAATGGGTTTAGATTCATTTGACAATTTCATGTTCAAAGGGTGAATATGAGTTTGATTTGGGCTTGATTTTTGAATTGAGTTTTGGTTAAGTGATTGAATTTTTTATTTATATTTGAATTCATGATTGAAGGATTGATTGAATCATGAAGAAAAATCAAGAGTTTGGCTTGATTTGAAATTGATTTGGCTAAATTCAAGATTTTGACTTGAAAGGCTAAGGTTGAATTTTGAATGAATTTGAGTTTGATTTTTGGAGTTGGTTTTGGTTGTTTGAACTTATATTTCATTTATATATGTGAATATAAATGAGAATATAAATGGGTTATGAGAAAATTTCATGAATTTGAAGTGATTTGAAGTTGATTTGAGCTAAGTCCATAAGAGGGAATCCAAGGACTTAGGAAAGATTTGGAATTTGACCATGGATTTTGGATTTGATTTTTGAGTTTAGTTTGTCAATTTGAATTTATATTTCATTTATATATGTGAATATAAGTGAGAATATATAGGAATTATGACAAAATTTCATGAATTTGAAGTGATTTGAATTTGATTTAGGCTAAGTCCTTAAGAGGGAATCAAAGGAATTAGGAAAGATTTTGAACTTGGAATTTCAATCATGGGTTTCAATAATGGATTTCAATCATATGAAATTGATTTGAAATTGGAGAAATCAACTAGGGTGGAATTGATTTAAGTTTGATGTTGATTTGATTTGGAGTTTGACTTGAAGGGAGGAAGTGAGGAATGTGGTTCAAGCTATAGGGTAGGAAAATTTTCCTAACACCCCTAAGGCATAACCTATTCTTATGGCTAACTCTTCTAAGTCTCGAGGGCTAAGTTGAGTGTCCACCTAATCACTAGATGTGTCTTAAGACTAAGAAACTTCTAAAATGTAAGAGAAGCCCTATGTCTAAGATGGAGGGGTTGAGCGCTCATCCTAAAATGAGGTCAACAAAGGGCACCCAATAGGTATGGTGTGACTGACAAGGAACACCACACCTATTGGTGTTGACCAAAATAATTAACAACACTGAAAGATCACAAGCACTAATAGAAACAATCTACCCTTAACCTAAGGTGTAGAAGGAATCCAGAGCTTAGTACAATATGGCTATACTTATGTCCAAGACATAAGAGAGAGGGAGGAATCCATTAAGGGATAGAGTAGGGGAACCTTCAACTAGGGAAGTAGGTTCAAGTCATCCATAAGGGGATGAGAGGTTTGATTTGATTTGAGTCTCATTGGGAAGAGAAATTTGATTTGTTTAATTAAGTTCCACTAAGGAAGAGGGTTGAATCTGTTTCAATTAGTTGTTTGTTGTTTAAGCTCCACTACGGAGAAAAGATTGGATTTGTTTCAGTTTGTTATTTAAATTTTGATTTTAGATGAACCCGTTGGTTTGCGATGGATCACACTGAGTAGGAGCCATGATGGCTTAAGCCTAACTCAGATTTACCAATCCAAAGGGGTAGTCTATCAAACACAAGGTAGGACTAGCCAACCAAAGGAAATGCCTTTCGGTGTGCAGCGGCTGTACTAGGAAGAAAGCATAGTAGACTTACATCCTCCAAAGTAGGGACTAGTTGTTGGGGTGATCCATTGGTAAAGAAATGGATTGGACCCAACCTAGGGCTGACTATTGAGTGAATGCTATTGGGGGACTTAAATCAACTCAAGATAGTCAAAGATAGATTTCATTTTTAGATTGGTTTTGATTATGATGGATCCCATAGGTTTGCGATGGGCTACACTGAGTAGGAGCCATGGAGGCCTAGACCTAACTCAGATTTACCAATCCAAAGGGGGTAGTCTACCAACCACAAGGTAGGACTATCCAACCAAAGGGGTTTCTTTTGATTTGCAATGGTCAAGTTAGGAAGAAAGCACGGGGACTCACATCTTCCAGGACAAGGAACCATTAGGGTGATTGGTTGCTTTGGGCAACCAATCGAACCCAACCTAGGGATAACTATTGAGTGAATGCCGCTAGGGGGCTTAAATCAACTCAAAGATAGTCAAAGATTAATTTCATTTTATAGTTTATTTTGATGGATTTTATTGGTTTGCAAGGATCAAACTGAGAAGGAGCTTATATCAGCCTAGACATATCTTAGATTTACTGAATCAAAGGGAGTAGCTTCTTGGCCGATGGGAGAACTATCCAACCAAATGAGTGCCTTTCAGTTTGCAATGATCAATTCAAGGGAAGAAAGCTCAGGGACTCACATATTCCATCATAAAAGATCACTGGGGTGATCGGTTGCTTTGGGCAACAAATCAAACCTGACCTAGGGTTGCCCGTCGGTTTGCGACAGTCATGCTAGAAAGAAAGCGTCATAGTCTTACATATTCCAAAGTGGAATGGCTGTCGGGGTAACCTGCTTATGGCAAAACAGATTGAATTTGACCTAAGGGTGACTATAGAGTAAGTGCCAACCCGGGGACTTATCTCAACTCAGGGAGTCAGGCAATTCCTACAAAGAGTTTTGCTGACACTGCCCTAAAGATAGGATGTCTGCTTGAGAAAAGGAGCCCTTTGGGGGCTTGAATTTCTAATCCACAAGTGAAACTAGAAAGGGATTGTCCAATCAAAGTAACCGGGTAGCAAAATGGGTGCAAAAAATGTGATCCAAAATAGAACCCATGGGGATGGGGCACTAAGGCTTAATCCAACACCACGGAGAAGATGACATGGCTAGTCATATATCAATAGGTATTGGCCAACTCAAGGAGAAAGAACAGGGGCTCACATCTGTCAAGAGTGGTGTATCCATAGGGTGAGTCTCTGTCAGCATAGCGAACATCAACCAACCTAAGGTTCCCATTAGTTTGCAACAATCAGCCTAGGAAGAAAGCTGTAGGACTCACATCCTCTAAATGGCGATTCTTGGGATAGTCTATCGACTCGGGTCTATCACCTAGGACGACTACTGAGTGAATGTCGCTGGAGGACTTATATCAACTCAAACACAGTCAAGAGGAAAGGAGCCTCTGGGGGACTTATCCTAAACCTCAAACATACTCAAATTAGTTAGTGTATGATGGTTAGTTCAAGAAGAAAGTACGGGGACTCACATCTTCTTAAGTAAAGTCAACATGAGGTAGCTTACTAGCTGGGCAGTATAACCTACCATACTAACAAGGCACTCATTGGTTTGCAATGATCAAGTTAGGAAGAAAGTACAGGGACTCACATCCTCCAACAAATGACCACTGGGGTGACATACTAGCAAGGTAGCATGTAGACCCGACCTATAACAGCTAATGAGTGAGTACCACTAGGGGCTTGCTCCCACATCAAAGTAACTTGAGATAAAAGATTTGTGTTTATTTTTTTTTGTGCATGTGTTAAAAGGAATAAGATGCCTCTTGGGTTCTCTCACACATATCCTAAACAAGCTGGAGAGTTCGATGAAATGGTGCCATGGATGGCAACCGTGAATTCCCACTAAGAAAGGATGTCGCTCGGGTTCTCTTACACCTAACTTAGTTGTCTAATGAAATAGGATGCCTCTTGGGTTCTCTTACATATTCTAATAGCAGGAGATTGTGTTTGTGTTGTAGAGGGATAGGATGCCACGAGGGACTCTTACACTACACTAAACACGTCATGGTTGATTCACAAGACAAGCAAATAATGCTTCGAAAGAACAGAATATTTTGATGAAATGGAATCAAATTTTTGTTGATTTGATTAAATTACTTTCAAACATGATTTATTTCATGGATAATATTTCTTTAGGTATAGCCCATTAATTGGAAGCATCGGGTATTCCCCTTTATAATCGATGAGCTGATAAAATCCTCCTTAGTAGACCTTCTCTATGACATAGGGGCCTTCCCAAGTGGGTTCAAACTTGCCTCCCATATTTTCGACGGGCAACAATTGGTCTCCTTAGGACTAACACAAGTTCTCCTACTTGGAAAGACCTAGGGTGGACTAGCTTGTTGTGAGCTTGAATCATGTTGGCCTTGTACAACTGGTTCTGCACTTGTAGGTGACTCTCCTCAAACCTTCAAGCTTTTAACTTCAACTTTGCATTACCTTTCTTGATCTTGTTACCCAATGCTATCCTTAGTGATGGGAGTTGAACTTCTAAAGGTAGAATAACTTAGACCATACACTAAGAAAAATGGGAGACGAGTTGGAGTATGTGTGTGTAGGCTTGAGGCTTCAACTAAATTCACTATCATTTGTTGTCATCAAGAGTCTTCTTTAATATCTGGATGAGAGTTTCATTGAATGCTTCTGCTAAGCCATTTGCTCTGGGGTAGTAGATGGTGGAGTATCTCCAATCTATACCATGTCTTCTGGTGAAGTTGTTGATCTTTGTTCTTTTGAATGTGGTACCATTATTGTATATAATTCATCGAGGTACCCCGAACTTATATATAATATGGCTCCTGAAAAATTGAAGCACATGCTGAGTTGTGACCTCTCTAAGCAGGATTGCCTCCGCCCACTTGGAAAAGTATTCGGTGATAGCTAAGATGAACTAGTGACCCTTGGAAGAAGGAGGATCAATCGGACCCACAATGTCGGTACCCCAACACTCAAATGGCCATGAAGCCAATGTAGGGTGTAGAATGTTGGGTGGTTGGTGGAGGACCACACCATGCACCTGACACTAATGGCATCTCCTAGCTACATCCATGCAGTATGAAATCATCGAAGGCCAATAGTGTCCTAGTCTCTTGATCTTCATCTTCATCTTTGAACTGGATTGATGTGCTCTGCATAGACCTGAATGTACCTCAGTTACAATGTCACAGGATTCGTGTTTGTCTAACAACAACATTTAGTGACCAATGGTACAGGTGCCATCCAGCGAGGAGAGCTCTATTTCACCGATGGGCTTGTGACTTTTCTTGAGGTAGTTTAGTGTTCAAATAATCTATGAGCGGTTGCCTCCAATCCTCCTTTTTTGGCAAATGACAACCTCCCTTCAAGAAAGTCTCGATGAGTTCAACATCAATAAGTTGTTTATTTTGGACCCTTATTGGAATGGACTCATCCTCTAGACATGCTAACTCCTTGGTAAGTTTGGCCAAAGCATCTGCTACTGCGTTCTCTGCTCAGGGAACCTTGTAGATGGTGACTTCGAGAATTTGAGCCAACACCTTCATGATATACTTGTCGTAATGACGAAGCTTGGGTTTGAAAACATTGTAAGACCCGACAATCTGGTTGATGACCAACTGAGAATCCCCAAAGATGTTGATGCTCTTGACACTGATTGTGATGGCTAACTCGATAATCAAAGCCTCATACTCAACTTCATTGTTGGTGCGGGGGTTGGAAAGATAGTATGAGAATCTCATCACATCTGTCAGAGTTAGAAGAACTATTCCACGCCTTTCTGGGAGAATAGATCGTGATGCTTCCACTTTGTGAAAAGAAGAAGCACCATCAAAATACATCTCCCATTAGCAGTTGTCAACCTCCCTTAAGTTAATGATTTGTTCATCAAGGAGATCATCATTAAGCAGAGAATTAATAGGTAGTGAGTGTGCTGCTAAGAAATCTGCTAATGCTTGTCCTTTTACTGCACAGAGGGGAATGAATGTGATATCGAACTGCGAGAAGCTCATGGACCATCGTGCCAAATGTCCAGATAGCGTTGGTCGTGTCATGATATACTGCAGTGGATTGGTATGGAGATCAAGTTCACCTTATGAGCAAGCATATAATGTTGTAGCTTTTGGAAAGCAAAGATCAAATCTATGCAATGTTTCTCAATAGGTGGGTAGTTCACTTCAGCAGGGATCACATGATGGCTGAGGTAGTAGAGAGCGTTCTCATTTCCTTCATCATTGGCTTGGGCAGTCAGAGAGTCATCAATGCGGTGTAGAGGATGAGTGGCACGAGGATAGAGGCTAGAATTGCGGCTTCACCAAATCTTGCTTTGATGTCTTCAAAGGCATGCACTATCATCCACTTGAACTTGGCATCCTTTTGATAAGTCGAAAATGGCTTGCATCTCCCAATAGGTTGAGATAAAGCATCTTAGATATCAATCCTTGGATGCGAGTTGAGTTAAACTCTTAGGAGGGCATTTTTTTAAGATAGTTTCTTTTAGATCTATCTATTCCCTGTCCAAACAAGGAATTTTCCTAAAACTTGAATGCACACTTGATTCATTTTGAGATTATATGGTCTTAACCGTTTGAAAATTACTCTCAAGTCAAAGAGATGGTCTTCCTCTTCTCTGCTCTTGACTACTAGATCATCAATATAACACTCAACCTGATTATGATTGAGTTCATTGAAGATCTGAGTCATGGCCCATTGGTATGTAACATCAGTATTTTTAAGGCCGAAAGGCATGATCTTATAACAAAAGATTTCGATCGGGGTTCAAAAAGTGATGTTTCTTTCATCTTCAGGAGACATCTTGATTTGGTTATAGCCAGATGACCCATCCATGAAAGAGAACACTGCATGAGATGAGATGTCCACCATTAATTACGTATAGGAAGAGGAAACTCATCCTTAGGACATGCCTTATTTAAGTCCCTCACCGCAAATGTGAATTTGGCCATTCTTCTTCTTAAGGATGACCTAACGGGTAGGGTATTTTTCTTCCATGATGAAACCAGCATCGATCATTTTCTTTCCTTTAAAAATGACCTGTTGTTCAATTTCTAATCACATGCGTCTTGCTTGATAGGAGTAGCGTTAAGATCTATTAGTTTGCGGACTGCTATGTCGGAGATAATTCGAGAATCTCTTCATAACTCCATGCAAAGCAGTCTTTAAACTCATTCAATAGACTAAGTCATTTGTTTCTTCTTCATTCAGCAACGAACCGATGCACGTTAGATGTGGATTTTCTTCTATCCTGAAGTTGATTTCTTTAAGCCTGTCTATTGTTAAATGAATCTCCTCTTCAAATTCTAGAAGTGCATCCTTGATTTGGAGATCATTTGAATTATTTGAGGTTTCTAAACACACATTCTCATAAGAGTTAGTGTTGTGTGAAAAGAATCTATCAGACTCCAAATGATTGGTAACAAATAAGTCGTCATCATCGACTAGACCCATCTGAATCTAGTCAGCTCTTGATTGTGCTTCTCCAGTATTATTTCCATAGCTTCAAAGTACTCGACCATTTGGACCATGAGGAACCAAACCTTTGTATAAGATTATGAACACAAGGCGAGTAAAAATCAAATGATAATTTCATTAATTCTTTAAATGAATCCTCCTTAAGTTCTACATCAACTTCAGGACTTGAGGATGATGATCCCAAAAATAATCTCTTCGGTAGGGGCTTCTTTAACTACTAAACCTTCAGCTTTTTGAGATGAAAGTGAGGTTAGAGCTAAGGTTCCCAGCTACCTAATAATCTCACATAAACTTGATTCGAATAATTTGCTTTGTCTGGAGGCCTGGTCTTTGTCATTGTCTGGATCGAAAGTCACCTCCAATGGAACCGAGAGGGTTGGTGGTATACTAATCACATTAGACTCATCCTCGATTCCAAGTCTATGTGAATAATAGAGGTACTCCAACGGAACATAACCTCTGTTGGCGATGGATAAGAGGGTCTTTCCTGAACTACCTCTATTTCGCCTCGCCTGCCTGGTGGAGGTTGATTCATCCTACTCACATGTCCATATAATGGAATGGACTATGTGTGAAATGTGATATGCGGCTCTATTTCTTCTTCAATTCCCCTTTTTTGTTCACTTGGATTTTCATTTTTCTTTTCTTTTTCTTTATCTTATTTTCTTTTGTGTTTGAATTTTGTCTAAGTTCATGAGAAAGAGTGTTTTGAGGAAGATAGTAGGTCGCATCCTCATAAATCTCAACCTCTAGCGAAAATGGACTTTTCATCTCCATTAACAGTATTCAATCCCATCCTTTACGAACTTGATGCGATGGAGGGAGGATGGAATCTTGTTCTAATGTATCCAAGGCCTCAGAGCAAAGCAATGAACAAAGTATTCAAATCAATTATAAAACTTTAGCTTGGTCTTCCTCACCTATCTCCAAGGGTAAAACTATGGAACCAAAAGCCTCCTTGTTCATTGAATCCTCTGGGTGTGGAGAACTCGAATATCCTTGATGTAGAAGGGCGGTTGTGCTCCATGTCCCAGAAGAATGTCATCACATGAAAGTGATCCACTTCTTTTTTGTAATAATGTGCCTCCTCACCAATAGCGGTCCATGAGCTAAGCATATTTTGGATCAAGGAGAGCCTTGATTAATCCTCATCTCTTTGGATAAGACAAGGGCATCATATGCTTTTTGACAACTTTCTTAGATGAGAGAGGACATTGTAGTCCACCTTAGGCTGATCCTCCACAAGCATATCCAAGGGTGTAGCATCATGTGGAGGGGCTTCTCGATTCTCTATACCAATGACTTGTTTTCCTCTATCTTGAGGTGCTACCCTAGGAGGTAGAACCTTGCCACTACGGAGGTTGACTTTGATGATCTCTTGTGGCAGGGTAATGGAAGATTCTACCTGCACGCTAGGCTCACCTGCAACTTCTCCTATGGGACACTCAGAATTAGATGATTCCAAGTTTATCTCAAGAGGCGAACGCATAGTATTTAGAGTAGGAAAGTCCAACTCTGAATCAGAAAGACGGAGATCATAATTATTAAGGTTATTTTGACTTGAAGAGTTATCATTAGGAATGGAAGTAGACAACCCATCAGAAGTGAGACAGATGCAATTCAAGCTAGATTTATTCTTCAATTTCTTGGATTTGATGGGAGGTATAAAGTAGAAGTCAAGTAAAGTAAGAGGGGTAAGGACTTTGGTGCCCTTATCTGCCGATACAAGAGTTCTACTAGTAGAAGAAGAAGAGCTAGGCGAAAGGAGAAGTCTATGTGGTGTAGAGGTGGAGGCTAGACTGGTCGGTGGTTTGCATGAACTATCCGGTGACACATCTTCTTCTTGAGCTCCCCTTTTTCCTTGAGTTGGCACTAGCAACTTGCAAACCTTCCTTGATGATGGAGGTTTAAGCTGACTTAAGCACCTACAAGAAAAGTTTCTTGATCTTCTGAACGATCATTTTAGAGGTTTTGGATAAGGAGATATCCCAACCTTCTTTGGTTTTGGAGAGATCACAAGTATTCCCAAGGATTACCCTAACAGAACTGGATGGTTGTTCCACAAGGTATTCCTTCGGGATAACTATAGCATTGGTCTTGAAGCTATGTTCAAGCTAGTCCTTAAAGGTGAAGCAATTTTCCAAAACATGACCTAGCATATGGTGGTAGGGGCAAAAGTTAGGATCATGGCTTTTACCCACTTCCTCTAGTCTTCTAGGTTCGGGTAGCTAAAAATCAAGCTTCTTTAAGAAGTTCTTAAATATCTTTCTAATTACCTCCCTCTTAAATGAATAAGGCTTGTTGAGTTTATACAAAAGAGTAGGTGGACCATAGCTACACGCGGATATGCGTCTCATTCTGATGTGGTGAGGCGGAGGTATGGTGGAGCTCTGTGGCGGCCGTAGCTGCCTGGTGGTGGTAGAGGAGGTGGAAGCGAAGGTTGCTGAGGTCATGGTCTCTCAGTCTGATCTCTAGCTGGTTGCTTTCTCTTATCTACTACTATCACTATTTCTAGCTTCTTCTCATAGACCTTCTACGACTTTGACTTGATCAACTGGTCTTGAAAAGGCAACTGTTTGACCTCTCCTTTTAGACTAGTCATCTTGTTGATTAACTTCTCAAAAGTTTTGATAGTGAAGCCCTTAAGCATGAAGGCGATCAAGCCATGGATATTCTTTAGAAGAATCTTAATCGTATGTTGTTCAAATAGCCGCAACTCGCATTTCATACTTAAGTTACATCATCTGAGAATATAGTCAACAAGGGACTCACCTATGTGTTATTGTGCTACATTGAGATCGCCCACAGTGACCCTTTACTGAGCTCCAGTAAACCTCTTGATGAAGAGTTGCTCCAACTTAGCAAATGTCATCACTGAACTATTGGGGAGTTCAACGTACCAGTCAAAAGCTATTCATTCTAGGCTCTGAGGTAGAGCGTCCACCGCCACATTTGCCAGCTTTGAAATGGGTGATGTGATGCCTCAGGTTTCCACTGCCATCAAAACTCTTGAAGGAAGGTGGCACGAAACCCTTGGGATATTGGATTGCATCAAATTCCTCCAGGTAGGGTCTATCCTTTGGGCGATGATCCTCCGCTTGAGCCAATGCTTCCTTCACTGCTCAACCATGGATTTGATATCTTTTCTATATGGAGGTACTTTCCACTACCTTCCTATACATGCTACCTTGCTCGGGGGAGGTAAGGTCTTGGCGGGTCCAAGACATGCACTAACTATGGCGGTCTCGGTGGTAGGATGAACTCGATGCTTGTTTACGAAATGCGAGGCTACTTCTAACAAGTCCTCAAGCTCCATCCCCATCTATCTTTTATCTTTCACTTTATTTTGCTAGAAGGTGTTGTTGTTGGTAGTGGGTGTCTTCCCTCACCTCATCACCTTCCATAGCTCTTGCTCTGGAGGATCCCTATCTACCATGCAGACCCCTGTTGAGTCTCCTAATAAATCATCTTCATTGGGATCTAAGCTAATCTTCTCCTCATCAGACTAGTCATATCCTAGAATTTCTTTCTTTTCCATAAGGTAATGTGCCACTATGTACTCAAGAGAATGATCAATCTGAACAGGCATAAATGATTTTGGTTGACCTGTGTGATCACTATCATGTGCTAAGAGGCACCGAACCTCCCCTGTTGCTGGAGAAGCAATCCTATGAGGGTTGTACTTGCTAGAAGAGACACACTCGTGATTGTCACTAACTCTGAAAGGGGTGACACTCCTAGGATTCTATGATCATGGGTGTAACTGGGCTATCATATCCTCCCTCTATAATAGCTGCAACCATCTCTATGTCTTATTGAATTGATGGTGTTGGTGAAGGGACGACCACTATGCTTGAGGTGCCATTCTCACCATAGCGGGGCGAAGGTCGGCGGAGAGCTTCTCGCCACAATAGGTGTGAAGGGAGGATCCCTTGGTATGGATCACCAGCGGGTTATTTTCTCCCAGATGTGGCCTTCATGGCCTTGGAACGGAGATGATGCATGTTAACGGTGATGGTGGGCGAGTGGGTGGGGTGAGACACCACGACTCTCTGAACAGGACCCTCTCTATGATGGGTTGTCCACGTAAGTAAAATATTGTCTGTGTGATCGGCATGGGCAGTGCACCGATCAGGAAAATCAATGAGTGCAGAGGCCGACCAAACCTCTGCCTCTCTCTAGTAATCTGAGCTGTATGGGCCTCCCACGGCCCTCTCGCCATAGCTATTTCCCCATGCTACGGGGATAGATCTCAGTAAAAAGTCCCGGACTCAAAATGTTTTACCAACTGGCGTCAGCGAGGCCGACATATGACCTCCTACTTTGGCTAACTATGGGCTAGCACTAAACCGTTGGTGGAGGTGAAGTAAGGATCCTCCTAGCATCCTCTCTGTCAGACACAGAGAGAGGATGAAATGGGTTCGCTATAACCAGTGGGAAATCAGAGTGGGAAACTCCTCCACCTGGCAGGTGGCGGCCTCCATCTCCAGCGTCTGTGTATGCAGCTTAATCATGAAAGTTTTGTTCCTCTTCTGAGTCCTGGTAGGGTGAGTGGAGTAAGAGCTAGACCCAACCTCAAAAGATGGGGAGACAATCTCTGGGATTAGAGGAGCCTTACCCTTCAAGGGTGCTAATGAGTGGGTGCTAGCCCTTACCGGGGCAACACGGTTAACATGGTGCTGTCATAGATCTTGTGCCGACAGCGACATTACTTCTATAACTCGCTTTCCACTTCAATGAGGGAAAATCAAAGTCTAATGGCAAGTCAATCTTGACCGGAATCCTTAGGCTCCGAGGGAGGTGGCACTCGAGGGAGCCATGTCCATGCCGTAAGGGAAGGTGACACATACTTCTGAGAAGCCATAACAATCAACTATAACTGGAAAACTCAACAAAAGTTCAACTAAGACTGATGCTGAATGGGAGTCTGTAATGTTGAAAACAAACTTGGATCAGATTTCTATCTTGTTGATTTCTGAATTTGAATTTAAAATTTGAACCACATCCAACATCTAGGAGGTGTTAAGTGGGGTTCAAATGGATTTAGAGAAGATTTAGAGATTTGATTGGAAAGATGAATTTTTGAATATGAATCCACTTTCAACAAATTTGGGTATGTTGAAAATGGATTCAAATATTTTTAGAAAGATGCTTCCATAGCTTCATGTTTGAAATTAGATTTTGATTTCAGGACCCTTTCCTTTAACAAATTTGAGTATGTTAAAGTAAGGGTCAATTGGTTTTATTTCGGATTTGAGATTTTGGAATTCATTCACTTAGCAAATTTGGGTATGCTAAGTGAGGTGTTTGAAAATAATTGTTTCTTTTGATTTTATTTGCTTTGCTTTGTGAATCTTTTTGTGATTTGAAAAGAGAAACAAAATTTCCCATTTAGCAAATTTGGGTATGCTAAATGAAGAACTCAAGTGTGTTTTGTTTTTGGGAATTTTTTTTAAAATAGGATCCTTAGCAAATTTAAGTATGCTAAGAAAATCCTAATGTGTTTTTTTTGTTTTGATTTGTTTTTGAAAAGTAGGATCTTTAGCAAATTTAAGTATGCTAAGGGAATCCTAATGTATTTCTTTTTTTTGTTTTGATTTGTCTTTGATTGAGTAGGATCCTTAGCAAATTTAAGTATACTAAGAGAATCCTAATGTGTTTCTTTTGGTTTTGATTTATTTTTGAAAAGTAGGATCCTTAGCAAATTTAAGTATGCTAAGGGAATCTTAATGTGTTTCTTTTTTTGTTTTGATTTTTTTTTTTGAAAAGTGGGATCTTTAGCAAATTTGGGTATGCTAAGGAAATCCTAATGTGTTTTTTTTTTGAAATTTTGATTTTGAAAAGTAGGATTCTTAGCAAATTTGGGTATGCAAAGGAAATCCTAATGTGTTTCTTTTTAAAAATTCTAATTTTGATTTTGAAAAAGGGAGACTTCACTTTAGCAAATATGGTATGCCAAAATTAGGTTCCAAATATGTTTTGAAAAGAAATGGAGATTTCACTTAACAAATTTGAGTATGTTAAATGAAATTTCAAAGATGTGTTTTAAATTTTTGTTCTTTGGATTTTGAAAAGGAGAAACTTCATTTTAGCAAATGGGGTATGCTAAATTGAAATTCCAAATATGTTTTGAAAATTTTTTTTGTGGAATGGAGATTTCAGTTAGAAAATTTGAGCATGCTAAATGAAATTCCAAAAGTATGTTTCAAATTTTATTTTTAGAAAAGGGAGACTTCATTTTAGCAAATATGGTATGCCAAAATGAAGATCCAAATATGTTTTAAAATGTTTTGTGAAATGAAGATTTCACTTAGCAAATTTGAGTATGCTAAATGAAATTCCAAAGATGTTTCAAATTTTTGTTTGAAAAGGGAGACTTTATTTTAGCAAATGGGGCATGCTAGAATGAAGTTTCAAATATG
The DNA here is from genome assembly GCA_021442155.1 of Cymbidium sinense. Taxonomy (NCBI): domain Eukaryota; kingdom Viridiplantae; phylum Streptophyta; class Magnoliopsida; order Asparagales; family Orchidaceae; genus Cymbidium; species Cymbidium sinense. Next base: position 140,364,788 of record CM038222.1, read on the forward strand.
TCTTGAAACATTTTGTTTTTGATTGATTTTGAAAAAAGAGATTTCCATTTAACAAATTTGGGTATGTGAGATGGAAATCAATTTTTGAAAGAGGAGATCTCAACTTAATCATATATGGAATATGTTAATGGGATTTCAAAGTGATGTCATTTTATTTGGAAATGAAATCTTCATTCAATAAATTTAGGTATATTGAATGGAGATGTTCATATGTGCTTTTGAAAATTTTATTTTTTTTATTTTGTTTGAGAATGAAACATCCATTCAATTGAATGGAGAAGTTTCACATGTGCTTTTGAAAAATTTATTTTTGATTTTGTTTGAAAATGAAACATCCATTCAATAAATGTGAGTATATTGAATGGAGGTGTTTCACATGTGCTTTTGAAAATTTTGGTTTTGTTTGAAAATAAAACTTCAATTCAATAAGTATGGGTATATTGAATAGAGAGGTTCATATGTACTTTTGGAAAATTTATTTTGATTTTGTTTGAAAATAAAACTTCCATTCAATAAGTATGAGCATATTGAATGGAGGGGTTTCATATGTGCATTTGAAAAAAAAAATTATTTTTGATTTTGTTTGAAAATTCGAAAATTCCAACTTGACACATGCAGAATATGTTGAATGGAATTTCAAAGTTGTAATTTTTTTTTTGAAGATGTAACATCCATTCAACATATTTGAATGTATTGAATGGATAAAATATCTTCAAATTTTGTGCTTTTAAAAACATGATTATTGAAATTTTATCTTTGAAAATGAGGTCTTCACCAAAATGAATTGAGTGAAGAAGCTCATTTATGCTTTTTAGAAAATGTGATTGTTGGAATCTTATTTTTGAAAATGAAGTCTTCACCCAAAATGAATTGAATGAAGGAGTTCATTTGTGCTTTTAGCAAAAGTAATTGTTGGAATTTTATTTTTGTGAAGATGATCCTACATATAACAGTCATGAAGATTGTTAGATGAAGGTGATTTAGGAAAATTTTTGTGCAAAATATTTTATTATGTGCATTTTTTTTGAAACAGTGTTTTTTGAAAAGATAGATTTATTTTGTCTTTATTATTTTATAATGAACATTTCCTTACCATAGAAATGATAAGGATGAAGTATTTAAATATTTTCTTTTTATTAGATTTTTATCTTTACCCATTGGAGAACCCAACGGGGGGTTTAAGACCAACACGGGGTGAGGTCCTAAAACCTAAATATATTGACTAGCTTAACTTAATGATGAAATAAGCTAAGTGCCAATAGAAATAAAGATAGTCTTGGATTCATACAAAAGTACAAACCTATTATCGATACTTAAAGACAACGATCATTTACCAAAGATGATAAGAGGAATCTTCCTCAGCGGAGTCGCTAGAAAAATCTATGATGAAAATTTTCATTTCTAAAAGAAAAAGGGTATGCTTCTATCTTCACTCTATGCGGGATAAAATGAAGATAGAAATATACTTTTTCTTTTTTTATACATTTTTTCACCACGTAGATCCGCAGATGTTCTTATTAAAGTGATCGGGTATGACATTAAGGAGAAGTGTACTATCTCAAAAGATAGAAGTCACTACCCTACAATAGACCTAATCACCCAAATAAGGACTCCTAAAGACAATGGTTTGCATGGGTACCAGAGATTCTTCCCTTACTTTATATGAAAAAGTAAAGCAGGGGTTATTTTAAATCGGTTTTTGTTAAGCTTCTGGCAAGCCCCAGTTAATTACATCCTAGGAAGATTGTAGAATACTCGATTAAGATAAATGATCGTTGTCTCCAAAGATTTCAATAGGTAAGACTATCAATCGATTAGTTTATTTTAGAAGATTAAATGGGATTGATCAAAGAGAGGAAATTATTATCTAAGCCAAATTAAGATAAGTAAGAGATACCCACGATGCTAGGAAACTTCGCGAGCATTTCAAACTATCCTATTGTTGGGCTTTACATTTTTTTTAAATTGATTTAATTTGTTTGAGTTGAATTTTTCATTAAAAATTTAGAGCTTATGATTCCACAACACAAGATTATGAAAATGCCTAAGAGGTGAGGATTTACACTTATGGCCTACAAATGGGAGAAGTAACCTCAGAACCTAAATCTAGGGAGCTTTGACAAGAGCCAAAAGCACAACCTAAATCTAAGATGAAAATGGGTATTTGGTTTGCCTTCACAAGAGAGGACAAACCACCCTAGGGGTGGCTGACAACTAACTCCTCCTATGATTTTAAATTCATGTAAGCAAGTCATATGTTTTATATAAGATAATTAGGCTGTTATTTATTTAGAAAGAGACTAATTCCTTAAACTCACTCCCTAAGAGACTAGATCACATAAGGACATGAAAAATGACCTAGATCTAATGCAATTCATATTACATTTTATTTTCATTTTTGGACAGTCATTTTGACTCAGGCTTATAGGATTCATATGCCTAATGCATGAGAAGTAAGATTATTGGCCAAAATCAGCAAAAAAGATAGGTGTATTTTCACCATGGCTCTCAAAGGTCAAGCCAAGTTTCTCTAGCAAATGTGAAAGCCCTTCAATGAAGAGTGAAATAAGATATTTTTGTGCATGATATTATAAAAGAAATACTCATCCAGCTAAGGAGTTGCTACTTCTTTTATCTTAATTTTTAACTTAGACTTTAAGTGAAGTTATGAGTTATTTATTTTTAATTTTGAGTTGATTAATTTGATAAAAGATTTATTTTTTCCTAAGAACATAATCGTCATCCAGGCCATACATCAAGCAAGGAAGAAACTAGAAAAATGATATCATCTTAATGCACAAGCTAAACAAAACATTACACATTTTATAAAACTAATGCAAAAAATAGAAGGCCATTTGTGGTCGGGCACCACCGGACAAACCCAAAAATATGTTAGGTAGCCAAGCTCTACCCTTATATAACTTGAATTACAAATGTATTAAGTACAGTTAAGCAATAAATTCATTATTATGGGGGTCTTCAAGCTTCATTTTTTCATTCTTCTTTCTTCTTTGGTTCCTTCTTTTGGATGATTGAAATGTGGATACTCCAAAAGGCTTCATATGGTACATAAAGTATGACCTTATAACCAATGCTCATCCTAATCCCCATAACAATTATTCCAAAATCCTAATTACAAAAATTACTTGAAAAGGAAAAAAATGAAAATTTAACTAACACCTGCAAAATAGAGATTAGCTAAAATAATCTATATAAATCCTAAGCATGTATATTGGACTTAACACCCCACACATGGGTGACTAAGTCCACCTGGCCTATTGGATTATGCTTGGGGGTATAAGCACCTACACAGTAAAAATATTTATATTTTTATTTATTACAGTGCCCCTTAAGCACAATCCCCTGCAGAAGATAATGGTTAGACTAAGATCGCCCTACCATTCAATCTACGCACATTCACCCTAACATCCAAACTAAAATATTACATCACAAAATAAAAGCAAACATCAAACCATGCACTACCCTAACCTAAAGTTAGATGGTGACTTAGTCTAATGTGTGTGCTTTAGAAGTTTGTGTGGTATGCTTAGCTATAACTTTAAGTTAGAGTTTTCTAAGTGTGAAGAATGTTCAACTTAGAAGAGGGTTTCATTTAAGTTTGTTGATCTCATTTTTAGAATGTGCTCTCAACACCTCCATCTTAGACATAGGATTCCTCTTAGACTTTAATAGTTCCTTAGTCTTAAGACACATCTAGTGATTAGGTAGACACTCAACTTAGCCCTAGAGACCTATAAGGGTTAGCCATAGGAATAGGTCATGCCTTAGGGGTGTTAGGAAATTTCCTACCCTTAGCTTAAACTATTCCGCACTTTCCTTCTTTCAAGTCAAACTCTAAATCAATCTTATTTAATTTTCTCCAAACTCAAATCAACTCCATATAATTGAAATCCATGATCAAAATTCATGATTGAAATCTATGATTGAACCCCATGATCAAGATCCATCAAAATTCCTATGTCCAATTTTTTCTAAGTCCTTAATCCTCTCTTAAGGACTTAGCCAAAATATTAACCAAAACCAAATCAAATCTTTGAGATTTTCTCATAATTCATTTATATTCTCATTTATATTCACATATATAAATGAAATATAAATTCAAACCAATTAATTCTAAACTCAAAATTTCAAACTCAATTCATGAAATTTCCTTAAGTCCTTTAATTTTTCATTAATGGAATTAACCTAAACCATGATCAAACCTATTCAAACTCATGGAATTTTCTCAAAACTCATTTATATTCACATTTATATTCTCATATATAAATGAAATATAAATATAAATCCATCAAAATTCCTAAGTCCAAATTTTCTTAAGTCCTTATTTTCCTCCTTAAGGACTTAGCCAAAACCATGATCTAAATCAAACAAAACTTTTGAGATTTTCTCATAATTCATTTATATTCTCATTTTATATTCACATATATAAATGAAATATAAATTCAAACTCAATCAAATCAAATTCAAAATTCAAATTCTTAAGTCCTTAAATCTTTAATTAATGGACTTAGCCTAAATCATGATCAAATCATTCAAACTCATGGATTTTCTCAAAACTATTTATATTCATTTATATTCTCATATATAAATGAAATATAAATATAAATCAATCAAATCAAATCCAAAAATTAAATTCCAATTTAAAAATTTTCTTAAATCCTTTAAATTCTCTTTAATAGATTTAACCCAAATCATGATCAAACTTATTCAAACTCATAGAATTTTTTCAAAACTCATTTATATTCACATTTATATTCTCATATATAAATGAAATATAAATATAAATCAATCAAATCAAATCTAAAAATTAAATTCCAATTTAAAATTTTCCCTTAGTACTTTAAATCCTTCTTAATGGACTTAGCCCAAATCATGATCAAATCATTTCAAATCCTTGAAATTTTCTCATGATTCATTTATATTCTCATTTATATTCACATATATAAATGAAATATAAATTCAAACAATCAAAACTATTCCAAAATCAAACTCAAATCCATTCAAAATCCAATCTAAGCCTTTCAAGTCAAAATCTTGAACTTAGCAAATCAACTTCAAATCAAGCCAAACTCTTGATTTTCTCTCATGATTCAATCAACCTACAATCATGAGCTATATATAAATACAAACTTCAATCACAATCAAAAAATCAAAAAAAATCAAACCCCAAATCTTTTTATATTCTTCCTTTGAATATGAAATTGTCAAATGGATCAAAACCCATTTGATTTCAAACCATTTATAAATGGATTTATATTGCAATCATAAGTCTATAAATAAGTTCAATCAACTTCAAATCAAGCTTTGACCAAGCCATTTGACCCACTTAGGCTCACTTGATCCAAAGTAACCTAAAGTAATCTTATGAGCCAAATTTTAATCCTAACCAAATTGGATTGAACAAAACTCATTCATGCCTCTCATCATGACCAATAATCATCATGGGATGATCAATCAATCAAATTGGGTCAAATCAAGTCAAACCTAAGGGTTGACCAAGTCAACACTTAACCCAAAATGAAACCTAACATAACCAAATTTCACCATAGGACAAATTGATTGAAACCATTGATCTAAGTTCACTCATAACATATGTTTGAACTTGACCAAGCCAACATTTGAGCCTAACCTAGCCCAATTGGCCACTTGACCCAAGTTGACCCAACTTGACCTAAAATGTGTCAAAACTTGATCTAAGCCAAATTGATCAAACCAATGGGTCAAGTTCATTCCAAATCACTTGTTGAACTTGACCAAAGCCTCAATTGGCCAACTAGACCCAACCCAATTGACCTTAGACCCAACATGACCTAAAGGGGTCGTGTTGAGCCAAATTTGAACTTAACAAAAATTAATTGGAAACAAAGATACAATCCACTCCTTATGACTAACCAAACATAAACCTACCCTTGACCTATCTCAAATAGGTCAAATGGGTCAAATAGGTCAACTTGACCCATTTGAACTAAATGAAGTCATATGAGCCACCAAAACTATACCAAATTGAATCAAACCAAAGCCACCAAAATATTTCAAATGGTCATATGAACTTGACCCAACCCTTGGTTTGACCCAATTTGACCAATTGGTCAACTTGACCCAAGTTGACCCATTTTGACCTAAATGGGTCAACATGAGCCAAACCCTATCAAATGAATTCCAAATCTCATGAAACTTGGCCAAACCTAGTTTCTCCACATACCCAACATATCCAAAGTGAAAAATAGCAAAATGACCATTCTACCCTAGGCCATAGAACAAATTTTGGCTTAATCCATGGGTAATTTGGTCATACCCTCTTCACATTCACTTGAGGCTTTCCTAAAAGCTCAAGGGGACCTACTGAAGAGTGGTGCACCCAACCCAATGGGTTTGGGTCAGCCCAATTAGTCCCTAGACCAAATCTGACCCCATGGGTCAAAATAAAAAATTCAAAACCCCTCTCCCACTCAAATTCAAGCACATGGGAGGTTGGCAATCCACTCATTGGCTCAAACCGACCACTTGCACACTCAAAATAGCTAAAACAAACTACCCAATATGATCAATTGGATCAAAATGGCACACAAGCTTGCGGACGTCCGATCCTTCAAGGGGGAGATATAGTCCCCCTAATTCAGTTTGAATTGATCATTCCTCAATTCGATTGAGTACTAGAGAGACTTAGGAGCCATCAGAGAGTGGTCCCTAGCCTCCTAGAGCTCTTGCCATTTCATTTCTCGATTTTTGCAAAGGGAAAATGGGGAGCTCAATCCATTCTTGAACTTCCTCTTCACCAATTCATCCAATTGCTCTTCCATACTTCATCAAGGAGCTGTCAGTGCACCCAAGCTTCCTTTGAGTTCACAAGCAAGGAAGAGAATTCAATCAAAGCCAAGCTAAGAAGGAGTTGGTCCATACATCAATCCACTCAACCTCAAGTGCTCATACTCAACAGCTTCATCTCAACCGACAAAGCTTCTCCAAGGAATCGAGCTGATCACCAGTGAGGTATGAAATTTTTGACCATTAAACTCAATGTGGTGGAGCTTTGTGAAAGAAATTTTAATCATGGATTTTGACCGTTGGATTTGCCGCCTTTAGCTTTAGATGGTGTGGGTGAATTTGGTTTGAATCCATGCTAGATCGAGCTTGGATCTTCCTGATCATGGACGGTCTCTATTGATCAAGGGGAAGAACTTGAGATCTTAGCCATCCATCCGCATTTTGGATGGATAGAGATAATTTACACACACATATATATATATTTATATTATTCATTTTAAAATGTGGAGATCTCCGATCTTTGATCTGACGAGATCAAAATGCCAACCGCTTTGGGATTTGACAATTCAATGCCCTCACGCGACTATAAAGTATGCTAACCGCCGCCATGATCGTGGCCGAGGAGATTAGTGGGTTAGTTAAAATGCTTAATTAATTAACCTGGATCTTCTAAAATTCATAACTCCTCTAGAAAGAAAAATATGAAATGAAATCCTATGTAAAGATAATTCAACCTAGAATATTTTAAAATTAATTTCAATGGGTTTTGAATTATAATTTTCTTTGATTTTGGGTTTTCTTGGAAACTTCATTTTGCTTTACTTTTTAATTAAGCCTCTAATTAATCCCAAATTTCTTGGGTATGTTTTAGGGGATGACTTCTGCCTCCCCTAATTTTCTTGGGATTTATTGAAGGCTTGATTAGAAGAATTGCATATGGATTTCTTAATTATCCTCATGTAATTAAGCATAATTAAGATATAATTAGTGATTTTAATCCATGATTAGGGTTAATTAAGGTCAGATCCAGTAAGTAGGAAGTTTATGGAATAATTTTAGGGCATTTCCCCTAAGCTATTCCCTAAACCCCTTTTTTCTCTCCTTAATCCTCTCTTAATTAAAGGCTAATTCATTAATTATCCCCTTAAATAAGTTCTAAAACTTTTAAAAAGTCCCAAAACTTAATTAATCTACTTTGAGTAGATGCTTAGGTGTTTAATAGCCTAAGTTCAATTAAGAAAATCAAAACCCAATTCATATGTATGAAAGGGTACTTTGAAATTACTTAAGCTGAACCCCTTAGCTTAATTAACCTTTAATTATGAGTCAAATTGCATTAGGCCTTTTTCTTATTAGGTGCATTGCAAATTTAAATTCCTTGTGAGTTTTTATGTCATCTCATTAACTCATAATTATTTAGTTAATTATTCTAAGGTGGTGTAGGTAAGGGTTAATTAAGTTACTTAATTCATACCTTAACCTAATTAATGCATAAAAATGAATCTAATCATCTAAAAATTAAACAAAAATATCAAACACATGTGGGAATAAGTTAGGAATAGCAACCTCATCTCATCTTTTCAAAATTAAATCAAACTTTAAACTAAATAAAAATCTTATTAAATTCACTTTGATTTATTATAAACTTTCTTATTCTTTAAGAATGTCTTTAGGATTTAATTAAAGTGAGTTTGTTTACATGCTTTTATTATTTTGAATCTTTTCTCAATATGTTAAATTTGTATATGATGTGGTTTCATGCATTCATATTTTTCAAATTTAAATTTAAAATTAAAATTAGTTACATTATGTCAAATTTGTATGTGTTGACTAAAGTAGAAATATGAATGGCTATTATCACTATTAAATTCAAATTATTTTCAAAATATATAAATCAAATATCAAATCTGAAAATATGCTACTTATATCCTAATTATAAGCTTGCATGTGAAATATTATAAAGGTATGCTTAGCATAGGTTTCCTTTCTCTCTTATGTTGGTATAATTTTGAATAGAAATTTGGTGATATATATGGTCCATTTAAAAAGGATCTAATACTCACCTAATTCCATATCCTATTCATCCCTATGCTATCACCTAAGAGGGGCTACTTATACTTGCATACATAAATTGCATAAACCAAATGAATCCATTAATGCAACTTTTGCATTCTTCTTTTCCATTTCATTTCTTTTATACATATGTTTGTATTTAAGGAAAGTGGTATATTAGTCTGGACAACCTCGAGATTGCGAGGCTTTAAGTAACCCTAAGTAATTTTTATACCATATACCTCTGGTTAACAATGGTGTTGTACTCACTTATGTCTTTCTTACTTTCATGTGTGTATGTGAAAAATTGGATAAAAAACCCTTTTCTACTTAAGAAAAATCATGCATATTCAACTTTCAAATTTCCCTAAACAGATTACTTAGCATGTATCATAAAGTGTGTTAAATGTTCTCATTTGTATGTATAGATATGCTTAGGATTCATTCATATGCATATTATACATGTTGGGAAAAAAATGAAGTAATGTATGTTATGTGAATTTTGATTTATTTTATTTAATCTTAAAATGCCTTTCTTTTTGAATAAGTTTATTTAGAGTTTATCTAAACTTAAGATTAATTAAAAGATTTAATCAAAACATTCACTAAACAAAATAAAAATGCGAACCTACTTTAGAAATTACTTAGGTTAAGGAAGGAAAGAGAAGTTCTCTTCTCTTTGTCTCTCTTCATAACTTAGTAATTAATTGTAGGATCCACTTAAACCAAATCAAAATATGAAATAAAATCAACCCAAAATAATTAAACAACTTAAATGAAATCCTCCTCTAAGGTGAACATATTTTTACATTTAGAAAATCCTAACTTAAAGCCATAGCTAAGCATACCACACAAGCCTTCAAAGAACACACATTAGCCTAAGTCATAATTCTAGCTTTAGGTTAGATCGGTGCATGGTTTGATGCTTTGTTTTATTTTGTGATATATATTTTAGACTGGATGTTAGGGTGTATGCTCGTAGAATAAATAGTAGGACGCTATCATAAATACAAATATAAAATTCTTTTGCTTGTAGGTGCTTTATACCCCTAAGCATAATCCATAGGCCAGGTGGACTTAGTCACCCATGTGTGGGGTGATAAGTCTAATATACATACTTGGGATTTGTGTGGATTGTTTTAGCTAACCTTTATTTTGCAGGTGTTAGTTAGATTTTCATTATTTTTCTTTTATTATAAATTTGTGCAATTAGGATTTTGGAATGATTGTTATGATGATTAAGATGAGCATTGATCATAAGATCCTATCTTATGCACCATGTGAAGTCTTGGAGCATCCACCTTCCAACTATCCAAAAGAAAGAACCAAAGAGGAAAGAAGAAAAGAAGAAGAAAGAAGAAAATAGGAAATAAGAAAGAAAGCTTGAAGACCCCCCATAATAATGAGTTCCTTGCTTAATTGTAATATAATTCATTTGTAATCTGGGTTGTATAAGGGTAGAGCTCTACCCACATTTGATATTCTGGTTTGCGTGGTGCACCACAATGGCTTTATTCTTTTGTTAGCTTTATAAATTGATTGATGATTTGTTTAGTGCATTAAGTGACATGCTTTTCCTAGTTTCTTTCTTGCTTTATGTGTGGCCTGGATGTGGATTAGGCTCATTAGGAAAAAATAAATCTTTTACCCAACTTAAGATAAAAATTAAACAACTCATAACCTTACATAAAGCTTAGATTTAAAATCAATATAAAATAATTAACAAACACTTAACTAGATGAGCATTTCTTTTATAATACCATGCACAACAATATCTTATTTCACTCTTGATTGGAGAGCTTCCACCTTTGCCAGAGAAACTTGGCTTGACCTGTGAGAGCCATGGTGGAAACTCACCTCCTTTTCGGATTTTAATAATCTTTCATGGCATATGAATCATTAGCTGAGTCAAAATGTCCAAAATAAAATGAAATTTGAATTGCATTAGATTTAGATTTGAAGCATGCCTTTACATGATCTAGTCTCTTTAGAGTGAGTTTAAGGACTTAGTCTCTTTCTAAATAACAACTAGTAATCTTGCATAAGCATATGACTTGTTTTAAAATCATAGAGGAGTTATAAGTTGTTATAAGTCTGTTATCTGGTTTGTCCTCTCTGAGGCAAACCAATTACCATTTTCACCAGATTTAGGTTGTAGCCAAAGCTCCCTAGATTTAGGTTAGGTCGCTTCTCCATTTGAGTCCTAAGCATAAATCCTCACCTCTTAGGCATTTTCATAATCTTGTATTATGAAATTATAAGCTCTAGCATTCTAATAAAAAATCCAACTCAAATAAATTAAATTAATTTTAAAAATATAAAGCTCAATCATAGGATAGTTTGAGATGCTTGATGGGTTTCCTAGCATCGTGAGTATCTCCTCCTTATTCTCATTTGGCTTCGATAATAAATCTCTCTTTGATGAATCTCATTTGATCTTTAAAAATGAACCAATCAATTGATAGTCTTTTCCTATTGAAATCTTTAGAGACAACAATCATTTGCCTTAATCAAGAGTTTTTCTGAGGAATCCCCATTCTTTATGATGAATTAGGATGCAATTAACTATGGGGACTTGCCCCTGTAGGGAACTTAACAAACCCAATTTAAAATAAACCCTGCTTTACTTTTCCATATAAAGTAGGGGAAGAATCTCTGCACAATTACACCAACTTCCTGGGGAGTCCTTATTAAGGTGATTAGGTCCATTAAAGGGTAGTGACTTCTATCTTTCAAGATAGTATACTATTCTTTGATGATGTGCTCGATCACCTGAATAAGTACATATGTGGATCTACATGGTGTCCTAAAAAGATGAATTTCTATAGGCTTGTCTTTCTCTTTCTACCGACAAATTTTAAAAGGCGACTCCTATATTAGAAATTTTTCACCACAAAGTTGTTTAGTTGTTTTGGGTTGATTTTATTTTGTATTTTGATTAGGTTCAAGCAAATCCTACAATTAATTACTAAATTGTAAAGAGAGGAAAAAAGAAGAAAACTTCTCTTTCCTTCCCTACCTTAAGTAATTTCTAAAGTAGATTCATATTTTAATTTTATTTAGTGAATGTCTTATTATGTGTTTTAATTAATCCTAAGTTTAGATGAACTCTAAATAAACCTATTCAAAAGAAAGATATTTTAAGATTAGGTAAAGTGAATTAATATCACAAAACACTCATCACTTGATTTCTTTCCCAACATGTATAACATGCACATGGATGAATCCTAAGCATATCTATACACACCAAATTGGAATGTTTAGCATGCTTTATGATAAATGCTAAGTGAGTTACTTAAAAAAATTTTGAATGCTTATGATGTATAATTTTCATTAAGTAGAAAAGAGGTTTTCTTATCCATTTTCCACATGCACACATGAATGTATGAAAGGCATTGTGGTGAAAATTTTTGAATATAAGAGTCACCTTTCAAAATCTGTTGGTAGAAAAAGAAAGAGGAGACCTACAGAAATTCATCTTTTTGGGATGTCACGCAGATCCGCAGATGTACTTATTCAGGTGATCGAGTACGTCATCAAGGAATAGTGTACTATCTCGAAAGACAGAAGTCACTACCCTTTAATGGACCTAATTACCTCAATAAGGACTCCTAAGGACGTTGGGTCTTCAAAGTGTACCAGAGATTCTTCCCCTACTTTATATGGTAAAGTAAAGAAGGATTTATTTTAAACCGAGTTCGTTAAGTTCCCTACAGCGGTAAGCCCCCATAGTTAATTACATCTTAAGGAATGGGAATTCCTTAGGAAAACTCTCGATTAAGGTAAATAATCATTGTCTCTGAAGATTTTAATAGGAAATGACTATCAATCGATTGATTTATTGTTTGAAGATCAAATGAGATTGATCGAATAGAGATTTATTATCGAAGTAAAATGGGAGTGAGTAGGAGATGCTCATGATGCTAGGAAACCTAGCGAGCATCTCAAACTATCCTATGATTGGGCTTTATATTTTTGAAATTGATTTAATTTATTTGAGTTACATTTTTTCATTAGAAATTTAGGACTTAGGATTCCTTAACATAAGATTAAAGAAATGCCTAAGAGGTGATGAATTATGTTTATGGCCTACAAAGGGGAGAAGAAATCTCAGAACCTAAATCTAGGGAGCTTTGACGGGGTCCGAAAGCACAACCTAAATCTAAGGCAAAAAATGGGTAATTAGTTTGCCTCCATAAGAGAGGACAAAACCACAACTGGACTTACAACCTTGTAGGGTGGCAGCCAACTAACTCCTGATTTTAAATACAAGTCTTTATGCTTATGCAAGATAGTTAGGTTGTTATTATTTAGAAAGAAATTAAGTCCTTAAACTTGCTCCCTAAAGAGACTAGATCATGTAAAAGTATAGTTCAAATGACATAAATCTAATGCAATTCATATTTCATTTTATATTCATTTTGGATAATCATTTTTTACTCTGGCTAATAGGATTCATATGCCTAATGCATGCGAAATAAAATTATTGGCCAAAATCAGTGAAAATGGAGGAGGTGAGTTTCTACCATGGCTCTCACAAATCAAGCCAAGATTCTTTGGAAAAGGTAGAAGCCCTCCAATCAAGAGCAAAATAAGATGTTGTTGTGCATGATATTACAAAAGAAATGCTCATCCAGCTAAGGGGTTGTTAATTCTTTTATCTTGATTTTAAATATAAGCTTTAGGTGAGGTTGTAATTTATTTTAATTTTATTTTGAGTTGTTAAGTTGGGTAAAAGATTTATTTTTCTTAAAGAGTCTAATCCACATCTAGGCCATACATAAAGCAAGGAAGAAACTAGAAAAAGCATGTCACTTAATGCACAAGCTAAATAAATCATCAATCAATTTATAAAGCTAATTAAAATAATAAATGTCGTGGTTGGCACCACCCAAACCAAAAAAATCAAATATGGGTAGTCGAGCTCCACCCTTATACAGCCCGGATTATAAATAAATTAAATTACAATTAAGTAAGGAATTCATTGTTATGGGTGTATTCAAGCTTTATTTCTTCTTTCTTCTTTTCTTTTTTCTTCTTCTTTTCTTCTTTCTTCTTTGGTTCTTCCTTTTGGATGGTTGGAAGGTGGATGTTCTAAGGCTTCACATGGTACATAAGATAGGATCTTATGACCAATGCTCATCCTAATCCCCATAATAATCATTCTAAAATCCTAATTGCACAAATTTACATGAAAAGGAAAAGATAAATCTAGCTAACACCAGTAAAATAGAGATTAGCTCAAATAAATCACACAAATTCCCAAGCATGTATATTGAACTTATCACCCCACATATGGGTGATTAAGTCCACCTGGCATATGAATTATGCTTAGGGGTATAAAACACCTGCAAGCAAAAGCATTTTATATTTTTATTTATGATAGCGCCCCTTAAGCACAATCCCTACAGAAAAGAATAGTTAGACTAAGAGCATCCTACCATTCATTCTACGAGCATACACCCTAACATTCAGTCTAAAACATATATCACAAAAAAATAAAGCATCAAGTCATGCACCGACCAAACCTAAAGCTAGAAGTGGTGACTTAGGCTAATGTCTGTACTTTGAAGGTTTGTGTGGTATGCTTAGCTATGGCTTCAAGTTCAAATTTTCTAAGTGTGAAAGCATGTTCAACTTAGAGGAGGGTTTTATTTAAGTTATTTAATTGATTTGGATTGATTTTATTTCATGTTTTGATTTGGTTGAAGTGAATCCTACAATTAATTACTAAATTATGAAGAGAGAGAAAGAGAAGAGTACTTTTTTTTCTTCCCTAACCTAAGTAATTTCTAAATTAGGCTCACATTTTACTTTTTTAGGTGAATATTTTGATTAAATTTTTTAATTAATCCTAAGTTTAGATGAACTCTAAACAAACCTATTGAAAAAGAAATGCATTTTAAGATTAAATAAAAATGAATCAAATTTCACATAACACACATTACTTTATTTCTTTCCCAACATATATAACATGCATATGGATGGATCCTAAGCATACCTATACATGCAAATGAGGACATTTAACACACTCTATGATGTATGCTAAGTAATCCATTTAAGAAAATTTAGAAGATTAGTATGCATGATTTTCTTAAATAGAAAAGGGTTTCTTTATCCAAATTTTCACATACACACACGAAAGTAAGAAAGGCATAAGTGAGTACAACATCATTGTTAACCAGAGGTGTAAGATATAAAACCTACTTAGGGCTACTTAAAGCCTTGCAATATCAGGATTGTCCAGGCTAATATGTCACTTTCCTTAAATACAAACATGTGTATAAAAAAATGAAATGGAAAAGAAGAATGCAAAAGTTGCATTAATGGATTCATTTTGTTTATGCAATTTATGTATGTAAGTGTAGGTAACCCTTCTTGGATGATAGCATAGAGATGAATAGGATGTGGAATTAGGTGAGTACTAGGTCCTTTTCAAATGAACCATATATCTCACCAAATTCCTATTCAAAACTATGCTAATCATAAAGGAGAAAAGAAACCAATGCTAAGCATACATTTTTAATCTTCAACATGCAAACTCATAATTAAAGTATAAGTAGCACACTTTCAGATTTGGTATTTGATTTATATATTTTGAAAATAATTTAGATTTAGTAGTGATAATAGCCATCCATATTTCCACTTTAGCCAACACATGCAAATTTGACATAAAGTAAACAATTTCATTTTTAAATTTGAATTTGAAAAATATGAATGCATGAAATCACATGACATACAAATTTAACATGTTGGGGAAAGATTCAAAGTAACGAAAGCATGTAAACAAACTCACTTTAATTAAATCCTAAAGACATTCTTATGGAATAAGAAAGTTTAAAATAAATCAAAGTAATTTTTGTTTGGTTTGAAGTTTGATTTAATTTTAAAAAGGTGAGATAAGTTTGTTGTTCCTAACCCATTCTCATATGTGTTTGATATTTTTGTTTAATTTTTAGGTAACTAGATCCACTTTTAAGCATTGATTAGATTAAGGTATGAATTAAGTAACTTAATTAACCCTTACCTATATCATCTTAAAAGAATTAACCAAATAATTATGAGCCAATGAGATGACATAAAACCCACAAGGAATTTAAATTTGCATTGCACCTAATAAGAAAAAGATCTAATGCAATTTGGCTCACAATTAAAAGTTAATTAAGCTAAGAGGTTTAGCTTAAGTAATTTCAAAACACCCTTTCACACATATGAATTGGATTTTGATTTCCTTAATTGAACTTTGACTATTAAACACCTAAACATCTATCCAAAGTAGATTAATTAAGTTCTGAAACTTTTTAGAATTTTGGAAATTGATTAAGAGGATAATTAATGAATTAACCCTTAATTAAAATGAGATTAAGGAGAGAAAAGAGGGTTTAGGGAATAGCTTAGGAAAATACCCCAAAAATATTCCATAAAACACCTACTTACTAGATCTGACCTTAATCAACCCTAACCATAGGTTAAAATCACTAATCATATCCTAATTATCCTTAATCACATAAGAAGGGTAATTAAGAAGTTCATATGCAATTCTTCTAATCAAGCCTTCAATAAATCCTAAAAAAATTAGGGGAGGTAGAAGTCATCCCCTAAAACATACCCAAAAAATTTGGGATTAATCAGAGGCCTAATTAAAAAAATAATTAGCAAAATAAACTTTCTAAGAAAATCCAAATTCAAAGAAAAGCATAAGTCAAAACTCATCAAAATTAATTTTAAAATATTTTAGGTTTAATTATCTTTCCATAGAATTTTATTTCATATTTTTCTGAATTTTCTAGCAAGAGTTATGAATTTTGGAAAATCTCTAAGTGAATTAAGAATTAATTAAAGCATTTTAATTAATCCTAACTAATCCCTCGTTCACGGCGGCGGTGGCGTCGTCAGCTTTACACTCATCTGTGAGATCACTTGTCATCTCTGGGAGGCTAGTGCGCTTTAATCCTCTGCCATCTGATCAAAGATCGGACGGCCAAGGATCTCCCTATGTTTTAAAAAGAGTAAAAGGATTTCTAAATGTGCGGGGTTATCATAGCCGTCCATCTAAAATGCGCGGATGGACCACTGAGATCTCCCAAGTTCTTCCCCTTGATCAATAGAGACCGTCCATAATCAAGGGGAAGATCCAAGCTCAATCTAGCATGGAATCAAACCAAACTCAACCCACACCATCTAAAGACAGAGAGCGGCAAATCCAACGGTCAAAAATCGATGTGGTGAAAAAAATTTTCACAATGCTCCACACCACATTGAGTTTAATGGTCAGAAAATCTCATACCTCGCTGAAGGTGATCACCAACACTCAATTCCCTTAGAGAAGCTTCGTCTGGTTGAGATGGAGCCTTGCTGAGAGTATGAGCACTTAAGGTTGGGTGGATTGATGTATGGACCAACTCCTCCTTAGTTAGCTTGTAGCTTTGATCTAATTGGATCCTTCCTTGCTGTGGAAACTCCAATAAAAGCTTAAGTGCACTCAACTTAGCTCCTTGATGAAGTGTGCAAGAGCAATTGGAAGGAAATTGAGTGAGGAAGAAGTTGGCAATTCAATTGGCTTCCCCTGTTTTCACTATTTGAAAACCAAGAAATGGCCTTTTCCAATCCTCTTTAGGAAGCTTGGGAGTGCTCTCTGATGATTGCTCTAAGTTCCTTAGCTTCAATCGACAGAGGGCCCATGAGAATTGAATTGAATTAGGGGGAGTATATCTCCCCCCTTGAAGGATCGGATGACCGACAGCAATGCTCTTGCCATTTTGATCCAATTGATGATGAGGGTTTTTTGATCAGTTAGGAGTGTGCACATGGTCAGTTTGAGCCAAGGAGTGGATTGCCAACCTCCCATGTGCTTGAATTTGAGCTTGAGAGGGAGTTTGAATTTGCAATTTTTGACCACATGGTCAAGTTTGGTTTAGGGACCAAATGGGCTGACCTAAACCCATTGGGTTGGGTGCACCACTCTCCCCAAGGTCTTTGTGAGCTTTTAGGAAAGCCTCAAGTGAATGTGAAGAGGGTATGACCAAATTACTCATGGATTAAGCCAAAATTTATTCTATAGCCTAGGGGTAGGATGATCATTTTGTTATTTTTCCACTTTGGACATGTTGGGTATGTGGAGAAACTAGGTTTGGCCAAGTTTCATTAGATTTGGTATCCATTTGATAAAGTTTGGCTCATGTTGATCCATTTAGGTCAAAATGGGTCAACTTGGGTCAAGTTGACCAATTGGTCAAATTGGGTCAAACCAAGGGTTGGGTCAAGTTCATATGACCATTTGAAATATTTTGGTGGCTTTGGTTTGATTCAATTTGGTATAGTTTTGGGTTTGGCTCATGTGACTTCATTTAGGTCAAATGGGTCAAGTTGACCTATTTGACCCATTTGACCTATTTGAGGTAGGTCAATGGTAGGTTTATGTTAAGTTAGTCATATGGAGTAAATTGGTGTCTTTGTTTCCAATCAATTTTGGTTATGCTCAAATTTAGCTCAATATGACCCCTTTAGGTCATGTTGGGTCTAAGGTCAATTGGGCTAGATTAGGTCTAGTTAGCCAATTGAGGCTTTAATCAAGTTCAACAAGTGATTTGGAATGAACTTGATCCATTGGTTTGGATCAATTTGGCTTAGATCAAGTTTTGACACATTTTGGCCCTTTAGGTCAAAATGGGTCAACTTGGGTCAAGTGGCCAATTGGGCTAGGTTAGGCTCAAATGTTGGCTTGTTCAAGTTCAAACATAAGTCATGAGTAAACTTAGATCAATGATTTCAATCAATTTGGCCTATGGTGAATTTTGGCTATGTTAGGTTTCATTTTAGGTTAAGTGTTGACTTTATCAACCCTCAGGTTTGACTTAGTTTGACCCAATTTGATTGATTGATCATCCCATGATGATTGTTGATCAAGATGAGAGGAATATATGAGTTTGGTTCAATCCAAATTAGTTAGGATTAGAATTTGGCTCATAAAGGTACTTTAGGTCACTTTGAGTCAAGTGAGCCTAAGTGGGTCAAATGGCTTATTCAAAGCTTTATTTGAAGTTGATTGATCTTGTATATGAACTTATGATTGAAATATAAATCCATTTGTAAGTGATTTGAAATTAAATGAGTTTAGATCCATTTGGCAATTTCATGTTCAAAGGAAGAATATGAAAGGATTTTAGGTTTGATTTTGGACTTGGGTTTTGATTGTTTGACTGGAGTTTGGATTTATATATGAGTTCATGATTATAAGTTTGATTAAATCATGAGAGAAAATCAAGAGTTTGGCTTGATTTAGAGTTGATTTGGCTAAGTTTAAGATTTTGGCTTAAAAAGCTTAGATTAGATTTTGAGTTGATTTGAGTTTGATTTTTAGAATTGGTTTTGATTGTTTGAATTTATATTTCATTCATATATGTGAATACAAATGAGAATATAAATTGATCATAAGAAAATTTCAAGGATTTGAAGTGGTTTAATCATGATTTAGGTTAAATCCATTAAAGGGAATTTAAAGGATTTAAGGAAATTTTTAAATGGGAATTTAATTTTTGGATTTGATTTGATTGGTTTATATTTATATTTCATTTATATATGAGAATATAAATGAGAATATAAATAAATTTTGAGAAAATCCCATGAGTTTGAATAGGTTTGATCATGATTTGGGTTAAATCTATTAAAGGGAATTTAAAAGATTTAAGAAAATTTTTAAATTGGAATTTAATTTTTGGGCTTGATTTGATGAGTTTGTATTTATATTTCATTTATATATGTGAATATAAATGAGTTTTGAGAAAATCCCATTAGTTTGAATAGGTTTGATCATAATTTGGGTTAAATCCATTAAAGGGAATTTAAAGGATTTAAGAAAATCTTATTGAATTGATTTTGAATTTTGGATTTAGATTTATTGGTTTGAATTTATATTTTATTTATATATGTGAATATAAATGAGAATATAAATAAATTATGAGAAAATCTCAAAAGTTTGATTTGGTTTTGATTATGATTTTAGATAAATCCTTAAGAGAGGATTAAAGACTTAGGAAAATTTAAACTTAGGAATTTTGATGGATTTTTTATCATGGGTTTCAATCATAGATTTCAATCATGGATTTCAATCATATGGAGTTGATTTGAGTTTGGAGAAAATCAAATAGAATTGATTTGGAATTTCACTTGAAGGAGGGAAAGTGAGGAGTGGTTCAAGCTAAGGGTGGGCAAATTCCTAACACCCCTAAGGCATGACCTATTTCTATGGCTAACCCTTTTAAATCTTTTAGGGCTAGGTTGAGGGTCCACCTAATCACTAGATGTGTCTTAATACTAAGGAACTCTTAAAGCCTAAGAGGAGTCCTATGTCTAAAATGGAGGTATTGAGAGCTCATTCTAAAAATGAGGTCAACAGGCATAAGTAAGTACGTCGCCATTGTTAGCACTAGAGGTGTAAGGTATAAGACCTACTTAGGGCTACTTAAAGCCTCACAATCCCGAGGTTGTCCAGACTACTATATCACTTTCCTTAAATACAAACGTA
The DNA here is from genome assembly GCA_021442155.1 of Cymbidium sinense. NCBI lineage: Eukaryota > Viridiplantae > Streptophyta > Magnoliopsida > Asparagales > Orchidaceae > Cymbidium > Cymbidium sinense. Next base: position 140,385,150 of record CM038222.1, read on the forward strand.
TGTATAAAAAGAATGAATGGAAAAGAAAGGATGCAAAAGTTTGTATTTATACTTTTGGATTTGTTTATACAATTTATATGTATAAATGTAAGGATCCTTCTTAGGTTATAACAAAGGAGAGGATAAGAGTAGATTTTAAGCAAGTGTTATATTCCTTTAAAAGAATTATACACTTTGTAAATCTTATCTAAGTCCATGTTAAGAGGAAAGAAAGGAAGCAAACATAAGACACATTTTTATATTCACATGCAAACTTTATGAATAAACTATAAGTAGCACACTTTCAGTTTTGGTAATTGGTTCATATATTTTAAAAATAATTTGAATTTAATAGTGATAATAGTCATTCATATTTTTGCTTTAGCCAAAACATATAATTTGACATAAAAAAATATTTCATTTTTTAATTTGATTTTTGAAAAGCATGAATGCATGAAATTCATATCACATACATATTTAGCATGCTAGGAAAGACATCAAGTGATGAAACTAATGTAAATTCATCCATCCTAATTAATTCTTAAAGACAATCTTATGAAATAAGAAAGCTTAAAGCAAATTAAGTTGTTTTTAAAGAAGATTTGATTTTTGTTTTGGGTTTGATTTAATTTGAGAAATGTGAGGTGAGTTTGATGTTTCCAATCCATTCCCACATGTGTATGATATTTCAATTCAATTTTTAGATTATTAGATCAATTTTATATTTTTGATTAGATTAAGGTATGAATTAAGCGTGTTAATTATCCCTTACTTACACCACCTTAGCATACTTAATCAAATAATTATGAGCCAATGAGATAACATAAAATCACACAAGAAATTTAAATCATCAATGCACCTAGTAAGAAAATGGTCTAATGCATTTAGCTCATGATTAATGATTAATTAAGCTGAAGGGTTTAATTTAAGTACTTTCATAACCCCCCTCACACATGTGAGTTGGATTTTGATTTTATTAATTGTACTTAGGCTCTTGAACACCTAAGCATCTACCCAAGATAGATTAATTGAGTTCTGGAAAATTTTAGAATTTTATGAAATTAATTAAGGTAATTGTTGCCCTCATTTTTAGGATGAGCTCTCAACCCCTCCTTCTTGGACATATGACTCCTCTTAGACATTAAGAGATCATTAGTCTTAAGACACATCTAGTGATTAGGTGAACACTCAACCTAGCCCTAGAGACTTAAAAGAGTTAGCTATAGGAATAGGTCATGCCTTAGTCGTGTTAGGAAAATTTATCTTCCCTTAGCTTGAACCATTCCTCACCTTCCTTCAAGTCAAACTCCAAATCAATCCTAATTGATTTTCTCAAACTCCAAATCAATCTTATTTGATTTTCTCCAAACTCAAATCAATATCACATGATTGAAATCCATGATTGAAATTTCGAGTTCCAAATATTTCCTAAGCCCTTAATTCCCTCTTAAGGACTTAACCTAAATTGAATTCAAATCAATTCAAACTCCTTGAAATTTTCTTATAACCCATTTATATTCTCATTTATATTCACATATATAAATGAAATATAAATTCAAATCAATCAAACTAAACTCAAAATTCAAATTCCAAATTATAAAATCATCCTAAATCCTTAATTTCCCTCTTAAGGACTTAGCTTAGGTCAGCTTCAAATCAATTCAAAATCATGAAATTTTCTCACCACTCATTTGTATTCTCATTTATATTCACATATATAAATGAAATATAGATTCAAATCAATCAAACTAAATCCAAAATTCCAAAATCTTTCTTAAATCCTTATTTTCCCTCTTAAGGACTTAGCTTAGATCAACTTCAAATCAATTCAAATTCATGAAATTTTCTCACCACTCATTTATATTCTCATGTATTCACATATATAAATGAAATATAAATTCAAATCAATCAAACTAAATCGAAAAATCAAATCCAAAATTTCAAATCTTTCCTAAATCCTTAATCTTTCCTCTTAAGGATTTAGCCTAGATCATGATCAAATCACTTCAAATCCTTGAAATTTTCTCATGACCCATTTATATTCTCATTTATATTCACATATATAAATGAAATATAAATTCAAATAACCAAAACCACTTCCAAAAATCAAACTCAAATTCAATCAAATTTTAACCTAAACCTTTCAAGCCAAAATCTTGAACTCAGTCAAATCAACTTCAAATCAAATCAAACTCTTGATTTTCCTTCATGATTCAATCAATCCTTCAATCATGAATCCAAATATAAATACATACTTCAATTACTTAACCAAAACACAATTCAAAAATCAAACCCCAAATTCATTCATGTTCTTCCTTTGCATATGAAATTGTCATATGGATTTAAACCCATTTGACTTCAAACCACTTGCAAATAGATTTATATTTCAATCATAAGTCCATATACAAGTTCAATCAAACTCAAATCAAGCTTTGACCAAATCATTTGACCCACTTAGGCTCACTTGACCCAAAGTGACCTAAAGTACCATTTATGAGCCAAATTATAATCCTAAACAAACTGGATTGAACTAAGCCCATCTTTGCCTCTCATCATGATCAACAATCATCATTGAATGATCAATCAATCAAATTGAGGCAAACCAAGTCAAACCTTAGGGATGACTAAGTCAACACTTAGCCAAAATGAAACCTAACATAGCCAAAATCTACCATAGGCCAAATTGATTGAAACCATTGATCTAAGTTCATTCATGAACTATGTTTGAACTTGACCAAGTCAACATTTGAGCCTAACCTTATTTGCCACTTGACCCAAGTTGACCCAACTTGACCTAAAAAGTTAAAATATGTCAAAACTTGATCTAAGCCAAATTGATTGAAACCAATGGGTCAAGTTCATTCCAAAACACTTGTTGAACTTGACCAAAGCCTCAATTGGCCAACCAAACCTAAACCTACCCATGACCTAGCTCAAATAGGTCAAATGAGTCAAATTGGACAACTTGACCCATTTGACCTAAATGAAGTCATATGAACCAAATTCAAACCTAATCAAATTGAATCAAACCAAAGCCGCCAAAATATTTCAAATGGTCATATGAACTTGACCCAACCCTTGGTTTGACCCAATTTGACCAATTGATCAACTTGACCCAAGTTGACTCATTTTGACCTAAATGGGTCAACATGAGCCAAACCATACCAAATGACTCCAAATCCAATGAAACTTGGCCAAACCCATTTTCTCAACATACCCAACATATCCAAATTCAAAAATCAGCCAAATGATAATTCTACCCCTAGACCATAGAACAAATTTTGGTCAAATCCATGGAGAATTTGGTCAATTCCTCTTCACATCTACTTGATACTTTCCTAATAAGTCAAGTAGACCCTATGGAGCGTGGTGCACCCAACCCAATGGGTTTGGGTCAGCTCAACTTGACCCAAGGCCAAAACTGAGCACATGGCTCAAATTGGTCATATGAGAATCATGTTCCCACTCAATTTGAAGCACATGGGGAGTTACCACTCCACTCCCTAGCCCAAACCAACCATATGCAAACTTCTAACAGCTCAAACAGCCCTTTCAATCTTAACAATTGGATCAAAATGGAAAACAAAGCTTCAGTCGTTCGATTGCCATAGGGGGAGATATACTCCCATTAATCCACTTCAATTCCAACAGAGGCTAATTCGATTGAGTGTTAGAGAGTCATAGGAACCATTCTTAAGTGATCCTAAGCTCTCTAGAAGGAATTTGAATTTGCCATTCTCTGTTTTCCTCAAGTGAAAACAAAGGAGCTCCATTGATTTGCAAACTTTCACTACACTCCAATTCCACCAAATTCTCTTTGTTCACTCCACCAGAGGGCCAAGTTGAGCTTGCCCAAGCTCTCTCTCAAGTTCCAAAGGCAAGGGGAGATCTAATTCCATCAAAGCCGCAAGGGAGCTAAGGAGGGGTTGGTCCATAAAGCTATCCACTTAACCTCAAGAGCTAATACTTTCACCACAGCTTCATCTCAACCAAACGAAGCTCCTCCAAGGGAATCAAGAGTCGGTGATCACCTCCGGCGAGGTATGACATTTTCCGATCACTAGACTCAATGTGTGTTGGTCCTTTGTGAAAGAAATTTTAATGGCATGAGATTTTGACCGTTAGATGTGCTTGCCATTAGGGTTAGATGGTGTGTGCAAATTTCAAATCCATCCGAGCTCGATCGAGCTCGGATCTTCCCTTTGAAAGTGGACGATCTCCATTATTCCTCGGGGAAGAACAGGGATGTTCTCTGGCCGTCCATCCGCGCATTTTGGATGGATGGTCGAGATTAAACACACGCTTAGATCTGATTTAATCCCTTTGGAATGGCAGCTTTAATCTCAGCCATCCGATCCTTGATCGGAGGGTGGCTAAAATCGCTAACGCTCACGTGCCACGATGTGATGTTTAAGTGGCCGCTCATTGCTTGACGTGTGTAAAGCGCATCTGAGTCATCGCTCGCATGTCACGCCGTTGGATTAAGAGAATTATTTAAGGTTTATTTAATTCTAATTAATCCTCTAAACTTCAAAAATATATATATCTCTAAAGAAAAATCAAAAAAATATGAGGTAAATTACCACTAAAAGATAATTCAATCTAGAGTATTCTAAAATTAGTTTTAATGGATTTTGAAGTGTATCTTTCTCTGATTTTGGATTTTATTAGAAATCTTAATTTATCAATTACTCCCTAATTAATCCACTGATTAATCTCAAACTTCTTGAGTATATTTTGGGGGATGACTTCTGCCTTCTCTAATTTTCTTGATTTTATTGGTGGCTTAATTGGAAGAATTGCTAATTCATTTCTTAATTACCCCCTTCATGTAATTAAGGATAATTAAGGGTTTGATTAGTATTTTAATCCCTCATTGAAGTTGATTAAGATTTGATTCAGTAAATAGGAGATTTAAGGAATAATTTTAGAGCATTTCTCCTAAACTATTCCTTAAACCCCCTTTTTCTTCCTTAATCCTCTCTTAATTAAGGGCTAATTCACTAATTACCCCCTTAATTAATTTCTAAAAATTTTACAACTTTCCAGAACTTAATTAATCTACTTTGGGTAGATGCTTAGGTGTTCAAGAGTCTAAGTTCAATTAATGAAATCAAAACCCAACTCATTTGTGTGATGGGTGTTTTGAAATTACCCATCAAAACACCTTGTCAAATGCCTAGGTGTTCAAGATGATTTATTTTGAATAGAATTTGGCAAGGTGTATGGTTCATTTGAAAAGAACCTAACACTTGCCTGATTCTATATCCTATTCATTCATATACTATCACTTAAGAAGGATACCTATGCTTGCACATATAAATTACATAAACAAAAATAAATCAACTAGCACCAACTTTTGCATTCTTTCTTTTCCATTCATTTCTTTTGTACACATACTTGTATTTAAGAAAAGTAGTATATTAGTCTAGACAATCCCAAGGTTGCGAGGCTTTAAGTAGTCCTAAGTAGGTCTTGTATCTTACACCTCTAGTTAACAATGGCATCGTACTCACTTATGCTTTTCATACATTCATGTGTGCATGTGAAAGTTGGATAATAAACCCCTTTGCTACTTAATGAAAATCATGCATCATAAACTTTCAAATTCTCTTAAATGAATTGCTTAGCATGCATCATAAAGTGTATTAAACACTCCCATTTGCATGTATAGATATGTTTAAGACTCATTCATATGCATGTTATACATGTTGGGAAAGAAGTGAAGTGATGTATGTTTTGTGAATTTAATTCATTTTACTTAATCTGAAAATGTCTTTCTTTTTGAATAAGTTTGTTTAGAGTTCATCTAAACTTAGGATTAATTAAAACTCTTAATTAAAGCATTCACTAAATAAAACTAAAATATGAATCCACTTTAGAAATTATTTAGGTTAGGGAAGGCCCTCTCTTTATAACTTAGTAATTAATTGTATGATTTATTTGAACCTAATCAAAACATAAAATAAAAAATCAACCCAAAACAATTAAATCACTTAAATGAAACCCTCCTCTAAGTTGAGCATGCTTCACACTTAAGAAAATTCTAACTTAAATCCATAGCTAAGCATACCACACAAACCTCCAAAGCACCATATTAGGCTTAGTCACAACTTCTAGCTTTAGGTTAGGGCGGTGCATAGTTTGATACTTGCTTTCATTTTGTGATATATGTTTTAGTTTGGATGTTAGGATGTATGTACGTAGAATGAATGGTAGGATGATCTTAATCTAACAATTATCTTCTGTAGGGGATTGTGCTTAAGGGGCACTGTAATAAATAAAAATATAAATATTTTTATTGTGCAGGTGCTTATACCCCTAACCATAATCTAATAGGCTAGGTGGACTTAATCACCCATGTGTGAGGTGATAAGTCCAATATACATGCTTGAGATTTGTGTGGTTTATTTAGCTAACCTTTATTTTACAGGTGTTAGCTAGATTTACTCTTTCTTTTCATGTAAATTTTACAATTAGAATTTTGGAATGATTGTTATGGAGATTAAGATGAACATTAGTCATAAGATCTCATCTTATGCACCATGTGAAGCTATTGGAGCATCCACCTTCCAACCATCCAAAAGAAGGAACCAAAGAAGAAAGAAGAAAAGAAGAAAATAAGAATAAAGAAATGAAGCTTAAAGACCCCCATAATAATGAATTCCTTGCTTAATGTATTTAATTCATTTATAATCTGGGTTGTATAAGGGTAGAGCTCGGCTACCCAATTTATTTTTGGATTTGTTCGGTGGTGCCCGACCACAATGACCTCTTATTCTTTTTGCACTTAGCTTTATAAATTGATTGATGATTTGTTTAGCTTGTGCATTAAGTGACATCATTTTTCTAATTTATTCCTTACTTTATGTGGACGATTATTAAGAAAAATAAATCTTCGACAAATTTAGCAATTCAAAACTAAAATAAGGAACTCATAACCTCACCTAAAGCAGTAAAAATCAAGATAAAAAATTACCTTGGGTTTATGAAATGTGAGCCATGGTGAAAACACACATCCTCCATTCTCTTTGGCTTTCTCGTGCATTAGGCATATGAATCCTATTAGCCTGAGTCAAAATACTTGTCCAAAAATAAAAATAAAATGAAATCTGAATTACATTAGATTTAGGTCATTTGAAGCATACCCTTACATGATATAATCTCTTTAGGGAGTGAGTTTAAGGGCTTAGTCTCTTTCTAAATAAATAATAGCCGAGCTATCTTGCATAAAGCATACGACTTGTCTACATGAATTTAAAATCATAGAAGGAGTTAGTTGGCAGCCACCCCCAGGCGGTTGTAAGTCCAAGTAATCGGGTGGTTTGTCCTCTCTTGTGGAGGCAAACCAAATACCCATTTTGGCCTTAGATTTGAGTTGTGCTTTTGGCTCTCACCAAAGCTCCATAGATTTAGGTTCAGAGGTTGCTTCTCACCTTTGTGGGCCATAAGCATAAATCCTCTCCTCTTAAGCATTTATATAATCTTGTATTATAGAATTATAAGCCCTAGCATTCTAATGAAAAATTCAACTCAAATAAATTAAATCAATTTCAAAAATGTAAAGCCTAATCATAGGATAGTTTGAGATGCTCGCTAGGTTTCCTAGCATCATGAGCATCTCCTACTTATCTTCATTTGACTTCGATAATAACTCTTTCTTTAATCAATCTCATTTTATCTTCAAAAATAAGTTAATCAATTGATAATCCTACCCTATTGAAATCTTTAGAGAAAACGATCACTTACCTTAATCGAGAGTTTTCATAAGGAATCCCCATTCCTTAGGATGTAATTGACTATGGGGCTTGCCCCTGTAGGGAACTTAATGACCCTGATTTAAAATAAACCCTACTTTATTTTTCCATGTAAAATAGGGGAATAATCTCTAGTACACCTCCAAGACCCAACGTCCTTAGGAGTCTTTATTTTGGTGATTAGGTCCATTGTAGGGTGGTGAATTTTATCTTCCAAGATAGTACACATCTCCTCAATGTCGTACCCGATCATCCTAATAAGTACATCTGCAAATCTGCGTGGTGTCCGACCAAGGCGATTTATATTCCCCTGTGTGTTCTCATTTATTTATCTTCTTTCCACCTTAGAAAGGAAAGAAGAATATATGAGAGGGGAACATCCAGGAATGTTAAATTTCCATTACAGTAATTAGTGAATTAACCCTTAATTAAGATTAGATTAAGGGAGAAAGGGGTTTAAGGAATATCTTAAGAAAATTATTCCCCAAATCCCACATTCACTTAATTAAAGCTTAATTGACTCAATCAGAGGGTTAAGTCCCTAATTATACCCTTAATTAAGCTTAATTATATTAAAGGAGTGATTAAGGAATGAACTAGCAATTCCTCTAATCAAGCCACCAAATCTCAAAAAAAATTAGGAGAGATAGGGGTCATCCCACTAATTAAGCACAAAAAGTTTGGGATTAGAGTAATTAGAGGATAATTAGCAAAATAACATTCCCAATAAAACTTAAATCCAGATAAAAATACTACTCAAAATTCATTTAAATCAATTTTAGAATATTCTAAATTCAATTATCTATCAAATGCAATTTATTTCATATTTTTTTTTATTTTTCTAGGCTTAGATATGAATTTAGAAAGGTTTGGTAATTAAATAAGAGATTTAATAATCTAATTAAATAGTTAATTCATCGACGCCACGTGGGCCACTGATGCGGCATGCGTTTTCCATGTGGCGTGATGAGATTGGATAATAAAGTAGTCACATCGTAGTGCCGCATCAGTGGCGGTGCTACGCGCTTTCTCCTCACCCGTCCAATCAAGGATCGGACGGCTGAAGTTAAAGCTGCGAATCAAATGGGTTAAAATGTGGATTCTATGCGTCTTAATCATGGTTGTCCATCCAAAACGCGTGGATGGAAGGCCAGAGATTCATCCATGTTCTTCTCTGTGAGAGATGGCTACCGTCCACCTTCTAGGGGGAGATCCGAGCTCGATTGAGCTCGGATTGGGCTAAAATTTAGCCCACACCATCATCATGCAATGGAGATCACATCCAACAGCTAGTTTATCATGCAATGAAAATTCCTTTCATAAAGGACCACACCACACCTAATCTAAGCTCAGTTTAATGGCTAACTTTGCATGAGGTGATCAACGGCGCTCGATTCCCTTGGAGAAGCTTCGTCTAGTAGAGACGAAGCTTTACTGAGAGTTTGAGGTCTTGAGATTGGGTGGATGCTTCTAGAGACTAACTCCCCTTTTCCATGAGCTCAGTCTTGATCAAGGTGACTCCTCCCTTACCTTAGGAACTTAGGAGAGAGCTTAGGCAAGTTCGATCGAGCTCCCTGAGAGTGCTTGCAAAGGGAATTAGACTGATATTGAGTGTAGCCTGAGTTTGATTTTTAGTGGAGCTCCGCTATTTTCAAACTATGAAAATCGAGAAATGGGAATTTGGAAATCACTTGAGAAAGCTTAGGGAGGTTGAGGAATGGTTTCTCTGACTTCCATAGGCTCAATCGAATTGGAGAATGTTGAAATGAAATCAAGTTAGGGGAAGTATATCTCCCCCTTTGGCAATCGGATAGTCGAGCGAAGCTTTGCTGTTTTGATCCAATTGAGCTACTTGAGTGGGTCTATTAGGCTGTTAGATGAGTCATTACAATCAGTTTTGGCCAGGGAAAGAGTGGAGGAGATTGCCATGTGCTTGAAACAAGTGGAGGAGGGAATCCATGTGCTCTATTTCAAGGCATGTGGTCGATTTTAGCCTTAGGCTAGATTGGGCTGACCCAAACCCATTGGGTTGGGTGCACCACACTCTCTAGTGTTCATTTGATCCACTAAGAGAGTGCCAAAGTAGTTATGGAGAGGATTTAACCAAATTTCAAGTGGGTTTGGCCAAAATTTACCCTTTGACCTAGGGGTAAAATGGTTATTTGACCTTGGTTTTAGTTTGGGCATATTTGGTATGATGAGAAAATAGATTTGGCCAAGTTTCATTGAATTTGGAGTTGGTTTGATGTGATTTGGCTCATGTTCAACTTAGGTCAAGTTGACCAAAAGATCAAATTGGGTCAAACCAAGGGTTGAGTCATGTTCATATGACCATTTGAAATATTTTGGTAGCTTTGATTTGATTCAATTTAGTTTAGGTTGGAATTTGGTTCAATTTAGTTCATTTAGGTCAAATGGGTCAAGTTGACCAAATTGACCCATTTGACCTATTTGGGTTAGGTCATGGGTTGGTTCAAGTTTGGTTGATCATATGAAATGGATTGGTATCTTTGTTTCCAATCAATTTGATTTATATTTGAGTTTGGCTCAATATGACCCTTTAGGTCAAGTTGGGTTCATGGTCAATTGGGCTAGGGTGGGTCTAGTTGGCCAATTGAGGCTTTGGTCAAGTTCAAATATTGGTCATGAATGAGTTTTGATCAATGGTTTCAAATAATTTGGCCTATGGTGGGTTTTGGCTATGTTGGGTTTCATCCTGGCTAAGTGTTGACTTGGTCAATCCTTAGGTTTGACTTGGTTTAACCCTATTTGAGTATTTGATCATCTCATGATGATTTTTTCTCACAATATGAGGCTTGGTTGGGCTTAGTTCAATACAATTTGGGTAGGATTAGAACTTGGCTCAAAAGGGATAATTTAGGTCACTTTCGGTCAAGTGAGCCTAAATAGGTCAAATGGCTTAGTCAAAGCTTGATTTGAGTTCGATTGAACTCACATATGAACTTATGATTGAAATATAAATCTATTTGCAAGTGATTTGAAGTCAAATGAGTTTTGGTACATTTGACAATTTTATGTTCAAAGGGTGGATATGAGTTTGACTTGGGCTTGATTTTTGAATTGAGTTTTGGTTAAGTGATTGAAGTTTGTATTTATATTTGGATTCATGATTGAAGGATTGATTGAATCATGAAGAAAAATCAAGAGTTTGGCTTGATTTGAAATTTATTTGGCTAAGTTCAAGATTTTGACTTGTTAAATTTTAAATGAATTTGAGTTTGATTTTTGGAGTTGATTTTGATTGTTTGAATTTATATTTCATTTATATATGTGAATATAAATGAGAATATAAATGGGTTATGAGAAAATTTCATGAATTTGAAGTGATTTGAAGTTGATTTGAGCTAAATCCTTAAGAGTGAATCAAAGGACTTAGGAAAGATTTGGAATTTGATCATGGATTTTGGATTTGATTTTTGAGTTTAGTTTGGTTGATTTAAATTTATATTTTATTTATATATATATATATATGAATATAAATGAGAATATAAAAGAGTTATAAGAAACTTTCATGAATTTGAAGTGATTTGAATTTGATTTAGGCTAAGTCCTTAAGAGGGAATCAAAGGAATTAGGAAAAAAATTGAACTTGGAATTTCAATCATGGGTTTCAATCATGGATTTCAATCATATGGAATTGATTTGACTTTGAAGAAAATCAATTTGGCTGGAATTGATTTAAGTTTGATGTTGATTTGATTTGGAGTTTGACTTAAAGGAAGGAAGTAAGGAATGTGGTTCAAGCTATAGGGTAGGAAAATTTTCTTAACACCCTTAAGGCTTGACCTATTCCTATGGCTAACTCTTCTAAGTCTCTAGGGATAGGTTGAGTGTCCACCTAATCAATAGATGTATCTTAAGACTAAGGAACTCCTAAAGTCTAAGAGAAACCCTATGTCTATGATTGAGGGGTTGAGCGCTCATCCTAACAATGAGGTCAACACTTACCAAATCCTTTTATACCTCTTATGGAGCTGACTTTAAGAAATATAAATTCTCCCACTTTAAACTCTGTTGGCCAATGTTTAGCATCATAATATTTCCTCTGCCTATCTTGAACAGCTTTTAATCTATCACGAATTAATCGAATCTTTTCAATGGTTTCATTTACTACATCTACACCAATGATTCCTCTTTCACTAGTTTTCACCCAACAAAGTGGTGTTCTGCACTTCCTTCCATATAATGCTTCATAGGGAGCCATATCAATACTTGCTTGAAAGCTATTATTATAGACAAACTCAATCAAAGGCAAGTGATTTTTTCAATTTTCCCTAAAATTAAGGGTACAAAATCTAAGCAAATCTTCAAATGTTTGAATTGTTCTTTCTGACTGACCATCAGTTTGAGGATGAAATGCAGTACTGAAAGTAAGCTTGGTACCTAAAGCTTCTTGAATTTTTCTCCATAATCTGGATGTGAATCGGCCATCCCGATCGGACACTATAGACTTTGGCACACCATGTAACTTCATAATTTCATCAACATACTTCCTTGTTAGCTTTTCAACAGCATCAAATTTTTTTATAGATATAAAGTGTACAGATTTAATCAATCTATCAATAATCACCCAAATAGCATCGCAACCTCTTCTAGATCTAGGTAAGCCAACCACAAAATTCATAGCAATATCATCCCATTTTCACTCAGGTATTGGCAAGGGTTGTAAAGGTTCACTTGGCTTCTGGTGTTCAGCCTTAATCATCTAACATGATGGACACTTGTAGACAAATTCAACTACACTTCTTTTCATCCCTGGCCACCAAAATATTTCCTTAAGATCTTGATACATTTTGCTATTGCTTGGATGAATTGTATAATTAGAATGATGTGCTTCATGTAAGATGTATTTTCTTAAATCTCCAACATCTGGAATGCAAACTCTGCACTGATACTTTAATAATCCCTCTCCATCAAATTTAAAATCTTATGTATGGCTTAATTTTACCAAATTTAAAATTTTCTAAAAGTCGTCATCTTGAGGTAAAATATCTCGTATTCTGCCTTTTAAATTTGATTGTATAGTCATTTGATTTAATAATAAAATATGATCATCTGTAGATTTAATAAATAAAATTTTTAATTTTTTTAAATCTTTAATCAACCCCACCTGTTGAGAGATCAACCAATTAGCACTATCATATGTTTCTCTACTTAAAGCATCAGCAATTACATTTGCCTTCCCCGGATGATATTGAATATCCAAATCATAATCTTTAATGAGTTACAACCATCTCTTTTGTCTTAAATTTAGCTCCTTCTGAGTAAAGATGTATTTTAAGCTTTGATGATCAGTGAAAGCTTCACACCTTACTCCATATAAATAATGCATCCAAATTTTCATTGCAAATACCACTGCTGCTAGCTCTAGATCATGGGTTGGATAACTCTTTTCATGATTTTTCAATTGTCTTGAAGCATAAGCAATCACTCTTCCATTCTGCATAAGTACACATCTCAAACCTCTTAATGATGCATCACTATAAATTTGAAATCCTTCTGTCCCTGATGAAATAGTTAATACTGGTGTAGCCATTAAATAATTCTTCAATTTTTGAAAAGCCTCTTCATACAGATCTGACCATTCAAATTTGACTGTTTTTTGAGTTGGTCTAGATAATAGCATGGCAATCTGTGAAAACCCTTCAACAAATCTCTTATAAATTCAGCCAATCCTAAGAAACTTCTGATTTCTGTGATAGTGGTTGGTCTGGGTCATTCAGCTATTACTCTGATTTTACTCTAATCCATTGAAACGCATTCACTACTAATCATGTACCCCAAGAATATGATATTATTTAACCAAAATTCACACTTTGAAAATTTTGCATATAATTTATTTCCTTTTAGAGTTTGCAAAATAATGTGAAGATGGTTTTCATGAGCTGCTTCATCTATGGAATAAATTAGAATATCATCTATGAATACAATCACAAATAAATCTAAAAAGGGTTTAAAGATTCTATTCATGAGATCCATAAATACAGCTGGAGCATTTGTTAAGCCAAAAGGCATCATCGCAAACTCATAATGCTCATATCTTGTACTGAATGTAGTCTTTGGTATATCTTCTTCTTTGATCCTAAGCTGATGATAATTCGATCTTAAATCAATCTTTGAAAATACTGAAGCTCCTTTTAGTTGATAAAAAGGATCATCAATCCTTGGTAAGGGATATTTATTCTTCAATGAAAGTTTGTTAAGCTCTTTATAATCTATGCATAGCCTTAAGCTCTCATCTTTCTTCTTCACAAACAATATAGGAGCTCCCCAAGCAGATGTTTTAGGCCTGATAAATCTTTTCTCCAACAATTCTTGTAGCTGATTCTTCAACTCTTGCAATTCTTTGATCGTCATTCTATATGGTACTTCTGCAATAGGTTTTGGACCATGAATTAAATCAATAGAGAAATATATCTCTCTAACTGGAGGTAAACCTAGTAAATCATCTAGAGAAACTTCTAGATACTCCTTTACTATCGGTATATCTTCTAACTTCTTTACCTCTTTAGTAACATCAGTAACTTGAGCAAGAAAACCTTCATAACCTTTTGCTAGCATCTTTTGAACTTTCAAGCAAGACACAATCATAGCTAATACTCATTTATGCTCCACAAATTTGAATTCTTCTTCTCCAAGAATATTGAATTTGATTATCTTTTTGTAACAATCTATAGTAGTATAATGTTTAGATAGTCAATTCATTCCTAAAATCACATCAAATTCATATATCGGTGGTGCTATTAAATCTACATCAAAGCTTCTTTCACAGATATTCAGGTTCACACTGCAAAAATTTCTAGCATTCATATGAGACCCATTTGGCATTGCAACTGAAAGTACTACAGGCATTTTCATAACTTTCAATCCTAAAATTCTCACACATTCCTTAGATATAAATGAATGTGATGCTTCAATATCAAATAAAATTCTAACTGATTTACTTTGAATAAAGATGATATATATAAATGAGTATATATATATAACAAATATATCTAGCACAATATAAAATTTTAATAATGTTAATTTAAATAAAGACATACTTGTAATGACATCAGGCGAGTATTTTGCTTCTTGGTACATGAGTGTATAAACTCGAGGCTATGTATTCTATCGGTTCTGAGTTTGAGATGGAACTGATGCAGTTGATTCAGTCACCATTTGTCTATCCACAGTCCTCTGAGGAGGCTGAACACTTGTCCTAGTATCCATTGAAGATTTTTGACCCAAGATAGGACAAGATTTTGTCATAGGTCCTAACTGATGGCACCAAAAGCAAGTGTTTGTGTCTGAGAAGCACTCTCCTTTATGTGCCCTTCCATATTTTGGGCATATAGTAATACTGCTGTTGCTAGCATTAGTATATGACTTAGACTTCTTCCAGTTTGATTTTTCAGTTTGAACATTATGCCCAGATTTTGGCCTATCTTCAATCCTCCTTTTCTGAATATCTCTCCTCCTCTGAGTAGCTTATAAATTCAATTATATCCTTTTATCCCTCTCCACCAGTACAATATAGTCATCAATACACAGAGGAATCAAGGGTTGTCTGATTACATCCTTCAGCCTAGATAGAAACTTATGACATTTCTCTTCTACATTCGATATCAACTGAGGTGCATACCTTGAAAGCATTATAAACTCAGCTTCATACTGTATGATAAAATGATCTACCTGTACCAATCTGATGAATTTGTCCTGCATTTGTCTCCTAACTGAGAGGGGTACAAACCAATCTCTAAAGGTCTTCACAAAATCCTCCAATGAAACAAGATTGCAATGCCTTCTTTCAAACTTCTCTTACAATTATCCTCGCCACCATCTCTCAGCTTCGCCGTCAAAAATAAAAGAATCCAAAGCAACTCTTCTTACTGGAGGGCATGGCATACTTTCTAAAATTTTCTCTATCTGCATCAACCAGTTTTCTGCTTCAATAAGTCCTCCTGTTCCTGAGAAAAGAGGTGGCCTCATATCCTGAAATAATTTCAGGCATTTGTCCATAGGAACCCTGCCACTTCCATTAGCTTAAGTATGCTGATTTCTTATCATTTAAGTCATTGCTTCCATTATTTAAGTAAATGCATCTATAACTAGTGAAGGTGGTTGCACCAAATTCTGGTGCTCAACAGTTTGTGCCTCTCTATTTTCACCCATAGCATCTTCTTGAATTGATTACATAGGCATGAGAAACACAAATTAATTATAACCGTTACGCATCAATCAATATAATCATATGCAAATCTTTTCATAAAATTTATTATTTTCTTAACGGCTCTTTGATTATGATCATACTTATGTCCCTAAAGATAAAATCTAGCTCTGATACCACTCTTGTCACGACCCTGCCTGGGAGCTTGGAATTTCCAAAGCGGGAACAGACGGTCAAACGGATAAAAGAAAATCTTACCTAACATTTTCAATCTTAAACAAAATTACACAATATGTTTCTCCAACTCATATAAGAGTCACTGCAATCCACAACACAATTAACAATTTGTTCACACTTATAACATCTCTACTAACCGAATTTATATGAAATATAATTTAAAACATAAATCAACATAACCAACATAAATACATATCTCTTGAAGCCTCTCTACGGCGATAAACATAACCCTCCCTTCTATCATCCATCTAGTTATGATGATTACTTGAAAAATATAAACAACTTGTAATTGAATAAAATTCAATGGATAAATTATGCTTTTACACATAATAAAATAAGAAAACATAAATAGTATGCATGATAGTTTTTATTATAACATGTACATAAAAAAAATTTCTCAAACAATCAAATATACAGGAAGTATGTACAAATAAATATTTCTTATAAACTTTACTTTTACATTTATCAACTATTTTAGGAGTCAGCGTCTAAACCTTTACCAAAACTCATCCAAATGACAAGTAATCATTACCATTTGTCATTTTCATTTACCTTTTTTCGTGCACGAGTACATTACGTCCCCAGCCAGTATCATAAGGGAGTGAACTCCACTTTCAATCATACACATTCATAGCATACAATTTATACGCATATGCATATTGATTCATAATAGTAAATCAGTTAACTTTGTGAAATTATGAAGTGATAATATGATCAAACATTCAGGGTATTATTCAATATGAAAAAATAAGAAAATCAATCACAATTTGCAGTACAGGAAAAAGTCATAATCATGTATAAATATATTTCATCACAGAAAAATAAATAAACTTTTACCATAAATATAAGAATATAATTATCCACCTTAATTTGCAGCTTCATCTTGAATCTCCTTCCCTTTAACACTCATTTCCTTAATTTGAGTACATATAAGATAAAAATTTTGACTTTACCAATATTTGAAAGCAGTTTATTTATTTTATTTATTTCTTCTCTATAATATTAGTGTATATCTTCTATTATTTAATGCTTACATTCCTCATAATTTTATTATCTATTTTCTAAATTAAGCTAAATTTATAATTATTAATAATTATCATATTTAATTAATTTAATTACTAAATTATGTGCATACACAATATCTTTCATTTTCTCTATTCAAGGATTAGTTTTTTTAATTTAATTTGATTTAAAATTTTCTATCTTTCTCTCTAATGATTTCAATTTAAAAATCATAATATATAATCAATTCAATTCTCATGATTATAAATTATCTTTTATAAAAACATTAACCTCAAATTTTCAAGAATCCTTAAATAATTAAGGCTTAAATTCTTTCATTTACTAATTCATTTAAATTTCTTTTTCTTGAAAATCTATTATTTTCATTAATATTCTATAATAAAATCATGACTATTTAAGAGTTTAGGTAATACAATAGAATTAGGAATGTACAAATTCTGAAATTTAAAATTATATATAGATGTATTTTTGTCAAATTAGAGACAAAACAATATCATATCATTATTTGCGAAGCTCTTAAACAAATTCCTTACTGATTTAATAATAACTTAATTAAATTCAAATTTTAAATAAGAAAACAGAAAACCCTTATATATATAGGCATTTCCTCATTTTATAAAATCCAAAAGGAAATAAAGAAATTATATACCTCTCAGTTTTGCCCTAAGCCCCAACCCGTCGCTTACTCCCGTTCCTTTCTCGTTCGCGCGCCAGGTCACACACATGCACGGCTCAATCCTTCTTTCTCTCTCGGTCGTTGGCACACGGAGGCTCCGGCGGCTCGGTGCCGACGATAGGGAAGCCGCCTCACTTGACTAGGGCACGCACACACGAGGTTTCCCCTTCTATTTCTCCCTCTCCCGTTTCCTCTCTCTCCCTCTCTAGTTGCTTTGGGAGTTTCTATTTTGGCAAATCGAAACTGAGATGAGTTTTATGAAGCCAAGATGTCTAAATATTGAGTTTCTTAGTGCAGTGAAATGTCATAAAAAAATGTTATAAGATGTTAGATAGAGTTTCAATAGAAATGACCAGCATATCTCTTCTAAAAATCTATAAATAAGTTGTATTTCTATAAAATTAGTGGATGGCTTCCAGTGAAGAGAATTATTAGGCTTAGAAACTTTTAAAGCTCTATCTATCATTCCTCTACAATCACCAACTCTAGACATTATTAGTTGACAAGCATTGATGTTTGCATTCCCCAACTAACATCAAAGCACAACACCATTTGTTGACCAACAATTATGCCCGACACCATCTTTCAATCAACAATGACGCCCATCAACATTATTATCCGAATATGAGGAGGTTGATGGACACCAATGACCACCTCCATCATTGTCCTCCAACACTTCACGTCATTCATTGATTAACTTTGATGCACAACATACCCCTTGCTTGATGTCAACCATTCACTAATCTGAATATCATTACCAATGCCTATCACCAATCCATCAACTATGTAGACATTAATTGTACCCCGATTTTTGGCATTATCATAACCTATTGCCTAATGGCTAATGACCATCAAGCACCAAAATGTATTGCCCATCTTGGTTGATTGATCACCTCACCTATCAAAAGAACAATCGAGCTAACGTCCTTCTATCACTAGATTTTTGATGTTCCTTGTTGATTATTGCCTAACATTTACCAACAACTAACATCCGATATCTATCAGCCACTGACAAGTGACACCTAACACCTCTTTTTCCAAAACTTTGGTTTCTTCCTTGCATCAATAGAATGAATGAACAAACTATCAAGTATCATCTAATATTTAGAATTCCTCATCAAACATCAACCGAAGTCTGTCAAGAATCAACAAAGGACACTCATCTTCTCAATCACCCAATCATCAACGAAGCTAATCATCCACCTTTATCTAATAACTTAAAAATCTCAAAGCTCCTATCACTATAAAAATAACCTTTGTTATCACTATCTATTATATTATATTAATATATTTTCTAATTATTAGAAAAGATGCTCTTTATAAGTCCTAGATTCAGACTAATCGAATTATTTTAATTGAGCTAGACTCTACAATTTTTTAAAAAAAAAATTTATCATACAAATCTACCTCTTAAGAGCAACTATGAACTTACTGTTTGTGATAATTTAATTTAGTGTAAGATGATTAATTCTTAAACTATCTTTGTGCATATTCCACCACAAATTACTAAAACAATAAAAATTTTCTAATCAATATCATTATATAAATAACCAAAAAATTTACTGCCAATAAAAAAAATTAATAATCATGACATCAATACGTGTGTCAAACATGTGCAGGTGTACACACTTCTTGGATGCTGCTGACCCTTATATTTTAGAGGTAAAAAACCAAAACAAATAGGCATTTCATGTCTGTAGTAGAAACTTTTTGTGAAGGAGAGTGTAGTTTTAGGATTTTATACTGTTATAATTGCAGAAGATTGTTAACAAACAAATAATAAATAATTGTCAGATTTCAGCTACAAACGAACTTACCTAAGAGACGTCAAGTCAAGCAGAAAACTATTGTTTTACTTCTCATCAAACGGTCTGACTCTACGGTTTTAAATAAACTAATCGAACCTATATATATATATATATATATATATATATATATATATATATATATATATATATATATATATATATATATAGATAGATAAATGAGAAGTACCTTTCACGCATCAACAGCTTCACTAAAAACAAACAAATTCGGCCAATTTTAATGTCAACAATAAAAAGAAAAACAAAGAACAAATCATTTAGTAAATAGCGAGGACTATGATAAATTATTAGAACCCTCGTGTAAATCAAGAAAAGTGAATAGGGAAGTTGGGAACATTTCTGAAAAATAAAAAAAAAAGTTAAATTTATCATTTAAGTTAACATTAATTTCAAATTCAACAAATCTTTTCGAAATTCCCTTTAAAATAAGAATTTAAATTTCATTTTCAAAATGACTGAAAATAAAATTTATCATTTTCAAAAAATAATAATAATAATAATAATAAGATTTACATACATACCACACAATTCCTATATATTTACATATATAACACTTAAATTTGATATTTAGATTTTGATCTATAATATTTGGTGAGAAAAGCAAGAAAGAGTAATCATAATAGGTGCTTGAGTCAACCTTCTCGTACAACTCAACATCAAAACCCTAGCGGCCGCTAAAAGAAGTTGACGTTTTACTGTTATTTATGGGGTTATATTGTTTTGCTTATACACAGATTTTTTTTTCACCTCATTTCTACTTCAACCTCGGTTAGGCAATGATATGAACACATATCCCCAAGCCAATAACAGAAACAAAAGAGCCAGAAGAAGTTCCACAATAAACAGAGAACAAATAAACAGGTAAATAAATAAATAAAATCAGCTTTTACTACAGAGGATCTCCAAGACATGCTCAGTATACAAACCAATAAATAGATACAGATGACAAGGCTTTCATAATATTAAATCCAACCCAAGAGGATGAGGAGACTAAGATCGAAAGTATAAAGAATAACAGCGTGACATATATAGAGCATGAATGATAGAAATCAAGATATCCATATACTGCACAGGCAAGAAGATAAAAAAAATAAGAATTGGATTCTGAGACAGAGCAAAAGAACACTCTAGAAGAGCAAACAGAAACTATAAATAGAGAGGAGAAAAACAAGAAAATGGTTGAAGAATTTATCTCAAGAACTCCTCTGTCTCTAGCTTCCTCTCTTTCCCTCTCTGTCTCGATCTCCTCCTTCCTCTCCAGAGTATTTCTCCGCGGTGGCCAAATCACCATCGAGAGCAAATCCAAGCAGCGCCTCCCTTCTCTCGCACTGTTAGACCTCCTTAGATCATTTCTTCGGTGGATCTTCACTGGATCGACCATCGCCGGTAAGAATCTCCGGTGACAATCGAATCTCTCCTCCATCTCCCTCAGTGTCTCCCTCAGGAACCCTAAGCGAAATGAAGCAAATGAGTTAAACGTTCGATTCAATCCATCAATTCGATTCCCCACCGTCGATCATCGACATCGTATTCTAAAGCTCATCCAGCGTTCATCAAAAAGGATCAAGCCACTACAAATGCAACACGCGAATCTATCTCCATTAAAGGCGAGAACCCTTGATCAAAAACACATCCAAGGGTTAGAAACCGCGCAATCGGCTCAAGCAAGAAGCAAGAGGGACTCGATCCAAGTGCTCCAATCCGGAGCTAAAGGCGCTAGATCCAACGGATCATAGCATAATACCCACGAATTAATTCACTCGGGGGTTCAAAGACACTCAGTGAGTTAACTCACTGCATTAAGCTTAAACCAAACCAGATCAGACCCAAACCAGGGAAAACGAACTCAATAGAACCAGAATAGAAGACAGAACAGAGATATTCTCTCAAGCCTCACTGTATCAGCATTAATACAGAAATAAAACCTTATCAGGCAATCTCTAAGAGTTTTTTGGATCTTAAGTTTTATTGCACATATCGTTTGCTGATTCAAATGTTGGTTTGTGCCACTCTTATGGCAGCAAAAAAAGCTCTCTGATTTTGCTTAAATTTGGTTTGTGTGGTTGTTTTTGGTTGCATGGATTGTATTGTTGCATTGGATTTAGACGATGATGAGAATCCACCACACGGTGTTTGGATACTACACTTTGGTTATGGTCAGAATTTTCCCCTACTTTTGGATACAACTCCTAAGGGTGGGTTTGGGACATCGGTCAATGCATTGTGATTATCATTTGAGAAATTATGATATGAGTTTGTCATGTAATGTGATAAAAAATTATGTTTTTTAGCATGATCTGGCAAAATACAGTGACTATCAAAAAACTATAATTTAATTTTATTAATTTTTTAAAAAAAAGCTTGTAATAATCACCACAGTATTTTAAATAACAGTTTCTTCTGCTTCAACTCTATCATTGATTTTTTAGATAATTACAACTGCCCGCACTCTTAGTATGAGTTCATTCACCCTTTTTTGTCCTCTTCTAAATTCGTTTTCACTTATTATTTGCGGATTGACCTTTTTTTAATTTTTGGATGAGCTACTGATTTTCTTATTTGTTGAATAATTATCTCTTTTCCACTGTATAACACTTTATATTCCCGATCCACGAGATTATTAACCAATCATGCCAGTAACATGTTCCAATATTACTGCCAGTTATATATATATATCCTTGCAAATATTGTAAGTTCTTCAACAAATAAGAAAATGCCTACAAAATGATTCAAACAAGCCAGCTATTGTTTATTCAACGGGCGCAGGAGAATCCTTCCGCAAATATGCGAAAAGTAAGCAGCCAGACAATTTATGCGTCAAAAACCATAATTCATGTAAGACAAGACACGCTACTTCTACTTCAAAAGCATAAATTGAAGCATCAATACTCGAAAGCAACCAATTTCAATTTACTAATCAGTTTAAGTTCGAAAGAAAAAAAAAAAACCACTTAGGCTAAAGATTATCTGCCATCAATTAATATATTTGGTGTCAAAAAATGTTCTACAAAAAATAATCCTTTGAGATTCAAACTACAATTCATCTGAGTTTTCAAACCTATTTATTATAGTATTTACTTGCAACAACAACAAAGGTACATGGGCTGAGTCAAAATCAAAGAGGGCAACTTTTCAAGAAGCGTAGCATTGGAAAACTCCAACTGAATCTATTATCAGCTTAATATTATTATCGCTAAGTCAAAATCAACTGACACTGCCTACAAGTGATAAGCATTTTCAAACACCTCATAGCTTATTACAGTTCTTCACAACCATAAAAAAAAAAATCTTTATTATATTAATTTCTTCCAATCTCATACTAAATACTGGCCTGCCATCCCATCTTGCATCAGCAAGCTGCCGACTCAATCCCTTTCATAATAAGAAAATCACTAAAACTAGCACCAATAAGAACTATAGCAACACATAAGAATAACTCACCAAGCTTAGGAGACTAACAATCCTGCTGACTTCAAACATCTCCGTCCAAAAACCTTTCTAACAATAAAAAAATACTAAAAATGCCAACAGTTAAACATCAGCAATCCACTTAACAACTAGTAGCACAGCTTCAAACCATTTGACAGCGAAAGGACAACAATAGTAGAATCAATGATATTTTAAAGCCTTAGAGGCATAACTATACCGTCAGTTTTTCCATCTCCATTTCCCAGATCAATTCCCTTTCCCTTGAACTCCAAAACACCTGCCAAGATCATAGTTTGTGATTCTGCCACTACAATTGCCACTACAATTTTATCAGGTTTGAATCCTACATGCCCCAAAGCATGTAGGATTAAGAATCAGATTAAAGTATTGCCACTCCAAAAGATTTCTGTTGAGCCCCATATTATTTGATTAGTGAACTAACCATTGTTCTTAAGGAACAAGACAGGTCATATGCTTTGTAACGAGCACAAGAACTTCATCAAGATTCAGGCCATTGTAGTCCAAATGATTGCTAAAAGATTTCACCAAGCACAAATAATTCATTTTTATAAAATCCAAGGCTTCTCTTGGCGAGCACTAGATTAATGCCGAGTTCCTAAAACTGCTTTCATGCTTGCATTTAAGTTGGTTGAGATATTTTTTAATTGAAATATACATTTCATAGCCAAACACATTCGCTTGAGGAAACGTATTGCCTTAAAAATCAATTAGGTCTATGTTGGTTAATAAATTGTATCAATGAAATTAGCTGTTAGGGACATTAATGTATCTGTTGATCAAGTTCACAGGAACTTTACATACTTAATGAGATCTCGAAGTATTTGTGCTGTCTCTAAAATTCAAGGTATAAAAGTGTCAGTCAAGTGTGTACAAACTTAATAAGCTGTAGTTTACAACCTCCTCAGCTGGCTAGTGGTGTGAACCAAACAGGCCAATTCACATTAATTTGACCAATCCACTTATGTATCACCCTACACAAATTGGTCAGTAAAATTGACATAAACTTAAAAAATTGAAACAGAAAGATGTGAATTTGAATAGCAAACTGACAACAGTCTTTTAAAATTTTATTTGTTGTTTTATACCCATATCGACATTATTAAATATGAGAACTTTTAGACTACTAATATTAGTTAAGGGAACATCTCACTTTATATTAGTTAATGGCAATCCAAAAATTTGAATATTTTCATAAGCTACACTTATGAAAGCCCTCTGATTGGTCATCTAACCAGAAAGCCATTTTCATGTACATATGCAGACCTTAAAATGCATGGAAACCAGTATAATCACATTTCAAACCAGTTCTAGGAGAAGTATCAAGCACCCTTAGTTCCTAAATGCTCATCATCAATCCCTTGCTTGTCAAGGAGAGTGAAAAAGCTAAAATTCTCTGTTTTTTTAGATTCACTATAGCATTTTAAAATCTGACCACCTCTCATTTTGAGCAGCCAAGTATTTAAATATTTTCCCGTAATTACTCCAACATTGGCACCTAAAAATAACTTAGTTCACTTGTATTCTTAAAGCTTATAATTGATTGAAATTAATAAAAAAAAAAAATAGTCATTGAGTTAACATTGCAAGAGGTCTTTTTAGTCCTAGCAAGGCCCTCGATATAACTCTTAGATAAGTTTCATTGTAAGTTGCTTCTCGAGTTTTTGCTCAAGTTGACATTCTCTTTGGCCATGCTTGGTTTTCATTAAAATCAATTTTCAAGGCTTTATAATGGAATTAAGTTTAAAACTAAGTACTAACTACTGTGCAATGCTCCCCATCATAGCATCATTAACATTTCTTAAAACATCCATTGTCAATCCCTAGCCCATTTGAGAAAAGTTAAGGGTTGATATTAAGTTGTGCTAAAATTATTAAATGAATCCAAATTTGTATTTCACAAATGCTAGAACATTCCTTGAAGCATCGGTTATGCTCTAACCTGATTATAGCAAGAGCTAGACAAGGATGTGATAAGACATTATCCATAAATGATGTGATTGAACCCTATAGTAGTGCGTTGACCTACATAAATGTTCCACAAGCTAAATCAAGAATAAATGATGGAATTGATCGAGCCGAAACAATTCAATCGTGATTGAAACCAATCAAAATATCTTTTGATCGCAAATTTGATTGCATCGATGCATTCAAAATGCTGAAATTAACTAAAGATAGTTTTTCACATTATTAAATGATTGCCCAATAGAGAAAAATAAGGCATAAATGCAGTTTCATGCATATCGGGGTCGAGAGGCCTAGATGTCATCAAAACAAGCTCCTTTCAAAAAACAGATTGCATCGATGTCGTCAAAACATCAAAATCTATCAAATAAAACCTTCTATAATCGATTCGATCAAGTGTGGTGCGAATGACAAGTTACGAAATGCGACGACACATAAATTATGCTCGAATTAAGCTTGAACGATGATGGTGTTGCCCAAATGACCTACAATCGTGAAACGAACTACCTCGTTATGTTTGAAATGTGGAATTTGTTTAGAAACTACATCCATATTTCATAGGAGTAATTTCAGCAAAATTTGCATGAATTTCAATGCAATTTGTAAAATTTAAGGTATGCAATAAATGAGGGCACAAAAAGTTATATATTTAGCTTAATACATCTGAATTTAGTTTCTAATAATTAAATCACATCAAAATTAGACTGAAATTCATGCTTAAATGGTATCTAATCAATTGAGAGCACATATTTACATAAAAACCCTCAATTTGATCTTGGTCCTTCTTGTTATAAAGATCCAACATTTCTAAGAAATACCCTCATTTTTTTATAGATAAATTCAAAGTATATCAAAATAAATAAATCTTTGTGCCGTATTCAATCCCAAATCAATATATGAGTATCATTCTTATTTTTACATCCATTGGAACAAACTATACCATTATTTTATCAATTTAAGCCCAATATCATTTTTCATTGTTCCCCATTGTTCTAACAACCCTTATACTTAAAAAACCAATCTTGCATATTAAAAAGATATACCCAATACATAAGGTCCTTCTAATGCAGCCTTAACTATGACTTGTTGTAGAGAGACTAATTTCTTGATTCGAACTCATGACCTCCAAAACATAATTGAAAACCTAACCACTATTCAAAATATGCAGTAAAAATTTTATCTTACAAACTAAGAAATAAATATAACATAAACCAACATAACCCAATTTAAAAATCTATTTAAGCTATTAAAAATACTGACTTTAAGAGTTAAATCTTATGTATTGCTCTTATTATATAGAATAATTGGGTACACAGTTAGTGATTTTAGTACTAGTTGATAGTCCTTTACAAAAATATTCATCGCCAAAATACTAAAGAAGATCAACTGTGAAGCCTTAAAATACTAGCTAAAGAACTAAGTGTGCTCAAGTTCTCTGATAGGCTAAGAGAGTTATTTAATAAAAGATCTCCTTTTGAAAAATCATGGGCTACTGCATCTAGATTCATTGATGCCCTTAAGAATATATTAAGTAAAAAATAATTCTTTATTATCATGAGACAATAAATAAAGCTTGATTGAAAGCCTGTGAAGTTTGAACTATATTTTAAGTACACTCCAACTAGGTCTATTGCTTCATTTATTGATGCATCTAAGATTAGAATTTTTTTCATATAGTTTACAACTCACTAAAATTGCATTAATGATAGTATCACACAAATTCAAGCTTAATCCTATTAAGGTCTTATAATTTATGAAATTTTTCGAGCTTGCTTACAAGCTTAATCCCATTAATGAATAATTGCAATGCAGTTGATTTGCACTTGCTCTTGAACCTGACCTAAATATGAGTCAAAGTATAAGATTAACTTTAAAAAATTATCACTCATTCAACAAACTATATTTTAATTCAAGATCTTCAATTCTTGCTATTATTCCATTACCCATTAAATTTAAGGAAAAAATTGAACTACAATAAAAACTAATCTTATCTATTGAGCTAAAAAGTGTCCATAATTCATTTCTTAAGAAAATAACTTGATAAAAAAAATCATATAGAAAACTCTCTTATGAATCTTAAAAAGATAATCTAAGAAATTAAATTTTGCCTTTTCCATAGATGGGTTTACTTATACCTCTATGCCTCTTTATTATCAATCCAAATTCTTCAAATCACTTCATCAATAATTTTAGTTTCATCCTAAAACAAGCGAAGGAACTGGGTTTTGGTTATATAAAACTCAATAACAACATAAGCTTTCCATAATGATACTCTTGGAAACAGTGTCAGAATAAGCACAAGAATATGAAGGGCACTACACAAAAGCACCACCATAACACATCCAAAACTTGAACCAAATGAGGCAAACTGCAACGCCATCTAACACACCATAATATTACATTCATACATCCCGTTTTGTCTGTGCTTCACATTCAGTAAAGGGCAATTTTTGATTCAAAGTTTACAATTATAAAATACAAGACAGAAATGTAGAGCACATATTCCTCAAACCTTAATCTCAGAATGGAAACCACAGACGAAAGTCGAGGAGCGCAAAGATGAGACTAGAAGCAACAGTGAAACCCTTACAGGCTTTTGGCTGAATCGGAGCGATAAAAGGATTGCTCGTTCAGCTTATGTCGGTATCGTCAAAATCGTCCTCGAAGGAGTTGAAGAAATCGGCGTCAGTCACAGGTTTGTCAAGCTCGAGAATCGAAACAGGGTCGCTGTCGTCCAGATCCATCGCCAGAGCCAGCGCCGCCCCTGGATCTTCCATGCCCTGAGCCTCCGTCTTCTCCTCCGTGGGTTTCCACTTACCAATAGCCCCACGGGATTGTATGAATAACGAATATTTGACAAATTATTTTAAATTTGATATTAATTAATTGAATACTAAATACAGTATTAATTTAAATATTATATAAGTATAATCATTTAATTCAACAAGTATAAACAATTGAATTAATCATATAATAATTTTAAATTCATACGTTTTTTTTTTGGAAAGAATATAAATTACTTTAAAAAATATTTTTTAAACTCCAATAACTTTGCTTTTCTTACATGTATTGTTTTTAAAATTAATAATCTTTCAATGCTTTAAAAAATAAAAAAATATTTACATATAAATTATATAATTCTTATGCATTTGCATATATAATATATAAAATTTAATATTTACAAATATAACATCTTCCTATACTTAAAAATTATGTTCACTTTAAAAAGTTTATAAATATATTATTTTTTAAATATAATATTAAAGAATTATGTGCTATGCATATGAATGACTCAAAAATAAAACATACATTATAAAATTCTGTTAAATAAAAATTTTTTTTATAATCATTCTTTAATTTTTTTTGTCCTATAAATCTTTGTATATATTGAAAAGGACACAAGTGGACGTGAGTCTCGGCTTAATTTTTAAAATAGGCTATTTTATAAACTTAATTAAGTGATTAGTAATTTTTTAAAAAAAATTAAAAATAGGCCTGTCATCGGTCGTCGTGAGCGATATTATGGGATGCCAGTTAGTGCCGTCGCCATTGCCGGCCTAGCCTTTAATTTTTTAAAAAATAATTAAATGCGGTCATTTTTTATATCTCATCGTGTCGGTTGGCGTGCTTGATATCGTTGGAAAGATAATGAAAAATTCTACAACTTTCATATTAACAACTTTCGACGAATCTTGTCGGGTGAATACGTGTTTGCAAATGTCGCGACTTACGAATTTCTGAAAATTGAAGATATTGATACGTTTCTTGGCCGACTCATTAGTGTCGGGTTTTGGTGGTTGGTATCGTTGGAAAGATAATGAAAAATTCTACAACATGTTGATAACTTTACGAATCCTGGTGAGAATTTTTTTTCAAATGTATGACTACGAAGTTGTAAAATTAAATATATTGTCATTTTTTTTTTTTTTTTTTTGCCATGATAAAAGATATATTATTTTTGGTAATATCAACAATTTATATTATATATAAATTGAGTTTGAATTTTTTATATATTTGAATCTTGAAGAGGTAATATCAAAACTCATATATTACATATATAAATTGAGTTTTTTTGAAAGGAAAGATTGAAAATTACGTAAAGATTGCTCAATTTATATATATATAAAGAAATTGTGCAAAAAACTTCGTCTAATATCTGAAAAGCCAATTGAATATTAACTGCCCAACATAGCATTCTAGCTCATACTTAGGCATTTCGTCGAAAAAACTCAGAATTTCAATTATCTTCGATATCTTTGCTCATTTAACTGTCAATATCTTCATTTTAATTAGAATTCATTGTCTTCTAAAATCGAACCCTTATTAAAATGAATAATATTGTCTATTTAATTTTTTAAAAAAAAATTAAAGAGGTCGGGTTGATGCGGTCACGTCGTCGCCATTGACCGAGGCTATATTTTAAATTTTTTTAAAATGACTAATCACCTAATTAAGTTTATAAAATGACCTAATTTAAAAATTAAACCCACGAGCCTCCTCTCCTTTGAGGTGGCTTATATTTTTTAAAATTCTAATATTAAAATCTATTACCAATCAAAATTTTAAATCAGGTTTTCCTCAAACCAATAAACGAGTGGATATTAAATTCAACCATCAATTTCTCATACAGGCTTAAGACCTAAATCTCTGTGGCTGATTTCTAACCTAATTATTTTTGTTTATATTTTTTTGACATCGACTTGAAAATGCGATTAATGTTATTAAAGTTTACTTAAAAATTTAATTTTCTTATTATGATGTAAATCCTAATTTAAATTATGTTTTTCTTAATGTTTTAATGTTCTTACTTTTTATACTTAAGCAATCGTTACATTATTATTTAACATAAAATTTTAATTATTTATTTTTACATCAAGAGAAGTGTACATATTCTAACTTATGAATTATAAATAGGCTACATAAATTTTATCCATTTCATCATTTTTATTATTCAATAGTATTAAGAATTAAATTATCTAAGGGCCATTTTTGGATCACTTTTATTTTATATTTTTGTTTTATTTTATTTATATTTTACTTAAAAATAAATTTATATGATTGTACTTATTATTTTTAAAAATATTTAAAACATCTTTTAAATATTTTAAATATTTTTAAAAACAACATTTTTTATTTTTAAAAATAAAAAATAAAATTACATAAAAAATATTTTTAATAAATGTGCTTTTAAAAACAATATAATAATAAAAACAAAAAAATAGAAAATAAAAGTGATCCAAACGACCCCTCAAGTTAATCACAACAATAATAAAGTGGGAACAAAATGGATCTACATTGAGCAGAAGACTCATGACCGTTGTACAACCAGTCCTCAATGCCCAGAAACCGCTTGGGTGACATGCCACACATGGCTCGATTCAACCATTTATTTTTCGGGATTTACATACAGGCCACATAATTCTGATATATTTACATATCTAATATCAAATATCACATTAAAAATACTATTATTACTACTTTAAAAAAATAAAATACATAAAAAAAATATTATATATGTAAATATAAAATTAGTGTTTTTATCTACACAATCATCTCATTATATTCATAATATGTGAAATCTATAAATGATGATTCGGTTCATATTTTACTTTTTTGAATTTTATTTTGACCATACAAAAATTATTTTCAAATACTGATAATATTAAAAATAACAATCAAAATTTCAATACTTATTGGAACTTATCTTTCCTGTCCAATATTGAAATTCATAACAAAAACTCAACTCATATTTTTTATTTTTATAAAATTCTCAAAGATTTGATTGTAACAAATACAAATACATGAATCCGATAGTTCAAAAAAAATAGAGATGGTGATTAAATTATAAATACATATATATTAGATGATTGATTTATAAAATTTTCTATAAAATCTGAGGTGTTACATATATATAAGGTGTATGTATGTAAATGTTTTTTTTTTTTAAATTTAGGAAGTAGTTTCGGTCATAATATGCATGCATGAATTTTCATCAAGAAGACACTACGCCAAATTATTTTGGCCAGTGAGACTGGTTGAAATAGTAATCCTACTAATTAGCAGAAACGTTACATCACATCTCAACAAAATAACTATTAAAATGAGTAAAATGACAAGGCGTCTAAAAAAGAGCATAATTCTGATAGTTATAGTACACCGATTGTGGAAAACTAAACTAAGAACCAAATACCCACCGTCTCTTAGCTCGGTTGGTGGGCGTCTTCGGCGGGAACCCCCAGTTGAATCCCAGAAGCGGGCCTATCGTAATGGTGGAAAAATCAGTGGGGGATCCGTGTGGGTGATGAATGTGGCCAGGCGTGAGATTAGTCATACGATATAAAGATGGGTGGGGTGTTGATACCCATTCCAAAAAAAAAAAAAAAAAAAAAAAAAAAAACTAAGAACCAAGGAAATTTATCATTAATGATGGGAAAACAAAAAAAAACACTTATTTAATTATAAAAAACTGTTTGTTTTCCTTAATATCTATTCTTACATAACTCCATCAAGGAAAAAAAATAAATTATATGATTCTTTGGAGTACTGATGATGCCAAGAAGAAACTGCAGAAAGTTAAATAAAACTAAGTAGAAATTGTAGAATGAGATGTGAGGGTTTTCCCTACCACTTCACTGCAGAATGAATAGCAACAACTCCGCAAACAAGATTCTCATATTCAACCTTCCAAAATCCAGTATCAGCAATCATTCGAGCAAAAATATCCTATTTAACCAAGTGAAAGTTGCAATGTATATTTGAGGGACAGCAAATTAGAAAAAGAAATGCTCAAGAGAAAAATGAAGGTGGCGGCTTATCAACGTTTAGTTGTGAGTTTTTTCCTTTTTTTTTTTTTCATTATGTTATATTTTAGACTGTCAGACAACGAAATCAAGAAAATTCACAATGGGCAGGATGTAAAGAAGGGAGGAATGAAAAATAGCTAAGGAAAAAGGCAAACCTGCTTAGGGAATCGACGGATACTCTCAACCAAATATTGATAAGACTCCTTGTCACCTGCTACAAACTCTCCAATAGCTGGGATCACTTCGAACGAGTAGTAGTCATAGCTGAGAAGGAGATAATAAAAGTTAATGATTTTTTTCTTCTTAAAACCACAGCATAAATTCAAATGCACATGAATGAAAAATCAACTATTTATAAAGAAAGAAGGGGGATTTACAAACATATCACACAATTCTTATGTATTTACATTTCTAACACCTGAATTTTAATATTTACAAAAAAAAAAAAATCTCTCATATCATATAAAAAATACCACTATTATCAACTTTTTTAAAGTGAGGTGCACATTTTCATTATAGGAAAATATTATATATATATATATAAATATCAAACTTTAGGTGTTAGATATGTAAAAGTATATCAATTCCATGGTATGCATGTAGATCTTCCAAAACAACATATTTTGTAACTATGCTATTGCTTAGTGAGATAAATTAAAAAATGCAGAACATATGAACCACATTTAATAGCACATGCAACTAGCTCACATTTGTTTGAAGAGGGGTTGCTCCACATGACTCAGTTCTAGGCAAAGAAATCGGCCGCCTCGCTTCAATACCCTAAAAATTGTAAAATGTAAACAAAATTACGGGGCATGGAGAGAACTCATTTAGTTTTCATGAAATCAAATTTAATAACCAAGTTTATTTTCAGCGACATCTTGATGTAAAGTGTATTACTAGGGCATAACATATGTTGCCAAATCACTATGATGCGTTAAAAAAGCATCACTGTGATGCATTAAAAAACATCATAATCCTAATTCTATAAACTATAGATAGTTCTACTAAAAAATACACTATCATTCTGAAAGTGTTGATGTAAGGAAAAGAAATGGGCATAAAAAGTTGTGCAGATTGGCCTAAAAAGTCACCTGTAAGCTTCAGAGAGTGCCTTCTCTATATGCGTTACATTTCTGATCCCAAAGGCAATAGTATAACCATCCATTGAACCATCCTCAAATTTCAAAGCTTCTGCATCACCTTGAACCCAAACTAGAGACTTCTCTTCATGGAGCCCTAAAGGTTGCATAACCATTAAGACAAAAATATAAAAGTATATCATTATTGGCAGCAATTCAATGAAATGCCATCTTAGGTACCTTGCTCAATGGCACGCTTCTTTCCTACGTTCAACATGTTTGGGTTAATGTCACAGACATAGATTTGTGTTTCTTCATTAAAGTCACCCAGATCACCTTGCATGGCAGTGTGGCTTACACTCTTTATTCTGCGCAGGATACGAAAAGCTACATCACCTGCACAGTTTCATTAACAAGCCATGAATTCTAAAAATGATCGCTACACATCAGCAAAATTTCATACTTGTTTTCCATTCTGGAGAGGAAAAAAAAAAAAGAGGAAAAATTTCAACAGCTGCTAACAATCGTATTCTACGAAGAACTATAAACAAAAAGAATGTAGCTCAAAGCTAAGTAGTAACAAAAAAGTAAGACGTTGATCACAAATTCCACATTACAATAGATGGATCTGTAAAAAAGGGATAATAGGATAAAAATCTTAAATCTTTTTTCTTATACTGTACAAAAAAATATAATTTATAAATGCTAGCCAATCAAATATTAGTACTAACTTTAAGAAATAAATTAATACATAATTAATGATAATAAAAATGCATGAGTTGCTACGATAGACAATCATCTTGATATAATTAGAGAACACATAAATTCTTGAGGTGAATGATCATCTTTAGGTTGATAATCTCAATACTTCTCAAATTAGAGCATAAATGTGCCCCATGCCCAACTTGTCTAAGAAATTTGAGAGCACACAATTAGATACTCCTTTGGCAAGGATATCTACTAATTGATATTTTGAAGAAATTTCGTAGTTCCACGATCCTCTTATATAATTTCTCCTCAACGAAGAATTTATACCTCAACGGGGTTTGCACGATCATGCTTAACTAGATTATAAGTTATATTATTTGATGCTTTATTGTCACAGATCAATTGAATTGGTTACTTTTGAGAAGCTTAAGGGGTTGTTTGGGGCGGCGATGACACTGTGATGCGGTACCGTGCCGCATTACATTGTTGTTTGGGTACTACCGCATTCGGGCAACATTTTAGCTATATTTTGAAAAATCTACAATGAGAAAATTATATTTTTCAATCTGACTTGGCCCCCTACGATGGTATCTAGAAAGCTATGATTTGACTTTTTGAAAATAAAAAAAAATTGTATACTCACTACAGCTTCTTCAAATAGTAGTTTTTTCAGCAGTACCTCCATTAATATTTTTTCAGACAGCTACAACTGTTCTAAATGGACCCTAAGCCTTGTAAGAGAATTTTTAACTATATGGCTTTGAAAATTCTTAGGGCAATTCCACTTTACATCTTACAACAATATTCTATTTCTTACTTCTCCATATAAATAAGTTACCATCTACTGAAGCAAAGAATCCTAAAGTTCACCCCGTCAACTTCCTCAGCCCAATCAGCATATGTACATACATTGATATTTTGCTCATTTGTGTTTTTAAAAGAATAAAACTCCCGTCTCTAGTGTAAATTTTAGATACCTCAAAATGCAAAAGACTGCATTCATATATTGTTCATCGAGATTATGCATGAACTTACTAATAATACTTAGAGCAAAGCCAAGATCTAGTCTTGTATGTGCTAAGTACATTAGTCTTCCAATAATTCTCTACTATCTCTCCTTATCCACTAGCACCTAGCCTGCCTGAATACATATCTTCAGACCCTCTTTCATTAGGGTGCTGTTGGCAAGCTGACATACTGGTTTCATGAAGAAAAATCCAGGCATACTTTCTCAGTGATAGGAAGGTCTTTTACTCAATTGACAAACTTTTAATTCCTAGAAAATATTCTAAGGGGCTTGAGTATTTTATTTCAACTTCCTAGACAAATATTCTTATAAAACTCTCATTTATTCTAAATCATTGCCAGTAATGATCATGTCATCCATGACTTTTTAAAAATAACTTATGATGTGAATTATAAGTATTTTATTTCAACATCCTAGACAAATATTCTTATAAAACTCTCATTTATTCTAAATCATTGCCAGTAATGATCATGTCATCCATGACTTTTTAAAAATAACTTATGATGTGAATTATTTTGTTTGCAAACAAGGTTGTCATGGCTTTGGTAAATCATCTGAACTAAATTTTAAGGGGTTCTTTTAATTCATATAGTGATTTATTCAATCTACACACATTTTATATTGTCTTTCTATTATCAGGTTTGCATACAAGTGGAAGATCCATGTAAACTTTTTCAAATAATTCTCCATATAAGAATATGCTTTTTCAGATCATACTTTGCAACTAAGGATAACAAGACCTGAATTGTATTGATCTTGGCTATAACGTGCAAATGTTTCAGTGTAATCAATTCTACAAGTTTGGGTGGGTGTATCCTATTATCACCAATCTTGTCTTAAATTTTTTTATCAAAATATCAATTTTATACTTCACAATAAAGATCCATCGATGCCCAATTGATTTTATTCTTGAGGCCATCTATTCATTCATCACAGCTTTCCATCTTGGATCCGTTTAGGTTTCAAGCATACTGTTAGATACAGTTATAGTAGATATAGCAGACAATTGATATGCAAATAATTGATTTATTTGTGACAAATGATGTGTAGAAATATGGTTCATGTGATATGTTACATTACCAGATAGATTCATAAGTTTTGGGATACCTATTGTAAAACATTATGACCATCATCTCTTAGATGACTCAAGCACTATATAAGAACTCTCCCCACACAACAATTGGTATGGTTTTTCAATTGTGTGAGACTTAGGCTCGATTTCAAATATTTCTTGCCTTTTGGGTGGTCTTCTTCACTTAGATCTAAGTTTTAACCAATATGCTCAGATTCATTTACTTTCACACCTATTGTGTCATTGTATAGGCTACCATCACTTAATCCAAGTTTTCAAACTAGAATTTAAATCACCCAAATATTGATCCAATACTTCCACATCATCTTTCGCAAAAGTTTGAATTTAGTAGGGAGATGATAGCATATGTATCCATGTTGATGAATAGCCCGATAAAGACACAATTCAAGCCTTTAGACATTGCTTATCGTGATAATGTTTGGGAAGACAACCATAAGCAACCCATTTGAAGACATGAGAGGGTGACGTTGGGATTGTTGAAGAAACAACAACATTTGCAAGTGTCTGGAAGGGTGTTTTGAAGCCAAGAGAATGAGATGGAACTTTACTGATAAGATACACAACAAAGAGGAGCTTCATCCCAATAGCATAAGGGCGTGAGAGACTCAATAAGAAAAGCATGAATAACCTCCAATAAGTGTTTATGTTTTCGCTCAACCACACCAATCTATTGAGGTATATTCGAAAAATTAGTTTGGTGGATTGAGCCTTGAGAGTCCAAAATTGTTGAAGTTCAAAACTATGATATTCTCCATCATTATTACCCTTTAGCATTTATAATTAGGTATTATAACATGTTCGAATGGTGTTATAAAACTTCTGAAATAATAAATTAACTTTTGATTTGGATTCATCAAACATAACTAAGTCAATCATATCCATAAAGGTAACAAACCAATATGACCCTTCACTGTGAAATCTTTGGATTGTCCCTAGATATCAGAGTTAATAACCACAAAATAAACATGAATTTTATTCATAATAAAGAAAAAGTGAAGCACCGTAGCTTTTTGCAAGTTCACACAAATCACATCTAAAAATAGAAACATCAAAATTAGCAATACAACTTTTAAGTAATCAAATGAGGCATATCCAAATATTTTCTCCCTCTTTTAATAAACTAGAAAATAATACAACTTCTCTCTCTTAACTACATAGCCAATTATTTGCCAAGTCTAAGTGTCCTTAAACATATAATCAAGCTTAAAAATAACAATGTAAGATAAGCAAATAGTACTTTGAGAAACAAACAAAAATTTAAAATCTAAGGGGAGAACAAGATAGAATCAAGATTTAAAGTATTACGGTGAAATCAAGATTCTTTCCCAATAATCAAGATGGTATACCATTAACTGTGAAGACATAATTTTGAGAAGATTTGAGACTTGTCTAATATCAAATGCAATATAATCAGTGACACAAGAATCAATTAACCATGCATTATTCAAAATGAGTGTAGAAGTTGTGAGGGTCTTTTCCACAGTATTTGTAGTGATGACCAATGCTAATGTCAAGGGTGTAAGAGGGGTATCATCTTCCTTTGTTGGAACAACTACAGAAGTTGACGATTGCTTAGATTTTTAATGCCATGTAATCTAGATATTTAATAAATAAAATTTTTTTAAGTGGCTTATCTGATTGCAGTAAGTGCATTGGCATGTAGGTTTATCTAAACTATTGGAATTTTTTTATTGATTGTTTTAGGCTGGTCTTAGGATGACTAGGTCAATGGTGGGAAATCACAATAGAAGCATTAGGTTTCTTAATGTCCTCATTCAAAGCGGTAGATCATGGCCTCATAATGAACAAAAGAATAGTACTCTTCTAGACTTAGGAGTGACTCATAATGTAAAATTTCTTCATCAAAAATTTTATCTAATCCAATAAGAAATATGTACAGAGGTTTGATTGATGGATTGTCAGTATGTTGTAACATCAGCAAGACCCTTCATGACCACTTTATCATGATGATCTACTTCTCAGAAAGTTTTTGTTAGCTCCCCATAATATATTGTGAGAAATTTTATGCCTTATTTGATAGAAAAGGCTTTTTTATGCAAATAATAAACATGCATCTATCATTACTATGACAAAAATCTTTGAAAAGATTATTCCAAATTTCATGAGTTGTGGGTATATGAAAATAACGCTTCATGATGTCAAGAGACATGGACATTAGAAGCGAGCATTTCACATTTTGGAGTAGTTTTGAACATGATTAGAAAAGTTTTTTTCTCATTTAGCATTATGCATCTCCAATAATTGATACCCCACAGAGTAATTTATTTTATTTCAGTAAATAGAATGCCTAGCTTAAAGGGACTCTCAGCATGAACAAGAGCAGGGTCCTGCTCCTGCTCTAAAGAATTCAATCTATTCACTCTTTTTTTTTTTTCTTTTTTTACCTCCCATTTTTCTTTCTTTCCCTACTTCTTTTCTTTTTCTTTTTTCTTTTTTTAAATTAGGATAATGAACCATTTCTTTGTCCTAGAACCGATTGACAATCACCAAACAAAGGACTTGGTGATGAGATGAAGCAATCAATAGTGAAAGGCGGATGAGGATTAGATTCGTGTTCAGTTGTGGTCAACCGCAGGTTAGAGGCAATGAGTAGCGAAAGAGTTAATTTTCGACATCCAAGAAAACGTTAATGTGACATGATGACTAGAGATGCTAAGTTTTGATTTATGAATTTAAGGTAGTAGTGGTTTGGCCTTTCAAGATGAATTTTTTGGGCTTAGATTGCAAGGATTTTGGGAACCTTGTTTGATTCTAATAGCATGAAAAATCATATATAATAAGTAGAAATTTTGAATGTTATTTATTTATTTCTTATACTAAATTGTAGAAAAAGTATATATTTATAAGTTTTAAACAACCAATTAGTAGTCCTAAATTTAAGAAACAAATTAATACATAATTAATGATGATCAAAGACGGAAGCAATAGCGTTGACATATTACTAAGGTGGACAATCATTCAATGGTTAATATAATTAGAGCCTATGTACTGTTGATGTGGACAATCACCATGTGGTTGATAAGCTCAACAAGATCATTCTTCAATATTAGTATGAACAACAAATTATGTCAAGCGACCACTTTCCTCTTTGATAATCCATGGAAAATCTGAATATGATATCAAATCAAGGCTAAAATGTACTCATGCCTATTGGATCAAGCGGATATTTTTTTTTTTCATCACTAATCACTGATCTACTATTTATTAAGCCCTTGATTCATATCAACTGGTGAACAGCTTCATGTCCAATGACCATGTGAAGAAGTGAATGATGCAAGAAAAAAATCAAGGGTTTAATGCACTCAAAAACAAAAAATTCTAGTTTGTTTCATATATT
The DNA here is from genome assembly GCA_021442155.1 of Cymbidium sinense. NCBI lineage: Eukaryota > Viridiplantae > Streptophyta > Magnoliopsida > Asparagales > Orchidaceae > Cymbidium > Cymbidium sinense. The sequence continues at coordinate 140,424,301 of CM038222.1, forward strand.
TGCAAAAGGTGTAAACAAGGTGAAAAATAACAAGATGAAGTCTTGTTCATATTAGTCTATAAAATATCAATTTGAATGCAAAGAAGTTCAAGCTGGTCAATGAGGTGAAAGGGCTTGTTCATGTTTCGATTTTTTTGTTATTGAGCCAAGCACAAGCCAAACACAAGATCAATTGATGGCTCTAATTGCATGAAAAAAAAAATTTATGCTTTACATTGGAGGCATCATAGAACTCAAAATGTGTGTTGCCAAAAACTTTTAGATTGCATTCAATTATTTTAGCAGTAAAATGTATGTGCAAAATCAGCATGAACGCATACTTATAAATATTTGCAACAATATTTTACATAATAATATCTTTCATATGCCTTGAGTTCTTACCAAGTTAAATATAAAATCAATTTGCCTATTATTTAACTCATTTGAGAAATGAGCCAAAAAAAAAAAAAAAATACTTGGATCCTTTTACTTATAAAATTAGGGGTTGTTTGATATGTTGAATTTAAGAGTATAAAGTGAAAGTAATGTATTTATTTAGAATATTTTTATTGTTCGGTTAAAAATTTTACAAATACAAGAGTTTATTTATTTTATTTTGCTTGATTAAACAAAATAAAATAAAGTAAAATAGAATTGTTGGTAGCATTAATAGTGGCTAATGGGGATTAACTTGGCACCAAGCTGAGGCGGGTCTGGCAGCAGCCTCATGACGATGGTAATGTGCAGCAGCGGGCTATGACGATAATCGGTGATGACGAATGGCGGGAAAAATTGTGGGCATGCAATCTCACTTTATACTCAACCGTGAATTTGATATTCCCCCATATTTGGTGAATTCCAATTATACTAAATTTGAACTAGAGAATGCATTTTAAATACACTTTCAATATAAATTGCATTTTAAATCTAGCAGGCCAAAAAACTAAAATTTCAAAGTGCAAGAATTTATTTTAGACAAACACTAAATTCAGATGAGCCCCGTAGTCAAACTCAATTTGGCTTATAGAATTAGTCAAACACAAATAAAATATACATGATAAATACAAATTGTTCATGTACATCAAGCTTTTGATCATTGATGCAACAAAAAGATGATTGACTATAAAAAAATAATAAGATCACAGAGCATTTCAATTTTTTATACCTGTCCCACCAGCGACATCAAGATGCTTCATACCAGGGAAAGGATGAAGTTTTGAAACCAATCTGAAAAGCTAATTGCCAAATATGTAAGACACTTATAAGTGGTCCAATAGATCAGGTTATGCACAATTTTATTTATATAAGAAGATCTAACCTGTCCTTCCATAACCTATGTAATCCACCACTCATCAGATCATTCATAAGATCATAATTTGAAGCAACGCTGCTGAAGACATTACCAACCAGCTTACTTTTTTCTTCTTCTGGTACCTCTTTAAATCCTACAAGTGAACATAGCATAACTTGATCTGAAATTTAAGAAAATAAAACAGTCTTTGACAGGTAGGTAAGTAAGAATCTCACAAGCAGCTATACATCTCAACAATAGAACAATGCATTAAGTTTTTATATACTATGCACAAAAGCCTGATTTAGCTTGCAGCATGGTAAAATTTAATTCTTTAAATTTGATCAATAAAACAAAGCAATTTGCTTGTTGCAGAGTTAAGATGCCATCAGTTCATATTAGTAGCATCGTTCTAAAATAGAAACTAAAATAACACAAACTGAATAGGGTTTCATATTTTTATAGTTTTTACAAGATTTACTCCTCTTTGTGCAACCATGAATGTAGACAACTCTATACACTATCCTATATTTTCATGCTCAAAAAGCAACAGCTAGTGCTCAACTTTTAATAGCCTCTGCATAAACCAAGATGCATTTGACATCATAAACCAATGCCATTTCCTTGGGATATTGTTCCTAGCTAATAAGATTAAAAAAAGCTGCATGATTATATCAAAAGATGATTTCCTAGAGAAAAGAAATTGACAATGTCTTTATTTTTATAGGCACCTCAAGGAAAAAATGAAATATTATATATTAAACTGACAATATAAGAGCTTCATTTAACCAAAAATGAAAATAAAAATATCAGTGCAGGAGAAAGCATGCTTCCACATCCCTATACATGGACACAACAATATAAACATCTAAATTGAAGAAACAATATGTCCATAATTTCAGCTTGACAATGATTGGATACAGTACAAACAGTACGCCATTCCAGACAATTTATCTATCAAACTATTAACTTTTCAAACATAATTAATAGAAAATAAATTTTTATATAAAAACAAACAAACTTCCATAGAAGTATTTTACAGGAATAAAGAACAAGCAATAACGGCTTTCTGGTTGTTGTTTTCCTGTCATTAAGGCCTAATAATTTTTTTTGCTTTTTGTTGCCCATGAAAGAGGTGAGTTTACAATATAAACACATGATAATTTAAAATGCATGATTGCACAGGAATGAAATAGATGGAAATAACACCAAGTTTAAGAACCCATAAGAATTCTAAAACCTTTGGATTAGTGAAAGCGTCTAGATGATCCTTGCCTTGGATGGGTACACAAAACCTAAAATATGTAGTCTGCAAGAAGAAAGTGTCTCTTCCACCATCAGACATTAAAACTTTCAGCCTTAAAACATAAACGAATTTAAACTTTCCTGAGAGGGAAGTAATCAGTTTATTCAAAAGTTAAAACAAATGCTCGATTCCCTGCTCAATTATCCAAAATAGATACCATAAATTTACATGAAACAGAGAGCAGAAAGATAATAGGCAAACAGAAGTATCACCGAAGCTGGTGGCATGAGAATGAAGACGAACAGCGCTCCGAGTCCAATGATGCCGAAGGTTGCTTACAAGTCGAGCAGCAGCATACTTCATTGCCATCACAGCTTCACTGCTCTAGGTAGATTCCTCCCTTACAAGGCTCCCCAACTGCTTACGAGTGATCGCAAAGGTCGCCGGCTAGGGATTTGCTACCATTACTGTCCTAGAATAGTGTCGATCGATCCGATCGTGGCTATTCGCGCTGCGACCGAAAACCAAATTTCGCGAATAAGAGAAATAATGGAGAATCCAATCACTTGAAATACAAACTTGGCGGATGCAGCTTGGTATTCCCGGTGATTGGGTGTCCACAAGCAAATCCGCACAAAGTTCATTAGAAGAGGACTGTGCATAGTTCGATTTAAATCGAAAATTCAATTAAAATGGAATCGAAAATTTTAATTTGGATCGATTTTATAATTTTATTTTGGATTTCGGTTTTAATTTGAGATATATTTAATTTTTGGATTATGGATCAATTCTGAAATTTTGTAATCTAAAAAATCGATTGGACCGAATAGTCCGAACTGTTTTGCGGAATGCGGAGGGCCAGGCCGGCTGGCCTGCGTGAACCGTGCCCGCACCATGCGTAAAAGCCTAAAAGGCTAAAAGGATTCAAAGGAATCCCTAATTCAGTAATTCCCCCAATCCCCCCTCCTTCTCTTCTCTGGTTCTCTTCGACTTCGACTCTTCGTTTTCCACTTTTCATTATGTTGATCTATTCTCCCCTCTCGTCTCAGAAGCCGCTTTTCCCTCTTTGAGTCTCTGCTCTAAAGTCGACTGGTGACTCGACGATTCGATTTCGCCAATCCAAGGCAACCCGATCTAATCCCAATAGTCTAAAACTTTGAATCTCTTTTCTAAGTTCTCCTCTTTGGTCTCGCCTCGTTTATTCCTTGACTTCCTTCTTCTTCTCCCGGAATCCTTATTCTATTGAATTCTCTTACGCAAGTTGCGCAGCAAACGACTATTAGGTACTTGATACATCTTTGATCTCTTATATTTTCATCTATCAATGCTAATGGTTTTGTAATTGTATTTAGTGATAGAGAATGATGATTTGATTTTGATATGGTTCATCCGTTCTATACTTCTTTTGGTTGCGGCCTTGCAAGTGATTTGTTTCATATAGTGCTAGTGATTATATCATATGCTGATATGCTTATTGGTTATTATGTTGGTTCAATCAGTTTTTGGATTATGGACCGGTTCTGAAATTTTGTTTAATGTTTTTTTTCTGTTGGAGGATTGTTTAATCATTTTTCTATTGGAGGATTATTTAATCTTTATTTTTTTGTGTGGATTATGGACCAGTAATATTTTATTATTCATAATAATTTTGCCAGTAATGTTTTATTATTCATATGATGTGAAAATGATGTGACAAAGTATTACTCTTCAAAGCAATTGCCAGTAATGCTTTATTATTCATAATCATTACTCCTACTATTTGAGGACATGGTCACATGAATGAACAAGTCTATAATGTTTGAAATATTTTGAAAAGAAAGTTATATAAGACAGTAATGTATTGAGATGGAGGAAAGCTCCGAGATTTTCATTGAACTAATTTTAAATTTCATGTGACTTGGCAATTGAGTTGGTAAGATATTGAGTATTTGAGTTGGTAATTGACATATGGGTTATATTTAAGCATTGAAGGCTTGAAGCATTTTTTTGCGTGACTTTCCTAATTTTTTGAAAATAAATTTGTGTAAGGTATTGAGTTGGTTAAATAATATGTAGTGCCCAAAGTGGTAATTGGTAAACTAAAAGTTGGAATTTGGTGATTGGTATCTTTGAAAATTGAAATATTTGATGCATTTGGCTTTACTAGTGATGTAATCATGCAAGCTTGTTTTTACCATTTATGTATATGATTAGCTAAAAAATGGACTATATGCCTATATTCATATTATCAATGGTTTTCATAGAAGTTTGAACAAAAATAATTTGATATTGTTTTTTTCTAGTCTCATTTGGCTTATTCTTTCTTGATCTCATTATACTTTGATTAGATGTCTCATTGTGGAGAGAGTTCTAACATGATTGGTTCTTTCCCAAAATCAAATACATATCAACCAAGATAATACCCATTGTGTTGCAAGTGCTTCAAGTAACAAGTCATCTTTTAAAAAGAAAACAAGAAAGACAATCCGACCAAGATCTGATGTCTAGGATCATTTTACTAAATTTAATAGTTCCGATGGAGAAAAAATGAGTAAATATAACTACTGTGAGAAGACTTATCATAGTGATACAAAGTTTAATGGTACTACAACTTTACAGACACATCTTTCTGTATGCTAGAAGAATCCTCATAACATGAAAAAAAGTCAAACTCTACTAGTATTGCAACCTAGTGGCAAATGTGAACAAAATACTGGAGGTTCAAAGCTTGGAGGTTTGATCAAGAAGCTGTTAGAAAAGTTTTAACAGCCATGGTAATTATGGATGAATTACCATTTAAGTATGTTGAAGGATATGAGTTCAAATATTTTATGTCTCAGTGTTGCCCACTGTTTAAAATACATTCCTGTTGGACACTCACTCGTGACTACTTTCAATTTTACTTAGATGAGAAGAATGCTTTGAAAAAAATATTACGAGATTCAACTAGAAAGGTTTGCTTGACAACCGACACATGGACATCAATTCAAATAAATAATTATATGTGTCTAACTGTGTACTATATTGATGAAGATTAGAAGTTGAACAAGAGAGTAATTAATTTTTGTCTCATATATAGTCATAGAGGAGAGATTATTAGGCAGGAGGTAGAGAAATGTTTGATTGATTGGGGTATTAATGTAGTATTTATAATCACAGTTGATAATGCTAGCTCCAATAATGGAATTATCAATCATTTGCAGAAAAAAATTTCTAAATGAGAGGGATGTGTTTTTGATTGTAAGTTCTTACATATGAGATGTGTTACACATATTATAAATCTTATTGTTCAAGATGGAATTAAGGAGGTTGGTAAATCTTTATAATATGTAAGAGCAACAGTGAGGTACATTAGACAATCACCATCAAGACTTAAAAAATTCAAAGAATGCATTGAAATTGAAAAAATACAAAGCAAAAGTTTGTTGTGTTTGGATGTACCTACATGGTGAAATTCTACATATCTGATGTTAAATTTGGCGCTTCAGTTTCAAAAAATTTTTGAGAGATATGAACAGGTTGATCCTCAATTTAGAGTAGAGTTGGAGAAAGAAGTGGATGCAAATCATGGTGGAGTTCCATGTGATGATGATTGGAAAAATGCGAGAAGACTTATTACTTTCTTGAAAAAATTTTATGAACCGACTCTGCGCATTTTTGGTCCCTTATATGTCACTTCAAATACATTCTTTCATGAGATTGTGGAGGTCCAATATATGATTCAAAGTTGGGAATCTCATAATGATCTTGAAGTTAGCAGCATGACTAAGAAAATAAAATTAAAGTTTGATAAGTATTGGGGATGTGTTGATAAAATGAATATGAATATTTATCTTGCAGTTGTACTTGATCCCATGTTCAAACTAAGATATATTAAATTTGATGTAGTGGATATGTATCCTGGGTTAGAGGGGCTAATTTGACACTGGCAATAAGGTCTAACTGCTATGATATGTTCTATGATTATAAGATGAAGTTGGTTGACAAAAATAGAGATGAAATTACTTCTGAGATAAAATAAAATATTATTGAATGCCATCATGATCCAAGGGATGGTGAGAGAAAATACATGATAGTTGAGAAGTTCAACTATGGAAGAGATGATCTTGAGAGTAAAACAGACTTAAATAAATATTTGGTTGAAGACTCTGAAGTTATGCAAGATGACTTTAATATTTTAACATGATGGAAGGTTAATGCTCCGAGGTTTCCTATCTTATCTCAGATGGCTAGAGATATTTTGGTTGTTCATATATCAAATGTAGCTTCTGAGTCTACTTTTAACACTGGTGGTCATATTTTAGATATTTTTAGGAGCTCCTTATCTCCAAAAATGGTACAAGCTCTTATATGTGCCCAAGATTGGATGAGAGCAAAGTAGACAAGTGAGCCAGTCAATCTTGAGTAGAACATTCGTGATATTGATAAATTTGATGATGATATCATCATATCTTTTACGATTAATTGCAACACTTTATTTTTTCATCCATATATCACTATCATACTATATTATGCATTAATACTTTTCAGATCTATCAAAGGTTACAGATGATCCAACATTTTGGTAAAGTATTAGAATGATACAGTCATACAGATATACATCAATACATGTTATACTAGAATGATACATTTTGGTAGATTCTTTTATGGTTTATATTTTTTGTTGCTTAGCAATTGACATATGGTGATATGTGTTATATTTAAGCATTGAAGCATTTTTTTTTATGCTGTCATATAAGTTTTTTTTTATTTCATCAGTAATTGGGATATACATCAATACATGCATTTGTTTCCTACTTTTATATTATGTGGGCTTATGGCTATTGGCTGGTTGTTTGTTTGGTTTTCGTTTCCTTTGGCTGGCTTTTATTTGAAGCTTTTATTTTGGTTGGTTTCCTATAAATGCTGGCTGGTTTTGGTTGTTTGGCTACTTTCCCTTTCATTTGGTTGGCTTATTGGTTGGTTGATTCCCTATTTTACCGCTTGAGTCTTTTGGTTGTCCGTTGGTTCCTTCATGGTCGCTTTGGTTGTTTGATTTCCTTTGGCTAACTTATTGGTTACTTGGTTCCCTCTGTTGCTTTTGCCTTTTTTGTATGACCGCTTCTGACAAAGTTACTGGTTGATTGGTATTTTGTTGTTATTGGTTGGTTGGTTCCCAATATAGTCATTGGCTTGGTGTTTATGGTTTTCTTTTCCGCTGACCTTGGTTGGTTAGTTCCCCGCTTTTATTACTAGTTTGGTTCCTATAGAGTGTAGATGTTGGTTGTGGCTAATTGTTTATGGTTTTCCTTTCGTGGATGGTTTGTTTTGGTTGGTTCCCCGCTTTTGTTGGTCATTCGGTTCTAGTTCTTTGGTTCCATGTAGTCTATAGATGCTGGCTAGTAGCTGCTCTTGGGTGGCTTCTAAGTTCTATGGTGATGCTTTCGGCTATGATGGCTTTGATGTTATATTTCATTTACTATAGCTGGTAGCATTATATGTGATTGTAACCTTATAATTTGGAGTTTGGATGCTCACATATTCTGTTGTTCTTAGTAAATTTTTAATTGAGCTTGACTTTCTTTTCTTTAGAATTTTACTTTTGCTTTTAGTCTCTCTTTGTCTCATGTTTATAATTAGTTAGTTTTTTTAAGATTTTTTGATAGTGCAGGTTTATTATTGTAGGTCTTGGACTGTTGGAGTTGGAGCCTTGCAAGTCGCAATATGTATTTTTTTCTCAAACTTGATTTAGATATTCAGTGTTGTTGCTGCTTGAGCATTGAGAGTTCAGATTTTTTTTTTCTTTTATTGTAAATTTGAACTTGTGCTAAATTAGGAAACTGACGAGCTGTATGTCTGTATATTTTTTTGAATAAGAATTATCAATAATTGCTACATTATCTATTAATGCAATAGATTGCTCGTTTAAATTTTTATTTTTAGTAGCTTAATTTGTAGGCATTTAAAATTATTATAATCATAGCATTATTATAAGTTTATAATATTTTTTTGGAAAATATCTCATTTGAAATTGACTTTGTAAGCTCACATAATATATTTTCAATTTTTTTAAAATTAAATCGAAAATCCGAACTTTGTTTTGGATTAGATTAGTTCGGATTATATTAAATCTTATACGGATCGGATTTTAAGATTCTAAAATTTAAAACGAACTAATTAGCAAATTAGAAAACCGATTCGTCCAATCCGACCGAATGCACACTCCTACATTAGAGAACTTCACTTGTAAACCTCAATAGTTAAAATAAATATTTGGTGCAGAGGACTGCATGCGAACGATCGCATGGAATTTATAATTCGATACTCTATTACACATGATTACAATAATAAAAATTTTGGCACAGTGGGTTTTATAAATGACAGTGCACCTCGGGCCGAAATCAATTCTTAAACGGGCCACTTAGTTCTTTGGAATGAAAGGCCCGATTAGGCCCGCGATCGAGCATACTATGAGTGTTTGTCTGGTCAGGTCAACCAAAAGATTCTTATTCTGAAATCAATTATTTATTTAAGATTTTATTTCTAAAAAGAAATATATTTGTAGGTCAAATTGAGTTTATGAGATAAATGCTAAGCAAATTTATTATAATAATAAAATATGTAGATTCATGCTATTAATTTATTGATTTGAGTTGATCATATGCTTATTCAATCCTGAAAAAAGACTATTGAAGATCACCCAAAAATGATAAAATAAAAAAAAAATATTAGAAAATTTGGATAATTTTTGAATAGTTTAAACTTCTAGATATTACAACAATAATATTTAGATATGAAACAAGAAAAACACATATAAAATGTAAGAAGTGCAAGAGAAAAAAAGATTGAGATGATCATGGAGGTTTTTTAGTATTCTTCAATGGTTATGCAGGAAATTTGACGATGCAACAAGTCAGAGTTTCTTCAATTAAGAACCAAAGGCAAAAATAATAATGAAAGAGATAGGAGCGAGGACATTGATAGTTTTTTTTTTTCTTGTTCAATTTATTAATGACTAGACTTTAAAAAAAACCAAATAATGCTACAAAGAGTGAATTGTTGGAAGACTTGATGATCAATGACTTAATAGAAAAGGGTGTGTACAAAATTGATTAGGGGAGCAATTTTTGAAAGAGTTGGTGAATAAATCAAATGGTCAAACCTAACGCCCTAAAAATCTATTGGGTCGAGCCATACCATACTAATGTTGATGAAAGGTAAAATAAATCAAATTTGAGATCATAGAAAATTGGTGATAAACTATGTGGTTAAATAAGTTAAAGACACTAAATCTCTTCATCTGGTAAAGTCATTGAGAAAATGATCGATGAAGTCCATCCATATTTTCAAACTGCCTTTGAGACTTAAATTACTTCAAAGTAGATAATTCTATGCTAGGAATTTCATAAGATTTAAGATTACTGTTATGTAAAATAATATCTTATAATGCCACCTCTTCAAATTCAACCTAATGAATTTCCTCAGTGTGGCTTAACAAAGTTACACCTACAATAATGTGGTTAAGATGAGATCTTCAATCGCGATGGCAATATAGTTGTCTTATTTGTACTTTCAAATGGCAATAACATGAATGTTTGATATGCCAATTAAAATTTTTTATAAACCACAAAGTTAGTTTAGAGAAATATTTTTAGAAATAAAGTAAAAAAGTTATAATAATGAAAAAAACATTAAAAATGTTGAACTTCTCTAGGCGACCCATTAATCTCTTTAGAAGGAATAATATATTTTAGGATTGTCAGAAGCATAAAATAAAACAAATAAATTTATTAATGTCAATGAAAATGTTATGATAAAAATATAAAATATTATGACAAAAAATTCAACATTTAACTATACTTTTTTAAATAAGACTTAAAAGAAAGTTGCGGCTTATATTCTAAATAATTTTCTTAAACCTCATTAATCCCATCAACTATTATTTGAGGATAGATGAGTGTTTTTATTCTAGAATATAATGATGATCGAGCAAAGCTTTCATACTATAATGATCATTATGGAGCACTCAAATTTGCATCTTCATTTTATTACTTGAATACCTAAATTTTGAAAAGAATTTGAGCTAAAAGAAAAAGTAGGAAAGAGTGCTTCTAACATTTTTTTGCTACAAAAACTATTAAAGAAAGCCTCATTATAATGAAGAATTTAATAGGTTATAATGCTTCAAATTTCATACCTTACAATCCTTTAAATTGCATGATAGTTAATCTAGAAGTTGTAAATTTGAACATTAAATTTTCATTCACTTGCAATCATTTTTTAATAGATCTTAGTTAATATTATTGGTCAATTTGGAGAAGCTTGTCTTATTCAAAATTAGTTGATACACAAGATTTTTGGGGAATCAAAATAGAAAAATTCTATTATTAACAATTTTATTGCAATGAAATGATCCTTCTTGACAAAATTCTCAATTATTCTAGGTTAAGTTGGTTATTTATTTATTTATTTTAGTACATAAAGCACTAATTTATTCCTATTTGTTTCATACATTTTGTCAAAAACTGAGCACTTATTATGCCAAAAGATGAACTAATGTAATAAGAGTTTTTCTCAATCCCAACAAACTTAATTTTAAGTAAAGCATTATGTGAATTATCAAGATCATGAACTCTTAAAATAATACTTCGTAAGATTTATTAATCACATGTCTTTATGAGTTCCATCATTTAATTTTAGATATACGTCGATGTATTTGTGATACAAGTTACTAATTATTCAGTAAAATTAATCATAAAAAGTTATTTAATGAAAATTTAAAGATGGAGGTTTCCTCAAAACTCTGTCAAATACTTTAGCATCTTGGTTAATAAAAAAGCTAATGGCTTGAAATGACTTATTAACATTATTAATTTGACATAGATATCGAGATTTTATTAAAACTTTAATGAATTTTGATTTGAATGTTGTAAAATCAAAATCACTAGGATAATTAAAATGCATATTTGCATTAAATTAAATCAAGTCTAAATTAATTATATCACATACAAAAATATTGTGATAAAGGATAGAGTTTATCACCAGGGGCGGAACCAGCCATTTTTTTCATAGTGGGCAAACTAATTATCAAAATTTCAAACAAAAATTTTTATTATCATTTATTAATTTTTAGGGTGGTCAAACTAATAAAATGAAAAAAAAATTGTCTTTATTGGGCAAGAATTTTTATTAGGGGGAAAAAATATTTTTTTTTTAAAAAGAAACTTTAATTTAAAAAAAATTGAGGGTGGGCAATTGCCCACCCTCACATACACATGGGTCCACCCATGTTTATCACTGCGTGTTTTAAATAGAATCCATTGATACATGAATAAGTTTGTAAGATTTTTTTCATTAAAATCAAGAAGGAGAAAAGCACTATTCATGAACTAGTACATATCATAAACTATGAAGGGTTTTTTTTCCTCACTAGTTGAGAAGATATTGATATGATATAATAAGCAAACGTTATGAAAGATGAACTAAAAGTTAAAATTGAGACACTCCTTAACATGTTGAAGTTGTTTATATTATTGGTGTTTTGTTTTGTCATTTTTGTTGGAAGATAGACTAGAGATCAAAAATATGCCATAAGTCTTGATGTCAATGGCTAGCATTCACATCAATGCTTTTGTTGGGTGCCGACATTGATAGTGATGGGTGATGATCATAATTGTATTTAACAAGTGTTTGGATTATTGAGGCAACTCAGGCAAGCATTGACATTATTAGCTAAGGCATGTATCATCATTGAAGTTGACATAGTGCATTGACATTGATAATGATGGGGGAGTGTTAAGATTGATGTTGATGGAAAATGTCAACTCTATTAGTGTTGATGGCGAGTGATAATTTTATTTTCTATGGCATGCATTGATATTAATATTAATGTGAATTAATCATATTAGTGACAACATGCATTGTGGTCGATATCAACAATGAGTGTCAACCTCACTAATAATTGTGTGCAATAACGTTATTAGTGATTGTGAGTATTGGCATTAGTGTTATTGACGTACATCAATCTTATTGATAATGACATATGTCGATGTTGATGTTGCTGGCGGGCATCGACTTGTATTGATGTCATGTAGCAACATTATTGCTAATTTTTGTATATTGATCTCGTTGATGATAATAAGAATTAATTTTATTTAGAAGTCTAACAATGTTAGTTAGATGATGATCGAGGGTGACGATAATTGGGAGTTGGTAGTCGAGAGATTATGATTAATGATTATAAGTATCGGTCTTAACTCCTTAGCTTCCTCGTTGAAGGATCCCTTCATGTCAACAATGAGAATATTTATAGATTTTGAGTAATATCCTTTTTATTTTTGTTAAAATCCCCAAACACTCATTGGATAGTCCTTTGATCCCCTTATTCATAAAAATTCTTTAAACATAAATATTCTTTAAATATATATATTTGCTATGGAAGTGAATATGGAGTTGCCGGGAGCGGGTGTGAAATCATTATGAATCACCTTTGGCTGGCGGCTTACACGTAATATAGTCCAGGCGCTCAGCCACCCACGTTTTCTTCGTGTCTCCCGAATATTATTTATTTATTTTCTAAAAACCTGCCGAGCGTCAAAGATTCTTTCTTTGACTTAAAATAATAATATTTATATATATATATTTTTAATTCAAACGCTGAAATACAACTAGACAGCACGCACTACATACCATCGGAAAACTTGAGTTTCTTTTTTTTAAAAAAAAACTTAGAGTTTCCGTTGAGTCGTAATGATAATAATAAAAAATTACTATTTAATATAATAATGATGTAATTTTGCATTTGAATAGCATCATGTGTGCGAGAGATCTGAGAGATTCGTCGGTTGGCTCTCAACGTGATGACTCGTAATTGAGCGTATAAATATGTATATTATTATTCTCATCGGACTTATCGGTCCAAAATAAATAAATAAATAAATAAAAATATATATATATATATATATATATATATATAATAAATAATTATACGAAAATTTATGAAAAAAATATAAAATATTATTATATAATCTTAAAATAAATAATTTTAAATATTATTTTACAATACAAATTAATTATTTTATAATTAATATGAAAATATTTTGTTTTTTTGAAATAATTTTTAATAATATGTTATAAGATAATTAAATGAGAATAACTTAAACAAAATTTATTTATGATGATAATAAGAAATTTTGATTTCATTAGAGGTAGATAAAATATAAAGTTTAATAGATCACCTATATATATAATTAATCTTAAAATAAATTTAATAGTATTTAAATATATCATAATTAAATTTAGAAAGATTTAAGCATATATTCATGTATTTACATATCTAATGCATAAACTTTGATATTTATAAATATAACATTTTTTTTCTTTGTATGAAAATGTGTATTTCATTTGAAAAAAATTAATAATTATGATATTTTTGATGTACTATTAAAAATTTAGATGTTATTTATGTAAATATTAAAGTTTAGATTATATATATAAGAATTGTGTATTATATGTGTAAATACCCCTATAATATATTACAGACTTCTCATATATAGATTATTCAAAAACTTCACATCTCTATTAGAGAAACATAACAAAAATTTTAAAATAAATATATAATAAATTATAAATAATTATCATTACTTAATTTTTATAATTATAATAAAAAATTATATAGTAATATTTATATATACACATTTAAGCTAATTTAATAACAAATTCATACAAAAAAAAAAAAATACATATGCAAGTTTTAAATCTATAACTCTTTTCTTTGGCTGAAAATTAAAACACTTAATCACTAAGTTAAATTTATTTGCATAAATATGAGCATATATAGAGAAGCCTCCTTCTCTCATGAAGTGACACATCATCATCACCTAGACATGAAAGATGCTTTGTGGCCATGTTTGATTAAATTGTGATGAATGCCATAATTGATGCTTCATATTGTGAGAAAGTGATCAAAGTTAGAATTCTAATCGATTCATTATATTCCCCTCAATTATTTTTTGCTCAACAGCAAAGCAAATGTAGATGGATGGATAATATGAATGATTTTTGTATTGAATTGGATAATATCATTTTTATCGGGAATCGATATTTATCGTAAGATCATCATAAAAATTGATAGTATAAAGGCCCCTTTTAGGGATTTAGATAATTACTATTATTTAATTAAAATATTTTTAATATATATATATATATATATATATATATATATATATATATATATATATATATATATATATATATATATATATATATATATATATATATATATATATATATATATATCTTATTTATTAAGTGAAGGTAGCATTATCTTATATTGTATAGAAAAAAATTAAAATTATATTATTAAATTATAGGACGATAACAAATTGTAAACAATTAAGTAAATTGTATAGAATTCTTTTGTGGTTTAATGTACTAGTCTTACTCTTCATTATTATTTTTTACTTTTTTCAATAAGATTAGCATATTTTATGGCACAACATTCTAGATAGTCGATATAATATTTCATGAAATTCCCTCAACATAATTCTACGTGTATGAATGTATACAAGTTTTGAACTTAAGATCTTTTAGTTGCTACTAGAATAAGCCTATATTTGAGATAACAATGTTGTGCCAAAATGCACTGCATTACTATTTAGAAACTACTTTTCTACTGTGATTTGGAGAATATGCGATGAAAAAATTATAATTCAAACTTGATCTTGATGAGTATAGAGACATTTGAGCTAATTTAATATCAAATTTACACATACAATATATATATTTTTTGAACTTAAGATATTTTGATTGCCACTAGACTAAGGTTGTGTTTGAGACAACTATGCGGTGCAAAAATGCATGTACTTGATATGACCATGAAAATTCCACTAAAGACGAATCACGTAGAAAGAACTGATCGAATCAAGACTAGAGATCAAACGTTATTATCAATCGAGTAAACATGGAGTTTATAGTAAATCGAAGCCTTGATGAGAATCTAACAAGCCCAATATATAATTAGACATCATTTGAGCATTCAAATACACAAAATACATCATATGATCAAGGATCATTTTGAGCCGTGATGAAGGAGTAGCATTTTTGTATACAGAGACGCCACTCCTCCAATCTATAAATAAATTCTCATTTCTCATAGAGGGAGGCTAAGAGAGAAGAGAGCTCTAAAGATCCTCCAAGAAATCGCGCCACTCGACGGCCGTAACCACCGCCGGCCGCCACCGTCGCCGCAGTTGATCTCATTGTCAATCTCGTTGCCTCATCATGATGACTTCTACCGATTGTTCACTGTTTCGCTGATTGTACGCGAATTATTCAGATTTTGTGATTGCAGGTTCACCATCATCTACAAGAATCATAACGATCGTCACATAGTGTTCTCATATACAATTATGTAATCCCCACTTTACCTTTGGAGTGAGCTCTTAACCTCCTCTTCTAGACTTAGGACTCTTCACAATTAAGATTTCTTAGTCATAAGACATCTAGTGATTAGGTGAACACCCAACATAAGCTCAGAGACTTAGAAGTGTTAATCATAAGATTAGGCATGCCTGGGTTTAAGGAAATTACCTATCTCATCTAAACCTAATCTAGATACACTTTCTCAAATCAAACCTGACTCAATTCTCAAATCAAATCTCAAATTCAAATTCAAATTCAAATTCCAAATCTAATTTCAAAATTTGACTCCAAATGATTGAAACCCAAAATCAAATTCAAACTTAAACCTTTCAAGCCATATGAACCATATTCATAAGCTTAGCCAAATCTTTCCTTAAATCAAATCAAACTCAATTGATCTCTTCATAAATCAATTATTCCTTCATTTATGTTCACAAATATAAATGAAATCCAAATTCAAATGACCAAAACCATATTGAAAATCAAATCCAAACTCAATTTAAACCCTTTAAGCCAATTCTTTGGACTTAGCCAAATTCTATCCGGTCAAGTCAAAACGAATTTTCTCTTGAATCAATCATTTATTTAATTATCTACCCAAATATAAATGAAACCTACAATCATCAAATCAAATCAAATTTAAACACCCACTTAGTGCACACTAAAGTGACCTAAAGGATCCATTTGAGCCAACTTCTAATCCAACCCAAATTGGATTGAACCAAGCTCACCAAAATCTTTCACCATGATTTTTGATCACCATAGGATGATCAATTGTAATCAATTGGGCCAAACCAAGCCCAATTGGCCTAAAGAACCAAATCAGGTCAAATCATGATCCAACCCAAATTGATTGCAACCAATGGCTCAATCTCATTCCAAATTGATTATTGAACTTGACCAAAGCAATAATTAAACCCAATTTGATCAATCAAGCCTAATTGGGTCAACTTGACTCAACCTAGCCTAAATTGGCCTAAAGGGTCAATTTGGACTAAATCAAAATTAAATCCAAATTAATTCAAACCAAAGACCACATTCATATTTAATTAGTCAATTGAACATGAATCAACCCATAACCCAAGTTAATTTGGCCAATTTTGGTCAAATGGGTCAATTTGACCCAAAATAACTCATATGACCTAAATTGGGCCAAATCCCTCCAAACCAAGCCAAAACCCATTAGGGGCTGATCAAATCTGACCCAAACCCGTTTGGGATCAGCCCAAAACAAACCCAACCCATTTTAAATCCCTCATGAACCATCCTCCACATAGGATTCCACCCAACCTCATTTAATTCCCCATCACATGCACTTAACCTCACATGGCCAATATTTCAATTAAATAATTCTCATCATATGGTAAGAGAGACTTTGGAGCAAAAATCAAAGTCCTCAATCAATCTAGATCTAACCCAACCACTCAACAAGATGACATTCAATTTGAGCCAAAATAATTCAAAATTTTTTTATTTTCATCCATTATAAAGGAGGAAATGAGAAGCTCTTTTGCTCCCATCATCACTCCCCAAATCTCTCCAAAGCCAAAAGTAACCCATCCACTTTGTTTAGCCACTTTGAGCTAAAATAATCACAAATTTGCTCTTCGAGCGATGGTAAACATCGGAGAAGGAGGCGTTCAAGAGAAGAAAGGCTAAAGATTAGCTTCCTCACATACATGGAGCTCTGATCTTCACCGCCACCAAATCATCCGTGAGGTAACTTTCAAACCATAGTCGGCCTTAGATTTTGCATACTTTGTATTAAATTTTCGTGAGAAATTTCCTTTAGAAAATCCAACACTTTTATTTTAAATCATTCCAAATAGAAATAGAATTTTTTTGGTGCGAATCACGAAAACGGTCCATTTGGACAAGTTTTGGCTTAAAACTTTCATTTTTTCCAAAATAAAAAACATCGTTTCACCGCCGGCGCTGGACCGTCCGATCCAGTTCACGGATCGGACGGCGACACGTAGATCGCTACCGCCTTCGATCGCGTGATCGAAGCCGGGCTAATCCGCCTCGACGAAATGATTCGACCGTCATCGCGTGGTTCGTGCGACGGACGTGATCGCGATCTCGCCTGACGCGCGCCGACGCGATCGGCGCGATTGCCTGATCGCTGACCGATCTGATGGCCCGATCGATCGACGTCGCGACGGTCGCCGTTTTCTCCAAACCGTGTATATGTATAATAATAAAAGAAATAATAATAATAATTTAAATCATCTGAAACTTCAAAAATTCATCAAAAATAAAATACTTAACCAAAAATTGCAAACAAGAGCTCGTTGGATTCGTCTATCCGAGAGGAATCCAAAAAACCCAAAATATTCAAAATTTACGTAGTATTCTGAGTGTAATTTAAGTTTTAGTGAAAACCATATTTCATTAATTAAGCCAAAAATATAAGTTAGATTAAGTTGAGATTTTCAGATATTGAAATTAATGTTATAATACACACACAATAAAAATTTCAAGTTAAAAAAACTTTTGTATTGGTAGATATTAAAATTTTAAATTCAGATTATCAATTTTGATAAAATAAATTAAATAAAAATTAAGAAATTTACAAATATCTTCAAGATAACCTAAATCACTTTAATCGACATCTAGGACTCTTAAGAAAATGATTCTATCTTCTGAATCTTAAGAAACCCAAATAAACACTTAAGATTAGAGTTTAAATAAATAAAAAGTTAATTAAAATATAATCTAAAAACAACTCAAATATTAAATAAAAAAAATCAGAAATTGAATAGAATTCATTAAATCATTAATCAAACTTTAAATCAGAAGAATATCATCTTTAAAGGAGATTAAATTAAATATGATTAAATCTATTTAAGTTAATAAAACTCAATTGAATGATTAAATCTTAAATCAAACTCAAAATCCAACAAACTTAGAAACTTTAATAATTTGATACTAATCTAATTAAACTAAATAAAATTAAAGTAAACTTAATTAACCTATGATTAAATCACATCCATTTGGAATGAGATAATTAAATAACCATTAAATATTTCAACCTAATAACTAAATTGAACATGTTAATGAAATCAAACAAACATAATAAATCAAATCAAGTAAAACCCTAATCATAAATAATCAAACTCAATTAGTCAAATATTTAATTAATAAAAATTTAATAAATTAATCCATCATCTTAATTAATCAAATTAATTTAAATAAGTCACCTTAAAGTTAACTCTAAAATTAAGCTTAAATCAAAACCTAATAAATTTAATAATCACACTCAATAAACTAATTAAGCTTAAATTAATCATATTAAACCTAAACTTAATCAAACATAATGAAGATGCAATTAAACATTAATCAAAACATAAATTAAACCTAAATTATTAAGTCATTAATCTTTAATTAAAACAAACTTTAATTAATCTAATTACCCTTAATCAAACTTAATTAGTCAACATTTAATTAATAAAAAATTTAATGAATTAATCCATCATCTTAATTAATCAAATTAATTTAAATAAGTGACATTAAAGCTAACTCTAAAATTAAGCTTAAATCAAACCCATAATTAAATAATCATACCCTTAAATAAAATTAATTAAGTTAATTAAATTAATCATATGAAACCTAAACTTAATCAAACATAATCAAGATGCAATTAAACACTAATCAAAGCTTAAATTAAACCTAAATCATTAAGTTATTAATCTCTAATCAAACAAACCTTTAATTAATCTAATGATTTTATTGACCCTTAATCAAATTTAATTAATCAAACATCTAATTAATGCAACTTAATAAATTAATCCATTATCTTAATAAACCAAATTTGACTTTATAAATCATTAAAGTTAATTCAAATTGAATACTTAATTAATCTACTAATTAATTTAATCACATTATTAAATAAATTAATTGGGTGAATTACATTAATCATATTAAACGCTTAATCAAACATAAAAATGCAATTAAATGATAATCAAACCCTAACTTAAACTTCAATCATTCACCAATTACATCATTAACTCAAATAAACATGAAATCAAATTAAAAGTTAAACAAATCTTTATTTAATTTAATCATACCTCTTAAACAAACTAATTAAGTTAATTAAATTAATTATATTAAACTTAATTAATTAAAATGCAATTAAATATTAATTAAAACATAAATTAAACCTAAACCATTAAGTCATTAATTACATCATTTCTCTAAACAAATATGAAACTAAATAAAAAATAATAAAATAAAAAATAAAAAAAATTAAACAAACCTTTATAATTAACATAAACACGCTTATTAATTAAACAAATCACATAATCACATTGAACCTAAGCAAACCCATAGACCAATAAAGATAATTAAATCAAATTGAATCAAATTAAGTTAGATCAAGAAAGATTCTCACCAATTTAATTTAGAATCAAATCAAATCTCATTCAACTAACTTAAATAACATAAACTAATTAACTATCCAATATATGAAAACAAAATGCGAACCAAACTTTGATGAACATGATAAATTGATGTGATTAAAAATAAAATCCTAATTACAAAGAACTAAACCCAATTAAAATCAAAATAAAATCTCAATTAATCTAATCCAATCAAATTACAAATAAATGAACCACAATCGAATTAAATAAATAGAAAGTTAAATCACATAACCATGATCAAAGGAAAGAATTAAATATTTAAAAGGATATTGAATTATCAAGATGCAATTAAACTAAAACATCTAATCAAAAAAGAAAATCAATTAATCAAATACTTAAATAAACTCAAATTCTAAATTCTAAATCGAATGAATTACACAAGTTCAAATGGGCTAATCAAGATACATAAGGACTTTAGTTAGATTCCTTAGAATTAGGATGTAGAATAGGTGAGTCATCTCAATGGAATTCATCCTACTCTTCATTCTTGAGAACCTAAATATCATTTCAACCAAATAAAATGAAATAAAAAATGAAAATCAAATCATTAAATCATTTAGATTGAAATCACCCAAAGGTAAAATTTAAATTCAAACTTCAAATTGGAACATAAACTAAAGAAGTCTTAGAATACCCACTTCTAGTGCTAGAAGGGCATGTTGTATTTTATTTTGTGATAATATTTTAGACTGATGTTAGGGGTAGATGTTAGTGTATATTAGCCTAATCATATTTTCTAGAGGGTTATGCTTAAAGGGGCCAGAATAAAAAAATATAAATGCTTTATGCGTTGTTTAGCCATAAGTGTAAACCCATGTTAGGACGTGGGCTTGGTTACCCATGTGGGTGCTAAGTCCAAATTATTCATATAACCGCTTGGGTTGTATGGTATGTTTAGCTAACATTTGTTTCAAGTGTAGCTAGATTTACTTCTCTATTTTTGATGTAATTTTGCATTAGGAATTAGGATTAGTGCTATGGGGATTAGGATGAGCGGTGGCGAAGGCTTAGTCCTGGGTGCCTGTGATGCCTTTGGAGCAAATCAAATCAAAGAAAGAAATGAAGAAATGAAGAAATGAAGAAATGAAGAAAAGAAGACCCCCCATAGCATATATATTATTTTTGTAATCCGGATAGTATAAGGGTAGAGCTCGGCTACCCATCTTTTCTTTTCTTTCGGTGTAGGAACCCGACCGACAGCCTTTTATTTTTTTACGGTATATAAAATTATTTGATGTGTTTAGATTAGCATTAGACAACATGATTTTCATAGTTTCTTTATGATTGATGTTTGAATGTGTACGGATGTAGACTCTTAGGATAAAATTAATTTTTCTACCCCAATTAACAACTCATAACTAAAATTTTAAAATAACTCATAACCTCACATAAAAGCCTAGGAATTAAATCAAGATAATAAATTTTTTTAGTAACCCCTTAGCTTGATGGATGAATGTATAATATCATGCATATCATATTCTTTCACTCTTGTTAAGAGGGAGCTTCCATCTTGCGAATCAAAAGCTTAACCTATGAGAGCCTTTGGTGGAAGATACCCTTTCTCTCTTGATTTGGCCTATAATCAAATTCTCATGCATTTAGGCATACAAAATCCCATACCGTGTCAAAACAAAGTCCAAAAGAATCAAATAAATTTGATAAAATTTGCATTAGATTAAGTCAGATTCATACCACTCATGCTCTAGTCTCTTAGGGAGTGAGAAGGATTTAGTTTCCTCTAAATGAACAACAGCCATCTTGCAAAGCATAAGACTTGCCTACATGGAGTGTAGGAGGAGTTAAGTCAGCCACTCCAGCGTAATAAGTCCAGGGTGGTTTATTCTCTCTTGTGGAGGTAAACCATATACCCATTTTCGCCTTAGATTTAGGTTGTGCCTTCGTTTTGTACCAAGGCTCCTTAGTTTAGGAATCTGAGGTAGCTGTTTCCTTCGGGCTACAAGTATAAATCCTCATCTCTTAGGTATTTTCACAATCTTATGTTGTGGAATTATAAGCCCTAGCAATCTAATAAAATGTCAACTCAAATAATCAACTCTCATCAATTTCAAAAATATAAAGCCCAACTATAGGTAGATTGGAATGCTCACTAGCTTCTAGTATCATGAGCATTTACTTTCTCTTTGGATTCAAAATAAGTCTTCTCCTTGATCTATCCCATTTGATTTTCTAAAATAGCCAATCCTTTGATAGTCTTAACCTTAAAATCTTTGGAAACCCTAATTGTCTACTTTAATCGAGAGTATTCTTAAGAAATTCTCATTTCTTAGGATGTAATTAACTATGGGATTGCCTCCATAGGAACTAACAAACTTAAAATAAACCCTACTTTACTTTTCATGTAAAGTGGGAAAGATCTGGTATATTCAAGACCCATCATGCCTTGGAGTCCTTATTAGGTGATGGTCCATTATAGGGTGGTGATTCTATCTTCGAGATAGTACATCATTCCTTAATGCCATATCTGATCACTTCAATAAGTACCCTAAGATCGTGGTGTCCCACATCCCCAAAAATAAACACCAGATTTTTCTAAGCACTCGCCGGGGATAGTTCCTCTCTCCATCTTTAGTACAATTATCTCCAAGCATCGATAGTGGACTTATGTTTTATATAGGCCCTGGACTATCATTCTTTCCGTTGGCACTTAGCTTATTTTATCCTTAAGCAAAGCTCGCCAACATCCTTTAGGTTTTAGGACCTCACTCCGTGTAGGTCTTAAAATCCCTATTGGGTTCTCCCAATAGGTGAAAATTAAAATTAATCAAGCAGAGGAGATAACCAAAATTAAAAAATCTGTTCACCATTTTGATGGTGAGGCAAGGTTCATCCCATGAACAATAAGAGAATAAAACTCTTCTACAAAATAACATGTCTTTCCAAAAGCACTTTTTCAAAATCCACATAATAAGATCGTACACAAAAGTTTATAAGAAATTTTCACAAAACACATATAACCAAACCTCGTTTAACAAATCCGATGATTGTTACAAGGAGGTTCTTTAAAAAAAAAATCAAAATCAACAGTTTTTTTTTAAATTTTCAAAAGCACATTTTCTTTAGAAATAGCTATCCCTGCCCCACACACTCAAATTCGTTGGATGGAGATTCTATTTTCAAATAAAACCACGATATAAAAAAAAATCGAAACTCCACTTAGCATACTTCACATGTGCTAGAGTTGAAGTTTCCCCTCCTTTCGAAAAACAATAAACCATACACATACAAAAGAGAAGTCAAGACATATTTGAACCCACCCACCTGGCATAACCAAAATTGTCAAATGGGAGTTCCCCTTTGGAGAAGGTAGAGCAAATTGAATTCTATTTGCATTTGTCAGATAGAATTCCTTCATGCCAAAGTCTTGAACTTCAAAACACATTGGGAGCTCATTTGACATGCCCAAGTATATCAATGAGAACTCCATTTTGAAAATCATAAGTAAAGTGAACTCCATTTAACATACCTAAGTTAAATAAGCTCATTTTCTTTAAAAAAATCATAAACACATTTGACTTTCACTTAACATAGCAAATTTGTTAAGTGAGAGTTTCATCAAAAAAATCATAAACACATTTGACTTTCACTTAACATACCAAATTTGTTAAGTGAGAGTTTCATTTTAAAATCACAATCACATTTGACTTTCACTTAACATATCAAATTGTTAAGTGAGAGTTTTATTATCAAAATCAAACACAGACTTTCACTTAACATACCAAATTTGTTAAGTGAGAGTTTCATTTTCAAAATCAAACACACTTGAACTTTCGCTTAACATACCAAATTTGTTAAGTGAGTGTCTCATTCTAAAAAAAAAAAAAAAAAAAAACAAACATATCTCAAACAAATTTGGGGCTTTCACTTAACATATCAAACTTGTTAAGTATGACTCCCATCTTCAAAGAAAAGAAAATTTATCTCACGATCACATTTAACTTTCACTTAACATACCAAATTTATTAAGTGAAAGCCTCATCAAACACAAATCAGACACATGTGGCCTCTACTTAACATACCAAATTTGTTAAGAAAGATGCCCCATTTTCAAATCAAAATATCACACAATCAAATCTTCACAAGCAAAAATATTTCAAACACAATCACAACCTCTTCTTAGCATACCCAAATTTGCTGAGTAGAGGTCTTTCAAACTTTCAATATTTTCAAACAAGATGCACAAAACACAAATATCTCCAAGAAAATCTCTCCTCAAATTTTAGAACCCCACAACTACCTAAATCGTTGAGTATGGGTTCTAAATAGAATCAAATGGCAAAGACTCTCCTCAATATCCAAAAATTTTGATGAACCCCACTTAACATCCTTAAGATTATTTGTGGGTTCAAATTCAAAATCAAATCTTGAAATCAATGATTGAAGGTGAAGGCAAGTGTCACGTATGTTTCAATAATGATGCAATCACTATTCACCCCGATTCATATTCCCAACAAGCTTGTTTTCCTTCCCCACTAAACTAAACCCTTGGATCAAACTAGTCTTTCACCACCGGCTCCCAAGGTCATCTACTTTGGCTTTGGTTTTGAGGGAGTGATTTCTTGTGAGGGACCCCTCAGTAACAGGAGTAGGTGGCGATGCCACTCATTCGGTTGATATGCCATCGATTTGAGTTTCCTCCACTAAAGAGGAAGGCCACTTGTTCGCTACCACAAGATATTTTCGCTGGCCGCTCCACTGGTCACTCACTCTACTATACTACTACCCTCCGTGGATTCCCCAAAAGGGAAGGCTCTTTTGCTTTCTGAAATAGTCTCCTCCACATTCGAGGTGGGTGTGATCCTCCCCATACCCACACGCTCACAAAGACGCAACAAGAATCGCAAGATCACACAAGAGGGCAAAGAGAGAGATGGATGTCACTTCCCATGTGAGAGGGATCTCCCCAGACCTCTCCACATTTGAGTAAGTTTCACCCCTTTCACCTCGATGGAGAGGAGGACTAGAGGATTGCACTACCTCCACCACCAACATATTTCAGACACCCTGGGAGCTGGAAGCCTCTGCTCGCCTGTGATCTTACACCAAGTTGGTCGAGACTGACGCCAAAAGTCTGCAGCTTTTGATGGTCATTATCCCAGGAGAGTCGGGTCGATATAGAGGGAGAGAGCCTTGGAGGCTCAAGCATCAGCAGTAGGGAAGAGGTTTGCGTGCACGCCGATGGATTTTCCCGATCATCACCCTACCGTGGTATCGCTCATCATCATCCTTATCTACTATCATATAGAGGAGAGTAGGCTAAGAAGCAGGTGCTACCTCCGCGCTCCACTCACCCCACCATCGCTATCCAACTCACGCATCCCCATTCCACCAAGATCCAGCCCCCATCCGGGAAAGACCACCATTGGTGATCTCGGCCTGGATCCCACTCCATCTACTCCACTCTTGAGGTGAGGTCGAGCTCTCCCATTCGACCCCATGCCTCAACTATGGAGAAGAAGGAATGACCCGCCGTGGTCAAGTCACTATCACCACAACCCTCGCTTCCACCTCAGAAGCGGGAAAGGATGAGATAGATATAGTGTCCATGACGATCCTTTCATAGTTCGCCTGGCAATGATCAACATATAATCTGAGCATACCTCTTAGAGATAGAAAATGCAAGAAGATGATTTTGCCAGTATATCCTCCACCTCGAAAGTGTTTGTCCCTACACCACTGACCGATGAGATCGTTGCTCAATACTTTGTTGAGAAGAGGGAACTCTACGGGATGATTGCTCTGATGAAGAGGATGCTAGGCTGATCGATGGGGATGATCTCTTGGAGGACTCAGGATAAGTCCATATGGGGTTCCCTCTGGGATCAACATAGGAGGTGTTGTAGTTGAGGAAGACACAGCTCATTCAACCCAACACCTTCACTGAGGCAGAGATGAGCATATGAAGATGGAGAAAAGAGTTGAAGATTTAGCTCAAAGCACTTCAAGGCCAAGCTCCATCAAGCCTACCCCTGAGGAGACCACCACGGGTTGTTGCATGTTAGACGCAATAGTACATCTCTAGACGTGATAGACACCATGCATGGGAAGGTGGTGACCTCCATGCAAGAAAAAGATATTAAGCGCTTAGTGGAGCCAAGTGAAGGATGTTGGCAAGCTCGAGGTGGCTCATCTGGTAGACCCTACCGGAGGAATTTGATTGTGTTCAATATCCTAAGGGTTTTGTGCCTCCTTCCTTTTTTGATGGCGTGGGAACCCACATAGCACATTTAGTCGGATGCTATAATCTGGTAGCGATGCACTTCTATTCCATCTCTTCGTCAGTAGTTTGACAGGCATTGCATTTGATTGGTACACTGAACTACCCAATGGTTCAGTGAAGACTTTTGCTGAGTTGGAACACCTCTTCATCAAGAGGTTTGCTGGAGCCCAAAGAAAGGGTAATGGTGACCTCGGGCCCAACAAAATCCAAATGAGTCCCTTGTTGATTATATTCGTGGAAACTGAGTATGAAATGTGAACCATATGTTTGAACAAAGATGCTATAGAAATTCTTCTCAAGAATATTCATGGTCCTTGCTTCATGCTCAAGGATTTACATCAAAACCTTTGAGAAGTTAATCAACAAGGCTGCCTACAAGGGAAGCCAAACAGTTACCTTTTCAAGACCAATCATTCAAGCCCAAGCCAGAAAAGCATTGAGAAAAGCCATAGTAGTGTCGAGATAGAGGGAAGCAGCCGTGAGCTCAATGAGAGACCTCATGCAGTACCTCCATTTCCACCTCCTCTACCACCACCCTCGCCAAGATATCGACCACCACGGCCGCCACCGCCCCGCCCACAATATACTCAGAACGGTACTCATATCCACCGCTAAAATATTACCCACATACTCTTGTTGATAAATTGAATAAGCCATATTCATTCAAGAGGGAGGTAGTTAGGAAGATCTTTAAGAATCTCTTAAAGAAACCTGACTTTCAGTTACCTGAGCCCAAGAGGCCGGAAGATGTGGGCAAGACTAATGATCCTAACTATTGCCCCTACCACCGTATGGTCAGTCATATCTTGGAGGATTGTGTCACCTTTAAGGGCTTGAGCGCTACAAGTCGAGTTATCATGTCATCCCAAGGAATACTTGTTAACAACCCTCTAGTTCTATCAGAGTAATTCTTGGGGATACTTACGATCCTCTTAAGACAAAAGAAGGTTGGGATATTGTCTTATCCCGAACCTCTAAAAAAGTGATCTCTAAGATCAAGACGCTTTCTTTATAGGTGTCTGAAGTAACTCAAACCTCCAACACCAAGGAAGGTTTGCAAGTTGCCAAAGACAACTTGAAGAAGGTGTCGCCCAGAGCTGAAGCACCTCACTTGCGGATAGCATAAGTAGACAACCACCGTCCGAGTCAGCTCCATCCATCGTTGCCTACTACTTCTTCCTCCACTAGCTCCTCTTCTGCCAATAGGAGCATTGTATCAGCGGACAAGGGCACTATACCCCTTTCTCCGCTTACTTTATTAGATTTCTATCATGTACCTCCATCTAAGAAGAAATCAATGAAGAAAGCTTTCACTTACATCTTGTCCACTTCTGATACTCTAGATTTTATTCTTCTTGAAAAACTCTTCAAGTCTACAAAATAATGATGACTCTAGTTCCGATCATTCCACCTTTAATTTAGAAATAGATTTTCTATTCCTGAATCATTCGGGTTCACCCATTGAGATTGATTTGGAGTCATCTCGACTGATGATCCCATAGGAGAAGTCATACACGATGAAGGTAGAACTTCTACAAATTCATCATTCCAAGAGGTCATTGAAGTTAACCTTCGTAGTGGCAAAGTTCTACCTCCTAGGGTGGCACCTCAGGATAAGGGTAAGCAAATCATTGGTTCTAAAGAGCAGATAGCCTCTCCACAAGATGCTCCACCCATGGATATGCTTGTGGAGGATCAAGCCAAGGTTGATTACAACGTCCTAGGACATCTTAGAAAGGCCTAAGTAAGTATATATGACGCCTCATCTTATCCAAAGAGATGAGGGAATCTCTAATCAAGGCCCTCCTTGATCCGGAGATATGCTTAGCCCAAATTTGACCATCAAGAGGAGGCTTGCGTGTGAGGACACTAGGAGTTACATTCAGTGATGAAGACTTTCTTCTGTGGAATGACCAAGCACAACCTCCTCTTTACATTACGGATGTTGAAGATATAGGATATCCGAGTTCTTGTTGACCGGGTGCATCGTGAATATTATGAGAAAAAACCCTCGCTACTTAAAGATTGACATCTCCAAACTTTCAAAAGAGGATGATGAGAGGATTCAATGAACAAGGCGAGAGGCTTTAGGTTCTATAATGTTGCCATTAGAAGTGGGTGATTGGACTACCAAGTTTCATATTATAGAATACTTCTTTCAATGCTTTACTTGGGAGACGTGGATACATGAGAATAATGTGGTTCCATCCTCTCTACATCTGAAAGTTCATGAGGGTGGGATTGAATATGATCAAAGGAGATCTTAAGCCATTCAGTTCATGAGGTCGTATGAAGACGCAACCTACTATCTCCCTCAAAATCAACAAGTCTATTCTCGTGAACTTGGTGAAAGTTCAAAAATAAGAGAAAAAGAAAAAGAAAAAGAAAAAGAAAAAAAAGAAGAAAAGAAAAAGGAAAATGAGAAAGAAAATAAAAGGGAGCGAGAAATAGACTTGGAGGAGAAAGTAGAGCCTAACATTATATTCCACCCACGCTGTTACTCCATTCAACATATGGGTGATGACCTCCACCTGTGCGGAGAAGAGGCAGATCCAGAGACATGCCTAAGGACGGAAGACCTCCTTATTGGCCATCCAATAGAGTTATGTCCCTACTACCAGGACTACACCTACTATCTATATAGACTTAGAATCTAGTTCAAATGATGAGTCATATATGATTAGTATCACTAGCACTTCCACAGATCCCCATGCAAGTGACATTGAGCTAAAATGATGAAGACCAAGCTCCTAAGCAAAGCATAAGTGTATCCGAAGTCTATATGTGAAATAAAGGAAGCATCGCTTGGGAACTTTAGCTCTAACCCCACTTTTCCTCAAAAAGTTGAGGGTTTGAGTTAAGGAAGCCCCTAAGTCTTCCACAAATGTAAAGGTGCAAAGTTCTTTCTTGGAGCATCATCCTCAAGTCAAGAAGTCAGAACTTGAGGATGATTCATATAAAATTTAATAGAATTACCTTTTGATTGGTATTGCCTTGTGTTCTTAATTTAGCAAAGAAAGGATTAATTCCACATGCTTGGTCTAAACACGATTACTTTGAAAGGTTATGGGACAACAAATGCACATTCACAATCAAGACCGAGACTAGGATTGACAAGGGTCCAATGATGATGACACGCTAGTCATCACCAATCATTTGGAATCTGATAGGTTCTTTTCAAATCATGCTAACTCATATGAGGAGGTGTGCTTAGAAATTTCAGATGATCCAAATGACTTTGAAGTCAAAGATGCACCGCCAGAGTTCGAAGAGGAGATCAGATCAACTATCGATGAGCTCAAAGAAATCAACCTAGGAACTGAAGAAGATCCACGACCAACATATATTAGTTCTCTATTGAATGAAAAAGAAACCAATGATTTAGTGAAGCTATTGATTGAGTTTAAGGATTGCTTTGCATGGAGTTATGAAGAGATGCCTGATTTATCTCCCGACATAGCAGTCCATAAATTAGCAATAGAATCTAATGCTAACCCTATCAAACAGTCTCCTAGACGCATATGATTAGACATTGAACAACAAGTCACTTTTAAAATTAAGAAACGATCGATCCGGCTTTATTAGGGAAGAAAAATATCCTACGGTTGGCCGTCATCCAGTTAAGAAAAGAATGGCCAAATTTGATATGCGTTGATTTTAGGGATCTAAATAAGGCATGTCCTAAGGATGAATTCACTTCCTATACGAATTAATGGTGGACATTCATCTCATGCGATTCTCTTTATGGATGGGTCATCCGCTACAATCAAATTAAGATGGCCCCAGGATGAAAGAAACACTGCCTTTCAAACCCCGATCAGAATATATTGTTATAAGGTCATGCCTTTTGGCCTTAAAAATGCTGGTGCCACATACCAACGGGCCATGACTCGAATCTTCGATGAACTCATTCATCATCAAGTTGAATGCTACGTCGATGATCTCGTATCAAAAGTAAAGAAAAGGAAGACCATCTATTTGACTTGAGAGTAGTTTTGATGGTTAAGACAATACAACCTCAAAATGAACCCCTCAAGTGTGCATTGAGTAGCTTCAAGAAAATTTCTTGGGTTTGTCCAAATCGGGAATTGAAATCGATCCGGAAAAGATCAAAGCGATATTAGAAATGCCACCCCCTAAAAGCCTAACACAACTCAGGTCATTCCAAGGGCGGTTGGCATATCTAAGACGCTTCATTTCCAACTTATCAGGAAGATGCCAACCATTCTCAGCACTTATTAAAAAAGACGCCAACTTTAAATGGGATGACAAGTGCCAAAGATGCTTTCAAGACATCAAGCAATATCGATGACACTCTACCCTAGCCCCCTATCTCCGCAAGCACTCATATTATATACCGCATTAGATGACTCCTTGGTGCTTTGTTGGCTCAAACCAACGATGAAGGAAGGAGAACTCTCTCTATTATCCCGTCGCCTAATCCTGCCGAGGCAAACTATCCACCTATTGAAAAGCACTGCCTAGCTTTAATCTTTGCATCCCAAAAGCTATGACACTACATGCTTTCATAAGGTGAACTTGATCTCGAGTCAATCCACTACAATATCTCATGACACGAGGATCTGACGCACGCTGGTCCATGATTTTGTCTCGCTTTGATATAACATTCGCCCCTTGCGTGTAAAAAAGGACAAGCACGGATTTCTTAGCACATCCACTCCTCGATTCTCGCTTAACAATGATCTCCCCGATGAACAAATCATGAACTTAGGGGTACTAGTGCTCACACCGGGAGATGTACTTTGATGGTGCGCTTCCTCTCAAAGAGGAGAAGAACCATAATTTACTATTTCAGGGAAGGCGGGGTAGGAATAGTTCTCCTAACTCCAGACCGTGATGTGATGAGATTCTCATATCATCTGTCCAATCCATGCACCAACAATGAAGCTGAATATGAGGCTCTGATTGGCTTTAAGCTCCATCATTACTATAAGTACACTATGGAGTTGTTGGCCCAAATCCCAGAGGTTACCATCTATAAAATTCCTCGAGAGAAATAAGTGATGCATTAGCCAAGCTTGCCAAAGAGTTGGCATGTCGAGAAGATGAGTCCATTCCAATAAGGGTCCAAAATAGACAAGTCTTATCCCTTATTGATGCTGAGCCCATTGAGAGATTCTCTCTTGAAGGGAGGTTGCCAAAAAAAGGATGAGGATTGAGGCAACCATTCATGATTATTTAAATAGGCAAACTACCTCAAGAGAAATCACTGCACACCAGTGAAGCGAGAGCCCTTTCTATACTTGGCACCTTGTACCGAAAAATCTTTCGATCATATGTGGTTACGTTGTCGGACAAACATGAAGCCCTAGAATGATGAGGTACACAGGTTATGTGGGCACATCAATTCCAAGATGAAAGCCAAGATTAAGAGACTAGGATACTACTGGCCTTCAATGATCATAGACTGCATGGACGTAGCTAGGAGATGCCATCAATGTCAGGTACACGGTGTGGTCCTACATCAACCTCCCAACATTCTACATCCTACATTGGCCTCATGGCCATTCGAGTGTTGGGGTACTGACATTGTGGGTCCGATCGATCCTCCTTCTTCCAAGGTTGATTCATTCTAGCATCGACTACTTTTCCAAATGAGTAATCCCACTTAGAAGCACCAACATGTGCTCCAATTTTTTCGGAACCATATCGTATATAGGTTCGGGGTGCCTCACAATTATATTATAATGGTACATTCAAGAGTACTAAAGTCAATAGCTTTGCTCGAAGACACAGCATAGATTGGAGATATTCCACCATCTACTATCCAAGAGCAAATGGGTCAACAAAACCCTCATTCAAATACTGAAGAAGACACTAATGACAAATAATGGTATGAACAAGTTGGTTGAAGCATGGCTTATGCACATATATATAACTAACTCAATCTACCCCCTTTCTCCCAGTGTTGGTCAAGTGCTCTACCATGGAAGTCCAACTCCCATCACAAGGATAAATGGGTAGCAAAATCACAATGCAAGAATGCCAAGTTACTAAAAGAGTTGGAAGGTTTGAGAGATGCCAAAGCATGCCAAAACCTCAGTTATACAAAGCCAAGATGATTGCTCATCAAGTTGGTATCCTAGAGCTTTTCAAGTAGGAGCTTGTTTTAATTCTAAGGAGACCAATTGTTGCTCGTAAAGATAGGAAAGTTTGAACCCACTTGGGAAGGCCCTTATGCCATAGAGAAGGCCTACCGGAGGGTCTTTCAACTCATAAATTGTAAAGGAGAGCCCGATGCTTCCAATCAATGGGCTCTACTTAAAGAAATATTATCCATAAATCTTGTTTGAAAATAATTATTAATAAAATCTCTTTTCATCTCAAATTTTATTTCTTTTGTGTTGGAAATATATTTTACTTATGAATTTAGAGTCCCCGGTGGCATCCTATTCCTTCATATCAAACACAAATATACATATCTTTCTTTCAGGCTACTTTGATGTGGGAGCAAGCCCCATGTGGCACTCACTCATTAGCTCTAGTCGTTTGATTTGTTGTCCAAAGCAACCGATCACCCTGGTGGTTGTTGGAGGATGTGAGTCCTGCTTTCTTCCTAATTTGACCATTGCAATGAGCCTTGTTAGTCATATTTCAGCCGCCTAGCTACCTCATGGTTGATCTTTTGAGAAGATGTGAGTCCTGCTTTTCTTCTTGAACTAATCATCATAACTAGGTCAATATATTTGAGGTTTAGGATAAGTCCCCAGAGGCTCCTTTCCTCTTGACTACAGTGTCGATATAAGCCCCGCATGGCATTCACTCGAGTCGCTAGGTTGATGGCATCCGAGTCGAAGACAAGACTATCCCGCCCGCTTTAGAGAGATGTAAGCTCACACGCTTTCTTTCTAGGCGATTATGCAAACCGATGGGCACCATAGGTTGGTTGATGTTCGCTATGCCGACGTGACTCACCCGGGTACACCACTCTGGAAGATGTAAGTCCCCATGCTTTCTCGAGGTACCAATACCTATGTGATATATGACTAGCCATGTCATTTTCTCTGGTGTTGGATTGAAGCCCCATTGCGGCCCTTCCCTGCGAACAATCTATTTGGATCACGTCCTTTGAGACCCCATTTAAACACTACCCAGGTTACTTTTGGATTGGACACCCCTTTCCGGTAGCCACCCGTGGTTAGAGAATTTGTTCGGATGCAGATTCTCCCTTGGTTCAAGAATCAGAGACGTCTAGGCGATATAAGCTCCTTCTCGTTTGATCTCTCAAACCAAGGGTCCATGATAAAACAAATTAAACAAACAAACAAAATATTTGCTTGTGGATTAGAATTCAAGCCCCGGGCCCCTTTCCCAAGCAGCGTCCTATTTTAGGGCGAAAAACTCCCTATAGAAATTGCGACTACTGACGAGATAAATCCGGGTGCTCACCCGTAGTCAGTCGGGTTCAACTTGTTATGCCACCAACGAGTTACCCCGGCGGTCGTCTTTGCTTTGAAAGATATAAGTCTATTATGCATTCTTTCTAGCACGATCGTTGCAAAGACGGGCAGCCCTAGGTCGGGCCCGATTTGTTGCGCAAGTAACCGATCACCCCAGTGGATTCTTGTTTAGGAAGATGTGAGTCCCCGTGCTTTCTTCCAAACTTGACCATTGCAAACCGAAAGGCACCCCTTAGGTTGGTTAGTTCTACCTAACAGCTGGTAGACTATCCCTTTAGATTTGTAAACCTAAGATAGTCAGATATTAGCTCCTTCTTAGTATATTCATCGCAAACCGACAGGGTCCATCTAAAATTAAAGTAATTCTGACTATTCTTGAGTCGATATGAGTCCATAGCGGCATTCACTCAAATAGTCGCCCTAGGTCGGATTGATCTATCATACATCAATGATCACCCCAATGTTGATCCCTACTTTGGAAGATGTAAGTCTGCTACGCTTTCTTCCTAGTACAGTCGTTGCACACCGAAAGGCAACCCTTAGGCCGGATAGTCCTATCTTGTGGTTGGTAGACTACCCCTTTGGACTTGTAAATCTAAGATAGGTCAAGGATGATATAGCTCCTTCTCAGTGGGTCCATCGTACGCCGACAGGGTCCACAATATAACACACAAAATTAAATTAAATCAAATCAAATCAAATTAATCATCAGGACTACTCTTGAGTCGGTAAGACCCCAGCTCACTCGAGTCTCCTTAGGTTTGATGTGTTGCTCGTCAAATAGATCACCCTAACGACTTTTCCTTGCTTTGGAAGATGTAAGTCTACTACGCTTTCTTCCTAGCATAGTCGTTGCACACCAAAGGCAACCCCTTGGATTGGATAGTCCTACCTTATGGCAAGTAGACTACCCCTTTAGACTTATAAATCTAAGACAGGCCAAGGCCCCTGTGGCTCCTTCTTAGTATAGTCCATCGCACACCAACAGGGTCCATAACAAAATAAATTCGAAACCAACCCCCCTAGTGGAGTCAAATTAAACATCTCAAACAAACCAAATTTATCCCTAGCGGGGCGCAAATTAACTTAGCCTCTCTAGCAAAGTTTATATCTAAATCAAACAAATTCAATCAAGTGTATATCTCCAGCAGATATGCCCTCAATCTAGAACCCTTCTCCCTAGTGGAGCCATAACCAATTAAACCAACCTCCCTAGTGGAGTCTGATCAAACAAATCAAAGAAATCAAATTAAATTCTTATCCCTAGTGGATACACACCCAAATAAATTATATTCATAATCAAACCGATCCATATCCCAGGATAACTTGAACTGTTCCTGAGGAAGGTTCATGTATTCAATCTCAAGTGATTTCTTGCTCTTATGCCCTTGGCATAAAGAGAGCTGCATTGCACTAAGATCGTGATTCTATCTACCTTTCGGGTCTAAGTATAGATCGCTTTCGTTGTTTGTTGCAATCATTTGGATGTTGTTGATCATTTCAGTCAACGCCAATATGTGTGCGTCGCTACACCACACCTATTGGGGTCCTTTTTTGACCTCACTTTTGGAGCTCTTAACCTCCTCTTCTTAGACTTAGGACTCTTCTGACACTAAGATTTTCTTAGTCATAAGATACATCTAGTGATTGGGTGAACACCCAACATAAGCTAAGACTTAGAAGTGTTAATCATAAGATTAGATATGCCTTGGGTTTAGAAATTACATATCCCATAGCCTAAACTTAATCTAGATACACTTTCTCAAATCAAACCCACTCAATTCTCAAATCAAATCTAAATTCAAATTCAAATTCAAATTCTCTAATTTCAAAATTTGACTCCAAATGATTGAAACCCAAAATCAAATTCAAATCCTAAACCCTCTTTCTAAGCCATATGAACCATATTCATGAGCCAAATCTTTCCTTAAATCAAATCAAACTCAATTGATCTCTTCATAAATCAATTATTCCTTCATTTATGTTCTCAAATATAAATGAAATCCAAATTCAAATGACCAAAACCATATTGAAAATCAAATCCAAACTCAATTTAAACCCTTTAAGCCAATTCTTTGACTTAGCCAAATTCTATCCGTGTCAAGTCAAAACCAACGAATTTCTCTTTGAATCAACTAAAATAAATCAATCAAATCAAATCAAATCTAAACCAACTGACCCACTTAGGTGCACTTGACCTAAAGTGACTTAAAGGACCCATTTGAGCCAACTTCTAATCCAACCCAAATTGGATTGAATCAAGCTCACCAAAATCTTCCACCATGATTTTTGATCACCCTAGGATGATCAATTGTAATCAATTGGGCCAAACCAAGCCCAATTGGTCATTTGATCCAAATTGACCCAAATTGGCCTAAAGAACCAAATCGGGTCAAATCATGATCTAACCCAAATTGATTGCAACCAATGGCTCAATCTCATTCCAAATTGATTATTGAACTTGACCAAAGCAATAATTAAACTTAATTTGATCAATCAAGCCTAATTGGGTCAACTTGACTCAACCTAGCCTAAATTGGCCTAAAGAGTCAATTTGGCCTAAATCAAAATTAAATCCAAATTAATTCAAACCAAAGACCACATTCATCTTCAATTGAACATGAATCAACCATAACCAAGTTAATTTGGCCAATTTTGGTCAAATGGGTCAATTGGTCCAAAATAACCCATATGACCTTGGGCCAAATCCTCCAAAACCAAGCCAAAACCCATTAGTGATCAAATTGACCCAAAACCATTTGGGATCAGCCCAAAATAAACCCAACCCATTTTAAATCCCTCATGAACCATCCCCACATAGGATTCCACCTAACCTCATTTAATTCCCCATCACATGCACTAACTCATCACCCAATATTTCAATTAAACAAATTTCATATGTAAGAGAGGACTTTGGAGCAAAATCCAAAGTCCTCAATCAATCTAGATCTCAACCACCCCAACAAGATGACATTCAATTTGGAGCCAAAATAATTCAAATATTTTCATCCATTATAAAGGAGGGGAAATGAGACTTGAGCTCTTCTATCATCACTCACTCCAAATCTCTCCAAAGCCAAAAGTAACCCATCCCCACTTTGTTTAGCCACTTTGAGCTAAAATACAAGAATTTGCTCTTCGAGACGGTAAACATCAAGAAGGAGGAGAGAAGAAGCAAAGATTACTCAAGCTTCACATACATAGAGCTCCTCGGATCTTCACCGCCAGAATTATCCCGGTGAGGTAACTCAAACCAGGGCCTTAGGATTTTGCATATTGTTAAATTTTCGCGATTCTAAGAATTTCCTTTAGAAAATCCAGCACTTTTATTTTAAATCATTCCAAATAGGGAATAGAATTTTTTTTGGTGCGAATCGGCGCGAAAACGGGTTCATTTGGACAAGTTTTGGCTTAGAAACTTTTATTTTTTTCCAAAATACCTCACTTTCACGCTGCTCATATCACCGTCCGATCCGCAGCCATGGGATCGGACGGCTGATCGACGCGGATCGCGATCTGCGGCCTTCGACGGCGGATCCGAGCCGCGGCGATCCGAGCCTCGATCCGGAAATGATCCGACGATCCGATCGCTGGTTCAGCTGATCGGACGGCCGATCGGCCGATCGTGATCGCCTTTGATCGCGATCGCTGACCGTCCGACCGATCGACAGAAAGCGCGGTCATGTCTTCCGCCCAAACCGCGATATATGTATAAAAAAAAATAATAATAATAATAATTTAAATCATCAAACTTCAAAATTCATCAAAAATAAAACACTTAACCAAAATTAAACAAGGGTTGAATTGTATCAGGAATCCAACAAACCCAAAATATTCAAAATTTACATAGTATGAGTAATTTAAGTTTTAGTGAAAACCATATTTCATTAATTAAGCCAAAAATATAAGTTAGATTAAGTTGAGATTTTCAGATATTGAAATTAATGTTATAATACACACACAATAAAAATTTTAAGTTAAAATAACTTCTGTATTGGTAGATATTAAAATTTTAAATTCAGATTGTCAATTTTGATGAAATAAATTAAATAAAAATTTAGAAATTTACAAAAATCTTCAAGATAACCTAAATCACTTTAATCAACATCTAGGACTCTTAAGAAAATGATTATCTTCTAATCTTAAGAAACCCAAATAAACACTTAAGATTAGAGTTTAAAAATTATTAATTAAAATATAATCTAAAATAACTCAAATATTAAATAAAAAAAAAAATAATTGAATAGAATTCATTAAATCATTAATCAAACTTTAAATAAGAATATCATCTTTAAAGGAGATTAAATTAAATATGATTAAATCTATTTAAGTTAATAAAACTCAATTGAATGATTAAATCTTAAATCAAACTCAAAATCCAACAAACTTAGAAACTTTAATAATTTGATACTAATCAATTAAACTAAATAAAATTAAAGTAAACTTAATTAACATGATTAAATCACATCCATTTGGAATTAGATAATTAAATAACCATTAAATATTTCAACCTAATAACTAAATTGAACATGTTAATGAAATCAAACAAACATAACAAATCAAGTAAAACCCTAATCATAAATAATCAAACTCAATAAACATTTAATTAATAAAAATTTAATAAATTAATCCATCATCTTAATTAATCAAATTAATTTAAATAAGTCACCTTAAAGTTAACTCTAAAATTAAGCTTAAATCAAACCCCTAATTAAATTTAATAATCACACCCCTCAAATAAACTAATTAAGCTAATTAAATTAATCATATTAAACCTAAACTTAATCAAACATAATGAAGATGCAATTAAACATTAATCAAAACATAAATTAAACTTAAATTATTAAGTCATTAATCTTTAATTAAAACAAACTTTTAATTAATCTAATTACCCTTAATCAAACTTAATTAGTCAGAACATTTAATTAATAAAATTTAATGAATTAATCCATCATCTTAATTAATCAAATTAATTTAAATAAGTGACATTAAAGCTAACTCTAAAATTAAGCTTAAATCAAACCCATAATTAAATAATCATACCCCTTAAATAAAATTAATTAAGTTAATTAAATTAATCATATGAAACCTAAACTTAATCAAACATAATCAAGATGCAATTAAACACTAATCAAAGCTTAAATTAAACCTAAATCATTAAGTTATTAATCTCTAATCAAACAAACCTTTAATTAATCTAATGATTTTTAATTGACCCTTAATCAAATTTAATTAATCAAAAATCTAATTAATGCAAACTTAATAAATTAATCCATTATCTTAATAAATCAAATTTGACTTTATAAATCAGATTAAAATTAATTCAAATTGAATACTTAATTAATCTACTAATTAATTTAATCACACCTATTAAATAAATTAATTAATTACATTAATCATATTAAACTTAAGC
The DNA here is from genome assembly GCA_021442155.1 of Cymbidium sinense. Lineage (NCBI taxonomy): Eukaryota > Viridiplantae > Streptophyta > Magnoliopsida > Asparagales > Orchidaceae > Cymbidium > Cymbidium sinense. The sequence continues at coordinate 140,463,690 of CM038222.1, forward strand.
TTAATCAAACATAAAAATACAATTAAATGATAATCAAACCCTAATTTAACTTCAATCATTAATTCACCAATTACATCATTAACTCAAATAAACATGAAATCAAATTAAAAGTTAAACAAATCTTTATTTAATTTAATCATACCTCTTAAACAAACTAATTAAGTTAATCAAATTAATATTAAACTTAATTAATCAAAATGCAATTAAATATTAAAACATAAATTAAACCTAAATCATTAAGTCATTAATTACATCATTTCTCTAAACAAATATGAAACTAAATAAAAAATAATAATAATAAAAAAATAAAAAAAAATTAAACAAACCTTTATAATTAACATAAACACACTTATTAATTAAACAAATCACATAATCACATTGAACCTAAGCAAACCCATAGACCAATAAAGATAATTAAATCAAATTGAATCAAATTAAGTTAGATCAAGAAAGATTCTCACCAATTTAATATAGAATCAAATCAAATCTCATTCAACTTACTTAAATAACATAAACTAATTAACTATCCAATATATGAAAACAAAATGCGAACCAAACTTTGATGAACATGACAAATGGATGTGATTAAAAATAAAATCCTAATTACAAAGAACTAAACCCAATTAAAATCAAAATAAAATCTCAATTAATCTAATCCAATCGAACTACAATTAAATGAACCACAATTGAATTAAATAAATAGAAAGTTAAATCACATAACCATGATCAAAGGAAAGAATTAAATATTTAAAAGGATATTGAATTATTAAGATGCAATTAAAGTAAAACATCTAATAAAAAAAAATCAATTAATCAAATACTTAAATAAACTCAAATTCTAAATTCTAAATCGAATGAATTACACAAGTTCAAATGGGCTAATCAAGATACATAAGGACTTTAGTTAGATTCCTTAGGAATTAGGATGTAGAATAGGGTGAGTCCTGTCTACAGATGGAATTCATCCTACTCTTCATTCTTGAGAACCTAAATATCATTTCAACCAAATAAAACTGAAATAAAAATGAAAATCAAATCATTAAATCATTTAGATTGAAATCACCCAACAATAAAATTTAAATTCAAACTTCAAATTGGAACATAAACTAAAGAAGCCTAATAAAGTCTTGCTACACAAGCCTTAAGCACACACATTAGAATACTAAGTCACTTCTAGTGCTAAATTAAATGTTGTATGTATGATGTTGTGTTTTTTTTTTTTGTGATGTAATATTTTAGGCGGATGTTAGGTAGTTATTAGCCTAATCATATTTTACAGGGTTGTGCTTAAAGGGGCGCTATAATAAAAAAAAATATAAATGCTTTTCTGCGGGTTGCTTAGCCCTAAGTGTAACCCATGTTAGAGTGGGCTTGGTTACCCATGTGTGGGTCTAAGTCCAAATTATTCATATAACCGCTTGGGTTGTATGGTGTATTTAGCTAACATTTGTTTTTGGTGTAGCTAGATTTACTTCTCCTATTTTGATATAATTTTGTATTAGGAATTAGGATTAGCTATGGGGATTAGGATGAGCGGTGGCGAAGGCTTAGTCCACAGGGTGCCCTGTGATGCCTTTAGCAAATCAAATCAAAGAAAGAAATGAAGAAATGAAGAATGAAGAAAGAAGACCCCCTCATAGCATATATATTATTTTTGTAATCCGGTTGTATAAGGGTAGAGCTTACCCATCTTTTCTTTTCTCTTTTTTGGTGTATGCTGAACTCGACCGCACATGCCTTTTATTCTTTTACGGTAGTCTATAAAATTATTTGATGTTGTGTTTAGATTGTGCATTAAAATAACATGCTTTTCATAGTTTCTTTATGATTGATATTTGAATGTGTGGCCTAGATGCAGTAGGCTCTTAGGATAAAATTAATTTTTCTACCCCAATTAACAACTCATAACTAAAATTTTAAAATAACTCATAACCTCACATAAAAGCCTTGGAATTAAATCAAGATAATAAAATTTTTTAGTAACCCCTTAGGATGGATGATGAATGTATAATATCATGCATATCATATTCTTTCACTCTTGTTAAGAGGGAGCTTCCATCTTGAGAATCAAGACTTAACCTATGAGAGCCTTTGGTGGAAGACACCCATTTCTCTCTTGATTTGGCCTATAATCAAATTCTCATGCATTTAGGCATACAAAATCCCATAGCCTGTGTCAAAACAAAAGTCCAAAAGAATCAAATAAATTTGATAAAATTTGCATTAGATTAAGTCATGGATTCATACCACTCATGCTCTAGTCTCTTAGGGAGTGAGTCTAAGGACTTAGTTTCCTCTCTAAATGAACAACAGCCTAGCCATCTTGCAAAGCATAAGACTTGCCTACGTGGATTTAAAATATAGGAGGAGTTAACTGGCTGCCACTCCAGGAGGTAATAAGTCCAACAGTCGGGTGGTTTATTCTCTCTTGTGGAGGTAAACCATATACCCATTTTTGCCTTAGATTTAGGTTGTGCCTTTATTTTGTACTAAGGCTCCTTAGTTTAGGAATCTGAGGTAGCTGTTTCCTTCATACTACAAGTATAAATCCTCACCTCTTAGGCATTTCCACAATCTTATGTTGTGGAATTATAAATCAACAATAAAATGCCAACTCAAATAATCAACTCTCATCAATTTCAAAATATAAAGCCCAACTATAGGGTAGATTGGAATGCTCATTAGGCTTCCTAGTATCATGAGCATTTCCTACTTTCTCTCTTTGGATTCTAAAAATAAGTCTTCTCCTTGATCTATCCCATTTGATTTTCTAAAATAGCCAATCCTTTGATAGTCTTAACCTTGAAATCTTTGGAAACCCTAATTGTCTACTTTAATTTAGAGTATTCTTAAGAAATTCTCATTTCTTAGGATGTAATTAACTATGGGGGCTTGCCTCCATAGGGAACTTAATGAACCCATCTTAAAATAAACCCTACTTTACTTTTCCATGTAAAGTGGGGAAAGATCTGGTATATTCAAGACCATCATGCCGGAGTCCTTATTAGGTGATTAGGTCCATTATAGTGGTGATTCTATCTTTGAGAGATACATCATTCCTTAATCTATACTCGATCACTTCAATAAGTACCCCAGATCTGCGTGGTGTCCCACATCCCAAAATAAACACCACACGATGGAAGATCTTGTACTAAAACGATCATAGTGGAAGCTTTTCAGAGCGCCATTGATTTTCCTCTTTTTGAGGTTTTCCCGTAAAAAGAGTTTTCTTTTCACTCTTTAAATACATGTATGTGTTGGATTTGAAGCTAATGCAAAAACTTTTACTCTACCATGATTGATTTTCTACGCCGTAGTTTGGCAAGTATGTAAAGCGGATTCCATTATTTCATCTTGTATGGCGAAAGTTTCCCAACAAGATCAAAACCACCATCGAGGTGGAGCATTTCAAGCTTTTAAGGAGCGCATGCGAAGAATGAAAATTCATCAAACTTCTTTTTCATTTTGTACTGGGGGGCAAATCTTAGTCTCAAAAGATTATCTAAATGATATTCTAGATATCTAATTGATTATCGGTTAAGAAGCAAGTCATTGTCTAATCAAAAGGCCAAGGTTAGCAACTTTGGCTACAACCATAACGGATGTTTTAATCGACCTCTTCCATGAGTTTCAGAAAGACTCGACAAACAACCAGATAGGTCAAAATGTCCTTTGGACTTCTACGACCTCTTCCATGCAGTTAACGTCATCGAGCAGACTGACACAAGATAGGTCAAAAGGTCCTTGGTGGACTTCTGACCTTCCGCATTAACGTCATTGTCTCGACAACCTGATGGGTCAAAATCCTCGCCATTGATTTCTCTTCCATATTAGCGTGGGTAACACTCGACCAACCTAGATAGTTCAAAAGGTCATTGGTGGACCACAACCTCTTCCATGCATTGCGTCGCCGGTAACGACAAACAACCTCGGATAGGTCAAAATCTGGCGGATTGATTGCTCTTGCATTACGTCATGTCACACTCACACAATCACGATGGTCAAAATCCTCATCGTCGTCGATCGCCGTTGCTGATCGGTATTGACTACCGTCATTCAGATCTCCGTTGTGACCATTCACCCGTCTAATAATTCGTACCGCCGAGGTCCACTACCATATCGTGACAATTTTTGTTTACCTATCGTCGCCGGTCATCCTTCATTCTGGCGTCATTTTGACTTGGCCGGATTGATTAGACACCCTGTCGCCAACCAGCAGAAGCGGTCAGCTTGGTCTTTACCGTCGACCCTGTGACAACCGGGTTCAACCATCGTCCCCGGTCATCTCATTTGCGTCGGTTGTCGCCGTTGGCACCCGTCGCTAACCCCAGAAATTCCATACATTTGGTCTGCCAGACCATGCGGTCATCAGCGTATTGGCGCCATGCCAAAATGCAGTCGCTGATTGCTTGCCGCCACCATTTGCCGACCATTGCCGACCATCAAATCCTGGTTCGTCAGCGGTCATCCCCTAACTGGCAAGGCTAGTCGTATGTTATCGTCGCCGACAACCCGTCGGTACGCCAACCATATATGGTCCGCCAGACCATCGCTGAAATCTTACTCTGGGCGTGTCGCCAGCCACTAGTCTCCGATTGCGTTCTGACACAGTATGAGCCAAGATCAGGTCCTTTACCATCGCACAATCGCCGGTCGCCACCATCGTTTGGTTATCCTCGCGAACCGTCGCGGTCCGCCGTCTGGTGCCATCGTCGAGCATCGCCAGAATCTCCGCTATGTCTCGCCTTGATGCCTCCGTTCCGGTTGGTCCGAGGTCTTAACACCTCTTTCGAAAAGCGAGCCTGCCTATGAATACGGGTCTTGATCACCTCAATCCGTTGGTCAGGCGAGGTTAGTTCACATCGAGGGAAAAGCGGAGCTCTTTATGATTACGAGTTTGTCTCAACCCTGGTCCAGGCAGTCGTTAACACCTCTTTCAAGGAAAAGCGATCGCATGAGCTACGTCTTGATCGCCTCTCCATCGGTCAAAGGTGGATTAGTTACCTCTTTCAGGAAAGCGGAGCCTTATAGACTACGGGTCTTGATCGCCTCACGACCTTCTCTCAGAAGAGAAGGTGTCTTCTCCAGCTCAGGGAGTTTTATAGACCTCTTTTAGGGGCAAAAGAGTAAAAAAGTATCCAAAACCGCCCAAAACCACCTAAAATCGTTCAAAACTGCTCAAAACGGGCCAAAACGGGTGGCAGACCAAAAGCGGATGTTTTTCGCATGAGCAGATCGCCATGGTCCTTCGACCCTTCTGACTCGCCGTCCGTTCCTGCGACAGCAGCCTCCGCTTTTATGACCCGAACCGGCGTGACCGTAGGCTCGCGATCAGCAAAGCGTGACTCAGCACCGGCCGTTCGACCAAATTACCGGCAGCTCATCTCGCGACCCGTAGACCCATCGGCGTCAAATGCCGACCAAGCGAGCGTTCAATACAGTTCAGCGGTCCTCGTGAGTTCGGGTTGTCCAAAGCTTCGAGTCATTCTTTCCCACGTCTAGTCTATTCGACCCATGCAGGCCCGAACACCTTTCTTGACATAAAGCTCTTATGATTTCTTGCAGCCCATTTTGCGTAATCCAACCCGAAACTTTGTGCCATGGCCAGTAAATATCGTGGGTCCATTATCCGAAATATTGCGCTGCGTACATATACGCGCACACTTCATGGTCATAATCTTATGCTCCGTGAAAATATACTCTCAAAATGTATGGTTAATGGACGTAAATTTTATTGAAGAATCTGCTATTTTCAAATATTAGATATATATTTTTGGATGATTGAGATAATATCATCCAAAATAGGGGCAAATATGACCTGAAAATTCACTAGTTGAAACACGAATCTTGGCGTAAGCAATTTGATCGTGGGAGACTTAGAGATCAACGTTTATCGATTTCGTAAACATGGGTGTTTATAGTCAAATCGGCGTCTTGGCGATCATCTAACAAGCCAAGATATCATAATTAACATCATTTGAGCATTCAAATACACAAAATACATCGATGATCAAGGGGATCATTTTGAGCCGTCCGATGAAGTGGAGTGTACGGTTGCATGTATTTCAGACGTCATCCTAATCTATAAATAGCCTCATTTCTCATATGGGGGCAGCAAAGAGGAGAGCTCAAGATCTTACAAGCGTCGCACTCGACGGTCATCACCAGCCGGCGTATGCGTCGGCGCCATGATTGATTTTGTCGTCGTCAATCTGTCTCACTCCTGATGACTACTTTGATTGTTGCTGCATTTCTATTGTTCCTGCGTTTCTGGCAGTGATTGTTCCTCGTTCTTGGATTATTAGCATTTCCCGTGATTCTCATAATTCGTCGTCATTCTCTGCTTATTTATAATCGTTGTCACAAATGTATTCTTTCTATATACAATTCAGTAAATCCGGTGTCGAGAAGATGTACTCAATAGATAATTGAAGCTTTTCTTGTAGCCGTGATTTTCCTCTTTGAGGTTTTTTTATAAAATTTTGGAGTTTTCTTTATCTTTAAATCAATATTTGGATTTTCAATGAAGTTAGTAAATTTTTATTCTATATGATTTTTAATAGTACTATTATTTAAAAATTACTTTTTGACTGTATTTTAAAAATTCGTGTTAAAAAAAATATTTCATAATTTCATATATGTTCTTGTTGAGTATGTTGAATACTATAAAATTAAGATTATAATTTTTTAAAATAAAAAATTATAATTCAGCATAATCTTTTAGATACTAACTTTTAATAGTTATTTTATGGCTTTTTCTTTTTTTTAGTTATAACTGTCTAAAATAAATCTAAAGATTGATTTCATGTGTCTAAGATCTGAAAAATAAAACATAAAAAAGCTGGTATACTCTGTCATCATCTGTCCAAGTTACACTGTCCCGCGTAATGATCGTATCCTAAACTGACGCCACCAAACCCATGCATCCGTCTCTCAAATGCAATTTATCCCAACAGTCCACCAACTCCCCTACGCCCTCATCCGCTACATTAAACGCTATCCAAAGGATGATATCCCTTAACACGTAGCGCTTCCCGTGCCCGCAATCGTATTGGCTTCGCAGCAAATTGGTCCCACCTTCAGTCTAATTAGCCACGCATTCCGCCACACCGCCACAGAAGTAACCCTCAGTTTAGTCTTGCGGCCCAACCAAACTAACGCGAGTATTCTATTCTTGTACCTAACTCCCCTTCCGCCTCTACTATAAACCAAACCCCAAATCCACTGGTTTTCTCAGCTGGGGATCGGACGCCTGGGCTCTCGATCTCTAAGCTGTTATCATACTACAAAAAAAAAACAGATAATTTAATCTGTATTTCCATGGCAATCGGTACCCTATCCCACGCCCCTCCCCTCGCTGGCGGCGGCTTTGCCGCTGGCAGCAAGAAACCAATTGCCAGTTCCTTTAGGGCCAGTCTAAAACAACATAGAAAGGGGAAAGAAGATAATTGCACCTTTAGCTCTTCCGCTACGCATACGGCGGAGGTGCTTGCCTCTCGGCTTGGCTTTGATATAGCTATCGCCGGGTTAGAGCGCCTCTTCCTACAGCCCGGCGCGGACCCGCCGGACTTCGGAAGATCCGACGACCGCCGCCGCCCAATCCGCGTGGCTTATCAGGGAGTCCGCGGCTCCTATTGCCACGAGGCAGCTACGGCCTCCTTCCCCTTTGCCGCCGCCGTCGAGGCTTTTCCTTCAGGAATTCTGATGGAGGACGCCTTCTCCGCCTTAGAATCCGGCTCCGCCGACCGCGCCATCGTCCCTGCAGAGAACTCCGTGGACGGTCCCATTGACCGTAACATCGACCTCCTCTTACGCCATCCCGCAGTCAAGATCACCGGAGAACTCGTCGTTCCCGTTAACCACTGCCTCCTCGCTGCCCCTGGCGTCGAGATCTCCGACCTCCGCCGTATCGTCAGTCATCCTCAGGCCCTCGGTCACTGCGACCGACGGCTCCGATCGCTTGATCTAAAAGTAGAAGAGGTCGCCGACGCCGCCGAGGCTGCGCGCACGGTCGCGGAGGACCGGATCCGCGATACTGCTGTGATCGGAAGCAGGATAGCGGCTAAAGAGTTTGGACTTCGGGTCATGGAACAGAGTTTCAATAACGAGGCGGGAAACTATAACCGCTTTCTCCAGCTGGGAGTGGGTGTTGGGACCCCTTACTGCGGCGAAAACCGGAAGACGACGGTGGCGTTCTCGCTTGAGAAGGGAGTGTCCGGTTTGTTCCGGGCGATGTGGATCTTCGAGAGCCGGGGGATCCGAGTCACGAAAGTCGACCACCGGCCAAATAGAGCTACGCCGCTCCGTTTGGTGAGTAAGGCGGGTGGCAGAGAGGTGGTCCAGATGGACTACATATTTGTGGTGGATGTCGATGGGAGCGAGACGGACCGTTCCGTGGCGGCGGCGATCGCGGCGTTGGAAGAGATTTCGGGCTTCGTGCGGGTGCTTGGAAGCTATGCGTGCACGTCCAGTGCTTGAGGGCAGATGTGCAAATAACAAGATTAATTGTTCATATCATAATTTACTTAATTTCTTTAGAAAACGAAGTTAGAATAAGTTTTTTTTTCTTCTTTTGTTCAAACTATTTGAGCTTTCGAGAGGAGCTCAAGAACTGAATTTGGTTTGTTATTTCTTGAAGCAAATTGCTCAAAGAAACTCCGATAAAGTTGATAATTTCTACCATGTTGTTTAATAATCTTTGGGTAGATCTTGTGGCTTAAGATGTTTGCCAAAAACTTGACTATCATTATCCTATGTCAAGCTGCAGATTCTAACTTATTTTTATGTAATCATATATCATAAAGCCTTTAAATTGATACTCAAAATCAATACTAATAATTATTTTATAAATCGAAGAAGGTTAATGATATATATATATATATATATATATATATATATATATATATATATATATATATATATATATATATATATATATATTATTGGATTGAAGGGATTTGCTCAATCATGACAGACTGTCCCTAATTGAATAAGGCCTTTGTGAGCTGATGACAAAAATTATTGCCTCATATAAGAAAGAGGGGGAATAAAAATTGTTGTTTGGGGGCCATTGGACTAGCTTCTTTAGCTCTATATCATGGAAATTGATATTTTATTTTATTTGATATAAAATAAAAAATTTTAGATTTTTTTTAGATTTTTTTTTTTTTTTTGCTCCTTAGACCTTTGCCTCACTAATTGTCACCGCTGATTCCTATTAGATAGACAAAAATTTTCAATCATTTTGTTAGTAATGTGAAATTTGATTCACTAACTTCTTAAATATTTCCTATTAATTTGACCATCTAAATTTTAATTCAACAACATCTAGATCTACAAGGTAATATGTTTTGTTTGTTGATCAGATACTTCATAGGTTAACCTTGACTCAACTGAGTTAATGAAATTGGCTTAGTAGAAAAATCATCCAATCATTTTTATGGGGGTAAGATGTGAGCTTATCCTTATGTTATTAATGAGAATTTAAAATATTTTTGCATAATATAATTAGAGATTAGAATGTTACCCTAAAATTTATAAATATACCTTAATTTCAAATATACATAATTATGCATATTTAAGATATTCTTAATTCTTAAACTATAGAGAATTCTAGAGCTTTATCTTTCACTTAATGTTCTCTTATTATTTATAGTGTTTTGGATCTATCTTTTGCTCACAATTCACCTTCTTTGGGCTCCCTTCCTTTTAGGAGAAGGGATTTCTAAACTAACACGCTTGTCATCTTTATGTCAATTCTCTTTTTCGAAATAAATAGTCTCTTGGTTCTACTTGGCTATCTTCTTTGAATCATGTACTTTATCTTTTTAATAGAGTTATTATTATGCTTCAACTCATCAATTGCCTTCAACTTGTATATTCTCTCTCTTCCTTGGAGAGGACTATCTCGACTACCATATGTTATAATAATGATTTTTCATCACTATCTTTATTATTTTAAAGTTGTGTTGTTTCTGCTTCTAGAATAAAGGTTATCCTAAGAACCCTTAGTCATCACCATGGCATTCTCCTACAACTTCTCCCTTCCACCATCTCGGAGAATAAACACTCTTAATAGTTCCTTAATTTCTTCTTTTTGAATGCTTGCTCTGCAATGCATTTTTCACCTCTACAAAGAGAATGATTGTTTCAATTACCCTTAATCATCATCATGATATTTGCATAATGTTTTTAAGATGTTGCCTCCACCTCTTGTCACTACCCCAATCATCACTCCATCACCTTTTTGTCATGCCATCTTTGCTATTAGAATGAGGTGAGTTTAATGGCCTCCAAATCTTTATCCATCACGTCATCTAGTTCCTCTAGGTTGTGTCACCTATACTTAAGGAAGAAAAATAACTCAATTATTTTTAATTTCATTTATAATATTTAAGTGTTAATTTATCAATTATTACTAATGTCACACTCTTTTTGTTAAAAAAGAAAAAAGAAAAAGAAAAGAATCATCTCGATCATGATTAATGACTACCATGACTTTTGAGTGTCATCTCATCCATCACTCTAAGGTTATGTCACCTTCAATTTTAAGAAGAGGATCATCCCAACAATCCTCAATAGCTTACCTAATCTTTTAGCTTCAACTTATTTGCCACCTAAAAGGCATCATGCCTTCACTTCTAAGTGGAGAACCATAATGGCCATCCTTAAAGTATACATTAGTTTAATCTATGCTCAAGTAGCTTAGTAGGCTTAGACAAAAATCTATAGGTTAAGTTACTTCATTATTAAATATATAAGTATACAGTCAAAGAAACTACGAAAGAAAATAACATAATAAGAAAATGATATGAAGACATAAGCAGTGAAATACTCTTCGACATTGATTATAGTGACAACTTTATTCAACAAAAAATTGAGAGAAGTGTAAGACGAATTAGTCATCTGAGACTATATCCTCTCCCTTATATAAAGGCTATAAGATTATATCCACTTTTCTAAACTTTTCTAGGTAGTTATCCTAGTGATATTATGCCTTCTTGATTGTCTCATTTTATTGATGGTTTAGTTTATGTCAACTATTTCAAGGAAGTTAATAGCGCAGCATAGTTCCTTAGATACATCTCTTAAAATATAATGATTCTAGTATAGTCTTTTACATCCATATGCCTTTGAAAGAGATTAGGTAAGAATGAGATCATTTCCTATAAATTTCATATCAAAATGGTCCCTCATGAAAATTTTGGTTAAGTGTAGCTTATATAACTATCAGCTCTAAATATTATATGTCTAGTATCTCATTATAAAATATGTTGATAAAAAATTAGTGCATCTTAATGGTTCTTTTTGTTATTTAATATGTTTTCTCAGTATTTAGGTGGCTTCTTGCACTTACAAAGTGAGTAATAAATTGCTTCTTAAAATTGAAGTATTCGACAATACTTATTAGGGGAAGTTTGAAGAACTACATCAATTCTTTTTTGAATATAACAAAAAAAAATGCACTGCATCATTTATTATTAAGAAGAAGATGATAAATTCAGACAAACAAAATGTCTTGTTAAAGCTGACTTGCTTTCTTAAAAATCTATAATAAGGATCTTGAAATTTGGTGATCCAATATGAAAATAGTATTTACTGCCTAAGCAATATCATGATTTTGTCTCATGTATGAAGTCTCTATGATGCTTTTTTTTTTCCTAGTATGTAGAAGGCAATCTAAGATGATTAAGGGAGATTCAAGCATGAAGGATCACACGTATGAGACATTGGTGGCATATTTTATCCCTAAGGCAAACGAGGAGGGTGAAGAATCGCTCGAGGGAAGAATTTAACAATATTTTAAGTCAACTGATTAATCGAACTTCTATTTTCTAGAGCTAGTCAGACGTGTCATGGTCATCATATTTTTCATTATGTGGGATTATGATCTCATTCGACATGATCATCTATATTATGATTTTGTCTGAGCTATGCTCATCATATTTCTTACTATGTAGGAGTTTGATCCCATTGATATAATCATCTATAGTATGGTTCTATGATATGATTCTTAGTTCAAACTATGATCATCATATTTTTCACTATGTAGGCGTTCGATCCCACATGACAGGATCATCTAAAGCATGATTCATAGTCCAAACTATAGTTTCACTTTGCACCCAAAATCAAAATTTAAAATCTTTGATCTCTCTCTATCTTCTTCCCTTATTGCAGTCGCTTCAGAATCACAGGTGCACTCAAATACAAATATTGAAGCCTTTCACAGCCATTTTTCTTAGCTCATTTCAGGCACAAGGAAAGTATTTAATGCTGATTATATGCAAATTTTAACGTTCTTTGATGCACGCCTTTATGGTAAGTTTTCAAGTCACACTTGAAATTTGTGGCCCACTCATATATAATATGCATAGAATATACAGTAATCCTTTTAGTTGGTGTTAATAAGGAACAGAAACTTGTCAAAATCTTTGTGTTAGCTGGCACAGCTCATTTCAAATATTTTATTGTTTTGTTTCTTTGGTGTTACTGTTACAGTAGTCGACTTTTGAGTTGCCTCCTCTTGGGATAATCTCACAGCGTCCGAACAAAGCAAAGTAACTAATATTATTCATAATTAATTTTTTCAGCACTCATTTAAATTCATATTAGAAGATTTATTTTCGTTTAATATGTATATAAAAAACGTAGTATAAACCATTTTCAAGACTGCTTCTGACCTTTACTCTTCAGTAATGGTGAGCGGGTTGGACTTACATAAAATAGTTATAAAAAAAAGGACATTTATATATATATATATATATATATATATATATATATATATATATATATATATATATATATATATATATATGACATCTTTTTATATATTTACATATTTAATATCTAAATTTTAATAATTATATAAATTACATCTAAAATTTTGAAATTATATAAAAAAATATCACCATCATTAAAGTGACGTGCACTTTTTATAAAAAGTACTATATTTATAAATATTTAATTTTAAATATTAGATATATAAATGTATAAAAATTATGTGTGATTTGTATTAACCTCTATATTTATTTATTACTTGCAAAAAGGAATTCATAATTGAGAAAATGACATCTTTCTTTTTTGAAATTTAACCATTGTTGTGACTCACTTGTAGCTACTTTTATTGATTAGAAATCTTAGATGGTGATGGATCTGATCAAAGAAAGAGGAAATTGAATAATAAATCTTAGATGTGTATTATTATGCATTCTTTGCCTCAATTAGTTGGTTGAGACATTCCTTCGTTCTCGGAAGTCTCATATTTGAATCTAGAAGAAATCATAAGTGTGAATTTGTCATGAAAATAACTTATAGTTAAAAAAAAATTTCAAAAAAAAAAAAAAAATCTCAACGATTTAAAAAAAACAAAGTCCAAGTATATACTATTAGTTAAAATTAAATCATAGAATTTTCTAGGTTTGTAAATAATCAACCAATAATGAGATTCCATCTCATTATGTTCATTTTCCTGTCATCAAAAAAAAAAAAAAAAAAAATCAATGTGATTTTTCTATGAAAGCATATACTATTAAAATGCCTTGGTTCCCACAGTCAAAGAAGCAACTGCGAAAAATTTTGACTTGAGTTGGTTGAGAAGAGGTTCGTTGGATGGTTCATTTCCTATGAAAACATGGCGGTTGTTGGAAGTCTTCCATCAGTCATTTACTTTTTTACTGTTCTCTTCCTTTGAAGATTCTAAAACACTTGGATCGGTAAAATGGTGTATATATGCTTTTTTTTTTTTTTTCAAAGTTTGGTGAATTTACTAAAGACTAACCATATTTCTGGCAAAGAAGAGCGTGGCTTCGGTGTTAGGTGAAGATTTTAAAGATAATCATCTCTCTCTCTCTCTCTCTCTCTCTCTTAAGTTTTTGAGAAAATTTTTAAAATATGTATATTCTTAATCTTAATTAGTAATTTAGGCATCAAAAAATTTTTTTTTATGAAAATTGTTGCGTGCTAGAGAATTTTATTAGGTAGATCCAGATCTTAAATTACGTTCAAAAGGATATGATCCAAGGTTATCGTGGAAAAGAGTTAAAAGCACGAAAACTCGTAAAGCTTTATTCAAAATCTGGTCACTAAGTTAGTTGAGAAGAAGGTGTTTTGGTGAACAATATTAGAGTGTAGAAATCTGATATCGGTCAACTCCAACCCAGGAAGTTTCAGCGGCAAGCGGATCTTGAGCAACCTCTTGATCTTCGGAGAAAAAGAACCCTCTTTTCTTCCTAGCGATCTCCTAGGCGAGCTCACGATCTTGAAAATTGGGTAGCAGTGATGATAGATCGTGTCGGTGGTGGTTCTTTCCTCAGTCTTGATCGATTCTCCTCAAGGTGAGAATGAGCTTTATTTTTTTTTTGGGAGTGGTGTAATGAAAACTCAACCACTCCCATCGACGGCAGTCGATCCCCTCGGGCGGTGTATTTTGATGATCCCTTATGATGTGGGTGATCTTGGATTCGTTGGATTCGTCTTGCCGGCCTTCGATCACTATAAATATGTCGATTTTAGACCATTTGGCGAATCGGGATCCATTTTATGAGCGAATTGATGGAACGGATGGTGCATCTTGATATGTTCTGTTGTCGGTGAGCTTTTTGACGATTCGGGTTAGATCATTATCTGAAAAATTTGTCAATTAATTTTAAAAATAATATAATAATAAATAAAAATAAATAACTTTATTAAAATAAATAAATATATAAATAAATATAAATAATTTATTTTATATATAATAATTATTTATATAATTTATTTCTTTCTTTATTTATTTATTACAAATTATTTATTTATATATTTTAAATATTTTTAAATTATATATTAACAAAAAAATAAAAATTATATATTTTAAATAGTTATATTAATTAATAAAAATTATTAAATAAATTTCTAAATTTATATATATAATTAAAATATTTTAAATTATATATTTAATTATATATATAAATAAATTAATTAATAACTAAATATATAAATATTTAGTTATTAAATATTTTATAAAAAAATATTTTTAAATTAAATATTTTAAATATTTTAAATAATTATATTAATTAAAAAATTAATAAAACCCCCCTCTGTCTCTCTCTCCCCCTGCCGAAAGCAAAAAATAAAAAAAAAATCCACATTCTCTCTCTCTTTCTCTTTCTCTTTCTCTCTCTCTCTCCCCTACTGAAAGAAAAAAAAAAAAAAAAATTCGCGCTGCCCATGTGACCTCCGCATCAGCCCTAATACGGATGACTGGATCTATTTTCATAAAAAAAAATTTCATGCATAAATTATTAATTAAAATTAATAATATTCATATTTTAAAAATTTCACCTAAATTTTTCGGGTGGCTTTTCAAAATTTGTGGGTTGACTTGGATTAACATTTTTGTGGTAAGGAAGGAGAAAGATGGCGCTGGTGTTGGGTAAAGATTTTAGAGAAGAATGATTTTCTGAAAATTATTTATTTTATACGCATCTAATTACAATTCTTTCGTGGCACTAATTTTTTTTTTTTTTTTTTTCGTCGTCGTCGTCGTCGTCGTCTTGTCATAATAAATAATATAAGAAAGAAAGATCAATTATATATTTCTATGATTTTGAATGGGTGGTTGGAAATATCAAAATTTCATTTAATTTTAATAAAATATAATCATTTTTTTTTATACTACCTAAGTCAAAAATAAAAAACACACTGAAAAAATATTTAAATTAAAGTAATTTAAATATATGATGAGGCAAAACAATTAAAAAACTCCCAAATAAATCATCTA
Source organism: Cymbidium sinense (assembly GCA_021442155.1). Taxonomy (NCBI): domain Eukaryota; kingdom Viridiplantae; phylum Streptophyta; class Magnoliopsida; order Asparagales; family Orchidaceae; genus Cymbidium; species Cymbidium sinense. Next base: position 140,479,447 of record CM038222.1, read on the forward strand.
TCTAATGATGGGCTTTATTTTAAAATACTATAACATATATGCCAATATTCAACGAAAATTATAAAACCGTGCATTCATGCAAAGATTAAAAAAAAAATTAAATAATGTAAGGATGAGTTACCCTTGCGTCTAAAATCAGTAGAATAAAATTCTTACTTTTATTATCTAAATACACACAATTTAAAATTCATATCTCAAGAGAAAAAATCATACTCAAAATGTATCATTTTGAATACAAAATCTCCCAATGGGATTACTTATATAGAAAGGAACAATGATGTAATGCTTAAGGTGGTAACAATTCTAGTGGTGGCAATGGGAAACGGCGAGGGCGGGTGAAGGTGGTGAAGAGATGGTTGGCGTGAGGATTGACGACCCAGCTGGTTGGCAACCCAGTGTTGGCCGATTCGAGGATCTTCTTCAAGCTTTAGCTGCCTCTCTCTTGAGCTCCCATAGCGATGGCTTATGTATACATGTAAAACCCGTAAACACTTCGGGCCATCGCAATGATCCCTTGATCATATGATGTATTTCATGTATTTGAATGCTTAAATGAAGTCGGAATTGTAAGATCTTTGGCTTGTTGGAACCGTCACGTCAAGACGCTCGATTTGACAATAAACACTCCATATTTGAGAGCATTTTAGGAATTTAACTGATGTCCCAAAGTTTCCAATGATATTTTATCTTGATCTAGTTTCAATTCCATCAATTCTCGGCTTCACTTATTAGAGAATTTTCGTGATCATATCGTTGCCCTTATTTTGGATGATATTATCTCAATCAAAAAATATATGTGTCAAGATTCTTTGAGAAATTTTCTTATTCATTAATCACATTTTGAGAGATCTGTAAGTACAAGATTAAGACTACTGAATATGTGTGTGTGTAAAATTTTGAGGTTCTGACCCATCCAGTCTACGGAGCCTCCCTCGCCCTCTATCCATGAGTCGACGCATAGGATACCAGCGCCATGCCTTCATGGCGTCAGTATGGCGTCTGGCGGGTAAGCGGCGGTAAACCAGTGGAAGTCGGGTGTATGGCGGCCGGGCGGCGGGGAAGCGAGCGGGTCAGGGCGGGGCGCTGACAATCGTGGAATGGGGCGTCCATGAGCCTCCTTCAGTCAGTGGGCGAAAGTTTTGTCCGTTTGACTGCTTTTACCGCTTTTGTGATTTTGAGCCATTTTACGGTTTTGGTAGTTTTGACGATTTCTCTTTTACCTTTTGTCCCTATAGGATCTATAAAATCCCAGAATTGAGGAGAAGGCACCTTCTATTCTTGAGAGAAGGTCGTTTGGGCGCGGTATCGTACATGTCTATTTCCCTCAAAAAAGACGTCAACTATACTAGTCGGACCGACCGGGTTTGGATTAAGGCCCGGTACATCGTGTCTCTGATTTCTCTCGAAGAGGAACTCATCGGACCGTCCGTTGGGCGATCAAGGCGCTGCCATCGTGTCTGATTTCCCTCCAAAGAAGCGGCAATTGTACTCATCGGACAGTCCGGGTTCGGAGGCGATCAAGGAGACGATAACCAGAGACAGGGATCGATGGTGATGCTCGACGATAGTGGCCGGCATGGTGGTGGCGGTGACTATGGATGGTCGGCAGGATAACCGCGGCGATGGTGACCGGCGAGATTGTCGGCGATGGTCGGCGGCATTCGATACCGCTCTGATGGTTGACGGCAGCGGGTGGTGGCGGCAACGCGGCGAATCATCGGTAGTGGCGCGTAATAGTCATGAATGGGCGATGTGGGTGGTGAAAATTCTGGCGATGGTTGATGGCGGTGACCTGCGACGGTGGTTGGCGGCCGAAGGGGGTGGTCGACAGTGGTAAATGGCGACGGTAAAAAGTTAGCCTTTATTAATAATAACAACCTTAGTGTTGAAATGTAAATTGAATGAAGATAGACACTAATTTTAATGAGAACCATTAGTATAAAAGCTAGGATTATCACCCAATTCAACCTTTATTATATGAAGATAACATGAGCATGAATCTTAACATCTTGAATCAGATAGTTAAAATTAAACCATAGAATTTTCTAGGTTTGTAAATAATCAACCAATAATGAGATTCCATCTCATTATGTTCATTTTCCTGTCATAAAAAAAATCAATGTGATTTTCTATGAAAGCATATACTATTAAAATGCCTTGGTTCCCACAGTCAAAGAAGCAACTGCGAAAAGTTTTGACTTGAGTTGGTTGAGAAGAGGTTCGTTGGAGGCTTAATTTTAACCCCCTTCAATTTTATTATTAATTCCACCATTTGTTCATAACCATTAAAATTTTAAATGATGCTGGGGTTTTGATATCAGACTCGTGGGTTCTTGGCGTAGTTGGAAGGAATAAAATATTCTACAACTATCATGTTGACAAGTTCGATGAATCGCTTAGCCTCAATTTTGCAATTTTCATCTGAAAAAAATTATCTCTCTTCATCAATTTTAATTTTCATTCATTTGTTAAACTTGACAAAGCATGAAAGAAATTAAATTATAATAATTAAATAAATTAAATGGTCAGTTAATGAATTTTAATATGATTAGTAGAAAATAAGCATATATTTATATATACAAGAATATGAAAATTAAAGTTAATCGATGAGTTCAATTGTTTCTAAATTAGGTAAAATATAGTATCGACAAATTAAAGCTTTTTTGGATCAATTTTATTTTATGTTTTTTATTTTGTGAATTGTTACAATGATTTTCTCTATTTTCATCATTAAGTTCTTACAACCCATCATGTTCTTATGATTATTATTTTTTCACCTCCATAGGTTTGCTGATATCTCCTGATCTCAAAACAACTACAATACAATGTTGTACATATCAAATCATTCTAAAAAATCATTAGGTTGCCTAAAGTTAGAAATTATGTTTTAAGAAATGATGACTCTTTAGATCGCTATTTGGTTGAATGAAGTTAGAAATTAAAATAGATGTTCAACTACAAATGCTTTCAAAATCCCTCAATAAAAAAGATTTCATTTTCACACTCTTTGAGAACAAACTATCAATGGGTTGTAAGAATTTATTTTTTGTTTCAAAAATAAATCAAATTATTTTTATAAATACTCAAAAATAATTTTTGGACATTTTAAACTATTTGTAATTCCACATTAAGTCTTCCATCCTCTCACGTGAGTTAACCAAATTAAATAAACATTAAACATTACTAGGATATCACAATGAGAAGTAGGTAAATGAGCAAGTATAAAAACATATAAACCGCCGAGATACATGCCATGAAACACGTAAAATAACATAATACAACTACCGTGTCGATGCCGGTGGTGGAATATCACGCGAGTGTAGTGGGATGGTGGTCTCCGCGGCCGATCACGCAGATGATGCTGTAGATGGTCCTCCTCCTCTTCCATCTGCTCCACGGGTTGTTGTGATCCTAACTCTGTAATATGAGGTATGTCAACCGAAGCTTGTGTAGCAACGAATACCGTAAACTCCGTATGGCGGTCATGTGATATGACGGGACCCGGCGGATCGCTGTGTTCCATGGGTGCATTTGGGACCAATTTACTCGACATATGAATACCGCTGGGGCGTAAATGTGGCCGTCTACCATGGACAAGGATGGCACCACATCCATCGATAAACTGGATCGGCCGACGCGGCGTCTAATGGAAGATCCCCTCAGACGATGTCAGATATGCATATCCCGCCTTTAGTGCCACCAACAGTATTCATTGAAAGATGTCGATACGCGTATCGCCACTTAACGCCGGAATATGTCCTCGGTATTCAAAATGTGGTCACGCCGATATACGAATTTAGTGATTAGTGACAAAGAAAAGAAAATTTTAATACTAAGCATTTAAACCCATCCATTGGCAGCGCCAGGGTAGATGTGTCGAGGAGGTTTGCCTTCAACATGCATGAAGCCCATGAACGATACCATCGCATATATCTGTTAATCACTGGCTCCCTATCATGCTGTGATGAATCCACGTCTACAACCGACTCACGCCGCCACAAGGTAATGTCTGAGTGGTGGACCCAATCAACATCGCCTTTTCCTCTATCAACCCGTAGAAATGATGGATCTATCGGCCACATTAATGGGAGACATGCCAATGAGCACGCATCGCGATACCACTCTACCCTCTTCCAACATATGATCTGCACTAGCCATATCTCGCCCTCGTAAGCATATATCCGCGACACGCATGATGATGTCCATATCCCATATTACTCAAGATAACATAAGTTATTTCAATAAAAGGGTTATAAAGCCAACAAACATTACATCAAATTACGCGACTGGTCCATCCAACTCATCCCTATAAGCTCGAGATGTCGGCATTTCAACATAACCTTCATTCCAAATGGAATCCTACACTAAGGCCGCCAATAGTAGGATATGGAACATGTAATGTAGTCTTCCCACATGAAAGTGCTCCCACGCCCATATCTAAAGAATGCACATCCAACATGTTTGTTCATGGTTTTGTTGCTTCATGTAATTATATAGATGAGCTGCACAACTAGCGACATCTCCGTGAACGTCAATATCCTCGGGCCGGTATCAGTAGTGAACCTCGATCAAGTATCTGCAAAAGAAAGGATCCAATAGAAACAATATATACGCGGACATGCATGAACTCTAACTCGATAGATCTAAATATGAATCACGGTAGAATGTCCATCGGCCAACGTAAGGCAAGTATGCATGAGCTCGTCCCCATTCGGAACCTGCGATGTGCGCGGATGGATCGGATCATGGTACACAACGTCTGGGTCTGGATGCGCTCCAAGCAAATCATCGCAACAATCTGGCCATGTAGCCCATCGTCTATCACTACCAACAGCAACGCTGCCAATCACAGCTGGGCCGTCTATCCGGATGCCAAGAATCATCGCGACATCCTGCAATGTAATCGTCATCTCACCGGCGTGGAATGTATTCGTCGAAAGCACCATCGCTCAACGCCGAGGTGATCCGCCTTAATGCATCGACCGAAATACACCTAAGCCGATGTCCAGCATCCATAAATCTTGGCAATTTACGTGCCATTCCCTAAACATCAACGCGGCGCAGCAGATCATCAAACCGAACGACAAGCACTCGTAAGTGGATGCGCCAACAAAACAAATGTCAAGTACGTAAACATTTTAAATAAATGTCGGAAATTTTACCAATCGACCGCCGCTCAGGCTTTACCAATGTAAGGCAATGGGGTGCGCACTCACCGGTCAGCCATAGTCAACAACCGTCTCATCCGGTCGCCGCCTCCTTGGCAGTGCGATCACTGACATCTTTCGTTGTAATTCAACAAAATAAAATGATGAACCGAGTTTAGCATAAATAAGGCAACTGGCGCTGCAAATAATATATATCGTGAAAATAGAAAAGAGAGTTAAAATAATCACATCCATAAAACATGAGTTATTAATTTTAGAATAAAAAAGAGATTAAAACAAAACAATCACATAAATTATCTTTAATTGAGCGTTTGTCAAAAAAATGAATGCAGCATTTAAACTCAACGTTAAATGGACAACATTTATAAAAAAATTACTGAGTTGTTTGCAGCATATAACCAAATCATTATCACTAAAAAACCACTCGAGCTGTTTGCACCGAACAAGCAGATAACTAAAGGAAAAAAAAAAAATTACAACTGCCATTTTCAGTCATTAATTTGGAAGCTCCAGTGCAATTAAATCTACTGAAATGCCACACCAAATAAGTTACAACTGCCATATTCAGTCATTACCGAAATGCCGCACAAAAAATCATAAAATATAAAAAAATTCCAAGAATTCATCTGCTAAAATGAATGATTCGAAACCATCAAAATCAAGGTAAGATTCCTAAAAAAGTATACGCACAGAAGTTACGAAAGAAAATAGGAAGAAACACTACAAAGCCAAACACTTAAGTATGAGATTCCATGTTCCTGCCACAACAGACAAGCCAAAAATAGGAAGAAACCTAACCAAATAAAGAAAATACAGCGAAATTCATAAAACACAATAAAGACCTTATAGATACAGTGACAATATGTAAACTAGGCAAATAGAAACCGCAAGGCTTCCAGAATCCATTGCCATAGTGCAGCAATTCGGAATAGAAGAAAATAAAGCATTCAGCGGCTATTAGCAAAGTGCCAACGCCACAATACCGGCATCGGGAATGGCTTCCAGAAACAGTGAATCTGCGACTTCAGCTAGGATCCCGTATAAGGAAACACAGCAACAGTGAACCCAAACAAACTTGCTCAAAACTAGCACAAAGGATCATTGACGGGACATATGATATCAAAATAACATAAACTCGTTCTCTACAGGGAACAACCGTAGGCATGTTTTCAAAGAACTAAAACAGAAGTTATGAAATAAAACAACTAAATCAAAATTAAAAGTCATGATCTGTATATCTGATTTATATAGACTTTCAGATTTGCATCATTTTACCGGGGTTGTTGATAAAATCAGCTCTGATAAATTAAGTATTTGATAATAAGTATATGGATGTAAAATATATATCTGCTAAAGCATCTGATTCATCTGCCATATTCGGTCATTACCGAAATTACCGAAATGCCGTATACTTTTTTTGGGTATGTGACTAATGACTAAGTGTGCTTATAACAAAAAAAATAACAATTGAGATTCTTTTACCTTAAGACAACAATAGGCTTTTATTACAATCTGCTAACAGACAACACAACACACAACACATAGAAAACACTCAACACAACAGCTACTGATAAATTACAATCTGCGGGAAGAAATTTGAGGACAAGTCTAATCTATCAGGTCCAATGTACACACTACAAACCCCGGAACTTTTGTAGTGTTCTCGCCCATGCTATTTTTAAATCATTTGTCCTAGTCAGCCTGCTTCCTTTTGATATTCGTGGACTATACTCGAATGTGCCAATGATGTGTTCACCCCACTCTTCCTCGACATATTAATTCGCCTGACGTGTTGATATAGTTTTGCAAACTATAATAGGATGAGACGAAGTGGATGTGGTTAATGCGTCGTTCAAACAAGAATCACGTATACATGGTAGAGCGGCGGTTGTCTACATGTGCACATACGTCATTATTTTCACCTATTTCAACCTTGAAGGTCCTAGTGACATCAAAACGGTACTCGATTGACGCTTAGAACTGGTTCAGGAAATCTTCTTGCCTCTCTTTCATTAGCCTGCAATGTTACCTCAATGCGTGGAGAGAAAGAAGTTTCTTGTTGGCTTTCTAGATTTTACCGATTCAAAACGCTTTCATGAAAAAGTACAAATCAATCAATGCCAATTTGAAACCACGCTTTTAAGCACACCATTGAAGCACTAAATGATTGTAGTCGTTCCATACCTATAGCTCCATGGGTAAGAGACCATTGAATGTCTCTTAAAACAAATATATGCCGCTTGATATTCTTAATGTCGACATGCATCGCTTAAAATTGAATGTCATCTGTTTCCAAAGAACGCATATTTTTTGACACATGAAGTCAACATCACCTATAACCTAACGCCCGCTTGAAATTCTCCTTAAATGACGCAAATGTGTGTCGCCTGGGAAAGATCTCTCGAACCAACTACCAAAGATGTCTATCTCGAGATCAAGCGAGATCACCCTTGTAGAAATAGTTGGGACCAAGTTTTGTAATGTATGCAAAACCAAACCTGTGACTCGACGTTTCTCGATTCCACAAAGGGTGGGAACAAGCCGTTGTTCGATCCCAACCGCAGTAGTGTTCCTCAGACTTGCTGGGAGAAATGTCCCATCAAGGCATACATCGATCTGGCAATACCGCGCCTCTTATGGAAGGCTCAAATGACCAAAACAACCGCTGAAATCGCACGATTCTGCTGGTGCTTATCCGATATACCAATTCGCATTGATGCAAATAATGTACATGAATTTTTCCAATGTTTTGTAAGATTCCTCCCAACTTCCAAAGATAACCTTTACGCCTCTTCGACGCATCCTGTGCCTTCATGTAGACACTCTTATATTGAACTTCACTCAACGCGCTACTATTTCCCTCGTGATCGGACGTCGATTGCAGTGATGAAATAACTAATAAATTGTGGACGTAATCGCCTATGTCCAAAGATTTAATGAATGATCGGTATGGTGCGCCAAGTGAACTAATACGCACGCACTAACTTCTTAACTGATGCATAAGCTCCATGCAAGATCTACTGGGTTAGAATGACCGCACACGAATTTTAATTGATTTGAAGCACAAATGACATACTCAACATTGTTAATGATAGTGCAATGAAATTGCAATCAAGCTTGAATTGAAAACACATATGTTCAAACAATTCATCCGGAATGCGCTTATCCTCTTCAAAGATCGAATGATCGATGGGCCATCGAATGTGAGGTCCTCATCCCATTCTCGCGGTTTTACTACGCAGATAATCGTTATTCCACTGTTTTCTTCCGATGACTTGTTCTAACTGTAATCGCAATCAAGTCTCAAGACTAGGGATGATCCCAGCGAAAGCCGTTACGCATCCATCCTCCTCCTCCTCATCATCATCATCTGCTACTCCACTGCATAGTTTGTACTCAACATCTTCTGGCATCTCATTATCTTCTAAGTCACCCATCACGAAGACTTGTCCCAAATAAGAAATCATGTTCTGCAGCACATAGATTCCACCGAGTACTTAACTCGTAGAATGCGATGCACCCAGTGCTCGTTCGGGCTCTCTCACATTCCTCTGTATTGTTAATCTGCATGCCTCTACCCATTAATTCCATAACTTCGACATAAACCACAATAGGAGAAGCACAAGCTGCAGTGAGTATAGTTTCACTGACTTCTTCGTCATCAATGCGAAGTAACAAATCCAAAGACTGGAAAACCACCTACGTGAGAACTTTGTTGGATCTATCTTCAATGATTTCATGATTTTTTCTCGTAAGTCCTCAATCTAGACGACGTGGATTTGGATTGATGTTCCCACCAATGTATGTTGGAATGAATTGCCATTCACTCGTTCACCTCCATAATAAAGCACTAAAAGACGAGTTAATTCATCCACCAAAAAACAACAATAATCTTTCACCACACCCGAAATGCAAATAATTTAATTAAGGAGGAATAAAATTATCAATTCATTTATGATATAAGAAGATGCAACCTATTACACAACTTATTAAATGAGAATTTGTTAAAATATATCCTAATTTAGTAAAGTAGTTGAAAATTGAATTGAGTTCAACATTGAATTGAAAAATAGATGTATTTCTATATTTATATGTATTAGCGTAACATATTTATACTCTTCTTAGAAGATTAAATAAAACACTACTTCTGTAGATTTCATCCTTATGTATTAGCAACATATGTAATCGAATCAAGTCTCTAGTAACGGTAGCTATTTCATCTTATATATATACATGTATATGTAAACTTAGAGGGTGATACAACATATACAAATGCCTTATATTTCAGTAGATTTCATCCTTCCTATTCTCCTCTACTTTTTTTCTAGTTAAAATGGTCTCATACAAGATGTTCAACATGGTATTCAAGCCAAGTCGGTCATGTAAATAAAGTTACGTTATATATTTCATAAAATGGAGTAATTTGCATCTTCATCTCTATCAGATTCTTTGGCATCTCTTAACATTAGTGAAACAATGATCCCTTCTTCCATTAAATTTTTTATTTCCAATCTCAAGCATATAGTCAATACTCAACTAACCAATAATAATTATCCTACATGGATAACTCAAAAGCTTAAACTAATCAAGGCAAATCGATTTGAAGGCTTTCTTGATGGATCTATTTCTCGTCCAAATAAGCTAGTTATTGGTTATAGTGAACAATCTATTCTCAACCCACTTATAAGGCATGGGTACTTAGGTCAGAATTTGACAACGACAATTTATTCAACACTCACTCCAACAATTCTTCCTATCTCGGATTCTTGTCAAGCCATATGAGCAGTGCTTGAGCGATACAACTAAAATCCACAAACAAAACATAAATCCAACTCTAAACATAAATCCAACTCTAAAATCCACAATCTGGATTCTTGTCAAGCCATATGAGGGTAGCAAACATTCTACTTTCAAAAATACAAGATATACCTAAACATATTACAATAAAGTAGATCTAGATACACAAAAATTAGATCTACAAATTACATGCATACACATATTAGATCCACAAAATTAGATCCAAAAAAAATATTAGATCCACAAAAGAAGTTAGATCCACAAAAAGAAATTACATCCACAAAAGAAGTTAGATACATAAAAAGAAATTACATCCACAACATATCACAAGGTAGATCTACATATTGCCCTTCGAAAAAAAAAAAAAAAAATAAAAACCTTTTTCCCAAGAAAACTCTCTTATACGGCGATCTGGCAGGCGTCGGATCGGCCGAATGGATCGCTGCTCACTACTCACGGGCTGGAGGAGCGGGGTTTAGGAGGAAAGAAAACGAGAGAGAGAGATCGATCGATTCCGATCTCGTCGAGTTTTATTAAAATTATTAGCCACGCCAAATGGCGACCGCTCAGTCAATGCTCACCGGCTGACCGCTATTTTAAATTTTTTTTGGAAGGGTTAATTAGCTAATTACGGTTTTAATAAGGGTTATTTTAAAAATTAAGCCGTTCGTTGGATGGTTCATTTCCTATGAAAACATGGCGGTTGTTGGAAGTCTTCCATCAGGCATTTACTTTTTTTACTGTTCTCTTTCTTTGAAGATTCTAAAACACTTGGATCGGTAAAATGGTGTATCGGCAAAGAAGAGCGTGGCTTCGGTGTTAGGTGAAGATTTTAAAGAGAATGATCTCTCTCTCTCTCTCTCTCTCTCTCTTAAGTTTTTCGGGTGGTTTTTCAAAGTTTGTGGGTTGACTCGGACTAACATTTTTGTGATAAGGAAGAAGAAAGATGGCGCTGGTGTTGGGTGAAGATTTTAGAGAAGAATGATTTTCTGAAAATTATTTATTTTATACGCATCTAATTTCAATTCTTTCGTGGCACTATTTTTTTGTTGTTGTCATCATCTTATCATAATAAATAATATAAGAAAGAAAGATCAATTATATATTTCTATGATTTTGAATGGGTGGTTGGGAATATCAAAATTTCATTTAATTTTAATAAAATATAATCATTTTTTTTATACTACCTAAGTCAAAAATAAAAAAAACACTCTGAAAAAATATTTAAATTAAAGTTAATTTAAACATATGATGAGACAAAACAATTTAAAAACTCCCAAATAAATCTACCTAATGATGGGCTTTATTTCAAAATACTATAACATATATGCCAATATTCAACGAAAATTATAAAACCGTATCATTCATGCAAAGATTAAAAAAAATTAAATAATGTAAGGATGAGTTGCCCTAATAAATTTTACTCTGCTTATAAAACTTTCATAGAAATTCAACCATTCACACATCACAAATTCCTTTTTTTGTTTATAAACCAAAAGACTAATCAATGAGTTGCTCAAGCTCCAAGTTGAAATAAAATTGAAAATTCACATAAAAAATCCACATTTGAGTCAATGACTAATTATCTCATTAAGAGTACAGTCCCTGGACCGAGTTCAAATCCTCTCCAGAGCGGAAGCGCCTAAACCTAAAGTGGGGAAAATAAATGGCACCCGCTGAAATGATTTAACGACGCCCCCCCAGATTAATCATATCACATCCCCACCCACAGCATGAATGAGTGATATTGCAAAATATAAAAAAAAAAAAGAGCATTACTATTAATACTCGTCCGTTGCCTGAACAGGAAATCTACCGATTCCTCTCCAGGCCAAGGTCACGCCATGCTTCCCCTCCTTCCCCTGGCAAGCTTTCCTGACCTGCAGAATATAAAAAAAAACATTTTAAAAATAATTAAACAAATGTTAAAATAATATTAAATATGCACTTTCACGTACATATAATAAATAAATGAATAAATAAAACCAAACAATGCGCCTGCATTACTCAGTTATTCTTGAAAATAAATTATTTCAAAATCAAAATCAAATTCCCCTCCCAAGGACACGTTCTTACCCACTTTCCATCCGAATTGCATGTATTAAGCATGCCGCAAACATTTATCCTGAGCCATGATCAAACTCTCCAGAGGAAGAACGATATGTGAGATGAGGTACCCAGGTCTGAACTCGCAGGAGCTGTTAATCTCTGATGGCATCGAATCCATAAAATGTGCCTAGTTGAGCATTCCTTCTTGACTTGAGTTGAGTTAATAATCGATGCAGAAGGAGTATGTGCATGCAAATTTATCATACTCGGCAAAGCTTGGTTGAGCTAATGAATCTAGGCATTTTTTTAAAATATTATTATAGAAACAAGTCATTTCTTTGACAGAATGCCTCTAGGTTAATACAAAGTCATTTCTCAAAACAAATTTGTACACAGGCCCGCATTTCAGACAATTTAATTCACAACTTTATTTTATGTATTATTGCAATATTTTTATATGGTTATAACGGTCATGTTAATTTTCATAACTAAATAAGTTTAGATGAATGTCATCGGGCGGTAAAAACAGCCACATGGCTGCAGCCTAGAAAAAAAAAAAATCTATAATAACAATAATATTTTCAAAAAATTGAATTTTTCTCAAGAAACTTCAGAATTAAATTTACGGTAAACTGCAGCCTATGAAAAAAAAATATAAGATTTCGGCACCATTTGTAAAGAAACTTGAAAGTTTCTTCAACCATACATAATAAAAACCTATTCAAGAATAAGCCTTCATCGACCCCCAACTCTCTCTTTCCTTTCCTGCTCGAAGATCCAACGATAGGAGCCTTGTCAGTAGCATGGTCAAAGTTCTTCGCCTTGCCATTGATTTTTTTTTTTTTTTAATTCTAAGTTTGCCATTTTTAGCGAGTTCATGACCATGTGTTTTGACCACAATCTTACAGCCATTGCCAGCAAAATCGAAGCCACTTAATAGCAGAACTGAACTTAGTTCTTGAGTTTGGGGGCATTTTATAGCACACAATTCTTATACATTTACATATCGACCACTTAAATTTCTATATTTATATAAATAACACTCAAATATTTGATATTATATCAAAAATAGCATTCAAATCTTTGAAATTATAATAAAAGTAGCATTATCATTAATTTTTTAAGTGAAATACACCTTTTCATGTAGATAAAAATGCAAAATTTATAAATATCAAATATTAGGTGTTAGATATGTAAATGCATAATAATTGTGTGCTAATCATGTATGTAAATCTTCCAAAGTAAAAAGAGGGAGGTATATCTAGAAGAGGAAGGATAGAAGAGTCGAGAGAGGGGGAAATACCCAAGAGAGAAAGGAACGGAAGAGAGTTTTGAGTGAGAATATGTTGATAAGCAAACAAGCTTTCACATTTCATCAATAGGGGAACACAAATAGAGACCGAAGTACCCATAACTAAAAAAAAAGACCAGCATGATAATAACGTGAACCAAAGAAGCATCAAACATAACAATTAACATAATTCATGATGCTCCATATGATTTGATCATCAAACCAACCACTCTCTTCTCTCTCTCAGTTCCCTCGCTTCAGCCCATTCCCCTTCACCCTAGTCACTGGCGAACTCCGCCTCTCTCATCCCTCTATTTCACATGGCTCACCCAACACATCTGCTGCCTGTCACCCAACCTACCTGCGTTCTCTCTCTCTTCCTGTTACAACTCCACCTAGACAAACCATCTCAGAGATCCTCACACCTATACTCCTTTACAAGCCTCTGCACCTATCAATCTAACCTTACAATTACCCCGACAGCCCATCCTCTCTCCAAACCTAGAAATAATCCTTCCATTTGACCTCATTTCCTCTCTCCAACTACGAGAAGAAATCTTTCTTAAAATAAGGAGAAATTAGTGAGCAAAAAAACGAAGTAAATTATTTATTTGTTTTATCCCTCCTCACAATCATCTCTGTCGCACATTGTGAAGGTATAACACAAAAAAAGATAGATTGAACATGCAAAAAAATTCAATTTTTTATGTTGATTTAAAGACTCTATCATGGTCAATAAAGCTGATGAGTTTGAAGATCCTACTGCTCTCAAAAGAGCACGGTGAGCTTGAAGATCACGATCACAATGTTACCACACACCGACCACTACACTGATGCAGTCCCCTACGTAAGAACGACACCGAGATGCTGCTGAAATATTGACGGAATTTCAAGACAATAAGCTTGCAAAGAGACCAAAGAATGATTAATTCAAAACTTAATAAGTCAAAAACACAAATAAGATAAATATTTTGAATGTAACATATATTGCATCAATTGAATTACATCTTGGATCGAACAAAAAATCAAATACAAAACTCAATAACAAGGGACTTAATAGCTCATTAATAAGCATGAACAAAACCTACGATGGACCCTTTAAAGTCTATCTTTCACCTAAAACAAAGTCAAGACCGTTTATACAGAACTTGATATCAAAAATTACCTAAGAGAACAAATGTGTTTTTTCAAAGAATATTTGGACAGTTGTATTCTTACATTGCAACATATAATTGAATCCCAAAAGACTTGTAGTATGCTTGAAAGTCAGCCTTTAAGCATGAATAAAATTTCAACAAGACTTGCATTAAATTCAACAACTCATCAATGAGTATAAACAAGACCTTTTGATGAATATTGGATTGTATTACAACTCACTTCGAACAAAGTAAAGCAAGTCAAAGAACCTATGTGAGACTAATAATGAACTCGAGAAAACTCATCAATGAGCACAAATACAACAACAACAACAATAAACCTTTATCTCAACTACGTAAGGTCAGCTACACGAAACTTTTTTCTCCAATGTGTCCTATTACATGTCATATTCTTATTTAATTTTTAATAAATTAAGATCATTTTTTAAACTTTCTAACCATCTCTTGTTAGATCTACCTCTACCTTTCTTAACATAAGTCGAATCCAATACATCTACTTTTCTAATTGGACCACGAACAACTAATATTTTATGTGACCAAATAATCTAAAATGACTCTTTATAATCTTATCTGCCATTGGAGCAATTCCAATCTTATTACGCATAATGAAATATCCTGAATTAGAATATTGTGCATTATATTAGTGAACATATCATTATTACATCATTTAAATCATATTATTTAATATTTATTATTTCAAGCAATTCAACTCCAAATTCAACCTCGATCAAATTATTGAATTTTGAATCTCTTATTCTTTCGATTTAATGTCCAGACTAATTTTCAAGATCTTGCCAACAATAATAAGAAATAAGATAAATCATATCGCTAGGCATAATCATTAGTACAAGCCAATATTCTTATCACAGATAATGTTCTTGTCCCGTGACACTCTCCATAAAAATTTACAAAGCCTATACTTGTTAAAACTTTAAATCTAAAAAGAAAAGTAGAGAGATATAACAAAAACAAATTGGGATTCCTATGTCAATGACAACACTAACCCCAACAGAGATGGCGACAGCTTGCCAATGATGGGAGACTAAAAATGGTGGGAGTGAAATAATGAGAACGAAATCGAGAAGATAGGAGAACAAATAGCGCCCCAAGCCGAAGAGAACGGAATTTGACGCAAGGGAGAGAAAAAGGTGATGAAATTAAAAACCATGGAACGAGAGGCCGCAAGAGGAGGGCTACATTTCATGTGAAGGCCATTTTGGAATAGCCCAAACGAAACCACGAAATGCAAGCGGAATTCAGAGTCCATAAAACACCATTTGGAGCTGCGATATTCATGAAAACAGAGGTCGAACACACTCCCAAATGATGCATGTGGCACGATTTCACGTCGCACCGCAGGCAAAATGCCACCCCAAAGATACCTTAAAACCGATTACAACTAGTATAATGCCACCTTGTGGGTTCCAAAAATTTACCGCCGACCTCTCGATTAAGAGAATATGATTTAATGTCGATAAAATTTTCATAAGACACTACTTAGAAATTTCACTCTCATTTTATGAGGACTTTAGATCTGGTTCTATGTTTCCTATGCAAGCACCATAAGCACTCCCAATGCCGAGAGAACTTTCAAGCTAATCGTTGCTTAAACGATTGTATAGTAGAAGACGGAGTTTTGAAATTTATATTTATAAAATTCATCATCCTTTAACTTGAAACGGATGGTTGGGAGAATGATGACGCGCCCGATCAAGATCCCACTTCGGCCATCCCCGTACCTAATTTACTTACTGAGTGAATGAATTCAACCCGACCAAGGATCCTTGCCAGCCTACACAGCTGCCTAGTTTTAAACTCAATTTTGTTGTTTGTACTAATAGACAAAAGAAACATGCCTCACCACCTTTTTTTGGGAAAAGTTGAGGGTAGAGCCCAATTCATTCCAAAGTAATAAAAAATGTTACTAAAAAAACAAAAGAAACATGCCTCACCACCTGTTGGGGAAAAGTTAGGAACAAAACACAAAACTAAAACATTCCAAAGTAAATTAATAAAGAATGTTACTTAAAAAAAAAGAAACATGCCTCACCAAGTACAAATCACAAGGAACAGAACAAAACACAAAACCAAAAAAGAAACACAAAGACTAGAAACATCATGATCAAAAAATTAGCCCATTTACAAGATCTCAAGCTAAACTCAAGAAAATTTAAGAAGAAAGACATTACCGCTAAAAGTTCATTTTATGATTTCATCTTTTTTTATTTATATAATTTTAATTTTCCTCTAAACTCATGTTTAAAATTTTGCATTCAAAAAATTCAAAATATATGAGAATAATCCACATAAAATAATAAAATGAATTGACATAAAATAATGAGATAATTTAACGCTCACATTAATATACCACCCATCTTTCTCACGTTT
The DNA here is from genome assembly GCA_021442155.1 of Cymbidium sinense. Lineage (NCBI taxonomy): Eukaryota > Viridiplantae > Streptophyta > Magnoliopsida > Asparagales > Orchidaceae > Cymbidium > Cymbidium sinense. Next base: position 140,496,297 of record CM038222.1, read on the forward strand.
TTTAAATTCTTTTCTTTTGAAAGATGCTTATAATGGCTATAAATAACCCCTCTTATTAGAATGAAGATATTTTGGCAATTATAAATTATTGAGTTATTCTTTTTTGAGTTTGTCAAACCTTAACAATTTTAGCAAGTTTATCCAACATATCGCCTTTCTTCACCTCCAATACCCACGCTTCTCAATCTCAACAAGAAAGAACACCCACCTCCATCAAATTTGATTCGAATGAGCTGAATGAAATCAATAAGTTTCAACAAAGAGAGCATCTCAAGTCTGTCTTCAAACTTGTGAGTTTTTCAACTAAAAATTAATTTTCTTTTATATGATAGTTTAGTTTAAATACATATTAGTAGCTTGGAAAGATATATATTGCTTGCAAGTTTATGGTGATAATATAAAATTTTAATTAGTAAGCACCATTATATATTTTAATCATTTTCCAATTGTGTGAACTTATGATCTAATTACTTGCTTTATTATCTTTGTTATTATTTATGATTAATTTTAAAAATTTCTTTGATTAACTTATGATAACTTACTTTCTTTAAACAAAAAAAGAGGCTTGATAAATTTGAGTATTGTTTTTCATTGCATTAAAAATAAATAAATAAAAAATATGCATGCATAATAATATGTTTCATTTTGAAATAAATAATTTTATCAAAAAGACCTAAACCTGCCTAAAGAGACAGATTTAAGTGCCTTGCACTCTCCTCACTTGGGAATTCTCTTAGCCTAAAATTTCTTTGATTGTACAATTATATTATATTTGTTTATTTTTTTCAATTTTTTTTCATTGATCCCATTTCATATATATTTTTTTCTTTAAAAAAAATCTCATAACACCAAAATCTATCTCTCAAGATCAAGTTGAAAATTTGACTAGATTAATTGATCTTAGATCCAAGACAATGAATTAAAAACTCAACAAATATTAGAAGAAAATAAGAATCAAATGTAAGAACTTAAACATCAAATGCAAAGTCTTATAGCGCATCTACAAAATAATAGAGTATCAACTCCTTCTCCAATACCTGTTCAGACTATGTTAATAAGGATAGATGAGGAAGATTCATATCCAAACCATAGAGAAAATCAACCACTTAGAAGACTATCAATTGCTATAAATGGTGGAAGGGGAGAAAATTATTTTAAGACTATAGAAGACTCTAATGATTCATCTCAAGAAGAAAGAGTTAACCATGATTATATACATGACCCAAATAAATTTCTAGTTGGTTCAAATGAATGACTTATTTGATTGATATAAAATATGATTACCAAAAGATTACTTTTGCTATAATGAAATTGATAAGATGCTAAAATTTATTGGAATACTTTAGAAAGAACAAAGACAGAAGAACAAACCTCACTTGAATAGAAATGAAAGAAATGTTAAGAAAAAGATCGCTTCTGTGATCACGAGCAGTTTACATACCAATTATTAACTTTGAGACAAGGTAATTATCTTCAGAATCAATACTGAATACTTTTAAAGATCTAGCTTTAACTCATAATGATAATGACGACAATTAATAAATTTGTTATTGACTTAAGATCGATATTAAATGAATCAATTATTTGACCCACGCCTTTAGAGAAGATTTCATTATACATTATTTCAATAACAAGAAATCTTCCTCTCTAAAACTAAAAGTCAAGTACGACTATTTCATCCCATAGATCTATTGTTAGACCAGCCCATCCAAATGACCCTACCACTTTGCCTAAAACTTCAATTGAAAGGAGCTCTAAGAACACTAGGGAAGTAATACGTTTTAAATATCATAAAAAAGGTCATATGAAAAATTAATGTAAAGCTCAAATCTTATTTTTAGAAGTTGAAAATCCAATAGATAATAATCTAGAAGAAGTTTATGATGACACCTCATTATCTGATGAAGAATTGGAATTAACTCAACTCATGTTAATATTTTAAAATGTCTAATTAATTAAAATGAGGCAAAAGATTGGAGGAGAAAGAACATTTTTAGCATATATATTTTGTGTAATGAAAAGAGATGTATGTTAGTTATGTATGGAGGAGAATGAATGTCATTTTAACACACACACCTTAACTCGAAGTTAACCTAAAATCTTAACCTTACCCAACTATTTCATGTTAGTAAATCATACATCTCTTCCCATCATTTAGTTCCTATTAAAAAAGGAGGATCAAATTTGGTATGATATTCTCGCATTGTCATATTCGCTCATATCTTATATGATATGAATGTTATTCACCATAATAAGGAAAATACTTAAGTTTTTAAACATAATAATAAGACTATTAAACTCCTACCAATAACACAAAACAACTTCTGACTTGCAACCTAAGCCTCTATTGAAGAAAAATATCAAACTTTAATTAATTATCATAGAAAATCCTATTATTAGGCATAATACTATCATTTCTGATTCTTACTTTAAAACATCTACTCTTCCTCCTTTGACCCTAAAGGGAAATAATAGGTTTTTTTTACTTTTTTTATCAATTTCTTCTTCACATATTACATGTAAAAGAAATCATACCAGACTCTAATGAGACTCACATACCTGTTGTGATCTCTTCTCTTCTTTCTAAGTTTAAAGATATTGCACCCAATGAGCTACCTCCTTTAAGAGACATTCAACATGCTATTGAGTTCTTACCCGATTCTCAACTTCCTAATCTTCCACATTATAGGATGAACCATACCGAGCATGTTGAGATTAAAAAACAAATTGAGAAATTATTAAAAAAGGGTTTTATTCAAGAGAGTCTTGTAATCTCAAGATATTAACTCCAAAGAAAGACATGACGAATGTGCTGATAATGAGCAATAAATAAAATTACTATCAAAAATAGGTTTCCTATTCCACGATTAGATGATATGTTAGATTTAATCTCAGAAGCAAAATTTTTTTTCAAAGATTGATCTAAAAAGTGGATATCAACAAATTCGGATTATATCAAGAGATGAGTGGAAGACGGCTTTTAAGATCCCTGATGGATTTTATAAATAACTTGTCATGCCCTTTAGACTTTCAAATGCTCCTAGTACATTTATAAGATTAATGAATATTGTTCTTAAATCATGTATAGGTAAATTTTTGGTGATGTATTTTGATGATATTCTGATTTTTAGTCCAAGTGAAAATAAACATCTACAACACCTACAAAAAGTCTTTGAATTGCTTAGACATTATACATTAATTTTAAAAAAAGTTTCTTTTTATAAGTTGAGGTAATCTTTTTAGGCTTTATTATATCCATTAGTGGACTTAAACCTGATCCTTCTAAAGTGAAAACAATCTTAGATTGGTCATCACCTAAAAGTTTTACCAAATTAGCTTCCATGGTTTAGCCACTTTTATGGAGATTTATCAAGAATTTTAGTATTGTTGCTTTGATAACGATATACTAAAATTAGATAAATTTTGTTGGACTCTAATGCACAAAAGACTTTAGAGAAATTAAAGTTTTATCACTGTCAATTCTTAGGCTTGATTTTCTAAAGCCTTCAAGTGACATGATGCTTTAGGAATTAGGATAGGTGGAATTTTAAGTCAAGAGAATCATCCTATAACATTATTTAGTGAAAAGTTAAATGAAGTCAAACAACGATATTCCATTTATGTAGAGTTTTAATTCAATCCTAGATTGAGCATACAATATCTTTACATGTAGAATTTATACTTGATCATCATCACGCCTTAAAATTCATTAATACTCAACAAAAATTAAGTCATGCATAAAATGAGTTGAATTTTACAAGACTACTATTTTGTTCTAAAGCATAAGCTAAATTGAGAATAAACGTTGATGCTCTATCCCGGTAAACCTAATGATTTCTCTTAAATTGAGAATCTCAAGATTTGATAATAAAAGATGATTATATTATATGCCCGACTTTCACCTTTATCTTGAACACCTATAAACCGATAACTTTACAAGGACATTCTTGATAACAAATAGATATTTATATAAAGGAAAACAATTATGAATTTCTCTATCTTCTCTTAGAATTCATTATCACGAAGTTACATGTGCATCATTTTGGAAAGGATAAGACCATATATTTATTAGAAAATAGATTTTATTGGCCTTCATTAAAACGAGAAGTTCAAAAATTAATGGCTCAATGTTTAAAGGTCTGGACAATACACCACCTTACCTGTTCCTTATAGGCCTTAGGAAGAACTATCAATAAATTTTATTCTAGGATTACATACATGTATAATACATGATAATATTTTTTAGTTGATAGATTCTCAAAATGACTCATTTTTATCTTGTTCAAAACAAATGATGCTTCAGATATAAATTATTTTTAAGAAAATAGTGCAACTCCATAGTCTCCCTTTAACTATTGTTTCTGAAAGAGATATTAAGTTTGTCTCATATTTTTGAAAAATATTATGGAAATTATTAAGTATCAAATTAAAGTTTTTTCTGCCTTTCACCCACAAATTGATGGACAAACTGAAGTAGTTAATCGTATCTTAAAAAATTTGCTTAGATTCTTGGTAGGTAAAAATTTTGAAAATTATGATTTATATTTACCAATCTCAGAATTTGCTTATAATAGTACTATATCTAGAACTACAAAAAAATCATCATTTAAGATAATCAATAGTCAAAACCCACAACGACCAATAGATGTAGCAAACCTACTATCTCATCTATTTTCTAATGCAACATTCATATTTGCTAAAGATTTTCAAAGCCTTCATAAAGATATAAAAAAGCAAATTACTATAAGTAATGAAAATTATAATTCTAAGGCAAATCATAATCATTTAATGAAAGAATATAAAGAACGTGATTATATATTGATTCGCATTCGACCTGAGCGTTATCAAACTACTAGATATAAGAAATTACATGCACGAGCTTGTGGTCCATTTAAAATTTTCAAGAAAATTAGAGTTAATGATTATCACCTTGATTTGTCTGCTGATATGCTAATTCATCCAGTTATTAATATTGAAGATATTCTATCATATGAAGGAATTAACAAACCTCCACTTGCTCTAACTCTTAGAAATATACCGCATTTCACAAAAGTCTTCCTTTGAAGTTATATTGTCACCGAGGAAGCACCTATTAATCTCAACATCGCTTTCTAGTTCATTGAAAGAATAAGCCACCAAGACACTGGTCAATCTGCATCGATTTAGAGACTTTAGCCCCACAATTAGAAGATTCTTACATTTCAACTCTACCTGAGAAGTTCAATCGAGCCTGGAGTTGATGTGTAACATCACGATGATCCAAAATTAGAGCTCAGGTCCATTTATAAGATCTCAAGAAAGCCCAAAAAATTCAAGAAAGGCTAGCCTATTAATCTAAAGCCCATTTTATAATTTCATCTTTTTTATTTATGTAATTTTAATTTTCTTCTAGAAACTTCATATTTGAAATTTTGCATTTAAAATTTAAAACACGCATGACAATCAATTCATATAAATAATAACATTTGAAATAGGTGGATGATAAAATAATGACAATTTACTTCACATTAATGCCACCCACCTTTCCTCCATGTGAATTTTTTTTTTGAAAGATACTTGTAATGACCATAAATACCTCTCTTAATGAAGAAATCTTTTGACAATTATAAATTATTGAGTTATTCTGTGATTTGAGATTATCCAAATCTTGGCAATCATGATGCTTATCCAATATATCATCTTCCTTCACCTCCAATACCCACGCTCTCCTCAATCTCATAAAGAACACCCAATTCCATCGTGACTGACGAATTCAAAATCATCAAAGTTAGATGAAGCAATCAAGCATGGAAACTTAATCCCCCGCAAGAGAGAATGATCTGTCTGCTGGAGGATCCACAGCTGCCATCCTAGGGAGCAAATAAGGGTCATTTAGATTAAGGAAGAGTAGAATCTGCAGAGAGGAACTCCTTGGTTGCAATGAGGAACTCAAGCAACAGTTGATTGCACCTAATTGTTTGCTTGCTGAACAAAAACACATCATCGTTCGATGAGGCCTCAATGGGAAAAAGAGAGGAACGTAAAAAGAGATTAAGTAAGCCTCCTCCAATGTTCCAATATAGAGATAACCTGAGGGGGCCAGGTGGTTTTGATATTCCACCGCTTCAGTTTCGAAGAAACCCAGTATTTGATACTCAAGACCATTCTATAGAAGTTTCTCTCCTCATTTCTAAACAAACAACGGTTTCTTTCAATCCTAAATTTCATAAACTAAGATTGCTATGATGAGATAACAGAGCTTTTTAATTGCATTGTGATCAGCACTCAAAGCATATTCCAAAGCCTAAGCTAAGGTGGGCTGCATAAGAAAAAAGTTTCCACTCGACAGGAGGGCCTGGATGAGTCTCATGTATACAGGACATTCAAAGTATAAGTGAGAATGAGATTCCGGAGAGGACCTGCATAAGAGACAGTTAAGAATGTGACCAATGCCCCTTCTATGAAGAAGGTCTGAGGTCTTAAGACCCTAAGAGTAGGCCAACCAACAAAATACAGCAAAATTAATAGTATTTCCTTTGAACCAGATTTCACCACTCCAGTTTACAGAGGGAAAAGAATCAACTAGCGCTAACGAAAGAGGCTTGGATGAAAGCTTAGCCAGACCATTCTAAAGGACAACATCAGCCCCATGAACAAGTTTGGTATTAAGGATGCAAGCATAACAAAAAGGGTTTCTCTCTTTAAGAGTCAAAGGAACCTCCCAAACGCCGTTGCAAATAATAGAGTAGAGATTGGCAAAAGGAGGTTTGTTGAAGATCGCAAAACATTCTTGGCCAAGCTGCTCAAACAGAGAATAACCTCCGCAACAAGGGTCAAAGAAGAGGGATAAGTTTGAATTATCCCCAATGTTAAATGAGAGTTTATCCTTGATGCAATGAGCACTAATCTTAAGTTCTCTCCAGAGATGAGATTGCCGAGAAGGGGAATTATACCATAGAGACCCGTATTTTTTATCACACCAATAAGCAAGTTGGTTAGTTTTGTTCAGAACTTTCCACATGAGTTTGGTTTTACATATAAGGTTTAAGGAAGAAATAGATATAAGGCCCCCCTTTTCCTTGGGGAGAGTGATTTTAGCCCAAGAAATAAGGAAAAGCTTCCTAGGCTCCCCACTGTGATAGAAAAAATTGGCCGACAGGGAGGAAATTTTTTGGAGAACGCCTTTGGGGAAAGAAACAGACCTCAGCCAATAGGATAGATAGTTATTAAAAGAAGACCTGAGGAGTTGAAGCCTGCCACCATAGGACAGAAATTTGCTCTTCCACCCTGCCAACCAGCCAAACAACTTGTCAAATAGAGAGTTGAAGTGAGGTAGTCTAAGGGGGCCTGCAGTTAGTGGGATGCCCAAGTATTTGATGGGCAGATTACCAAGAGAAATATTAAGCCTCCTGTTGAAGGCATCAGCCATCCCAGCATTTTTAGAGAAACAAGCAATGGATTTTTCCCCATTAATTTGCAAGCCAGAATAATCTGCCAAGTGGTCAAGAGTGCACTTCAAAGAATCAACAGTAGAGCCATCAGCATGTCCCATTACTAGAAGATCATCAGCAAAAAATAAGTGAGTAATGTAGCAATTCCCATAATTAAAAGGAATGAATTTATGCAAACTCACATCCCTTTCAATAAGACAAGAAAAGGAATCTATAGCTATAGTAAAGAGGAAGGGAGAGAGGAGGCAATCCTGCCTAAGCCCATTTGAAGAGTTAAAGAAGCCTCTGATCTCACCATTCAACACTATAGAGAAGGGGATTTCACAAATGCAGGCAGCAATCCAACTGACAAAAGAGGGTGGAAACCCAACTTGCTGCATCCTATGTAAAAGAGAATCTCTATTGATTGTGTCAAAGGCTTTCTTTAGATTGAATTTAGCAATAAACCTCTCCAAGTTGGGGGAAGACTTAAAGTCATAGCAAATTTCATGAGTTAGAGAGATATTATCTGAGATGTCTCTTCCTTTGATAAAGGCAGATTGAGCAGGATGGATAATTGTAGGAAGCACCACCTTTAGTCGGTTTGCCAACATCTTTGCAATAACCTTATAGAATGTATTACAAAAGGAAATTGGATGGTAGTCGATGAGACTATTTGAATGCTTGACTTTAGGAATCAAAGTGATTAAGGTGTGCTTAAATTTATTAGGGAGTTTGCAGGTTTTGAAGAAGTGATGCACCGCTTTTAAAAATTGCTTGCTAATAATATCCCAGCAAGAGATGAAGAATTGGGAATTGAAACCATGTGGACCTAGGGACTTGTTCTCATTGATGCTACAAAGAGCCAAAAAAATTTCCTGATTAGTGATTGCCGTTGAGAGAAGAGTAGCATGCATTGGAGAGATGGTATTTCCTAAAGGAATGGAGTGGAGAACATGAATAGCCCCTCTCTTGCAATTGAAAAGAGAAGAATAGTAATTGCAAATTTCAGCAGAAATAGAATATGGATCAGATAGAGTGTCATTTAAGGTATGAAGGCTCCGAATATGGTTAGAGTTTTGTCTTTCCTTAATAGAGCTGTAAAGAAACTGAAGATCATCATCCGACTGAATAAGCCAGTGAGCCTTAGCTCTCTGTTTTGCCCAAAGGCTCTCCCTCCTACAAAAAGTTTGGTATCTGTCATTAATGCTGTGAACTTCAGCAATGAGTATATTGTTGTCAGGATTCTTCTCAAGAGCATAAAGGGCATTCTCTTGCTCCAACTTAAGGGAGGAAAGTTGAGCAGACAAAGAGGAACTGTCCCATTTCTGTCTTCTTATAGCAACTTTGACTTGCTGAAGCTTCTTAGAGAATACATATAGGGGATTACCCCTGAAGAAGTAACTCCAAGCCTCTTTAACCACCTCAGGAAAATTACTGAATGAAGTACAATAGTTTTTAAACATAAATCTCAGAGGAATCAATTTAAGATGATGGAGAAAGATGATAAGGGCAGAATGATCGGAAGAAAAGAAAGATGATAAGGGAAATGATCAGAAGAGGGGTCACTTTGTAGAACGAGTGGAAAATTATCTAGCCAGGAAGTATTACATAAAACCCTGTCAATCTTAGTAAGAATTAAGTTCTCAAATTGTTGATTAGACCATGTAAACTTAAAACCCGTGCTTGATAAGTCAAGAAGTTCACAATCCTGGACACAGACTCTGAAATCAAGTACGAATTGATAAAAAAATGTATCGATGCAATGCAACCATCTGCTCCTCATGTAGTGCTTAGACATGATAGATAACAAGCTTGAATTTGATAACCACCAGTTTGGAAAATCAAGTATGAATTAATCTTGAATTAAGTTAGCGATCATCCTAGAAAACAATATATGAATAAAACTTAAATTAGTAGCCACTAATCTTGAAAAATCAAGACCAAATCTTGACACCTAATAGTAATTGAATGCGTTGTTATTACCATCTGATCATATGCCCTAGGACAACCATGATAACCATCTTGCCTTACCTATGTATCTTTAAACATATTATCTCTTGAACCATGAACTTAATAGTCACCGCCCATGTAACTTATAAGTTTGATTATTTTCATATGAATAACCATGTCTGACATCAGATCTATTACTATTATGCTTTCATTATCATCGTCAACACTATAATGCTCCCATAACATTCGTATTTTGATATTTATTATTCTACTAGAAATGCCATCATCACCTCTCAATAGCTATTCAAATAAATCATTCAACATCACTACCAACTAGTATTATATCATCTTTCTCCCCTATCCACTTAGGTGGCAAACTTCATCACCAAAAGCATAATCCATGTCTATTATTGAATTTCCATTATTTTCAAGTTTTTAATTCTTGCCACATAAATTTTTAAAGCTAATTTCTTAAAGATCCAATAAGGACAAAATCTGTCTAGTTTGTTCACAACTATTCACTCGAAGAAAAATTAATTTTAAAAAGTAAATTCATCATTAACAAAAAAGTAGAAGATAAAAAACTACCACAATATAGTTTTTAATAGACCTTTAGACTTTGAGCGTTTCACATTGGCCAACTTTCATATAATATTATAAGTAAAAATCTTGTAAAATAGAAAATAAACCAAAAATTATTATTAAAAGATTAATTTATTTCACATATCTTTTGAAACATTTAAAAAAGTAAAATATTAACTAATTTATCAATTTGTTTTTGCATTTTAATTCTGTGAATAACATTTCTGTTATTTATCGGAGTCCTAAAAATACCCTCACAATTACAACATAATTTATTTGCATAAAAATTTTATTGAGTTTAAAAAAAAATTGCGTAAGGTACATCAGAATTCACATTTTAATAATGAGGTATACTTTTGGAAAGTATAATAATCATCACATTAAAAGATTAAATTATAGTAGAATACATATATAGTTTTATTTTGTTTCAGATAACAAAATGATAAAAACTCTTCAACGATGTTTTTTCCTTATCACTACATTTGTAAACCTTCAACTCTTCTCTTACTTCCGTAGTCTCATCCTTCTCGTTATCAAAAATATATTACATCATAAGTAGAAGCTCTGTACCTCTATTTGATTTAACACTCTTCCAAGTTAGCATCCTTTTTTTCCTTTAAATTTGCTTGCTTTTTCTATATTTACCCCATATCAAATCTTCATCATCGAGCACAATTTTAACTTCGGCAATTGGGATATTAGCATCCAACTCTTCAATCAACCACTCATTAAATATTATTTATGCCCTTGATACAGAATGGATCACCAATATTATGTATCTCACAATGAGTCTTAAGAACTTAATTTTACTTCACATAAACTATATCATGCAATTCTTTATGATCTGATATGTATCTAGAAGACATTTGGAGTTATAAAATATTTTATCACATTTATTACTTTAATATAGGTCCCACTTCGTATATTATGTTAATCTATGCTTTTAAATCATAATAAAAAAATTGCATTAAAGAGTGAGCGCCAAATGCCTTACCACTTGCCTAGGTGGCACGTTAGTACCCATTAGGGAGGAGTGTGAGGGGATTCAAACACAAGTACCTTTGATAAAAATGAACGGAGTTAAGCATTCAATGACAATAAGAAGTTTTAGACACATTAAAAAGATATAATTGTAATTAAAAACTTCAGAAATTGCTATCAAGTTACTTTTTGGTATCCAGGGTACTCTACATTGCAATCTTTATTTTTGGTTAGCTCATGATTACTTCTTTCGATAATATGGGTTCATAAGAACAACAATATAAGACTCAAAATTTGTAGATGATATATTGATGCTAAAGGATCTCTTTGATCCATAAAATTACGACGTGCCCAACTTCTTATAATTTGCTTTTACAGCTTGACTCTTTTAATATGCTCGGAAAACTAAATTCTAGAAGAAAAAGCTAGGAACCCTAAATCTTAAACTAACTGGGTAGATCTCCTCTTATTCTTCTCGGCTAGTGATGACACCTCATAATCATCAAGTATAAAAGATAATGAATGTCCTATAATGAATAGGTAAGAGGCGAAGAACCAACAATGATGACGAGGAGAGAAGCCATGTTCCAGGGCTCTTATACAAGGATGAAGGTCGAAATTGTTGAGGCATAACTTCTTGAGTCTTTCCCTTCTCAGCTTCTTTTCTTACATGTGATTTGAGTGCTGTATAAAAATTGAAAAGACTTTGGATAAATTTAATGGAGATATCAATCGGAGGGATACAATGGCAGTTGTTGGTCAAGAAAATCTCAATTCCAAAAAAGTGAAAATTGAAAAGAAGATTTTTGTTATAAACCATCTTGATAGCATTAATTCTTTTAATTGCTCTTTCCTTGGAATTTTTTTCTTCTCGCCCAAAACAGTGGAAGCTGGGTTGAATCAAGACTCCAAACTGCCAGAGGTGGTTGAATCAAGTCCAGGCAGCAACAGGTAGAAGGAGATCGAGTACCAGCAGTTGATGTTTCTCTAGCAAAACTGGGATAGCTAGAAGCTGCAAGGTGAATCTTTAATCATTCCATGACAAAACCAAAGCTGTGCATTGGCAGGAAAGTTTCATAGCATAGAACGGAAGTCGCCATCAAGTGAAGATTCTGAACTGCTCTTGGGATCTCATGGCAGATTCCTTCAAGGGACATCAATCAGGTGTGAAAGGTTGTATACAAGGTTCAATTGCTTCCAACATTTCAAGTAAACTAAAATTCTAAAAGATGGCTTCAGGTTCATCCTAATACCAGAAGCACTCACCAGGTTCTCAGTTTTCTTTTGCTTTCTTATTGTTTTAAAGTATCTTGACTAAGAGATCTACCCATAGTTGTTCAACTTTTGCAACATTTAGTGGGCTGGAATTTCAACCGCTCCAAGGCCATTAAGAAGAGAGAATTGAACAAGAAGTATCACTGTTCGGAGGAGAAATTACAGCAGCTGTTCTTTCCACAAAACCAGTGCCGGTGAATGGATATTTGAAAGATGACAACCTCTTTTTGAATGAGTTAAATCTTTCTAAGGAGGTTTGGGCATACCATTTTATTGTGCCAAGGCTGGTTTATTTCAAGTTTTATAGATTCTTTTGGACTTAATTGTGGTTATAACTTATTTGAGGTATTAATTTAATAAAAAGCACTTTTTTAGTTTTTCCTTCATAAATGCAGTCCCAAGGTAGCCAAAGCCAAAAACCTTGATTTCATCAAAATAGTCTAAACTAGTTTGAATAGATGCACTCTGTTGCCAAATGCCATCCAATGATAGAACAATATGATCATTTTCATTCCAAAAACTCAACTTCTTCGAAACTTCATCAAACTTCCCATTATTCCTTCAATATCAAATAAGCTAGTCATTTGAATCGCGTAAAACAATTATCGTACAGCCAGTTTGTCAAAAGTTTTTTAACAAATTTTATATGACATAGGAGATAAAAAAGCATGCATTAAAAATGGAAATATCCAGTGAGGTAATTTATTTGAGGAGGTAAATACCTGTTGAATCCCCAGGATCATCATTTCGAGGGGCCATTCCGGATGGAAGAGGAACATCTGCTCCAGCCAAGCAGTTAGCAGATGATTAGGCTACCCAAAGAGTATGGCGAGAATAAGGAGGGAAAGGATTAGGGTTTGAGATAGAAAATGATACCATCTTTGGGTAGGGTTTCCTTCGACCATTCATCGTCCACGACATCGATTAGGATGCCGGGGCTCAAAAGCTCTGCTGCATCTGCCATCTCGCTTTAAGGGGCTGTTTGGTTGCAGGATTTGAGAAGAATTTGAACTGAATTTAAATTAAATACAAGCCAAACGGTATTTTTCGGCGTTAAATCCACCTACTTTGCTAAAGCAACTTTAGTATGTCTAAATCAGGATTTACTGGCGGATTTACGGGATTTAGACAAGCTGAAGCGCGCGCAGGAGGTGAGAGGAAAGACGAGAGCTACCTTCGTGACGTTTCCTCAACAATTCCGGGTAGTAGCGGAGCGGGAGAAAAAAGACGGGAGTTTTGGAGATCGCGTTCTTTTTCGGAACAGTGAATCCCGTCGATCGGGCTACTCGTGCAGGATAGGAAGTGAGTGGTGAAGTAACCGGGCTGGAGAGTTTGTAAATAGTATTTATTAATTATTTATTTTCTTAATCTATTTAATTAAAAAATTTACTTAAAATTAATATTTTAATTCAGAGGGTTTACATACATAACCTTTAAAAATATAATTATTGCATATCTAACATCTAAATTCTAATATTTACTTTTTCTGCCACCCAGAAACCCCTTCCACTATCAAATATAACACTCCGGTAAGATCCGTCCATCTCCCGTCTCGTATGTTTTCCTCACTAGGTCGTCGCAGCTATTCTTCACCCTTTATTCTTCACTTGATCATTCCTAGTGTTCTTAGCTCGAGATCTACAGGACGCCAATGCGAAGTGCAAGAATGTGTGCTCTTTTTCGAACGCCTCTAACTTCCTAAGCAATCTACTTTCTCGTTGAGATCTACGAGACGGCAACACGAAGCAGAAGAACTGTGCTTTTGTGTCGACGCCTCTCATTTCCTAAGCCATTCGACCTCCTCGCCAGCCGCCTAATTTACACTATTGTTTTTAGGTATATTTTCACCACATTATTTGATATTGAGGTGTGCCATAGTTAGATTGCAGATCCTTACGTCAATTTTATGAATTTGGGTGATTGTCTCTGAAATCGCAGTTATGAGATCGCTGAGGCTTACACAAAACTGCCAAATGAATTGTTGAAAGATTGTTGCCGTTGTTAAATTATAGGTAAGATTATGATTTGTTGGTTCACAAACTCCCAAATGCATTGTAGAAAGTGTTGCAGAAACTGTACAATATATATATATATATATATATATATATTTATATGTGGTTAATGTAATTACAATGGTGCTTTTCACAGCACATGGGCTTTGTGTTTTTTGCCGTGACAGTTTGGATGGTCCAGTATACGTTATTGTGCTTTCAATTTCGTCCCTTCAGTGTATTGTTATGTTTGGGTTCATTTTACAAACCAGATGGAGAGAATGCAGCGAGGAGAAAGTAAGAATCGATGATAGAATTAGCTTAGAACAAACATGAGTAAATATGCTTTGATAATATAATCTCATTTGCTTACTTTAGTTTGACATGAAGTTTTTGATATTATAATATGCCTTGTTTATGCTGTTCCTAATTTCATCTGTCACTCAATTTAACAGGCGATATATTCTGAAAAAATGAGTTCAACAAACTCATTGGCGTCGAGGAGTATCAGCAACCATAGAATCTATTGCAAATTCAATTTATTATGCTTGAAATTTACTTGCTTTCGAGGCAGGAAATGTGAAAGAAGATTTTATTGATGTTCAAGAAATCGAATTAAAGGAGATTGCTATTACTTCAAATGGATTGATGAAAATGAGGAAGTTGCAAGCAACAAGACTTAGGTGGGTGGAGATGCTTATGAGAACTTAGCAAGTGGGAACAATAAAAATTATAAGGAAATAAAATTTTTATTATGATTTATGTTGGCAATCCTACTTGTTGTAGCAATGAAGATCTTTTTTTTTTTAAAAGTGAAACCTGTTTGTTTTGATGTATTAGTGGAAGTTATTTTGAGAGTAGCAGTGATGTACTAGTGGAAATTATAGGCACTTAAAAGATGAATGATTGTACTCTCAAACTTCTACTGATAATAATATTTATATTATAATTTTTTTTGAATGCCATTGTAATCCATCTCTTTAAATGTGAAGAGTTTACATCATTTTGCTCAGCATAGTTTAGTCCAGCTGATAAGCTTTGCCGGTATATCATTATGACTGCTTTAAGCTTTTGAATTCTGAAAACTGGTTTTAAAAGTCCCCGAAGTTTTATTTGTCTTTTCTTGAAAAGCTAAACGTTTTCTGAAAGGAGCTAAAACTCAGTTTCAAAAAGCACACTATTCAAACGGGTATCAAAATTAAAAATTCAGGCTCTCAAAAGCAAAACGCACTAAAAAAGCTCTCCCAAACGAAGCCTATATCACAAGGTGTTTATATGTACTTTGGTATTTGTAGTTTGCAAGCTGCAGCACATTTGTTTAGTTGATTATATCTATAAGCGCTTTGTAGCTATTTGGTATGCGCAGTTTGTAAGCTGCAGCTATCCTGTCTGCAACACAGATGTTCAGTGCATTATATCTATAAGCGTTGTTCAATGGATTACATCTATAAGCATTTGCAAGCTGCAGCTATTCTAGCTGCATCACAGTTCTTCAATGGATTACAAGCTGTAGTTGTAGCTATTCTGGCGGCAGCACATGTGCTTCTATGGACTACGACATTCATTGTTCAGTATAAATGTTATTCGTATGAACAATTGGATTGGCAAGATCAAGCAAGATTCCCAATGTAAAGGAAGCATTACATCAGCTTTGGACATTAAATGTAAAAGTTAACTTGCACATTCCATGTAAAACATAGTGCATAAAACCCTCATAGGCCACCAAAAAACTATTTGTATTAACTTGCAGATTCAAGTTGCTATGATGATTCTTTTTCTGAGCAAAAAATTATAAGGGAAACATATTTAAATTATACCAGTTTTTCTGAAAACAAAAATTATATATGCCACCCAAAAAAATTGTTTGTGTTACATCTCATTTGACTAAAAAATTTTTTGTCCTCAAAAAAGAGTTCATATCTCCAATGACTCTATTGGCTCATGCTATAAATCAATCACCAAGAAATCATATATAAGTTCATATCTCTGATGATAAGTATAAGTAGCTATAACTCTACTTTTGTCACTGGCTTTTATCTTGACAACGAAGTTATTCAAGATGATATTATTGTGAAGAGCTAGTTTGAATTTAGTGGAATCCTCAAAACGAGAACTGAATAATAAAGAAATCTTATCTTCACTTTGACAAATTAGGAAGCCATCATCCATATCATCAAGTTCAATATTATAGTTGCCACCACTATCTGAGCTTGAATGATTTAACTTCAATAACTGATTACCATCCTTAATCTCTGTATTTTGTGTTGTTATAGCCTCTTCATAAATCTATAAATCAATCACTAACTAATTTCTATGATTTTCACTAGATTAATTTAGCACGTCCATTACATCATCATCACTTTTTATTGTCATATAAATCTTTGAGGATGTTCTATTAATTTGGTAATGTAACTCAAAGTGATGTCCCTTTAATCAAGGATAAAGCACTTCTGTATATTCTCTGATGAATAGGAATTTGATTTTCTCCCTCTTAAACTTTATGGTCTTCTGATTTTCACCTTCGTACCTCTTTCTATTTTACTCTTTGACTTCACTCCAATATCCATCAAATTTAAATGTAACAAAATAGCACTCATCTAAATCCATAACTACATTAGCAAAGAATGAACTATGTAAAAACAAGCAAACAATCATTTAAATTTATTTTTTATTGGTTTAAATTAACATGAATTAGTATAATTAATATCTAATTAATATATTATTTTAACCTAATTATGATTAAATAAATTTAATTATAATTTATATAAATTTGTTGATTCTTAATTCATAATTAATTAATTCAAGATCTTAATTAATATTTAATTTATTTTAAAAATCTAATCTAAATAAATTCAATTAATTTTATATAGTTAATTAATTTAAATTATAATTTTATTAATTTTATAATTTAGTAGATAATAAATAATAAAATTGTTATTAAATTAAAATTATATTTAATTTAATTTAAATTTATTTAGATAATAATTAATTAATATATTACCTTAAATTAATTGTGATTTAATAAAATTAAATGCAACTGATATAAACTTAATAATTTATGATTAATTAATAAAAATAAAATTACTAATGATTAACTAGTATATTTGTAATTAATTATTTATATATATATATTATTAACTTAATTACACTAAATGAATAATAATTAAATAGAAATAAATATATGATTACATAGAAATTATTATTTTAAATAACAACAAGTTCAATTCAATGTTAATTATAATATTCTTTTTTAAACTAATTATGATTTAGTTATTTTAATTAAAATTTTAATATATTTAATTTCTGAAGTAAGCAGTGAAATAATTACTCATAATTCAATTGAATTTAATTTTTATCATTTCAAATAACTTTTATGATTTAATTATAAAATTTATTAAATCTAAATTTATAGAATTTACTAATTCATACTTGTAGCCAAATATTCCCTAACTCTATACTTATTGTGTCTGTCGAAGCTTGGAGCCGATCAAGCAAAGACGGGAGATGTCTGCATGCATAAAGGAGTAACTCAGCGCGCAAGCATGTGCATGGGATAATTACATTATTTACTTATAGCATCTAAAATTTTTAATTATAAAATTAATCTTTATTTTATTTTTTAAAATGATCAATTCAAGTAAAATATTTACTTGGACTACATCAAATTATTAAGAATTTGATAAAAAAGTATATATCTATCTTAAAATTTTATTATCAAATTTGATATTTTGTTAAAAATTCTAAAAATTGAAGCAGGAAGGTGCTAGTTTTATAAATAATCATATTTTGGGTGTAATGTATTTAATTGCTACACTTATTATTTTTATGAGATTGTTTATTAATTAATTAATTAAAACTTTTTAAAAAATTTGCTATGTCCATAGATTTGAATTTAGTCTACATTAAATTTATATATTTTTATTTAATATTTTTTCAAAGATATATATATATATATATATATATATATATATATATATATATATATATATATATATATATATATATATATATATATATATGTCTATATCTTGCATTAGTGTTTAAACTTATGTAGGAAGTGAATGGATCTATAACCCAATAATTAAGCCAAAAATTTATTTTTATCCAAAGTCCTAAGTTTGGACCACTTGATTTTCAATTTATCACTCATTATTTTTAGGCAAAATTTTTAAATTTAATCCTAATCTTAATTAGCAATTTAGGCACAAATTTTTTTTTTTATAACAGTCGTCAATTGAACAGGACGTGTGGCATCCAAGCTCTTTTTTATTTTTTATTTAAAAAAATTGGGGCATCTTTCGTATTTTACGCGTATCGGAATCATACGGTGTCGGAATCAAGCTAACTTATTATCGTTGGAATCGCAACAAAATTTTCTACAACTTTCATGTTGGTCAAAATTTAAGATTGTGGCCGATAAGCGATTTTTCTAAGCAAAAAATTTGAAATTTCGAGTAGTTGTTGTATTTTTCATCAGAGTGTGATTAAAAATTAAACTTAATAGATTCGTAACAAAATTTTCTATAACTTTTATGTTGATTGAAATTTACGATTGTGGCCCGATATGGGCAAAAATTGCTGCGCTAACCTGAAACTTCGGAGCAACTTTTGTACTTTGGAGCAGCTTTCATACATCATCTCATAACATTCTCATCATATTACATTCTCATCCTATTATATATGCTATAACAAGAAATAAAAAATGATTTAGTCTTTCTTACTCCAATGAACCTTTATACATAACATCTTTATCTTATTAATCCTTAAAGATTAATTATTTATATTATTATAACATCATCCTTAAAGAGATTAAAATGTATTTCTTAATTAATCATGCGAAATTAGCATTTACAGTGAAGAAAAAAAGCTCTGATAATTATATTAACAGTTAATATAAAAAATTAGAATAATTGTGCTATAATTAACAGAAAAAAAAGAAAATATATAAAAAAAAATACTTGTAATAAAAGAATTGCTGCGTATCGGGCCACAATCATAAATTTTAACAAACATGAAAGTTGTAGAAAATTTTGTTATGATTCTAACGATACCAAGTTACATTCGACAGTATGATTAGATAAGGGCAAAATCGACTTCTCGAAATTTCAACTTCGGCGTAGTTTTTTTGCGTTCAAGCTGCTGCGTCAAATACAATCTTAAATTTTGACCAACTTGAAAGTTGTAGAAAATTTTGTTACGATTCCAACGATACTAAGTTTGCTTGATTCTGACATCGTATGATTCTGATACACACAAAATACGAAAGCTACCCCAATTTTTTTAAAAAGGCCCATTTTGTTAAAAAAAATTTTTTGTGCCTAAATTGCTAATTAAGATTAAGAGTAAGCCTAATTTAAAAATTTTGCTTTAATTTTAAAAAAAAATCAACAAGGCCTATGTATGAGTGTATAGGTGTCTTATTTTGCATACATGCATGCATATAGAGCAAGAGAGGATGTAAAAGGGACATGATTGGAAGTGTCCCTTTCTAAAATTTTAAAATATCTCTATATATTATATATTAAATTTAATTTTCACAAAAATATTTAGCTTATGCCTAGTCTTTTTTTTTTTTTCAAAATTTAGAGTTATAAATATCTATTGAAAAGTATGATAATGTTAATTTTAGGATATGTATAGTCAATTTGTGTCCACAAAAAGAAATTTTTAGCTTCTCAATTACTTGAGAGTGTGTTTTTATTCTATGAGTATATGCATTTTTGTGTCTAAAGATGCTTATTGAATTGATTGTAAAATCAATTTTCAAAGATTTACTTCTAAATGGATAATGGAGGAAGCTTCATAATTAATAGCCCCAAATTATTCTATCATGGTTTCAAATAATTGGAAAGCTTTGACTTCCCACATAGACATGAGATTAATAATCAATATAAGTAATCCTATGTTCTTAGACACTAAACACACATTAAAAAAAAAAAACTTAGAATACCTTAAAGGCATTTTTTTATCAAGGTGGACTTGAAAATCATCAAATTTATTTTAAGATGAATTAAATACAATTTTTTTTATATATAATACTAATCTCAATAAAAATTTAATAATTTTGGAAGGCCACATTAAATAAAATTTTTATTTTTCGCCACGAAAATTCTTTTATGATTAAAGCATTTCCATGTTGAGATTTATTTTATATTGTGGCATATAAGATTAGAGAGATTCACCTTAAATAGTTTGGTTACATAAAATGTCGGTCATCGAATGACCCAATTAGGAGAGTAAATATATTAGATTCGGCCTATGTCAAGAAAGATATAGGTAAATCTAAAATGATTTAATTATGAAGTATAAAAATCAATCTTAATTTATTAGAAGTAAAAGAGAATATGATACTTAATAGAACACAATAAAGAAA
Organism: Cymbidium sinense; assembly: GCA_021442155.1. Taxonomy (NCBI): domain Eukaryota; kingdom Viridiplantae; phylum Streptophyta; class Magnoliopsida; order Asparagales; family Orchidaceae; genus Cymbidium; species Cymbidium sinense. The sequence continues at coordinate 140,516,861 of CM038222.1, forward strand.
ACAGATTCACATGGCCGACCCTATACAGTGGGATAAAAGCTTCTTGTCATTGTTGATGTTGTTGTGAGAATTACACAAACATTTAACATTGAGAAACTTCAAAAATCAGCCACTTAAAATATCAAACAAAAGAATTCTTATCATTTTGTTGCCTAGGCCTTAATGTGCTTGAAAAAATTTTATGTAGAGACAACCACAAATATGATTAATAACATAAAAATCCTAAAGCTTCTCAAAATTTGACATAGAAATGTTTCATTCGCAAAAGATAAGTTTTTAGATGACATTCATCTTGTACTTGAATTTCCTCAAATAAAAAAATAGATGAATATCTACAATTAAATTTAGCTGAAAATATTCTTTCATGATCAAACATAAAGAGTCTGTTTGATACTTTTTATATCTTCATATAAGATGAAATATTACTATAGAAAGATATTAATATTGTGAAAAATATCAAAGCAATAGGTTTTTTTTCTATAATATTATGAAAATATCTAAATTCAACAATGAAAGAGTCATAGTTTTACATGAGAAGATGCTTGTACAAAATGTCTGCCTAAAACTCGCACTAAATTACAATACAGAAATTACTCTAAAAATAATCTAATATTTCCTCCTAATAATGCACATAATCTCTCTAAGATACATAACCGTCAAGTTATTGATCAATATAGGGCTTTCCTAATATTTTCATCATCATCATCATTCTCTGATGACTGATGTTCTGTGGACAGCGCATTCATTTTTAATCATTAGCCACTTCCTAATGCATCTCAAGTGATAAACATGGCTGCAACGTAGCGTTGAAATCTCCTCCTCCTGTTGCATCTCATCCAATAATTAATTATTTAAGCACATAAAATCTAATTATTGTCTGATCACAGAAAATATACCAAAATTTTCATATATATATATATATATATATATATATATATATATATATATATATATATATATATATAGATATATATAAGTACCTGGCATATGATGCAAATCTCTTCTGCTGTTCTTGGGCAGTCCAAACTCCGCATCAAATTTTTTCTTCTGACAAAAGGCTGCCATCTCTTCGATTCTGATTTTCACCATGCTGTAAATTCTGCCATTCCGGCTTCAAAGATATGAATTAAGTTTGGTCATTCAAATTTAATTATTAGAAGATCTTTATTATTAATATTACAATAAAAAAGCTCATACAAGTCATTGTTCTTTTTTTTTTTGGAAAAAATTTGAGGGTCAAAGCCCAATTATATTCCAAAATGGTGGTTACAGAAAGACAAACATTAATCCCTTGTAGGACTGAAGAGACAAATAAAAACAAAACTTACAAGCGGACCAAGTCACAGAAGCTGGTCACGAGCAGAAACGAAATAAGCAGGAAGAAAAAGACTATTAAAAATATGGACTCAGAGGCACAAAACTCATCATAAGTAGATGATCAAACAAGCACAAACTAACGGCATCTAGCAGGAGCACAATGCAGAGAAAAATCACTCACGGTTATCAAAACCGCCATCCAAACGATCCCCAAAGAACCAGCCAATCGACTGAAAATGAGTTCAAACCGAGAAAGGGAACCTTGGTTGCAGAAGTGATCATCCAGGTGAGGGAGGCTGAGTGAGTAGCAGTAGTCGAATGGGTTGTGCTTGGATAAAACTCATCATCGTCCATGTCAAAAAATTAGAGAAGAATTGTTGCCGCATCCGGTAGATAGACTCAAATCAAAAATTAACAATAATTAGCATTATAAATGTCATCTAGGTTGCATAAAGGCCCCAAAGGGAAGACAAGACAATAAACCAACAATAAATGACATTCTGAATTTTCATCCTCGACCTCTCAAGTTTAGGATCAAATAGTTATGGAGGTTTATAATTTCTCTACTTTTGAAGCAGCTCCTGAACATAGCTTGGCCAAGTTGGCTTAATTTTTCAGCTTAGCATTTTGGCTGTAACCCTTTCTCTAACCAGAGTTAACAAAGAGGAAAAAGTTTGAGAATTGGAAGTGTATACTCGATTGTTCCTTTCTCTCCAAAGTGTATAAATAAGCACTGCTATGATAAGAAAGTGTAGCTTTATGTTCAGCCTCATCTATGAAATTAAGAACCTGTTGAAGGGAGGATTGCAGCAATAGAAAGCTTCCTTGCGGTATAAGAGCTCTAACCAGCTTCATGGATACCGTGCATTCAAAAAATAAATGATTGTGTGATTCAAAAAGCAGTGACAAAACAACAATTGGAGTGCCAATTCCCCTTTTTGCTAACTTATCTGAAGTTTTAAGACCATTCTTAAATGCCATCCAACAATAGAGAGCATAATTAATGGCATAACCCTTAAACCAAATTCCTTTGGTCCAGTCCATTGTCGGATGGGATTCAAAGATAGCCTCTCTAAATTCTTTAGAGGAAGGCGATTTAGAGTTGCACCAACTTATAGAATCCTCTCCATCCAAGATAGGAGTATCTAATATCATTTGTGCGCACCTGGGATTTGAAATCGTGAGTAGAGTGGGGAGTATCCATTGTCCATTTTGAAATAATGAGTGGACTTTCACATTATTAGAAAGGTTAAGGGATATTGGCCCATTTGCACCCAACCAACTACAAAGTGAGTTACCTTTGCACCAAGGGTCATAAAATAGGGAGAAAGCATTTACAGCCCCTACTTTAAAAACTAGTTTATTTCTAAATTTTTCAGCAACCTTCATAATCGATTTCCAAAGTGGTGAGACTCTGAGAATACTAGGTTTCCACAAGGAAATGTATTTGGCTAAGCACCAACTAACAAATATTGTATCCCCCAAATAGATTTTTCACATAATTTTAAGTTTGCTTATCATATTGAGAGATGATGCAGAAAGTAAACCTATACCTCCTTTATCTTTTGGAAGAGTGGTGCGCTCTCAAGAAATTGTGTGAAGCTTTTTAGCCTCTCAAGAGTGATAGAAAAATTTAGCTGTAAAAGAGCATATTTTCTTAATAATGCCATCAGGAATAGCCATAGAACGAAACCAGTATGATAGATAGCTGTTTATAGATGATTTTATAAGTTGTAATCTTCCACCTAAAGAGAGGAATTTACTTTTCCATCCAGCCATCCACACATGAAGTCTATCAAAAAGAGGAGTGAAATGTGCCATCTTAATTGGTCCTTTGATAAGAGGTAAACCCAAATATTTGAAGGGAAATGTTTCCAACCGAATGCCCAGAACATGGTGTAAGTCTTCTTCCCCTCTACTAGAGAGGCATATAGAAGATTTAGAATAGTTTACTTCAAGTCCCAAATATGATTTAAGAGATTGAAGTATGGATTTAAGAGTGTTGAGTGTGGAGTGATTAACATTTCCCATCACTAAAAGGTCATCAGCAAATAATAAGTGTGAGGAATGCTGACCAGCTATAGCAATAGGATTGTAAAGCCCTTTGTTAATTTCATTCTCTAAAATACAAGAGAAAGTATCCATGGAAATTGTAAAGAGGAAGGGGGATAGTGGACAACCTTGCCTAAGACCATTAGAAGAGGAGAAATATCCAGAAATATTTCCATTTAGCACTATAGAGAAAGGTATATCTGGAATACATGCCTCCACCCAAGTAGTATACCTCTTAGAAAATCCTTTGTCAAGAAATCTATGAATCAAGGATTTTCTATTAATTTTATCAAATGCTTTTTTCAAGTCGATTTTGGCAAGAAAGTAAGAGCTATTAGAATGGATAGAGAACTCATTACATATCTCATAAGCCATAGCCAGATTATCAGCAATATCTCTTCCTTTAATAAAAGCAGATTGAGCTTGATTAATAATGGATGGTAGGAATCTCTTCATTCTAGTAGTAAGAATTTTGGCCACCACCTTGTAGAATGTGTTGCATAAGGAGATAGGTCGGTAATCTTCAATTCTATTTGAGTGCTTCACCTTTGGAATGAGTGTTAATAGTGTATGCTTGAAACAGTTAGGTAGCCTGGAGTTCTTAAAAAAGAAATAAACAGCATTAATAAAAGACTTGCTAGTGGTTTCCCAAGATTCAGTAAAAAACTTAGAGTTAAAACCATCTGGCCTCGGTGTTTTATTCTCACTAATACTATTAAAGGCTGCAATAATTTCCCGTTCAGTAATATCAGCTTCAAGTTTAGCACATAGGTCGTAGAAAGGCAGCTCCCTGTGGGAAAATTCTGAACAGGAATAACAAGTGAGTCACCACAATTAAATAGATCATCATAGTACTTACAGAACACCTCATATATCTCCTTTTGATCAGAGAAAACACCCAAATCTGTTTGCACTTCTCTAATCAGGTTAGAGCATTTCCTTTCTTTGATAGAGAAATAAAGATATTTTAAATCGTCATCAGAATGGATTAACCAATGAGCCTTAGCTCTTTGTTTGATCCATTGAGATTCTTTGATAATAAGCTCGTATCTATTTTTAATCTCCTTAGCATCATGAATCAAATAAGTGTTGTAAGGATCTCTTTCCGATTTTCTAGGACTTTACTCCTCGATTTCACAATATTAAATGTCGCAAAGGAGATACATCCCTATATCTTCCTTTCATCATAATTTTGACTTGCTTAAGCTTGTTAGAGAGGACATATTATGGATCTCCTTGAATGAATTTGCCCTAGACATCCTTGATATCATCTTTGAACCTAGGATTTAATACCCACACCGAAGCGGTGAGAAGCGTGGAGAGGGAGATTGAAGTAGAGTTACCAGAGGTGAATGATCCGATGATCGGGGAGGTAGAGCTTTATAGTATGAAGATGTGAACATCTCAATCCAGTTGGAATTATAAAAGACCCGATCAATTTTTGAATAGATAGGCTTTTCCAACTGTTGGTTGAACCAAGTATAATGTACTCCAGTACTTGGCAGGTCTAACCAGCCATATTCATTGACACAATCTTTGAATTCCGTAGAGGAGTTTAGGGAGATCAAGTTACCCCCTTTTTTATCCTTACTTGTCAATGGACAATTGAAGTTGCCCAAGATTATCCATGGAAGATTGATAGAATCAGCAATATCCCTAAGGGAAGTCCACAAAGAGGATCTAACACCAACATCATTGTCTGCATAAATACTGATTAATAGAAAACTGTTAGCTCCAAGAACAGTTACTCGACCATGAATAAATTGATGGGACTTGATTAATAGCTCAAAATTCAACTTGTCTGTTTACCATTTAATCCAAATACGTCCTCCAAGCGCGCAATCAAAATTGTTTACACTTGATTCAGAGTTAAACAAATTATAGTTGTGGAGGAGATAATTGTTGTGAGAGGGAATAGAATTAACTTTTGTCTCAAGGAGACAAAGTAGGTCAAGATGAAAGTCTATAATAAGCCATCTACAATTTGAAATTCTTCTAGCTGCAGATAAGCCAAGGACATTCCAACTACCAATGGATACCTGATTCATTGAGAGGAGGAGGTAGAGGGTTTTTTACCTTTTTTTTATTTCCTTTTTGAGGGGTCGGTATTGATTGAGAAGAAGCGGTGCTATTTCCTCTATCCAAGAGGGTGCTTCCAAAAGACTTAGGCTCTTTAGTGTTACTATGGAGGATGGAAGGCCCAGTGAAGCGAATGACGAGTAACAACACCAATGTACTCGATCACACAGCCTCTGAGTTTGTGTTATCTTCAATTTCCTTTAAGAAGGATAGGTCTTCGTTCCTAGGAGGATCCTCTTAAGGTGGGGATAAGATTGGAGGCTGATTCAGATCAGCAATAGTGTTGGATGGTGAAGGAGGCCTATTAGAAGCTGCCAAAGAGTTATCTATAGAAGGAGGGTTAACTGTCTGGGGGGAGGAGATCAAATTTGGGGTGGAGTGGGTGTGAGAGGGCTGACTAGTAGTGGTCTCCTTGATAATCTGAGAGGTCACTCTAATGGAAGCTTTAGAGGGGGCCCGACTTCTACTACGTCCTCTAGGGGGTTGAGAAGAAGTCAGGTTTAGAGGGCAATTATGATTATCATGCGTAAATGTGTTACAGGATGAACATACCATTGGTTTCCAGTCATATACAATGTTCTGCATAAATTTTTTCCCATTTAAGTTGATCGGAATGGAGTCTGGAAGAGAGGATGTAGTATTGATTTGGACACATATACGGGCGAATGTAATCCTTGATTTAGCCATAGTGAGATTATCCACCACTAATGGAATTCCGATTCTACTTGCTACCTTGGAAAATCCAGCCTCATTCCAGCAGCACAGAGGGAAATTGGGTAGTTTTATCCATATCGGGAGCTCTGTAATGGATTCATTGGAAGGTCAAAAATCCCATGTCCACTTTTGAAATACAAAAGGCCGTCCATTAAGAAAACAAGGACCATGGTTCCATACCATATCATAATCCTCTTAGCAATTAAATTTGAACAGAAAATAATCACCTTCAAAGGTAAGAAAATCGAGTGTACCTTTGAAGATCCATTTCTTTTTTATTGCGGCTAGCAAAGATCCATAGTAGGGTCGTTTACCAATCGAATGGCCAATGAGAGAAAGATGCCACTCCTGCTTTCCGACAGAAAGTTCTTCCTCAGTGAAGTCCACCTCGATGGATTCCGTCGGCATATAAGATAAAGGGATGGTTTGGTTCTTGTCGGCTTGAGCTAGAAGAAGATCTTTCCATATACTCTGTGTCCCGGCTGGATTGGTGGTGATGTGAGTAGAGTTTTGTGAGGGGGAAGTATGCAGAGGGGGGAATGAAGCATTTAAGAGAGAGCTTGCCAACCCCAAGCCATACCAACTTGAAGAGGAAGCCTGACCTCCGGCCGAGCCGGAGGTCAGTGAAGAGGTCTCTGAATAAAACTAAAACCAAGAAGAGAGGAGAGGGGAGATTAGTAAGGAGAGGTATGAGAGACGGCGGAGGGAAGAGGGAACAAAGGAAACCCTAGAGAAAACTATCATCGGTTACAAGTCATTGTTCATCTGATTACCTGCTTTTCTAGTGCCTCGTAACTGTAAGAAGCAGCTTCACCTTCTACCAGTCGTCGTGCATTACTGCGTTCTGGGCTGCGCAAACGAGGTGGAATTACGTACCCTGTTAAAGATTCAGTGCTTAAATGGAGATTGAAAAGAGAGTAGATGCAGGGAGGAATACAGATCTAGATCAGAAATTAAAGAAACGGAATGGAGGAAGAGAAGAAAATAACTGTGAGATTACGTACCGTAAGGAGGGTAACAAGGATTCCAAGGGCGCGTCCATGGCCTCGGAACAGCTCACATCCTCCTTGTCTCCGGCGAAGCATAGCCTGAATTGCCCGAAGTGTAAGTGAATATGATAGTATCATCTAATTGCTGCGCCAAAATCCTAGTCTCCATGGCTCGAGCAAAAGATAGGAAAATAAACGGTCTGCGATCCAAGAAGGTAGTCGGAGATGAAACACGGCCGAGAAGGTCGTGCGTTGAAGAGAGAAAGAAAGAGAAGGCGAGCGGGAGAGATTAGAGATATGTTTTCCCACGTACTATATTTATAGATGGGGTTGCTCGTAACGGTAACATTCAATAGCGCAAAATATGTATGGAAATAAAATCTGTTCGAAAATCTTTTTAAAATTAGGCCAGCTCAGTGGGGGTGGTGAGTTGTTTTTATTTATCTTATTTTCACCTTAATACAATTGATTGTTTATGATAATATATAGTAATTTATCGGCTAGGTATTCCAAACGGATTTGATTCGGCATCAATAAAATCGCATGATCTAAGGCCTTTTATGTAATTTTTAATGTATAGCATGAATATATATATATATATATATATATATATATATATATATATATATATATATATATATGTTAATTTTACATAAAATGAGAATAAATTTTTTTTCTTTCAATCTTATCTTTTGCATTAATTTCTGTCATTTTTTATAATTTTAAAACTCAAAATTTCAATATTGATTGTGATATGTAGTTCAAATTTAGAGAATTTAATATATAATCCTTAAAATTTTAATATTTATATATATAACTCACTTATGAATCCTAATATTTATCAATATAAGACTTTTATTTTTAAATTTTAATTTAATTTAATTCAAAATATAATATATTTGATGGTGATTGTTATTTTTTAAAATAATCAAAATATCATTTTAATATTTTGAGTTTTTTTAGAAATAATATATTTAATTCTCGAAAATAAAAATAATTGTAAATACATCAAATTGCTATATCTTTAAAAATAATATAAAAAAACAAAAAATATAAAATAAATTAATCCCAGATAAATCTTAATTTTTTGTAATACCTCAAACCTAGCACTCCATCTTTCACCACCACCAACAACATCAATAAGCCTTTATCCTACTATGTGGGGTCGGCTATATGAATCTTTTTTTTTCCATTGTGTCCTATTATGTGTCAAATTCTCATTTAATTCTAATAAACTAAGATCATTTTTTATACATCTTAACCAACTCTTTTTAGGTCTACCTCTATCTTTCTTAACATAAGGCGAAGTTAGTACATCTACTCTCCTAACCGGGTCATAGGTTAGCTAACACTTTATGTGGCCAAACCATCTAAGATGGCTCTCTCTAATCTTATCTACCATTGGAGCTACTCCAACCTTCTCCCAAATATACTCATTTCTCATTTTATCTCTAAAAGCAAAGCCACTCATCCACCTAAGCATCCTCATCTTTATAACACTTAACTTAGTATTATCTTCTCTTTTACTGGCTAACATTTTGCACCATAAATTCTTGCAAGTCTTACTACCATCTTATAAAATTTTTTCTTAAGTCTAATTAGTACATTTTTTTCACACAATAGGCTAGATGCATTCCTCCACTTCAAACATCCAACTTGAATTCTGCTAATAACATCTTCATCTATTTCACCATCATTTTGAACAATAGTGCCTATATATCTGAAACACTCGCTTTTTTTAATGACTTGATCACCCAAAGTTACAACACCACCACTAGAACTTCTATAACTAAAATTACACTCCATATATTCAATTTTAGATCTACTCAAATGAAAATCTTTAGACTCTAAGGTTGACCTCCATAATTCAAGTTTCTCTTGGACTCCCTCTCTAGTCTTATCAACAAGAAGAATGTCTTCAATAAAAAACATACACCAAGATACATCTTCCTGTAAATGCCTAGCAAGACCATCCATAACTAAAGCAAAAAGATAAGGGCTTAAAGCCGATCATTGATGTAATCTAACTGAAATAGGAAAATATTTTGTCAATCCTCCTTGTGTTTGGACACAAGTAACAACTCTAGTATACATATCATTAATGACTTGAATGTAACTAATATTAACTCTTTTCTTTTCTAGAACTCTTCAAAAGACTTCTCTTAGAATTTTATCATAAGCTTTCTCTAAATCAACAAATATCATATCTAGATCCTCCTTACTTTCTCTAAATTTTTCCTTCAAACCTCTCAACAAATGTATAGCATCTATAGTAGATCTATCCGATATGAAACCAAACTGATTTTTAAAAAAATGTATCACATCGTAACCTATGCTTAATTAATTTCTCCTGTAATTTTAATGTATGACACATCAACTTTATTCCTCTATAATTTGCATAGTCTTGTGCATCTCATTTACTCATAAATATAGAAACCAACAAACTCTTTCTCCACTCATATAACATTTTTTAGACTTTAAAATAACATTAAAAAGATTTGTAAGCAAAGAAATTTATTGATCTCTTGAACATTTCAACACTTCTACTGGAATATCATCAGGTCCTATTATTTTTCTACACTTCATTTTCTTTAAAGCTTCTCCAACTTCAAATTTACTAATATGATGATAAAAATTAAATTCTCTATTTTTATTTAGGATATTAAAATTGCTAAAATAAATCGTATTCACAAATCCTTTATTGAAAAATTTATCAAAATAACTCATACACATATTTTCAATATCTTTTTCTAATAAAAGTACTTTATAATTTTTATCCTTAATACACCTGACTTGAACTAGATCTTTACTTCTCCTATCTCTTTGCTTGGCTAACTTATACATACATATTTTACCTTCTTTAGTATCCAATCTATTATATAAATAACTAAAAATAATTTTTTTATACATCATATATTATTTTCTTAGAATCTCTACAAGCTACTTTATATCTTTCTCAATTATCTGAGTTTTTCCTTAAATCAAATTTTATAATAATGTTTCTTATTTATTATCTTTTCTTGCACATTTTGACTCCACCACAAACTATTTTTATTAATAGAAGCTTTTTCTTTTGATTTTTTAAGCTATTTTTGCAACTTGCTTAATTTCATTTACTATTTTTTTCCACATAATATTAACTTCCTTATGAACATCTCAAATTCTAAGCTCGCATAGCTTATTCTAAAATTTTATTTTATTAGTGTTCTTTAAGCGCCCCCATCTAATCTTAAGCATGATAATTCGATTTATTTTTCATCTTTCAATCTATCATATTAAAATCTAAAACTAACAAACGTTGTTGGATACTTAAACTTTCACTCAAAATGACCTTACAATCTTTACAATCTAAACTATCTATTTTTCATATAAAAAAAAAATTAATTTGTGTTTTACTTGATCCATTCTTTTAAGTAATAATATGCTCATCTCTTTTCTTAAATAAAGTATTAACAATTATAAAATCATAAGCTAAAACAAAATCTAATATAATCCTACATTCTTCATTAGTCCATCTAAATCCATGTTGACTTCCATGCATGCTCCATCAGTCAAGTCGAGGTCACGAGTCGAATTCGATGAATTTCGAGTACAACAACGTGTAAATCAAAGTTAAAATGCATTGGACATCATCAAAATTGGGTGAAACGATCTCCGATAGACTAACGGAGTTCGCCATCACATTCAGAATTTCAAAATTGATCAGAATATACATATTGCACAATTCGACTGTCGACCGATCAAGAAGAAAATCTGTTGACGCTCCTACGTGCATAACGAGGTCAACAAACTGCGACGATGCCCAGAAGACGTCCGTTCACAAAATCAATCATGTTGCTAGTGTGGAAACATCAAAATCTATCAAATGAGACTATCTACGCTCAATTCGGACGAGTCTGTATGAATATCGAGCGATCAGATACAACAACACATAAATCAAAGTTGAAATGCACTAGGCATTGCCAAAATTAGTCGAAATGACCTCCTATCAAAGAGCGAACTTTTTCATTGTTCAAAATGTCGAAATTGATTAGAATATATATATATATATATTGCACAATTCGACAGTTGACCAATCAAGAAGAAAATTTGTCGATGCGCCTACACACATATCAAAGTCGGGAGGCTGTGATGATGCCCAAACAATCTCCGTTCATAAAATTGATCAGACCGTTAGTATCAAAATATCAAAACCTATCAAATGTGATTATCCACGCTCAATTTGAATGAGTTATATGAATATCGAGCAATCGAAAATGTCAACACATAATTTTGAACTGAAATTAACCCTATTTGACGATGACATGAACCAAATGGCCTCTGGTCTTGAAATAGACTACATTGCTGCGTCTGGAACATCAGAATAACCTTAGATCGATATATATTGCCCATATAATAATGTTGGTGCAAAAATATAAATTATAATTAATTAAACACTTAAATGAAACCCCTATAAATACCTACTTATACCTAACCCTAACCCTAACTCCCCACAACTCCAAAAAAAACCCAAGTCGCCCTAATCTGGCCTTTCGTCCCTACAACTGAGATAGAGAGTCTGTCTCCATAGCCCGACCCAATAAACCACGCCCATGCGCCCGCCTACTCAACTCGCGAGCAAGTGCCGCCCGCCTCTCCTCGCAGAAAGAGCATCGCGAGATGCACTGGCTCCTCGCATGAACCTGGTCGTCCATCCTATGCTGTGGTATCCAAGACCGGCGCTTGCTTGTCTAGCCCCTGTGGGCCCTCAAGCTTGCACGTCCCAGGGCTCGCGCGCAGCCACACGTTCCGTTCGTTCGACTCTCTATTGACAGGTATAAAATACTCGATCGTGGATGTCCCTGAAACCTAGTATGCGATAGGTTTGGCGTGACCAGTGGAACCCGTATGCATTATTTGTAGTACGACGGGGAAAACTAGTAGGCACGCTCACGTTGTAGCTGGTAAATCCCGTACACTCTCATTGTATAACGACGAAGAAAGTTGTGTTTGCTTGTGGTTACATAAGTACCCGCACACACCTTTCTTGGCGTGATGGGGAAATATATATTTCACGTAGGTACCTCAGAGCCCCATACACACCCTTCTTGGCATGGTAGGATAGCATATTCAGCTGTGGTGTTTATACCACCCACACATACTTTTCTTGGCATGGTGGGAAGGCCCACCATACCCGAGACAACCCCTTATATGGGGACAACATCGTTTCAAAATGCTGCCAAATTTCATACTGACATGAGACTTAAATAGCTCAAAATAAAGTTAGCCAGAAATATAAAATTACTATTTAAACTGACATTGCATGTGTATAAGTACACGTACATGCCTTTCTTGGCATGACGGAGAAATTTGTGTTATGTAGGTGCTTCAGAGACCCATACATGCCTTTCTTGGCATTGTGGGATGACACATTCAGCCATGGTGTTTACACCACCCATACAGCTTTTCTTGGTATGGTGGGTAGGCCTAGCTCCCGTTGTAGAACCATATATGAGGATAATGCTGGGAGGGTGCCGAAATACTATCAAAATTTTATCTAAAATCCTAAACTTGTAATGAAACTCAATCAAAATAAATAATACTATTCAAAGTCCCTTAATATTAAATTAATACTAAATTAAATAACTTGCATGGGCCCAGACACTATGCCAAATGCTTAAACTTAGTGTCTGAGGATGCTGTGCAGATTGATTCCCTATTGAGTCTTAGGATCGGGTCCAGGTTAATAAAACCTAAAAATCCAATAATATTACTATAAGAATTTTAACTTATTAAGATATCTGAGAAGCTAATTTTATCGTATGATAGTAAATCTGATCCTCTATTATTAAATTAATAGAGTCAACATGATTTGGAATAATAAACTAAATGACCAAGCAGATTTATAAACCCCGATGATGGTTGTGTTGAATGAAGATTTCAACCGGAGGGGACACTTTCATCAAAAATATGATTATAATTTCATATAAAATTAACTCAAATTAATGTTGGCCTCACTTTTGGAATGGGTTCTCAACTTCCTCATCATAGATCTAGGACTCTTATAAACACTAAGAGCTTCTTAGCCATAAGACACTTCTAGTGATTAGGTGAACACTTAACCTAAGCCTAAAGACTTAAAAGATTTAGCCATAGGAATAAGTTATGTCTTAGGGACTTAGAAAAACTTGCCTACCATATAGCCTAAACCCAATCCATATTTTTCTTCTCAAAACAAACCTCAAATTCAAATATTAATTCAAACTCCAAATGATAAATCAAATTCCAATTTCAAGTGATTCAATCCCATGATTAAATCCAAATGCCAAGACCCTTCCTAAGCCATTTGATTTCATCTAATGGACTTAGCCTTAACCAAATTCAAATCAACCCCAATTCAATTGACTTTCTCAAATATCTATGCAATCTCAAATCAAATCATAAATCAATTCCAAACCAAACAAATCAATCTCAAATTAAATCCAAGACCAAATTTTCCTCCTAAAGTCTAATGAACCACTCTCATAAGCTTTGTCAAATATCAATCCAAACTATCTCAAACTCAAATGATTTCTTTATTAATCAATTGTTCCTTCATTTATATTCACAAATATAAATGAGATCCACCCTCCAATGACCAAAATCAAATCAAACTAAATAAGTTTCCTTTCTTAGCCCTTTTGACCTACACCCATAAGCTTCATCTAAAATTTGCTTCCAAATCACTCCAAATTCAAGTGATTTTCTCATGAACCATTTATATTTTATTTATATTCTCAAATATAAATGAAATATAAATCCAAATAGCCTAAATCAAATCCATAGTCAAATAATCACTTTGCCCATGGGTCTAGGGCATCCAATGAGAAAAAATACTTGCACTTTTGGTCATTTCCTCCCCCTGGCCACTTGACACCCATTCATTGGTCCGCTTAAGCAGCAAGGACCATGACTGACTTGACCCAAGGGTGGTTGGGTTGACCATGACTAATGGGGAGGTGAAATCACCTTTCCCATTCCCATTGGAGCATTTCAAATCACCAAGGACACCCACTACTCCCATGGCATCCACCCTCCTCCACTCATGAGAGGCCAAGTGGAGTGATTCTTTGCCCAAACCGAGCTCCCCATCACAATCATTGATCCAAAAAGCCAAAACCATCATCACCGTCTATGCCAAAGAAGGATGGGGTGTACCCCCTCATTCTCATTCAAACACACACACTCACACTCGATTCAACCCTAGCAGCTAAGGAGAAAGATCCTAGAGCTTCCCCTTGCATTTCTTGAGCTCCCCAAATTCCCCATTCTCAATTTTACGCAAAATTGAAATAGGGGAGGCCACCTCCGATTGCTATTTGCTTAAACCTCCACCAAAGTGCGATTAATTTTGCACACACCATCCTTGAACCTAGACGAGCCGAAATGAATCATTTCCCAAGCTTCTCGATGGCTGGTGGGCTAAGTTCGATCAAGATCGATTACTTACGTGCCGTGAGTTGGTCTTCTGAGCAAACCACACAAAATCAAAGCTCATGCAGCTCAACAAGGCTTTATTTCTACTAAATGAAGCTTCTTCAATCGTTGGAACCACTGGTCATAAGCTTGGTGAGGTATGCCATTAAAACTGATCCTTAGCTTAAAATTTGTTTGTCCTTTGTGAAGGAAATTTACATCTCATGTGATATCCACCGTTGGATGTATTTGTTGTGCTTCCCCGAAGGTGTGGGATCAATTTGATCTCCATCCGAGCTTGGGTGAGCTTGGATCAAGTAAAGATCGATGGACATTATCCATCTCCTACCGCTTGGAAGGAGACAGATCACAGACCGTCCATTTCATGTGATCAGAATGGATGGTCCTGATATGATCACACATAGAACCTCACATTTAATCATAGATCTTAGATCGGACGACCCACACAAAAATGTGTTTCACCGCCGTCCGCATCAGCATTTGATGTGATAACTTAAATAACTATTCCCGTCATGCCATGTGGAAAGTGCACCGCGCCAGCAACCAAAGTGCACTGAAGGGATTAGGGGGCTAATTAGGTTAATTAATCTATTTTTAATGTTAAAACTTCCAAAATTCATAACCAATGGTAAAAAAATTAAAAAAAATACAAATGAGGGCTCATTTTAAAGGTATTTTAATGGGGAATTCATTAAAATTATTATTGATTAAATTTGGACAGTAATTCTACTTAATTAAGGTTTAATTAAAAATTTAATTAGCCTAATTACTCTCTGATTAATTATCTAATTTATTTCAAACTTTTTAGAGATGTTTAGAGGGATGACCTCTACCTCCCTTATTTTTCTTGGAATTTATTGGATAATTAATTAGGGAAATTAATGGATTAAGCCTTAATTACTCTCCTCTCTTGATTAATGATAATTAAGAAAATGAACATTAAATTAATCAATCAGTTAAGCTTATTAACCTTTATTAATGATGATGAAGTTTAAGGAAATGGATTGGGACCCCCTCTTCCAATCTTTTTCCTTAAGTCTTCTCCATTCCCTCTTAAATAAATAATTAATTAAAACCCATTAATTAATTAATTAACAAAATTAATCAAAATCCAAATCATACCTAAACTTTAATTAACTAATTGAAGGGATTTAGGGATTGAGACTTAGGCTCCCTTCTTTGTCTCTTTCCCTAAGTCCATTTCATATTGCTGATTAAAGATAATTAATATTTAATTATATAATTAATGAATTTAATTAATTTGATTGAATCTACTTCTCTAATTAACTCTTGGGTAGCTCTTTGGGTGTTCATTAACCTAAAGAGAGAGCTAATGAAATTATGGCTAGCTCACATGTGTAAGAAAACCATAAGAGTAATTAAGTGAGCTCCTTAAGCTTAATTAATTAATAATTATTAGCTAATTGTATTAGGATTCTTTCATTTCATAGGAGTATTGATACTTACTTTTCTATGTGGTTGCATATCATATTAGCTCATAATTATTTAATTAAATACCTTAAGGTGACATAGGTAAGGGTTAAATAATTGATTTAATCCATGCTTAACTTAACCAATTCATAAAATCAACCTAATTACTCTTCATTAAATCAAATTAACTCACATATATGGGAATGAGATTAGGACCAGCAAACTTCTTCCACATTTCATAAATCAAATCAAACATGAAATCAAAAGAGAATTTAACAAACTTTGGTTTATTTTAAATAAGTTTGTTTAATATGATTATCCTTAGGAATTAGTTGGATTGAATAAGATTGTATACTTGTGTTTTTATTTATTTATTTCAAGTCATATTAAAGTATTGTATGTCATTTGATTTATGCATTCATCTCTTTTAAAATTGATCAAATAAAAAAGAATTTCCTTTATGTCAATTTGCATGTGTTGACTTAATTAAAAATATGCGTAGCTATTATCACTACTAAATCTCAAACATATTTTCAAAAGCTAAAAAAAAAAGGTAATAAAAAAAAATATTTTCAAAAGCTTCTTAATAAATAAGAATATGTGTTGTGACTTTAGTTATACACATATAAGAGGTGCATGAGAATATAAACTTTGTGTATGAAGTGAAGTTTCTTTCTTATATCCATATGTTGATTTGCATAGGTAAGAATGTTAGTGGGTATATTAGCCTGGACATCCCAAAGACACACATCTTTAAGTAGCCCTAAGGAGGTTCCTACATCACTCCCTTGGTGTAGAACAATGGCAATGTACTTGCTTGATTTTATTCTTATGCATATTTGACATTAGAATTTAGATAAAGCTTTAATTCATTTACATAAATAAATCAATTAAATTGAATCCAAATTTTGTATAGTTTTCATTTCCATAGTTGTTTACATTCACATATATATATATATATATATATATATATATATATATATATATATATATATATATATATATATATATATATATATATATAATAATAGTGGGTATATTAGCCTGGACATCTCAGGGACATATGACTTTAAGTAGCCCTAAGGAGGTTCCTACCTCACTCCCTTGGTGTATAATAATGGCATTGTGTACCTAAAATTCTTATATATATATATATATATATATATATATATATATATATATATATATATATATATATATATATATATATATATATATATATATATATATATATATATATATATATATATATATATATATATATATATATATATGTATGTATGTGATACAAGTAGTGGATTAAAATCATAATCTAGACATCCCAGGGACATACGACTTTAAGTAGCCCTAAAGAGGTTCCTACCTCACTCCCTTAGTGTAAAACAATGACAACGTATTTGCTTAAAACTCTTATACATTTGTGTGTACATTTGGCTAAAGAATGAAAATCTCCTTTTCTATAAAAAAAGGAAACATACATTCATACTTTATTCAAGTGGTTGAATTGATTAATCATATAACTTAAAGCTCTTTGCTTATGTTTTTGCATAAGAATTTAGATAGAGCTTTAAATCAATATGATAAAATAATTCAATCAAATGAAATATCAATTCTAAATGCATTTGCTTACTTTCATCATTCAATTGTGCTAAGATATAAATTGCATGTATAGATATGTTTAGGACTTAACCATCTGCATGCTATATATGATGGAAAGAAATAAGCAAACATGTGTCATGTGATGATAGTTCATTTCAATTAATATTGAGACACCTTTCCTATTGAATGAGTTTATTTAAGGTGAACTTAAACTTGGGATTATTTAAAACATATAATAAGCCTCACTAAAGGGAATTATTTAATTAATTAGCTTTAGATATGATTGAAGGTAGGGATAAAAGAGAGTGATCCTCTCTTTTCTTCTCTTTATAACACTTAGTTGTTAAGTGTAAACCAAGGG
Source organism: Cymbidium sinense (assembly GCA_021442155.1). Classification (NCBI taxonomy): domain Eukaryota; kingdom Viridiplantae; phylum Streptophyta; class Magnoliopsida; order Asparagales; family Orchidaceae; genus Cymbidium; species Cymbidium sinense. Next base: position 140,534,858 of record CM038222.1, read on the forward strand.
AAACAAAAGAAAACATTAAGTAAAATTTACAAATTAATTAAACCACTTAAAGTGAAACCACCCTTTAAATTGAACCTTTCTATACTTAGGAAACTATAACTCTAAAGCCTAGTTAGGACATACCACACAAGCCTTAATACACACACATTAGATTAAGTCACCACTTCTAGCTTTATGTTAGGACGGTGCATGGTTTGATGTATGTTTGGTTTTATGATGTATTATTTTAGACTGAATATTAGGGAGTATGTTTTGTAGACTGGATGTTAGGCCGTTATTAGCCTAATCATATTTTATGCAGGGGATTATGCTTAAAGGGCCATTGAAAAATAAATATAAATGCTCTCTCTTTGTAGGTTGCTTAAGCATGTAAGCATAATCCAAGTTACGACACGTTGACTTGGTTACCCATGTGCGGGGTGCTAAGCCCAAATTATAAATATTATTGCTTGAGTGGAATGTATGTTTAGCTAACATTTATTTTGCAAGTGTAGTTAGATTTATCTTTCCATTTCAATGTAATTTTGCAAATAGGAATTATGATTAGTGCTATGGGAGAATTAGGATGAGCATTGGTTAGAAAGACTAATGTCTTGTGTGCCATGTGATGCTTTGAAGTGAGCTAAATCAAAGAAGTAAAGAGGAGGAAAGAAGACATGAAGATTTGAGGAAGATGAAGACCCCCCATAGCATGTATTCATTCTTAATTGTAATTATTCTTTTATAATCCGGGTTATATAAGGGTAGAGCTTGGCTACCCATTTTTTTCTTTTCGGGTTGTACGGCGGTACTCGATTATACCGTCGTTTTATTCTTTTGCACTAGCTTTATAAATTGTTTGATGATTTGTTTATATTGCACACTAGAAATTGTATGCTTTTTATAGTTTCTTTATGTATTGATGCTTTAATATGTGGCCTTGATGCGATTAGGCTCTTAGGTAAAATTAATTTTTCTATCCCCACTATAACTCATAATTAAATTTCTAAATAACTCATAACCTCACATAAAGCCTAAGACATAATCAAAATAATTAAAAAATTTAGTAACCCTTATCTGAATGGTTGAATGCCTCATAGTATTCATATCATATTCTTTATTTCTTAAAAATAGGGGATTTCCATCCTTGAATGATAGAGGAATGCTTGACCTGTGAGGGCATCCCTTTTGGTAAAAAATACCCCTTCTTACTGATTTGACCCATAACTCATTTTCATCATACATTTAGACATATGAAAATCCCAAAGCCTTTGTCAAAATGAAGAGTCAAATATAAATAAAATTTGAAAAGATTTGCATTAGACTAGGTCATTACTCATACCACTCATGCTCCAATCTTTTAAGGAGTGGTTTAAGGACTTAGTCTCTTTCTAAATAATAATAACCTAACTATTTTGCAAGTCATATGACTTGACCACATGATTTTAAAGCATAGGAGAAGTTAGTTGACTGCCACTCTAAGTGGTTATAAGTCCAGCAGTCGAGTGATTTATCTTCTCTTGTAGAGGTAAACTATATACCCATCTTTGCTTAGACTTAGGTCATGCTTTAGTTTTTGCCAAAAGTCTCTAGATTTAGGATCTGAGTTAGCTATTTCCCCCAAGGCTACAAGCTTAAATCCTCACCTCTTAAGCATTTCCATAACCTTGTATTGTAGAATTATAAGTCTTAATTTTTTAATAATATTTGAACTCAAATACATAATTCTCCTCAACTTCAAATATATGAAGCCCAACCATAAGATAGATTAGAATGCTCACTAGGTCTCCTAGTACCATGAGCATCCCCTACTCATCTCCCTTTGGATTTGATAATAAGTCTCTTCTTTTGATCTATCCCACTTGATTTTTCAAACATAACTAATTTATTGATAGTCCTATCTTTGAAATCTTTGGAGACAATAATTGCCTACTTTAATCGAGAGTATTCCTGAAGAACTCACCTTCCTTAGGATGTAATTAACTATGGGGGCTTGCCCCCATAGAAAACTTTAGAACCTTGTTTAAATAAACCCTGCTTTATTCATCCACATAAAGTAAGGAAAATTTTTTTGGTATATTCGAAGACCCATCATGCATTAGGAGTCTTTATTAAGTGATCAAGTCCATTATAGGGTGGTGATTTCTATCTTTCGAGAAAGTGCACCATTCCTTGATGTCGTACCCGATCACCTTAATAAGTACACCATGAGATCTGCGTAATGTCCCCCCATACACATAATCAAAAATAAACACCACAAATTTTTCGGGCGACTTCGCTGGGGATGGTTCCTCTCTCCATCTCTAGTGGATAATTATTGTCTCCAAGCATGGATAGTGGACTTATATTTCATAAAAGTCCAAGACTATCTTTCCTTTCATTGACACTTATCTTATTTCATTCTTAAGTAAAGCTAGCCAACATCCTCTAGGTTTTAAGACCTCACTCTTTATATGTCTTGAAACCTCTATTGGATCCCCCAATAGGTAAAAAATAAAATTAACTAATGAAAGAAAATGACAAAAATTTAGAACCTCCTCACCACTAGCTTGGTGAGGCAAGGTTCATCTTATATTTAAATAAATAAACTCTTTTGCAAAATACCACTTTCCAAAAAAAAAACACATTTTCAAAATTCACATAACAAAATATCTTGCACAAAATTCATAAGAAACTTTCAAAAAACACAAAACTCATATAACCAAACCTTATATAACAATCCCCATGATTGTTACATGAAGTTCAAAATCATTTTTCAAAAGCATCATAGTTATCTCCATTCAAGATACCCAAATCTGTTGAATGAAGATTTTATTTTCAAAAAAAATCATAACATGAAATGTGAATCCACCTAACATATGTCACATATGCTAGAGTTGGAGTTTTTTCCATTTTCAAAAGCACCTTTTTGAAAATTGTTATTTCCATTCAACATACCCAAATTTGTTGAATAGATTCTACTTTCAAATAAAATCATAGCATAAAATTAAAACTTCACTTAACATATCTCACTTATGCTAGAGTTGAAGTGTCTCTCTTTTCAAAATCAAGAAACTACACACATGAAATCAAGATACATTTTGAACCCCCATTTGACAAACTTAAATTTATCAAATGGGAGTTCCAACTTTCTTTTAAGAGATTAAAATAAGTTGAAATCTATTTAAGATACTTGCATTTGTCACTTTTCCAAAATCTTGAAAATCATGAATAAATTTGATTCCCACTTAACATACCAAATTTGTTAAGTGAGGATCTCATTTTCATAAATCATAAACACATTTGATTCCCACTTAACATACCAGATTTGTTAAGTGAGAATCTCATTTTTATAAATCGTAAACACATTTTATTCCCACTTAACATACCAAATTTGATAAGTAAGATTCTCATTTTCATAAATTATAAACACATTTGATTCCCACTTAACATACCAAATTTGTTAAGTGAGAATCTCATTTTCAAAAAATCATAAACAAATTTGATTCCCACTTAACATACCAAATTTGTAAAGTGAGAATCTCATTTTCAAAAAAAATCATAACATATTTGATTCCCACTTAACATACCAAATTTGTTAAGTGAGAATCTCATTTTCAAAAAATCATAACACATTTGATTCCCACATAACATACCAAATTTGTTAAGTGAGAGTCTCATTTTCATAAATTATAATCACATTTAATTTCCACTTAACATACCAAATTTGTTAAGTGAGAATCTCATTTGATTCCCACTTAACATACCAAATTTGTTAAGTGAGAATTCTATTTTTAAATCATATCACATTTGATTCTCATTTAACATATCAAATTTGTTAAGTGAGAGTCTCATTTTCAAAATACAAATCACAATCATATTTGGCTCTCATTTAACATACCAAATTTGTTAAGTGAGAGTCTCATTTTTAAAAACAAATCATATCACATTTGATTCCCACCTAACATACCAAATTTGTTAAGTGAGAATCTCATTTTCAAAAAATCATAAGCACATTTGATTCCTACTTAACATACCAAATTTGTAAAGTGAGAATCTCATTTAAAAAAAAAATCATAAACACATTTGATTCCCACTTAATATACCAAATTTGTTAAGTGAGAATCTCATTTTCAAAAAATCATAACACATTTGATTTCCACTTAACATACCAAATTTGTTAAGTGAGAGTCTCATTTTCATAAATCATAATCACATTTAATTCCCACTTAACATACCAAATTTGTTAAGTGAGAATTCTATTTTGAAATCATATCACATTTGATTCTCATTTAACATATCAAATTTGTTAAGTGAGAGTCTCATTTTCAAAATACAAATCACAATCATATTTGGCTCTCATTTAACATACCAAATTTGTTAAGTGAGAGTCTCATTTTTAAAAATAAATCATATCACATTTGATTCCCACCTAACAAACCAAATTAGTTAAGTGAGAATCTCATTTTCAAATCATAAACACACTTGGTTCCTACTTAACATACCAAATTTGTTAAGAGCCTCATTTTCAAATCATAAATCCACTTGACTCCCACCAAACATGCCAAATTTGTTAAGTGAGAGTCTCATTTTCAAAATACAAATCACAATCATATTTGGCTCTCATTTAACATACTAAATTTGTTAAATGAGAGTCTCATTTTCAAACACATATGAAACACATTTGGTCTCTACTTAACATATCAAATTTGTTAATTAAGAAGCCCCACTTTTAAATCAAATCAACATATATCACACACATAACCAAACATCACAAGCAAAGATACCTTCACAAAATTTTCAAAATATATATTGAAATCCTCTTCTTAGCATACCTAAATTTGCTAAGTAAATGTTCTTTCAAATCAAAATTTTCAAACAAGACACACAATACAAATATCTTTAAATGTCTCTCCAAATATTTGAACCCTGCCCAACCTACTTAAATTGGTTGAGTATGGGTTCTAAACCAAAATTATATGACAAATACTCTCCTCACATATTAAAATCTCTCCAATGAGTCCCATTTAACATAACTAAATTTATTGAGTGTGGGTTTGTTTTTCCAAATCAAATCTAGGATTTACTTCTGAAGATGAATACTAAAGCGAGGGACTAATTCAATTATGTGTTCAACAAATATAGAGTTTCAGTTCAGTTAGTTTCTGTTCAACTCAACTCAGTACACATGGCTCTTAACAAGTTCGTGTTCTCCTTCTCGTCCAGTCCTGACCTGGCCTTGGACCAGGCCAAGTTCACCTCACCCATTGTGCATCTGATTCAGTTTGGTCATGGATTCGAGGCTATGCAAATTACTTATGAGGGGACAGTCCTTATAATAGTCAGTGGGGAGGAGGTGGTAGGGCACACGCCACTCATTCGCCTTGACATGCCTTCTGACTCTGAGTTTCCTCCACTAAAGAGGAAGCCAATAGAGGTCCCCATAGAGAGAGTAGCAGCTTCAGCACAATTAGTTCTAGTGGTAGCATCAGCAGTGTTAGTGGTTCCCCTATCTGTTTTATCAATTGTTCATCTTATTTCCTTGACGAGGGCTGATACCTCCTCATTGGTCCCCTCAAAGGGGAAGGCTATCTTGGCCTTTAAGATAGTTTTCCCTACCTTTGAGATAGGTTCTAGCTCTCTCACTCAACTCACTACTTCCATAATAAGAGGAAGGTTAGCGGCATCATGGATCTCAGAGGCGGTAGCATCCCATGTTATAGAGGAGGGTTCACCCCAGGAGGTCTCCCCCTTTATTCATGATAATAAGTTTTATCCCCTCTCAGGTTCAGATGGAGAAAAGGATTATAGGAAGATTGCAGCATCATCTCCACCACCAGCATATTATGAGGTACCAACTAGGGAGAGGAGGAGGCCATATGCTGGATTACGTTCAATTATTCACTAGATAGGCAGAGCCCACAGATGCTCAGAGTCCGGCGCATTGTTTGACTTGAGGTCTTTAATCGTTAGAAGCATTAAAGATTACATAGAAAGGCAGGTGATAGATAGAAAGAGGAGGTATGCCAGGCAGTCGACAGACTCCATTCTCATGGATTTCCTAGGATGGAAGGCTACCGAGTGACCATACTTGGCGATGTAGTACTCACGCACGGTCGTCCAGGAGGAGCTCTACGGTGGCAGTGTCTCCATCATAAAGCACCGCTCGTCATCCACCTTTACAAGTGCATGTTCCAGTATCCCTTGTGCCAGCTAAGGCATATATGACAACATCAGGGGAGAAGAAAGCCCCATTGGTGATTTAATTTTAGCCTGAGGGTCCTATTCCATCTACTCCACCCGTTGAGGTGAGATCGAGCTCTCCTTCTCGACCTTCTACTTCAACTATGGTAAAGAAAGAATGACGACCCAAGAGTGCCGTAGTCATTCCACCACCTCCACTATAGTTGGCAGTAGCAGTAGTAGTAGAGGGGGAGGGAGACAGTTTCATAATTCTTATGATAGTAGATCCCACTAGAGACAACACTCCACCAATAGTCAATCATGAGTATGTTCTTCTAGTGAGCATAGTCCTCCCAGAGATAACACTCTAGTGGTAGGCAGTGTTAGATGCATTTTTTGTGAGCATAGCCTACTACATCATAGGAGTGTTCAAACTACGATTAGATCGTTCATTGACATTCTAGCATAGTATTTTTTGGAAGAGATAAATTTTTAAGAGTAATTGCTTCGATCAGGATGAGTGTAAGGTTAGTTTTGACCCCGATAAGGATGATTTATTGGAGGACTCGGCTGAGGTCCACATGATCAATACTAGGAGCTCCCTCCTTAGAGACTAGTAGAGTCAGGAAGGTATTGTGGTTGACGAGGACGATGCCGTCCATTCAACTCAACACCTCCTCCACTAGTTTAAACAAAGAGATGATCATATTGAGAAGATGGGTAAGAAAATTGAGGAGTTTATGACAGTAGTTTTAGTTTTGCAGAACTCAGCCCCAATTTCATAGCCTTCTCTTGTAGTGGCTGATAGAGCAGAGTTGGCACATACATCAGATCATCCTAGATGCATTCTCACAGAGGAAGATAATGGTAGCTTGTAAAGGAAGGTTGTGGATAGTACCTCCATGCATGAAAAAGATATCAAACATATAGTGGAACAACAGGTGAGGGAAGTACTAACGCAAACCCGAGGTGGCTTATCTGTTCCAAAGGGTAGACCCTACCTGGAGGAATTTGATGCAGTCCAATATCCTAAGGGTTTTGTGCCTCCTTCTTTCAAAATATTTGATGGCAGTGGGAACCCTAACACATTGATTGTTATAACATGTAGTGATATTCTTTTTTTTTATTTTTAGCGTTTAGTGGGTGTTGTGTTTGGCTGGTATGCTGAATTACGCAACAATTTGGTAAAGACATTTGCTAAGTTGAAGCACCTCTTCATTAATAGGTTTCCTGGAGCTCATCAAAGGGTTACTATATGTGATCTTATTGTAGAGACACAAGTTCTCAATGAGTCTCTTGTTGATTATATTCTCAAGTGGTGAAACCTGAGTATGAAATATGAACCACAGTTGTCTGAACATCATGCCATAGAGATTCTCCTGAGGAACATTTATGGCCCAATTGCTTTCATGCTTAAGGGTTTTAGACTCAAAACCTTTAATAAATTATTCAATAAGGTGCCTAGTCTGCAAAAGGAAGCCAAACAGTTGCCTTTTTAGAACCAGTTAGCCAAGCCTAAACCTCAGAGAGCATTTTAGAAGAAGTTAGGGGTAGTCACAATGGTTGATAAGAAGTAGGCGCTAGGGTTGGTCTAGACCTCGAGCTTAGCACCTCCTCACTTCACTTTTGGCCATAATACCAGCCATCATCTTTGCCTCCTCATTAGCATCATCAACAGCAGTATTCTTATTCACCACTAGGTATATATTACTTACCTACTCTTGCTGATAGATTGAATAAATCTTATTCATTCAAGAAGGAGGTAGTCAGGAGATCTTTAAGAATCTCTTAAAGAAGTCTAATTTCTAGCTACCAGAGCCTAGGAGACTGGAGGAAGTGGGCAAGAGTCATGATCCAAACTATTGCCCCTACCACCGCATGTTAGGCTATGTCTTAAAAGATTGCATTACCTTTAAGGACTAGCTTGAGCGTAGCTACAAGCTGGGTGCCATCATCTTCCCCAAGGAATACCTATTAGAACAATCTTATAATTCTATTAGAGTAATCCTTGGGGATATATGTGATCCTCTAAGACAAAAGAAGGTCATAATATCTACCTATTCTGAACCTCCAAGAAAATTATTTCTAAGATCAGGAAACTACTATTGCAAGTGCATGAGGCAGCTCAAACCTCCAACTCTAAGGAAAGTTTGCAAGTTGCTAATGATAACTCGAGGGAGGTAGGAGCCCAGCAGTAGCATCGATAGCATCCACTTGCCGGGATACAGTGGTGCAACCACCCATTTCGGTACTCTTTCCCGGTTGTAGCTATAATTCCTCCATGACTCTCTCCTACCATATTGTATGTGAATGCCAAACCCTTTACTCCACTTACTTTACTTCTGATGATCTGAGTTTATTCCTATAGAAAAGTCTAATTAATAACTCTAGTTCTGATCATTCCTCTTCTGATTTAAAAATAGATTTTCCATTCTTGAATCATTTGGGTTCACCCATTGAGATTGATTTGGAGTCATCTAACTCTGATGATTCTATAGGAGAAGTTGTAGGTGAACCTGATGAGTAGGTAGAACTTTCTAATAAACTATCTCATGAAGTCACTGTAGTCAACCTCCGTAGTGGCAAAGTTCTACCTCCTAGGGTAGCACCTTAGGAGAAGGGTAAGCAAATCATTGGTTCAAGTGAACAGATAGTACCTCCACAGGATGCTTTGCCTATAGGTATGCCTGTGGAGGACCAGCCCAGAGTTGACTATAATATCCTCGCTCACCTGAGAAAGCTGTTAGCTAAAATAAGCATATATGATACCCTTATCTTATCCAAAGAGTTGAGGGAGTCATTGATCAGGGCCCTTCTTGATCTGAAAATATGCTTAGCTCAGCTAACTGCTATTGAAGAGGAGACATGTTATTCAAGAGAAGACCATGGATTTACATTCACTGATGAAGACCTACTTTTGGAGACAATTGATCACAACTGTCCCCTCTTCATCATAGTGGATATGGGCAGATTCAGACTCTCCATGGTGTTAGTTGATCCAGGTGCATTAGTAAACATTATGAGTCTAAAGACCCTTGCCTACTTGAGGATTGACATCTCCAAACTTTGAGGAGATCAGATGATGTTGAGAGAAGTCAATGAGCAATGCGAGAGTTTAGGCTCCATAATGTTGCCATTATAGATATATGATTGGAAGATAGAGGCCAAGTTCTACATAATTGATTCAGATACATCTTTCACTGCTTTGCTCAGTAGGCCTTGGATACATGAGAAAAAGATGGTTCCATCCTCTCTACATCAGTGCATCAAGTTTCGAAGAGGGGGAATCAAATACTGCATCATGGGAGACTTGAAGCCATTTCCAGTTAAAGAGGTTGAGATTTATGAGGACGCAACCTACTATCTTCCTCAAAATCAGAAAAGTCTATTCTTGTGAACTTGGTCAATGCTCAAAAATAAAAGAAAAAGAAGAAGAAAAATAAAAGAAAAATAAAAAAGAAAAAGAAAAAGAAAAAGGAAAAGAAAATACATGTGAACGAGAAACAAACACTAAGGAAGAGGTAGAGCCTGAAGTTAGATTCCACCCACAGTTCATTCCTCCATAAAAACACATGGGTGTGATGACTCGACCTCCACCAGGTAGAGAAAAAGGCAGATCCAGAGGCAGTTCTAGAGGTGGAAGACCTCCTTGTTGGTGGCCAGCCAGTGAGAGCTATGTTCTAGTTCATAGGAGTATCCTTGCTATCCATATAGATTTGGAATCCAGTTTGGAGGGCGAGTCTCATCTGGTTAGCACACTAGTCAACCCCTCTTAGAGGGTCCCATTAGAGGTGACATTCGAGCTAGACAATGATGAAGACCATGCCTCCAAGCAAAGCATGAATTTATCCGAGTCAGTATTATGTGAAACAGTCCGACAGCAGTTGAGAACTTTAGCTCTAATCCCACTTTCCTCTTAGAAGGTTGAGGGTTTGGTAGTTAAGGAGGACCCTAAGTCATCTACAGATGTGAAGTCAAAGAGGTTTTTGTTGGGAGCATCATCCTTAAGTCAAGAAGTTAATGTAGACCTTGAGAATGATTCATATAAAGATTTAGTACAATTACTTTTTGATTGGTACTCACCTTGTGTTCTTAACTTAGCAAAGATGGGATTAATCTCACATACTTGGTCTAAACACAAGTCAGACTACTTTGAAAGGCTATTGGACAACTAAAGTAGACATCCTCAATCAAGACCAGAACTAGGATTCGGTACATTAGGTCTAGGCGATGATGACAACCATTGCCTAGTTATCACCAATTTTTTGGAGTCTAATAGGTTCTTTCCAAATCATGCTAACTCATATGAGGAGGTGTGTTTAGAAACTTCAGACGATCCTAATGATTTTGAAGTTAAAGTTGCACCGCTAAAGTTCGAAGAAGAGATCAGATCAACCATTGATGAACTTAAAGAAATCAACTTAGGAATTGAAGACAATCCACATCTGACATACATCAGTTCCTTATTGAATGAAGAAGAAACTAATGACTTAGTTAGGCTATTAGTCGAGTTTAAGGATTGCTTCACATGGAGTTATGAAGAAATGTCAGTTTATCTCCTGATATAGTAGTCCACAAACTAGCATTAGAGCCTAATGCTAACCCTATGAAGCAAGCTCCTAGATGCATGCAATTAGATATTGAATAATAAGAAATTTATGAAGTTAAGAAACTGATCGGTGTTGGCTTTATCAAGAAAGAAAAATATCCTATCTTGTTAGCTAGTGGCATCCTAGTTAAGAAAAAGAATGGCTAAATTCACATATGCATCAATTTTAGGGATCTAAATAAGGCATGTCATAAAGATGAATTTGCACTACCAATCTTGGAATTGACGGTAGAGATTGATGGGTCATCTAAATAAGGCATCTCATGCATTTTTCTCTTTTATGGATGGGTCATCTGGCTACAACCAAATTAAGATGGCCCCCGAGGATGAGAAAAATACTACTTTTTGAACTCTGATCAGAATAGATTATTATAGGGTCACACCTTTTGGCCTTAAAAATGTCAGTGCTGCATACTAGCGGGTCATGACTCAGATCTTCAATGAACTTGTTCATCATCAGGTTGAATGTTACGTTGATGATCTTATAGTCAAAAGTAAAGAAAAGGAAGACCATATCTTTGACTTGAGAGTAGTTTTTGAATGGTTAAGATAATTTAACCTTAAAATGAATCCCCTGAAGTGTGCATTCAGAGTAGCTTCAGGGAAATTCTTTAGGTTTGTTGTCTGACATTATGGAGTAGAAATCAAGCATTTTAAAGTCTAACTCAACTCAGATCATTTCAAGGGCGGTTAGAGTATCTAAGACACTTTATTTCCAACATGTTGGTAAGATGGCAACCATTTTTAGCACTTATCAAAAAGGATGCAAAGTTCAAGTAAGATGATAAGTGTCAGCATGCCTTCGAAGACATCAAGCACTACCTGATGACGCCGCCAGTTCTAGGAGCCCCTATCCCGGGCAAGCTCCTCATCCTCTACATTGCCATATTAGACAACTCCTTTGGCACTTTGTTGGCCCAAACTAATGATGAAGGGAAAGAAAATGCACTCTACTATCTCAGTCGTCGTCTAATCCCTGCTGAGGCAAATTACTCACCCATTGAAAAGCACTACCTAGATTTAATCTTTGCATCCAAAAAGCTACGACATTACATGCTTTCTCATAAGGTGAATTTGATGACTAGGATCAATCCACTATAATATCTCATGAACGGTCGATGTTAACTAGATGGTTGTCACATTGGTCCATGATTTTGTCATAGTTTGACATCACTTTTGTACCCCTCCATGCGGTGAAAGGATAGGCACTAGCAGATTTCTTAGCAGCACACCCACTTTTTGCTGATTCCCCGCTTAGTGAGAACCTCCCCTATGAACAAATCATGAACTTAGGGGACATTAGCATTTGCCACTGGGAGATGTATTTTGATGGTGTGGGTTCCTTTCAAAAGGGAGAAGAATCATGATATACTCTTTCAGGAAAGGTAGGGGTAAGAATAGTTCTCCAAACTCTAGACCGCGATGTGATGAGATTCTCATATCATCTGTCCAATCCATGCACCAAAAATAAAGCTGAATATGAGGCTCTGATTACCGGTCTGGAGTTAGCTGTTACGCTATGCATCGAGAGTATCAACATCTTCGGGGATTCTCAGTTAGTCATCAACCAAATCGCTGGGTCTTACAAAGTTCTAAAGCCTAAGCTCCATCACTACCATAAGTATACTATGGAGTTGTTGGCCTAAATCCTAGAGGTTACCATTTATAAGTTTCCTTAAGGAGAGAATAGAGTAGCAGGTGCATTAGCCAAGCTTGCCAAAGAGTTGGCATGTCTGGAAGATGAGTCCATACCAATAAGGGTCTAAAATAGATAAGTCTTATCCCTTGTTGATGCTGAACTCATCAAGAGACTCTCTCTATAAGGGGAGATTGCCATTGCCAAAAAGGATGAGATGTCAGATTGGAGGCAACCATTCATGGATTATCTAAATATAGGCAAACTACCTCAATAGAAGTCACTAGCACATTAGGCGAAGCAGAGAGCTATTTCATATGCTATCGTGGATGGCACAATATACCGATGATCTTTTGATCATATGTGGTTACATTATTTAGACAAACATGAAGCCCATAAGATCATGATCGAGGTACATTCAGGTTTATATGAAGCTCATCAATCTAGTCTAAAGATGAAGGCCAAGATTAAGAGACTAGGATACTACTAGCTATCGATGATCATGAACTGCATGGATGTAGCTAGGAGATGCCACCAATGTCAGGTGCACGGTGTGGTCCTGCATCAACCACCCAACATTCTACATACAACATTGGCCTTATGACCATTCAAGTGTTGGGGTACCAACATAGTAGGTATGATCGATCCTTTTTCTTCCAAGGGTCATCGATTTATTCTAGCTGCCATCGACTTCTTTTCCAATTAGGTGGAGGAAATCCCACTTATAGTGGTCACAATGCAGCATGTGCTCCATTTTTTTAAGAACCATATCGTATATAGGTTTGGGGTACCTCGATGAATTATATCTAATAATGGTACTATTTTTAAGAGCACTAAAATTAATAGCTTTGCCCAAAAACACGACATAGATTAAAGATACTCTACAATCTACTATCCATGGGAAAATGGCTTAGCAGAAGCCTTCAACAAAACTCTCATCTGGATATTAAAGAAGACACTCAATGACAACAAGCGACAGTTGCATGAGCAGTTAGTTGAAGCCTTGTGGGCTTACCGCACCACATACAAAACTCCAACTCAATCTACCCCTTTCTCGTTAGTGTATGGGTCTGAAGAAGTTTTACCATTAGAAGTCCAACTCTCATCATTAAGGATAGCTGTGGGTAATAAGATCACAACAGAGTAGAACACTGAGTTACAGTTAGAAGACCTCAAAGATTTGGAGGGGAGATGCCTCCAGGCATGCCAGAATCTCAAGTTGTACAAAGCTAAAATGATTTAAGCTCATTACAAGTTGGTCCGTTCTAGAGCTTTTCAAGTAAGAGAGCTTGTTTTAGATACAAGAAGACTAATTGTTGCCCATCAAAAGATGGGAGGCAAGTTTGAACTCACTTGGGAAGGCCCTTTTGCCATAGAGAAGGCCTACTAAGGAGGATCTTATCAGCTTATAAATTTTAAGAGAGTACGCCCTATGTTTCCAATCAATGGGCTCTACCTAAATAAATATTATCCATAAATCTTATTTCCAAATCAACTATCAATAAAATTTCTTTCATCTCTTCCTATTGGTTATAAATATCTTTTCTTGTGAATCCACCATGACATGTTTAGGGTAGGTGTAAGGAACCCAAGCAGCATCCTATCCTTTAGCAATACAACACCAACACAATGTACACACCACCACATATAAAACAAACACATATCTTTTATATCGAGCAATTTTGGTGTGGGAGCAAGCCCCTTGTAGCACTCACTCATTAACTGCTCTTGGTCAGGATGACGTGTTACCTTGCTAGTGCGTCACCCTAGTGGTCCCTCCTTCAAGAAGATGTAAGTCTACTATGCTTTCTTTCTTGATTTGGCTGTTGCACACTAACGAGCGCCTTATAGTATGGTAGGCCTTATTGCATAGTCAATAGGCTACCATCATGTTGGCTTTGTTTAAGAGGATGTAAGTCTGCTACACCTTCTTCTAAAATTAGCCATCGTGAACTGACTTGGTTGAGTAGAGGATTAGGGTAAGTGCCCCGATGGCTCCTTTCCTCCTGAATTCTTCAAGTTTGGGTCCAATCCTTCTTTGTGACTCCCTGCTTAGTAGTCGCCCTTAGGTTGGGTTTGATTTGTTGTGCCATCAATGGGTCACCCCAACGGTTGGTCCCTACTTCGAAAGATGTAAGTTTTCTATTCTTTCTTCCCAAGTATATCCGTTGCACACCGACGGGCAGCCCTAGGTCGGATAGCCCCTATCGAGACGATGATAGGCTATCCTTGCAATTAGTTTCACTTTAGAAAGATATAATTCTACATGCATTCTCTCTAGACTAATTATCGCACACCGACGAGCACCTTAGGTTGGTTGGTGTTTGCTATGCTGATAGCAACCCACCTAGTGGATACACCACTCTTGGCAGATGTAAGACTGCTACGCTTTTTCCTTGAGTTGGCCACCGAATACCTATAAGCATTATTTTCTTCAAGGATCTAGATAACGCCTCTAGTGGCACCTCCTCTGTGGGCACACTACTTGGCTCACGTCCTTAGCGACCCCATTTAGACACTATCTGGTTATTCTTAGATTGGATAGTCCCCCTTTTCTAATAACCACCCCTGTGGTTGGAGAATTTATCTTGCAGATATGTAGATTCTCCCTTGGTCCAGTAAGTCTGAGATAGGACTAGGCTAATATAAGCTCCTTCTCAGTGTGGTCCCTCACACACCAACTCAAGCATATAAACAAATATATATCTTCGCTTGTGGATTAGGAGAAAAACCCAATGATACCTTTTCTCAAGCAGACATTTTATCATTAGGGCAATGTCAACAAAACTTCCTATAGGAATCACCTGACTACTTTCGAGTTGAGATAAGTCTCCGGGTCCACACTCTCTCAGTAGTCGCCCTTAGGTTGGGTTTGACTTGTTGTGCTACCAATAGGTCACCCTGGTGGTTGACCTTGCTTTGGAAAATATAAGTCTATCACACATTCTCTCCAGCACAACCATTGCAAATTGATGAGCAGCCTTAGGTCAAGTTCAATTTAATGTACTATCAATCGATCACCCTAGTGGTTCTTTATTCAGGAAGTTGGAAGTCTATAAGCTTTCTTCCTAACTTGACCATTGCACACCAAAAGGCACCCCTTAGGTTGGTTAGATCTACCTCACAATCGATAGACTATACCTTTGGATTTGTAAATTTAAGATATGTCTAGGCTGATATTATCCCCTTCTTAGTAGATCCATCACAGACTGACAGGGTCCATCTAAAATTAAATTGAACTTGATTATTCTTGAGTCGATGTGAGTCCACAGTGACATTCTCTCAAATAGTTGCCTTTGGTTGGGTTTGATTCGTTGTGTTATCAACCGATCACCTCCATGGTTCCTTATTTAGGAAGTTGTAAGTCTACAAGCTTTCTTCCTGGCTTTACCATTGTACACCGAGAGGCATCCCTTAGGTTGGTTAGTTTTACCTGATGGCTGTTAGACTATCCCTTTGGATTAGTAAATCTGAGATATGTCTAAGCTGATATTAGCCCTTTCTTAGTAGATCCATCACACACCGATAGGGTCCATCCAAAATTAAATTGATCTCAGCTATTCTTGAGTCGATGTGAGTCCACAACGACATTCACTCAAATAGTCACCTTAGGTCGTGTTGGATTCATTGTGCTATCAAGTGATCACCCCAGTGGTTCCTTATTTAGGAAGTTGTAAGTCTATAAGCTTTCTTCCTGGCTTGATCATTACACACTAAAAGGAATCTCTTAGGTTGGTTAGCTCTACCCCATAGCTGGTAGACTTTCCCTTTAGATTTGTAAATCTAAGATAGGTCTAGGCTGATATTAGCTCCTTCTTAGCAGATCCATCGCACACTTACAGGGTCCATTTCATCAAATCCATCATCCTCCCTCCAATGGAGTCCATATTAAATCCATCTTATCCCTAGTGAATCTGAGCTCATATCTCCAGTAGATGTGTCCTCAAAACCAAATCATATCCTCTCCTCAGTGGAGCCTCTAATCATAAGCCAACAAGTCAAATTCTCATCCCTAGTGGATGCCCATCAATTAAATTAAATCAAATTGCTCCCCAGTGAGATGCAAATCATATCCTCTCTCCAATAGAGTTCTCATAAAATAAAACCAAATTAAACCCCTATCTCTAGTGGATAACCTGAACCTGCTTCCCTAGTGGAAGGTTCATGCACTCATCCCCAGTAGATCTTTTCTCCCCAAATCATATCAAATCAAATCAAACCAACTCTTATCCTCTATGGATAATATGAACCTGCTTCCCTTGTGGAAGGTTCACATACTTGATCCCTTCGTGGATCCTTTCTTTCTCTCTTATGACCTTGGCATAACTTGAGTTGCAATGTACTAAGATCTTGATTCTGTCTACACCTCAGGTTTAGGGATAGATCATTTCTTTAGTGCTTGCGATCCTTTGGACGTTGTTGATCATCTCGATTAATGCTAATATGTACAGTGTGCCTTGTTAGTTACACCATACCTATTTGGGGGTCCTTTTATTGACCTCACTTTTAGAGTGAGTTCTCAACTTCCTCATCATAGATATAGGACTTTTATAGAGACTAAGAGCTCAATATCCTTAAGACACTTCTAGTGATTAGGTGAATACTTAACCTAAGCCTAGAGACTTAGAAGGTTTAGCCATAAGAATAGGTTATGCCTTAGGGACTGAGAAAAACTTGCCTACCCTATGACCTAAATCCAATCCATGCTTTTCTTCTTAAACAAAATCTCAAATTAACATATCAATTCAAACTCTAGATCATAAATCAAATTCCAACTTCAAATGATTCAATCCCATGATCAAATCCAAATGCCAAGACCCTTCCTAATCCCTTTGATTTCATCTGATAGACTTAGCCTTAACCAAATTCAAATCAACCCCAATTCAATTGACTTTCTCAAATATCAATTCAATCTTAAATCAAATCATAAATCAATTCCAAACCAAAAAATCAATCTTAAATTAAATCCAAAACCAAATTTCCCTCCTAAAGTCTTCTGAGCCACTCTCATAAGCTTAGTCAAATATCAATCCAAACTATCCCAAACTCAATTTATTTCTTTATAAATCAATTGTTCCTTCACTTATATTCACAAATATAAGTGCTATCCACCCTCCAATGACCAAAATCAAATCAAATTGTATAGTTTTCCTTTCTTTGCTCTTTGACCTACACCCATAAGCTTGGTCTAATTTGCTTCCAAATCACTCCAAACTCAAGTGATTTTCTCATGAACCATTGATATTTTCATTTATATTCCCAAATATAAATGAAATATAAATCCAAAAAGTCTAAATCAAACTCATAGCCAAATGATCACTTTGCCCTTTGGTCTAGAGCTTTCCATGAGATAAGATACTTGGACTTTTGGTCATTTCCTACCCCTCCCATTCGTAGGTCCTCTTAAGCACCAAAGACTATGGCTGACCTGACCCAAGGGTGGTTGGGTCGACCATGACTCATGGGGAGGTGAAATCACCTCCCCCATTCCCATTAGAGCATTTCAAACCACCAAGGACACCACTACTCCCATGGAAACCACCTCCCACCCTTTCTCCACTCATGAGAGGCAAAATGGAGTGATTCTCTGCCCAAATCAAGCTCCCCATCACAACCATTGATCCAAAAATTGAAACCATCATCACTGTCCAAGCTAAGAAAGGAGGGGATATACCCCCCTCATTCTCACTCAAACAAACACACTCACACTCGATTCAACCCTAACAGCAAAGGACAGAGATCCCAGAGCTTCCCCTTACATTTTTCAAGCTCCCAAAATTCCCCATTCTCTATTTTACACAAAACCAAAATAAGGGGAGGCCTCCTTAGATTTCCATTTGCACAAACCTCCACCAAAGTGCAATTAATTTTGCACACACTATCCTTAGGCATAGATGAGTTGAAATGAATTATTTCCCAAGCTTTTCGATGGCTAGAAGGTGCAGTTTGATCAATTTTGATTGCTTACATGCTGTGAGTTGGTCTTCCAAGCAAACCACACTAAATCAAATTTTGTATGGCTTAACAGTGCTTCATTTCTACCAAATGAAGCTTCCTCAATCGTTGGAACCACCGGTCATAAGCTTCGGTGAGGTATGCCATTACAATCGATCATTACCTTAAAATTGGTTTGTCCTTTATGAAGTAAAATTACATCTCATGTGACCTCCATCGTTGGATGTGTTTGTTGTGCTTCCCCGAAGGTGCGAGATCAATTTGATCTCCATCTGAGCTTGGGTGAGCTCGGATTAAGTGATGATCAACAAATGGTATCCATCGCCCACCGCTTGGGAGGAAGCAGATCACAGACCTTCCATCCCATGTGATCAGAACGGGCAGTCCTAATCTGATCACATGTAGAACCCCTCTTTTCTCCTTCGGACTCGTGCATTTAATCATGGCCATTTGATCTTAGATTGGATGGCCCACATGAAAACACATTTTGCCACTATCCACGTCAGCATTGGATGTGACAACTTAAATAACTAATCCTGTCGCACCATGTGGAAAGTGCGCCATGTCAGCATGCCGCGCTAGCAGTCACGTTGTGCCGACGAGATTAGGGGGCTAATTAGGTTAATTAATCCATTTTTAATGCAAAAACTTCTAAAATTTCACTAAAATTGAGAAAAAAATAATATAAATGAGGGCTATTTTAAAGGTATTTTAAAGGGGAATTCAATAAAATTATTATTGATTAATATTGAATAATAATTTCTTTTTAATTAAGATTTAATTAAAAATTTAATTAGTTTAATTACTCTCTAATTATTTAACCAAGTAATTTTTAAACTTTCCAGAGATGTTTAGAGGGATGACCTCTGCCTCACCTATTTTTCTTGAGATTTATTTGATAATTAATTAGGGAAATTAATGGATTAAGCCTTAATTACTCTCCTATCTTTATTAATGATAATTAAGCAAATGAAAAATAAATTAATCAATCAATTAAGTCTATTAATGGCGATGAAGTTTAGGGAAATGGATCGGGGCCCTTTTTTCTAATCTTTTACTTAAGTCTTCTCCATTCCCTCTTAAATAAATAATTAATTAAAACCCATTAATTAATTAATTAACAAAATTAATCAAAATCCAAATCATACTTGAGCTTTAATTAACTAATTGAAAGGATTTAGGGATTGAGACTTAGGCTCCCTTCTTTGTCTCTTTCCCTAAGTCCATTTCATATTGTTGATTAAGGATAATTAAGATATAATTAGATAATTAATGAACTTAATTAATTTGATTAAGTCTACTTCTCTAATAAACTCTTGGGTTGTTCTTTGGGTGTTCAATAACCTAAAGAGAGAGCTAATAAAATTATGGTTAGCTCACATGTGTGAGAAAATCATAAGATTAATTAAGTGAGCTCCTCAAGCTTAATTAATTAATAATTATGAGCTAATTGCATTAGGCTCTTTCATTTCATATAAGTATTTCTATTTACTTTTATATGTGATTATATATCATTTTAGCATATAATTGTTTAATTAATTACCTTAAGGTGACATAAGTAAGGGTTAATTAATTGATTTAATCCATGCTTAACTTAACCAATTCATAAAATCAACCTAATTACTCTTCATTAAATCAAATTAACTCACACACATGGGAATGAGATTAGGACCATCGAACCTCTTCCACATTTCATAAATCAAATCAAACATGAAATCAAAAGTGGCTTGAACAAACTTTGGTTTATTTTAAATAAGCTTGTTTAATGTGATTGCCCTTAGGAATTAGTTGGATTGAATAAGATTGTATGGTTGTGTTTCTATATTTCTTTCCAATCATATTAAAGTGTTGTATGTCACCTGATTCAAGCATTCATCTCTTTTAAAATTGATCAAATAAAAAATGATTTCCTTTATGTCAATTTTCTTGTATTGACTTAGTTAAAAATATGTGTGGCTATTATCACTACTAAATCTTAAACATATTTTTAAAAGCTTCTTAATAAATAAGAATATGTGTAGTGACTTTAGTTGTACACATATAGGAGGTGCATGTGAATATAAATTTAGTGTATGAAGATGTTTCTTTCTTATATTTATATGTTGATTTGCATAAGTAAGAATGTTAGCTGGTATATTAGTCTGGACATCTTAGGGATGCATGGCTTTAAGTAGCCCTAAGGAGGTTCCTACCTAAATCCCTTAGTTCATAACGATGGTGATGTACTTGCTTGATTTCATTCTTATGCATCTTTGATGTTAGAATTTAGATAAAGCTTTAATTTATTTACACAAATAAATCAATTAAATTGAATCCAACTTTTGTATAGTTTTCATTTCCATAGTTGTTTGCACATTCACATATATATATAAGAAGAGTGGGTATATTAGTCTGGACATCCCAGGGATGCACAACTTTAAGTAGCCCTAAGGAGGTTCCTACCTCACTCCCTTGGTGCAAAATAATGGCAATACATATATATATATATATATATATATATATATATATATATATATATATATATATATGATACAACTATATGGATGAAAACTATAATTTAATCAAATCAATTCTACTTTTGCATGATTCTCTTTCTTATAGTTGCTTATACATCCATATGTATTTTAGGATAGCGGGTATATTAGTCTGGACATTCCTGGGATGCACCACTTTAAGAAGCCCTAAGGAGGTTCCTACCTCACTCCCTTAGTGTAGAACAATGGTGACATACTTGCTTAAAACTCTTATATATTTGTGTGTACATTTGACTAATGAAAGAAAATCCCCTTTTCTATAAAAAAAAAAGGAAACATGCATTCATAATTTGTTCAAGTGGTTGAATTGATTAATCATGTAACTTAAAGCTCTTTGCTTATGCTATTGCATAATAATTTAGATAGAGCTTTAAATTAATATGATAAAATAATTCAGCTAAATGAAATATCAATTCCAAATACATTTGCTTACTTTCATCATTCAAGTGTGCTAAGATATAAATTACATGTATAGGTATGTTTAGGACTTAACCATATGCATGCTATATATGATGGAAAGAAATAAGCAAACATGTGTCATGTGATGATAGTTCATTTCAATTAATCTTGAGATGTATTTCATATTGAATGAGTTTATTTAAGGTGAACCTAAACTTAGGATTATTTAAAACATATAATAAACCATTCACTAAAGGGAATTGTTTAATTAAGTGGCTTTAGATGTGACTTGAGGAAGGGATAAAAGAGTGTGGTACTCTCTTTTCTTCTATTTATACCACTTAGTTGTTAAGTGTAGACCAAGTGAAATAAAAGAAAACATTAAGTAAAATTTACAAATCAATTAAACTACTTAAAGTAAAACCACCCTTTAAATTGAACCTTTCTATATTTAGGAAACTATAACTCTAAAGCCTAGTTAGGACATACCACACAAGCCTTAATACACACACATTAGATTAAGTCACCACTTCTAGCTTTATGTTAAGATAATGCATGGTTTGATGTATGTTTGGTTTTGTGATATATTATTTTAGACTAGATGTTAGGGTGTGTCTTTCATAGATTGGTTGTTAGGCCGTTATTAACCTAATCATATTTTATGCAAGGGATTATGCTTAAGGGGCCACTGAAAAATAAATATAAATGCTCTCTTTGTAGGTTGCTTAAGCCCTTAAGCATAATCCAAGTTACGACAGGTGGGATTTGTTACCCATGTGCGGGGTGCTAAGCCAAATTATAAATTTAATTGCTTGGGTGGAATGTATATTTAGCTAACCTTTGTTTTGCAATTGCAGTTAGATTTATCTTTCCATTTCATTATTATTTTGCAAATAGGAATTATGATTAGTGCTATGGGGGAATTAAGATGAGCACTGGCTAGAAAGACTATGTCTTGTGTGCCATGTGATGCCTTGAAGTGAGCCAAATTAAAGAAGTAAAGAGGAGGAAAGAAGACATGAAGATTTGAAGAAGATGAAGAATGCCATAGCATGTATTCATTCTTTATTGTAATTATTCTTTTATAATTCGGGTTGTATAATGGTAGAGTTCGGCTACCCATTTTTTTTCAGGTTATACGACAGTACCCGTCTACACCGGCCTTTTATTCTTTTATGCTAGCTTTATAAATTATTTGATGATTTGTTTATATTGCACACTAGAAATTGCATGCCTCTTATAAATTCTTTCTATTTTGATGCTTTAATGTGTGGCCTCGATGTGAATAGATTTTTAGGGAAAAATTAATTTTTTGTCTTGACTACAACTCATAATTAAATTTCTAAATAACTCATAACCTCACAAAAAGCCTAGGACATAATCAAGATAATTAAAAGATTTAATAACCATTTAGCTGAATGGTTGAATGCTTCACAACATGCATATCATATTCTTTCTTTCTTGAAAATAAAGGATTCTATCCTTGCACGATAGGGGAATGCTTGACTTGTGAAGGCATCCCTTGTGCTGGAAAACACCCCTTCATACAATTAGACATTTGAAAATCCCAAAGCCTTTGTCAAAATGAAGAGTCAAATATAAATAAAATTTGAAAAAATTTGCATTAGACTAGGTCATTACTCATAGCACTTATGCTCTAGTCTCTTAGGGAGTGGGTTTAAGGACTTAGTCTCTTTATAAATAATAACAACCAAACTATCTTGCAAATCATATGACTTGACTACATGGTTTTAAAGCATATGAGGAGTTAGTTGGCTGCCACTCCAGGTGATTGTAAGTCCAACAGTTGGGTGGTTTATCTTCTCTTATGGAGATAAACTATATACCCATCTTCGCTTAGGCTTAGGTCGTGCTTTGGTTCTTGCCAAAGCTCCCTAGATTTAGAATCTAAGGTAGCTATTTTCTCTGGGGCTACAAGCATAAATCATCACCTCTTAGACATTTTCATAACTTTGTATTATAGAATTATAAGTCTTAATTTTCTAATAAAATTTTAGCAAAAATACATAATTCTCCTCAACTTCAAATATATAAAATCTAACCATAGGATAGATTAGAATGCTCACTTGGTCTCCTAGTATCGTGATCATCCCCTAGTCATCTCCTTTTGGCTTTGATAATAGGTCTCTCCTTTTGATCTATTCCACTTGATTTTCCAAACATATCTAATTTATTGATAGTCCTATCTTTGAAATCTTTGGAGACAACAATTACCTACTTTAATCGAGAGTATTCCTAAGGAACTCACCTTCCTTAGGATGTAATTAACTATGGGGGCTTGCCCCCATAGGAAACTTTAGAATCCTGTTTAAATAAACTCTGCTTTATTCATCCATATAAAGTAGGAGAAAAATCTCTGGTATATTTGAAGACCCATCATGCCTTAGGAGTCCTTATTAAGTGATTAGGTCCATTATAGGGTGGTGATTTTTATCTTTCGAGATAGTGCACCATCCCTTGATGTCATACTCGATTACCTTAATAAGTACACCCATAGATATGCACGGTGTCCCTCATACACATAATCGAAAATAAACACCATAATTAAGTATAAATCCAAATGCAAAATCTAATATCTCATTAAGCTATAAATGTCTAAAGGAAATTCAATCTATCAAATCTTAAAGCAAACTCCCCTCAATCCACCTCCTATAATTATTTATTAAAGGTGATAAATTAAGAAAATTCTAGTTCATAAAGGAGCCAAAGTCAAATCAAGTATTCTACTATGTTCACTCTCAATCAATCTCATGCTAGTAAAGACATGACTCGTATCTTTTGACTACGTGGTTTGGCCAGTAGGCTCCACATATGATGTAGTTACGACTAGAGTCAACTGATTGAGTGACTGCTGCCAAATGACATCATTATATTACGATCACAATTGTAGCCCGTATGTTCCCCATTGGCTCTGCCCCTTGGGATGTGAACCATAGGGTGCACCTGATAGGGTAAAAAGTCATATGTAAGCTAAGGTGAACTTAAACTTGTCTCCTTATACAAACATCACCCTAGGTCTATAAGGTCTCCTTGGATGACATAACCCATGGCTGCTAACAAGGATCCTTCAGTCAGGTTGGGTCGACTACCTCCTCTGGCTAAGTAGATTATGGACCACGACATCCCAGGATGACGGAACCATGGGATCTTGATCGGGCGCATCATCATTCCCTTAACCATCTACTTTAAGTTAAATGATGATGAATTTCATAAATCTAAATTCCAAAACTCCACATACTACTACAATACACTACACATTTAGTGATCTAACAACTAACTTTAATTGAAAGTTCTCTCTATATTTGGGAGGGGTAATTAACTATAGGTGTTTGCACCTATAAGAAACCTGGAACTAGATCTAAAGTCCTCACAAAATGAGGGCGAAATCTCTAGGTAGTGTCTTAACTACTATTTTATCCGCCTTCTGAAAATTTAACCAACATAAATCATATTCTCTTAATTGAGAAGTCGTTGATGAATTTTCGGAGCTCACAATCCATAGCACCATGAATATTTTAAAATTCTCTACTACTCTACCAACATGTCCATTTAAATCTCCTCCAATGAATACATTTTTTAAGAGATATCTTTTGTATTAATCCCTCTAAGTCATTCTAAAAATTTACATTCAAACATACTTGAGGAGAATAAACACTTATAACATTGATAATCTTAGTATCAACAATTATCTTTAAACTTATAATTATATCTCCAATTCTATTAATATTTATAACATTATATTTTAAATTTTTATTTATAATCACACATACAATATTTCTAATTCGACTCCTACATTAACACCAAATTTTTAAAGCTAAATTATCAATCTCATTGGCCTTTTCCCCAATCCATTTAGTTTCTTGAATATGTGGTGTTTTATTTTTTATATGTGGAGGTTATTATTAAGTGTGTTAGGGGGACACCACGCAGATTCGCAGATGTACTCATTAGGGTGATTGAGTATGACATTAAGGAATAGTGTACTATCTCGAGCGATAGAAGTCACTACCCTGTAATTAACCTAATCAACTAATGAGGACTCCTAAGGCATGATGGGTCTTTGAATGTACCAGAGATCTTTCCCCTACTTTACATGGAAAAGTAAAGTAGGGTTTATTTTAAGCCAGGTTTGTTAAGTTCCCTATGGAGGCAAGCCCCCTTAGTTAAATACATCATAAAAATGGGGTTCCTTAGGAATACTCTCAATTAAGATAAATGATCGTTGCCTCCAAAGTAGGACTATCAATAAATTAGTTATTTTTAGAAAATCAAGTGGGAATGATCAAAATGAGAGACTTATTATTGAAACCAAAGGGAGATCAGTAGAGGATGCTCACGATGCTAGGAAACCTAGCTAGCATCCCAAACTATCTTATGGTTGGGCTTTATATTTTTAAAATGGAGGAGAATTATATGTTGGAGTTAAATTTTTATTAGAAATCTAGGGCTTACAATTCTACAACATAAGATTATAGAAATACCTAAGAGGTGAGGATTTATGCATGTAGCCCGCAAAGGGAAACAATAATCTCTGATCCTAATTCTAGAGAACTTTGGCGAGGGCTAAAGTGTGACCTAAATCTAAGGAGAAAAATGGGTATATGGTTCACCTCGACAAGAGAGTAATCCACCCGATTGTTGGACTTACAACCTCCTGGAGTGGCCGTCAACTAACTCCTACTACAATTTTAAATACATGTAGGTATGTCTTATGCTTTGCAAGATGTTTAGGTTGTTGTTTATTTAGAAAAGAAACTAAATCCTTAAACATACTCCTGAAGAGACTAGATCATGAAGGGCATGAATAAATGACTTAATCTAATACAAATTTTGTCAAGTTTTATTTTGATTTTTGGACATTTTTATTTGACATAGGCTATGGGATTTCATATGCATAATGCATGAGAAAATTGCTTATCGGCCAAAATCAGAAAGAAGGAGGTGTGTTTCTACCATGGCTCTCAAAGGTCAAGCCATTTTCTCTAACAAAGGTGGAAGCCCTCCATTAACAAGAGTGAGATAATGTGATTTATGCATGATATGAGACATACAATATCTAGCTAAGGGATTGCTAAATCTTCTATTATCTTGATTTATGTCCTAGGATTTAAGTGAGGTTATGAATTATTTAGTTTAATTTTGAGTTAACTAATTGGATAGAGAATTTATTTTTTTCTAAGAGCCTAATCGCATCCAGCCATTCAACAACCATCAAACAATTAAAAAACTATGAAAATCATGCCATCCTAATTACGCAATCATAAACATAACATCAATCAATTTATAAAATTAGTACAAAAGAATAAGAGGCCAATATGGTTGGGTTCCACCACACAATCTAAAAAGAAATGTGGGTAGTCGAGCTCTACCCTTATACAACTCAAATTACAAATGAATAATTACAATTAAAAGGAATTCATGTTATGGGGTCTTCATTCTTCATTTCTTCATTTCTTCCTTTCTTCATTTCTTTCTTTCTTTTGGTTTGACTTGGGATGTAGTTTGCTCTACGGCTTCACATGGTATATATGACATGGTCTTATAACCAATGTTCACCTTAATTCCCCCATAACATTCATTTCAAATATCAATTGCAAAAGTTACATCAAAATATGAAAGGTTAATCTAACTAAACCTGTAAAATAAAGGTTAGCTAAACATACCTCACAACCCAACTAGTTATATGAATAATTTGGACTTAGCACCCTCACATGGGTCCACCTATCCTAATTTAGGTTATGCTTAGGGGTATAAGCACCTGCACAGTAAAAGGATATATATTTTTATTACAGCGTCTCTTAAGCGCAACCCCCTGCAGAAAGCATGATTAGGCTAAAATTAGCCCAACATCCAGACTATGCACATGCACCTTAACATCCAGTCTAAAATAATATATCATAAAATAAACATTCATCAAACCATGCACCGCCCTAACCTAAAGCTAGAAATGGAGACTTAGTCTAATGTGTGTGACATTTAAGGCTTGTGTGGCATGCCTTAGCTAGGTTTTAATGATGGAATTTTCTAAGTGTGAAGGATTCAATTTAGATGGTGGTTTCATTTTAAGTGATTTAGTTGATTTATCAATTTTAGTTGGTGAATTGATTTGGTTTGAATGAACCTACACTTAGTTACTAAATGTTGTGAAGAGAAGAAAAGAGAAGAGAACTTCTCTTTCATCCATA
Organism: Cymbidium sinense; assembly: GCA_021442155.1. Lineage (NCBI taxonomy): Eukaryota > Viridiplantae > Streptophyta > Magnoliopsida > Asparagales > Orchidaceae > Cymbidium > Cymbidium sinense. The sequence goes on from CM038222.1 coordinate 140,562,338, forward strand.
CCTTAAAACATTTCTTAGGTAGATTGATTGAAGAATTTCCTTTAGTGAATATTTCATTATGTGTTTTAATTAATCCTAAGTTTAGATTTTTTCTAAATAGCCCTATTTAATAAGAAAGGCATCTTAGAATTAGTTAGGGAGGATTACTACCACATAACACACACCCATTTATTTCTTTTCACCATGTATACCATGTATAAGAATAATCCTAAGCATACTTATACATGCAATGTAAATTTTTATCACACTTTGATGATAAATGCTAAGAGATATGATTTGAAAATTTAGATATTCCAATGATGCATGTCTTTATTATGTAGAAAAAGGGGGATTTCTCATCCATTAACTAAATGCACATCCACATGTATAAAAGTCATGAGTGAGTACGACGCCATTTTTTTCTACACCAGGGGCGTAAGGTGCAAGACCTACTTTGGGATACTTAAAGCCTCACAGCCCCGGGATGTCCAAACTAATATATCATTTTTCTTAAATACATGTAGATGTACAAAAAAAAAAAAACAAAGTAAATAAAGAATCATGCAAAAGATCATATTTGATTTGGTTGCATAATTTACATGAATATGAAGGTCCTTCTTAAGTCATAACATGGAAATGCATAGAAATAGATTTAAACAAGTGTTGTGTTCTTTTCAAATGTACTATACACTTTGCAAGTCCTATGTAAATCCATGTTAAGAGAAAAAGAAAGAAGTTCATAATACACATCTTATGCTATAATCACATGCAAGCTTATAAATATTTATAAGTAGCATCACTTCCTTCATAATATTTGATTTATAGGTTTTGAAAATAATTTTTGGTTTAATAGAGATAATAGCCACCCATACTCTTAACTTTATCCAAAATATGCAACTTGACATAAAAGAAAGTATTTTATTTAATTGATTTTTGAAAGAAATGAATGCATAATTTCATATGACAAATAATATTTAGTATGATTGGAAAGAAATAAATGGATGTAAGTATAAAGCTTCATTCACCCTAATTAATTCCTAAGGGCAATCATATAAAATAGGATTATTTAAAATGAATCAAAATTATTTAAGGAGATTTTTATTTTTAAATTTGATTTGACTTAGGAAATATGAAAAGGGTTTGTTGGTTCTAACCCATTTCCCCCATGTGTGAATTAGTTTGGTTTAATTTAGAACAATTAGATTGATTTTATATTTTGATTAGGTTAAGGTATGAATTAAATCCATTAATTACCCCTTACCTATACCACTTTTATATAATTATCCAAGTAATTATGAGCCAACATATGATATGCAACCATATAGAAATTAAATCAGTAATGGACCAAAGAAATGAAGAGGCCTAATGCAATTGGCTCACAATTATTGATTAATTAAGCTAAAGGGTTTGATTAAGTACTTTTATAACCTTCCTACATATGTAGTTTGATTATAATTTCTTTTGGAATTCTCTTAGGTTTTTGAATACCTAAGAATCTACCCAAGAATTGAATGATTAAGTTATGGAATGATTTGGTTTTGAGTTTGATTAATATTATTTAATGAGGTGATTAAGCCCTTAATTAATTGCAAATTGATTAAGTATTTATACAAATGAAATAAACTTAGGAGAAAGATTGGAAAAGAGGTCCTCATCTCATTCCTTATGTCCATTCACTGTTTTATAATGATTAGCAAGTTTAATTAATGAATTTATCATTATTTAACATGTTAATTAATCATTTAATTAATCAAGAGATGGATTAAGGATGAAATATGCAATTCTTCTAATTAATCTAACAATAAATTTCAAGGAAATCATGGGAGGAAGAGGTCATCCCACTAATCAACCTTAGGAAGTTTGGAATTAATTGCTAAAGTAATTAAGGAGTAATTAGCTTAATTACATTTCTAATAAAACCTAAATTGAGTAAAAATCACTATTCAAAATTAACTAATTTTAATTTTATATTATTGTCCTCTAAATTATCTTTAAAATAAGTCTGAGTTTATATTTTTTGGATTTTTCTACAATAAGTTATGAATTTTAGAAGTTTCACCATTAAAATTTGATTAATCAAGCTTAATTAAACCCTTAATCCCATCAGGCCACGTGGTGGCTGACATGGCGTACTTTCCATGTGGCATGATGGGATAGGTTATTTAAGTTGTCACATCCATCGACTGAGTCAACCGATGACAGAGCGCCTTCTCTGCGGGTCATTTAGTCTAAGATCGGATGGCCAAGATCAATCCCGTAGTTTAGAAATGAATCAGAGGGGATCTGACGTGATTTGATTACTGCCGTTCATTCTAATCACATGAAATGGATGGTGTATGATCATTCTTCTTCATGAGCGATGAACATCATTCATCTCTCTTTGTTCAATTTGAGCTCACCCGAGCTTGGATTGGGATCAAAATGATCCCACACCTTTGGAAGTAGGGGGGATGCACATCCAATAGTCAAGATTTCATGGGGTTAGAATTTCCTTCAAAAAGGACCAACTAATTTTTCCTATGGCTATGGTTTCAAGCAATTACCTCACCGGAGGCTATCATCGGCACTTCTAACAGAGGAGGTAGCTTCATCTAGTAGAGATGAAGCCTTGTTGAAGGAATCTGGCCTTAGTTTGAAGTGATTTGCTCGGTTGGCAAGCTCCCCTTCAATGATAATCGACCTTGATCGAAGTGGTGCTTTCCATGGCTTGGAGACTTGGAAAATGACTTGATTGAGCTCAACGAAGTCCACTGATGGTGTGTTCAAGGTTAATTTGAGTTTCATTGAGAATTGGATGTGTTGGAGTTTGAGCTCACCTCCCTTGCTTTAGCTTTCAGTAAAACCAAGAAGGAGAAATGGGGGAACTCAGGAATGTCTTGAAAAACCTTGGGGAGGCTTCAGTTCAATCTCCTTAGCTCTGAGGAAAATGATTGATTCTTGTTTGAGTGGAATGAGGGATAGTATATCTCCCCCTCTTTGGATGAGATGGTGAGAGGCGGAATTGCCTTTTTTGATCAATGGCTTGGAATGGAGGCACGGTTTGAGCTGCAAAACACCCCACATGGGTCATTTTTGGTAGTGGAGTGAAGGAGAGTGGATGCTCATTTGCTAGGTGAGTGCATTTAGAGTTCCAAGTGTTCAAATGACATTGGAGAGGTTGATTTGGCCTTGCCTTGGGTGATGGCTGACCCAAGCTCATTGGGTCATGCTCTCCACCCTCCTTGGTGTCCATGTGGACCACTATAAGGATGCCAAGTGGCCTTGAGAAATAAATGACCAAATTCTAAGTGAATTTGGTTATAGGATACCCTTTGACCGAAGGGCTAAATGGTCATTTGGCCATGATTTTGAATTGGGCAGATTTGAAATGATTCAAAAATGGGTTGGGCCAAATTTCAAGTGATTTGGAGTTCATTTGATTTGATTTGGCTCAATTTAACCCATTTAGGTCAAGTTGGGTCAAATTGGGTTAGGTTGAACAATTGATTAAATTGGGTTAAACCATGGGTTTAGTCAAGTTCAAATGATCATTTAGAGCCTATGGGTATCATTGGTTTGGTTCAATTTGGTTTAGATTTAATTTTGATTCATTTAGGTTCATTTAGGTCAAATGGGTCAAGTTGACCAATTTGACCCATTTGACCCAATTGCGTTAGGTCATGGATTGGTTTAGGCTTGGTTGATCATTTGAAATGTATTGTAAGCTTTGGTTTCAATCAATTTTGGTTTGGTTTGATTTCAAGTTGATTTGACCTTTTAGGTCAAGTTGGGTTCATGTTCAATTGGGCTAGGTTGGGTCTAATTGGTCAATTGAAGCTTTGGTCAAGTTCAACAATCAATTAGAATAAATTTAACTCATTGGTTGCAATTAATTTTGCTTAGATCAAAATCTGACCCATTTTGACTTTTTAGGTCAATTTGGGTCAACTTAGGTGAAGTGGCCAATTAGGCTTGGTTTGGCTCAATTGATGACTTGGTCATGTTTAATCATTGATTATGAATTTGTTTAGATTAATGGTTTCAATCAATTTGATATATGGTGGATTTTGGCTATTTTGGGTTTCATTTGGGTTAAATGTTGACTTAGTCAAAGGCTAAGTTTGACTTGGTTTGACCTAATTTGAGTGATTGATCTTTCTATGATGATTGTTGATCACAATGTGGGCTTGGATGGGCTTAGTTCAATTCAATTTGGGTTGGATTAAAATTTAGCTCAAAAAGGTCCTTTGGGTCACTTTGGGTTAAGTGGGCCTAAGTGGGTCAATTGACTTGGTCAAGGCTTGATTCAAGTTTTGTTGAACTCACATATGGACTTATGATGAAAATATAAATCCAATTGTAAGTGGTTTGGAGTCAAATAAGTTTTGGTTCATTTGACAATTTCAAGTCAAAAGGATGGACATGGTTTTGACTTGGTGATTATAGTTTATGTTTATATTTGGGCATGTGATTGAAGAAGTGATTGTTTGAAGAGAAAATTGAAGGGTTTGGATTGATTTGAGAATGATTTGGCTAAATCCAGGAAATTAGCTTAAAGGATATAAGTTGGATTTGGATTTGTGTTTTGAATTTTGTTTTGGTTATTTGAATTTATATTTCATTTATATTTGTAAAAATAAATGAGAATATAAATGGGTTATTGTTGACCTCATTTTTAAGATGTGCTCTCAACCCCTCCATCTTAGACATAGTACTTCAGTTAGACTTTAGGGTTTCCTTTGTCTTAAGACACATGTAGTGATTAGGCAGACACTCAACCTTGCTCTAGAGACTTAGAAGAGTTAGCCATAGGAATAGGTCATGCCTTAGGGGTGTTAGGAAAATTTGCCTACCCTATAACTTGAACTACATTCCTCACTTCCTTCCTTCAAGTCAAACTCCAAATCAAATCAACATCAAACCTAAATCAATTCCAGCTTAATTGATTTTCACCAAACCCAAATCAATGCCAAATGATTGAAACCCATGATTGAAACTTATGATTGAAGCTTATGATTGAAATTCCAAGTTCAAAATCTTTCCTAAGTCCTTTAATTCCCTTCTAAAGACCTAGCCTAAATCATGTTCAAATCAATTCAAATTTATGAAATTGTCTCACAACCCATTTATATTCTCATTTATATTCACATATATAAATAAAATATAAATTCAAATCAATGAAACTAAATCAGAATAAAAAATCTTTCCTAAGTCCTTTGATTCCCTCTTAAGGACTTAGCCTAAATCAAATTAAAACCACTTCAAATCCTTGAAATTTTCTCATAACCCATTTATATTCTCATTTATATTCACATATATAAATGAAATATAAATTCAAACAACCAAAACTATCTCCAAAAATCAAACTCAAATTCAATCAAAATCTAACCTAAGCCTTTCAAGTCAAAATCTTGAACTTAGCTAAATAAATTTCAAATCAATCCAAACCCTTGATTTTTCTTCATGATTTAATCAATCCTTCAATCATGAATCCAAATATAAACATAAACTTCAATCACCAAACCAAAACTAAATTCAAAAATCAAACCCAAGTCAAACACATCTTCACCCTTTGAACTTGAAAGTGCAAAATGAATCAAAACCCATTTGACTTCAAACCACTTGCAAATGGATCCATATTTCAATCATAAGTCCATATGTGAGTTCAATCAAACTCAAATCAAGCTTTGACCAAGCCATTCGACCCACTTAGGCTCATTTGACCCAAAGTGACCTAAAGTACCCTTATGAGCCAAATTCTAATCCTAACCAAATTGCATTGAACTAATCCCACCTAAGCCTCTCTTCATGATGAACAATCATTAGAAGATGATCAATCCCACAAATTAGGTCAAACTAAGTCAAACCTAAGGGTTGACCAAGTTAACACTTTGCCAAAATGAAACCTAAACTAGCCAAAATCCATCATAGGCCAAATTGATTGAAATCATTGATCAAAACTAATTCATGATCAATGTTTGAACTTGACCAAGTCAACATTTGAGCCTAACCTAGCCCAATTGGCCACTTGACCCAAGTTGACCCAACTTGACCTAAAAAATCAAAATGTGTCAAAACTTGATATAAGCCAAATTGATTGAAACCAATAGGTCAAGTTCATTCCAAAATGATTGTTGAACTTGACCAAAGCCTCAATTGGCCAACTAGACCTAACCTAGCATAATTGACCATGAACCTAACTTGACCTAAAAGGTCAAATTGAGCCAAACTCAAATATAAACCAAATTGGAAATAAAGATACCAATCCATTTCATATGACCAACCAAACATGAACCAACCCATGACCTAACCCAAATAGGTCAAATGAGTCAATTTGGTTAACCTGAACCATTTGACCTAGATGAACTCAATCGAACCAAAATAAAATATAAACCAACTTGAATCAAACCAAAGCCACCAAAATATTTTAAATGGTCATATGAACTTGACCCAACCCTTGGTTTGACCCAATTTGACCAATTGGTCAACTTGGCCCAAGTTGACCCATTTTGACCTAAATGGGTCAACATGAGCCAAATCACATCAAACCTATTCCAAATTCAATGAAACTTGGCCTAACAAAATTTTCAAACATACCAAATATATTGAAATTAAAACCCAAGCCAAATGACTATTTTAACCCTAGGACATAGGGTAAAGTTTTGCCAAATCCACTTGGAATTTGGTCAAATCCTCTTCATGACCACTTGGCGCTCTCTTAGTGGCCCAAGTGGACACTAGGGAGTGTGGTGCACCTAGCCTAAGGTCAAAATTGACCATCTCACTTAAAATTAAGCACATGGAATCCTCCCTCCACCTTGTTTGAGCACATGGCCACCTCACCCACTCCTCTTGCCAAAACCGAATGCCATGCCACTCTAAACAGCTCAAACAACCCATTAAGTAGGGTCAGTTGGATCAGAATGACAAGCTCCTTCATGACCATCTGATCCTTCATGGGGGAGATATAATCCCCTTAATTCCATTCAGTCTACATAGTCTCATACTTGATTGAGCTGAGGAAAGCCAAAGGAGCCATTGCCAAGTGATCCCAAGCTTCCTAGAGTGATTTCAACTTCTCTAATTTTGGATTTGCTCACACCAAAAATAGGGGAGCTCCTTTGAAATTCAAACCTACTCCACACTCAATACCAAGTCAATTCACTTTGCAAGCTTCATCAGAGAGCTCGATCAAACTCACATAAGGCTTCACACAAGCTCCAAAGGTAATGGAGGGCTACTATTGATCAAGACCATGCTTACTTGAAGTGGAGCTTGGCTTCTAGAAGGATCCATCAAATCTCAAGGTTTCAAACTCTCAACAAAGCTTCGTCTCCACTAGAAAAAGCTTCTCTAAGAGAATCGAGCACCAGTGATCACCTCTGGTAAGGTAAGCCATTAAACAAAGCATAATTTCAATTTTGTTTGGAGCTTTATGAAGTGGATTTTCATCTCGTGAGATTCTAGCCATTAGATGTAATCTCCCTTGCATGTTCATGGTGTGGGCTCAATTTGGGATCAATTCGAGCTCAATTGAGCTCAGATCATGCCCTAGAAGATAGATGGATGTCCTCTTCCACAAGGAAATATAGAGATGGATCATGGGCCATCCATCCACGCATTTTGGATGGATGGCCATGATCAAAGATACGTATATCCCATGAATTATCCCTTTAGAATCATAGATCTATCCTCGACCTTCTGATCCTTGATCGGATAGGTGAGGAGAAGGTGTGTTGCGCCTCAGCTGACGTGGCGCTACGATGTAACAACTAAAATATCAAATATCATCATGCCATATGGAAAGCGCATGCCGCATCCGTGGTCCACATGGCACTGACGGGATTAAATATTTAATTAGGCTATTAAATCACCTAATTAATCATAGAAACTTCCTAAATTCATATATAAGCATAGAAAAATAAAAAAATATGAAATAAATTGCATTGGATAGATAATTGAACATAAAATATTCTAAAAATTATTTCAGTGGATTTTGAATAATGCTTTTTTTTTCTAGATATAGTTTTATTGGGAATGTTATTTTGCCAATTACCCTCTAATTACTCCACTGATTAATCTCAAACTTCTTGTGCATAATTAGTGGGATGACTCCTTCATCCCTTAATTTTCTTGGGATTTATTGGTGGTTTGATTAGAGGAATTGCTAGTTCATTCCTTAATCACTCCCTTAATGTAATTAAGCTTAATTAAGGGTATAATTAGTGGTCTAACCCTCTGATTGAGTCAATTAAGTTTTTCTTAAGTGAATATAAGGTTTAGAGAATAATTTTGGGATACTTTCCTTAAGATATTCTTTAAACCTTTTTTCTTCCGTAATCTAACCTTAATTAAGGGTTAATTCACTAATTACCCCCTTAATTAATTTTATAAAATTCTAAAACTTTTTGAAACTAAATTAATCTATCTTGGGTAGATTCTTAGGTGTTCAAGAGCCTAAGTACAATTAAGAAAATCAAAATTCTACTCATATGTGTGAGAGGTGTCATGAAATTACTTAAAATAAACCCTTTAGCTTAATTAATCCTTAATCATGAGCCAATTGCATTAGGTATATTTTTTTCCTAGGTGCATTGTTGATTTAAATTTCTTTTGTGGTTCTATGTCATATCATTGGCTCATAATTATATGATTAACTATGCTAAAGTGGTGTAGGTAAGGGTTAATTAACACACTTAATTCATACCTTAACCTAAGTAACATATAAAATCATCTAATAATCCTAACATGCTTTAGGAATTGATTAGGGTGAATATGTTTACATGCTTTCATCACTTTAGTTCTTTCCTAACATGCTAAATGTGTATGTCATATGAATTTCATGCATTTCAAAAATCAAATTGAAAATGAAATGTTTTCTTTATGTAAAATTGCATGTTTTGGCTAAAGTAAAAAATATGAATGGATATTATCACTACTAAATACAAAACTATTTTCAAAATCTATAAATCAAACACCTAAAACTGAAAGTGTGCTACTTATAATTATTTATAAGCTTGCATGTGGATATAAATATGAAGATGTGCATAGTGTGGATTTCCTTCTCTTTTCTTTTGGCATAGTTTCAAATAGGATTTGGCAAAGAGTTTAGTTCGTTTGAAATGAACAAACACTTGGCTAACCCCATTCCTATTCATTTTTATGATATTACTTAAGAAGGACATCCACACTTGTACATATAAATTGCATAAACAAAATAAACAAACAAATACAAACTTTTTGCATCTTTCTTTTTCATTCATTTCTTTTGTACATGTGTTTATACTTAAGAAAAGTGGTATATTAGTCTGGACAACCCTGGGGTTGAAAGGCTTTAAGTAGCCCTAAGTAGGTATTATATCTTACACCCCTGGTTCTAACAATTGCTCTGTACTCGCTTATGCCTTTCATACATATACATGTGCATTTGAATAATGGATAAAGGAAACCCCTCTTTTCTACTTAATGAAAACCATGCATCATAAAGAATTCAAATTTTCTTAAATAACATTGCTTAGCATTCATCATAAAGTGTGCTAAACATTTCCATTTGTATGTATAGATACGCTAAGGATTCATTCATATGCATGTTGTATATGTTGGGAAAGAAATAAAGTGATGTGTGTTTTATGATATTAATTCACATTACTTAATCTTAAAATACCTTTCTTTTGAATAGGTTGGTTTAGAGGAAATCTAAACTTAGGTTTAATTAAAACACATAATAAAACATTCACTAAACAAAAGTCAAATATGAATCCACTTTAGAAATTACTTAAGGTAGGGAAGGAAAAATAAGTTCTCTTCTCTTTATCCTCTGTTTATAAGTTAGTAATTAATTGTAGGTTCATTCAAACTTAACCAAATCATCAAATAAAATTGATCCAAATCAACTAAACACTTAAATGTAACCACCTATCTAAGTTGAACATCTTCACACTTAGAAAATCTTAGCCTTAAAGCCATAGCGAAGCATACCACACAAACCTTTTAAAGCACAAACATTAGGATAAGTCACCACTTCTAGCTTTAGGTTAGGCCAGTGCATGGCTTGATGTTTTCTTTTGTTTTGTAATGTATTACTTATAGTTTGGATGTTAGGGTGAATGTATGTAGAATGAATGGTAGGATAATTTAGTCTAATCATTATTTTCTGTAGGGGATTGTGCTTAAGGGGCACTGTAATAAAAATATAAATGCTTTTGCTATGCAGGTGCTTATACCACCAAGCATAATCCAATAGGGCAAGTGGACTTGGTTACCCATGTGTGGGGTGTCAAGTCCAATATACATGCTTGTGATTTGTATGGTTTATTTAGCTAATCTCTGTTTTACAGGTGTTAGCTAGATTTACTTTTCCTCTTCATGTAATTTTTGCAATTAGGATTTTGGAATGAATATTATGGGGGATTAGGATGACCATTGGTCATAAGATTACATCTAATGTACCATGTGAAGCCTTTGGGCAACTACCTTCTAACCATCCAAAAGAAGGAACCAAAAGAAAAAAAAGAAGAAATGAAGAAATGAAGACCCCCATAACATGAATTTCCTAACTTGATTGTAAATTAATTCATTTGTAATCCGAGTTATATAAGAGTAGAGCTCAGCTACCCAATTTATTTTTGGATTTGTGCGGTGGTGCTCGACCATAAATGACCTTTTATTCTTTTACGTTAGCTTCATAAAATGTTTGATGTTTTGTTTAGCTTGTGCATTAAGATGGCATATTTCCTAGTTTCTTCCTTGCTTGATGTACGACCTGGATGATGACTAGGCTCTTAGAGGAAAATAAATATTCTACCAAATTAATCAAATAAAAATTAAAAATAAACAACTCGTAACCTCATTTAAAAGCCTAAGTTAAAATTAAGATAAAAGAATTAGCGACCACTTAGCTGGATGAGTATTTCGTTTCTAACATCATGCATAAAAGCATATTGTTTCACTCTTGATTGGAGGGCTTCCACCTTTGCTAGAGAACTTGGCTTGACCTTTGAGAGCCATGGTGGAAACACACCTCCCCTTCTCGTTGATTTTGGCCCATAATCTTATTTCTCATTCATTAGGCATAAGTCAAATGATTGTCCAAAAGTGAAAATAAAAATGTAATATGTTTTCCATTAGATCTAGGTCATTTTTCATGCCCTTATATGATCTAGTCTCTTAAGGAGTGAGTTTAAGGAGTTAATATCTTTCTGAAATAAACAATAGCCTAGCTATCTTACATAAAGCATAAGACTTGCCCACATGAATTTGAAATCGTAGGAGGATTTAATTGGCGGCCACCCCAGGCGGTTGTTAGTCCAAGTAGTCGGGTGGTTTATCCTCTCTTGTGGAGGTGGAACAAATACTCATTTTTGCCTTAGATTTAGGTCGTACTTTTAGCACTCGCCAAAGCTCCCTAGATTTAGGTTCTAAGGTTGCTTCTCCCCTTTGCAAGTCATAAGTATAAATACTCACCTCCTAGGCATTTCGTTGCTTTTGTATTATGGAATTATAATCCCCAAACTTCTAATAAATAATTGAACTCAAATAAATAATTCAATTTCAAAAATGTAAAGCCCAACCATAGGTTAGTTTGGGATGTTTACTAGGCTTCCTAGTATTATAAATATCCCCTACTCAAATTCATTTGGCTTCGATAAGAACTCCCTCCTCTTGATCGATCCCACTCAATTTTCTAAGTATAAATTAATCGATTAATAGTCCTACCTATTGAAATATTTGGAGATAATGATCATTTACCTTAACAGAGAGTATTCCTAAGAAATCCCCTTCGTTAGGATGTAATTAACTATGAGGGCTTGCCCCTATAAGGAACTTAATGAATCTGATTTAAAATAAACCCTGCTTTACTTTTTCATATAAAGTAGGGGAAGAATCTCTAGTACATATACAGACCTATTATCCTTAGGAGTCCTTATTGAGGTGATTAAGTCTATTATAGGGTGGTGACTTTTATCTTTCGAGAGAGTATACCTCTCCTTAATGTAATACCCGATCACCCTCAATAGGAATATCTATAGATCTACGTGGTGTCCAAAAATGCATAAAAAGAAGTATATTTCTATCTTTATTTTATCCCGCATAGATCGAAGATGGAAGTACACCTTCATTAGAAATTGAACATATAAAATTTCACCATAGATTTTTCTAGGGGCGCCCAATTGGTGTGGTGTGACTGACAAGGAACATCATACGTATTGGTGTTGACTGAAATGATCAACAAAACCAAACGATCGTAAGCACTAACAGAAATGGTCTACTCCTAACCCAAGTTGTAGAATGAATCCAGAGCTTAGTGCAATGTGGCTCTACTTATGTCAAAGACATAAGAGAGGGAAGGAGGAATCCACTAGGGATAGATTATGTGAACCTTTCACTAGGGAAGCAGGTTCAAGTCATCTACAAGGGCATGATAGGTTTGATTTGGTTTGAGTCTCACTCAGGAGAAATTTGATTTGTTTAATTAAGTTTTGCTAGGGAAAAGGGTTGAATTTGTTTCAATTTATTATTTGTTTAATTGTGTTTGTTTTGACTCCACCGGGGATAGACAAGTGAACTCTCCATTGGGGAGGCAAATTCAAGTCATCCACAAGGGAGGGAAGGTTGTGAAATCTGCTGAGGGATTAGAATTCTGGATCCTCTAGAGAACTAGAAAGATTTGCATCTCACTAAGGAGGAGCAAAGATTTGATTTGGATTGATTGATTATTTTTATTTTGTTTGTTTCACTCCTCTAAGGGGGAAAGTTGAATTTGTTTCAGATTTTGAATTTTAAATTTTTAAATGAACCTTATTGGTTTGCAATGGACCGTACTGAGTATGAGCCATGGAGGTCTAGGCCTAACTCAGATTTACTAATCCAAATGGGTAATCTACTAAACACATAGTAGGACTAGCCAACTAAAGGGATGCCTTTCAGTGTGCAGCAGCTGTATTAGGAAGAAAGCATAGTAGACTTACATCCTCCAAAGTAGGGACCAGTTGCTGGGGTGATCTATTTGCAAGGCAACATATTGAACCCAACTTAGGGATGACTATTGAGTGAATGCCATTGTGAGACTTAGATCAACTCAAAGATAGTCAAGATTAATTTTATTTTTAGATTTATTTTGATGGGTCCCATTGGTTTGTGATGGACTGCACTGAGTAGGGGTCATGGAGGCCTAGACCTAACTCAGACTTACCAATCAAAAAGGGAGTAGTCTGCCAACCACAAGGTAGGACTATCCAACCAAGGGGATGGCTTTATGTTTACAATTGTGAAGTCATAAGAAGAAAGCATGAGGACCCACATCTTCTAGAAATAAGAAACCACTGGGGTGATCGATTGGCAAGGAAATAGGGCTGACTATTGAGTGAATGCCTCTACAAGACTTGGATCAGCTCAAGAATAGTCAAGATTAATTTCATTTTAAATTTATTTTGATAGATTCCATTGGTTTGCGATGGATTATATTGAGAAGGAGCTTATATCAGCCTAGACCAATCTGATTCTTGAACCAAAAGAGTAGTTTCAGCGATGGGAGAACTATCCGACCAAAGGAGTGCCTTTCAGTTTACAATGATTAATTTAAGGGAAGAAAGCTTGATGACTCATATCTTCCACTACAAAAGGCCACTGGTGCGATCGATTGCTTTGGGCAACAAACCAAACCTGACATAGGGCTGCCTATTAGTTTGCGACAGTCAGGCTTGAAAGAATGCGTCATAGTCTTAAATCTTTCAAAGCGGAATGACTGCTAGGGTAACCTGCTTATGCAAAAATAGATTGAACCCAACCTAAGAGAAACTATGGAGTGAGTACGGACCCAGGGATTTATTTCAACTAAGGTAGTCAAGCAATTCCTATAGGGAGTTTTGTTGACACTGCCCTAAAGATAGGATGCTTGCTTGGGAAAAGGGGCCCTTTAGGGGCTTGAATTTCTAATCCATAAGCGAATTAATTGTTTATTTTTTAAAGTTTGTTTATCATGGACCCTGTTAATTTATGAGGGATCAAACTGAGAAGGAGCTTATATCAGCCTAGACCTATCTTAGATTTACTGAACCAAAGGATAATTTGAGCATCCACTGAAAAATTCTCCAACCACAGAGGTGGCTACTAGGAAAGGGGAGTTATCCAATCAAAGAGTAACTCAGGTAGTGTCTAAATGGGGTCATAAAAGACATAATCCAAATAGAATGCCCACAGGGAGAGGGGGCCACTAAAGGTTAAGGTTCAAAATCACGGAAGATAATGTAATGTATATATCTCAATTGATTCATGGCCAACTCAAGGAGAAAGCATGGGGAATCACATGCCAAGAGTGATGTATCCCTGAATGAGTCATTAGTGACATCAACCAACCTAAGGTGTCGGTTTGCCATGGCATGGAAGAAAGCTCGGGAACTCACAACCTCCTATATTAGAACTGATTGCTGGGATAGTCTATCTTCGGCCTGACATGTTCCATCCAACCTAGGGCGATTACTAAGTGAATGCCACTGGAGGACTTATATCAGCTCAAATGTAGTTAAGAGGAAAGGATCCTCTGCGGGACTTATCCTAAATCTCAAATACACTCAACCTAGTAGATCATGATGATCAATTCAAGAAGAAAGCTCAGGGACTCACATCTTCTTAAATAAAATTAACATGAGGTAGCTTACTGGCTGGATAGTAAGTCTACCATACTAACAAGGCACTCGTTAGTTTACAATGGTCAAGTTAGGATGAAAGCATGGGGACTCACATCTTCCAAACAAGTGACCACTGGGGTGCCATAATTGGGAGGTAACATGTAAACCTGACCTAGATCAGCTAATGAGTGAGTGCCACAGACGACTTGCTCCCACATCAAAGTAGCCTGAGATAAAAGATATGTGTTTATTTTTGTGCTTGTGTTAAAGGGAGTAGGACTCCTCTTGGGTTCTCTTACACCTACCTTAAACACGCTTAGGATTTTGATGAAATGGTGCCATGGGTGGAAATTGGGATTTCACACTAAGAAAGGATGCTGCTCGTGTTCTCTTACACCTAACTTAGTTGTGCTAATTGAAATAGGATGCCTCTTGGGTTCTCTCACACCTATTCTAACAGCACTGGGGGAATGTGTTCGATTGTGTTTGTGTTATGAAAGAAGGATAGGATGCCGCTGGGGGACTCTTGCACCTATTCTAAATACGTCATGGCAGATTCACAAGATAAGCAAACAACGCTTCGAAAGAAGAGAAGATTTTGATGAAATGAAATCGAATTTTTGTTGATTGATAAAATTATTTTTAAACATGATTTTTATGGGTAATATTTCTTAAAATAGAGCCAATTAATTGGAAGCATCGGGTGTTCATATAATCAATAAGCTGATAAGATCCTCCTTGGTAGGCCTTCTATATGACATAGGGACCTTCCCAAGTGGGTTCAAACTTGTCTCCCTTATTTCAACAAAAAATAATTGGTCTCCTTTAAACTAACACAAGTTGTCCTACTCCAAAAGACCTAGGGCAGACCAGCTTGTTGTGAGCTTGAAAAATTTTGGCCTTGTACAACTCGAGGTTCTAGCTCCCCCATAGGCGACACTCCTTCAAACCTTCATCCTCTCCTAACTGTAACTTTGCATTTTGCTCTTTAGTGATCTTGTTACCCAATGCTATCCATAGTGATGGGAGTTGAACTTCTAAAGGTAGAATGGCTTCAGACCCATACACTAAGGAAAATAGGGTAGATTGAGTTGGAGTTCAGTATGTGGTGAAGTAGGCCCACAAGGCTTCAACCAACTACTCATTCCACTGCTGCTTGTTGTCGTCAAGTGTCTTATTTAGTATTTGGATTAGGGTTTTGTTGAATGCTTCTGCTAAACCATTCACCCTAGGGTAGTAGATGGTGGAGTATCTCCAATCTATACAGTGTCTTCTAGCGAAGCCATTGATCTTGGTGCTTTTTTGAATGCGATTTTATCATATAATTCATGAGCTATATAGATATATTTTTTGAAAAATTGAAGCACATGACCTCTCAGTGGGATTGCCTCCACTTAGAAAGGAGGTAGTGAAGATCGATGACCCTTGGAAGAAGAAGGATCGTTCAGGCCCACAATGTCGGTACCCCAACACTCAAATGACCATGAGGCCAATATATGGTGTAGAATGTTGGGTGGTTGAGGGAGGACCACACCATGTACTCTAGCTCCTAGCTATATCCATGCGTCACATAAATCATGAGGCTAGTAGTATCCTAGTCTCTTGATCTTCATCTTCATATTCGGACTAGATTGATGCACTCCACATAGACCTAAATGTTCCTTAGTTGTAATGCCATGGGCTTCATTTTTATCTAAACAACATAACTAGATTTTATCAAAGGATAGTTAGCACAGGGTGCCATCAATGAGAGCATAGGAGAGAGCTCTCTATTTCACCTGATGGGCTTGTGATTTTTCTTGAGGTAGTTTGCTATTGTTCAAATAATCTATGAACGGTTGTCTCCAATCTAGCTCCTTGTCTATTTTGGCAATGGTAACCTCCCCTTCAAATGAAAGTCTCTTGATGAGTTCAACATCAATAAAAATAGGACTTGTCTATTTTGGACCCTTATTGGAATGGACTCATCTTCTAGACATGCCAATTCTTTGCCAAGTTTGGCCAAAGCATCTGCTACTGCTTCTCTGCTTGGGCAACCTTGTAGATGGTGGCTTCAGGGATTTGGGCCAACAGCTTCATGGTATACTCATGGTAATGATGAAGCTTGGGTTTGAGAACCTTGTAGGACCCATCAATCTAATTGATGACCAACTTAGAATCCCAAAAGATGTTGATGCTCTTGACAGACAGTGAGATAGTTAACACCAGACCGACAATCAAAGCCTCATACTTGACTTTATTGTTGGTGCAGGGATTGGAAAGATAGTATGAGAATCTCATCACATCATGGTATGGAGTTAAGAGAACTATTCCTACCCTTGCCTTTCCTGGAAGAGTAGATCGTGGTGCTTCCCTTTTATGAAAAGAAGCTGCACCATCAAAACACATTTCCCATTGGTGGTTGTTAACCTCCACCAAGTTCATGATTTGTTCATTAGGGAGATCATCGCTAAGCGGAGAATCAGTAGGAAGTGGGTGTGCTGCTAAGAAATTTTCTAGTGGTTGACCTTTTACGACACAGTGGGGGTATGAATGTGATATCAAATTATGAGAGGATCATGGATAATCGTGCCAAATGTTAGGATATCATTGGCGGTGTCATGAGATACTATAGTGGATTATTTCTGGAAGTCAAGTTCACCTTTTGAGAAAGTATATAATGTCATAGCTTCTGAGATGCAAAGATCAAAGCTAGGCAATGTTTCTCAATATGTGGATAATTTGCTACAACAGGAATCAAATGATGACTGAGGTAGTAGAGAACACCCTCTTTCCCTTTATCATTGGCATGGGCTAACAGAGTGCCGAGAGAGTCATCCAATGTAGCAGTGTAGAGGATGAGTGGCCTGCTTAGGATAGGGGTTGCTAGAACTGACAACTTCACCAAATACTGCTTGATATCTTTAAAGGCATGTTGACACTTATCATCCAACTTGAACTTAGCATCCTTTTTGGCAAGTGATGAGAATGGCTTACATCTCCCCGATAGGCTGGAAATAAAGTGCCTTAGATGCCAATCATCCTTGGAAAGATCTGAGTTGAGTTAAACTTTTAGGAGGTGGCATTTCTAAGATAGCTTTGATCTTTTCAGGATCTATTTCTGTTCCCCGATGTCAGACAACAAACATAAGGAATTTCTTTGAAGCTATTCTGAATACACACTTTAGATGATTTATTTTGAGGTTATATTATCTTAATCATTACTCTCAAGTCAAAGAGATGGTCCTCCTTTTATTTGATCTTGACTACTAGATCATCAACATAGTACTCAACCTAATGATGGATGAGTTCATTGAAGATCTGAGTCATGGCCTGTTGGTATGTAGCACCAGCATTTTTAAGGCTGAAAGGCATGACCCTCTAACTATAGATTTCGATCAGGGTTCAAAAAGCAGTGTTTATTTCATCATCAGGGGCCATCTTGATTTGGTTGTAGCCAGATGACCCATTCATAAAGGAGAAAATTGTATGAGATGAGGCGATGTCCATCATTAATTCTGGTATAGGAAGAGGAAACTCATCCTTAGGACTTGCCTTATTTAAGTCCCTAAAATCAACGGATATGCGAATTTGGCCATTCTTCTTATTAATTGGGATGACACAGCTAACTAGGTAGGGTATTTTTCTTCACTCATAAAACCATCATTGATCAATTTCTTGACTTCAAAAATGACATGTTGTTCAATTTATAATCGCATGCATTTAGGAGCTTGCTTGATAGGGTTAGCGCTAGGATCTATTGCTAGCTTGTGGACTGCTACATTAGGAGATAGTCTACGCATCACTTCATAACTCCATGCAAAGCAGTCCTTAAACTCAATTAATAGCCTAACTAAGTCATTGGTTTCTTCTTCATTCAGTAATAAACTGATGTACATCGGGCGTGGAGTTTCTTCTATCCTGAGCTTGATTTCTTTATGCATGTCAATTATTGAATGGATCTCCTCTTCAAATTATGGAGGTGCATCTTTGATTTGGAGATCATCTAGATCATTTGAGGTTTCTAGATACACATCCTCATAAGAGTTGGTATTGTGTGAAAAGAACCTATCAGACTCCAAATGATTGGTAACAACTAAGAAGTAATCATCATCATCGACTAGACCCGTTGTACCGAATCCTAATCCTGCTCTTGATTGTGCTTCCCTACCTGTATTGTTCCACAGCTTCTCTAAATACTCTAACCTATGCTTGGAGAGGGACCAAACCTTTCTATATAAGATTATGGACACAAGGCGAGTAAAAGTCAAACAGTAATTCCATTAATTCTTTGTATGAATTCTCCTCAAGTTCTACATCAATTTCTAGACTTGAGGAGAATGATCCTAAGAGGAATCTCTTCTACTTCATATCATTGGAAAACTTAGGGGCTTCTTTAACTACTAAACCTTCAACATTTTGGGGTGTAAGTAAGGTTAGAGCTAAGGTTTCCAACTACTGCCTGATAGTTTTACATGCATCTGATTCAAATACTTTGCTTTGTTTGGAGGCTCAATCTTCGTCGCTGTCTGGCTCGAGTGTCACCTCCAATGATACCCACTGCGAGGGGTTGGCTGGTATGCTAATCACATTAGACTCGCCTTTTGAACTAGATTCCAAGTCTATGTGAATAGTAGGGGTACTCCTATGAACTGGAACATAACCTGTGTTGGCTGATGGCCAACCAGGGGGTCTTCCACCTCTGGAACTGCCTTTATTTCTATCTCTGCCTCTGCCTAGTGGAGGTTGAGTCATCTTACCCACATGTCCATATGAAAGAATGAAGTGTGGGTGGAATGTAATATGCAACTCTATTTCTTCTTCAATTCTCCTTTCTTGTTCACTTGGATTTTCACTTTCATTTTCTTTTTCTTGTGCTTTTTATTTTTCTTTATTTTAATTTTCTTTTGAATTTAAATTTTATCCAAGTTCACAAGAAAGGGTATTTTGAGGAAGATAGTAGGTCGCATCCTCATATATATCAACCTCTCTAACTTAAAATGGCTTTTCATCTCATTTGACAATGTATTCAATCCCATCCATCCTGAATTTGATGCACTGATGGAGGGAGGATGGAATTATCTTATTTTGATGTATCCAGGACCTACTGAGCAAAGTGGTAAACAAAGTATTTAAATTAATGATTTAAAACTTAGCTTCAGTCTTCTAGTCATCTATCTCCAAAGGTAACACTATGGAACCTAACGCCTGTTCACCTTATTCATTGAATCCTCTCAACATCATCCGATCTCCTCAGAGTGTGGAGATATCGATCCTCAAATAGGCAAGGGTCTTTAGATTCATAATGTTCACCGATGTACTTAGATCGATGAGAACTTTTGGCAGATCCATGTCAAGCTGTAGAGAGGATGGTTGTGCTCCATGTCCCCCCAGAAGAAGGTCTTCATCTTTAAAAGAGATCCCCTAGGCTTCTCTGGAATAATGTGCCTCCTAACCAATAGCGGTCAGTTGAGCTAAACATATCCCAGGATCAAGAAGAGCTTTGATTAATGATTCACTCATCTCTTTGGATAAGACAAGGGCATCGTATATAGTTAGCATAGATGTCAACTTTCTTAGATGAGAGAGAATATTGTAGTCTACCTTGGGATGATCCTCCATAAGCATATCTAAGGGTGGAGCATCCTGTGGAGGGTCTTCTCAATCCTCTGAACCAATGAGTTATTTCTCTCTATCTTGAGGTACCCTGAGGAGAACTTGCCACTCAAGATTAACTCTCAGGTAACCAAAGATTGAACAGCACTCAGCTCACCTACGCTTTCTCCTATGGGACTCGTAATCGAGATGATTCTAAGTCCATCTCAAGAGGTAAACCCATAGTATTTAGAATAGGAAAATCTAACTTTGATTTAGAAAGAGGAAGATTTGTATCATTATAGTTATTGTTTAGACTTGAAGAGTTATTAGGAATAGATCTGCAACCCATCGAGTGACACGATGTAATTCAAGCAGCTTTATTCTTCAATTTCTTGGAGGTACAAAGTAGAAATCAAGTAAAGTAAGAGGGGGTGAGGGATTTGATGCCCTCATCTGCTGATACAAGATGTCTACTAGAAGAAGAAGAACTAGTTGAAGCAATGGTAGTCACTGATGTGGTAGCTGCAATAATGGATTGGAGGCTAGACTTGATCGGTGGTTGCACTATTGGGCTATCCTGAGTTGGCACACACTACTATTGCTGAGCTCCCCCTTTCCTTGAGTTGGCACTGGCAACTTGCAAACCTTTCTTGATGTTGGAGGTTTGAGCTGACTCAAGCACCTGCAAGGAAAGTTTCTTGATTTTTTGAATAATCTTTTTAGAGGTTTTGGATAAGGAGATATCCCAACCTTCTTTGGTTTTGGAAGGATTGCAAGTATCCCTAAGGATTACCCTAATTGAATTGGATGGTTGTTCCACAAAGTATTCCTTCGGGATAGTTATAGCACCGGTCTTGAAGCTATGTTCAAGCTATTCCTTAAATGATAAGCAATATTTCAAAACATGGCCTAGGATGTGGTGGTAGGGGAAAAAGTTAGGATCATGGCTTTTGCCCACTTCCTCTAGTCTCCTAAGTTCAAGTAGCTAAAAATCAGGCTTCTTTAATAGATTCTTAAAGATCTTCCTAATTACCTCCCTCTTAAATGAATAAGGCTTGTTGAGTTTATCCAAAAGAGTAGGTGGACCACAGCTACTTAGCGGTGGGTATGTGTATCACTGCTATTGATGATATGGTTGAGGAGGAGGCGGAGAAGGCTATGGAGGCTACTGTGGCGGCTAGTAGGGCTGCCTCGGTGGTGGTGAAGGAGGTCGAAGTGTCTGCTGCTGAGCATGAGGTCTCTCAAACTGCTCTCTGGCTAGCTGTTTCCCCTTGCCCACTGCTATTACTACCCCGACCTTCTTCTCGTATACCTTCTATGACTTTGGCTTTGTTGATACATCTGGATAAGGTAATTGTTTGGCTTCTCCTTGCAAACTACCTGCCTTGTTGATTAATTTCTCCAAGGTTTTGATGGTGATGCCCTTAAGCATGAAGGCGACTGGGCCATGGATATTCTTTAGAAGAATCTCAATGGCATTCTGTTCAGATAGCTATGGTTTGCATTTCATACTCAAGTTATGCCATCTGAGAATGTAGTCAACAAGAGACTCACTTGGGTGTTGTTGTGCGATAATAAGATTGCCAACAGTGACCCTTTGCTGAGCTCCATCAAACATCTTGATAAAGAGTTGCTCTGACTCAGCAAAAGTCTTTACTGAACTATTGGGAAGTTCAACATACCAACCAAAAGCTATACCTGCCAGGCTACTGACGAAGAGATGGAAAAGTAAAGCATCACTACCACTCACGTTGCAGCAACCAGCTCTAAAATGTGTGATGTGCTGCCTCGGGTTCCCACTGCCATCAAAACTCTTGAAGGAAGGTGCCACAAAACCCTTAGGATATTGGATTTCATCAAATTCCTCTGGGTAGGGTCTACCCTTTGGAACTGATGATCCTCCTCGGGCTTGAGCCAATGCTTCCTTCACCTGCTGCTCAACCATGGACTTAATATCTTTCTCTTGTATGGAGGTACTATCCACTACCTTCCTATACATGCTGGTACTACTATGCTCTGCTAGAGGTAAAGTCTTGGCTGGGTCCAAGATATGCGCCAACTCTGGCTGGCTAGTCTCAACTATGGTAGGATGAACCACTGGGGCTTAGTTCTATAATGCTAAGATAGCTGCTAACAGATCCTCAAGCCTCTTCTCCATCTTATCTTTCTTCTCATCTTTCTGCTTTATTTGTGCTAGGAGGTGTTGGATCGAGTGGGCTGTGTCTTCCTGCTCATCATCAATGCCTTCCATAGTCTAATGCTCTCTGAGAAGGGATCCCCTGGTATCTACCATGCAAACCCCTATTGAGTCTCTCAATAAATCATCTTCATTGGGATCAAAGTTGATCTTCTCCTCATTATACCAGTCGTATCTTAGGATTTCCTTCTTCTCCATAAAATAATGAGCTACTATGTCATCAACAGAACGATCTGTTTAAAATGTCACAAATGATTTTGGCTGATCAGTGGTGGGATCAACATCGTGTATTGTGAGGCACCAGACCTCCCCTACTATTGGAGAACAACTCTGTGAGGGCTATCTCGCTGGAAGATACACACTCTTGACTATCACTGACTCTGTATGGGGTGACACTCCTAGGAGGTTCTATCATCATAGGTGCAACTAGGTTTTCACCTTCTCCTTCTACAACTGTCGTAACCATCTTTAGATCCTGTTATGGTGGTGATGGTAAAGGAAAGATCACTATGCTTCAGGGTTTCCATTCTTCGCACATAACATGTAAGGTCAAGGGGAGAGCGACCTCACGCCAGATGTGTAGATGCGTGGTAGTGTGTGGTGGAGACACCACCGACTCTCTCAAAATAAGAGCTCTCCTCCTGTGATGGGTAGTCCTCATAAGTAGAATACTATCTGTGTGATTGATGTGGGTAGCACATCGATAAAAAAAATCAATGAGTGAGGCCACATCGACTAAACCTCCCACTCTGGTGATATGAACTATAGTATGGCCTCCATGGCCCTCTCCACAAGATGCTTCCCCATGCTAGGTAACAAATCTCAAATCAAATTGAGTCTCTGCACTGTCAGGCTCGCCAAGTCGGCGTAGAACCACGAGGCACATATGGCCTCTACTTTGACCTTGGGGTTGAAATTGAATTGCTAGTGGAGGTGAAGTAGGGATTCTCCTAGCATCCTCTCTATCTGACTTAGAGAGAGGATGGAATGGGTTTGCTATAACCAACGAGGCAGTCAAAATGGGCAACTTCTCAATAATTGATCGTATTGCTGCCTCCATCTCCTTGGTGATGCATGTATGGTACCGCTTAATCATGCAATTTTTATTCCTCCTCTGAGTCTTGGTGGGGCAAGCAGAGTAAGAGCTAGACTCAATCTTAAAAGCATGGGAGACTATCCCTGGGATCAAGGGAGCCTTCCCATTGGAAGGTGCTAATGAGTGGGTTCTATCCCTCAGTGGGGCAGCATGGGAAACAACTCAGTGCACTGGCGCTATCACAGACATTGGTATTGATGGTGGCACTATAGGAACCACCACTGCCTTCCTCTTCAGTGAGGGAATATCAAAGTCTGAGGGCATATCAATCTGAATGATCGACCGCCATTGCTGCTAGCAGAGGGGAGTACCCTGTCACCCTCAACACCTCATCCAAAATGAATGAGGTGGGTGTAATCAGAATGGGAAAGGATGGCCTGATCCAGGGCCAAGTCCATCCCATGGGGAAAGGTGTAAACATATTTCTGTGCAGCCATTTCTGTCAACTAAAAATTGAACTGCGATTGAAACTGAAACTATCGTTGAACGAGAGTCTGCAATGTTGAAAATAATTTTGAATCAGATTTATATTGATTTTGAATTTATAATTTAGAATTTGAACCCATACTCAACATTTTCAAAATGTTAAGTCGAGCTCAAATGATTTAGAATTGAATTCGAGATTTGATTGGGAAGAGGAATTTTTTTGGATATCGAATCCACTTTCAACAAATTTGGATATGTTGAAAATAGGTTCAAATATTTTTGAAGAGATGCTTCCATAGGTTCATATTTGAATTTTGATTTTGAGGATCCTTTATTTAACAAATTTGGGTATGCTAAAGTAAAGGGTCAATTTGATTTTTGATTTGAGATTTGTGATTTTTGGAATTTACTCACTTAGCAAATTTGGGTATGCTAAGTGAGATATTTGAAAATAGTTTCTTGCTTATGTTTCTTTCTTTGCTTTATTTTGTGAATCATTTTTTGATTTGAA
This sequence comes from Cymbidium sinense, assembly GCA_021442155.1. Lineage (NCBI taxonomy): Eukaryota > Viridiplantae > Streptophyta > Magnoliopsida > Asparagales > Orchidaceae > Cymbidium > Cymbidium sinense. Next base: position 140,586,730 of record CM038222.1, read on the forward strand.
AATGGAATTCTCATTTAACAAATTTTGGTATGCTAAATGAGAAAATTCAAGTGTGTTTTGTTTTTGAAAATGTTTGAAAATAGGATTCTTAACAAATTTGAGTATGCTAAGAAAATCCTAATATTTTTTTTTATTTTAATTTGTTTTTGAAAAGTTGGATCCTTAGAAAATTTAAGTATGCTAAGGGAGTCCTAATGTCTTTCTTTTGATTTGATTTGATTTTAATTGAAACATGGAGACTTCACTTTAGAAAATATGGTATGCTAAAATGAAGTCCCAAAAGTGTTTTTGAAGATTTTGTGGATTGGACATTTTACTTAGCAAATTTAAGTACACTAAATGAAATTCCAAAAGTGTGTTTCAAATTTTTATATTTGGAAAAGGGAGACTTCATTCTAGTAAATGGGATATGCTAAATTCAAGTTCCAAATGTGTTTTGAAAAATTTTATTTTTTGTTGATTTTTGAAAAGGGAGATTTTCATTTAACAAATTTGGGTATGTAAGATGGAAATCAATTATGTTTCATTTTCCAAAGATGTATATTTTGTGTGTGATTATTGCTTTTTGAAAGAGGAAATCCCAACTTAATCATATATGGAATATATTAAGTGGTATTTCAAAATAATGTTACTTTATTTGGAAATGAAATTTTCATTCAATAAATTTGGGTATATTGATTAGATATATTCATATGTGCATTTTGAAAGTTTATTTTTTTAATTTTGTCTGAAAATGAAACCTACATTCAATAAATATGGATATATTGAATGGAGAGGTTTCATAGGTGCTTTTTTTGAAAAAAAATGTAAAAATTCTAACATAACACATGTGGAATGCGTTGAGTGGAATTTCAAAGTTCTAATTTTACTTGAATAGAAAGGCCCATCTTCAAAATTTATGCCTTTGAAAACTTGATTGTTGGAATTTTATTTTTTATTTTATTATTATTTTTTTTGAAAATGAGGTCTTCACCAAATTGAATTGAGTGAAGAAGTTCATTTGTGCTTTTAGAAAATGTAATTGTTGAAATTTTATTTTTGTAAAGATGATCCTACATATAACAATCATGAATATTGTTAGATGAAGTTGATTTAGGAAAATTTTTGTGTAAAATATTTTATTATGTGCATTTTGAAAGAGTGCTTTTTGAAAAGCAAGATTTTTATGAAGGATTTATTTTATCTTTATTATTTTAAAATGAACCTTTCCTTACCATAAAAATGGTAAGGAAATTAATTCTTTTTGATTAAGCTTTTATTTTTACCCATTGGAGACCCAATGGGGGTTTTAAGACCAACACGGGGTGAGGTCCTAAAACCTAAAGATGTTGGCTAGCTTAACTTAAGGATGAAATAAGATAAGTGCCATTGGAAAGAAAGATAGTCTTGGATTCATACCAAAGTACAAACCCACTATCGATACTTGAAGATAATAATCATTTATCAAAGATGGAGAGAGGAACCATCCAGTGGTGTCGCTAGAAAAATCTGTGGAGAAATTTTATATGTTCAATTTCTAAAGAAGGTATACTTTCATCATCGATCTATGTGGGATAAAATGAAGATAGAAATATACTTCTTTTTATGCATTTTTTGGACACCACGTAGATCCATAGATATTCTTATTGATGGTAATTGGGTACGACATTGAAGCGAGGTGTACTATCTCAAAAGATAGAAGTCACCACCCTGCAATGGACCTAATCACCTCAATAAGGACTCCTAAGGATAATCGGTCTGCATATGTAGATTCTTCCCCTACTTTACATGGAAAAGAAAAGGGTTTATTTTAAATTGAGTTCGTTAAGTTCTCAGAGGCAAGCCCCATAGTTACATTAAAGAAAGAGGATTCTTAGAATACTCTTGATTAAGGTAAATGATCATTGTCTCCAAAGATTTTAATAGGTAGGACTATCAATCAATTAGTTTATTTTTAGCAAATTAAGTGGGATCGATCAAGAGGAGGGAGTTCTTATCGAAGGAAAATGAAGATGAGTAGGGGATGTTTAGGATACTAGGAAGCCTAGTAAACACCCCAAACTATCCTATAATTAGGCTTTACATTTTTGAAATAGAATTATTGATTTAAGTAGAATTTTTTATTAAAAGTGTAAGGCTTATAATTCCATAATACAATATCAGGGAAATGCTTATGAGGTGAGGATTTATACTTATGGCCCACAAATCTAAGGCAAAAATGGGTATTTGGTCCACCTCCATAAGAGAGGATAAACCACCTGGCTGCTTGGACTTACAACTGCCTGGGGGTGACTGTCAACTAACTCTTCCTATGGTTATAAATTCATGTAGACAAGTCTTATGCTTTGTGCAAGATTGTTAGGCTGTTGTTTATTTTAGAAAGATACTAACTCCTTAAACTCACTCCCTAAGAGACTAGATCATGTAAGGGCATGAAAAATGATCTAGATCTAATGCAAAACATATTACATTTTTAGTTTCACTTTTGGACAATCATTTGACTTAGGCTTATAGGATCCATATGCCTAATGCATGAGAAATAAGATTATGGGACAAAATCAGCCAGAAGGGGAGGTGTGTTTTCATCATGGCTCTCAAAGGTCAAGCCAAGTTCTCTGGCAAAGGTGGATGCTCTATAATCAAGAGTGAAATAATATGTTTTTATGCATGATGTTAGAAAAGAAATACTCATCTAGCAAAGGGGTTGCTAATTATTTTATCTTGATTTTAATTTAGGCTTTTTAAATAAGGTTATGAGTTATTTGTTTTTAATTTTGAGTTAATTAATTTGGTAGAAAATTTATTTTTCCCTAAGAGCCTAGTCATCATCTAGGCCATACATCAAGCATAGAAGAAACTAGTAAAATATTCCATCTTAATGCACAAGCTAAATAAAACATCAAAAATTTTATAAAGGTAACACAAAAGAAAAAAAGACCATTTATGGTCCGGCACCACCGCACAAACTCAAAAATAAATTGGGTAGCCAAGCTCCACCCTTATACAACCCGGATTATAAATTAATTAATTTACAATCAAGTAAGGAAATTCATGTTATGGGGGTCTTCATTTCTTCTTTCTTGTTTCTTATTTCTTGTTTCTTCTTTTGGTTCCTTCTTTTGAATGGTTGGAAGGTGGTTGCTCTAAGGGCTTGACATGGTATATAAGATGTAATCTTATGACCAATGCTCATCCTAATACCCCATAATATTCATTCCAAAATCCTAATTGTAAAAATACATAAAAAAGGAAAAGTAAATCTGACTAACACCTGCAAAATTGAGATTAGCTAAACAAACCATACAAATCTCAAGAATGTATATTGGGCTTAGCACCCCACACATGGGTAACCAAGTACACCTATCCTATTAGATTATGCTAAGGGGTATAAGCACCTGCACAACAAAAGAATTTATATTTTTATTACATCGCCCCATAAGCACAATCCCCTGTATAAAATAACGATTAGACTAAATCATCCTACCATTCATTCTATGCACATTCACCCTAACATTCAGACTAGAAATAATACATCATAAAATAAAAGCAAATAACAACCCATGCACTTCCTTAACCTAAAGCTAGAAGTGGTGAGTTAACCTAATGTGTGTGCTTTGAAAGGTTTGTGTGGTATGCTTAGCTATGGCTTTAAGGCTTAGATTTTCTAAAGTCTGAAGATGTTCAACTTAGATGGTGATTTCATTTAAGTTGTTTAGTTGATTTGGGTGATTTTTATTTGGTGATTTGCTTAAGTTTGAATGATTCTACAATTAATTATAAAGTTGTAAAGAGAGGAAAAAGAGAAGAGAACATCTCTATCCTTCCCTATCTCAAGTAATTTCTAAAATGGATTCATGTTTGATTTTTTTAGTGAATGTTTTATTGTGTTTTAATTAATCCTAAGTTTAGATTTTTCCTAAATAAACCTATTCAAAAGAAAGGCATTTTAAGTTTAAGTAAAGTGAATTAATATCACAAAACACACATCACTTCATTACTTTTCCAACATGTATAATATGCATATGAATGAATCCTAAGCATATCTATACATACAAATAGAAATGTTTAGCACACTTTATGATGAATGCCAATAAATGTTACTTAAGAAAATTGGAATGCTTTATGATGTATGACTTTCATTAAGTAGAAAAGAGGGGTATTATTCACAAGCACATGTATATGTATGAAAGGCATAAGTGGGTACGACACCATTGTTAGCACCAGGAGTGTAAGGTACATGACCTACTTAGGGCTACTTAAAGCCTCAAAGCCATGGGGTTGTCCAGACTAATATACTACTTTTTTTAAATACAAATACATATACTAAAGAAATGAATGAAAAAGAAAGATGCAAAAAATTTGTATTTATTTATTTATTTTGTTTATGCAACTTATATGTACAAGTGTGGATGTCCTTCTTAAGTAATATCATAGGAATGAATAGGAATGAGGTTAGGAAAGTGTTGTGTTCTTTTCAAATGAACTAAACACTTTGCCAAATCCTATTGAAAACTATGCCAAAAAAAAAAAAAAAGAGAAGGAAAGCCACACTGTGCACATCTTCATATTTATATCCACATGCAAGCTTATAAATAATTATAAGTAGCATAGTTTCAGTTTTAGGTGTTTAATTAATAGATTTTAAAAATAATTTTGGATTTAGTAGTGATAATAGCCATTCATATTTTTTTACTTTAGCCAAAATATGCAATTTGACATAAAGAAAATATTTCATTTTGATTTTGATTTTTAAAAAACATAAATGCATGAAACATATAACATACACATTTAGCATGTTAGGAAAGAACTAAATTGATGAAAGAATGTAAACACATTCACCCTAATTAATTCCTAAAGACAATCTTATGAAATAAGAAAGTTAAAGCAAATCAAGTTATTTTTAAGGATGGTTTGATTTTGTCTTGAGTTTGATTTAATTTGAGAAATATGAGGTGAGTTTGCTGCTCCTAACCCATTCCCACATGTTTTTTGATTTAGTCTGTTCTTAGGATTATTAGATGATTTTATATGTTGCTTAGGTTAAGGTGTGAATTAAGTGTGTTAACTACCCCTTACCTGCACCACCTTATCATAGTTAATCAAATAATTATGAGCCAATAATATGACATAAAACCACAGAAGGAATTTAAATCAACAATGCTCCTAGGGAAGAAAGGTACCTAATGCAATTGGCTCATGATTAAAGATTAATTAAGCTAAGTGGTTTATTTTAAGTAATTTCATAACACCTCTCAGACATGTGAGTTGAATTTTGATTTCCTTAAATGTACTTAGGTTCTTGAACACCTATGCATCTACCCAAGATAGATTAATTGAGTTCTTGAAAGTTTTAGAATTTTTTAAAATTAATTAAGGAGGTAATTAGTGAATTAACCCTTAATTAAGGTTAGATTCAAGAAGAAAGGGGGTTTAAGGAATATCTTAAGAAAAGTATCCCAAAATTATTTCCTAAATCTCATATTCACTTAAGCAAAACTTAATTGACTCAATTAGAGGGTTAGACCACTAATTATACCCTTAATTAAGCTTAATTACATTAAGAGAGTGATTAAGGAATGAACCAACAATTCCTCTAATTAAACCACCAATATATCCCAAAAAAATTAAGGTAGGCAGGAGTCATTTCACTAATTATGCATAAGAAGTTTGGGAATAATCAGTAAAGTAATTAGAGGGTAATTGGCAAAATTACATTCCCAATAAAACCCAAATCTAGAGAAAAGCATTGCTCAAAATCCATTGAACTTATTTTTTGAATATTCTATGTTCAATTATCTATCCAATTCAATTTATTTCATATTTTTATAATTTTTCTAGGCTTAGATATGAATTTAGAAATTTTCCATGATTAATTAGGTGATTTAATAGCCTAATTAAATGTTTAATCCTATCAACGCCAATGGATCCGATGCGGCATGCTTTTCACGACATGATGGGATTTTAAATTATCACATCATAGTGCCACATGGGCGGTGCTATGCTTTCTCCTCACCATCGGATCAATGATTGACGGTTAGATCCACGCTCTAAAGGGATAAGGGTTTACAGTTCATCATGGCCATCCATCCAAAATGTGGATGGCCCATGATCCTCTATATTCCAGAGAGGACATCTTCTTCTAGGGCATGATCCAAGCTCGATTGAGCTCGGATTGATCCCAAATTCAGCCCACACCATCAACATGCAAGGAAGATCACATCTAACATCCAGAACCTCATGGGATGAAAATTGACTTCACAAAGCTCCAAACAAAATTGAAAATTTTCTTGGTTTAATGGCTTACCTCACCGGAGGTGATTACAAGCACTCGATTCCCTTGGAGAAGCTTCGTCTAGTGGAGATAAAGCTTTGTTGAGAGTTTGAAGTCTTGAGATTAGATGGATCCTTCTAGAGGCGAGGCTCCCCTTCAAGTAGGCTTAGTCTTGATCAAGAGTAGCCCTCCCTTACCTTTAGAGCTTGTGTGAAGGCTTGGGTGAGTTTGATCAAGCTCCCTGATGAAGTTTGAAAAGTGAATTGGCTTGGTATTGAGTGTGGAGTATGTTTGAATTTCAATGGAGCTCCCCTATTTTTGATTTGAGAAAATCCAAAAATGGAGATGTTGAAATCACTCTAGGAAGCTTGGGATCACTTGACAATGGCTCCTCTAGATTCCCTTAGCTAAATTGAGTATGAGACTATGTAATGGAATTAAGGGGAGTATATCTCCCCCTTGAAGGATCAGACGGCCATGAAGGAGCTTTCCATTTTGATCTAATTGACCCTATTTAATGGGTTGTTTGAGCTGTTTAGAGTGGCATGACATTTAGTTTTGGCCAGAGGAGGAGTGGGTGAGGTGGCTATGTGCTCAAACAAGGTGGAGGGAGGATTCCATATGCTTAATTTCAAGTGAGGTGGTCAGTTTTGATCGTAGGCTAGGTTGGGCTGACTCAAACCCATTGGGATAGGTGCACCACACTCCTTAGTGTCCATAAGAGAGTGCTAAGTGGTCAAGAATAGGATTTGACCAAATTCTGAGTAGATTTGGCCAAAATGTATCCTATGGCCTAGGGGTAAAATGGTCATTTGTCTTGGGTTTCAATTTGAATATATTTGTTATGTTTGAAAATTAAGTTAGGTCAAGTTTCATTGAATTTGGAATTATTTTGATGTGAATTGGCTCATGTTGACCCATTTAGTTCAAAATGGGTGAACTTGGGTCAAGTTGACCAATTGGTCAAATTAGGTCAAACCAAGGGTTGAGTCAAGTTCATATGAATATTTGAAAAGGTTTGTTGGCTTTGGTTTGATTCAATTTGGTTTATGGTTTTGATTCAGTTGAGTTCATTTAGGTCAAATGGGTCAAGTTGACCAAATTGACCCATTTGACCTATTTAGGTTAGGTCATAGGTTGGTTCATGTTTGGTTGGTCATATGAAATGGATTGGTATCTTTTTTTCTAATCAATTTGGTTTATAATTGAGTTTGGCTCAGTTTGACCTTTTAGGTCAAGTTGGGTTCATGGTCAATTGGGCTAGGTTAGGTTCAGTTGGCCAATTGAGGCTTTGGTCAAGTTCAACAATCAATTTGGAATGAACTTGACTCATTGGTTTCAATCAATTTGGCTTAGATCAAGCTTTGACATATTTTGACTTTTTAGGTCAAATTGGGTCAACTTGGCTCAAGTGGCCAATTGGGCTAGGTTAGGCTCAAATGTTGACTTGGTCAAGTTCAAACATTGATCATGAATGAGTTTTGATCAATTGTTTTAATCAATTTGATCTATGGTGGATTTTGGCTAGTTTAGGTTTCATTTTGGCTAAGTGTTGACTTGGTCAACCCTTAGGTTTGACTTGGTTTGACCTAATTACAGTGATTGATCATCTTATGATGATTGTTGATCATGATGAGAGGCTTAGGTGGGCTTAGTTCAATCCAATTTTGTTAGGATTAGAATTTGGCTCATAAGGGTACTTTAGGTCACTTTGGGTCAAGTGAGCTTAAGTGAGTCAAATGGCTTGGTCAAAGCTGGATTTGAGTTTGATTGAACTCACATATAGACTTATGATTGAAATATAAATTCATTTGCAAGTGGTTTGTAGTCAAATGGATTTGGATTCATTTGATAATTTCAAGTTCAAAGGGTGAACATGAGTTTGACTTGGGTTTGATTTTTGAATGTAGTTTTTGTTTGATTATTGAAGTTTATGTTTATATTTAGATTCACGATTGAAGGATTGATTGAATAATGAAGAAAAATCAAGAGTTTGGCTTGATTTGAAATAGATTTGGCTAAGTTCAAGATTTTGACTTGAAAGGCTTAGGTTGGATTTTGATTGAATTTGAGTTTGGTTTTTGGAGTTGGTTTTGATTGTTTGAATTTATATATCACTTATATATGTGTATATAAATGAGAATATAAATGGGTTATGAGAAAATTTCTTGAATTTGAAGTGATTTGGATTTGATTTAGGCCAAGTCCTTAAGAGGGAATCAAAGTGATTTAGAAAAGATTTGTGATTTGGATTTAGTTTGATTGATTTGAATTTATATTTCATTTATATATGAAATAGAAATATAAAAATGTGAGAAAATTAAGATTGATAGATTTGATTTGATAAGAGTTGATTTAAGCTCAATGGACTTAGGAAATATTTTGAACTTGGAATTTCAATCATAAGCTTCAATCATTTGGAATTGATCATGGATTTCAATCATGTGGGATTGATTTGAGTTTGGAGAAAAATCAATTAATCTAGAATTGATTTAGGTTTGATGTTGATTTGATTTGGAGTTTGACTTGAAGAAAGGAATTGAGGAATGTGGTTCAAGCTATAGGGTAATGAATGACCTAAGGCATGACCTATTTCTATGGCTAACTCTTCTAAGTCTCTAGAGCCAGGTTGAGTGTCCACCTAATCACTAGATGTTTCTTAAGACTAAGGATCTCTTAAAGTCTTAGAGGAGTCCTATGTCTAAGAGGGAGGGGTTAAGAGCTCATCCTAAAAATGAGGTCAATAATTATGAGAAAATCTTTTGAGTTTGGAGTGATTTGGATTTGATTTGAGCAAGTCCATAAGATGAAATCAAAGGGCTTAGGAAAGATTTTGGGATTTGAATTCAATCATGGGTTTCAATCATTTGATTTGGAATTGATTTATGATTTGGATTTTAGAATTAATTTATGATTTGAAAAAATCAATTGAGTTGGAATTGAATTAAGATTTGGGTTTTGGAAATGATTTATGATTTGAGAAAATAAATTGAGTTGCAATTGATTTAAGATTTGATTTGGATTGGTTTGAAGGAGGGAAGTAAGGATAGGGTTCAAGCTATAGTGGCAAGTCCTCCTCTAAGGCATAACCTATTCTATGGCTAACTCTCTAAAGTCTTGTGGTTAGGTTATTTGTTCACCATTCACTAGAAGTGTCTTAAGACTAAGGAACTCTTAGTGTCTAGAGGAGTCCCATGTCTAAGATATAGAAGTTGAAAGCTAACTCTAAAAGTGAGGTCAGCAAAGGGTGCCCAATAGATATGGTGTGACAGATAAGGCATACTGTACATTTTGGTGTTGACTGAGATGATTAACAACATTCAAACGATCATAAGCACTAACAAAAATGATCTACTCATAAACTCGAGGTGCAGAAGGAATCAAGATCTTAGTGCAATGCGACTCTACTTATGTCAAAAAACATAAGAGAGCGCAGGGTTAATCCACTAGGGATGGAGTATGTGAGCCTTCCACTAGGGGAGAAGGCTCAAGTTATCCACTAGGGACAAGAGGTTGTGAAATCTATTGGGGGATTAGAATTTGGAATCCATTAGGGATAAAAGATGTGAACCTTCCACTAGGGGAATAGGTTTGGGTTGGATTGAATTGACTCCATTAGGGAGATTGGAAAGATTTGCATCTCACTGAGGAGAGGCTGATTGATTTGATTTGACTCCACTAGAGAGGAGGGTTGGTTTTGTTTGATTTTAAAATTTTGAGATGGACCTTATCATTTAATGGACTGATCAGTGGGGCTGTTGGCCTTGGCCTGCTTCAAATTTATTAATCCAAAGGGATAGTCTACCAACCACATGGTAAGGCTATCCAATCGAAGAGGTTGCCTTTCAGTGTGCAACAGTTGTACTAGGAAGAAAGCGTAGTAGACTTACATCCACCAAAGTAGGGATTAGTCATTGGGATGATCAGTTGGTGAGGCAATAAATCTAACCCAACCTTAGGCTGACTACTGAGTGAATGCCTCTGGGGGACTTAAATTAGCTCAAATATAATCAAAATTAATTTCACTTTAATTGTGTTTGATGGATCCCGTTGGTTTGCGATGGACCGCACTGAGTAGAGGCCATATCAGCCTTGAACTACTTCAGATTTATCGATCCAAAGGGAGTAGCTTCTCGGCCGAAGGGGAGAACTATCTAACCAAAGGGGTGTCTTTCGCTAAGGCCAATTGGAAAGAAAGCATGGGACTCATATATTTCAATAAAAGACCACATAGACATATTAGCAAGATAACATGTCAACCGACCTGTGGTGCGTCAACGATAGTCATGCTAGAAGGAATGCGTAGTAGACTTATATATTTTAGAGTGAAATGATTGTCGAGGCAATCTATTTATGGAAAAATATATTGAACCCCACCTAAGGGCAACTAATAAGAGAGTGCTAACCTGGGGGCTTATCTCAACTCAAGTGTAGTCAGGTAATTCCTATAGGGAGTTCTGCTGTCACTGTCTTAAAGATAGGATGACAGCTTCAGAAAGGGACCACTAGAGGCTTGAATTCTTAGTCCACAAGCGAATAAATTTGTTTGTTTTGTTTGATTATTTATTGTTGACCCTGTTGGTTTGCAAGGGATTATACTGAGAAGGAGCTTTATCACCTAGACTATCTCTCGATTTATCGGTCCAAGGGAGAATCTGTGCATCCAACAAATTCTCAACCACAGGGGTGGCTACTAGAAAGGGGATCCCAATCCAAGAGTACCCGTAGTGTCTAAATGGGGTTGCAAAATATGTGATCCAGGTAGAGTGCTCACAGGGGGAGGGGCCACTAAGGGCTTTATCCAAAAACCCTGAAGAAGATAATGTATGTAGGTATGCGGTGGATAACTCAAGGAGAAAATGCGGGGACTCATATCTGCCAAGAGTGGTGTATCCATCGTGAGTGTGTCGCGATAAATAACATCAACCAACCTAAGGTGCCCATCATTTGATAATCACCTAAGAAGAAAGCATCGGGACTAACATCTTCCTACAACAAAACTGATTGTGATAGTCTTTTCTTGACAAAGTTATCCCAACCAAGGTGACTACCGAGTGAATGCACAGGGACTTATATCAACTCAAAAGTAGTCAAGAGGTAAAGAACCGCTGGGAGACTTATCCTAAACCTCAAATATGCTTGACCTAGTTAGTGCATGATGACTAGTTCAAGAAGAAAGTGTGTAAGCTTACATCCTCCTAAAGAAAGTCAACATGAGGTCGCTTACTCACTATGCAATGAGAGCTACCAAAATAATAAGATGCTCATCAGTTTGTAATGGTCAAGTCAGGAAGAAAGTGCGGAGACTCATATTCGCCAGACAAATGACCACTAGGGTGACACATTAGTAAGGTAGTATGTTAGCCCTACTTAGAGTAGCTAATGAGTGAGTGCCACATGGGGCTTGCTCTCACATCAAAAATAGCCTGAGATAAAAGATATATCTTTGTATTTGTGTTTGTGTTAAAGGAGGACAGGATGCCACTTGGTGTCTTTTCTCTTACACCTAACATCCATGCTAAAGAAATAGGATTCTTGGGTTCTTCTTTCCTACAGTTAGCCTGAGAATCAATTTGTGTTCATGCTGTGAAAGAAGGATAAGATTCCTCTTGGGTTCTCTTACACCTACCCTAAACACATCATGGTAGATTCACAAATAAGCAAGCAATGCTTCGAATGATGAGAATATTTTGATAAATTAGAATGGAATTTTGAAGATAATTATTTTTAAACATGATTTTATGGATAATATCTCTTCAAATAGAGATAATTGATTGGAAGCATCAGATGTTCCCCTTTACAATCAATAAGTTGATAAGATCTTTCTTAGTAGGCCTTCTCTATGACAAAAGGGCTTTTCCAAGTGAGTTCAAACTTGCCTCCCATCTTTCGATGGACAATAACTGGTCTCCTTAAAACTAAAGCAAGCTTCATACTTGAAAAGCTCTAGGGCAGACCAACTTGTTGTGAGCTTGAATCATCTTGGCTTTGTATGACTCGAGGTTCTGGCATGTCTGTAGGAATCTCTCCTCCAAACCTTTGAGCTCTTCTAACCACAACCTGGCATTATACTCTGTAGTAATTTTACTACCCATTGCTATCCTTAGTGATGGGAGTTGCACTTCTAAGGGTAGAATGGCTTCAAACCCATACACTAAGGAGAACATGGTAGATTGGGTTTGAGTTCTGTATGTGGTGATGCCCACAGGCTTCAACTATGTCATGCATTATCGCTATTTTGAGTGTCTTCTAGTATCTGGATGAGAGTTTTATTGAATGCTTCTGCTACCATTTGCCCTAGATAGTAGATAGTGGAGTATCTCCAATCTATACGTCTCTTGAAGCTATTGATCTTAGTTTTGAATGCGCATTCATTATCGATATAATTCATCAAGGAACCCCAAACCTATATATGATATGGCTCCTAAAAAACTAGAGCACATGCTGAGTTGTGACCTCTAAGTGGGATTGCTCGCCACTTGGAAAAGTAGTCGTGGCACTAGATGAACCATGACCCTTAAGAAGGAGGATCAATCGGACCCACTATGTTAGTACCAACACTCAATGGCCATGAGACCAATGTAGTGTAGAATGTTGGGTGGCTGGTGTAAGACCACACCGTGTACTTGACATTGGTGGCATCTCCTAACTACATCCATGCAGTCTATAATCATTGAGGGCAGTAGTATCCTTGTCTTTTGATGTTGGCTTTCATCTTCAGACTGGATTGATGCGCTCTGTAATTATCTGAATGTACCTTGGTCATGATCTTGCGGGATCTGTATTTGTCTAAACAGCTTAACCACATTTGATCAAAAGATCATCCATACAAGGTGCCATTTACAAGTGCATAAGAGTGAGCTCTTTACTTCATCCGATGGGCTTGTGATTTCTCTTGAGGTAGTTTGCCTGTGTTCAAGTAATCTATGAATGGTTGCATCCAATCCAGCTCCTCATCTTTATTAGCAATGACAGCCTCCCCTTCAAGGGAGAATCTCTTGATGAGTTTAACATCAATAAGAGATAAGACTTTTCTATTTTGGACCCTTATTATAATGGACTCATCTTCCAGACATGCCAATTCCTTGGCGAGTTTGGCCAAAGCATCTAGCTTTCCTCAAGGAACCTTGTAGATGGTGACCTCAAGGATTTGGGCCAGCCTTCATGGTGTACTCATGGTAGTGACAAAGTTTAGGTTTTGGACCTTATAGACCCAACAATCTGTTGATGCCAGAACTATATGTTGATGCTTTTGACACACACTATAATAGCTAACTCTAGACCGAAAATCAGAACCTCATATTTAGCTTCATTGTTGGTGCATGGATTGGAGAGATAGTATGAGAATCTCATCACATCACAGTCTGGAGTTAAAAGGACAATTCTTACTCCTGACTTTCCTGAAAGAGTAGATCGTAGTTCTTCTTTCTTTTGAAAGGAAGCTGCACCATTAAAATACATTTCCTAGCAGTGAATGCTAGTGTTCCCTAAGTTCATGATTTGTTCATTGGGGAGGTCATCACTAAGCAGAGAATCAACAGGAAGAGGGTGTGCTGCTAAGAAATCTGCTAGTGCCTATCCTTTCACAACATGGAGGGGTATGAATGTGATGTCAAACTATGATAAAATCATAGACCAATGCACCAATGCTTGGATAGATCATGTGTCATGAGATATTATAGGGATTGATTCTTGAAATCAAGTTCACTTATGAGAGCATGTAATGCTATCGCTTTTGGGATATGAAGATTAAAGCTAGATAATGTTTCTCAATAGGTGGGTAGTTTACTTCAGTAGGGATTAGATAATGGCTGAGATAATAAAGAGCATTCTCCTTCCCTTCGTCATTGGTTTGGGCCAACAAATCACCAAGGGAGTCATCTAATGCAGTAGTGTAGGGGATAAGTGGCTTGCTCGGGATAGGGACTACTAGAATTGGTGGCTTCACCAAATACTGCTTAATGTCTTCAAAAGATTGCTGACACTTGTCATCCCACTTGAACTTAGCATACTTTTTGATAAGTGCTGAAAATGGCTTGCATCTCCCCGATAGATTGGAGATAAAGCGCCTTAGATACACCAACTGCCCATGGAATGATCTGAGTTAAGTTAAACTTTTAGGAGGTGGCATTTCTAAGATAGCTTTGATCTTCTCTGGGTCTATCTCTATTCCCCGGTGTCAGACAACAAACCCAAGGAACTTCCCTGAAGCTACTTCAAATGCACACTTTAGGGGGTTCATTTTGAGGTTAAATTATCTTAGCCGTTTGAAAACTACTCTCAAGTTGAAGAGATGTCTTTCTTTTCTATGCTTTTGACTACTAGATCATCAACATAACATTCAACTTGATGATGAATGAGTTCATTGAAGATCTGAGTCATGGTCCGCTGGTATGTAGCATCAACATTTTTAAAGCCGAAAGTCATGACCTTATACCAATAGATTCTGATCAGGGTTTGAAAAGCAGTGTTTCTTTCATCCTCGGGGCCATCTTGATTTGGTTGTAGCTAGATTACCCATCCATAAAAGAGAAAACTTCATGAGATGAGGCAATGTCCACCATTAACTCTAGTATAGGAAGTGGAAATTCATCCTTAGGACATGCCTTATTTAAGGCGTAGAAATTGACACATATGCAAATTTGGTCATTCTTTTTCTTAACTGGCATGACACTGACTAATATGATATGGTATTTTTCTTCCTAAATAAAGCTAGCATCGATCAGTTTCTTGACTTCAAAAATGACATGTTGTTTGATTTCTAATCGCATGCGTCTAGGAGCTTACTTGATAGGGTTAGAGTTAGGGTCTATTGTTAGTTTGTGGACTACTACATCAAGAGATATTCCTGTCATCTTTTCACAGCTCTATGCAAAGTAGTCCTTAAACTTAGTCAATAGCCTAACTAAGTCATTGGTTTTTTCTTTATTCAGTAGAGAACTAATGTATGTGGGGCGTGGATCTTCTTCTGTCCTGAGGTTGATTTCTTTGAGCTTGTTGATGGTTGAATGGATTTCTTGTTCAAATTCTGGAGGTGCATCTTTGATTTGGGATCATTTAAAGTTTCTAAACACACTTCCTCATAAGAGTTAGTGTGATTTGAAAAAACCTATCAGGCTCTAGATGATTGGTGATAAATAAGTAGTAATCATCATCATCGACTGGACCCACTGTACCGAATCCTAGTCCTGGACTTGATTGTGCATCCCTGCCTTTGTTGCCCCACAGCTTTTGAAAATATTTTGACATGTTCCTGGACCATTTGTAAGGAATCAGACCTTTTTTTTGCAAGATTATGAACACAAGGTGAGTACCAATCAAAAGGTAATTCCATTAAATCTTTATATGAATTATTCTCAAGTTCTACATCAGCTTCTGGACTTGAGGATGATGATCCCAGTAGGAATCTCTTTAGCTTGACACCAATGAAAGATCTAGGGGCTTCCTTATCTGCCAAACCCTCAACTTTTTGAGAAGAAAGTGGGGTTAGAGCTATAGCTCTCAACTATTGCCTAATAGTTTTACATAGTCCTGATTCAAATACATTCATGCTTTGCTTGGAGGCCTAGTCTTTTTCACTGTCTGGCTCGAGTGTCACCTCCAATGAAACCTGTTGAGAGGGGTTGGCTAGTGTGCTAATCGCATGAGACTCATCCTCCGAGCTGGATTGCAAATCTATGTGAATAACAAGATAACTCTTGTGAACTGGAACATAGTTCTTGTTGGCTGGTTACCAACCAAGGGGTCTTCCACCACTGAAATTGCCTCTATATTTACCATTTCCTTTGCTTGGTGGAGGTCAAGTCATCATACCCATATGTTCTTATGGTGAAATGAATTATGGGTGCAATGTAACATGCGACTCTACCTCTTCCTCGGTATCCCTTTCTCGCTCACTTATACTTTCTTTTTTCTTTTTTCTTTTCTTTTTCTTATTTTTCTTTTTCTTTTGTACTTGAACTTTGGCCAAGTTCACAAGAATAGGTGTTTTAATTTTGAGGAAGATAATAGGTTGCATCATCATATATCTCGAGCTCTCTAATTGAGAATGGATTTTTATCTCCTTTGACACAGTATTCAATTCCATCTCTTAGAAACTTGATGCACTAATGAAGGGAGGATGGAACCATCTTATTCTGGTGCATCCAAGGCCTACCAAGAAAAGTAGTGAATGATGTATTTGAATTAATTATATAGAACTTGGATTCAGTCTTCTAGTCACATATTTCCAAAGGTAGCACTATGGAGCCTAAAGCCCTCTCACCCCATTCATTGAATCCTCTCAACATCATCTGATCCCTCGGAGCTTAGAGATGTCAATCCTCAAATAAGCAAGGGTTTTTAGGCTCATAAGGTTCACCGATGCACTGGATTAACCAACACCCTAGAAAGTCTAAATCTATCCATATCCACTATAATGTAGAGGGGACGGTTGTGCTCCATATCCCCCAGAAGAAAGTCTTCATTGATGAATGTGAGTCCCTGGGCTTCTCTTGAATAATGTGCCTCTTCTCCAACAGCGGTCAGCTGAGTGAAGCATATTTCTGGATTAAGAAGGGCCTTGATTAATGATTCCCTCATCTCTTTGGGTAAGACAAGGGAATCATATATGCTTAGTTTGGCTGGCTATTTTCTTAGGTGAGCGAGAAAATTATAGTAAACTCTAGGCTGATCCTCCACAAGCATATCCATGGGTGGACCATCCTGTGGAGGGGCTTCTTGATCACTGGAACTAATGACTTGCTTAACCTTATCCTGAGGTGCTGCCCTAGGAGGTAGAAGTTTACCACTATGAAGGTTAACTTTGATGATTTTGTGAGATGATTTAATAGAAAGTTTTACCTACTCATCATGTTTACCTATAGCTTCTCTTATAAGACCCTCGAAATTAGATGATTCTAAGTCTATCTTAGGAGGTGAACCCATATTATTCAGAGAAGGAAAGTCCATTTTTGAATCAGAAAGAGGAAGATCAGAGTTGTTATAATTATTAAGACTTGAAGAGTTTTCTAAAGAAGTAGAATCAGATAACCCATAACAAGTGGCACAGATGTAATTCAAACTAGCTTTATTCCTCAATTCTTAGATTTAAAGGAGGTACATAGTAGAGTGGGGTGAGGGATTTGATGCCCTCATCCACCGAATATAAGATGTCTACTAGAAGAAGAACTAGTGAAGTAGAATGTTGGTGAAGTAGTAAATGAATCTGGAATGGAGGTTGGACTGACCAATGGTTGCACTACTTGGCTATCTGCAAGTGTATGAGCTCTCACCGCCGAGTTCCCACTTTCCCCAAGTTATCTTTGAAAACTTGCAAACCTTCTTTGATGTTGGAGGTTCGAGTTGCCTCAGACACCTGTAAGGAAAGTTTCTTGATTTTAGAAACAATCTTTTTAGAAGTTCAGGATAAAGAGATATCCCAACATTCTTTTATTTTGAGAGGATCACATGTTTCCCCAAGGATTACCCTAACAGAACTGGATGGTTATTGTACTAGATATTTTTAAGGGATAACTATAGCCCCCGACTTGTAGCCCTGCTCAAGCCAGTCCTTAAATGTGAAGCAATCCTCCAAAATATGGCCTAGCATGCGGTGGTAGGGGAAAAATTAAGGATCATTACTCCTGCCCACTTCCTCTTGCTTCCTAGGCTCGGGTAGCTAAAAATTAGGTTTTGTAAGAGGTTCTAAAAGATTTTCCTCACTATCTCCCTCTTAAATGAATAAGTTTTGTTTAATTTTTCCAAAAGAGTAGGTGGTTGATAGCTACCTGGGGGCGGGTATGTATACTTCTGCCGAGAGTATGGATGAGGAGGAGGTGGCGAAGGCCATGGAGACTACTGCGATGGCCGATAAGATGGCTGAGGTGGTGGTAAAGGAGGTAGAAGCAAAGGCTTTGGAGCTTGAGGTCTTTCATACTGAGCCCTGACCGGTTGCTTCCCCTTGTCCAATGCTGCTACTACCTGTGGCTTCTTTTCATAGGCTTTCTGTGGCTTTGGATTTAATGATTAATCATGAAAAGGTAACTGTTTAGCCTCTCCTTGTAGTCTAGCCACCTTGTTGATTAACTTCTCAAATGTCTTTATGGTGAAATATTTAATCATGAAGGCAACCGTGCCATGAATATTCTTTAATAGAATTTAAATAGAATATTTTTAGATAGATGTGGTTCAATTTCATGCTTAAATTATGCATATAACAATATAATCAATGAGGGCGAGGGACTCATTGGGGTGTTATTGAGCCACAACCAGATTGGCCACAGTTACCCTTTGCTGAGCTCCAGTAAATGTCTTAACAGAGAGTTGCTCTAACTTAGCAAAAGTCTTCATTAAATCATTGCAGAGTTCAGCGTACTAATCAAAAGCTATGCCTGCTAGACTGCTGACAAAGAGATGGAACAATAATGCATCGCTACCACTATCATTGCAACAGTTGGACCTAAAGTGTGCTATATGTTGGTGAGGGTTCCACTGCCATCAAAACTTTTGGAAGAAGGAGGCACAAAACCCTTAGGATATTGGATAACATTAAATTCCTCTAGCTAGGGTCTACCCTTTGGAACTGATGAACCACCTCAGGCTTGCGCCAATGCTTCTTTCACTTATTTCTCTACCATGAGTTTGATATATTTTTCTTGTATGGAGTTTCTATCCAGTACCTTACTATACAAGCTAGTACTGCCCTGCTTTTCTGGAGGTGAACTCTTGGGTTGATCCAAGACATGCAATAACTCAGGCTGACTAGTCTCCATAATGGTAGGATGTGCTGCTGGAGTTTGATTCTGAAGTACTAAAACTATCGCTAGCAAATCTTCAAGTCTCTTTCCCATCTTATCAATCTTCTCATCTTTTTGTTTGAGTTATTGAAGGAGGTGTTGGTTTGAATAAGATGTATCATCCTGTTCGAACATAACACCTTCCGAACTCTGATGATATCGAAGGAGAAAACCTCTAATATCAACCATATGTACTTCTACCTAGTCTTCCAATAAATCATATTTATTAGGATCGAAGCTAACCTTCTCCTCTTTGAGGTCAGGCTAATCATACCCTAGGATTTCTTTCTTTTTAGTAAGATACTGTGCTAAGATATCATCCAAGGAGCAGTCTAACTGTGCAGGCACAAATGCTCATAGCTAATTGGTGGTGGGATCATGCTCATGAATGGAGATACAAGTGACCTCCCCTACTACTGGAGTGCTAACCCTGTGAGGGCTATGCTCACTAGAAGGCACATGCTCAAGACTGTCAACTGCTCTAGGTGGAGTGCTATCCCTAGGGGGATCTATCGTCATGGGGATAATAGCACTGTCCCGTTCCCCTTTTGCCATTGCTATATCCATAATCAGTTGAGGTGTTAGTGGTCATGGTACAACTATGATGCTGCGAGGTTGCCACTCCCTCTTCACCGTAACTAAAGTAGAATGTCGAGCAGGAGAACTCACTCACCTCGTGGCATAGATGATGGGATCCTCATAGGATCACCGGCTTTTTCCCGATGCTACTCTCATGGCTTTGGTGGAACGAATGATGGAACTAACCGGTGATGGACGGAGTGGAGCGTGGATGGAGACAACATCGACCCTTCAGATGGGGCTCCTCTATGATGTGGTACTACTCAAATACTATCAATGTGACCGGGGTAGACATCGAGAAAATCTATGAGGGTGGAGGTCGCCGACCCATATCTTTGCCTCTTTCTACTAGTAATATGAACTACTACATGGGCATCTCTGGCCCTCTCCTGATGGATATGCTCTCCTACACCGGTGGGATAATGATCAAAATCAACGCACCGACTTTGACCATCCATAAGCTCGCTTAGAACTTTCCAAGCAACATATGACCTCCTCCTATCTCTGTGTGTCTCATAATGAACTGAGGTGGGTGAAACCAATCCTCCCGACATCTCCCTCCTTCGATAAGGGGATGAACCTTGTTCTGAGTGAGCAAAGGATAAACTACCCTAGGTGACCCCTCTTATGCAATGTGAGAGACTGCCTCCATCTCCTTGGCAATGAGAACATGGTGTCGCTTGATCGGATTTCAGTGGCATTGAGTTAGGTGGAGCAAGATGGAGCTAGACCCTACCTCAAAGGTGGAGACTCCTGCTGGTAGCCTTCCCTGGAGCCAATGAGTGGGTACTAGCTCAGACCGGTGATGGGAATAAAATGCATGCATGAACGGGCTACTATAGGAACCTCTACTGCCTTCCTCTTCAGTGAGGGATATTCAGAATATAAGGGCATGTCAATATGGTTGACTGGTTTCTGCCTAGCCACCACATCCCTACTAACAGTGGTGAGAGTTGCCCCTTCACAAGTAATCCTAGCTCCCTCGAATCCTCAACCAAAATATATCAAATGAGTGAAATCAGATTGGGGGAGTCTGGCCCGATCCAAGGCCAAATCCATCCCAAAGGGGAAGGTGAACACATACATCTGGGAGTCTACTTGCACTATACTGAACTGAGAAAAGTTGACTAAAATTAAATTGGAACTCTGCAATTATTGGAAATAAATTCAAATAAGATTTTCTATTTTAATATTCTGTTGACTTTTTAAGTTTGATTTAGAGTTTGAACCCACACTCGACAATTTGAATATGTTAAGTGGGGCTCATTGAATTTAGGAGATATTTTGAATAACTTGGGGGAGACATTTTGAGTTCGTTTGAGTTTAAGATCCACATTCAACAAATTTGTGTATGTTTAAAGTGTTCACATATTTTGGAGAGACTTTTGATGCTTCTAATGGTTCATATTTGAATTTGGTTTCATGTTTGGGGACCCTTTATTTAATAAATTTGAGTATGTCAAATAGAGGGTCAATTGATTTTGTTTGGGATTACACATTTAGAAAATTTGGGTATGCTAAATGAGATATTTGAAAATAATTTTCTTTTTTCTTGTTTGCCCATGATGTATTTCATGTATGAATTTAGAAATGGAATCTTTACTTAGCAAATTTATGTATGCTAAATAAAGTCCAAATGTATTTGATTTTTGTTTTGATTTTTGAAAATGGGATCTTTACTTAAGAAAATTTGTGTATGCTAAATAAAGCTCAAATGTGTTTGATTTTTGTGTTTTGATTTTGAAAATGGGATCTTTACTTAGAAAATTTGTGTATGCTAAATAAAAATCCGAATGTCTTTTATTTTTGTGTTTTTATTTTGAAAATGGGATCTTTACTTAGCAAATTTGTGTATGCTAAATAAAAATCCAAATTTATTTTAAAATAGGGGGGTTTCTATTTAACAAAAATGGTGTGTTAAATATAATCCAATTTATTTTCAATTTTCTTTTCAAAAAATGAAACTCTCATTTGACAAATTTGGGTATGTCAAATGGAATTCCAATGTATTTTGATTTTTATGATTTTTGCAAAGGAGATTTCCATTTAACAAATTTAGGTATGTAAAATGGAAGTCAATCATGTTTTATTTTTCAAAGATGAAATTTTTGTGTGTGATTATTGCTTTTTGAAAAGAAGGGAATTTTAACTTAACACATGTGGAATGTGTTGAGTGGAATTTTAAATGGTGTGATTTTGTTTTAAAAATGAAACCTCCATTCAACAACTTTGGATATATTAAATGAAGATTCTTATTTTCAAATTTGTGCTTTTCGAAAAGGAAGAAACTCCAATTTCAACATATGTGAGATATGTATTGAATGGAGTTTCAATTTTTATGACATGATTTTATTTGGAAATGAAATCTTCATTCAATAAATTTGAGTATATTGAATGAGGATGTTCATCTTCAAATATATGTTTTTTGAAAGATGATTTTGATTTTGGTTTTAAAAAGAACCCACATGTAATAATCCCAAGGATTGTTTGATGGGGTTGAATTATATATATTTTGTGAAAATTTTTATGCAAGTATTTTATTTATGTGCACTTTGGAAAAGTGCTTTTGAAAAGTGAGATTTTTATAAAGGATTTATTTTTCTTATTTGTAGAATGATCCTTTCCTTACCATAGAGATGGTAAATAGGTTCAACAAGGTTTTTAGTCATCTCTTTTGGTTGAATTTTATTTTCACCTATTGGGGGACCTAACAAGGGTTTTAAGATCTACATGGAGTGAGGTCCTAAAACCTAAATGATGTTAGCTAGCTTAGCTTAAGAATGAAATGAGTTAAGTGCCAATGGAAAAGAAGGATAGTCTCAGATTCATATGAAATACAAATCCACTATCAATACTTGGAGACAACGATCATTTACCAAAGATGGATAGAGGAACCATCCCTAGCGGAGTCACTAGAAAAATTTATGGTGTTTTATTTTTGTTTATGAAGATTATTATTAAGTGTGTTAGGGGGACACCACGTAGATCCATAGATGTACTCATTAGGGTGATTAGGTATGACATTAAGGAATAGTACACTATCTCGAGAGATAGAAGTCACTACCCTATAATGGACCTAATCACCTAATGAGGACTCTTAAGGCATGATGTGTCTTCAAATGTACCAGCGATCTTTCCCCTACTTTACATGGAAAAGTAAAGTAGGGTTTATTTTAAGCCAGGCTCATTGAGTTCCCTATGGAGGCAAGCCCCCATAGTTAATTACATTTTAAGGAATGGGGTTCCATTGGAATACTCTCAATTAAGGTAAATGATCATTGCCTCCAAAGATTTCAAAGATAGGACTATCAACAAATTGGTTATTTTTAGAAAATCAAGTGGGATTAATCAGAAGGAGAGAGTTATTATTAAAATCAAAGAGAGATGAGTAGGGGATGCTCAAGATGCTAGGAAACCTAACGAGCATCCAAAATTATCATATGGTTGGACTTTATATATTTGAAAAGGAGGAGAATTATATGTTTGAGTTGAATTTTTATTAGAAATCTAGGGCTTACAATTCCACAACATAAGATTGTAGAAATACATAAGAGGTGAGGATTTATGCTTGTAGCCTGCAAAGGGAAACAAAATCTCAGATCCTAAATCTAGAGAACTTTGGTGAGGGCCAAAGCATGACCTAAATCTAAGGCAAAAAATGGGTATATGATTTATCTCCATAAGAGAGAGTAATCCACCCGATTATTGGATTTACAACCGCCTATAGTGGTCGCCAACTAACTTTACTTATGATTTTAAATACATGTAGGCAAGTCTTATGCTTCGCAAGATGGCTAGGCTGTTGTTTATTTAGAAAAAAAAAACTAAATCCTTAAACATACTCCCTAAGAGATTACATCATGAAGGGCATGAATAAATGACTTAATATAATGCAAATTTTGTCAAGTTTTATTTTGATTTTTGGACATTTTTATTTGACACAGGCTATGGGATTTCATATGTATAATGCATGAGAAAATTGGTTGTGGGCCAAAATCAGAAAGAAGGAGGCATGTTTTCACCATGGCTCTCAAAGGTCAAGCCATTTTCTTTAGCAAATGTGGAAGCCATCCATTAGAAAGAGTGAGAAAATATGATTTATGCATGATATGAGACATACAACATCAAACTAAGAGGTTGTTAAATCTTTTTTTATCTTGATTTATATCCTAGGATTTAAATAAGGTTATGAATTATTTTGTTTAATTTTGAGTTGATTAATTAGATAGAAAATTTATTTTTCCCTAAGAGCCTAATCGCATCCAAGCTTGTTGTTGTTATTGTTGTTGTTGTAGCCTAATCGTATGCAGGCCATTTAACATCCATAAAATAATTAAGAAACTAGGAAAATCATGCCATCCTAATTGTGCAATCATAAACATAACATCAATCAATTTATAAAATTAACGCAAAAGAATAAGAGGATGATGTGGTTAGGTTCCACTGCACAACCTAAAAAGAAATGTGGGTAGCCAAGCTCTACCCTTATACAACTCGGATTATAAATGAATAAATTAAATTAAAAGGAATTCATGTTATGGGGGTCTTCATTCTTCATTTCTTCATTTCTTCCTTTCTTCATTTCTTTCTTTCTTTCTTTTGGTTTGACTTGGGATGGAGTTTGCTCCAAGGCTTCACATGGTATATATGATTTGGTCTTATAACCAATATTCACCATAATTCTCCTATAACATTCATTCCAAATCTCAATTGCAAAATTTACATCAAAATGGGAAAGGTAAATATAACTAAACCTACAAAACAAAGGTTAGCTAAACAGAACCACACAGTCCAAGCAGTTATATGAAAAATTTAGACTTAGCACCCCACACATGGGTAACCAAGTCCACCTATCATAATTTGGGTTATGCTTAGGGGTATAAGTAACCTGCACAGCATAAACATTTATATTTTTATTATAGTGCCCCTTAAGCATAACCCCCTGCAGAAAGCATGATTAGGCTAAAATCGGCCCAACATTCAGACTACACACATGCACCCTAACATCCAGTCTAAAGTAATACTTTATAAAATAATCAATCATCAAACCATGCATCGCCCTATTCTAAAGCTAGAAATAGTGACTTAGTCTAATGTGTGTTCCGTTGTAGGCTTATGTGGCATGCCTTAGCTAGATTTTAAGGTTAAAATTTTCTCAGTGTAAAGGATTCAATTTTGATGGTGGTTTCATTTTAAGTGATTTAGTTGATTTGTCAATTTTAGTTGGTGATTTGATTTGGTTTGAATGAACCTACACTTAGTTACTAAATGTTGTGAAGAGAAGAAAAGAGAAGAGAACTTTTCTTTCATCCCTACCTTAAAACATTTCTAAGGTAGATTGATTGATGAATTTCCTTTAGTGAATGCTTTATTATGTGTTTTAATTAACTCTTAGTTTATATTTGCACTAAATAGCCCTATTTAATAAGAAAGGCATCTTAGAATTAGTTAAGGTGGATTGCTACCATATAATACATCCCCATTTATTTCTTTCCACCATGTATACAATGCATATGAATAATCCTAAGCATACCTATACATGCAATGCAAATTTTTAGCACACTTTGATGATGAATGCTAAGAGATATGATTTAAAAATTTGGATATTCCATTGATGCATGTCTTTATTATATAGAAAAGGGGGTTTCTCATCCTCTATAGGTACAAGACTTACTTAGGGCTACTTAAAGCCTCGCAGCCCAGAGATGTCCAGACTAATATACCACTTTTTTGAAATACATGTAAATGTACTAAAAGAACAAAATGGATAAAGAATCATGCAAAAGATCATATTTGATTTAGTTGTATAATTTACATGTGTAATATGAAGGTCCTTCTTAAGTCATAACATATAAATGCATAGGAATAGATTTAAACAAGTGTTGTGTTCAAATGAACTATACACTTTGCAAGTCCTATGTAAATCCATGTTAAGAGAAGAAGAAAGAACTTCATAATACACATATTATGCTATAATCACATGCAAGCATATAAATATTTATAAGTAGCATCACTTCATTCATAATATTTGATTTATAGGTTTTGAAAATAATTTTTGGTTTAGTAGTGATAATAGCTACTCATATTCTTAACTTTAGCAAAAGTATGCAATTTGACATAAAAAGAAGTATTTTATTTAAATGATTTTTGAAAGAAATGAATGCATGATTTCATATGACAAATAATATTTAGCATGATTTGAAAGAAATAAAGGGATGTAAGTACATACATTCATTCACCCTAATTAATTCCTAAGGATAATCATATAAAATAGGATTATTTAAAATGAATCAAAATTCTTTAAGGGGATTTTTATTTTTGAATTTGATTTGACTTAGAAAATATGAAAAGGTTTGCTGGTCCTAACCTATTTCTCCCATGTGTGAATTAGTTTGGTTTAATTTAGAATAATTAGGTTGATTTTAAATTTTTATTAGGTTAAGGTATGAATTAAATCCATTAATTACCCCTTATCTATACCACTTTAACATAATTATCCAAGTAATTATGAGCCAACATATGATATGCAATAACATGGAAATTAAATCAGCAATGCACCTAAGAAATGAAGGGGGCCTAATAGAATTGGCTCACAATTATTGATTAATTAAGCTAAAGGGTTTGATTAAGTACTTTTATAACCTTCCTACACATGTAGTTTGATTATAATTTCCTCTAGAATTCTCTTAGGTTATTGAATGCCTAAGAATCTACCCAAGAATTGAATGACTAAGTTATAGAATGATTTGGTTTTGAGTTTGTTTAATATTATTTAATGAGGTAATTAAGCCCTTAATTAATTCTAAATTGATTAAGTATTTATCCAAATGAAATAAACTTAGGGGAAATATTGGAAAAGAGGTCCTCATCTCATTCCCAATGTCCATTCACTATTTTATAATGATTAGCAAGTTTAATTAATGAATTTATCACTATTTAACATGTTAATTAATCATTTAAGTAATTAAGAGAGGGATTAATGATGAAATAAGCAATTCCCCTAATTAATCCAAAAATAAATTCCAAGAAAATAATGGGAGGGAAAGGTCATCCCACTAATCAATCTTAAGAAGTTTGGAATTAATTGCTGAAGTAATTAAGGAGTAATTAGTTTAATTATATTTCTAATAAAACATAAATTAAGTAAAAATTACTATTCAAAATTAATTGATTTTAATTATATATTATTCTCCTCTAAATTATCTTTAAAATGAGCCCGAGTTTGCATTTTTTTAGATTTTTCTATTATTAGTTATGAATTTTAGAACTTTTATCATTAAAATTAGATTAATTAAGCTTAATTAAACTCTTAATCCCATCGGGCCACGTGGCGGCTGATGCGGACCGCTTGCCACGTGGCGCGAAGGGATAGGTTATTTAAGTTGTTACATCCGTCCGAGTCGGATGGACGCTTTCGCGGGTCGTCCGATCTAAGATATAAGAGATCAATCCCATAGTTTAGGAATGAGTGAGAGGGGATCTAGCATAATCTGATCACAGCCATCTATTCCAATCACACATAACGGACAACGTATGATCCTTCTCCTTCACGAGCAATAAGAGATGAACACCGTTTGTCTCTCCTCATTCGATTCAAGCTCACCCAATCTTAGATTGGGATCAAAATGATCCCACACCTTTGAAAGGAGGGGGGATGCACATCCAATGGTCAATATTTCATGGGGTGAGACTTTCCTTCAAAAAGGACCAACCAATTTTTCCTATGGCTACAGTTTCAAGCAATTACCTCATCAGAGGCTATCACTGGCACTTACAATGAAGGATGTAGCTTCATCTAGTAGAGATGAAGCCCTGTTGAAGGAATTCAGTCTTAGTTTGAAGTAGTTTGCTTGGTTGACCAAGCTCCCCTTCATTGGTGATCGGCCTTGATCAAAGTGGTGCTTCCCTTGGCTTGGAGACTTAGAAAATCACTTGATTGAGCTTGACGAAGTCCATTGGTGGTGTGTGCAAGGTTAATTTGAGTTTGGTTGAGAATTGGATGTGTTGGAGTTTGAGCTCACCTCCCTTATTTTGGCTTTGAGTAAAATCGAGAAGGAGAAATGGGGGAGCTCGGGAATGGCTTGGAAAAGCTTGGGGAGGCTTCGATTCAATCTCCTTAGCTCTGAGAAAAATGATTGATTCTTGTTTGAGTGAGAATGAGGGGGAGTATATCTCGCCCTCCTTGGATCAGATGTTGAAAGGCAAAATTATCATTTTTGATCAATGGCTTGGATTGGAGGCATAGTTTGAGCTGCAAAACACCCTACATGGGTCATTTTGGGTAGTAGAGTGAAGGAGAGTGGATGTGATGTGCTAGGTGAGTGCATTTAGAGTTCCAGTGTTCAAATGCCATTGGAGGGGTCAGTTTAGCCTTGCCTTGGGTCATGGCCAACCCAAGCTCATTGGGTCATGTTCACCACTGTCCATGATGTCCATGTAGACCACTAGAAGGATGCCAACAGGCCTTGAGAAAGAAATGACCAAATTCCAAGTGAATTTGGTCATAGGATACCCTTTTACCTAAGGGAAAAATGGTCATTTGGCCATGATTTTAATTTGGGAAAATTTGAAATAATTCAAAAATGGGTTGGGCCAAATTTCAAGTGATTTGGAGTTCATTTGATTTGATTTGGCCCAATTTGACCCATTTAGGTCAAGTTGGGTCAAATTAGGTTAGGTTGACCAATTGGTCAAATTAGGTCAAACCATGGGTTAGGTCAAGTTAAAATGATCATTTGGAGCCTATGGGTATCATTAGTTTGGTTCAATTTAATTTTGATTTGGTTTTGGTTCATTTAGGTTCATTTAGGTTAAATGGGTCAAGTTGACCAATTTGACCCATTTGACCCAATTTGGTTAGGTCTTGGGTTGGTTTAGGCTTGGTTAATCATTTGAAATGTATTGCAAGCTTTAGTTTCAATCAATTTTTGTTTGGTTTGATTTCTACCTGATTTGACCTTTTAGGTCAAGTTGGGTTCATGGTCAATTGTGCTAGGTTGGGTCTAATTGGTTAATTGAAGCTTTGGTCAAGTTCAACAATCAAATTAGAATAAATTTGACCCATTGGTTGCAATCAATTTGGCTTAGATCAAGATTTTACCCATTTTGGTTTTTTAGGTCAATTTGGGTCAACTTAGGTCAAGTGGCCAATTAAGCTTGGTTTGGCTCAATTGATCACTTGATCATGTTCAATCATTGATTATGAATTATTTAGATCAATGGTTTCAATCAATTTAGCATATGGTGGATTTTGGGTTTAATTTGGGTTAAATATTTACTTAGTCAATGGCTAAGTTTGACTTAGTTTGACCCAATTTGAGTGATTGATCATTCTATGATGAGTGTTGATCATAATGTGAGGCTTGGATGGGCTTAGTTCAATCCAATTTGGGTTGGATTAGAATTTGGCTCAAAAAGGTCCTTTAGGTCACTTTGGGTTAAGTGGGTCAATTGACTTGGTGAAGGCTTGATTCAAGTTTGGTTGAACTCGTATATGGACTTATGATGGAAATATAAATCCAATTGCAAGTGGTTTAAAGTCAAATGGGTTTTGGTTCATTTGATAATTTAAGGTCAAAAGGATGAACATGGGTTTGACTTGGGTTAGTTTTATTTTGGCTTGGTGATTGTAGTTTATGTTTATATTTGGGCATGTGATTGAAGTAGTGATTATTTTAAGAGAAAATCCAAGGGTTTGGATTGATTTGAGAATGATTTGGCTAAATCCAAAAAATTGGCTTAAAGGATATAAGTTGGATTTGGATTTGAGTTTTGAATTTAGTTTTGGTTATTTGAATTTATATTTCATTTATATTGGTGAATATAAATGAGAATATAAATGGGTTATGAGAAAATCTTTTGAGTTTGGAGTGATTTGGATTTGATTTGAGCTAAGTCCATAAGATGAAATCAAAGGGCTTAGGAAAGATTCTGGGATTTGAATTCAATCATGGGTTTCAATCATTTGATTTGAAATTGATTTATGATTTGAGAAAATTAATTGAGTTAGAATTGGTTTAAGATTTGGGTTTTGGAAATGATTTATGATTTGAGAAAATTAATTGAGTTGGAATTGATTTAAGATTTGATTTGGATTGGTTTGAAGAAGGGAAGCAAGGATTGGGTTCAAGCTATAGGGTAGGCAAGTGCTTCTAATACCCTTAAGACATAACCTACTCCTTTGGCTAACTCTTCTAAGTCTCCAGGGTTAGGTTATTTGTTCACCTAAACACTAGAAGTGTCTTAAGACTAAGGAACTCTTAGTGTCTAGAGGAGTCCTATGTCTAAGATGGAGAAGTTGAAAGCTCACTCCAAAAGTGAGGTCACCAGAATAAATAAAATATTTATCTTTCTATGAACCATAATGTCTATTAATATCATTAATTTACCTATAAAAGTAGATATGTTCTAAGTTCCTAACCTAATTCTAGCTTTATAGACTAACTTATTTGCCCCCATCTATCCCTAATGTGGGAACCCTTGCTAATTTAACATTGCACTCGGGCGCTAATGTAGCTACCCTTGCACACTTTTCACCATATTTAGGTCATATAGACCGTTGCTTCCACGAGACAACCTACCATTAACATAATGTTTTGAAGGATTCATGTCATGATTATTTCAACAAGTTTTATGCTGGTTGTCGATTGCTCATCGCAACCCTCCACTTTTCACATCTGAGACTTGGGACCCGACAAAGGTAGTGTTAATGAAAATAAAGATGATAAAAGTTGACAAAGAGGCCTATTAGCCTTAATGATGGTGATTTCAGTCTACCTGTTAAATTAATTTGAAAGTTGATATTAGACTATTTTTCATTTTATTTTTCTAAAATAACTTTATGCAATTTAACTAAGTAGGACAAATTACAATATATAATTATTCATACAATATTTTAGTTACTTTAATTTATTTCATAAATTGAAATAACTATACTTTTAAAATTAATTTATATAAATTATTGTATAAATGATTTACTCTTTAAAGATGAAATTTTTATATAAAAAAATTAATGGTATTTTAGATATGTATATGCTTTTTAAAAATAATGTTTATGATGTATGTATATATTATAATATTTTGAATACTAGACTTGTATATAAAATTTGTGAGAAATAATATATTTATCATCACAAAAATATAAAAAAACATTTGTATTAATCAAAATAAAATACAACATAAATACTACCAAGATAATACTAAGAATGTAATAATATTATATAATAACTCTAATCACAGCAGAAGAGATAATATAGCACACAAAATATAATGATAATATAGTATAAATTTTTTTTTTTGACTTACCACTATCTACATTAGTGTCTTCTATATCTGTCAGCCATATGGTTTACATTATGAGATGAATAAAACTAGCAAAATACTTAAGGAACTGCATATACAATTTTAAAAAGTAAAGTTGTTTAAATTATTAACTTACACTATATTTATTAGGTTTAGAGGATAGGTTGATCTATTGTGACTAGTTGATTTGCACATGCTACAGATTTGATTACTTTATGGCCTCGATTTATCCACAACATTTGTATATCTTATAGTCCTAAGCAGTCTGATCTTCTTCTAAGAGTTGGTGGGAATAATTCAACTTTTTTGTTACTCTAATTATACTCACATCACAAACTTTTGTCTAAGAAAACATGAAACTCTTTCTTATATGTCTGCTTGTAATTATCTATAATGTAATTTGGAGAAGCAAAAGATTAATAACTAACTCAGTGGTGTTTATTTTTTTGTGTTTAGGTGTGTTTGTGTGAGGGGATACCTTCTGAATCTATATTAGGTATTAGGGGTAATTAAGAAATAGTGTACTATCTCGAGAAATAAAAGTCACTACTCTATAATGGACCTAATCACCTAATGAGAACTCCTAAGGCATGATGGGTCTTCAGATATACTAGAGATTTTTTCCCTACTTTACATGGAAAAGTAAACTAGAGTTTATTTAGTTCATTAAGTTCCCTATGGAGGAAAGCCTCCATAGTTAATTACATCCTAATGAAAATGAATCCCTTAAGAATACTCCAGAAAAATTCAAAGATAGGACTATCAAAGGATTAGTTATATTTTTGTAAATCAGCGGGGGGGGGGGGGGGGGGGGGATTAAAATGGAAGAGTTCTTATCAAAACCAAGGGAGATGAGTAGGGAGTGCTCATGATACTAGGAAGACTAGTGAGCACTCTAATTTATCCTATGGTTGGGCTTTATACATTTGAATTTGAGAAGATTTATTTATTTGAGTTGAATTTTTATTAGAAAACTAGGACTTATAATTCCACAATACTAGATTATGGAAATTCTTAAGAGGTAAGGATTCATGTTTGTAGCCCACAAAGGGAAACAGTAACATCGGATCCTAAATCTAGGGAGCTTTGACGAGGGCCAAAGAATGACCTAATTCTAAGGTGAAAATGGGTATATGGTTTACCTCCATAAGAGAGAATAAACCACCCGACTGCTGGGCTTATTATCACCTGGAATGATAGCCTACTAACTCCTCCTACACTTTAAATCCATGTAGGCAAGTCATATGCTTTGCAAGATGGTTAGGCTTGGTATTTGCTTGGAAAAAAAACCAAGTCCTTAAACTCACTCCCTAAGAGACAAGATCTTGAAAGGCATGAGTAATGACTTAAATATAATGCAAATTTTATCAAGTTTTATTTAATTTTTGGACTTTTATTTTGACACAGGCTATAGGATTTTGTATGCTTAAATGCATGAGAAATTGATTGTGGGCTAAATCAGGAGAGAAAGAAGTGTCTTTCCATCAAAGGCTCTTGCAGGTTAAACCTTTATTCTCTCGCGTAGATGAAAGCCCTCCCTTAGTAAGAGTGGAAGAATATGACATGCATGATATTATACATTTATTCATTCAGCTAAGGGGTTGCTAAAAATTTTATTATCTTGATTTAATTCCTAGGATTTTATGTGAGGTTATGAATTATTTTAAAATTTTAGTTATGAGTTATTAATGGGATAGACAATTTATTTTTATCATAGGAGCCTAATCACATCCAGGCCACACAACAACTATCAATCATAAAGAAATTATGAAAAGGCATACTATTTTTAATGCACAAGCTAAATAAAATATCAAGCAATTTTATAAAGGCAGGCAAAAGAATAAAATCTGAGTGTGCATTATGACCAAAAAAAAATGTGGGTAGTGGAGCTCAACCCTTATACATCCTGGTACAATGAAAGAATAATTACAATTATAAGATGATAAATGTTATGGGGGCTTTCATTCTTCATCCTCCATTCTTCACCCTTCATCTTTAATTTCTGTAACTTTTATTTGCTCCACTTCTTTCTTCCTTTTGGCTTGAGTGGGACGTAGTTTGCTCTAAAGGTATCACATGGTATATAAGACATGGTCATATAACCAAAGCTTATCCTTAATCCCCATAACACTTATCCAAATCGTAATGTAAAAGTTACATTAAAAGGAAGAAAAGTAAATCTAGCTACACTTGTAAAATAAATGTTAGCTAAACACACCATACAATCTAAGCAGTTATAGGAAGAATTTGGGCTTAGTACCCCACACATGGGTATCCAAGTCCACCTATCCTAATTTGGGCTATGCTTAGGGGATATGCAACTTGCACAGTAAAAAATATTTATATTTTATTACAGCGGCCCCTTAAGCATAGCCCCTGCATAAAACATGATTAGGCTAATATTGGCCTAACATTCAGGCTACACACATACACCCTAACATCCAGTCTAAAGTAATACACCACAAATCTAAACATTCATCAAACCATGCACTGCCCTAACATAAAGCTAGAAATGGTGACTTAGCCTAATGTGCATGTGTTAGAGTTTGTGTGGTATATCCTAACTAGGCTTTAGAGTTATGATTTGCTAAGTGTGGGGGATTTAATTTATGAAGGGTTGATTTCTCTTTAAGTGGTTTAGTTGATTTAGGGATTTTATTTAATATTTTTTTTATTTCATGTAGCCTACACTTAGCAACTAAGTGTTATAAAGAGAAGAAAGAGATGAAGAGTCTCTCTTTTATCCCTACCTTAAGTAATTTCTAAGGTAAGTGGATTAATGAATTTCCTTTAGTGAATGGTTTATTATGTATTTTAATTAACCCTAAGTTTAGATTTATTCTAAATAGCCCAATTCAATAAGAAAGGCATCTTAAGCTTAGTTAGCATGGATTACTATGACATAACACCCACCCATTCATTTCTTTCCATCATGTATACCATGCATAAAAATAATCTTAAGCATACCTATACATACAATGCAAATCTTAGCATGCTTTGGTGATGAATGCGAAGAAATGTATTTTCAAATTTAAATATTTTGTTTATTAATTGGATCATGAATGCATGTCTTTGTTATGTAAAAAAAGAGGATTTTTCATCCATTAGCTAAATAAATATCCACATGTATAAAAGTTATAAGTGAGTACAATGCCATTATTTTTTACACTAGGGGCATAATGTACAAGACCTACTTAGGGATACTTAAAGCCTCATAGCCCTGGGATGTCCAGACTAATATACCACTTTTCTTAGATACATGTAAATTTATGAATACCTATAAGGATAAGAAAATTCATGCAAAAATTATGTTTTATTTATTTGATTTTTGATTCTTTATTCACTAGCCACATCATACATGCATGTGTATAAGAGTTTTAAGTGAGTATGATGCCATTGCTTTTTACATAAGGGGCATATGGTACAAGACCTACTTAGGGCTACTTAAAGCCTTGCAGCCCCGGGATGTCTAGACTAATGTACCACTTTTTTCAAATAAATATGAATGTACAAAAAGAACCAAATAAGTAAGGAATCATGGAAGAAATTATGTTTGGTTTGATTATATGATTTACATGTGTGATATGAAAACCCTTCCTAAGTCTTAACATGGAGATGCATAGGAATAAATTTGGGCAAGTGTTGTGTTCTTTTTAAATAAACTATACACTTGCAAATCCTATGTGAATCCATGTTAAGAGAAGGAAAGAGAACTTCATAGTACATATATTGTACTATCATCACATGCAAGCTTATAAGCATTTGTAATTGGCATTACTTCATTTGTAATAATTAAATCATAGGTTTTGAAAATAGTTTTTGGTTTAATAGTGATAATAGCCACTCATATTCCTAAATTTTAGCCAACACATACAATTTGACATAAAAGGATACATTTTATTTAATTAATTTTTAAAAGAAATGAATGCATGATTTCATATGGAAATAAATATTTAGCATGATTGGAAAGAAATAAAGGAATGTAAACACATGATTTCATTCACCCTAATTAAATCCTAAGGACAATCATATCAAATAAGGTTATTTAAAATGAATCAAAATTTTTTAAGGACATTTTTATCTTTGAATTTGATTTGATTTAAGAAATATGAGAAGGGTTTGCTAATCCCAACCCATTTCCCCATGTGTGAATTAGTAGGGTTTAATGAAGAATATTTTAGTTGATTTTATGTTTTGACTATGTTAAGGTATGAATTAAATGAATTAATTATCCCTTACTTATATCACCTTAAGTTAATTAACAAATTAATAATAAGCCAATATGATATGCAATCACATGAAAAGTAAATTTGCAATGCTCCTAAGAAACGAAAGGGTCATAATGCAATTAACTTATGATTAATAGTTAATTAGGCTTAAGGTATCTCACTTAATTACTCTTATAATTTTCTCACACATGTGAGCCAATGATAATTTCATTATCTCTCACCTTGGGTTATTGAACACCTAAGGAGCTACCAAAGATCAACTAAAGGTTGCTTAGGTTAGGATAATTTATTTTTTTTTAATTCTAATTTCATTAGGCTTTTAATGAATTGATTAAATGTTTTAGTTATGTTTGAATTTGGATGATGAAATTAACTTAGGAGAAAGGATCAAGGGCAAGGCCTCAATCCTAATCCCTAAATCATTTGAGCATTCAATTATGTTTTGATTTCCTTATTTTGAAGATTGATCACCTAATTAATCAATTAATCATTCTATTAACCCTTAATTAATTTGGTTTTTAAAGATAAGGAAGACTTAGGAAATGAAATAGGAAAAGTATTCCCAATCACATTCCCTAAGTGATTTTACTGTTCAATAGAGGTGACCATGCTTAAATGATTAATTAAGTTACTGTTCATTTATTAATTAAGATTAATTACATTAAGAGAGTGATTAAGGCTTACTCAAATGATTTCCCGTATAAAGCAATCAATAAAATCCTAAAAAAATAGGAGAGGTAGAGGTCACCTCCCTAAGCATCCACAAAAAATTTGAGATTAATTGAGTGCTTAATTAAGGTATAATTAATCTAATTAAATTTTTGATAAAACTCTAATTAAGCTAAAGTCTCTTTTCAAAATTAATTAATTATAATTTTTCTAGATTCTCCTCTGAAATATCTTCAAAATGAGCCTAAGTTTGTGTTTTTTTAGATTTTTATATAATTAGTAATGATTTTAGAAAATTTTAGGATTAAAAACTAATTAATTATCCCTAATTAAACCTTTAATCCCATCGCGCCACACGGCTGCTGACGCGGTGCGCTTTCCACATGGTGCGACTGGATTGGCTATTTAAGTAGTCACATGGATGCGCTAACTCAGTGGTGACGAACATGCTTTCTCTGTGGGCCATCCGATCTAGGATTGGATGACCACGATTTAATCCACGAGTTAAGGGAGAAATCAAAGGATGTAATGCGGGATTTGATCAGATCCATTCATCTCAATCACATGAGATGGATGGCTCATGATCTATCCTGCTCGCGAGCAGTGAAAGACGAGCACCATCCATCTTCCTCTATTCGATTTGAGCTCACCCGAGCTTGGATTAGAATCAAATGGATCCTACACCATCTATGGGAGCGTACAATCACATCCAATGGTTGAAATCCCTTGACATGAAAATTTCCTTCACAAAAGACCAACATGCGAGATCCTATAGCTACAGATTTAAGAAATTACCTCGCCATAGCTAAGACCAGTGGTCAGGATCAAAGGAGGTAGCTTCGTATAGTAGAGAAGAAGTCCTATTGAAGAAGTATGAGCTCAATTTGGCCTAGGGTGTTCGGTCGACCAATCTACACTCGTGCATGCCTAAACTTTGATTGAACTCCAATGTTCAGTGCTCGGTAAGCTTGAGAAGTGATTTGATGGGCTTTGATTGAGTATGAGGATGGTGTATGCACAAGCAATTGGAGTTTTCTTGCACGAGGAGAAAGTTATGACCGAAATGTTGGTGTCCTATTTTGGTTCTACACGTAGAGGGGAAGGCTGAGGAAGAGGGAGCTCGGGAGGAGTTGGGGAAGCTCTAGGGAGTGTTGAAATGCTCTCTTGAGCCGAATAGGATCGAATCGTCTCCAAAACTGATTGAATTGAGGGAGTTTATCCCTCAATTGAGCAAAGTGGATGGACGGGATCACTCCCATGAATTTTGTAGATTTGCTACTGTCAATTTGTCGGAGGGGTTGTTGTCAATCTAAGGTGGCATGCCATGAGTGTCCAAAGCCATGTCAGGGGTCTCAAGGCTTGATATGGGCAGGTGGGAGGGTATTTGGTTCTCCTTGCACCCGTCAGGTTTAGCCATGGACGGAGAGAGTGAGCTCGGCTTGGTGAGTTTCCTCTGGTCCAAGGTAAGTTCTTGACATGAGCTTATTTAGTCAAATGGGTTTGTGTAGGTTCATTTATGGGTTGGGTTGATCAATTAGCCAAAATTGGGTCAAACCAAGGCTTGGGTTAGGTCTAAATTATGATTTGGAATATTTTGGTGTGACTAATTTGATATGGTTTGACTTATATTTGACTCATTTAGCTTCAAATGCTCAAATGGGTCAAGTTAACCAATTTGAGCTAATTGACCAAATTGGGTTGGGTTAGGTGTTGAGTCAAGTTCAATTGGTTGATAAAAAATGATTGTAGGCTTTGGTTCGATTTAATTTGGATTTTGATCAATTTGATCTTTTAGGTCAATTTGAGCTAGGTTTGGTCAAGTTGACCAATTGGTCAACTTGGGCTCAATCATGGCTTTGGTCAAGTTCAACAAGTGATTTAGAATGAACTTGAGCCATTGGCTGCAATCAATTTGGATTAAATCATGGTTTGACCCATTTTGGCTTTTCAGGCTAATTTGGGTCAACTTAGGTCAAGTGGCCAATTAGGCTTGGTTTGGCTAAATTTATGGCTCGGTCATGTTCAATCATTGATTATGAATGGGTTTGGGTCAATGGTTTCAATCAATTTGGCATATGGTGGGTTTTGGCTAGTTAGGGTTTCATTTGGGCTAAATGCTGACTTGGTCAAAGGCTAGGTTTGACTTGATTTGACCCAATTCAAGGTGATTGATTACCCCATAATGATTTTTGATCATGATTGGGGTTTAGATTAGCTTCAATCCAATTTGGGTTGGATTAGAACTTAACTCAAAAAGGCCCTTTAGGTCACTTTGGGTTAAGTGAGCCTAAATGGGTCAATTGGCTTGATCAAGGCTTGGTTTAAGTTTAATTGAACTCATATATGGACTTAGGATTGAAATATAAATCCAATTGCAATTGGTTTGAAGCCAAGTGAGTTTTGGTTCATATGATAATTTCAAGTCATAAGGGTCAATTTGGGCCTGATTTGGGTTGAGTTGGTTTTAGTTTGATAATGGTGGTTTATGTTTATATTTGGATCAATGATTGAAGGAATAATTGAATCATGAAGAAATCCATGAGTTTTGAGTTGATTTATATGTCATTTAGCCAAGTTCAAAAATTTGGCTACAAGGGATAAAATTGGGAATTTGATTTGATTTGAGTTTGGTTTTGGTCATTTGAATTTATATTTTATTTATATTTGTGAATACAAATGAAGATATAAATGGGTCTGTGGTGTTTATTTTTGTTTGAGATTCATGTGTTTTTATGCGAGGGGACACCATGTAGATCCATAGATGCACTCATTAGGGTGATCGGGTATTACATTAAGGGATAGTGTACTATCTCGAGAGATAGAAGTCACTACCTTATAATGGACCTAATCACCCAATGAGGACTTTAAGGCATGATGGGTCTTCAAATGTACTAGAGATCTTTCCCCTACTTTACATGGAAAAGTATAGTAGGGTTTATTTTAAGACGAGTTTGTTAAGTTTTCTATGGAGGCAAGCCCCATAGTTAATTACATCCTAAAGAATGATATTCCTTAAGAATATTCTCGATTAAGGTAAATGATCGTTGTCTCCAAAAATTTCAAAGATAGGATTATAAATCAATTGGTTATTTTTAGAAAATCAAGTGGGATTTATTAAAAGGAGAGAGTTATTATCGAAACCAAAGAGAGACGAATAGGGGATGCTTATGATACTAGGAAGCTTAGTGAGCATTCCAAACTATCCTATGGTTGGGCTTTATATTTTTGAAATTAAGGAGAGTTATATGTTTAAGTTGAATTTTTATTAGAAATCTAGGGCTTACAATTACACAATACAAGTTGTAGAAATGCCTAAGAGGTGATGATTTATGCTTATAGCCCTAAAGGGAAACAACAACCTCAGATCCTAAATCTGGGGAGCTTCAGCATAAGCTAATGCGTGACCTAAATCTAAGGAAAAAGTAGGTAAATGGTTTACCTCCATAAGAGAGGATAAACCACTCGACTGTTGAACTTACAACCACTTGGGGGTGGCTACCAACTAACTCATCCTATGATTTTAAATACATGTAGGAAAGTCATATGCTTTGCAAGATAGTTAGGCTACTATTTACTTAGAAGAAAAATTGAGTCCTTAAACTCACTCCCTAAGAGACTAGATCATGAAGGGCATGAACAATGACCTAAATCTAATGCAAATTTTGGGAAGTTTTATTTTGATTTTTAGACATTTTTATTTGACACATGCTATGAGATTTTATATGCGTAATGCATGAGAAAATTAGTTATGTGCCAAAATCAGAAAGGAGGAGGTGTGTTTCCACCATGGCTCTTAAAGGTCAAGCCATTTTCTCTAGCAAAGGTGGAAGCCCTCCATTGGCAAGAGTGAGACAATATGATTTATGCATGATATGAGACATACAACATCCAACTAAGAGATTGCTAAATCTTTTATTATCTTGATTTATGTCCCAAGCATTAGGTGAGGTTATGAATTATTTAATTTAATTTTTAATTTATTAATTGGATAGAAAAGTTAATTTTCATTAAGAGCCTAATCGCATCCAAGCCATTCAACAATTATCAAACAATTAAGAAACTAGGAAAATCATGCCATCCTAATTGTGGAATCATAAACATAACATCAATCAATTTATAAAATTAGCGCAAAAGGGTAAGAGGCCAGTGCGGTCCGGTACTACCGTACAACCCAAAAAGAAATGTGGATAGCCGAGCTCTACCCTTATACAACCCGAATTACAAATGAATAATTATAATTAAAAGGAATTCATGTTATGGGGGTCTTCATTCTTCATTCATCATTTCTTTATTTTTTTTCTTCATTTTGATTTGCTCCATTTCTTTCTTTCTTTTGGTTTGACTTGGGATGTAGTTTGCTCCAAAGCCTCACATAGTATATAAGACTTGATCTTATAACTAAGGTTTATCCTAATCTCTGATAACATTCATTCTAAATTTTAATTACAAAATTTACATCAAAATGGGAAAGGTAAATCTAACTAAACCTACAAAATAAAGGTTAGCTAAACATAGAACACAACCCAAGCAGTTATATTAGTAATTCATACTTAGCACCTTGCACATAGGTAATTAAGTCCACCTGTCTTAATTTGGACTATGCTTAGGGGCTAAGCAACCTACACATAAAAAATATTTATATTCTTTTTATTTTTATTACAACGGACCCTTAAGCACAATCCCTTACAGAAGACATGATTAGGTTAAGATTGCCCTATCATCTAGTCTATGCACATACACCCTAACATCCAGTCTAAAATAATACATCACAAAACTAAACATTCATCAAACCATGCACCGCCCTAACCTAAAGATAGAAGTGGTGACTTAATTTAATGTGTGTGCCATTTAAGGCTTGTGTGGCATGTCTTAGCTAGGCTTTAAGGTTGAAATTTTCCAAGTGTAAAAGATTCAATTTAGATGGTGGTTTCATTTTAAGTGATTTAGTTGACTTGTCAATTTTAGTTGGTGATTTGATTTGATTTGAATGAACCTACACTTAGTGAATAAATGTTATGAAGTGAAGAAAAGAGAAGAGAGCTCTCTTTCATTCTGTGGTGAAATTTTTATAGGATTTCTAAGAAGTATACTTCCATCTTCACTCTATGCTGAATAAAATAAAGATAGAAATAAAATCTTTTTATGCATTTTTGAACACCATGTAGATCCATAGATGTTCTTATTGAGAGTGATCAGGTACGCCATTGAGGAGAGGTGTACTATCTGAAAGATAGAAGTCACCACCCTACAATGGACCTAATCACCTCAACAAGGACTCCTAAGGACAATGGGTTTGCATATGTATCAAAGATTCTTCCTCTACTTTACATGAAAAAGTAAAGTACTATTTATTTTAATTCGGGTTCTTTAAGTTCCCTACAGGGGCAAGCCCCCATAGTTAATTACATCTTAAGGAAGGGGATTCCTTAGGAGTACTCTCGATTAAGGTAACTGATTATTATTCATAAAGATTTCAATAGGTAGGACTATCAATTGATTAGTTTATTTTTAAAGATCAAATGGGATTGATCAAAGAGAGAGAGAGAGAGAGTTATTATCGAAGTTAATGGAAGATAAGTAGGAAATGCTCATAGTGCTAGGAAACCTAGCAAGCATCTCAAACTATCTGATGGTTGGGCTTTATATTTTTGAAGTTGAATTATTTATTAGAAGTTTAGAGCTCATAATTCCATAATACAAGGTTATGAAAATGCCTAAGAGGTGAGGATTTGTGCTTATGGCCCATAGAAGGAGAAGCAACCTCAAAAACCTAAATCTAGGGAGCTCTGGCGAGGGCCAAAACTGCGACCTAAATTTAAGATGAAAATGAGTATTTTGTTTGCCTCCATAAGAGAGGATAAATCACCCGACTACTTGGACTTACAACCGCTTAGGGGTGGCCGCCAACTAACTCCTCCTATGATTTTAAATTCATGTAGGCAAGTAATATGCTTTATACAAGATAGCTAGGTTGTTATTTATTTTAAAAAGAGACTAAGTCCTTAAACTCACTACCTAAGAGACTAGATCATGTAAGGGAACGAAAAATGACCTAGATCTAATGCAAAAAAAAAATATTATATTTTATTTTCATTTTTGGACAATCATTTGACTCAGGCTTATAAGATTCATATGCCTAATGCATGAGAAATAAGATTATGGGTCAAAATCAGTAAGAAGGGGCAGGTGTGTTTCCACCATGGCTCTCAAAGGTCAAACTAAGTTCTCTGGCAAAGGTGGAAGCCCTCCTATCAAGAGTGTAATAATATGCTTTTATGCATGATGTTATAAAAAAATACTCATCTAGCTAAGGGGTTGCTAATTCTTTTATCTTGATTTTAACTTAGGCTTTAAATAGGGTTATGAGTTATTTTTTTTTAATTTTGAGTCAGTTAATTTGGTAGAAGATTTATTTTTTTCTATGAGCCTAATCGTTATCCAGGTCATACATTAAGTAAAGAAGAAACTAAGAAACATGACATCTTAATGCACAAGCTAAAAAAAACATCAAACATTTTATAAAGCTAACGTAAAAGAATAAAAGGCCATTTGTGGTCGAGAACCACTGCATAAACCTAAAAATAAATTGGGTAGCCGAGCTCTACCCTTATACAACCCGAATTACAAATGATTTAATTTACAATCAAGTAAAGAAATTCATATTATGGGGGTCTTCATTTCATCTTTTCTTCTTTCTTCTTTCTTCTGGATGGTTGGAAGGTGGTTGCTCTGAAGGCTTCACATGGTACATAAGATATAATCTTATGACCAATGCTCATCCTAATCCCCCGTAACATTCATTCTAAAATCTTAATTGCAAAATTACATGAAAAGAAAAAGTAAATCTAATTAACACCTATAAAATAGAGATTAGCTAAATAAACCATACAAATCCCAAGCATGTATATTGGACTTAGCACTCCACACATAGGTAAGCAAGTCCACCTGGCCTATTGGATTATGCTTAGGGGTATAAGCACTTGCATAGCAAAAGTATTTATATTTTTATTACAATGCCCCTTAAGCACAATCCCCTACATAAAATAATGATTAGACTAAATCATCTTACCATTCATTCTACACACATTCACCCTAACATCCAGACTAGAAATAATACATCACAAAATAAAAGCAAACATCAAGCCATGCACCGCCCTAACCTAAAACTAGAAGTGGTGACTTAACCTAATGTGTGTGCTTTAAAAAGTTTATGTGGTATGCTTAGATATGGCTTTAAGGTTTAGATTTCCTAAGTATGAAGATGTTCAACTTAGAGGGTGGTTTCATTTAAGTTGTTTAGTTGATTTGGGTGATTTTTATTTTGTGATTTGCTTTGGTTTAAGTGAATCCTACAATTAATTACTAAGTTTTGAAGAGAGGGAAAAGAGAAGAGAACTTCTCTTTCCTTCCCTACCTTAAGTAATTTCTAAAGTGGATTCATATTTGATTTTATTTAGTGAATATTTTATTAGGTGTTTTAATTAACCCTAAGTTTAGATTTTCCTTAAACAAACCTATTCAAAAGAAAGGCATTTTAAGATTAAGTAAAGTGAATTAATATCACAAACACTCATCACTTCATTTTTTCCCCAACATGTATAACATGCATATGAATGAATCCTTAGCATATCTATACATACAAATGAAAATATTTAGCACACTTTATGATGAATAATAAGAAATGTTACTTAAGAAAATTGGAATGCTTTAGAAAAGAGGGGTTTCTTTTATCCACTATTCACATGAACATGCATATGTATAAAAGGCATAAGTGAGTACGATGCCATTGTTAGCACCAGGGGTGTAAGGTATAAGACCTACTTAGGGCTACTTAAAGCCTCGCAACTCCGAGGTTGTCCAGACTAATATACCACTTTCCTAAATACAAACACATGTACAAAAGAAATGAATGGAAAAGAAAGATGCAAAAAAAGTTTATATTTTTTGTTTATTTTATTTATGTAATTTATATGTAGGATGTCCTTCA
Organism: Cymbidium sinense; assembly: GCA_021442155.1. NCBI lineage: Eukaryota > Viridiplantae > Streptophyta > Magnoliopsida > Asparagales > Orchidaceae > Cymbidium > Cymbidium sinense. The sequence goes on from CM038222.1 coordinate 140,630,521, forward strand.
AAATGAATATAAGTCCTATGCTAAAAGAAGAGAAGGACCACAATTTTATATTATTCATTACATTTATAAGAGCAATTTAATTTACAGATTTAAATATTTTTATAATTTAATAGTGGTAATAATTCATATTTTTACTTTGATATAGAAACATATTTTCAATTTGAATAAACATATAAAATTCATATGACATAATACATACACATTTTTGGAATTAAAAAAATTAATAAGCATGTAAACACATTCACCCTAATTAATTCCTAAAGATAATCTTATGAAATAAGAAAGCTAAAAGCAAATCAAGTTGTTCTTAAGGAAGGTTTGATTTTGTTTTGAGTTTGATTTAATTTGAGAAATATGAGGTGAGTTTGCTACTCCTAACCTATTCCCACATATGTTTGTTGATTTAGTTTGTTATTAGGATTATTAGATGATTTTTATTTGTTGCTTAAGTTAAGGTATGAATTAAGTCTATTAATTACCCCTTACCTACATCACCTTAGCATAGTTAATCAAATAATTATGAGATAGTGATATGGCATAAAACCACACAAGGAATTTAAATCAGCAATGCACTTAGGAAAGGGGTTTATTTTAAGGATTAATTAAGCTAAGGGGTTTATTTTAAGTAATTTCATAACACTTCTCACACATGTGAGTTGGATTTTGATTTCCTTAATGTACTTAGGCTCTTGAACACCTAAGCATCTACCCAAGATAGATTAATTGAGTTCTGGAAAGTTTTAGAATTTTATAAAATTAATTAAGGGAGTAATTAGTGAATTAACCCTTAATTAAAGTTAGATTAAGGAAGAAAGGGGGTTTAAGGAATATCTTAAGAAAAGTATCTCAGAATTATTCTCGAAAGCTCATATTCACTTAAGCAAAACTTAATTGACTCAATCAAAGGGTTTAACCACTAATTATACCCTTAATTAAGCTTAATTACATTAAGGGAGTGCTTAAGGAATGAACTAGCAATTCCCCTAATTAAACCACTAATAAATCCCAAGAAAATTAGGGGAGGTAGGAGTCATCCCACTAATTATGCACAAGAAGTTTGGGATTAATCAGTGGAGTAATTAGAAGGTAATTAACAAAATAATATTCCTAATGAAACCCAAATCCAGAGAAAAGCACTATTCAAAAATTCATTGAAATCATTTTTAGAATATTCTATGTTCAATTATCTATCCAATGCAATTTATTTCATATTTTTTGATTTTTTAGGCTTAGATATGAATTTGGGAAGTTTCCATGATTAATTGGGTGATTTAATAGCCTAATTAAATGTTTAATCCCATCAGCGCCACATGGACCACTGACTCAGCATGCACTTTCTAGATGGCACGGCAGGATTCAATATTTAAGTTATCACATCGTAGCGTCGTGTCAGTGCCAGCGCTATGCGCTTTCTCCTTATCCATTCGATCAAGTCTCAGACGGCTGAGGTTAAAGCCGTGGATCTAAAGGGATTAAAATATGGATCTACGTGTTTTTGATCATGGCTGTCCATCTAAAATGTATGGATGGATGGCCCATGATTCTTCACTATTCTTCTCTATGAGAAATGGACACCGTCCGTCTTCTAGGAGAAGATCCGAGCTCAATTGAGCTCAAATTAGATTGAAATTCAGCCCACACCATCTAAAGGTAAAGGGGATCACATCTAATGGCTAGAATCTTATGGGGTGCCACTTTACTTTACAAAGGACCAGACCACATTGAAATTAAGCTCAGTTTAATGGAATACCTTACCAGCACTCGATTCCCTCGGAGTAGCTTCGTCTAGTGGAGACGAAGCTTTGTTGAAGTTTTGAGGCTTTGAAATTGAATGGATCTTCCTAAAGGCCAACTCCACCTTCACTTGAGCTCAGTCTTAGTCATGGTAGCACCTCCCTTGCCTTTGGAGCTTGGAAAAGAGTTTGGGTGAATTCAATTTGGTCCTCTAATGAAGCTCAGAGGAGGAATTGGCTTGATTTGAAGTGTGGAGTAAATTGGCTTTTCACTTGAGATCCCTTATTTTCAGTCTAAGAAAATCAAAAATGGAGAAGTTCAAGTTGCTTGAGAGAGCTTGGGAAGAGTTACAAATGCTTTCTCTAGCTTCCATAAGTTCAATCGAGTGTGAGAAAGTGAAGATTGAATTGAATTAGGGGGAGTATATCTACCCCTTGAAGGATCGAACGACTGTGGCTTCAATTGTCATTTTGATCCAATTGACCCTATTCAATGGGTTGTTTGAGCTATTTAGAGTGGCATGGAATTCGGTTTTGGCTAGAGGAGGAGTGGGTGAGGTGGCCATGTGCTCAAACAAGGTGGAGGGAGGATTCCATTTGTCCATTTTCAAAGGAGGTGGTCAGTTTTGGGTTTGGGTTGGGTTTGGCTGACCCAAACGCATTAGGTCATGTGCATTAGGTTCATTAGTGACCATTTGGTCCACTAAGAAGATACCAAGTGTCCATGAAAAGGAATTGACTAAATTCTAAGTGGTTTTGATTTTTGGTTACCCTATGGCCTAGGGGTAAAATGGTCATTTGTCTTCGATTTCAATTTGAATATGTTTGATATGTTTGAAAAATGAGTTAGGCTAAGTTTCATTGAATTTGGAGTTAGTTTGATATGATTTGGCTCATGTTGACCCATTTTGGTCAAAATGGGTCAACTTGGGTCAAGTTGACCAATTGGTCAAATTGGGTCAAACATATCTAATGCAATTGACTCATGATTAAGGATTAATTAAGTTAAGGGGTTTATTTTAAGTAATTTCATAATGCTTCTCACACATGTGAGTTGGATTTTGATTTTCTTAATTATACTTAGGCTCTTGAACACCTAAGCATCTACCCAAGATAGATTAATTGAGTTCTAGAAAGTTTTAGAATTTTATGAAATTAATTAAGGGAGTAATTAGTGAATTAACCCTTAATTAAAGTTAGATTAAGGAAGAAAGAGAGTTTAAGGAATATCTTAAGAAAAGTATCTCAACATTATTCTTGAAACCTCATATTCACTTAAGTAAAACTTAATTGACTCAATCAGAGGGTTTAACCACTAATTATACCCTTAATTAATCTTAATTACATTAAGGGAGTGCTTAAGGAATGAACTAGCAATTCCCCTAATTAAACCACTAATAAATCCCAAGAAAATTAGGGGAGGTAGGAGTCATCCCACTAATTATGCACAAGAAGTTTGGGATTAATCAGTGGAGTAATTAGAAGGTAATTAATAAAATAATATTCCCAATAAAACTAAAATCCAGAGAGAAGCACTATTCAAAAATCCATTGAAATCATTTTTAGAATATTCTATGTTCAATTATTTATCCAATGCAATTTATTTAATATTTTTTTGATTTTTTTAGGCTTAGATATGAATTTAAGAAGTTTCAATGATTAATTTGGTGATTTAATAGCCTAATTAAATGTTTAATCCCGTCAGCGCCACGTGGACCACTGACGTGGCATGCACTTTCCACATGGCATGATAAGATTCAATATTTAAGTTGTCACATCATAGCGCCGTGTTAGTGGCGGTGCTATGCGCTTTCTCCTCATCCGTTCGATCAAGTATCAGACTGCTGAGGTTAAATTCGCAGATCTAAAGGGATTAAAATATGGATCTATGTGTTTTTGATCATGGCCGTCCATCCAAAATGCATGGATGGATGGCCCATGATTCTTCACTATTCTTCTCTATGAGAAATGGACACCGGCCATCTTCTAGGAGAAGATCCGAGCTCGATTGAGCTCAAATTATATTGAAATTCAACCCACACCATCTAAAGGTAAAGGGGATCACATCTAATGGCTAGAATCTTATGGGGTGCCACTTTACTTTATAAAGGACCAGACCACATTGAAATTAAGCTCAGTTTAATGGCATACCTCACAAGTGCTCGATTCCCTTGGAGAAGATTCGTCTAGTGGAGACAGAGCTTTGCTGAAGTTTTGAGGCTTTGAAATTGAATGGATCTTCCTAGAGGCCAACTATACCTTCACTTGAGCTCAGTCTTGGTCAAGGTAGCACCTCCCTTACCTTTGGAGCTTGGAAAAGAGTTTGGGTGAATTCAATTTGGCTCTTTAATGAAGCTCAGAGGAGGAATTAGCTTGATTTGAAGTGTGGAGTAAATTGGCTTTTCACTTGAGCTCCCTTATTTTCAGTCTAAGAAAATCCAAAATAGAGAAGTTCAAGTTGCTTGAGAGAGCTTGGGGAGAGTTCCAAATGCTTTCTCTAGCTTCCATAAGTTCAATCGAGTGTGAGAAAGTGAAGGTTGAATTGAATTAGGGGGAGTATATTTACCCCTTGAAGGATCGAACGACTGTGGCTTCACTTGCCATTTTGATCCAATTGACTCTATTCAATGGGTTGTTTGATCTGTTTAGAGTGGCATGGAATTCCGTTTTGGCTAGAGGAGGAGTGGGTGAGGTGACCATGTGCTCAAACAAGGTGGAGGGAGGATTCTATGTGTCCATTTTCAAAGGAGGTGGTCAGTTTTGGGTTTGGGTTGAGTTTGGCTGACCCAAACCCATTAGGTCATGTGCAATAGGTTCATTAGTGACCATTTGGTCCACTAAGAGGATGCCAAGTGTCCATGAAAAGGAATTGACTAAATTCCAAGTGGTTTTGATTTTGGGTTACCCTATGGCCTAGGGGTAAAATGGTCATTTGGCTTGGGTTTTAATTTGAATATGTTTGATATGTTTGAAAAATGAGTTAGGTTAAGTTTCACTGAATTTGGAGTTAGTTTGATATGATTTGGCTCATGTTGACCCATTTAGGTCAAAATGGGTCAACTTGGGTCAAGTTGACCAATTGGTCAAATTGGGTCAAACCAAGGTTGGGTCAAGTTTTCATGACCATTTGAAATATTTGGTGGCTTTGGTTTGATTCAATTTGGTTAAGGTTTGAATTTGGTTCAATTGAGTTCATTTAGGTCAAATGGGTCAAGTTGACCAAATTGACCCATTTGACCTATTTTGATTAGGTCATAGGTTGGTTCATGTTTGGTTGGTCATATGAAATGGATTGGTATCTTTGTTTCCAATCAATTTGGTTTATATTTGAGTTTGGCTCAATTTGACCTTTTAGGTAAAGTTAGGTTCAAAGTCAATTGGGCTAGGTTAGGTCTAGTTAGCTAATTGAGGCTTTGGCCAAGTTCAACAATCATTTTGGAATGAACTTGACCCATTGGTTTCAATCAATTTGGCTTAGATCAAGTTTTGGCACATTTTGACTTTTTAGGTCAAGTTGGGTCAACTTGGGTCAAGTGGCGAATTGGGCTAGGTTATGCTCAAATGTTGGCTTGGTCAAGTTCAAACATTGATCATGAATGAACTTTGATCAATTTTCAATTAATTTGGCCTATGGTGGATTTTGGCTAGTTTAGGTTTCATTTTGGCTAAGTGTTGACTTGGTCAACCCTTTGGTTTGACTTGGTTTGACTCAATTTGAGTGATTGATCATCTCATGATGATTGTTGATCATGATGAGAGGCTAAGATGGGCTTAGTTCAATCCAATTTGGTTAGGATTAGAATTTGGCTCATAAGGGTACTTAAGTCACTTTGGGTCAAGTGAGCGTAAGTAGGTAAAATGGCTTGGTTAAAGCTTGATTTGAGTTTGATTGAACCACATATGGACTTATGATTGAAATATAAATCCATTTGCAAGTGGTTTGAAGTCAAATGGGTTTTGATTCATTTGACAATTTCAAGTTCAAAGGGTGAACATGAGTTTGACTTAGGTTTGGTTTTTGAATTGAGTTTTGATTTGGTGATTGAAATTTATGTTTATATTTGGATTCATGATTGAAAGATTGATTGAATCATGAAGAAAAATCAAGGGTTTGGTTTGATTTGAAATTGATTTAGCTAAGTTCAAAATTTTGACTTGAATGGCTTAGGTTGTATTTTAATTAAATTTGAGTTTGATTTTTGGAGTTGGTTTTGGTTATTTTAAATTACACCTCTTTTATATATGTGAATATAAATGAGAATATAAATGGGTTGCGAAAAAAATTTCATGACTTTGAATTGATTTGAACATGATTTAGGCTAAGTCCTTAAGAGGGAATCAATGTGACTTAGGAAAGATTTTTGATTTGGATTTGAATTTTGGATTTAGTTTGATTTATTTGAATTTATATTTCATTTATATATGTGAATATAAATGAGTTATGAGAAAATTTCATGATTTTGAATTGTTTTGAACATGATTTAGTGTAAGTCCTTAGGAGGGGATCTAAGGACATATAAAAGATTTTTAACTTGGAACTTCAATTTGGAATTTGATTTGATTGATTTGAATTTATATTTCATTTATATATGTTAATATAAATGAGAATATAAATGAGTTGTGAGAAAATTTCATGAGTTTGAATTTATTTAGGCTAAGTCCTAAAGAGGGGATTAAAGGACTTAGGAAATATTTTGAACTTGGAATTTTAATCATGGGCTTCAATCATAAGGAATTGATCATGGATTTCAATCATGTGGGACTGATTTTGGGTTTGGAGAAAATCAATTAAGCTGGAATTGATTTAGGTTTGATGTTGATTTGACTTGGAATTTGACTTGAAGGAAGGAAGTGAGGAATGTAGTTCAAGTTAAAAGGTAGGCAAATTTTCCTAACACCCCTAAGGCATGACCTATTCCTATGGAAAACTCTTCTAAGTCTCTAAGGCTAGGTTGAGTGTCCACCTAATCACTAGATGTGTCTTAATACTAAGGATCTCTTAAAGTTTAAGAGGAGTCCTATGTCTAAGATGGAGGGGGTTGAGTGCTCATCCTAAAAATGAGGTCAACATATCCCTACTTTAAAGCATTTCTAAGGTAGATTGATTATTGAATTTCTTTTTAATGAATGTTTTATAATGTGTTTTAATTAATCCTAAGTTTAGATTCGCTCTAAATAGCCCTATTCAATAAGAAAGGCATCTTAGGATTAGTTAGGGTGGATTACTACCACATAACACACACCCATTCATTTCTTTCCACCATGGATACCATGCATAGGAATAGTCCTAAGCATTCCTATACATGCAATGCAAATCTTAGCACACTTTGATGATGAATGCAAAGAGATGTGATTTGAAATTTTAGATATTCCATTTGTTAATTGGATCATTAATGCATGTCTTTATTATGTAGAAAAGAGGGATTTTTCATCCGTTATCTAAATGCACATCCGCATGTATAAATGTTATAAGTGAGCCCGACACCATTATTTTGTACACCAGGGGCGTAAGATATAAGACCTACTTAGGGCTACTTAAAGCCCCACACTTCCGAGATGTCCATACTGATATACCACTTTTCTTAGATACATGTAGATGTACAAAAAGAACCAAATGAATAAGGAACCATGCAAGAGAATATATTTGATTTGGTTGTATGATTTACATGTGTAATATGAAGATCTTTCCTAAGTCTTAATATAGAGATGCATAGGAATAGATTTAGGCAAGTGTTGTGTTCTTTTCAATGAATTATACACTTGCAAATCCTATGTAAATTCATGTTAATAAAAGGAAAGAGAACTTTATAATACACATCTTATGCTATCGTCACATGAAAGCTTATAAATATTTGTAACTAGCATCACTTCATTTATAATCTTTGATTTATAGGTTTTTTAAAAAAAATTTGGTTTAATAGTGATAATAGCTACTCACATTCTTAATTTTAGCCAACACATGCAATTTGACATAAAAGTAAATATTTTATTAATTAATTTTTAAAAGAAATGAATCCATGATTTCATATGGCAAATAATATTTAACATGATTGGAAATAAATAAAAGAATGTAAGCACATGACTTCATTAACCCTAATTAATTCCTACGGACAATCATATAAAATAAGATCATTTAAAATGAATCAAAATTCTTTTAGGAGATTTTTATCTTTGAATTTGATTTGACTTAGAAACATGAGAAGGGTTTGTTCATTTCCCCCATGTGTGAATTGGTTTGGTTTAATTCAAAACAATTAAGTTAATTTTATGTTTTGATTAGGTTAAGGTATGAATTAAATCCATTAATTACCCCTTACCTATGCCACTTTAACATAATTATCCAAGTAATTATGAGCCAACATATGATATGCAACCACATGAAAATTAAATTAGCAATTCTCCTAAGAAATGAAGGTGGTCTAATGCAATTGGCTCACAATTATTGGTTAATTAAGCTAAAGGGTTTAATTAAGTACTTTTATAACCCTCCTACACATGAAGTTTGATTATAATTTCCTTTGGAATTCTCTTAGGTCATTGAACACTTAAGAATCTACCCAAGAATTGAATGATTGAGTTCCGGAATGATTTTGTTTTGATTGATTTATTAAAATATTTAATAAAGTGATTAAGCCATTAATTAGTTGCAAATTGATTAAGTGTTATCCAAATGAAATATACTTAAGGGAAAAAATTGGAGAAGAGGTCTTAATCTCATTCCCTATGTCCATTCACTATTTCATAATGATTAACCAACTTAATTAATAGATTCATTACTATTTAACATGCTAATTAATCATTTAATTAATTAAGAGAGGGATTAAGAATGGAACAAGCAATTCCCCTAAATAACCAACTAATAAATTCCAAGAAAATCATGGAAGGCAGAAGTCATTCCAATAATCAATCTCAAAAAATTTGGAATTAATTGTTGAAGTAATTAGAGAGTAATTAGCTTAATTATAATTCCAATAAAACCCAAATTGAATCAAAATTACTCTCCAACATTAATTGATTTTAATTTTCTATTATTTTCTTTGAATTACTTTTAAAATGAGTATTTATTTGTATTTTATGAATTTTTTTATAATTAGTTATGAATTTTGGAAGTTTCACCATTAAAATCAGATTAATTAGGCCTAATTAAACTCCTAATCTTGTAGGGGCCATGTGGCGGCTGATGCGGCGCGTTAACGCAATATGCTTTCCACGTGGTGCGACGGGATTGGTTATTTAAGTTGTCACATCCGTTGGCTAAGTCAGCTGGCGGCGGACGCATCTTCTCTGCGGGTCATCCAATCTAAGATCGGACGACCGAGATTAATCTCATGGTTTTGGAGGAAATCAGAGGGATCTAAAAGCAGTTTGATGAGAGCGATCGATCGATCCGGAATGGAGCACGGTCCGATGTCTTCTCCCAAGCGGCGATAGACATATGCCGTCCATCGATCATCACTCGATTCGAGCTCACCTAAGCTCGAATGGAGCTCAAATTCATCCCACACCTTCGGGGAAGCACAAGCAATACATCTAACGATGGAGATTGAGTGACATAATGATTTTCTTTACAATGGACCAAGCAAAATTTTCTCCAAGGTCAGTTTCAATGTCATACCTCACCGGAGGCTATCACTGACACTTCTAATGATTGAGGAAGCTTCGTTTGGATGAAATGAAGCCTTGTTGAGCCACACGAGCTTTGATTTGATGTAGTTAGCTCAGAAGACCAATCCACGACACATAGGTGATTGGCTTTGATCGAAATCCTAGCTTCGGTCGTGGGGAAGCTCGAGATTTGATTTGTTTTGACTCGCCATGGTCCAAGGATGGTATGTGCAAGATTAATTTGACTTTGGTTGAGGATTGAGTGAATTGGATTCGAAAATCAGCTCCCCTATTTTGGCTTTGAGTAAAACCGAGAGTAGGGAAGCAAGGGTGCTCAGAAATGGATGCGGAAAGCTCAATGGCTTGGATTTGCTGATCAGTTTGAGCTAAAAAACATCCCACATGGATCATTTTTAGGTTGAGGAGTGAGAGAGAGTGGCTGCCCATCTGATTGGTGAGTGAATTTGGTGAGCCAAGTGTCCAAGGGTGATTAGAGAGGTTAGTTTGGGCTTGCTTTAGGTCATGGCCGATGTAAACTCATTGGGTTATGTTCACCACCCTCCTTGGTGCCCATGTGGAACAATAGATAGGTTCCAAGTGGACTTGGGAAAGAAATGTCAAATTCCAAGTGAATTTGGTCATGGGATATCCTTTGACCTAAGGGAAAAGTGGTCATTTGGCTATGAGTTTGATTTTGGCAGATTTGAAATTGTTTAAAAGTGGGTTGGGCCAAATTTCAAGTGATTTAAAGTTCATTTGATTTGATTTGGCTCAATTTGACCCATTTGGGTCAAGTTGGATCAAATTGGGTTAAGTTGACCAATTAGTAAAATTGGGTCAAACCATGGGTTAGGTCAAGTTCAAATGATCATTTGGAGCCTATGGGTATCATTGGTTTTGTTTAATTTGGCTTAGATTTTGTTTTGGTTCTTTTAGGTTCATTTGGCTCAAATGGTTCAAGTTGAGCAATTTGACCCATTTGACCTAATTGGGTTAGGTCATGAGTTGGTTTAGGCTTGGTTGATCATTTGAAATGTATTGCAAGCTTTAATTTCAATCAATTTTTATTTGGTTTGATTTCAAGTTGATTTAATCTTTTGGGTCAAGTTGGGTTCATGGTCAATTGGGCTAGGTTGGGTCTAATTGGTCAATTGAAACTTTGGTCAAGTTCAACAGTCAATTTAGAATGAATTTGATCCATTGGTTATAATCAGTTTGGCTTAGATCAAGATTTGACCCATTTTAACTTTTTAGGTCAATTTGGGTCAACTTAGGCCAAAGGCTAGGTTTGACTTGGTTTGACCCAGTTTGGGTGATTGATCATTCTAGGATGATTATTGATCACAATGTGAGGCTTGGATGGGCTTAGTTTAATCCAATTTGGGTTGGATTAAAACTTAGCGCAAAAAGGGTCTTTAGGCTAGTTTGGGTCAAGTGAGCCTAAATGGGTCAATTGACTTGATAAAGGCTTGATTTAAGTTTGGTTGAACTCACATATGGACTTATGATGGAAATATAAATCCAATTGCAAGCGGTTTAGAGCCAAATTTGTTTTGGTTCATTTGACAAATTCAAGTCAAAAGAATGAACATGAGTTTGACTTGGATTAGTTTGATTTTGGCTTGGTGATTGTAGTTTATGTTTATATTTGGGCATGTGATTGAAGGAGTGATTGTTTGAAGAGAAAATCCAAGGGTTTGGATTGATTTGAGAATGATTTGGCTAAATCCAAGAAATTGGATTAAAGGATGTAAATTGGGTTTGGATTTGAGTTTTGAATTTATATTGATTTGAATTTGGCCATTTGAATTTATATTTCAATTATATTTGTGAAAATAAATGAGAATATAAATTATCCATGAGAGAATCATGTGAATTAGGAGTGATTTGAATGTGAATTTGGCTAAGGTAGGTAAAAAAAGTTTGAAAAAAGGGGGTTTGATTTGTTTTGATTTATTGGATGATTTGGATGCCAATTTCATTTATAGTTATGAACACAAATGATGGAATGAGTGATTTATAAAGAAATCACTTGGCTTTGGGTTGATTTGAAGGGTTTGGCTAACCTTATGGATGTGATTCATAAGGCTTAAGAAGGTTTTGGATTTGGAATTGATCATGAGTGTCAATCATCTAGAACTAGAGTTGGATTTGGAATTGAATTTGGAGTTGATTTTGGATTTAAGAAAATCAATTGATTTGGAATTGATTTGAGATTTGAGAAAATCAATTGAGTTGAAATTGATTTGAGATTTGATTTGGATTGGTTTGAAGGAGTGTACATGGACTGTATTTGAGCTATAGGGTAAGTGGTTACCTTAGATCCCTAATGCATAGCCTAATCCTGTGATAAACCCTTCTAAGTCTCTAGGGATAAGTTAAGTGTTCACCTAATCACTAGAAGTGTCTTAAGACTGAAGAACTCTTAATGCCTGTAAGAGGAGTCCTATGTCTAAGATGGAGAAGTCGAGAGTTCACTCCAAAGTGAGGTCAATAAAGGGAGCCCAATAGGTGTGGTGTGACTGACAAGGCATACCACACGCATTGGTGTTGACTGAGATAATCAATAACATTTGATCGATCGTAAGTACCAACAAAAATAATCTACTCCTAAACCTAAGGTGTAGAAAGAATCAAGATCTTAGTGCAATGTAACTCCACTTATGTCAAAGACATAAGAGAGCAAAGGAGGAATCAACTAGGGATTGAATATGTGAGCCTTCCGCTATGAGAAAAGGTTCAAGTTATCCACTAGGGATAAGAGATTATGAAATTCATTGGGGATTAGAATTTGGAATCCACTGGGGAAAAAAGTGTGAACCTTCCATCAGGGGAGCAGATTCAAGTTGGATTGAATTGACTCCATTGGGGAGGTTGGAAAGATTTGTATCTTACTGAGGAGAAGCTGATCAATTTGATCATTTAATTTGACTCCACTGGGGAGGTTGATTGGTTTTATTTCAAATTTTAAAATTTAAATTTTGAGATAGACCCTGTCAGTTTGCGATGGACCGCACTTAGTAGAGGCCATGTTGGCCTTGGTATATTTCAGATTTACCAATCCAAAGGGGTAGTGTACCAACCACATAGTAAGACTATCCAACCCAAGGGGTTGTCTTTCAGTGTGTAGTGGCTATACTAAGAAGAAAGCGTAGCAGAATTACATCCTCCAAAGTAGGGATTAGTCACTAGGGTGATCTATTGGCAGTGCAACAAATCGAAGCCAACCTAAGGCTGACTATTGAGTGAATGCCTCTGGGAGATTTAAATCAGCTCAAAAATAGTTAAAATTAATTTTATTTTAATTATATTTGAGGGATCCCATCAATTTGCGATGGATTGCACTGAGTAGGGGCCATGACAGCCTTGGCCTACTTCAGATTTACCGATCCAAAGAGGTAGTTTCCCGGCCGAAGGGGAGAACTATCCAACCAAAGGGGTGCTTTTTGGTTTACAGTGGACAATTCAGGGACGAAAGCATGAGGATTCACATCTTCCTAAACAAAAGACCATTGGGGTGATGCATTTCAATATAACATGTCAATCTGACCTAGGGCTACCCATCGATTTACGACAACCATGCTAGAAAGAATGCATAGTAAACTTACATCTTTCAGAGCGAAATGATTATCGGGGCAACCTATTTGTGGCAAAATAGATTAAACCTGACCTATGGGCGACTATTGAGAGAGTGTCGACCCAAGGACTTATCTTAACTCAAGTGTAGTCAGACAATTCCTATAGGGAGTTTTACTGACACTGCCCTAAAGATAGGATGCCTGCTTGGGAAAGGGGCCACTGGGGGCTTGAATTCTTTATCCATAAGTGAATAAATTTGTTTATTTGTTTGTCTATCATGGACCCTATTGGTTTGTGAGGGATCATACTAAGAAGGAGCTTATATCGGCCTATACCTATCTCAGATTTACTAGTCCAAGGGAGAATCTATGCATTCGCTGAATAAATTCTCCAACCATAGGGGTGGCTACTAGGAAAGGGAAACTGTCAAATCCAAGAGTAGCCTAGGTAGAGTCTAAATGGGGTCGCTAAAGATGAGATCCTAGTAGAGTGCCTGCAGAGGAGGAGTCACTAAGGGCTTTATCCTGATACCCGAAGAAGATAATGTCTATAGGTATTTGGTGGCCAACTCAAGGAGAATGTACGGGGACTCATATCTGTCAAGAGTGGTGTATCCATCAAGTGAGTTGCTTATTAGCATAGAGAACATCAACTAACTTAAGGTGTCCATCAGTTTGTGACAACTAGCCTAGGAAGAAGCATCGGTAACTCACATCTTCCTGCAATGAAACTGATTGTCAGGATTGTCTGTCTTTAGCTCGATAGGTGTTATCTGACCTAGGGTGACTACTGAGTGAATGCCACTAGGGGACTTATATCAACTCAAAAGTAGTCAAGAGAAAAGTAGCTGCTAGGGGACTTACCTTGAGCCTCAAATATACTCGACGTAGTCAGTGCATGATGACTAGTTCAAGAAGAAAGCATCTATGCTTACATCCTCTTAAACAAAGTCAACATGAGGTAGCTTACTGGCTACGCAGTGAGGCCTACCAAACTAACAAGGTACTCGTTAGGAAGAAAGTGCGGGGACTCACTAGCAAGGTAGCATGTCAGCTCGACCTAGAGCAACTAATGAGTGAGTGCCATAGGGGGTTTCCTCCACATTAAAAATAGCCCTTGACAAAAGATATGTGTTTGTGTTAAAGGAGGATAGGATGTCACTTAGGTTCTCTTACACCTATCCTAAAACATGCTTAAGAGTTGATGAAATGGTTCCAAGAATGACAGTTGTGATCCCATTAAGAAAGGATGCCGCTTGGGTTCTCTTACACCTAACTTAGCCGTGCTAGTCGAAATATGATGCCTCTTGGGTTCTCTTACACCTACTCTTATAGTGCTAGGGAATCATTTTTTAATTTGTGTTCGTGTTATGAAAGAAGGATATGATGCCTCTTGGGTTCTATTACACCTACCCTAAACACGTTGTGGTAGATTAGCAAATAAGTAAATAATGCTTTGAATGAAGAGAATATTTTGGTGAATTGAAATAGAATTTTTGAAGATAATTATTTTCAAACATGATTTTATGGATAATATTTCTTCAAATAGAGCCCATTGATTGGAAGCATCAGGTGTTCCCATTTACAATTAATTAGTTGATAAGATCCTCCTTGGTTGGTCTTCTATATGACAAAAAGGCCTTCCCAAGTGGGTTCAAACTTGCCTCTCATCTTTCGATGGGCAACAATCGGTCTCCTTAGAACTAAAACAAGCTCTCCTACTTGAAGAGCTCTAAGGCAAACCAGTTTGTTGTGAGCTTGAATCATCTTGGCTTTGTATAACTCGAGGTTTTGGCATGCCCGTAGGAGTGTATCCTTCAAACATTAGAGCTCTTCTAACCACAACATGATGTTCTGCTCTGTAGTGATTTTACTACCCATTTCTATCCTTAGTAATGGGAGATGCAATTCTACAGTTAGAACGACTTTGGACCCATACACTAAAGATAACAGGGTAGATTGGGTTGGAGTTCTGTATGTGGTGTGGTATGCCCACAAGGCTTCAACTAATTGCTCATGCAACTATCACTTGTTGTCCGTTGGTATGTAGCACTGACATTTTTAAGGCCGAAGGGCATGACCTTAGAATAATAGATTTCGATCAGGGTTCAAAAAGCAGTATTCCTCTCATCCTTGGAGGCCATCTTAATTTTGTTGTAGCCAGATGAACCATCCATGAAGGAGAATATTGCATGAGACGAAGTAATGTCCATCATTAACTCTGGTATAGTAAGTGAAAATTCATCCTTAGGACATGCCTTATTTAAGTCTTTGAAATTAATGCATATGTGAATTTGGCCATTCTTCTTCTTAATTGGGATGACACTGGCTAACTAGGCAGGGTATTTTTCTTCCCTTATAAAGCCAGCATCGATCAATTTCTTGACTTAAGAAATGACCTGTTGTTCTATTTATAATCGCATGAGTCTAAGATCTTACTTGATAGGGCTAGCATTAGGCTTTATTTCTAGTTTGTGGACTACTATGTTAGGAGATAATCTGGGCATCTTTTTATATCTCCATGCAAAGCAGTCCTTAAACTCAGTCAATAGCTTAACTAAGTCATTAGTTTCTTCTTCATTCAATAGAGAACCGATGTATGTGGGGCGTGGATCTACTTCTGTCCCGAGGTTGATTTCTTTGAGCATGTCGATGGATGAATTGATTTATTCTTCAAATTCTGGAGGTGCATCTTTGATTTGAAGATCATCAGGATCATCTGAAGTTTCTAAACATACCTCCTCATAAGAGTTAGTGTGCCTTGAGAAGATCCTATTAGACTCCAGATGATTGGTGACAACTAAGCAGTAATTATAGTCATCAATTGGACCCACTATACTGAATCCTAGTCCTGGTCTTGATTGTGCATCCCTTTCTTTATTTTCCCACAACTTCTCAAAATACTTCGACCTGTGTTTGGACCATGTGTAAGGAATCAAACCTTTCTTTGCAAGATTATGAACACAAGGCAAGTACCAATCAAAAGGTAATTCCATTAAATCTATATTTGAATCATTCTCAAGTCCTACATCTATTTCTTGACTTGAGGATGATGATCCTAATAGGAATCTCTTTGGCTTGACATCCATGGAAGATCTAGGGGCTTCCTTAACTACCAAACCCTCAACTTTATGAGGAGAAAGTGAGGTTAGAGCTAAAGTTCCTAATTGATGCCTAATGGTTTTACATAATCCTGATTCAAATACATTTATGCTTTGCTTGGAGGCCTGGTCTTCATCCCTGTCTGGCTCGAGTGTCACCTCCAATGAGACCCGTTGAGAGGGGTTAGCTGGTATGCTTATCACATGAGACTCATGCTCCGAGCTAGATTTTAAGTCTATTTGAATAACAATAGTACTGTTGTGAACTGAAACATAGCCCCTGTTGGCTGGCCGCCAACCAGGGGGTCTTCCACCTATGGAACTACCTCTATATCTACCTCTGTCTCTACCTGGTGGAGGTCGAGTCATCCTACCCATATGTCTGTATGGTGAAATGAACTATGGGTGAAATGTAACTTGCGGCTCTACCTCTTCCTCGGTGTCCCTTTATCGCTTATTTGTACTTTCTTTCTACTTTTATTTTTATTTCTTTTTCTTTTACTTTTTCTTTTTCTTTTCTTTTCTTTTTCTTTTTTTTCTTTTTCTTTTTCTTCTTTTTTTGCATTTGAATTTTGTCCAAATTCATGAGAATAGATGTTTTGGTTTTTGAGGAAGATAGTAGGTTGTGTCCTCATATATCTCGACCACTCTAACTGAGAATGACTTTTCATCTCCATTGACACAGTATTCGATTTCATCCCTTCAAAACTTGTTGCACTGATGAAGCGAGGATGGAACCATCTTATTCTGGTGTATCCAAGGCTTACCGAGAAAAGTAGTGAATGATGTATTTGAATCGATTATATAGAACTTGTCTTCAATCTTCTAGTCATATATTTCCAAAAATAACACTATGGAGCCTAAAGCCCTCTCGCTCTACTCATTGAATCCTCTCAACATCATTCGATCTCCTCGGAGTTTAGAGATGTCAATTCTCAAATAGGCAAGGGTTTTTAGGCTCATAATGTTCACTGATGCACTTGGATCAATCAACACCCTATAAATTCTGAATCTGCCTATATCCATTGTGATGTAGAGGGGACAGTTGTGCTCCATATCTCTCAGAAGAAGGTCTTCGTTAGTGAATGTGACTCTCTGGGCTTCTCTTGAATAATATGCTTCCTCTCCAACAGCGGTTAGCTGAGCTAAGCATATTTTTGGATCAAGAAGAGCTTTGATCAATGACTCCCTCATCTCTTTAGATATGACAAGAGCATCATATATGCTTAGTTTGGCTGTCAAATTTCTTAGGTGAGAGAAGACATTATAGTCAACTCTGGGCTGATCCTCCATAAGCATATCCATGGGTGGAGCATCCTGTGGAGGAACTATTTTCTCGCTGGTACCAATGACTTATTTTCCCTTATCTTGAGGTGTTGTCCTTGGAGGTAGAATCTTGCCACTGCAGAGGTTAACTTCAATGATCTCTTATGGCAGGTTAGTGGAAGATTATACCTGCTCGTCAGACATACCTGCAGTTTCTCCTATAGGACCCTCAGAATTAGATGGTTCCAATTCTATCTCAAGAGGTGAACCCGTATTATTTAAAAATAGAAAGTCCATCTCTGAATAAGAAAGAGGATGATCAGAGTTGTTATAATTATTAAGACTTGAAGAGTTTTCTAGAGGAGTAGAATCAGATAATCTATCAGAAGTGGCACAGATGTAATTCAAACTAGTTTTCTTTCTTATTTTTTTAGATTCAAAAGGAGGTACATAGTAGAAATCTAGTAAAATAAGTGGGGTGAGGGGTTTGATGCTCTCATATGCTGATACAAGATATTTACTAGAAGAAGAACTAGCTAAAGTAGTACCTACAATGATTGAATGGAGGCTGGACTTGGTCAGTGGTTCCGCTACTTGGCTATCCCGGGTAAGTATGGGCTGTACTGCTGCCGTTAAGCTCCCACTTTCTTCAAGTTGTCTTTGGCAACTTAGCCTTCACTTGATGTTGAGGTTCAACTGCACTATACTATAAGGAAAGTTTCTTGATTTTAGAAATGATATTTTTAGAGGTTCAGGATAAAGAGATATCCCAACCTTCTTTTATTTTGAGAGGATCACATGTATCCCCAAGGATTACCCTAACAGAATTGGATGGTTGTTCTACTAGATATTCCTTAGGGATAACTATAGCGCTCGACTTATAGCTATGCTCAAGCCAGTCCTTAAATGTAAAGCAATCCTCCAAAACATGGCCTAGCATGCAGTGGTATGGCCAAAAGTTAGGATCATTACTCCTGCACACTTCTTCCGGCTTCTTAGGCTCGGGTAGCTGAAAATCAGATTTTGTTAAGAGGTTCTTAAAGATTTTCCTGACTACTTCTCTCTTAAATTAATAAGGTTTCTTTAATTTATCTAAAAGAGTAGGTGGGTGATAGCTACCTGGGGATGGGTATGTATACCGCAATTGAGAGTATGACAGAGGAGGCGGTGAAGGCCATGGAGGTTGTTGTGGCAGCCGATAAGATGGTTGAGGTTGTGGTAAAGGAGGTGGAAGCGGAGGATGTTGAGATTGAGGTCTCTCACACTGATCTCTGACCAGTTGCTTCCCCTTATCCAATGCTGCTACTGCCATTGGCTTCTTTCATAGTCTTTATGTGGCTTTGGCTTTAATGACTGATCTTGAAAAGGTAATTGTTTGGCCTCTCTTTGAAGACTAGTCACCTTGTTCAGACAGCTGTGGTTCACATTTCATGTTTAAATTGCACCATCTAAGAATGTAATCAACAAGGGACTCACCAGGGTGTTGTTGAGCTACAACGAGATCGGCCACACTTACCCTTTGTTGAGCTCCAGCAAACCTCTTAACAAAGAGTTGATCCAACTTAGCAAAAGTCTTCACTGAATCATTGGGAAGTTCAACATACCAATAAAAAGCTATGCTCGCTAGACTGCTGACGAAGAGGCAGAATAATAATGCATTGCTGCCACCAACATTACAATAGCTAGCCCTGAAGTGTGCTATATGTTGGTGAGGGTTCCCACAACCATCAAAAATTTTGAAAGAAGGAGGCATAAATCCCTTAGGATATTAGATAGCATCGAATTCCTCTGGTAGGGTCTACCCTTTGGAACTGATGAACCACCTCGGGCTTGCGCCATCACTTCCTTCACTTATTATTCCACCATGAGTTTGATGTCTTTTTCTTGTATGGAGGTATTGTCCACCACCTTTCTAAACATGTTAGTACTACCCTGCTCTACTAAAGGTGAACTCTTGGGTTGATCTAGGACATGCAATAACTCAGGTTGACCAGTCTCTACAATGGTAGGCTGTATTGCTGGAGCTTGATTATGAAGTGCTAGAACTACTGCAAATAAATCTTTAACTCTCTTCCCCATCCTATCAATCTGCTCATCTTTTCACTTGAGTTATTGAAGGAGGTGTTGGGTCGAATAGGCTATATTGTCCTGTTCAGCCGTAACACCTTCTGAACTATGATGATCCTATTGACCTCATTTTTAGGATGAGCTCTCAACCCCTCCATTTTAGACATAGGACTCCTCTTATACACTAAGAGTTTCTTAATCTTAAGACACTTCTAGTGATTAGGTGAACACTTGACCTAATCCTAAAGACTTAGAAGAGTTAGCCATAGGAATAGGTCATGCCATATGGGTGTTAGGAAAATTTGCCTACGCCATAGCTTGAACCAAATCCTCACTTCCTTCCTTCAAGTCAAACTCCAAATCAATTCAATTCAAATTTCAAATCAAATCAATATCAAATCAACCTCAAACTCAAATCAATTCCAAACTTAATTGATTTTCTCAAACCTTAAATCAATTCCAATGGAATTTCTAAAATCATGAATCAATTCCAAATGATTGAAACTCATTATTGAATTCTAAATTCAAAAATCCTTCCTAAGTCACTTTGATTCCATCTTATGGACTTAGACAAAATCAAATCTAAATCAATTCAAATTCAAAAAATTTTCTCATAACCCATTTATATTATCATTTATATTCACAAATATAAATGAAATATAAATTCAAATATCCAACAAATAAATTCAAAACTCAAATCCAAATCCAACCAAAATTCAACCTAAGCCTTTCAAGTCAAATTCTTGAACTTAGCCAAATCAAATTCAAATCAAGCCAAACCCTTGATTTCTTTTCATGATTCAATCAATCCTTCAATCATGAATCCAAATATAAACACAAACTTCAATCATCAAACCAAAACTAAATTCAAAAAATCAAATCCAAATTCAACCAAAATTCAACCTAAGCCTTTCAAGTCAAATTCTTGCACTTAGATAAATCAAATTCAAATCAAGCCAAACCCTTGATTTTGTTTCATGATTCAATCAATACTTCAATCATGAAACCAAATATAAATATAAACTTCAATCATCAAACCAAAACTAAATTAAAAAATAAACCCAAATCAGACTCATGTTCACCCTTTTGAACTTGAAATTGTCAAATGAATCAAAACCCATTTGACTCCAAGTCACTTGCAAATGGATTTGTATTTCAATCATAAGTCCATATGTGAGTATAACCAAACTTGATTCAAGCCTTGATCAAGTAAATTGACCCACTTAGGCTCACTTGACCCAAAGTGACCTAAACTACCCCTTTTGAGCCAAATTCTAATCCTACCCAAATTGGATTGAACTAAGCCCTCCTAAGCCTCACATTGTGAGCAACAATCATCATGAGATGATCAATCACTCAAATTGAGTCAAACCAAGTCAAACCTAAGGGTTGACCAAGTCAACACTTAGCCAAAATGAAACCTAAACTAGCCAATATCCACCTTAGGCCAAATTGATTGAAACCATCGATCAAAATCAGTTTATGATCAATGTTTGAACTTGACCAAGTCATCATTTCATCCTAGCCTAGCCCAATTGGCCACTTGACCTAAGTTGACCCAACTTGACCTAAAAAGTCAAAATGTGTCAAAACATGATCTAAGCCAAATTGATTAAAACCTATGGGTCAAGTTCATTCCAAATCACTTGTTGAACTTGACCAAAGCCTCAATTGGCCAACTATACCCAACCTAGCCCAATTGATCATGAACCCAACTTTACCTAAAAGGTCAAATTGAGGCAAAATAAAATCAAACCAAAATTGATTGAAATCAAAGCTACCTGAATATTCCAAATGACCAATGAAACCTAAACCAACCCATGACCTAACCCAAATAGGTCAAATGGGTCAAATTGGTCAACTTGACCCATTTGACCTAAATGGAATCAAATGAACCAAAACCAAATATAAATCAAATTGAACCAAACCAATGATTCCAACACAATTCAAATGTCATATGAACTTGACCCAACCCTTGGTTTGACCCAATTTGACTAATTGGTCAACTTGACCCAAGTTGACCCATTTTGACCTAAATGGGTCAACATGAGCCAAATGACATCAAATCAACTCCAAATTCCTTGAAATTTGGACAAACCAAATTTCAAGCTATTCTAAATCTGTCCAAACTAAAATTAAAGCTAAATAACCATTTTACCCCTAGGTCAAGGCATAACATGTGGCCAATTCCACTTGGAATTTGGTCATATCCTTTTCATGGCCACTTGGCACCCTCTTAGTGGACCAAGTGGACACTAGTAGGTGTGGTGCACATGACCCAATGTATTTGGGTCAGCCAAAGCCAACACATGGCCAAAACGGACCACCCACTTGAAAATTGAGCACATGGGATCCCTCCTCCACTATCTTGAGCACATGAGAGCTTCACCACTCCACTCCTCTCGCCAAACCAAATAATATGCCACCTCAAATAACCTAACTAACTCAATCAACCCGATCAATTTGATCAAAATGGCATCTCCATGCACGACCGTTCGATCCACCTAGAGGGAGATATACTCCCCCTAATTTCACTTGAATTCCAGAGTCTTGCATTCGGTTGAGTGATAGGAAGCCAGAGGAAGCATTCCCAAATCTCTCCAAGTAGGTCTTGTACTTTACACCCCTGGTGTAAATAATGGTACCGTACTCTCTTATGTCTTTTATACTTGTAAATGTGCATATGAAGAGTGTATAAAAGAATCTCTCTTTTCTACTTAACAAAAACATGCATATATGAAACATTCTAAATTTTCTTAAGTAACATCCCTTAGCATTCATCATTAAGGTGTGCTAAATATTTCCATTTGTATGTATAGATATGCTTAGGATCCATCCATATGCATGTTACACTTGTTAGAAAAGAAATAAAGTGTTGTGTATTTTGTGATAGTAATTCACTTTACATAATCTTAAAATGCCTTTCTTTTTGAATAGGTCTGTTTAGAGAAAATATAAACTTAGGATTAATTAAAACACATAATAAAATATTTACTAAACAAAGAACAATAATGAATCTACCTTAGAAATTACTTAAGGTAGGGAGAAAAGAGAAGTTCTCTTTTCCTCTCTTTACAACACTTAGTAATTAATTGTAGGTTCATTCAAACCTAATCAAATCACAAAATAAAAAATCAACCAAATCAACTAAACCACTTAAATAAAACCACCCTCTAAGTTGAAGAATTTCACACTTAGAAAACTTCAACCTTAAAGCCTAGTTAAACATACCACACAAACCTTAAAAAGCTCACACATTGGACTAAGTCACTACTTTAGGTTATGATGATGCATGGTTTGATGCTTTGCCTTTATTTTATGTTGTAATGTTTTAGTCTAGATGTAATGGTGTATGCGCATAGTTTGCATGGTAGGGCAATTTTAGTCTAACCGTTGTCTTCTAAAGGGGATTGTGCTTAAGGGGCGCTGTAATAAATATATAAATGCTTTTGCGGTGTAGATTGCTTATACCCCTAAGCATAATCCAAAATAGACCAAGTGGACTTGGTTACCCATGTGTTGGGTGCTAAGTCTAATTTATACATATACATGCTTGGGATTGTATGGTTTGTTTAGCTAATCTCTATTTTGCAGGTTTTAGTTAGATTTTGTTTTTCCCATTTTCATGTAAATTTGCAATTAAGATTTTGGAATGATTGTTATAGGGGATTATGATGAACATTGGTCATAAGACTATGTCTTATGTACCTTGTGAAGCCTTTGGAGCAACCACATTCCAACCAACCAAAAGAAGAAAGAAGAAAGAAGAAAGAAGAAAGAAGAAAGAAGAAAGAAGAAATGAAGAATGAAGACCCCCCTCCCATAACAATGAATTCCTTCTTGATTGTAATTTATTCATTTGTAATCCGGGTTGTATAAGGATAGAAATTGGCTACCCAATTTATTTTTTGAGTTTGTATGATAGAGCCTGACCATAAATGACCTCTTATTCTTTTGCTCTAGCTTTATAAATTGATTGATGTTTGTTTAGCTTATACATTAAGATGGCATATTTTTCTAGTTTATTCCTTGCTTTGATGTATGGAATGGATGAAAATTAGGCTCTTAGGAAAATAAATTTTCTATCCTACTAATCAATTCAAACTAAAACTAAATAATTCATAATCTCACTTAAAGCCTAGGTTATAATCAAGATAAAAGAACTAGCAACCCCTTAGCTGGATGTTATATTTTGTTTCTTACATCATGCATAAAAAAGCATATTATTACACTCTTAATTTGGAGGGTTTCCATCTTTGCCAGAGAACTTGACTTGACCTTTGAGATCCATGGTGGAAATACACCTCCTTGTCATTGATTTTGGCCTATAATATAATTTCTCATGCATTAGGCGTATGAATCCTAAAGCATGTGTTAAATTGATTGCCCAAAATAAAAATAAAAATATAATAAAATTTGTATTAGATTTAAGTCATTAATCATGCCTTACATAATCTAGTCTCTTTGAGAGTGTTTTTATGGACTTAGTCTCTTTCTGAATAAATAACAACCTAGCTATCTCGCGAAAGAATTTGACTTGCCTATATGTATTTAAAATTGTAGGATAAGTTATTTGGTGGCCACCCCCAGGCGATTGTAAGTCCAACAGTCAAGCAATTTATCCTCTTTTGTGGAGGTAAACCAAATACCCATTTTCACCTTAGATTTAGGTCATGCTTTTGGCCCTCATCGAAGCTCCCTAGATTCAGGTTCAGAGGTTGCTACTTCTCTTTGCGGGCTATAAGCATAAATCCTCACCTCTTAGGCATTTCCATGACCTTGTATCATGGAATTGTAAACCCTAAATTTCTAATAAAAATTCAGCCCAAACAAATAAATCACTTCAATTTCAAACATATAAAGCCTAACCATAGGATAGTTTGAGATGCTTACTAGGCTTCCTAGTATCATAATTATCCCCTATTGATCTTTATTTGGCTTCAATAAGAACTCCCTCCTTTTGATTGATCCCACTTGATTTTCTAATAAAACCAATTGATTGATAGTCCTACCCTTCAAAATCTTTGGAGACAATGATGATTTACCTTAATTGAGAGTATTCTTAAGAAATCTCCTTTCTTAGGATGTAATTAACTATGAGGGCTTGCCCCTATAAAAAACTTAATGAACTCAATTTAAAATAAACCTTGCTTTACTTTTCTATGTAAAGTAGGGGAAGAATCTCTAGAACATTTTGAAGACCCATAGTCCTTAGGAGTCCTTCTTAAGGTGATTAGGTCCATTTGTAGGGTGGTGACTTCTGTCTTTCGAGATAGTACACCTTTCCTCAATGACATACTCGATCACCCTAATAAGAACATCTGTGAATCTGTGTGGTGTCCAACACAATAAGTGTTGTTAGAAAGGATTATTTTTGGTTCTTTATTTATTTCTTTTCTATCTAAAGAGATTAAATGAAAGATTTAAAATATTTCACCACAGATTTTTTCTGGCAACTCTTCTGGGGATGGTTCCTCTCTCCATCTTTGGTAAATGATTGTTGTCTCCAAGTATTGATAGTGAGTTTGTATTCTATATGAATCCAAGACTATCTTTCTTTTTTGTTGGCACTTAGTTTATTTCATCCTTAAGCTAAGCTAGCCAACATCTTTAGGTTTTAGGACCTCACTCTGTGTGGGTCTTAAAACTCTTATTGGGTTCTCCAATGGGTGAAAATATAAGTTTAATAAAAGAAAATAACTAAAGAATTCCTCCTTACCATTTAAATGGTAAGGAAAGGTTCATTCTAAAAATAAATAAAAAATACTTTACAAAAATATCAATTTCCAAAAAGCACTTTTTCAAAATGCACATAATAAAATGTTTGCACAAAAATTTTCATAAATCACCCTCATCTAACAATCTTCATGATTGTTATGTGTTGGATCATTTTAAAATTAAACTAAAAAAGGGCATATTTCCAAAAGCACAAATGAACATCTTTATTCAATTCATTGAATGAGAATTTCATTTTCAAAAATCAAATTCCAAAATCATATTTTTTAAAAAAATACAAATGAACATCTTCAAGCAATTTATTAAATGAAGATTTCATTCCCAAAATAAAATATCAACAATAACTTCTTTCCAAAAATAAAATTCAACAATCATATTTCAAAAACAAAAAGGCACAAATGAACATCTTCATTGAATGAAGATTTCATTTTCTAAACAAAATGAACAATCACTTTTTTGAAAACAAAAATCAACATCTCTTTTCAAAAAATAAAATTACAACGATCATATTTTTCAAAAAGTACAAATGAACTTCTTCACTCAATTCATTTTGATGAAAACTTCTTTTTCAAAAATAAAATTCCAACAATCATATTTTTCAAAAATCACAAATGAACTTCTTCACTCAATTCATTTTGATGAAGTCTTCATTTTCAAAAATAAAATTCCAACAATCATAATTTCAAAAAGCACAAATGAACATCTCCATTCAATTTATTGAATGAAGATTTCATTTTCGAAAACAAAATGAATAATCACATTTTCAAAGAAAAATGAACAATCACATTTTTCAAATAAAATCAACAATCACATTTTCAAATATAAAATCAACATCATCTTTTTTTTAAGAAGAATAAAAATTAAAATCAAAATAAAAAATTAAAAAAAAACATTTGGATCTTTCATTTAGCATACCCAACTTTTCTAAGTGAAGATCCTCTTTTTCAAAATAAAAATCAAAATAAAAATAAAAAAAACAAAAGAAACACATTTGGATTTCCTTAGCATACCTAAATTTGCTAAGGATTCCCCTTTTCAAAAATAAATAAAAAAACACACTTGGATTTCCTTAGCATACCTAAATTTACTAAGGATCCTCTTTTTCAAAAAAATCCAATCAAAAATAAAAGAAACACATTAGGATTTCCTTAGCATACTTAAATTTGCTAAGAATCCTATTCTAAAAAATCTTCAACAAAAACAAAACACATTAGGATGTCCTTAGCATACCTAAATTTTTTAAGGATCCTCTTTTCAGAATAAAATCAAAAATAAAAGAAACATACTTAGATTTCCTTAGCATACCTAAATTTGTTAAGGATCATCTTTTTCAAAATATCAAATCAAAAATAAAAGAAACACATTAGGATTTTCTTAGCATACTTAAATTTGTTAAGAATCCTATTCTCAAAAATCTTCAACAAAAATAAAACACATTAGGATTTTCTTATCATACCTAAATTTGCTAAAAATTCTTATTTTCAAAAATTTTTAAAAAACAAAACACATTTGGATTTTCTTAGCATACCCAAATTTTCTAAGAATCCTACTTTCAAAAAATTTTAAAACAAAACACACTTGGATTCTTCATTTAGCATACCCAAATTTGCTAAATGAGGATTCCATTTTTAAATTCACAAATGATTCACAAAATAAACAAATAAAAGAAAAAGAAGAAATTATTTTCAAACACCTCACTTAACATACCCAAATTTGCTAAGTGAGTAAATTCCAAAATCACAAAATAAAATCAATTAACCCTTTACTTTAACATACTCAATTTGTTAAATAAAGGGTCTTCAAAATCATAAATCAAAATCAAACATGAACCTATGGATGCATAAAAAATTTTCTCAAAACATTTAAACCCCATTCAACATTCCCAACTTTGTTGAGTGTGGGTTCTAAACATAAGTCAAATTCAAGGTCTCTCCTCCAGAAAGTTAAAATTTCTATAATATTTGGAACCCCATTTAGCATACCCCAAACTTGTCAAATGAGGGTTTTGATCTAACAATCAAATCAAGTTGACAATTCAAAGTGACAATGCTTGAGCAAAGGCATATATGGTTCTCTTTCCAATAATGTAGAGATTCCAAAGCTAGTGGATAGGAGGCACAAAGAAGCCACTTCCCGACCGAGTTTCCCTCACCAAAGGAGAAAGGCCATAAAAGTTCCTTCAAGAGCCAAGAATAGGATTAATATGTATTTTTGAGTATGTCTTATCCATTCCAGATAAGTGTGACTCAAATAACTCGAATCCTAATTCCCAAAAGAAGATAACTCTCAAAATGATAATCACAATAATGATCATTATCCATAAAATAGTTGTACCAATGGACTTGTTGTCTTCAAGGATTCCAACTCTGGCATAGATGCTTCCATTCAAAAACTTTCAGGGTGTCACTATCAACAAAGAGCTAGAATCATCAAATCCAATAGAAGAAACTTTGGGCACTATAAAAGAGTAGGTAGAAATCAATTCTATCTCTCTTTTAGAAGATATCATAGAAGCCAATTATTGTAGCGGAAAGGCCTTACCACTTTGATCAACATCATAGGAAGAAGCAAACCAGTCGTTGGACATAATTAAACTCTAAAGGTTAATCTAAAGATCTCAAGCTATTTTGGAAGGTTGCCCACTAATCTAAATAATGAGCACGTCTTCACCTTTTCCAAGGAGAAACAGAAGTATTCGATTGGAGCTTAACCTGATTCTTCTTTGCTCAGTTAATGGAAACCTCCTCAAGTCATACTCAACATAGAACATCCTAGGAAAAAAAAAGACAAGCAATCTCCTCCAAAGAACACAATATAAACTAAGACTCAAAAGAGAAAGAAAAAGAAAAATTAAATAAAATAAAAAGTGAAAAGAGAAAAGAAAAATGAAATGAAAAGAGAAAAGAGAAAAGAAAAATGAAATGAAAAAGGAAAGAAAAGAAGAAAAAGAGAAAAGGTAGAGCACCAATAATGCACATTGATTTGGAATCCGAAAGATGAATCATGTGTACAAGGTGTAAATAAGTTTTGAGTCTACTTTTGAAAATTCTTTGGAGGAGATATCAATAAAACAAAAAGATCTAAAAGGATGATTCATGTATGATATGAATAGAAACTTAGTAGGTATGTGTGCACATTGACTCCAATTCTACCATCTCATAATATTATTATAGGATTGGTAGTTAAGAGTTGCTCTTAACCTCTAACAAATTTCCACTTCATATCTCTTTCTTCAAATTCAAAAGAAGATTCAGTAGTTGTAGATAAACCTTCAAATAGAGAAACAAGATCATCTTTTGCCTAGCCTACCTGCTTTACTTAAAGAATTTTGAAGAGTCTCTAGTAGGGGATGCACTCTCTGAAGTTGAGAGGAAAATTAAATCTTCAATTAATGAGTTTTAAGAGATTAACCTCAGAACATAAAGGTAGTCCACCCACCATACCAACATCCATATATGATAAATTAGAAAAAGAATTCCAATGACTTGGTTAGGTTACTTTTGTTGTTTAAAGACTGTTTTACTTAAGATCATAATGAAGTGCCCAATACATCTCTAAAGGTAAGCAGTGTACAAACTCAATTGAACCTATTGCCTTTCCCACTTTGCAAACTTTTGAGGCAACCATTTCCATCAAGGAGAAGATCTAAGTTTGAAGTAAACCTTATTAAAGAAGAACGATGCTATCATTCTCAGTCCAAAATGAAGGATATTCAAATTCGCACATGCGTCGATTCAAAAAATTTCAATTAGGCATCCACATTGCCAACTTCAAATTTGACAGCGGACATAATCTCTTTGCATGCAGTCTCCTCATTCAAGGATGGGTTGAATGATGCCATTGGATGAGAGTTTACCACTATAAGGTCATGCCTTTGTCTAATCACCAGGATTAGAAGAGGAAGACCATCTTTACAATCTGAGTAGTTGTCTTCAATTGGTTATGATGCTACAGTCTGAAGTTGAATCCCTTAGAGCATACAACAAGGATGACTTTATGGGAGTCTCTAAGTCTTGTAGTAAAGCATCATGGGATAATAAAAATGGATTCAAAAGAAATTGAAGTGACATCAAAGATGTAGCCTCCAAGGTTCAACCCAAGAGAAGAAAGACTTTAATTAGCATTTAATATAGATGGTTTAAACTCTTTCAAAATTATTCTATCTCAAAACTTTCCAAATCAAGATTCTACTCTCGATCATTGAAAAGCCTACCTTGGTGCTTTGAAGGATGGAAAGCAGTTTAAATCACTATGGTAAGAGAAATGCCTACGGACGTGCCAAAACCTCGAATGATTTAAGCTCACAACAAGCTGGTCCGCCCTAGGTCTTTTCAAGTAGGAGAACTTGAATTAGTCCTAAGAAGACCAATTATTGTCCGTCAAAAGATGGGAGGCAAGTTTGAACCCACTTGGGAAGGCCCCTCCATTATAGAGAAGGATTACCAAGGAGGAT
Source organism: Cymbidium sinense (assembly GCA_021442155.1). Classification (NCBI taxonomy): domain Eukaryota; kingdom Viridiplantae; phylum Streptophyta; class Magnoliopsida; order Asparagales; family Orchidaceae; genus Cymbidium; species Cymbidium sinense. The sequence continues at coordinate 140,660,060 of CM038222.1, forward strand.
CCTATTAGCTCATTTATTGTAAAGGGGAACACTCGATGCTTCCAATTAATGGGCTCTATTTGAAGAAATATTAGCCATAGATCATGTTCAAAAATAATTATCAACAAAAGAACCAAAATTTTATTCCATTCATCAAAATCTTCTCTTCTTTTGAAGCATTGTTTGCTTGTCTTGCGAATCCGCCATGACGTGTTTAGGATAGGTGTAAGAGAACCCAAGAGGCATCCTATCCCTCTTTCATAATACAAACACAATCAAACATAATTTCCTGGTGCTATTAGAATAGGTGTGATAGAACCTAAGAGGTATCCTATTTCGATTAACACAACTAAGTTAGGTGTAAGAGAACCCAAGCGACATCCTTTCTCGGTGGGAATTCCTGTTGCCATCTGTGTCACCATTTCATCAAATTCCCAAGTGTGTTTATTGTAGGTGTGAGAGAACCCAAGTGGCATCCTATTCCTTTTAACACACAAGCACAAAAATAAACACCAATCTTTTATCTCGGGCTATTTTGATGTGGGAGCAAGCCCCCTGTGACACTCACTCATTAGCTGCTCTAGGTCGGGTTTACATGCTGCCTCATTAGTATGTCACCCTAGTGGTTCCTTATTTAGAAGATGTGAGTCCCCACACTTTTTTTCTAACTTGGCCATTGCAAACCAACGAGAGCCTTGTTAGTTTGATAGACTTCACTGCCCAACTAGTAAGCTACTTCATGTTGATTTTGTTTAAGAAGATGTGAGTCCCCATGCTTTCTTTTTTTTTTGGAAAAATTAAGAGCATAGCCTAAATATCATTTCCAAAAAGAGAAGGTGTACATGAGGTAATCCCATCTGGGACTGAAATAAAAATTACAAATTGCTACGAAAGCAAACCTAACACAGAAAGAAAGCATTATGCAGAAAACTACACAGCCAAAATAGAGGGAAGAGCCACCTGACTCAGTACTCAAAACTCACTGAGATTACAATGAACGAAGCCTTCCAGCCTAGATGATCCTTCCACACGATCTCCCTACCTCGGTTACTCTAGCCACCAAACCAGGGAAAATAGTATAATCACTCGAATAAATAGCCAATAGAGAGAAAAACATAAAAGCAGTTTAACCGCAGGTTGCATCTAAGGTCATCCAACAGGAGGGAGTGAGCCGAGCGAAAAGAACCACCACTACCCAGGAAGGCAGCATAAACATCATCGTCCAAATTAGCAAACAAAAAAAAATAGTCCATCACAAATGCCCAAGAAATTTCATTATAGAACCTATACCAACACAAACATAAAGGACTCCACTAAGAGCCAAGGTTCCTCTATGAATTCACATAAGAAAAAATTGTAGCAGGCCACGAGACTTTCAAAGTCCACCTCTGAAGCTTATGAGCCACTATAAGCTTTATCTTATTTGCTAATTGTATATAAGAAGAAGAAAAGTTCTAGTGAAAGTGTAGATTCCTTTCCCCCTAAATCACATAAACCATAATAGATGTTATCAGCAGGTATAATCTTTTTATCACTTTATGAGTCAGCAAAGAACTCACAGCCAAGACCTGGGGAAGAGCAACTTGAAGAAGAAAAAACTCCCCATTCGGGAGAAGGGAACTAATTAACCGCATAGATAAATTACATTTTAAAAAAATATGATTATGATTCTCCTAATCGATGTTACATAGGAGGAAAGTAATAGAAGGACCCAAACCTTTATAATAGAATTAATCCGAGGTCCTCAACCCCCCAACATGAGCCATCCAACAGAAAAGAGCATAGTTCACAGTACATCCCTTGAACCAAATATCTTCCCACCAATCCACATCTCCCAAATGAAAGAATAATGCAGACTTAAGGAGCTTAGAGTTAAGCAACTTGCTATCCCTCCAAAGAGCTTGATCAGAACTAGAAGAAGGAGAAATACTAAGGATAGTATTGTAAAAGTTCCTATCAATTAATCACAAGCTATCCGGCAAGATCCAATTCCCATTTGAGAGAATGACACTAATCTTAAAGTTAGGAGGAATAATAAATAGCCTGAAACAGTCTTGCCCTAACTTATCAAAAATAGAAATCCCATTACACCACGGGTCAAAGTATAAAGATAAAGAAGTCCCATTTCCCACTTTGAAAGTAAGGTTATCTTTAAGCTGCCCAGCACACCTCCTCAGGTCTTTCCAAAAAGCATAAAATCGTGGGATAGCATTATTCCAGAGGGATCCATACTTATTAGAACACCACACAGCATAAGGGCAAGAACGATTTAAAATCTTCAAGGAGGTTTTAAGCTTACATATTTAGTTCAAGGTAGAAATAGAGGTTAGACCCGTCCCACCTTTATCCCTAGGAAGTGTAGTTTTAGCCCACGATATAAGATGAAGCTTCTTTGCTTCCCCACTATGATAAAAGAAGTTTGTTGTAATAGAGGTAAGTTTCTTCAGAATGCCCTTAGGGATTGGTATAGATCTAAACCAAAATGCCAAACCCCCCATAAGACAAGAATTTGCTTTTCCACATAGCAACCATACATTAAGCTTCTCAAATAGGGGATTAAAATGCTCCAACCAAAGTGATCTCCCCACCAAAGGAAGGTCCAGGTACTTGAGGGGAAAAGAGCCTTTATCAATGTTTCAGAATATGGAAAAAACTTTCAGCAGATAAGACATTTTTTTTGAGAAATAAATTAGGGACTTTTCCATGTTGACTTGTAAGCTAAGGTAAGAAGCCAGTCTGTCAAAAGAGTTAAGGAGAGATAATGCACTCTGATCATTTACCGAACCCATCACCAGAAGGTTGTCGGCAAAAAGTAAATGAGACATTTGTTGATCCCCAATAGTAAGAGGAGAGAAATGATTCAAGCTAACTTCCCTTTCCAACAAACATGAGAAAGCATCCATAGCTAATGTAAAGAGAAAAGGAGATAGCGGGCAACCTTGCCTCAAGCCATTTAACAAACAGAAAAACCCTTTAGTCTCCCCAATTAACACAATGGAGAAGGGAACATCGAGGATACAAGCTAAAATCCATCTAACAAAGATAGCAGGAAATCATTTTTGCTCCAAACGATGAAGAAGAGAAACCCTGTTTACCATATCAAAAGCTTTTCTGAAATAAAATTTAGCAATGAAACTCTGCCTAGCAAAAAGTTGGGAGTTGAAGTCAAAGCAAATTTCATGAGAAAGCACAATATTATCTGCTATATCCCTATTTTGAATAAAAGCAGATTGAGTTGGATTAATAATAGTGGGTAAGACCAATTTCAGCCTGTTAGCAAGAACCTTGGCTAAAACCTTATAGAAAGTATTGCATAGAGACACTAGTCTATAGTCTGAAATAGAATTGGAATGCCTCACCTTGGGTATCAAAGTACTAAGGCTATGCTTGCAGAGTCTGAGAAGCTTCCCTGAGTTGAAAAAATAATGAGCAGCCGCCATAAACTGCTTCCCCACAATCTCCCAGCAATAAGTACAAAACTTGGAATTAAAACCATCCAAACTTGGGGATTTGTTCTCATTAATAGCATGGAGAGCTTCTATTATCTCCTTATCCGAAATGATTGCATCCAACATGCTACATTGGGATGAGGAGAGAGAGCTCCCGGTAGGGATGTCTTGCACCAAAGAAGATGTGGATTGGATTTGATTGAAGAGTGATGATTAGTAATTACAAATTTCCTCCACTATGGAGTAGGGATCAGTGATCTCCCCTTGCGGTGAGCTAAGAGAAGAGATACGATTTGAATTTTTCCTTCCCTTGATCGAGAGATGCAGGAACTTTAAATCATCATCATAGTTTTTGAGCCAATGAGCCTTTGCCCTTTGTTTTAGCCACAAGCCTTCATTTCTAGCCAATGCTTCGTATTTTGCATAGATATCCTTTGCCTCCATAGCCAGAGATAAATTGAAGGGGTCGGCTTCAAGACTAAGCAAGATATGTTCTTGTTCCTGCTTAACAATACAAAGTTGATTGGTAATAGAGGTAACATCCCACTTATGCCTCTTCAATGCATTCCTAGTGAGCTGCAGCTTCTTGGAGAGCACAAAGAGAGAATACCATTGACAAAGACACTCCATGTCTCACTAATTAACCCAATAGTTTCTGAACATAAACCTAGGGGAGGTTCCTTCAGAAAAGTTATCAATGGAGAATGGTCAGATGAAAGAGGAGTCAGAATTCTGTAAAAGGTAGAAGGAAACCTGTCCACCCAATGAATATTACAAAGGACCCTATCAATTCTTGATTGAATAAGATTATCCGCCTGATGATTGGACCATGTGTGGAAAAGACTAGAACTAGGAATGTCCAAAAGACCACAGTCAAAAACACAATCTCTGAAGTCCTGAGTTCTAGACAGAGGGATTGAATACCCCCACTCTTTTCATTGCTAAAAAGGATGCTATTGAAATCCCCCATGACAATCCATGGGGCATCCATACCTTAGGCTAGATGAGAAAGAGACCTCCAAAGATGAATTCTATCTTGAGCATTGTTCTGAGCATAGACACATGTAAGGAATACATAGGATGTATTATGGTGGGAGAAAGAGCCATGTATGAGCTGTGGTGTTTTATGAATAGAGGTGAAAGAGGAAAGAAGAGAGTCCCATTTAATCGAAATCCTACCCCCCAGGGAGCAATCAAAGTTGTCCACCATGCCTTCTGAATGGAAAAGATTTAGTTTATTCATGAGGGAAGTGTCCTCTAATGATGCTGTGGAGAGTTTTATTTCCAACAAAAAAAGATCGACTTGAGAATCCCTCAGAATTCTCTTGTAGTCTTTGATTCTGCCTTTCGCCAGAAGACCTCTAACATTCCAACTACTAAGAACAGGAAAATTCATATTGACTTAAAATGACAAAGAACAAGGCTACCGCCCTTTTTTCTTACTATGAGACTTGTGACCATGGGGGCTATTATTTCTAGTGGATTTGGATTTTTCGGCTTCACTGGGACCCTTCCTAGGGGTTTTTGAAGCTTCCTCACTGAGTCGCTGTGACTGTCGAGTGGGAGAGACTGTTGAGGAGCGAGTAAGAACCCCAAGCAGAGAAGAGGAGGAGAGAGGATCTTTCGAAGGAGGAGAACTCTGAATACTAGGATCAACATCATCCCTAGGATTGTCAGAAGAGGGAGAATTAATAGGTGATTGATTCAAATCATTTAACAGAATAGGCATAATGGGTTGAGCAGATTCTAAGATTTCTCGATTATCAGATGTAGAGATCACCCCTTCCTCAGTGACAGAGCCAACCATTAAGTGAGCTTCTTTGACCTGAAGATCAAGAACTTGATCCTCCATAGATTGTTGATGGACCCCTTTCTCTTTGGAGACTCTCATCAGTCTAGGCGGGCAAAGCGGAGGCCTACTTCTGCTTCGTCCCCTAGTGGGAGGCTTGCTATTAGGATTCTAAGAGCAGGAACTGTCATCATGTGAGAATGAGGAACATCTGCTATAGGCCTTAGGCTTCCAGTCGTAAAGAATTTCTTGTTGGAAAGAGAGATCGTTCAGGTAGATGGATACTGAATCAGGGAGGGGAGATGAAGGATTGATCTGGACAGAGACCCTAGCAAAAGAAATTCTCGATTTTGTAGCAGTTAGATTATCCACAGTGAGGGGGATACCCACCTTGCTCTCCACCTTTGAGAAACCCACTTCATTACAATAGTAGGGAGGGAAATTAGGAAGCTTAATCCAAAGCGTAATCTTGATAAAATTATCTTTAGTTGGTTTGAAATCCCATGACCACCTCTGGAAAATGAATGGTCGTCCATTAAAGAAGCAGGGACCTTGATCCCACACCATCTCGAAGTCCTCCTGGCATGAAAATTTAAACAAAAAAAAGTCTCCATCCAGAGTTAAGAGTTCAAAACTACCCTTAAGGTTCCATTTCTTTTTAATTGCCGCTAGGAGAGAACCATAATAGGGTCGTCTCCCTATTGCATGCCCAATAAGAGAGTATTTCCATTCTTGTTGCCCATCTCTCAAGTCCTCCACAGAAAAATAGATCTCAGGGGAATCAGAGGGAATATAGGATAGGGAGAATGCCTTAGATTTCTCATTTTGTGTAGTCAATAGGTCCTTCCAGTTGCACAGTTTCAAAGAGGAAGTGCAAGCCAGAGATTGGTTCAACAGCGATGCGCTCAAAGGCTTTGCCCCCAAAATGGAACAAGATGGGGATGGGGAAGAGAGAGGGGGAAAATTAGCGGAGGGATGAGCATCAAAATTCATTTCACCAGAGCAAACAACCAAAACCTAGTCGAATCGCAGAACCGACAAAAAGGGGGGATGGCCTCCAGCCCCTCGCCAGAGGCCAAGAAAGAATATGGTGCCTTTAGCCTTGAACAAGAAAGAAATAGGAATAAATATCGGTAGAGCTAGGGTAAAATGCCGTCAAAAAGGAACAAAGAGATTCGCCACCCGCATAACTCTAGACCTCGCTCTTTTGCTTCTGGTTGTTGGTTATCTATGTTTTGCTATCACACCCGTGCTTTCTTCTTGAACTATTTATCATGATTTGACTAGGTTGAGTATATTTGAGGTTTAGGGTAAGTCCCCTAGAGGCTTCTTTCCTCTGGACTATGATTGAATTTATGTAAGTCCCCCAGTGGCATTCACTCGGTAGTCACCCTAGGTCAGATAACACCTATCGAGCTGAAGATAGACTATCCCAGCAATCAATTTTGCTATAGGAGGATGTGAGTCCTCTAGCTCTCTTCCTAGGTTGATTGTTGCAAACCGATAGGCACCTTAGGTTGGTTGATGTTCACTATGTTGACAGTGACTCACCCGGTGGATACACCACTCTTGGCAATGTGAGTCCATTCACTTTCTCCATGAGTTGGCCACCGAATACCTATGCATATTATCTTCTCTAAGGTTTTGGATCAAGCCCTTAGCAACCCCTCTCTCTGTGGGCACTCTATTTGGATCACATCCTTTGAGACCCCATTTAGACACTACCCAAGTTACTTTTTGGATTGGACAATCCCCCTTTCCTAGTAGCCACCCCTGTGGTTGGAGAATTTGTTCGGGATGCATGATTCTTCCTTGGTTCTCAGAAATCGAGATATATAATATAAGCTCCTTCTCAGTTTGATCCCACACAAATCAACAGGGTCCATGATAAATAAACTAAACAAATAAACAAAAATTTTTGCTTGTGGACTAGGAATTCAAGCCCCCAAGGGCCCCTTTTCCCAAGCATACATCCTGTCTTTAGGGTAGTGTCAACAGAACTCCCTATAGGAATTTCCTGACTACCTGAGTTGAGATAAGTCCCCAGGTCGGCATTCTCTCCGTAGTCACCCTTAAGTCAGGTTCAATCTATTTTTCTACAAGTAGGTTGCCCTGACAGTCATTCTACTTTGGAAGATGTAAGCCAATGATGCATTCTTTCTAGCATGACTGTCACAAACTGATGAGAAGCCCTAAGTCAGGTTTGATTTGTTGCCCAAAGTAACTGATCACCCTAGTGGTCTTTTCTAGTGAAAGATGTGAGTCCCTATGCTTTCTTCCCTTGAATTGACCATTGTAAACCAAAATGCACTCTTTTGGTTGGATAGTTCTTCCCTCAGCTAGGAAGTTACCTCCATTGGTTCAGTAAGTCTGAGGTAGGTCTAGGCTAATATAAGCTCCTTTTTAGTGTGATCCATTGCAAACTAATGGAATCCATTAAAAACAAATTAAAAAAAATGAAACTAATCTTTGACTATCTTTGAGCTGATTTAAGTCCCTTAGCTACATTCACTCAATAGTCAACCCTAGGTCGGGTCCAATTTATTGCCTTTCCAACCAATCACCCCAATGGTTCCTTATTTTGGAAGATGTGAGTCCCCGCACTTTCTTCTTAAATTTAACTATTGCAAACTAAAAGGCAATCCCTTTGGTTACTATGTGGTTGGTAGACTACCTCTTTGGATTGGTAAATTTGAGCTAGCCCAAGGCCCATGGACCCTACTCAGTGCGATCCATCACAAACCAATGAAATCCATCAAAAATAAATTAAAAAATGAAATTAATCTTTGACTACCTTTGAGTTGATTTAAGTCCCCCAGCGGCATTCACTCAATAATCAGCCCTAGGTCAGGTTCGATTTGTTGCCTTGCCAACCAATAACCCTAGTGGTTTCTTTTTTTGGAAGATATGAGTCCCCGCGCTTTCTTCTTATCATGACCATTGCAAACCGAAAGACACTCATTTCATTGGATATTCCTACTATGTGTTTGGTAGACTACCCCATTGGATTGATAATTTGAGCTAGCCCAAGGCCTCCATGCCCCTACTCAGTGCAGTCCATTGCAAACCAATGAGTTTCATCAAAATGACTAAAAAATGAAATTAATCTTTGACTATCCTTGAGTTGATTTAAGTTTCTCAGCGACATTCACTCAATAGTCATCCTAAGGTTGGGTTCAATCCATTGCCTTGCCAATGGATCACCCAAACAACTGGTCCCTACTTTGGAGGATGTAAGTCTACTATATTTTCTTCCTAGTACAACTATTGGACATCGAAAGGCAATCCCTTTGGTTTGCTAGTCTTATAATGTGTTTGGTAGACTACCCCTTTGGATTGGTAAATCCGAGTTATGCCTAGGCCTCCATGGCTCCTACTCAGTGTGATCAATCATAAACCAATAGGGTTCATCTCAAAATTCAAAAAAAAATAAAAATAAAAATAAAATCTAAAACAAACTCAACCCTCCTCCCTCAGTGGAGTCAAACAAAAATAAACAAAATAAATCAGATCTTTATCTCCCCTAGTGGAGTCAAATTAGAAACAACAATCAAAATAAACAATCAAAACTAACAATCAAAACAAACAATCAAAATAAAAGAAATCAAACAAACAATCAACAAACAAATAAAAACAAGCAATCAAAATAATCAAACAAATCAAATTAGATTTCTCCCCAATGAGACTCAACTCAAATCAAACCTCTCATCCCCTTGTGGATGACTTGAACTTTTATTCCCTAGTGGAAGGTTCACATACTCTATCCCTAGTGGAATCCTCTTTCACTCTCTTATATCTTTGACATAAGTAGAGTCACATTGCACTAAGCTCTGGATGCCTTCTACATCTTGGGTTAGGAGTAGATCATTTCTGTTAGTTCTTATGATTGTTCGGTGTTGTTGGTCATTTCGGTCAACACCAATACGTGCAGTGTACCTTGTCAACCACACCACACCTATTGGGCACCCTTTGTTGACCTCATTTTTATGATGAGCTCTCAACCCCTCCGTCTTAGACATAGGACTCCTCTTAAACACTAAGAGTTTCTTAGTCTTAAGACACTTCTAGTGATTAGGTGAACACCTCACCTAACCCTAGAGACTTAGAAGAGTTAGCCATAGGAATAGGTCATGCCTTAGAGGTGTTAGGAAAATTTGCCTACCCATATAGCTTGAACCAAATCCTCACTTCCTTCCTTCAAGTCAAACTCCAAATCAAATCATTATCAAATCAACCTCAAACTCAAATTAATTCCAAACTTAATTGATTTTCTCAAACCTTAAATCAATTCCAATGGATTTTCTCAAATCATGAATCAATTCCAAATGATCGAAACCCATGATTAATTCCAATTTCAAAAATCCTTCCTAAGTCACTTTGATTCCATCTTATGGACTTAGACTAAATCAAATCCAAATCAATTCAAATTCATTCAAGAAATTTTCTCATAACCCATTTATATTCTCATTTATATTCACAAATATAAATGAAATATAAATTCAAATATCCAAAAATAAATTCAAAACTCAAATCCAAATTCAACCAAAATTCATCCTAAGCCTTTCAAGTCAAATTCTCGAACTTAGCCAAATCAAATTCAAATCAAGCCAAACCCTTGATTTTTATTCATGATTAAATCAATCCTTCAATCATGAATTCAAATATAAACACAAACTTTAATCATCAAATCAAAACTAAATTCAAAAAATCAAATCCAAATTCAACCGAAATTCAACCTAAGCCATTCAGATCAAATTCTTGAACTTAGCCAAATCAAATTCAAATCAAGCCAAACCCTTGATTTTTTTTCATGATTTAGTCAATCCTTCAATCATGAAACCAAATGTATACATAAACTTCAATCATCAAACCAAAACTAAATTCAAAGATCAAACCCAAATCAAACTCATGTTCACCCTTTGAACTTGAAATTGTCAAATGAATCAAAACCCATTTGACTCCAAATCAAATGGATTTATATTTCAATCATAAGTCCATATGTGAGTACAACCAAACTTGATTCAAGCCTTGATCAAGTCAATTGACCCACTTAGGCTCACTTGATCCAAAGTGACCTAAAGTACCCCTTTTGAGCCAAATTCTAATCCTTCCCAAATTGGAATGAACTAAGCCCACCTAAGCCTCACATTTGAGCAAAATCATCATGAGATGATCAATCACTCAAATTGGGTCAAACCAAGTCAAACCTAAGGGTTGACTAAGTCAAACCTAAGAGTTGACTAAGTCAACACTTAGCCAAAATGAAACCTAAACTAGCCAAAATCCACAATAGACCAAATTGATTAAAACCATTGATCAAAACTAGTTTATGATCAATGTTTGAACTTGACCAAGTCATCATTTGAGCCTAACCTAGCCCAATTGGCTACTTGACCCAAGTTGACCCAACTTGACCTAAAAAGTCAAAATGTGTCAAAACTTGATCTAAGCCAAATTGATTAAAACCAATGGGTCAAGTTCATTCTCCAAATCTTGTTGAACTTGACCAAAGCCTCAATTAGCCAACTAGACCCAACCTAGCCCAATTGACCATGAACCCAACTTGACCTAAAAGGTCAAATTGAGTCAAAATCAAATCAAACCAAAATTGATTGAAACCAAAGCTACCTAAACATTCCAAATGACAAATGAAACCTAAACCGACCCATGAATTAACCCAAATAGGTCAAATAGGTCAAATTGGTCAACTTGACCCATTTGACCTAAATGAAATCAAATGAACCAAAACCAAATATAAATCAGATTTAACCAAACCAATGATGCCAACACATTTCAAATGGTCATATGAACTTGACCCAACCCTTGGTTTGACCCAATTTGACCAATTAGTCAACTTGACCCAAGTTGACCCATTTTGACCTAAATGGGTCAACATGAGCCAAATGACATCAAATCAACTCCAAATTCCTTGAAATTTGGACCAACCTAATTTCAAACTATTCTAAATCTGTTCAATCTAAAATTAAGGCCAAATGACCATTTTACCCCTTAAGTCAAGGGGTAACCTATGGCCAATTCCACTTGGAATTTGGTCATATCCTTTTTATGGCCACTTGGCACCCTCTTAGTGAATCAAGTGGACACTAGTGGGTGTGGTGCACATGACCCAATGGGTTCAGGATAGCCAAAGCTAACCCAAGGCCAAAACTGACCACCCACTTGAAAATTGAGCGCATGTGATCCCTCCTCAACTCTCTTGAGCACATGGGAGCTTCACCACTCCACTCCTCTGGCCAAACCGAATCACATGCCAACTCAAATGACCTAAACAAACTCAATCATCCTGATCAATTTGATCAAAATAGCATCTCCATGCTCGACCATCTGATCCTCCTAAGGGGAGATATACTTCCCCTAATTTCACTTGAATTCTAGGGTCTTGCATTCGATTGAGTGATAGGAAGTCAGAGGAAGCATTCCCATGTCTCTCCAAGGTCTCCTAAGCCAATTCAATTTCTCCATTTTTGGTTTTCCTTTAGCTAAAAATAGAGGAGCTCAAGGCAATTTCCATCACATTCAATTCTCCACTAGAGCTAAATTTCTCCTTCAAGCATCTCGAGGGGACCCAATCAAGCCCACAAAAGTCTTCATCCAAGTTCTCAAGGCATGGGAGAGAGGAGTTTGATCAATCCCGCAAGCAATTGAAGCCCACTTTGGTCCATAGGAAGATCCATCCAACCTCACACCCTCAAATCTTCAATAAGGCTTCATCTCCACTAGATGAAGCTACCTCAATGGTTGGGAGCGCCGGTGATAGCCTCCAGTGAGGTATGGATCAAAATCGAGCTTAGGTGTAGGAGTTCTTGGTCTTTTATGATTGAAACTTTCACCCCATTGCATTTTGACTATTGGATGTCTTGTACCTTGCATGATGATGGTGTGGGTTAAATTTGAGCTCAATCCGAGCTCGGATCAAGCTCTAAGAAGTGGACAGTTGCCCTCTCCCATAGACGAGCTCAATAGCAGATCATGGATTGTCCATCTCATGTGTTTTGGATGGACGGTCCTGATTAATCTACGTAGGATCCCTCGATTTATCCTTTAAGAACTATGAGCTTAATCCTGATCATCCAATCTTTGATCAGATGGTTGAGGAGAAATCACATAGCACTGCCAGCTGATGTGGCATTGGATGTGATAACTTAAATAACCAACCTCATTGAGCCACGTGGAAAGCGTGCACCGCATCAGCGGTCCACGTGGCACTGATGAGATTAGTTATATAATTTGTATTTTAATTAATCTTTAATGATAGAAACTTCAAAATTACATAACTAAATATAGAAAAATCAAATAAATACAAAATAAAATGCATTTTGAAGATAATTCAGAGTGGAATTCATTAAAATTATTTCCAATTAATTTTGAACAATGGGTTTTCCCTAATTTGGGCTTATTTAAAATCTTAATAACCTTAATTACTTTTAAATGACTTTATTAATTAATTCCAAACTTCTTAGGCTGTGTTTTGGGGGATGACCTCTACCTCCCTTAATTTTCTTGAAATTTATTAATGGGTTAATTAGAGAAATCAATTAATGAATCCTTAATCACTCTCTTAATATAATTAAGCTTAATTAAGCATGTAAACAATCTTCTAATCATTTAATTAAGGTAATTAAACATTATTTAAGGGATCTAGAGGTTTATGGAATAACTTTTGGATGTTTTCCTTAAGCTATTCCCTAAACCCCCTTTCTTCCTTAATCCAAACCTAATTAAGGGTTAATCCACAAATAACCTTCTTAATTAGCTTAATCAAATTTTCAAAATCAATTTGAATTTAATCAATACTTGTTGGGTAGATGCTTAGGTGTTCAATAACCTAAGCAACTTAAGGAAATCATACCTAACCTATATGTATGGGATGGGTTATGAAAGTACTTAAATTAAATCCTTAAGCTTAATTAATCATTAATTATAAGCAAAATACATTAGGCCCCTTTCTTTCTTAGGTGCATTACTGATTTAAATTTCTTATGGTTATATGTCATACATTGGCTCATAATTATTTAGCTAAATATGTTAAATTAGTGTAGGTAAGGGGTAATTAATGGACTTAATGTACACCTTAACCTAAAAAAATATAAAATCAATCTAATGGTTATAAAAACAATCTAAATCAACATACACATGTGGGAGATGAGTTAAAACTAGAAAACCTTTTTATACTTCCTAAATTCAAATCAAACTCAAATCAAAACAATAATCTCTTTAAAATAATTTTGATTCACTTTAAATAATCTTATTCCATAAGATTGTCTTTAGGAATTAATTAGGGTGAATGAATTTACATGCTTTCATCACTTTATTTCTTTCCTAGCATGCTAAATGTGTATGTCATATGAAAATTGACATTCATGTCTTTTGAAAATCAAATTAAAAATGAAATGTTTCCTTTATGTCAAATTGCATGTTTTGGCTAAAGTAAGAATATGAATGGCTATTATCACTATTAAATCCAAAATTATTTTCAAAACTTATAAATCAAACATCACAACTAAAAGGTATGTTACTTATAATTATTTATAAGCTTGCATGTGAGTATAAATATAAAGATGTGTATTGTGTGGCTTTCCTTCTCTTCTCTTTTAACAATGGTTTGTATAGGATTTTCCAAGTGTATAGTCCATTTGAAAAGGACATAACACTTGCTTAAATCTTTTCCTATACACTCCTATGTCATGACTTAAGAAGGAACTCCACATCACACATGTAAACTAAACAATCAAACCAAAATCAAGTAAACACAAACTTTTTGCATGATTCTCTTTCCATGCATTTCTTTTTGTACATGCACATGTATTTAAGAAAAGTGGTATATTTTTCTGGACACCCCGGGGTTGCGAGGAATTAAGTTGCCATAAGTAAGTCTTATACCTTACACCCCTGGTGTAAATAATGGCATCGTACTCACTTATGTCTTTCATACTTGTAAATGTGCATATGAAGAATGGATAAAAGAATCACTCTTTTCTACTTAACAAAAACATGCATACATGAAACATTCCAAATTTTCTTAACTAACATCTCTTAGCATTCATCATTAGGTGCACTAAACATTTCCATTTGCATGTGTAGATATGCTTAGGATCCATCCATATGCATGTTACACATGTTGGGAAAGAAATAAAGTGTTGTGTATTTTGTGATAATAATTCACTTTACTTAATCTTAAAATGTCTTTCTTTTTGAATAAGTTTATTTAGGGAAAATCTAGACTTAGGATTAATTAAAACACACAATAAAACTTTCACTAAATAAAGATCAATAATGAATTTACGTTAGAAATTACTTAAGGTAGGGAGGAAAGAGAAATTCTCTTCTTTTTTCCTCTCTTTATAATACTTAGTAATTAATTGTAGGTTCATTCAAACTTAATCAAATCACAAAATAAAAAATCAACCAAATCAACTAAATCACTTAAATGAAACCACCCTCTAAGTTGAACATTTTCACACTTATAAAACTTCAACCTTAAAGCCTAAATAAACATAGCACACCAACCTTAAAAAGCACACACATTAGACTAAGTCACAACTTCTAGCTTTAAGTTAGGGCAGTGCATGGTTTGATGCTTTACTTTTTCTTTGTGATGTAATGTTTTAGTTTGGATGTTAGGGTGCATGTGCGTAGACTGATTGGTAGGACAATTTTAGTCTAACCGTTGTCTTCTGCAAGGGATAATGCTTTAAGGGGCACTATAATAAAAATATAAATTCTTTTGCTATGCAGGTTGCTTATACCCCTAAGCATAATCCAAAATAGGCCAGCTGGACTTGGTTACCCATGTATGGGGTGCTAAGTCCAATTTATACCTATACATTCTTGGGATTGTATGGTTTGTTTAGCTAATTTCTATTTTATTTTCTTTTTCTATTTTCATGTAATTTTGCAATTATCTTAGTTAGATTTATTTTTTTTCCATTTTTATGTAATTTTACAATTAGGATTTTAGAATGATTATTATGGGGGATTAAGATGAACATTGGTCATAAGACTATGTCTTAGGTACCATGCGAAGCCTTTAGAGCAACCATATTCTAACCATCCAAAAAAAGAAAAAGAAAGAAGAAAGAAGAAAGAAGAAAGAAGAAAGAAGAAAGAAAAAAGAAGAAAGAAGAAAGAAGAAAGAAGAAAAAAGAAATGAACAATGAAGACCCCCCATAACAATGAATTCCTTCTTGATTGTAATTTATTCATTTATAATCCAAGTTGTATAAGGGTAGAACTCGACTACCCAATTTATTTTTTGGGTTTGTGTGGTGGAGCCGGAACATAAATGGCCTCTTATTCTTTTGTGCTAGATTTTTAAATTGATTGATATTTGTTTAGCTTGTTCATTAAGATGACATCTTTTTCTAGTTTATTCTTTGCTTTGATGTATGGCCTGGAAGATGATTATGCTCTTAGAAAAATAAATTTTCTATCCAACTAATCAATTCAAATTAAAAATAAATAATTCCGAACCTCACTTAAAGCCTAGGTTATAATCAAGATAAAAGAATTAGCAACCCCTTAGCTGGATGTTGTATTTTGTTTCTCAC
Source organism: Cymbidium sinense (assembly GCA_021442155.1). Taxonomy (NCBI): domain Eukaryota; kingdom Viridiplantae; phylum Streptophyta; class Magnoliopsida; order Asparagales; family Orchidaceae; genus Cymbidium; species Cymbidium sinense. The sequence goes on from CM038222.1 coordinate 140,675,845, forward strand.
ATCATGCATAAAGAGCATATTATTTCACTCTTGATTTGTAGGGTTTCCACCTTTACTAGAGAACTTGGCTTGACCTTTGAGATCCATGATGGAAATACACCTCCTTTTCTTATTGATTTTGGCCCATAATCTAATTTCTCATGCATTAGGCATATGAATCCTAAAGCTTGTGTTAAATTGATTGTCCAAAATGAAAATAAAATATAACAAAATTTGCATTAGATTTAAGTCATTAATCTTTCCCTACATGATCTAGTCTTTTAGGGAGTGTGTTTAAGGACTTAGTCTCTTTCTGAATAAATAAGAACCTAGATATCTTGCAAAAACATTTGAGTTATCTACGTGTATTTAAAACTATAGGAGTTAGTTGGCGGCCACCCTCAGGCAGTTATTAGTCGAACAGTCGGGTGGTTTATCCTCTCTTATGGAGGTAAACTAAATACCCATTTTTACCTTAAATTTAGATCATTCTTTTGGCCCTCACCGAAGCTCCCTAGATTCAGGTTCAGAGGTTGCTACTTCCCTTTGTGGGCTATAAGCATAAATTCTCACCTCTTAGGCATTTCCCTGACCTTGCATCATGGAATTGTAAGCCTTAGATTTTTAATAAAAATTCAACTCAAACAAATAAATCACTTTAATTTCAAAAATATAAAGCCCAACCATAGGATAGTTTGGGATGCTTACTAGGCTTCCTAGTATCCTAAGTATCCCGTACTGATCTTCATTTAGCTTTGTAGAAATAAACACTTCAGTTGTAAGAAAGGATTATTTTTGGTTCTTCATTTATTTCTTTTCTCTCATAAGAGATTAAATTAAGGATTGAAAATATTTCACCACAGATCCTGAAGGAGGGAACCTCTAGTATCAACCATGTATACCTCTGTCGAGTCTTCCAACAAGTCATCCTCGTTGGGGTCGAAGCTAACCTTCTCCTCTTCGAGGTCAGACCAATCATATCCTAGGATTTATTTATTTTAGTAAAATACTGTGCAAGATATCATCCAAGGAGCTTAGCGTATTATAAATACTTACGGTTGTGGTGGGAGAATGCTCATTAACTATCGACCTCCCATCGAGCTAATGAGGCTATGCTTGGAAGACACATGGTCTGTCAACCCTGGGTGGAGTGCTACCCCTTGTTATTGCAATACTCCCCATCTCCTGCTATATATATTCCATTGAGGTGATGGTGGTGGCGGTACGACTATGATGTTGCAAGGACTCCACTCCTTCTTCATTGCAACTGAAGTGGGAGGTCGAGCAGGAGAACTCATCCTCACCTCAGTCGATAGAGTAGATGATGTGGGATCCCTTGGTTATAGTCGGATCACCAGTGGGGCTTTCTTCTCCCCTGATGTTGTTCTCATGGCTTTGGGTTGAGCCGTAGAAGATGGAACCTGAACTGGCAATAACGTACATGGAGTGGAGCGGTGTGGTGGAGACAACACTGACTACCTCTGTACGGGGGCTCCCCTCCTATAATGGGTGATACCAATCAACATAATACTATCGTCTTTGGCCATCAAAATCTATGAAAAATAGCTGACATATATTCACCTTTCTCTGTTAGTGATGTAACTGATACTTGGGTCTCTCTATCCCTCTCCTGATGGATCTTCTTTCCTACACTATGAGGAATAACTAATCGTAATTCAAACTGGGCACTCAACTCTAACTGTTCATAAGCCCTACCAACATGGCGTAAAACTTTCCTGAGGCCAACATATGACCTTCTCCTATCTTCGATAGGTATCTCATAATGATCCGAAGGTGGAGGTGATGCTATAATCCTCCTGACAACTTCTTCTCCTTCAGAACTAGAAAGGGGATGGAACTTGTTCTAAGTAAGCAAAGGAGAAATCTCCTTGAGTGACCCCTTTTCTGTAATGTGAGACACTGTCTCCATCTCCTTGGAAATACTCATGTGGTGTCGCTTGATTTCAATTTGGCACTAAGTTTGGCTGGGTGGAGCAGAGCTAGACCATCTTAAAGGTAAGAGACTATCCACAGTCAAGGTGGCCTTCCCTTTGAGGAGGCTAATGAGTGGTACTACCAGACCTGGGTAGTGATAGAACACATGTAGGTTTATTATAGCTATTGAGGGAACCTTTACCGCCTTCCTCTTTAACAAGGGAAACTCAAAATCCGAGGGCATCTTAATGTGGATGACTGGCTTCTACCTAGCCACCACATTCCTGCTGACAGTGGTGATGGTTTCCCCCTCAGATATAATCCTAGCTCCCTCGAATCCTCGGCCAATATATAGTAAATTAGCAAAATCAATTTGGGGAAAATCAAGGCCAAATCTCAAGGGAAGGTGAACACATACTGAATCCATCTCATGCACTAAGAAAACACTGAGTTGGCCAATTCAAACTCTACAATTGAAAACAAACTCAAATCGATTTTTTGCCTTGGTATTCTGTTGACTTTTAAAATTTGATTTAGAGTTTTAACCCAGACTCAATAATTTGAATATGTTAAGTAGGGATCATTGAATTTATGATAGATTTTGAGTTCATTTGATTTTAGAATCCACATTCAACAAATTTGTGTCTGTTGAATTGGTTCAAATATTTTGGAGAAACTTTTGATGCTTCCATTGGTTCATATTTGAATTTGATTTTATGTTTGGGGACCCTTTATTTAACAAAATTATGTTAAATAGAATCAATTAATTTTTTAGATTTGATTTTAGATTACTCATTTAGCGAATTTGGGTATGCTAAATGAGATGTTTGAAAATAGTTTCCTTTTTGCTTGTTTTCCCATGATATATATCATGTGTGAATTTAGAAATGGAATCTTTACTTAACAAATATGTGTATGCTAAATAAAGCCCAAATATATTTAATTTTTATTTCAATTTTGAAATGGGATATTTACTTAGCAAATTTGTGTATGCTAAATAAAACCCATATGTTTTTTTATTTTTGTTTTGATTTTTGAAAATAGGATCTTTACATAGCAAATTTGTGTATGCTAAATAAAGCCCATTTATGTTTGATTTTTTTTTAAATTTTGAAAAATGGGATCTCTACTTAGTAATTTTGTGTATGCTAAATAAAGCCCAAATATGTCTAATTTTTGCTTTGATTTTGAAAATGGGATCTTTACTTAGCAAATTTGTGTATGTTAAGTAAAACCCAAATGTGTTTGATTTTTATTTTAATTTGGAAAATGGGATCTTTACTTAGCAAATTTTTGTATGCTAAATAAAGCCTAAATGTGTTTGATTTTTTTCTTTTGATTTGTGTTATTTTTGAAAAGGGGAGATTTCTCTTTAACAAATATGGTGTGTTAAATAGAATCCAATTTATTTTCAATTTTCTTTTTGAAAAATGAAACTCTCATTTGGCAAATTTGGTTATGTCAAATGGAATTCCAATGTATTTTGATTTTCATCATATTTGGAAAGGAGATTTCCATTGAACAAATTTGGGAATGTAAAATGGAAGTCAATCATATTTTATTTTTCAAAGATTAAATTTTTGTGTGTGATTATTGATTTTTTGAGAAGAAGGAAATTCCAACTTAACACATGTGGAATGTGTTGAGTGGAGTTTCAAATGGTGTGATTTTATTTGAAAATGAAACCTCCATTCAGCAAATTTGGATATATTAAATCAAGATGCGTATTTTCAAATTTTTGCTTTTTGAAAAAAAGAAAGAAACTTCAACTCTAATATATATATGGAATATATTGGGTGGAGTTTCAATTTTATAAAATAATTTATTTGGAAATGAAATCTTCATTTAATAAATTTGGGTATGTTGAATGAAGATGTTCATTTTCAAATATGTGCTTTTAAAAAGGAAGAAACTCCAACATCAACATATATGAGATATATTGAATGAAGTTTCAATTTTATGATATGATTTTATTTGGAAATGAAATATTCATTCAATAAATTTGGGTATATTTAATGAAGATTCTCATTTTCAAATATGTGTTTTTTGAAAGATGATTTTGATTTTGGGTTTTGAAAAGAATCTACATGTAATAATCTTGAGGATTGTTAGATGGGGTTGAGTTATATATTTGTGAAAATTTTTGTGCAAGTATTTTATTATGTAAACTTTGGGAAAGTGCTTTTGAAAAATGATATTTTTATAAAGGATTTATTTTTTTCATTTGTGGAATGAACTTTACCTTACCATAGAGATGGTAAGGAGGTTCAAAAAGGTCTTTAGTTATCCCCTTTGGTTAAATTTTATTTTTACCTATTGGGGGACCCAATAGGGATTTTAAGACCTACATGGAGTGAGGTCCTAAAACCTAAAGGATGTTGGCTAGCTTAGCTTAAGAATGAACTAACCTAAGTGCCAAAGAAAATGAAAGATAGTCTCGAACTCAAATGAAATATAAATCCACCATCGATACTTAGAGATAATGAACATTTACTGAAGATGGACAGAGGAAATTTTCTCAACAGAGTCGCCAGAAAATCTGTGGTGTTTATTTTTCTAGATCATCTTATGCTTGGAGACAACGATCATCTTATGCTATCATCACATGCAAGCTTATAAATATTTATAACTAGCATCACTTCATTTATAATCTTTGATTTATAGGTTTTTTAAAAAAATATTTTTTTGGTTTAATAGTGATAACAGCCACTCATATTCTTAGTTTTAGCCAACACATGGAATTTGACATAAAAGGAAACATTTTATTTAATTAATTTTTAAAAGAAATGAATGCATGATTTCATATGACAAATAATATTTAGCATGATTGGAAAGAAATAAAGGAATGTAAGCACATGACTTCATTCACCCTAATTAATTCCTAAGGACAATCATATAAAATAAGATCATTTAAAATGAATCAAAATTCTTTAATGATATTTTTATCTTTGAATTTGATTTGACTTAGAAAATATGAGTGGGGTTTGCTAGTCCTAACCCATTTCTCCCATGGTGAATTGGTTTGGTTTAATTTAGAATAATTAGGTTGATTTTATGTTTTGATTAGGTTAAGGTATGAATTAAATCCATTAATTACCCTTTACAAATGCCACTTTAACACAATTATCCAAGTAATTATGAGCCAACATATGATATGCAACCACATGGAAATTAAATCAGCAATGCTCCTAAGAAATGAAGGGGCCTAATACAGTTGGCTCACAATTATTAGTAAATTAAGCTAAAGAGTTTAATTAAGTACTTTTATAACCCTCCTACACATGAAGTTTGATTATAATTTCTTTTGGAATTCTCTTAGGTTATTGAACACTTAAGAATCTACCCAAGAATTGAATGATTGAGTTCTGGAATGATTTGGTTTTGAGTTTGATTAATTAAACTATTTAATAAAGTGATTAAGCCATTAATTAGATGCAAATTGATTAAGTGTTATCCAAATGAAATAAACTTGGGGAAAAAGATTGGAAAAAAGGTCCTAATCTCATTCCCTATGTCTATTCACTATTTAATAATGATTAACTAACTTAATTAATAGATTAATTATTTAACATGTTAATTAATCATTTAATTAATTAAGAGAGGGATTAAGAATGAAATAAGCAATTCTCCTAATTAATCAAGCAATAAATTCTAAGAAAATCATGGAAGGCAAAGGTCATTCCAATAATCAATCTTAAAAAGTTTTGAATTAATTGTTGAAGTAATTAGAGAGTAATTAGCTTAATTATATTTGTATTAAAACCCAAATTGAGTCAAAATCACTATTCAACATTAATTAATTTTAAATTTTTTTATTATTCGCCTCTAAATTACCTTTAAAATGAGTATTTATTTGTATTTTTTGGATTTTTCTACAGTTAGTTATGAATTTTGAAAGTTTCACAATTAAAATCAGATTAATTAGGCCTAATTAAACTAGTAATTCGTCAGGCCACTTGGCAGCTGACATGGCGTGCTTTCCACATGGCACGATGAGATTGGTTATTTAAGTTGTCACATCCGTCGGCTGAGTCAGATAGTGGTGAACGCATCTTCTCTGTGGGTCATATGATCTAAGATTGGATGGTCGAGATTAATCCCATAGTTTAGAAGGAAATCTGAGGGATCTAAATCATGGTTTGATCAGGACCGTTGAATCTGATCAGGAGAAATGGATGGTCCATGATCTGTCTTCTCCCGAGTGGCGATAGATGAATGCTGTCCATCGATCGTCGCTCGATTCAAGCTCACCCGAGCTCAAATGGAGCTCAAATTCATCCCACATCTTTGGGGAAGCACATGCAATACATCTAACAGTCGAGATCGCATGAAATAATGATTTCCTTCATAAAGGACCAAGCAAAATTTTCTCCAAGGTCAGTTTCAATGGCATACGTCGTCAAAGGCTATCACCGATGCTTTCAACAATTGAGGAAGCTTCGTTTGGATGAAACGAAGCTTTGTTGACCCACACGAGCTTTGATTTATTGCAGTTATCTCAGAAGACCAATCCACGACATGTAGGTGATCGACTTTGAGTGAACTCCTAGCTCCTGTCATGGGAAAGCTCATGATTTGATTCATTTTGACTCACCTTGGTCCAAGGATGGTATGTGCAAGATTAATTTGACTTTGGTTGAGGATTGGGAGAATTGGATTCAAAAATCACCTCTCCTATTTTGGCTTTGAGTAAAACTAAAAGTAGGGAAGTAAGGGTGCTCAAAAATGGCTGGGGAAAGCTCTGGGATGCTTGGCTTCATGTCTTAAAGCTTTAAGGAATGAATGTCTTTTGTTTGAGTGAGAACTATAGCTCCAAAGATCATGGTGGATGGTTGATTTCCTATTTTGGCTCAATGGCTTAGATTGGCTGAAAAATGTCCCACATGGTTATTTTTGGTGGAGTGAGGAAGAGTGGCTGCCCATGTGATTGGTGAGTGAATTTGGTGAGCCAAGTGTCCATGGGTGATTGGGGAGGTCGGTTTGGCCTTGCTTTAGGTCATGGTTGACCCAAGCTCATTGGGTTAAGTTCACCACCCTCCTTGGTGCCCATGTGGACCAATAAATAGGTGTCAAGTGGCCTGGGGAAAGAAATGGCCAAATTCTAAGTGAATTTGGTCATAGGATACCCTTTGACCTAAGGGAAAAGTTATCATTTGGCTATGAGTTTGATTTGAGCAGATTTGAAATAATTTAAAAGTGGGTTGGGCCAAATTTCAAGTGATTTGGAGTTCATTTGATTTGATTGGGCTCAATTTGACCCATTTGGGTCAAGTTGGGTCAAATTGGGTTAGGATGACCAATTAGTCAAATTGGGTCAAACCATGGGTTAGGTCAAGTTCAAATTATCATTTGGAGCCTATGAGTATCTATTGACCTCATTTTTATAATGAGCTCTCAACCCCTCCATCTTAGACATAGGATTTCTCTTAGGTTTTAAGAGTTCCTTAGTCTTAATACACATCTAGTGATTAGGTGGACACTCAACCTAGCCCTAGAGACTTAGAAGAGTTAGCCATAAGAATAGGTCATGCCTTAGGGTTGTTAGAAAAATTTACCTACCCTTAGCATGAACCATTCCTCACCTTCCTTCCCTCAAGTCAAACTCCAAATCAATCTTATTTGATTTTCTCCAAACTCAAATCAACTCCATGTGATTGAAATCCATGATTGAAACCCATGAATGAAATTCCCAAGTCAAAATCTTTCTTAAGTCCTTAGTACCCTCTTAAGGACTTAGCCTAAATCATGATCAAACCAAATCAAACCCATGATATTTTCTCATAATTCATTTATATTCTCATTTATATTCACATATATAAATGAAATATAAAATCAAACCAATTAAATTAAACTCAAAATTCAAAATCAATTCATAAATTTTCCTAAGTCCTTTAAATTTTCCTTAAGGACTTGCCAAAATCATGATCAAATTAATTCAAATTCATGGGATTTTCTCATAGCTCATTTATATTCTCATTTATATTCACATATATAAATGAATATAAATATAAATCAATCAAGCCAAATTCAAAAATTCAAACTCCAAACTCTAAAATTTCCTAAGTCCTTTAAAATTCCCTTTTAATGGACTTAGCCTAAATCATGATCAAATCACTTCAAATCCTTGTAATTTTCTATGACTCATTTATGTTCTCATTTATAATCACATATGTAATGAAATATAAATTCAAACAATAAAAATAATTCAAAAAATTCAAACTCAAATCCACTCAAAATCAAATCTAAGCCTTTCAAGTTAAAATCTTGAACTTAGCCAAATCAACTTCAAATCAAGCCAAACACTTGATTTTTCTTCATGATTCAATCAACCCTACAATCATGGATCCAAATATAAATACAAACTTCAATCACTAAATCAAAATCCAATTCAAAAATCAAACCCCAGATCCTTTCATGTTCACCCTTTGAATATGAAATTGTCAAATGAATCAAAACCCATTTGACTTCAAACCACTTGCAAATGGATTTATATTTCAATCATATGTCCATATACAAGTTCAATCTAACTCAAATCAAGCTTTAACCAAGCCATTTGACCCACTTAGGCTCACTTGACCCAAAATGACCTAAAGTACCCTTATGAGCCAAATTCTAATTCTAACCAAATTGGATTGAATCAAACTCACCTATGCCTCTCATCATGATCAACAATCATCATGGGATGATCAATCAATCAAATTGGGTCAAACCAAGTCAAACCTAAGGGTTGACCAAGTCAACACTTAACCAAAATAAAACCAAACATAGCCAAAATCCAACATAGGCCAAATTGATTGAAACCATTGATCTAAGTTCATTCATGAATTATGTTTAAACTTGACCAAGTCAACATTTGAGCCTAACCTAGCCCAATTGGACACTTGACCCAAGTTGACCCAACTTGACCTAAAGGGTCAAAATGTGTCAAAACTTGATCTAAGCCAAATTGACTGAAACCAATGGGTCAAGTTCATTCCAAATCACTTGTTGAACTTGACCAAAGCCTCAATTCAAACTTGATCTAAGCCAAATTGACTCAAACCATTGGGTCAAGTTCTCTTGTTGAACTAGACCTAACCTAGCCCTATTGACCTTGAACCCAACTTGGCCAAAACGGGTCATATTGAGCCAAATTCAAACTTAACCAAAATTGATTGGAAATAAAGATACCAATCTACTTCATATGACTAACCAAACCTAAACCTACCCATGACCTAGCTCAAATAGGTCAAATGGGTCAAATTGGTCAACTTGACCCATTTGACCTAAATGATGTCATATGAGCCAAACTCAAAACTAAACCAAATTGAATTAAACCAAAGCTACCAAGACATTTCAAATGGTCATATGAACTTGACCCAACCCTTGGTTTATCCCAATTTGACCAATTGGTCAACTTGACCCTAGTTGACCCATTTTAACCTTAATGGGTCAACATGAGCCAAACCATATCAAATGAAGTCCAAATCTAATGAAACTTGGCCAAACCTATTTTTTTAATATACCCAATATATTCAAATTCAAAAATCAGCCAAATGACCATTCTACCCCTAGGCCATAGAACGAATTTTGGTCAAATCCATGGGGAATTTGGTCAGGCCCTCTTCATATCAACTTTATACATTCCTAATAGGTAAAGTGAATCCTATGGAGGGTGGTGCACCCAACCCAATGGGTTTGGGTCAGCCCAAATAGACCCAAGGATAAAACCAACCCCTAGCTCAAATTGGCCAATTTAAAAACCTCACTCCACTTGATTTGAAGCACATGGGAGGTTAATAATCCACTCCTTAGCTCTAGTTGAGCATGTCAAAACTCCAAACAACCCAAAAAAACCCTTTCAATATGGTTAATTGGATCAAAATGGAAGCCATAGCTTCGGACGTCCGATTGCCATAGGGGGAGATATACTCCCCCTAATTCAATTCAATTCACACATCCTTATTATCGATTGAGTAAGGGAGAGTGTTAGAAGCCATTAGAGAGCAATCCTAAGCTTCCTGGAGGGATTTGGAAAGAGTCATTCTTGATTTTCTTCAAGAGAAAATAAGGGAGCTCCACTCAATTCCTAACTTCCTCTTCACTCAATACCAGTGCAATTCTCTTTACACATTCCATCAGGGGGCTTAGTCAAGTGCACCCAAGCCTTCACATAAGTTCCCAAGGCAAGGAGGAGTTCAATTCGATCAAAGCTTTGAAGGAGAGCAAGGGGAGTTGGTTCATAGAGCAAACTACCCAACCTCAGGAGCTAATTCTCTCACCAAAGCTTCTTCTTAACCAAACGAAGCTCCTCCAAGGGAATCGAGCACCGGTGATCACCTCCGGTGAGGTATGGAACTTTTCGACCATCAAATTTAAGAGGTGTTGGTCCTTTATGAAAAAAACTATCATGGCATGAGATTTTGACAGTTGGATAGGGGTGTAATTAGGGTTAGATGGTCTGTGCAAGTTTTCAATCCAATCCGAGCTCAAATTTTCACTGTGATCATGGAAGATTCCTATGATCCTTAGGGAAGAATAGGGATGATCCCGGGCATCCATCCATGCATTTTGGATGGACGATCGAGATTAAATGCACATTTTATAAATCCTTTTATCCTTTTAAAACTATGGGGTGATTCCTGGTCGTTCGATCCTTGGTCGAATTGCAGGGATTTAACAGCGTACCACCGCCATGCACCTACCTTGATGTGATGTTTAAGTGACCCACTCAAAGCACAACAAGTGTAAAGCGCGCTGACCGCCGCCGTCGCGTGTCAAGCTGTGGGCTAAAGGATTTAATTATGGTTTAAATTAATTTTAATTAATCCCCTAAGTTTAAAAATCCATATCTCCCTAAATAAAAAACAAAAAAATATGAGGTAAATTTCTACTGAAATATAATACAATCTCAAATATTCTAAAATTAGTTTTGATGGATTTTGAATTATATCTTCTCTAATTTTGCCTTTTAATGGAAATATTATTTTTCTAATTACTCCTTAATTAATAATCTGATTAATCTCAAACTTCTTGAGTATGTTTTGGGGGATGATTTCTGCCTCCCCTAATTTTCTTGAAATTTATTGAAAGCTTAATTGAGGGAATTAAAAATGCATTCTTTAATTACTCCCTTAATGTAATTAAGGATAATTAAGGGTGTGATTAGTGTTTCAATCCCTTACTGAAGTTGATTAAGGTTTGATTCAGAGAGGAGGAGGCTTAGGGAATAATTTTGGGGTATTCCCCCTAAGCTATTCTATAAACCCCCTTTTCTTTCCTTAATCCTCTCTTAATTAAGGGTTAATTCATTAATTACCCTCTTAATTAATTTCTTAAAATTTCTAAAACTTTTCAAAACATAATTAATCTACTTTGGGTAGATGCTTAGGTGTTCAAGAGCCTAAGTTCAATTAAAGAAATCAAAACCCAACTCATATGTGTGAGGAGTGTTTTGAAATTACTTAAGTTAAACCCCTTAGCTTAATTAACCATTAATCATGAGCCAAATTGAATTAGGCCCTTTTCTTCCTGGGTACATTGCAAATTTATATTCCTTGTGAGGTTTTATGTCATCTCATTGGCTCATAATTATTTGGTTAACTATGCTAAGGTGGTGTAGGTAAGGGTAAATTAACTTGTTTAATTCATAGCTTAACCTAATCAAAATATAAAATGAATCTAATCATCTAAAAATTAAACAAAAATATTAAACACATGTGAGAATTGGTTAGAAATAGCAAACTCAACTCACATTTTCAAAATTAAATCAAATTCAAAATTAAATCAAATTCAAAATCAAACAAAATTCATATTAAATGAACTTTGATTTACTTTAACCTTTCTTATTTCATAATATTATTTTTAGGTTTAACTAAAGTGAATGTGTTTACATGCTTTCATTGCTTTAGTTCTTTCCCCAACATGCTAAATATGTATGTCTTGCGGTTTCATGCATTCATGCTTTTTAAAATTCAAATTTAAAATGAAAATGTTTACTTTATGCCAAATTTGCATATGTTGACTAAAGTAGAAATATGAGTGGTTATTAACACTATTAAACTCAAATTATTTTCAAAATATATGAATCAATTATCAAAACTGAAAGTGTGTTACTTATATTTTAATTATAAGCTTTCATGTGAGTAAGGTATAAGGATGTGCTTAGTGTAGGTTTTCCTTCTCTTCTCTTTAGTGTAGTTTTGAATAGGATTTGGCAAGGTGTGTGGTTCATTTGAAAAGAACCTAACACTTGCCTAATTCCATATCTTATTCATCCCTATACTATCACTTAAGAAGGATACTAATGCTTCCACATATAAATTGCATAAACCAAATAAATCAATTAATACAAATTTTTGCATTCCTTCTTTTCCATTTCATTTTTTTTGTACACATGTTTGTATTTAAGGAAAGTGGTATATTAGTTTGGAAAATCCCGAGGTTGCGAGGCTTTAAGTAGCCCTAAGTAGGTCTTGTACCTTACACCTCTGGTTAACAATGGTGTTGTACTCACTTATGCCTTTCTTACTTCCATATGTGCATGTGAAAATTGGATAAGAAATCCCTTTTCTACTTAATCAAAATCATGCATCATAAACTTCCAAATTTTCCTAAATGAATTACTTAGCATGCATCATAAAGTGTGTTAAACATTCTCATTTGTATGTATAGATATGCTTAGGACTCATTTATATACATGTTATACATGTTGGGAAAGAAATGAAGTGATGTATGTTTTGTGAATTTGGTTCATTTTATTTAATTTTAAAATGCCTTTCTTCTTGAACAGGTTTGTTTAGAGTTCATCTAAACTTACAATTAATTAAAACACTTAATCAAAACATTCATTAAACAAAACTACAAAAACATGAATCCACTTTAGAAATTATTTAGGTTAGGGAAGGAAAGAGAAGTTCTCTTCTCTTTCCCTCTCTTTATAACTTAATAATTAATTATAGGATTTACTTGAACCTAATCAAAACATGAAATAAAATCAACCCAAAATAACTAAATCACTTAAATGAAACCCTCCTCTAAGTTGAACATGCTTCACACCTAAAAAATTCTAACTTAAATCCATAGATAAGCATTCCACACAAACCTCCAAAACACACACATTAGGCTAAGTCACCACTTCTAGCTTTAGGTTAGGGCAGTGCATGGTTTGATGCTTGCTTTTTATTTTATGATATATGTTTTATACTAGATGTTAGGATGTATGTGCGTATAATGAATTGTAGGGCGATCTTAATTTAACCATTATTTTCTACAAGTGATTGTTCTTAAGTCACGTTGTAATAAATAAAAATATAAATGCTTTTACTGTGTAGGTGCTTATACCCCTAAGCATAATCTAATAGGCCAGGTGGACTTAGTCACCCATGTGTAGGGTGATAAGTCCAATATACATGCTTGGGATTTGGTGGTTTGTTTAGCTAACTTTTGTTTTGTGGGTGTTAGCTAGATTTACTTTTTCTTTTCATGTAAATTTTACAATTAGGATTTTGGAATGATTGTTATGGGGATTAGGATGAGCATTGGTCATAAGATCCTATCTTATGTACCATGTGAATTTTTTGGAGCATCCACCTTCCAACCATCCAAAAGAAGAAACTAAAGAAGAAGAAAGAAGAAAAGAAGAATGAAGAAATGAAGCTTGAAGACCCCCATAATAATGAATTCCTTGCTTAATTGTAATTTAATTCATTTGTAATTTAGGTTGTATAAGGGTAGCGCTCGGCTACCTAATTTATTTTTAGGTTTGTGCAGTGGCACCCAACCACAATGGCCTCTTATTCTTTTTGCGATTAACTTTATAAATTGATTGATTATTTATTTAGCTTGTGCATTAAGTGGCATCTTTTCCTAGTTTCTTCCTTGCTTTATGTATGTCTTGGATGTGGATTAGGCTCTTAGGGAAAAATAAATCTTTTACCAAACTTAATAATTCAAAATAAAAATTAAAGAACTTATAATCTTATCTAAAGCTTAGGTTTAAATTCAAGATAAAAGAACTAGCAACCCCTGAGCTGGATGACTATTTCTTTTATAACATCATATTCAAATTTTCTAAGTGAAGTCTCCAAATCCAAAATAAAAAATTTTTAAAAATATTTGAAACTTCATTTAGCATACTCAAATTTTCTAAGTGAAGTCTCCAAACCCAAAATCAAAAAAAAATTCAAACACATTTGGAACTTCACTTAGCATACTCAATTTTTCTAAGTGAAGTCTCCAAATTCAAAATCAAAAAAAAATTTAAAAATTTTGGAACTTCATTCTTTAGCATACCAAATTTTCTAAGGAGAAGTATCCAATTTTCAAAACCAAAATACAACAAAATTCTGAACACATCTTTTGGAATTTCATTTAGCATACTCAAATTTGCTAAGTAAAATTTCCATTTCACAAAACTAAGTGGGACTTCATCTTTAGCATACTATATTTGCTAAGGTAAAGTCTCCACTTTCAATCACATCAAAACCAAAAAATGAAACACATTAGAATTCCCTTAGCATACCTAAATTTGCTAAGGATCCTACTTTTTCAAAAATCAAAACAAATCAAAACAAATGAAACACCTCAAGATTTTTCTTAGCATACTCAAATTTGCTAAGAATCTTATTTTCAAAAATCAAACCAACCACACTTGGATTATTCACTTAGCACACCTAAATTTGCTAAGTGGGAATTCCAAATTTCAAAATCAAACAATAATTCACCAAAAAGAAATAATCATTTTCAAACACTTCACTTAACATACCCAAAATTGCCAAGTAAAATTCTAAAATCACCAAATCAAAAATAAAATAAATTGACCCTTACTTTAACATACTCAAATTTGTTAAAGGAAAGGGTCCTCAAATCACAAAATCTAAATTCAAAAAAACATGAACCTATGGAAGCATCCTTCTCAGAATGTTTGAATCCATCTTTCAATATACCTAAATTTGTTGAAGTTGGATTCATATTCAAAAATTCCTCTTTCAATCAAATTTCTAAATCTTTTCAAATCCATTTGAACCCCACTTAACACTTCCAAGATGTTGGATGTGGGTTCAAACTTTCAATTCAAATTCAAAAATCAACAAAGATAGAAATATGATCCAAGTTCATTCTTGTGCAATTCTCACGGTCATCACATTATAGCGATTGATTTCAGTCTTTCTGATTGTTAGATGGCAAGCTCATAGAAATTTATTTTCACTTTCCCTCATGGTATGGATTTGGCTTTGGACCAAGCTAACTTCCCCCGGTTGGATCATACACATCTTATCCATTTCAGTAGGGGATTCGAGAGAGTGAGGATTACATGTGAGGGCACTCCCCTCATGACAGTCAATAGGACCATGGTGATGGGGCAGAAGTCGATCATCTAGATTGATCTACCCTCTGATTCTTACATATCCTTGCTGAAGAGGAAAGTAGTGGTAGTCCCACAAGCTTCAGCAGTAGTAGTACCAGCAGTGAAAGTCCCAGTTTCAGTGCCTCCCATGGTTTCTCATGTTGCCCTAGTGAGGGCTAGCACCCTCTCATCTGCGCCCTCTAAAGGTAAGGCTCCCCTGATCTTAGGGATTGCCTCCCCTACTTTTAAGTATGGATCTAGCTCTTACTCCTCCCATCCTACTAGGACACATGTAAGAACAAACACTACATGATCAAGCGGTATCACACTAGGATTGCCAGAGACATGGAGGATTGGTTGGGTTGTTGAGGTTTCATTTCTTCACCAGTTACTGACAAGTTCCATCCTCTCTATGGGTCAAATAGAGAGGATGTTAGGAGGATTCAGATATCACCTCCACTAGTGGTGTAGCATCGACCGAGTTACTAGGAGCGGGAGGTCATTCGTCTTCGCTAGGTGAGCGAGCTTACGGTTGTTCAGAGTCTTGAGCTTAATTTGATCTCAGATCCATTATCCCCCGTAATGTGGGGAAACATATCCATCAAGAGAGGGCCAAAGAGTCCCATACATCTGCTCACATTACCAGTAGGGAGTGGTGGAGGTTCAGTCGCTAATTGGTAGCTTCCGCACTTGTTGATTTTTCAGCTCGACGCGCTACTCACACCGACCATACTGACAACATGTTGCTTACTAGGACCAGTCATCACAAGAGGACATCTCCTGTTCATAGAGAGGCAGTGGTGTTTCCATCACACCACTCTCCCCTAGTCCCCCATCACCAGTCCAAGTCACAGTATCTCCAATTCCATCAAAAGCCATGAAGGCCATATCCGGGTAAAAGTGCACCCCATTGGTGATCCGACTACAGCCGATGGATCCTACCCCATCTACACTGCCTATTGTGGCGAGGCCGAGCTCTCTTGCTCGACCTTCTGCCCTAGTGGTGGTGTGGAAGGAGTGGCGACCCTGAAGCATAGTGGTCATCACCAACTCGCATACGGATGTGGAGATGGCTTATTGATAGATGGCGGATGATAGCACCAAGGATAGTGGAAACTCTTAGGAATGTCACCCCTCTCATAACTAATGGCAGTCAAGAGTGTATCTCATCTAGTGAATACAGTCCACATAGGATTGACTCCCCGGCATCAGGCAAGGTCCGATGCCTCTCAGTGCACGATAGTGACCATACCTGTCAGCCTAGATTATTTGTTCCTGCTCAGTTTGATCATTCTTTAGATGAGATAGTGGCACATTATTTCATGGAAAAGAAGAGATTTTAGGGTATGGCCGTGAGATGAAAGAAAGCGCTTGATCCCAATGAAGATGACTTATTGGGAGACTGGAGTACATGGTTGATTCAGGATCTCTCCGGGGAGCGCGAGCCATGGAAGGTGATGAGGTTGATCAAGAAGACACTGCCAAATCAGCCCAACACCTCAGACATCAGTTGAGGTAGAAAGATGAGCAGATAGATAGGATGACACGGTAGTTAGAGGACTTGTTAGCAATAGTTTCAATACTCCAAAAATAAGCCCCAGCAGTTCATCCTACTACAATCGATATCAATCTTCCTGAATTAGTGCATGTCTTGGACTCAGCCAAGACCTTACCTCCTGTTGAGCAAGGTAGTACTAGCATGTATAGGAACGTAGTGGAAAGTACCTCCATACAAGCAAAAGACATAAAATCCATGGTTGAGCAGCAAGTGAAGGAAGCATTGGCTCAAGTCTAGGGAGGATCATTAGTTCCAAAGGGTTGACCCTACCCAGAGGAATTCAATTCAATCCAATATCCTAAGAGTTTTGTGCCACCTTCCTTCAAAATCTTTGATGGCAGTGGAAACCCAAGGTAGCATATAACACACTTCAGGGCCAGTTGTTGCAACATCAGTGGCAGCAACGCTTTGCTTTTTTGCCTCTTCGTTAGTAGCCTAGCAGGGATTTCTTTTGATTGGTATACTAAACTACCCAACAATTCAGTAAAGATATTTTCTAAGTTAGAGTAACTCTTTATCAAGAGGTTTGCTAGACCTCAACAAAGGGTTACTGTAGGTGATATCGTTGTTGCACAACAACACCCAAGTGAGTCCCTTGTTGATTATATTCTCCGATGATGTAACCTGAGTATGAAATATGAGCCGCAGCTATCTGAACAACATTCCATGGAGATTCTTTTGACAAATATCCATGGCTCGGTCTCCTTCATGCTTAAGGGCTTCACTATCAATACATTTGAGAAGCTAATCAATAAGGTCGTTAGTCTACAAGGAAAGGCCAAATAGTTGCCTTTTCAAGATCAGTTGCCTAAAGCAAAGCCACAATAGGTCTATGAGAAGAAGCCAAGAGCAGTGACAATGGTAGATAAGGGGAAGTGACCAGCTAGAGATCAATTTGAGAGACCACAACCTCAGTGGCCTCCACCTCCTTTGCCACCACTGATGCAGCCCTACCGGCCTCCACAGTAGCCTCCATGGCCAGCACCATCACTGCCTCAGCCATACCACCACCAGCAACGGCACTCATACTCGCCACCAGGTAGCTATGGTCCACCTGCCCTTTTAGATAGGCTTAACAAACCTTATTCTTTTAAGAGGGGGGTAATCAAGAAGATCTTTAAGAATCTCTTAAAGGAACCTAATTTTCAACTACCTGAGCCTAGGAGACCGGAGGAAGTAGGCAAAAGTTATTACTTTTTCCCCTACCACCATATGCTAGGCCATGTTTTGGAGGATTGCTTCACATTCAAGTACTGGCTTGAACATAGTTTCAAGATCGGTGCTATAGTCATCCCAAAGGAATACCTTGTGGAACAACCATCTAGTTCCATTAGGGTAATCCTTGGGGATACATGTGATCCTTCCAAAACTAAAGAAGGTTGGGATTTCTTTATCCAAAACCTCTAAGAAGATCATCTAGAAGATCAAGAAGCATTTCTTGCATGTGCCTGAGTCAGCTCAAACCTCCAACACCTAGGATGGTTTACAAGTTGCTAGTGCCAACTCGAGGAAAGTGTGAGCTCAGCAGCAGCAATAGTAGTAATAGCATGTGTCAGCCCGGGATATCCCATTAGTGCAACCACCGACTGAGTCCAGCTTACAATTACAGCTTCCACACTGATAACTTCTTCCACTTTAGCTAGCTCTACTTGTTCTACTAGTAGAACTCTTATATCAGTGGATAAGGGCATCAAATCCCTTACTCTAGTCACTTTACTTGATTTCTACTTTGTACCTCCAAATAATTCTAAGAAATTAAAGAATAAAGCTAGTTTGAATTACATATGTGTCACTTCTGATGGGTTATCTTCTACTATTCCTAATGATGACTCTTCAAGTCAAAATAATTATAATAATTATAATCTTCCTCTTTCTAATTCAAAATTGGACTTTCCTACTCGGAATACTATAGGTTCACCTCTTGAGATAGACTTGGAATCATCTGATTCTGAGGGTCCCATAGGAGAAGTTGTAGATGAGCCTGATGTGCAGGTAGAACCTTCCATTACCCTGTCACAAGAGATCACCGAAGTCAACCTCCGTAGTTGCAAGATTCTACCTCCTAGGGCAGCAGTTCAAGATAGAGGGAAACAAATCATTGGTACAGAAGATCGAGAATCCCTTCCACAGGTTGCTCCACCCATGGATATGTTTGTGGAAGACCAGCCCAAGGTGGACTACAATGTCCTTTCTCATCTAAGAAAGTTACCATCTAAGCTAAGCATATACGATGCCATAGTCTTATCCAAAGAGATAAGGGACTCACTAATCAAGGCTCTCCTTAATCCTGAAATATGCTTAGCTCAGCTAACCACTATAGGTGAGGAGGCATATTATACAAAAGAAGCTTAGGGGATCACCTTCACAGATGAAGACCTTCTTCTGGGGGACTTGGAGCACAACCGTCCCCTCTACATCACAGTCGACATGGATAGGTTCAGACTTGCTAGAGTTCTTGTGGATTCAAGTGCATCGGTGAACATTATGAGTCTAAAGACCCTTGCCTATTTAAGGATTAACATCTCCACACTCTGAGGAGATCGAATGATGTTGAGAGAATTCAATGAATAAGGTGAGCGGGCGTTAGGTTCTATAGTGTTACCTTTGGAGATAAGTGATTGAAAGACTGAAGCTAAGTTTTACATCATTGATTCGAATACTTCATTCACTGTTTTGCTAGATAGGCCTTAGATACATCAGAACAAGATCATTCCATCCTCCTTCCATCAGTGTATCAAGTTCAAAAAAGTTGGGATTTAATACCATGTCAATGGAGAAGAAAAGCCATTTTTAGTTAGAGAGGTTGAGATTTTTGAGGATGTGACCTACTATCTTCCTCAAAATATCATTTCTCATGAACTTGGAAAAAATTTAAATTCAAGAGCAAAAGAAAAAGAAAATGAAGGAAAAGAAAAGCCAAAAGAAAATGAAAAAAAAAAATAAAAGTCCAAGTGAACAAGAAAGGGGAATTGAAGAAGAAATAGATCCGCATGTCACATTCCACCCACAGTTCGCTCCATTGTATGAACATGTGGGTAGGATGGCTCAACCTCCACCGTGAGCGGTAAGCGGCGATTCAGGTGGAAAATCCCCTGGTTGGCCATCGAACATAGTCGTGTTCGTTCATAGGAGTACCCCTACTATTCACATGGACTTGGAATCTAGCTCAGAGGATGAGTCTAATGTGATTAGTATACCAGCTAACCCCTCTCAGCGGGTTCCATTGGAGTTAACTTTTGATCTAGACAGAGATAAAGACTAGGCCTCTAGACAAAGCAAAGTATTCGAATCAAGTTTATGTGAGACTATTAGGCAGCCGTTGGGAACCTTAGCTCTAACCTCACTTACATCTCAGAAAGTTAAAGGTTTGGTAGTTAAGGAAGTCCCTAAGTCTTCCAATGACATGAAGTAGAAGAGGTTCTTTTTATGATCATCATC
Source organism: Cymbidium sinense (assembly GCA_021442155.1). Taxonomy (NCBI): domain Eukaryota; kingdom Viridiplantae; phylum Streptophyta; class Magnoliopsida; order Asparagales; family Orchidaceae; genus Cymbidium; species Cymbidium sinense. The sequence continues at coordinate 140,696,082 of CM038222.1, forward strand.
CTCAAGTCTTGAAGTTGATGTAGAACTTGAGGAGAATACTTTTAAAGATACAATAGAATTACTATTTGACTTTTACTTGCCTTGTGTTCATAATCTTATACATAAAGGTTTAGTTCCTCATACATGGTCCAAGCACAGGTCAGAGTATTTTGAGAAGCTATGGAACAATACAAGCAGAGAAGCATAATTAAGAGTAGGACTAGGATTCGGTATAGTGGGTCCAGTCGATGATGAAGATTACTGCTTAGTTGTGACCAACCATTTGGAGTTTAAAGGTTCTTCTCACACACCCTCAACTCTTATGAGAATGTGTGTTTAGAAATCCCAGATGATCTCCAAATCAAAGAGGCACTGCGAGAATTTGAAGAGGAGATTCATTCAATAATAGACAAGCTTAAAGAAATCAACCTCGGTATAGAAGAAAATCCACGCCCGGCATATGTCAATTTGTTGCTGAATGAAGAGGAAACTAATGACTTAGTTAGGCTATTGACTGAGTTTAAAAACTGCTTTGCATGGAGTTATGAAGAGATGCATGGATTATCTTCTGACATAGTAGTCAACTAGCTAGCAATAGATCCTAACGCTATCCCTATTAAGCAAGCTCTTAGATGCATGCGATTAAAAATTAAACAACAGGTCATTTCTGAAGTCAAGAAACTGATCGATGCTGATTTTATCATGGAAGAAAAATATCTTACCTGGTTAGCTAATATCGAACTAGTTAAGAAGAAGAATGGCCAATTTGCATATGCGTCAATTTTAGGGACTTAAACAAGGCATGTCCTAAGGATGAGTTTCTTCTTCCTATACCAGAGTTAATGGTGGACATTGCCTCATCTCATGCAGTCTTCTCTTTCATGGATGGGTCATCTAGCTATAACCAAATCAAGATGTCTCATGAAGATGAAAGAAACACTACTTTTTGAACCTTGATCTGAATCTTCTGTTATAGGATTATGTCTTTCAGCCTTAAAAATGCTGGTGCTACATACCAACGGGCCATGACTCAGATCTTCAATGAACTCATCCATCATCAGGTTGAGTGTTGCGTTAATGATCTAGCAGTCAAGAGCAGAGAAAATGAAGACCCTTTGACTTGAGAGTAGTTTTTGAACGGATAAGACAATATAATCTCAAAATGATTCCTCTGATGTGTGCATTTCGAGTAGCTTCAGGGAAATTCCTTGGGTTTGTTGTCTAACATTGGAGAATAGAAATAGATCCTGAAAAGATTAATGCTATCTTAGAAATTCCACCTCCTAAGAGTTTAACTAAGATGGCTGGCATATCTAAGATGATTTATCTCCAACCTATTGGAGAGATGCAAGCCATTTTCAGCACTTGTAAAAAAGGATGCCAAGTTCAAGTGGGATGACAAGTGCAAACATGCCTTCGAGGACATCAAGCAGTATTTGGTGAAGCCACCAATTCTAGCAGCCCCTATCCTGGGCAGGTCACTCATCCTTTACATTGTTGCATTGGACGACTCTCTCAGCACTCTGTTGGCCTAAGCCAATGATGAAGGGAAGGAGAACGCTCTCTACTACCTCAGCCATTGTCTGATTCCTACTGAAGTGAACTATCCACCTATTGAAAAACATTGCCTAACTTTAATCTTTTCTTCCTAAAAGCTATAAAATTATATGCTTTCTTATAAGGTGAAATTGATCTCCAGAATAAATCCACTACAGTACTTCATGACACGGCTAATGCTATCCGGACGCTTGGCATGTTGGTGCATGATTCTCTCATAGTTTGATATCACCTTCATACCCCTCCATGAGGTAAAAGGACAGGCACTAGCATATTTCTTAGCAGCACTCAAACCTAAGCTTCATCATTACTACGAGTATACCATGAAGCTGTTGGCCCAGATTTCTGAAGTCACCATCTACAAGGTTCCTCGAGCAGAGAACATAGTAGCATATGCTTTAGCCAAACTTTCTAAAGAGTTATCATGTTCGAAAGATGAGTACATTTCAATAAAGGCCCAAAATAGACAAGTCCTATTCCTTATTAATGTTAAATTCATTGAGAGACTTTCTCTTGAAGGGGAGGTTACCATTGCCAAAATGGACAAAGAACTAGATTGGAGGCAACCTTTCATAGATTACTTGAACACTAGCAAACTACCTCAAGAAAAGTCACAAGCCCATCAGGTGAAACAGAGGGCTCTCTCCTATGCTCTTGTTGATGACACCTTGTATCACCGGTCCTTTGATCAAATGTGGTTACGTTATTTATATAAACACAAAGCATGTGGCATTATAATTGAGGTACATTCAGGTCTATGTGAAGCACAACAATCTGGTCTAAAGATGAAGATGAAGATTAAGAGAATAGGATGCTACTGGCCTTCGATGATTACAGGCTGCATGGATGTAGCTAGGAGATTCCATCAGTGTCAGGTGCACGGTGTAGTCCTCCACTAACCACCCAACATTCTACACCCTACATTGGCTTCATGGCCATTTGAGTGTTGGATATTATGGGTCGATTGATCCTCCTTCTTCCAAGGGGCATCGATTCATCTTAGCTGCCACCGACTACTTTTCCAAGTGGGCAGAAGCCATCCTACTCAGAGAGGTCACAGCTCGACATGTGCTTCAGTTTTTTAGGAACCATATCGTATATAAGTTCACGGTGCCTCAATGAATTATATCTAATAATGGTACTATATTCAAAAGTATGAAGATCAATAGCTTCACTAGAAGATACTGTATAGATTGGAGATACTCCACCATATACTACCCTAGAGCAAATGGCTTAGTAGAAGCATTCAACAAAACTCTAATCCAGATACTGAAGAAGACTCTTGCTGACAACAAACGATAGTGGAACGAGTAGTTGGTTAAAGCTTTGTGGGCTTACCTCACCATATACCGAACTCCAGCTCAATCTACCCTATTTTCCTTAGTGTATGGTTCTGAAGCTATTCTACCTTTAGAAGTTCAACTCTTATCACTAAGGATAGCATTGGGTAATGAGATCACTACATACCAGAATGCAAAGTTGTGGTTAGAAGGGCTCGAAGGTTTGGAGGAGAGTCACCTACGGGCGTGCCAGAACCTCGAGTTGTATAAAGCCAAAATGATTCAAGCACATAACAAGCTAGTCTACTCTAGGTCTTTTCGAGTAGGAGAACTTGTGTTAATCCTAAGGAGACCAATTATTTCTCATCTAAAGATGGGAGGCAAGTTTGAGCCCACTCGGGAAGGCCTCTAAGTCATAGAGAAGGCTTACCAAGGAGGATCTTATCAGCTTATTGATTGTAAAGGGGAACACCGGATGCTTCAATTAATGGGCTCTATCTAAAAAAATATTATCCATAAAAGAAATCATGTTTGAAAATAATTATTAATAATAAAAAGTCTTTTCTTCTTTTGAAGCGTTATTCGCTTATTTTACGAATCCATCGTAATGTGTCTAGGATAAGCATAAGAGTCCCCCAATGGCATCCTGTCCCTCATTCATAACACAAACATATTCCCAAGTGCTTTTTAGAATAGGTGTAAGAGAACCTGAGAGGCATCCTATTTCAATTAGCATAACTAAGTTAGGTATAAGAGAACCCAAGCGGTATGCTTTCTAAGTGGGAATCCTTTTTTCCATCCGTGGCACCTTTTCATTAAATCCCTAGCATGTTTTAAGGTAGGTGTAAGAGTCCCTCAGAGACGTCCTATTCCTTTTAATACAAGCAAAAAAATAAACACAAATCTTTTTTCTCGAGCTATTTTGATGTGGGAGCAAGCCCCCTATGACACTCATTAGCTTCATCGGTCTACATGCTACCTTGCTTATGTCACCCGATGATCATTTGGAGGATGTGAGTCTGCTTCTTCTAACTTGATCATTGCAAATGAGCTTATTAGTATGGTAGACTTCACTCATAAGCTACCTCATGTTGACATTGTTTAAGAAGATGTGAGTCCCCATGCTTTCTTCTTGAACTAGCCATCATGCACTAATTAGGTCGAGTATATTTGAGTTTTAGGATAAGTCCCCCAGAGGCTCCTTTTGTCTTGATTACTTTTGAGCCAATATAAGTTCCCCAGTGGCATTCACTCAGTAGTCTCCAGGTAAGACTGTCGGTGAAATACTATCGGCAGTTTTTTCTATAAGAGGATGTGAGTCCCCAAGCTTTATTCCTAGGCTGATTGTTGCAAACTGACAGGCACCTTAGGTTGGTTGATGTTTGCTATGTTGACAACGACTCACCCAGTGGATACACCACTCTTGGCAGATATGAGTCCCTAAGCTTTCTCCTTCAGTTGGACATTGAATACTTATTGGATATATGACTAGCCATGTCATCTTCTTCAGGGTTTTGGATTAAGCTTTTAATGGCCCCACCCCCTGCGGGCATTCTATTTGGATCACGTCCTTTGCGACTCCATTTAGACACTACCCGGGTTACTTTTCGATTAGATAGTTCCCCTTTCATAGTATCCACCCCTGTGGTTGGAAAATTTATTCAGCGGATGCGCAGATTTTCCCTTGGTTCAGTAAATCTAAGATAGTTCTAGGTTGATATAAGCTCCTTCTCAGTTTGATCCATCACAAACTAACAGCGTCCATGATAAAATAAAGAAACTAAACAACCAAACAAATTTAATTCGCTTGTGGATTAGGAATTCAAGCCCCCAAAGGCCCTTTTCCCAAGCAGGAATCTTATCTTTAGAGAAGTGTCAGCAAAACTTCCTATAGGAATTGCCTAAATACCTGAGTTGAGATAAGTCCCCGGGTCGGCACTCACCCCATAGTTGCCCTTAGGTCGGGTTCAATCTACTTTACCATAAGCAGGTTACCCCGACAGTCATTTTGCTTTGAAAGATGTAAGACTATGACGCATTCTTTCTAGCATGATTGTAACAAACTGATGGGTAGCCTCAGGTCAGGTTCGATTTGTTGCCCAAAGTAACCAATCAACCTAGCGGTCTTTTCTAGTGGAAGATATGAGTCCTCGAGCTTTCTTCCCTTGAATTGATTGTCACAAACCGAAAGGCACTCCTTTGGTTGGATAGTTCTCCCATCGGTTGGTAAGCTACTTCCTTTGGTTCAGTAAATCTGAGATAGGTCTAGGCTGATATGAGCTCCTTCTCAGTTTGATCCATCCCAAATCCATCAAAATAAATAAATCTAAAAAATGAAAATAATCTTGAGATAGGTCTAGGCTAAGTCCAAATCTTTCTTAAGTCCTTAATAAACTCTTAAGGACTTAGCCTAAATCATGATCAAACCAAATCAAACCTATGAGATTTTCTCATAATTCATTTATATTCTCATTTATATTCACATATATAAATGAAATATAAATTCAAACCAATCAAACTAAACTCAAAATTCAAAATCAATTCATAAATTTTTCTCCTAAGTCCTTTAAATTTTCCTTAAGGACTTAGCCAAAATCATGATCAAATCAATTCAAATTCATGAGATTTTCTCATAGCTCATTTATATTCTTATTTATATTCATGTATATAAATGAAATATAAATATAAATAAATCAAACCAAATTCAATAATTCAAACTCCAAACTCCAAAATTTCTTAAGTCCTTAAAAATTCCCTTTTAATGGACTTAGCCTAAATCATGATCAAATCCTTAAAATTTTCTCATGGCTCATTTATATTCTCATTTAAATTCACATATATAAATGAAATATAAATTCAAACAATCAAAACCAATTCCAAAAATCAAACTCAAGTCCACTCAAAATCTAACCTAAGCCTTTCAAGTCAAAATCTTGAACTTAACCAAATAAACTTCAAATCAAGCCAAACTCTTGATTTTTCTTCATGATACAATCAACCCTATAATCATGAATCCAAATATAAATACAAAGTTCAATCACTAAATCAAAATCCAATTCAAAAATCAAACCCCAAACCCTTTCATGTTCACCCTTTGAATATGAAATTGTCAGATGAATCAAAACCCATTTGACCTCAAACCACTTGCAAATGGATTTATATTTAAATTGTAAGTCCATATACAAGTTCAATCAAACTCAAATCATGCTTTGACCAAGCCATTTGACCCACTTAGGCTCACTTGACCCAAAGTGACCTAAAGTTCCTTATGAGCCAAATCATCCTAATTGGATTGAATCAAACTCACCTATGCCTCTCATCATGATCAACAATCATCATGGGATGATCAATCAATCAAATTGGGTCAAACCAAGTCAAATCTAAGGGTTGACCGAGTCAACACTTAGCCAAAATGAAAGCTAACATAGTCAAAATTCACCATAGGCCAAATTGATTGAAACCATTGATCTAAGTTCATTCATGAACTATGTTTGAACTTGACCAAGTCAACATTAAAGCCTAACCTAGCCCAATTGGCAACTTGACCCAAGTTGACCCAACTTGACCTAAAGGGTCAAAATGTGTCAAAACTTGATCTAAGCCAAATTGACTCAAACTAATGGGTCAAGTTCATTCCAAATCATTTTTTGAACTTGACCAAAGCCTCAATTGGCCAACTGGACCTAACCTAGCCCAATTGACCTTGAACCCAACTTGACCTAAAGGGGTCATGTTGAGCCAAATTCAAACTTAACCAAAATTGACTAGAAATAAAGATATCAATCCACTTCATATGGCTAACCAAACCTAAACCTACCCATGACATAGCTCAAATAGGTGAAATGGGTCAAATTGATCAACTTGACTCATTTGACCTAAATGAAGTCATATGAGCCAAACTCAAAACTAAACCAAATTGAATCGAACCAAAGGCACCAAAATATTTCAAATGGTCATATGAACTTGACCCAACCCTTGGTTTGACCCAATTTGACCAATTGGTCAACTTGACCCAAGTTGACCCATTTTAACCTAAATGGGTCAATATGAGCCAAACAATATCAAATGAACTCCAAATCCAATGAAACTTGGCCAACCAATTTTCTCAATATACCCAACATATTCAAATTCAAAATAAAATTTGGTCAAATTCATGGGGAATTTGGTCAAGCCCTCTTCGTATCAACTTGATACCTTCCTAATAAGTCAAGTGAACCCTATGGAGGGTGGTGCACCCATCCCAATGGGTTTGGGTCAGCCCAAATGGACCCAAGGCCAAAATCGACCCCAAGCTCAAATTGGCCAATTTGAAAACCTCCCTCCACTTGATTTGAAGCACATGGGAGGTTACTAATCCACTCCAACCATGTCACAACTTCAAAAGCCCAAAACCCTTTCCATATGGTTGATTGGATCAAAAATGACCATTTGTCCGATTGAAATAGGGGGAGATATACTCCCCCTAATTCAATTCAATTCAATTCACACATCCTCATAGTCGATTGAGTAAGGGAGAGTGTTAGGAGCCATCATAGAGCAATCCTAAGCATCCAAAAGGGATTTGAAAAGAGCCATTCTCGATTTTCTTTAAGAGAAAATAGTGGAGCTCCACTCAATTCCAAACTTCCTCTTCACTCAAAACCAGTGCAATTCTCTTTATGCATTCCATTAGGGGCTAAGTTGAGGGCACCCAAGCCTTCACATAAGTTTCCAAGGTAAGGAGGAGTACAATTCAATCAAAGCCGCAAAGGGGAACAAGGGGAATTGGTCCATAGAGCAAACTGCCCAACCTTAGGAGCTAATTCTCTCACCATAGGTTCATCTCAACCAGACGAAGCTCCTCCAAAGGAATCGAGCGCTGGTGATCATCTCCAGTGAGGTATGGTATTTTTTGACCATTATATTTAAGTGGTGTTGGTCCTTTATGAAAGAAAGTGTTATGGCATGAGATTTTGATCATTGGATAAGCTTGTAATTAGGGTTAGATGGTGTGTGTAAGTTTTCATTCCAATCTGAGCTCGATCAAGCTCGGATCTTCCCATTAATCATGAACAGTTCCTATGTTCCTCAAGGAAGAACAGAGATGATCTCGCCCGCCCATCCAGAAATTTTAGATGGACGGCTGAGATTAAATGCACGTTTTATAAATCCTTTTATCCTTTTAAAACCACAGGGTGATTCCTGGCCGTTCGATCCTTGATCGAACGGAGGGTATTAAACCACGTATTATTGCCACATGCCCACCTTGATGCAACGTTTAAGTGACCCGCTCACAATGTGATGCGTGTAAAGCATGCTGACCGCCACCATCACGTGTTGAGTTGTGGGCTAAAAGATTTAAAAATCCATATCTCCCTAAATAAAAATAAAAAAAATATGAGGTAAGTTTCTACTAAATGATAATTCAATCTAAAATATTCTAAAATTGGTTTTAATGGATTTTGAATTATATCATTCTATAATTTTGCCTTTTAATGGAAATCTTATTTTGCTAATTACTCCTTAATTAATCTCAAACTTCTTGGGTATGTTTAGGGGGATGACTTCTGCCTCCCCTGATTTTTTTTTAGATTTATTGAAGGATTAATTGGGGGAATTGTAAATGCAATTCCTAATTACTCCTTTAATGTAATTAAGGATAATTAAGGGTGTGATTAGTGTTTCAATCCCTTACTAAAGTTGGTTAAGGTTTGATCCAGTGAGTGGGAGGCTTAGGAAATAATTTTGGGGTAATCCCCCTAAGCTATTCCCTAAACCCCCTTTTCTTTCCTTAATCCTCTCTTAATTAAAAGTTAATTCATTAATTACCCTCTTAATTAATTTTTTAAAATTTCTAAAACTTTCCAGAACTTAATTAATCTACTTTGGGTAGATGCTTAGGTGTTCAAGAGCCCAAGTTCAATTAAAGAAATCAAAACCCAACTCATATGTGTGAGGGGTGTTTTGAAATTACTTAAGTTAAACCCCTTAGCTTAATTAACCATTAATCATGAACAAAATTGCATAAGGTCCTTTTCTTCCTAGGTGCATTACAAATTTAAATTCCTTTTGAGGTTTTATGTCATCTCATTGGCTCATAATTATTTGGTTAACTATGTTAAGGTGGAGTAGGTAAGGGTTAATTAACTTGTTTAATTCATACCTTAACCTAATCAAAATCTAAAATGAATTTAATCACCTAAAAATTGAAAAAAAAAATGTCAAACACATGTGGGAATGGGTTAGGAATATCAAACTCAACTCACATTTTCAAAATTAAATCAAATTCAGAATCAAACAAAAATCATATTAAATGAACTTTGATTTACTTTAAGCTTTCTTATTTCATAAGATTGTACTTAGGATTTAATGAAAGTGAATGTGTTTGCATGCTTTCATTTCTTTAGTTCTTTCCCCAACATCCTAAATATGTATGTCATGTGATTTCATGCATTCATACTTTTCAAAATTCAAATTTAAAATAAAAATGTTTACTTTATGTCAAATTTGCATGTGTTGACTAAAGTAGAAATATGAGTGGCTATTATCACTATTAAACTCAAATTATTTTCAAAATATATGAATCAATTATCAAAACTAAAAGTGTGTTACTTATATTTTAATTATAAGCTTGCATGTGAGTAAGATATAAGGATGTGCTTAGTGTAGATTTTCCTTCTCTTCTCATTACTATAGTTTTGAATAGGATTTGGCAAAGTGTGTGGTTCATTTGAAAAGAACCTAACACTTATCTAATTATATATCCTATTCATCCCTATACTATCACTTAAGAAGGATAGTTATGCTTGCATATATAAATTGCATAAACCAAATAAATCAATTAATACAAATTTTTGCATTCCTTCTTTTCCATTTCATTTTTTTGTACACGTGTTTGTATTTAAGGAAAGTGGTATATTAGTTTGGAAAATCCTGAGGTTGCGAGACTTTAAGTAGCTCTAAGTAGGTCTTGTACCTTACACCTATGGTTAACAATGGCACTGTACTCATTTATGTCTTTCTTACTTCCATGTGCGCAAGTGAAAATTGGATAAGAAATCCCTTTTCTACTTAATGAAAATCATGCATCATAAACTTCCAAATTTCCTTAAATGAATTACTTAGCATGTATCATAAAGTGTGTTAAACATTCTCATTTGTATGTATAGATATGCTTTGGACTCATTCATATGCATGTTATACATGTTGGAAAAGAAAATGAAGTGATGTATGTTTAGTGAATTTGGTTCATTTTATTTAATCTTAAAATGCCTTTTTTCTTGAATAGGTTTGTTTAGAGTTCATCTGAACTTAGGATTAATTAAAACACTTAGTCAAAACATTCATTAAATAGAACTATAAAAACATGAATCCACTTTAGAAATTACTTAGGTTAGGGAAGGAAAGAGAAGTGCTCTCTCTTTCCCTCTCTTTATAACTTAGTAATTAATTGTAGGATTCACTTGAAGCTAACCAAAACATGAAATAAAATCAACCCAAAATAACTAAATCACTTAAATGAAACCCTTCTTTAAGTTGAACATGCTTCACACTTAGAAAATTCTAACTTAAAGTCATAGCTAAACATACCACACAAACCTCCAAAACACACACATTAGGCTAAGTAACAACTTCTAGCTTTAGGTTAGGGTGGTGCATGATTTAATGCTTATTTTTTACTTTATGATATATGTTTTAGACTAGATGTTAGGATGTATATGTGTAGAATGAAGGGTATGGCGATCTTAGTCTAGCCATTATTGTCTATAGGGGATTGTGCTTAAGGGGCGTTGTAATAAATAAAAATATAAATGCTTTTGCTGTGCAGGTGCTTATACTCCTAAGGATAATCCAATAGGCTAGGTGGACTTAGTCACCCATGTGTGGGGTGATAAGTCCAATATACATGCTTGGTATTTGGTGGTTTGTTCAGCTAACCTTTGTTTTGTAGGTTTTAGCTAGATTCACTTTTCTTTTTCATGTAAATTCTATAATTAAGATTTTGGAATGATTGTTATGGGGATTAGGATGAGCATTGATCATAAGATCCTATCTTATACACCATGTGAAGCCTCTGAAGCATCCACCTTCCAACCATCCAAAAGAAGAAACCAAAGAAGAAAGAAGAAAAGAAGAATGAAGAAATGAAGCTTGAAGACCCCCATAATAATGAATTCCTTGCTTAATTGTAATTTAATTTATTTGTAATCTGGGTTGTATAGGGGTAGAGCTCGGCTACCTATTTTTTTTTGAGTTTGTACAGTGGCACCTGACCACAACGACCTTTTATTCTTTTTGTGATTAGCTTTATAAATTAATTGATGATTTGTTTAGCTTATGCATTAAGTGACATCTTTTCCTAGTTTCTTCCTTGCTTTATGTATGGGTTGGATGTGGATTAGGCTCTTTGAGAAAAATAAATCTTTTATCAAACTTAATAATTCAAAACTAAAAAATAAAGAACTCATAATCTCATCTGAAGCTTAGGTTTAAAATCAAGATAAAAGAATTAGCAACCCCTTAGCTGGATCAATATTTCTTTTATAACATCATGCACAAATGCATCTTGTCTCACTCTTGATTGGAGGTCTTCCACCTTTGCTAGAGAAATTTGGCTTGACCTTTGAGAGCCATGGTGGAAACACACCTCCTCCCTTCTCATTGATTTTGTCCAATAACTTTATTTCTCATTCATTAAGCTTATGAGTCCTATTAGCCTGAGTCAAAATAATTATCCAAAAATTAAAATAAAATGATATCTGAATTGCATTAGATTTAGGTCATTTGAAGAATTCCCTTACATGATTTAGTCTCTTTAGGGAGTGAGTTTAAGGATTTAGTCTCTTTCTAAATAAATAACCGCCTAACTATCTTGCATAAGCATATGAGTTGCCTACATGTATTTAAAATCGTAGGAGGAGTTAGTTGGTGGCCACCCAGCAGTTGTAAGTCCAAGCAATCAGGTGGCTTGTCCTCTCTTATGGAGGCAAACCAAATACCCATTTTTATTTTATATTTAGGTTGTGCTTCTGGCCCTCACCAAAGCTCCCTAGTTTTAGGTTTTAAGATTGCTTCTCCTCTTTATGGGCCATAAGCTTAAATCATCACCTCTTAGGCATTTCCATAATCTTGTGTTATGAAATCATAAGTCTTAAATTTCTAATGAAAAATGAAACTCAAATAAATTGAATCAATTTCAAAAATGTAAAGCCCAACCATAGGATAGTTTGAGATGTTCTATAGGTTTTCTAGCATCGTGGGCATCTCTTACTTATCTTTCTTTTGGCTTCGATAATAACTCACTCTCTTTGATCAACCCCATTTGATCTTCAAAAATGAACTAATCGATTGATAGTCCTTTCCTATTAAAATCTTTGAAGACAATGATCATTTACCTTAATCGAGAGTATTTCTAAGGGATCCCATCCCTTAGGATGTAATTAACTATCGGGGCTTGCCCCTGTAGGGAACTTAACGAACCCAGTTTGAAATAAATCTTCTTTACTTTTCTATGTAAAGTAGGGGAGGAATCTTTAGTACATATGTAGACCCATTGTCCTTAGTAGTCCTTATAGAGTTGATTAGGTTTATTAAAGGGTAGTGACTTCTATCTCCCGAGATAGTATACTATTCCTTGATGACATATCTGATCACCTGAATAAGCACATCTGTGGATCTGCGTGGCATCCCAAAAAGACAAATTTTTATATTCTTGCCTTTCACCCACAGATTGAAGGTGACCATATAGAAATTTTTCTAACTCCACACTATCATTGGTTTGGTTTAATTTAGTTTAGATTTAGTTTTGGTTCATTTAGGTTCATTTCAGTCAAATGGGTCAAGTTGACCAATTTGACCCATTTGACTTAATTTGGTTAGGACATGGGTTGGTTTAGGCTTAGTTGATCATTTGAAATGTGTTGCAAGCTTTAGTTCAATTCTGATTTGGTTTGATTTCAAGTTGATTTGACCTTTTAGGTCAAGTTGGGTTCATGGTCAATTGGGCTAGGTCGGGTCTAATTGGTCGATTGAAACTTTGGTCAAGTTCAACAATCAATTCGGAATGAATTTGACCCATTGGTTGCAATCAATTTGGCTTAGATCAAGATTTGACCCATTTTGGCTTTTTAGGTCAATTTGGGTCAACTTAGGTCAAAGGCTAGGTTTGACTTGGTTTGACCCAATTTGAGTGATTGAACATTCTAGGATGATTATTGATCACAAAGTGAGGCTTGGATGGGCTTAGTTTAATCCAATTTGGGTTGGATTAAAACTTAGCTCAAAGGGGTCTTTAGGCTACTTTGGGTCAAGTGAGCCTAAATGGGTCAATTGACTTGATCAAGGCTTGATTTAAGTTTGATTGAACTCACATATGGACTTATGATGGAAATATAAATCCATTGTAAGTGGTTTAGAGTCAAAAAGGTTTTGGTTCATTTGACAATTTCAAGTCAAAAGGATGAACATGAGTTCGACTTGGGTTAGTTTGATTTTGGCTTGGTGATTGTAGTTTTTGTTTATATTTGGGCATGTGATTGAAGGAGTGATTGTTTGAAGAAAAAATCAAAGGGTTTGAATTGATTTGTGAATGATTTGGCTAAATCCAAGAAATTAGATTAAAGAATGTAAATTGGGTTTGGATTTGAGTTTTGAATTTATATTGATTTGACTTTGGCCATTTGAATTTATATTTCATTTAGATTTGTGAAGATAAATGATAATATAAATGATCCATATGAGAATCATGTGAATTAGGAATTATTTGAATGTGAATTTGTCTAAGGTAGGTTAAAAAGTTTGAAAAAAAGGGGTTTTGATTTGGTTTGATTTATATTCATTTGATTTGGATGATTTGGATGCTAATTTAATTTATAGTTGTGAATACAAATGATGGAATGAGTGATTTATAAGGAAATAACTTGGATTTAGGTTGATTTGAAGGGTTTAGCTAAGCTTATGGTTGTGATTCGTAAGGCTTAGGAAGGTTTTGGATTTGGAATTGATCATGGGTTTCAATCATCTGGAATTGGAGTTAGATTTAGAATTCAATTTGGAGTTGATTTTGGATTTCAGAAAATCAATTGAGTTGGAATTGATTTGAGATTTGATTTGAATTGGTTTGAAAGAGTGTACATGGGCTGGATTTGAGCAATAGGGTAAGTGGTTGCCTTAGATCCTATCCTATAATAAACCCTTCTAAGTCTCTAGGGTTAGGTTAAGTGTTCACCTAAACACCAGAAGTGTCTTAAGACTAAGGAACTCTTAGTGCCTACAAGAGGAGTCTTATGTCTAAGAGGGATAAGTCGAGAGCTCACTCCAAAAGTGAGGTCAATATGGCCATGAGAAAATCACTTGAGTTTGGAGTGATTTGGAAGCAAATTTGATTAAGCTTAGGGATGTAGGTTGAAAGGGAAAATTTGGGTTTTGATTTGGCTTGATTTATTTTTTATCATTGGAGGGTGGATTTCATTTATATTTATAAGTATAAATAAAGGAATGATTGATTCATAAAGAAATCAACCAAGTTTGAGTTGATTTGATTCATAAAGACTCAAACCAATGGGTCAAGTTCATTCCAAATCACTTGTTGAACTTGACCAAATCAAAAGACTCAAATCACTTGTTGAACTTGATTCATAAAGACTACCTACTTTTCTATGTGTTAGGATCGGTCAGAAGGCTCCAGTGCTATTGTGCTTTCCAACCCCCCAAGACCATTACTTAACCTTTCTATTCAGCTAGCTCTTCAACCCTACATAATCGACTACCAACTCGACCATGATGCCAAGCAAGAGTAAGGTCAATTTACTTATGAGACCAAGTGACTTGTCTAGCTACTACAAGAGGCTTTTTTAGAGGAGAGGGTTTGGGCATTCCCTCATGTCAGTCAATTCATAAAGAACAGTGGCCCACAGAGAAAGGATGCATTCACATTCAAGCAATCCTGAGATTCATATCTCAGGTAGCTCTTTTTTCTTATGTAATGGAGAGAGTCCTAGTAAAAACTATTATCTTTCTTATCTATTTTCTCTTTTTTAGTTTCTTTTTATGTTTATGGGGACTTTATTCTATACTCGCTTTAGCTTTCCATTATGTTGCTAATGGTATAACCCAAAAAAAGTGATGAACTTCACATTCACTTTTAGTCTCGCCAAGTTACCTTTCCTCTCCCCTGACTGACATCGAGTGAATAGAAAAGAAAAAAAGTAGAAAAGATGGGGCTTCTACAGTTATGGCAAGACTGACACTTAGAAAGGACTTCAAAGCCAAGTTGGCATATAGTAATGTTGCAACAACAACCTTGCAGGGAGAAGTGCACCATGTATTTGAGATAGGGGCCTCAATTGAGCAACTAGACTCAACCTAGCCCAATTGACCATGAACCCAACTTGACCTAAAAGGTCAAATTGAGCTAAAATCAATTCAAACCAAAATTGATTGAAACCAAAGCTACCAAAATATTTCAAATGACCAATGAAACCTAAACCAACCCATGACCTAACTCAATTAGGTCAAATGGGTCAAATTGGTCAACTTGACCCATTTGACCTAAATGAAATCAAATGAACCAAAATGAAATGTAAATCAAATTGAACCAAACCAATGATGCCAACACATTTCAAATGGTCATATGAACTTGACCCAACCCTTAGTTTGACCCAATTTGACCAATTGATCAACTTGACCTAAGTTGATTGATTTTGACCTAAATAGGTCAACAGGAGCCAAATGGCATCAAATCAATTCCAAATTCCTTGAAATTTGGACCAACCTAATTTCAATTTATTCTAAATCTTCCCAAAGTGAAATAAAAACCAAATGACCATTTTACCCCTAGGTCAAGGGGTAACCCATGGCCAATTCCACTTGAAATTTGGTCAATTCCTTTTCATGGACACTTGGCACCCTCTTAGTGGACCAAATGAACACTAATGATCATGGTGCACATGACCCAATGGGTTTTGGTCAGCTAAACCCAACCCAAACCCATAACCGAGCACCACACTCAAAATAAGCACATGGGATCACCTCCCACACTCTCTTTGGCACATGGAAATTTCTCCACTACCTCCCTCTGCCAATATCAAACCATGTGCTACCTCAAAAGACCTAATAAACTCAATCAGCTTGGTTAATTTGATCAAAATGGCATATGCAAGCTTGACCATCCAATCTTTCTAAGGGAAGATATACTCTCCCTAATTTCATTCCATTTGCACTAACTTGCATTCGATTGAGTGATAAGAAGCTAGAGCAAGCATTCTCAAGCCTCTCCAAAGCTCCCTCAACCTACTTTGATTTCTCCATTCTCGATTTCTTCAACCCAAAAATAGGGGAGCTCAAGAAAAATTCAAACTCATCCAATACCTAATTTCAATCTAATTCCTCTTGCAAGCACCCTCAGATGACCCAATCGAGTTGATCTAAAGCTTCTTCCAAGCTTCCAAGGCAAGGGAGGTGGGAGCTAGACCAAAGCCACAAGCCTAAGAGGAGGAATTTGTTCAATTGGAGGATCTACTCAACCTAAAGCCCTCAAACCTTCAACAGGGCTTCGTCTCCATTATATGAAGCTACCTCGATGGTTGGGATCATCGGTGATAGCCTCTGATAAGGTATGGATCAAAATTGAGCCTATGTGTAGATTTCTTTGGTCCTTTATGAAAGAAAGTTTCATCCAAAGTGAATTCAAAATTGGATGTCTTGCTCCTTGTATGTTGATGGTGTGGATTCAATTTTAGCTCAATCTGAGCTCAATCGAGCTTGGATCAAGCCCTAAGGGATGAACGGTTGCCCTCTCCCATAGGTGAGATCAGGGAAAAATCACAGACCATCCATCCCGCATGTTTTGGATTGACGATCTTGATTAATCCATGCTAGATCATCTGATTAATCCCTTTAATGCCTCGGGCTTGATCTTGACTGTCCGATCTTTGATCGGATGGTCCAAGGGAAAGCGCATAGCATGCTAGCTGACTGTGCAGCAGACGTGATAACTTGAAAAACCAATCCCATCATGCCACATGAAAAGTGCACGCCGCGTCAACAGTCCATGTGGCAGCAATGAGATTAGTTAATTAATTAGGCCTTCTAATTAAGTTTTAATCATATAATCTTCAAAATCACATAACTAAATGTAGAAAAATCAAACAAATACAAACTCAAATGCATTTTGAAGATATTTCAAAGGGAAATAATATAAAATTAAGTTTAATTGATTTTGAATAGTAAATTTTATGCAATTTGGCTTTTATTAAGAATGTAATTATGTTAATTACCCCTTAATTATTCCATTGTTTAATCCCAAAATTTTCAGGTGTATTTATTGGGATGACTTCTATCTTCCCTAATTTTCTTGGGATTTATTAATGGTTTAATTAGGGGAATTATTTGATTCACTATTAATCACTCCCTTAATCAATTAAATGATTAATTAACCTATTAAATAGTGATAAATTCATTAATTTGGTTTGCTTATTACCTTAGAATAGTGAATGGACTTGGGGAATGAGATTATGAGTTCTTTCCCAAATATTTTCCTAAGTTTATTTCATTTGGATAAAAATCTAATTAAGGTGCAAATTAATTAAATAGTTTAATCACTTTATTAAATGGCTTAATTAATCAAAATTTTAAAATTAAATTAATTTGAACTTAATCAATTCCTTCTTGGGTAGATACTTAGGTGTTCAATAACCTAAATAACTTAAGGAAATCATATCTAACTCATATGTATGGGAAGGATTATGATAGTACTTAAATTAAACCTTTTAGGTTAATTAATAATTAATTGTGAGCCAAATGCATTAGGCCTCTTTCTTTCTAATGTGCAGTGCTAATTCAAATTCTTTGTGATTTTATGTCTTGCATTGGCTCATAATTATTTGGTTAAATATATTAAAGTGGCGTAGGTAAGGGGTAATTAATAAACTTAATCTACACATTAACCTAAATAAAACAAAAAATCAATCTAATAGGTTCTAGAAATTAAACTAAAATAACATACACATGTGGGAGATGGGTCAAGACCAACAAACCTTTTCACATTTCCTAAATTAAAATCAAACTCAGAACAAAAAAACTTTTTTAAATAATTTTGATTCACTTTAAATAATCTTAATCCATAGGATTGTCTTTACGAATTAATTAGGGTGAATGAATTTACATGCTTTCATCAATTTATTTCTTTCCTAGCATGCTAAATGTGTATTTCATATGAAAATCATGCATTCATGTCTTTGAAAAATCAAATTAAAATGAAATATTTCCTTTATGTCAAATTGCATGTTTTGGATAAAGTAAGAATATGAATGGCTATTATCCTATTAAATCAAAAATTATTTTCAAAACTAATAAATCAAACATCACAATTGAAAGGTATGCTACTTATAATTTTTTATAAGCTTGCATATGAAATATAATATTAAGATATGCATTATGTGACTTTCCTTCTCTTCTCTTTTAGCATAATTTTGAATAGGATTTATAAAGTGCATAGTTCATTTGAAAAAAACACAACACTTGCTTAAATCCATTCCTATTCAGTCCTATATTATCAATTAAGAAGGATATTCACATTAACACATGTAAATTGCATAAAAAATCAAACAAACAAACATAAACTTTTTGCATGATTCCATTTCCATTCATTTCTCTTTGTACATGCACATGTATCTAAAAAAAGTGGTATATTAGTCTGGACTTCCCGGGGTTGCAAGGCTTTAATTAGCCCCAAGTAGGTCTTATACCTTACACCCCTGGTGTAGAAAATAATGGCACCGTACTCACTTATGTCTTTCATACATGTAAATGTGCATATGAATAATGGATAAGAGAATCACTCTTTTTCTACTAAATAAAATCATGCATACATGAAACATCCCAAATTTCCTTAAACAAACTCTCTTAGCATTCATCATGAAGGTGTGCTAAACACTTCCATTTGCATGTATAGATATGTTTAGGATTCATCCATATGCATGGTACATATGTTTGAAAGAAATAAAGTGGTGTATGTTTTGTGATAGTAATTCACTTGACTTAATCTTAAAATGTCTTTCTTTTTAAATAGGTTTGTTTAGGGAAAATCTAAACTTAGGATTAATCAAAAGACATAATAAAACATTCACTAAACAAAAATCAAACATGAATCTAACTAAATCACTTAATAATTAATTGTAGGTTCATTCAAACCGAATCAAATCACAAAATAAAATCAACCAAATCAACTAAATCACTTAAATGAAACTACCCTCTAAGTTGAACATCTCACACTTAGAAAACTCTAACTTTAAAGCCTAGCTAAACATATCACACAAACCTTAAATACAATACAAATTAGGCTAAGTCACCATTTCTAGTCCTATGTTAGGGCAGTGCATGGTTTGATGTTAGCTTTTATTTTGTGATATAATATTTTAGTTTGAATGTTAGGTGTGTAGACTGAATGGTGGTGATCTTAATCTAACCATTATCTTCTATAAGGGATTGTGCTTAAGGGGTGTTGTAAAAAAATGTAAATGCTTTCGTTGTGTAAGTTGCTTATAACCCTAAGCAAAATCCAAAATAGGCTAGGAGGACTTGGTTACCCATGTGTGGGGGGATAAGTCTAAAAGTTATACATATACATGCTTGGGATTGTATGGTTTGTTTAGCTAATCTCTATTTTGCAGGTTTTAGTTAGATTTCCTTTTTCCCATTTTCATGTAATTTTGCAATTAGATTTGGAATGATTGTTATGGGGGATTAGGATGAACATTGGTTATAAGACTATGTCTTATGTACCATGTGAAGCCTTTGGAGCAACCACATTCCAACCAACTAAAAGAAAAAAGAAGATAGAAGAAAGAAAAGAAGAAAGAAAAGAAGAAAGAAGAAAGAAGAAAGAAGAAATGAAGAAACGAAGAATGAATACCCACATAATAATGAATTCCTTCTTGATTGTAGTTTATTTCATTTGTAATCTGGGTTGTATAAGGGTAGAGCTCGGCTACCCAATTTGTTTTCGGGTATGTGCGGTGGAGCCTGACCATAAATGGCATCTTATTATTTTGCGCTAGCTATATAAATTGTTTGTTGTTTGTTTAGCTTGTGCATTAAGATGGCATCTCTTCCTAGTTTCTACCTTCTTTGATGTATGGCTTGGATGGCGATTAGGCTCTTAGAAAAATAAACTTTCTATCCAACTAAAATAACTCAAAACTAAAAATAAATAACTCATAACCTCACTTAAATTTTAGGTTGTAAATCAAGATAAAAGAATTAGCAACCCCTTAGCTGGATGTTGTATTTTGTTTCTCACATCATGCATAAAAAACATCTTGTTTCACTCTTGTTATGGAGGGATTCCTCCTTTGCCAGAGAACTTGGCTTGACCTTTGAGAGCCATGGTGAAAACACACCTCCTTATCTTGCTGATTTTGGCCCATAATCTAATTTCTCATGCTTTAAGCATATAAATCCTAAAGCCTGTGTCAAATTGATTGTCCAAAATAAAAATAAAACATAATAAAAATTTGCATTAGATTTAAGTCATTAATAATGCCCTACATGATCTACTCTCTTAGGGAGTTTGTTTAAGGACTTAATCTCTTTATAAATAAATAATAGCTTAGCTATTTTGCAAAAGCATATGACTTGCCTACATATATTTAAAATCATAGGAGGAGTTAGTTGGCAGCCACTCCTAGGCGGTTGTAAGTCCAACAATTGGGTAATTTATCCTCTCTCGTGGAGGTAAACCAAATGCCCATTTTTGCCTAAGATTTAGGTCATGCTTTTGGCCCTCACCAAAGCTACCTAGATTTAGGTTCAGAGGTTGCTACTTCCCTTTACGGGCTATGAGCATAAATCCTCACCTCTTAGGCATTTCCATGACTTTGTATCATGGAATTGTAAGTCATAGATTTCTAATAAAAATTCAACTCAAACAAATAAATCACTTCAATTTCAAAAATATAAAGCCCAACCATAAGATAGTTTGGGATGCTTATTAGGTTTTCTAGTATCCTAAACATCCCCTACTTATCTTCATTTAGCTTTGATAAGAACTCACTCCTCTTGATCTATCCCACTTGATTTTCTAAAAAATAAATCAATTGATTGATAGCCCTATCTTTGAAATCTCTAGAGACAACGATCATTTACCTTAATCGAGAGTATTCTTAAGGAATCTCATTCCTTAGGATGTAATTAACTATGGGGGCTTGCCCCTGTAAGGAATTTAATGAACCTAATTTAAAATAAACCCTGCTCTACTTTTCCATGTAAAGAATCGAAGTACATTCCAAAGACATAGTCCCAGAGTCCTTATTAAGGAGATTAGGTCCATTTGTAGGATGGTGACTTCTGTCTCTCGAGATAGTACACCATTCCTCAATGCCGTACCTGATCACTCTAATAAGAACATCTGTGGATCTACATGGTGTCAATCACAAGAAGTATTATTTGAAGAATTATTTTTGGTTCTTCATTCTATTTCATTTCTCTCTCTGAAAAGATTAGATGAAGGATTAAAAATAATAATTTCACCATAGATTTTTCTGGTGACTCAGCTGGGGATGGTTCCTCTCTCCATATTTGGTAAATGATCATTGTCTCCAAGTATCAATAGTGGATTTGTATTCTACAAAAATCTGAGACTATCTTTCTTTTCTATTGGTACTTAGTTTATTTTATCCTTAAGCTAAGCTAGCCAACATCTTTAGATTTTAAGACCTCACTCTGTGTTCATCTTAAAATCCCTGTTGGGTTCCCCAACGGGTGAAAATAAAAATTTAATAAAAAGAAATAACTAAAGACTTCCTCCTTACCATTTTTATGGTAAGGAAAGGTTCACTCAAAATAAAGAAGAATAAATCCTTTATAGAAACATCAATTTCTAAAAAGTACTTTTTCAAAATGCACATAATAAAACGCTTTGCACAAAAATTTGTATAAATCACCCTCATCTAACAATCTTCATGATTATTATATGTAGGATCATTTCAAAAAAAACAAAATCCCAAAATCACATTTTTCAAAACAAAATAAATAATTATTTTTTTCAAAAAAAAAAATCATCAAACATCTTTCCAAAAATAAAATTCAGCAATCATATTTTCAAAAAGCACAAATGAACATCTTCATTCAATTTATTAAATGAAGATTTCATTTTCAAAAACAAAATGAACAATAATATTTTCCAAAAAGAAAAAAAAATCAACAACTCTTTTCAAAAATAAAATCCAAAATCATGATTTCCAAAAGCACAAATGAACATCTTCATTCAATTTATTGAATGAATATTTCATTTTCAAAACAAAATCAAAAATCATATTTTCAAAAACAAAATCAAAAATCACATTTTCAACAACAAAATCAACATCATATTTTTCAAAAGCACAAATGAACATCTTCATTCAATTTATTGAATAAAGATTTCATTTTTCAAAACAAAATCAACAATCACATTTTCAAAACAAAAATAAAATCAACAAGCATCTTTTCAAAAATAAAATAAAAAATAACTCTTGGGTCTTTCATTTAGCATACCCAAATTTGCTAAATGAATATCCCCTTTTTCAAAAATCAAAATCAAAATCAAAATTCAAAAACATAAAACAACATTTTGATTTCCTTAGCATACCTAAATTTGCTAAGAATCCTGCTTTTCAAAAAAAAAAAAAACAAAAACAAAAACAACACTTGGATTTCCTTAGCATACCTAAATTTGCTGAGGATCCTCTTTTTCATAATCAAATCAAAAAAACAAAAGAAAGGCATTTGGATTTCTTTAGCATACCTAAATTTGCTAAGGATCCTCTTTTTCAAAATCAAATCAAAAAGAAATAAAACACATTTGGATTTCTTTAGTATACCTAAATTTGCTAAAAACCCTCTTTTTCAAAATCAAAATCAACAAAAATAAAAACAACATTTGGATTTCCTTAGCATTCCTAAATTTGCTAAGAATCCTATTTTCAAAAATCTTTGGAAACAAAACACACTTGGATTCTTCATTTAGCATACCCAAATTTGCTAAATGAGGATTCCATTTTTAAATTCACAAATGATTTACAAAACAAGCAAACAAAAGAAAAATATGAAATTGTTTTCAAACACCTCACCTAACATACCCAAATTTGCTAAGTGAGTGATTTCCAAAAATCACAATTCAAAAACAAAATCAATTGACCCTTTACTTTAACATACTCAAATTTGTTAAATAAAGGGTCCTCAAAATCAAAAATCAAAATCAAATATGAACCTATAGAAGCATCAATCTCTCCAAAATATTTGAACCCTTTTCAACATACCCAAATTTGTTGAAAATGGATTCTAAATTCAAAAAATCCCCTTTCTAATCAATCTTAAAATCTCTTCTAAATTCATTTGAGCCCCACTTAACACTTTCAAGTTGTTGAGTGTGGGTTCAAATTCTAAATTCAAATTCAAAAATCAATAAAATAGAAATCTGATTCAAGTTTCTTTTCAACATTGCAAACTTTCAATCAACTTCGCCAGCTTTATTTCATGCCAATGGCGTCTGAATTATGTGTTCACATTTCCTTTCGAGATGGACTTGGCCATGGATCAAGAAAGTCTCCCATAGTCTAACTTCTTCCACCTCATCTACATTAGCCGAGGCTTTGTGGGGGCCAGGATAACATGTGAGGGGACCACCCTCACGATAGTCAGTAGGAGAGTGGTGACCGAGCAGAAGCTAGTCATCCAGGTTGACATGACATATGTCTCAGAGATTCCCTCGCAGAAGAGGAAGGCTGTGGCAGTCCCTACAACAGTAGTAGACATAGTGCCAGTGTGCCCAGTTGTTCCCCTTACTATCCCAGTTAAGGTTAACACTCATTCACTTGCTCCCTCCAAGGGGAAGGCTCTCCTGATTTTAGGGATTGTCTCCCCTGCCTTTGAGGTTGTGTCTAGTTCCTACGCTGATGGCCCTACCAAGACTCAGCATAAAAACAAGAACTGTATGACTAAGCGCTATCATACCCACATAGCCAGGGAGTTGGAGGTAGCCACTCAGGAGGTAGTAGAGGAGTTTCCTAGGATGGTTTCCTCACTGATCACAGAAAACCAATTCTACCCTCTCTCTAGATCTAATAGAGAGGATGTTAGGAGGATTTCACTTCACCGCCACCAAGATAGTTTGTGCCCCATCGTGAGAGAGGAGGTCACGCAAGCCTTGATCAATTTTACAGGTAGGAGCTACGATCGAGTCGGGGCTCAAGATTTGATTTTTTTCATTCCAGTGTTGGTATATAGATTAGATAGAGAGGCCAATGAGGCATAAGCAGATTACTAGCAGAGTGCGAGGTACATTAAGCACTCGTTGACTTTCCATCGGTGCTACCAATCATGTCGATAGTATCCTACTGACAGGTACTACCCACCATAGGAGAGGAGATCCTATTCTGAGAGAGTCGATCATGTCTCCACCACACCACTCTACTCCGTGCCCACCATCTCTTGTACAGGTTTCATCATCTACGCTACGCCATGAAGGCATCGGGGAGAAGAGCCCGTGATTATGGCCAAGAGATCCCTCCATCTACACCGCAATGGTGAGGTGAGCCTCTACTTCGCTTCCAGCTTTTGGTGAAGAAGGAATGACGATCTTGGAGTATAGTAGTCACCCCATCACCACCACGACCATAGCAAGCTATGTAGATTGTAGCAGTTGAGGGAGGAGGAGACTTTTCAGTCATCCCCATGGGTATAGATCCTCCAAGGAGTACCACTCTAGCTAGATCCAGTTAGAGTATCATCTCAAGTGAGCACAATCTCACAAGATCACTCTCTCCAACAGAGAGATTAGGTGCCTATCTCATTTATAGTGATCCTACACCATCGTGATCTTTTATACCTGTTCAGTTGGATCGATCCCTAGAAGACATTGTAGTTTAATATCTAGTGGAGAAGAAGGAAATCCTAGGTTATTCCTTGTCCGATTTAGAGGATGAGAAGGTTAGTTTTGATTCGAATGAAGATTACCTATTAGAGGATTCAACAGGGGTACACATGGTAGATACTAGGGGTTCCTTCCTCTATGATCAGTAGGGTATGGAAGGTGTTGTGGCAGAGCAGGAAGACATAACCTACTTGACCCAACACCTCCTTTAGTTAATAAAGCAGAAAGATGAGCAAATAGATATCATGGGGAAGCAGCTTGAAGACTTGCTAGCAGTAGTTTTGGCATTACATAATCAAGCCCTGGTAATACATCCTACTATAACAGAAATTGGTTAGCCTGAGTTGCTACGTGTCTTGGATCCAGCCAAGACTTCACCTCCAATAGAGCAGGGCAGCACCAACGTGTATAGGAAGGTATTGTACCTCTATATAGGAAAAAGATATCACTACCATGGTTGAGCAGCATGTGAAAGAAGCGTTGGCTCAAGCCTGAGGAGGATCATCAGTTCCAAAGGGTAGATCCTACCCAGAGAAATTTGATGACATCCAAATCCTAAGCGTTTCGTGCCACCTTCTTTCAAGATCTTCAATGGCAGCGAGAACCCAAGATAGACAGCACTTGAGCCGCTATTGCAATGCGTGGCTGATGCTTTACTTATTCCAATTTTTTTTTATAAGCATTTAGTATAGCCTGGCATGAACTCCCAACAAGTTCAATGAAGACTTTTGCTGAGTTGGAGAAACTCTTCATCAAGAGGTTTGCTGGAGCTCAGCAAAGGGTGATTGTAGGCGATCTTATTGTGGCTCAACAAAATCCTAGTGAGTCCCTTATTGATTATATTCTCAGATGGAGTAATCTGAGTATGAAATGTGAATCACAACTGCCTGAGAAGCATGCCATTGAAATTTTATTGAAGAATATTCATGGCCCAGTCGCCTTCATGCTCAAAGGTTTTACCATCAAAACATTTGAGAAACTAATCAACAAGGCGGTTAGCTTACAAGGAAAAGCCAAATAATTGCCTTTTTCTGACCAATCAATAAAATAGAAGCCACAGAAAGCTAATGAGATGAAGCTGATAAGAGTAGAGACAGGGGAAGCTAGATGAGAGACCGTGCTCCAATTGCCTCTTCCACCTCCTCTACCACCACCAAGGCTAGCCTACCGGCCACCATAGTAGCCTTCATGGCCTTCACCGCCACCTCCTCAGCCATATTAGCAGCAACAACATTACACATACCTGCCATCAGGTAGCTATGGTCCACTTACTCTTAAGGATAAATTAAATAAACCATATTCATTTAAGAGGGAGGTAATTAAGAAAATCTTTAAGAATATTTTAAAGAAGCTTGATTTTTAGCTACCTGAACCTAGAAGGCTGGAGAAAGTGGGTAAAAATAA
Organism: Cymbidium sinense; assembly: GCA_021442155.1. Classification (NCBI taxonomy): domain Eukaryota; kingdom Viridiplantae; phylum Streptophyta; class Magnoliopsida; order Asparagales; family Orchidaceae; genus Cymbidium; species Cymbidium sinense. The sequence continues at coordinate 140,722,188 of CM038222.1, forward strand.
TGATCCTAACTTTTGTCCCTTCCACGGCATGCTAGGTTATGTTTTGGAAGATTTCTTTACATTCAAAGATTGGCTTGAGCATATCTTCAAGACTAGTTCTATATTTATCGTGAAGGAATACATTATGGAACAACCATCTAGTTCCATTAGGATAATTCTTGGGGATACTGCGATCCTTCCAAAACTAAAGAAGGTTGGGATATCTCCTTATCCCATACCTCTAAGAAAATTTTGTCCAAGATCAAGAAACTTTCCCTACAGTTGCCTAAGGCAGCTCAAACCTCTAATATCAAGAGAGGTTTGCAAGTTATTCAGGATAACTCAAGGAAAAGGGGAGCTCAGTAGTAGCAGTAGCTTGTGCTAGCTTAGGATAGCCAAGTAGTGCAACCACCGATCGAGTATAGCCTCCATTCCATAGTTGTAGCTACTACATCAGTGACCACCTCTACTTCAGCTAGCTCTTCTTCTAGTAGACATCTTGTATCGGTAGATGAGGACATCAAATCCCTCACCCTTCTTACTTTACTTTATTTATACTATGTACCTCCTTCAAAATCCAATAAATCAAAGAATAAAGCTAGCTTGAATTATATCTGTGTCACTTCTGATGAGTTATCTAAATCTACTCATAATGAAAACTCTTCAAGTCTAAACAACAATTATAACAACTTTGATCTTCCTCTTTATGATTTAGAGGTGGATCTTCCCTCTCTGAATACTACGGGTTCACCTCTTGAGGTAGACTTGGAATCATCTGATTTTGAGGGTCCCATAGGAGAAGCTATAGATGAGCCTAATGAGTAGGTAGAACCTTCCACTAACCTGTCATAAGAGATCACCGAAGTCAACCTCCGTAGTGGCAAAGTTCAACCTCCTAGGGTTATACCTCAACATAAGGGGAAACAAGTCATTAGTTCAGAGGATTGATAAGCCCCTCCATAATATGCTCCACTCATGGATATGCCTATGGAGGATCAGCCCAAGGTGGACTACAATGTCCTATCTCATTGAAGAAAGTTATCATCTAAGTTAAGCATATATGATGCCCTTATGTTATCCAAAGAGATGAGGGAATATTTAATCAAGGCTCTCCTTGATCTAGATATACTTTTCACCACTTATTAGAGGAGGCACATTATTCAGAATCGTGGAATCACTTTCAGATGAAGACCTTCTCTAGGGACATGGAGCACAACTGTCCCCTCTACATTACATTGGACATGGCCAAATTCAGACTTGCTAGAGTTCTCATCGATCCAGGTGCATCTGTGAACATTATGAGTATAAAGATCATTGCCTATTTGAGGATCAACATCTCCACACTCTGAGGAGATCGTACGATGTTGAGAGGATTCAATGAACAAGGCGAGAGAGCTTTAGGTTCCATAGTGTTATCTTTTGAGATAGGTGACTGGAAGATCGAAGCTAAGTTTTATTTCAATGATTTGAATACTTCATTCAACACTTTGCTCGGTAAGTTGGATACATTAGAACAAGATGATTTCATCCTTCCTCCATCAGTGCATCAAGTTCAGGAAGGATGGGATTGAGTACTGTGTCAAAGGAGATGAAAAACTATTTTCAGTTAGAGAGGTTGAGATATATGAGGATGCGACCTACTATCTTTCATAAAATACATTTTCTCATGAACTTGGGAAAAATTTAAAGAGAAAAAAAAAGGAAAAGAAGAAAAAGAAAAAGCAAAAGAAAAAGTAAAGAAAAATGAAAGTCTAAGTGAACAAGAAAAGGAAACCAAGGAATAAGTAGAACCGCATTCCACCCACAATTCATTCTATCATATGGACCTATGGGTAGGATGACTAAACCTCCACCAGGCAGAGGTAGAGGTAGAAACAGAGGTAGTTTCAGAGGTTGAAGACCTCCTGGTTAGCCACCAGCCAATAGGGGTTATGTTCCAGTCTTAGGAGTACCCTTACTATTCACATAGACTTGGAGTCCATCTCGGAGGATGAGTTTAATGTGATTAGGATACCATCCAACCCCTCTCAGTTGTTTCATTAGAGGTGACACTCAAGTCAGATAGCAATGAAGACCCGGCCTCCAGATAAAGCACGAATGTATTCAAATCAAAGGTATGTGAAACTATCAGACAGTAGTTAGGAACCTTAGCTCTTTCCTCACTTTCATCTTAAATAGTTGAAGGTTTAGTAGTTAAGGAAGCCCCTCAGTCTTCCAGGGATTTCAAGCCGAAGAGATTCCTTTTGGGATCATCATCCTCAAGTCCATAAATTGATGTAATACTTGAGGATATTTCAAATAAAGAATTAATGGAATTATCTTTTGATTGGTACTCACCTTGGTTTCTTAATCTTGCAAAGAAGGGTTTGATTCCTTATACATGTTCTAAACATAGGTTAGAGTACTTCAAAAAGCTATGGAACAACAGAGGTGGGGATGTACAATCAAGATTAGGACTAGGATTCAGTACAGTGAGTCCAGTTGATGACGATGATTACTACTTAGTTTTCACCAATCATTTGGAGGCTGATAGGTTCTTTTCACACCACACTAACTCTTATGATGATGTGTGTTTAGAAACTTTAGATGATCCAGATGATCCCCAAATCAAAGATGCACTGCCAAAATTTGAAGAGGAGATCCATTCAACAATTGACAAGCTCAAAGAAATCAACCTCTGGATAGAAGAAAATCCAAGCCCGACATACATCAATTCATTCTTGAATGAAGAAGAAACTAATGACTTAGTTAGGCTATTGAAAGAGTTTAATGACTGCCTTGCATGGAGTTATGAAGAGATGCCCGATTTAACTCCTGACATAGCAGTCTATAAACTAGTAATAGATCCTAACGCTAACCCTATCAAGCAAGCTCCTAGATGCATGCGATTAGAAATTGAACAATATGTCATTTCTGAAGTCAAAAATCTGATCGATGTTGGTTTCATCAGGAAAGAAACATACCCTACCTGGTTAGCCAGTGTCATATTAGTTAAGAAGAATAATGGCCAAATTCACATATACATCGATTTCAGGGACTTAAATAAGGCATGTCCTAAGGATGAGTTTCCTCTTCCTACACCAGAATTAATGGTGGACATCGCCTAATCCCATGCAGTATTCTCCTTCATGGATGGGTCATCTAGCTACAACCAAATTAAGATGGCCCCCGAGGATGAAAAAAATACTGCTTTTCAAACCTCGATCAGATTCTACTATTATAGGGTCATGCCTTTCAGCCTTAAAAATACTGGTGCTACATACAAACGGGCCATGACTCTTATCTTCAATGAACTCATCCATCATTAGGTTGAGTGCTATGTTGATGATCTAGTAGTCAAGAGTAAGAAAAAGGAAGACCATCACTTTGACTTGAGAGTAATTTTCAAACGGTTAAGATAATTTAACCTCAAAATGAATCCCCGAAGTGTACATTTGGAGTAGCTTCAAAAAAAATTCCTTGGGTTTATTGTCTGACACCGAGGAATAGAAATAGATTCAGAAAAGATCAAAGCTATCTTAGAAATGCCACCTCATAAAAGTTTAACTCAACTCAGATCATTCCAAGGACGGTTGGCATATCTGAGATGCTTTATCTTCAACCTATCGGGGAGATGCAAGCCATTCTCAGCACTTGTAAAAAGGATGCCAAGTTCAAGTGAGATGACATATTCCATCATGCCTTTGAAGATATCAAGCAGTATTTGGTGAAGCTGCCAGTTCTACCAGCCCCTATCCTAGGCAGGCCACTCATTCTCTACACTGTTGCATTGGATGACTCCCTCGGTGCTTTGTTGGCCCAAGCTAACAATGAAGTGAAGAAGAGTGCTCTCTACTACCTCTACCATCATCTGATTCCTGCTGAAGCGAACTACCCACCTATTAAGAAACATTGCCTAGCTTTGATCTTTACTTCCCAAAAGCTACAACACTATATGCTTTCTCATAAGGTGAACTTTATTTCTAGGACCAATTCATTACAGTATCTCATGATACGGCCAACATTATCTGGATGTTTAGTGCATTGGTCCATGATTCTCTCACAATTTGATATCACATTCATACCCCTTCATGCAGTGAAAGGACAAGCACTAGCAGATTTCTTAGCAGCACACCCACTTCCTGCTGATTCCCCTCTTAGTGATGATCTCCCTAACAAACAAATCATGAACTTAAAGGATATCGACAACCGCCAATGGGAGATATTTTTTGATGGTGCAGCTTCCTTTCATAAAGGAGAAGCACCATGATCTACTCTTCTAGAAAAGGCAGGGGTAGGAGTAGTTCTCTTAACTCTAGACCATGATGTGATGAGATTCTCATACTATCCTCCAATCCCTACACCAATAATGAAGCTGAGTATGAGGCTTTGATTGCCATTCTAGAGTTAGCCATCACAGTGTGTGTCAAAAGAATCAACATCTACGAGGATTCTCAGTTGGTCATCAACCAGATTGTTGGGTCCTACAAGGTTCTCAAACCTAAGCTTCATCATTACCACAAGTATACCATAAAGCTATTGGGCCAAATCCTTGAAGTCATCATCTACAAGGTTCCCCGAGCAGAGAATGTAGTAGTAGATGCTTTGGCCAAACTTGCCAAAGAATTGGCATGTCTGGAAGATGAGTCCATTCCAATAAGGGTCCAAAATAGATAAGTCTCATCCCTTATTGATGTTGAACTCGTCGAGAGACTTTCTCTTGAAGGGGAGGTTACTGTTGCCAATAAGGATGAGGAGTTGGATTGGAGGAAACTATTCATAGATTATTTGAACATCGATAAACTACCTCAGGAGAAGTTACAAGCCCATCAGGTGAAACAGAGTGTTCTCTCCTATGATCTCGTGGATGGCAGCTTGTACCGATGGTCTTTCGATCAAATGTGGTTATGCTATTTGGACAAACACGAAGCCCGTAGGATTATGACAAAGGAGTGTATCAATCCAGTTTGAAGATGAAGATAAAGATCAAGAGACTAGAATACTACTAACTTTTGATGATTATACACTGCATGGATGTAGCTAGGAGATGCCATCAGTGTAAAATACACGGTGTGGTCTTACATAAACCACCCAACATTCTACACCCTACGTTGGCCTCGTGGCCATTTGAGTGTTGGGGTGCCGACATTGTGGGTCCTATTAATCCTCCTTCTTCCAATGGTTCATTACATCGACTACTTTTTCAAGTGGGTAATCCCTCGAGGGGTCAAAGATGTGCTTCTTGAGAACCATATATAAGTTTGGGGTGCTTTGATGAATTCTATCCGATAATGGTACTGAATTCAAAAACACCAAGATCAATAGCTTTGCCAAAAGACACAGTATAGATTGAAGATACTCCACCATCTACTACCCCAGAGCGAATGGCTTAGCAGAAATATTCAAAAAAACTCTCATCCAAATACTAAACAAGACTCCCGATGACAATAAGAAATAGTGGAATGAGTAGTTGTTGAAGCCTTGTGGGCATACCGCACCATATACAGAACTCCAACTTAGTCTACCCCATTTTCCTTAGTGTATGGGGTCCAAAGCTGTTCTACCATTAAAAGTTTAACTCTCATCACTAAGGATAGCATTGGGTAGAAAGATCACTACAGAGCAGAATGCAAAATTATGGTTAGAAGATCTCAAAGGTTTAGAGGAGAGAGGCCTACGGATGTGCCAAAACCTCAAGTTATACAAAGCTAAAATGATTCAAGCTCACAATAAGCTAGTCTGCCTTAGGTTTTTCCAAGTAGGAGAACTTGTATTAGTCCTAAGGAGATCAATTGTTTCCCATTGAAAGATGGGAGGCAAGCTTGAACCCACTTGGGAAGGCCCCTATGTTATAGAGAAGGCCTACCAAGGAGGATCTTATCAGCTCATTGATTATAAAGGGGAACACTCGATGCTTCCAATTAATGGGCTCAATCTAAAAAAATATTACCCATAAAAACATGTTTGAAAATAATTATCAACAAAAGAATAAAAACTTTATTCTAATTCATCAAAATCTTCTCTTCTTTCGAAGCGTTGTTTGCTTGTCTTGTGAATCCATCATGATGTGTTTAGGATAGTTGTAAGAGAACCCAAGAGGCATCGTATCCCTCTTTCACAACACAAACACAATTAAACACAATATTCCTGTCTCTGTTAGAATAGATGTGAGAGAACCCAAGAGGTATCCTATTTCGATTAGCACAACCAAGTTAGGTCTAAGAGACCCAATCGGCATCCTTTCTTGGTGGGAATCCTGGTTGCCATCCGTGACACCATTCCATCCAAATTGCTTAACTACCTAAGTTGAGATAAGTCCCGTGTTGACACTCTCTGGTAGGTCGTTCAATCTTTTTGCCAGCGGTTACCCTAGTCATTCTGCTTTGGAAGATGTAAGCCTATGATGCATTCTTTCTAGCATGATTGTCATAAATTGACAGGTAGCCCTAGGTCAGGTTTGATTTGTTGGACAAAGCAACCGATCACCCTAGTGGTCTTTTATAGTGGAGGATATAAGTCCCTGTGCTTTCTTCCCCTGAATTGACCATTGTAAACTAAAAGGCACTCCTTTGGTTGGATAGTTCTCCTCTCGGCCAAAAAGCTACTCCCTTTGGTTCAATAAATTTGAGATAGTTCTAGGCTGATATAAGCTCCTTCTCAGTATGATCCATCGCAAATCGACAGAATTCATCAAAAATAATTAAAAATTGAAATTAATCTTGACTATCTTTGAGCTGATCTAAGTCCCACAACCGCATTCACTTAGTAGTCAACCCTAGGTCAGGTTCGATTTGTTGTTTTGCCAACCAATCACCCCAGTGGTTCCTTAGTTTAGAAAATGTGAGTCCCCACTCTTTCTTCCTAACTTGACCATTGCAAATTGAAAGGTACCCCTTTGGTTGGATAGTCCTACCATATGGTTGGTAGACTACCCCTTTGGATTGGTAAACTTGAGTTAGCTCAAGGTCCTCATGGCCCCTACTCAATGCAGTCCATCATAAACTGATGGGATCCATCAAAACAAATTAAAAATAAAATTAATCTTGACTATCTTTGAGCTAATCTAAGTCTCCCAGTGGCATTCACTCAGTAGTCAGTCCTAGGTCAGGTTTGATTTGTTGCCTTGCCAACCAATCACCTTAAGTGGTTTCTTATTTGGAAGATGTGAGTCCCCATGCTTTCTTTCTAACTTGACCATTGCAAATAGAAAGGCACCCCTTTGGTTGGATAGTCCTACCGTGTGGTTGGTAGACTACCCTTTTGGATTGATATACTTGAGTTAGCCCAAGGTCCCCATGGCCCCTACTAAGTGCTGTTCCTCGTAAATCGATGGGATCCATCAAAACAACTAAAAACTAAAATTAATCTTTGACTATCTTTGAGTTGATTTAAGTCCCCCAGCGGCATTCACTCAATAGTCAGCCCTAGGTTGGGTTTGATTTATTATCTTACCAACCAATCACCCTAGTGGTTCCTTATTTTAGAAGATGTGAGTCCCCATGCTTTCTTCCTAACTTGACCATTGTAAACCGAAAGACACCCCTTTGGTTGAATAGTCCTACTATGTGGTTGGTAGACAATCCCTTTGGATTGGTAAATATGAGATAGCCCAAGGACACCATGACCCCTACTTAGTGCAGTCCATCACAAACCGATGGGATTCATCAAAACAAACTAAAAAATGAAATTAATCTTGACTATCATTGAGTTGATTTAAGTCCCCCAGTGGCATTTACTTAATAGTCAGCCTAAGGTTGGGTTCAATCTGTTTGACCCCTTGAATGGTCCCTACTTTGGAGGATGTAAGTCTACTATGCTTTCTTCCTAGTATAAATATTGCACACTGAAAAGCATACCCTTTGGTTGGCTAGTCCTACTATGTGTGTGGTAGACTATCCCTTTGGATTGGTAAATCTGAGTTAGGCCTAGGCCTCCATGGCCCCTACTCAGTGCAATCCATCGTAAATCAACAGGGTTCATCTCAAAATTGAATTCATAAGATTTTCTCTTATTCTATTTATATTCTCATTTATATCCACAAATATAAATTCAAATATCCAAAACTAAACTCAAAACTCAAATCCAAATTTAACCAAAATTCAACCTAAGCCTTTCAAGTCAAATTCTTGAACTTAGCCAAATCAAACTCAAATCAAGCCAAACCCTTAATTTTTCTTCATGATTCAATCAATCCTTCAATCATGAATCCAAATATAAACATAAACTTGAATCATCAAAAAAAAAATAATAAATTCAAAAAATCAAACCCAAATCAAACTCAGGTTCACCCTTTTGAACTTGAAATTGTCAAATGAATCAAAACCCATTTGACTCCAAACCACTTGCAAATAGATTTATATTTCAATCATAAGTCCATATGTTAGTTCAATCAAACTTGAATCAAGCCTGATCAATTGACTCACTTGACCCAAAGTGATCTAAAGTACCTTTTTGAGCCAAAATTTAATTCTACCTAAATTGGATTGAACTAAGCCCACCTAAGCCTCACATTGTGAGCAACAATCATTATAAGATGATCAATCACTCAAATTGGGTCAAAACTAAGTCAAACCTAAGTGTTGACCAAGTCAACACTTAGCCAAAATGAAACCTAAACTAGCCAATATCCACCATAAGCCAAATTGATTGAAACCATTGATCAAAACTAATTCATGATCAATTTATGAACTTGACCAAGTCATCATTTGAGCAAAACCTAGCCCAAATTGGCCACCTGACCCAACTTGACCTAAAAAGTCAAAATGGGTCAAATCTTGATCTAAACCAAATTAATTGAAACCAATGGATCAAGTTCATTCCAAATCACTTATTGAACTTGACCAAAGCCTCAATTGGCCAACTAGACCCAACCTAGCCCAATTGACGATGAACCCAACTTGACATAAAAGGTTAAATTGAGCCAAAATCAAATCAAACCAAAATTGATTGAAACCAAAGCTACCAAAACATTTTAAATGACCAATGAAACTTAAACCAACCCATGAACTAACCCAATTAGGTCAAATGGGTCAAATTGGTCAACTTGACCCATTTGACCTAAATGAAATCAAACGAACCAAAACTAAATGTAAATTAAATTGAACCAAACCAATGATGCCAACACATTTCAAATGGTCATATGAACTTGACCCAACCCTTAGTTTTACCCAATTTGACCAATCAATCAACTTGACCCAAGTTGACCAATTTTGACCTAAATAGGTCAACATGAGCCAAATGACATCAAAGTAATTCCAAATTCCTTGAAATTTGGACCAACCTAATTTCAAACTATTCTAAATCTGCCCAAAGTGAAATCAGAGCCAAATGACCATTTTACCACTAGGTCAAGGGGTAACTCATGGCCAATTCCACTTGGAATTTGGTCAATTCCTTTTCATGGACACATGGTGCCCTCTTAGTGGACCAAATGGACACTAATGATTATGGTGCACATGGCCCAATGGGTTCGGGTAAGCCAAACCCAACTCAAACCCAAAATGACCACCACACTCAAAATAAGCACATGGGAACACCTCCCACACTCTCTTTAGCACATGGAAACTTCTCCACTACCTCCCTCTACCAAAATCGAACCATGTGCCACCTCAAACAAGCTAACAAACTCAATCAACCTGGTCAATTTGATCAAAATGGCATATGCAAGTTCGACTGTCTGATCCTTCTAGGGGGAGATATACTCCCCTAATTTTATTAAATTTTCACTGACTTGCATTCGATTGAGTGATAGGAAGCTAGAGCAAGCATTCCCAAGCCTCTCCAAGCTCCCTCAACCTACTTTGATTTCTTCATTCTTAGTTTCTTCAAGCCAAAAATAGGGGAGCTTAAGATAAATTCAAACTCATCAAATACCCAATTTCAATCCAATTCCTCTTACAAGCACCCTCAGAGGACCCAATCAAGTTGATCAAGGGAGGCAGGAGCTAGACCAAAGTTGCAAGCCTAGGAGGAGGACTTTGGCCAATTGGAGGATCTACTCAACCTCAAGCCCTCAAACCTTCAGCAGAGCTTCATCTCCACTGGACGAAGCTACCTCGATGGTTGGGAGCACCGGTGATAGCCTCCGATGAGGTATGGATCAAAACTGAGCCTAAGTGTAGATTTCTTTGGTCCATTGTGAAAGAAAGTTTCATCCTAAGTGAATTCAACCGTTGGATGTCTTGCTCATTATATATTGATGGTGTGGGTTCAATTTTAGCTCAATCTGACCATAATCTGAGCTCGGATCAAGCCCTAAGGGATGGACAGTTACCCTCTCCCGCAAGCGAGCTCAAGGATGAATCACGGACCGTCCATCCCACATGTTTTGGATAGATGGTCCTGATTAATCCACACTAGATCATCTGATTAATCTCTTTAATATCGCGGGCTTGGTCTTGACCGTCCGATCTTTGATCAGACGGCCAAGGGAAAGCACGTAGCGTCACCGGCTGACTGTGCAGTCGATGTGATAACTTAAATAACCAATCCCGCCATGCCATGTGGAAAGCGCGAGCCGCGTCAGTAGTCCACGTGGCACCGGCGGGATTAGTTAATTAATTAGGCCTCCTAATTAAGTTTTAATCATAGAATCTTCAAAATTACATAACTAAATATATAAAAATTAAAAAAAATACAAACTCAAATGCATTTTGAAGATATTTCAAAAGGTAATAATATAAAATTAAGTTTAATTGATTTTGAATAGTAAATTTTATGCAATTTGTGTTTTCTTGGGAATGTAATTTTGTTAATTATCCCCTAATTATTCAATTGATTAATCCCAAACTTCTCAGGTGTATTTAGTGGGATGACTTCTACCTCTCCTAATTTTCTTGTTATTTATTAATGATTTAATTAGGGGAATTTCTTGATTCACTCTTAATCACTCCCTTAATCAATTAAATGATTAATTAACCTATTAAATAGTGATAAATTTATTAATTATGTTTGTTAATTACCTTGGAACAGTGAATGGACTTAGGGAATGAGATTAGGAGCTCTTTCCCAAATCTTTTCCCCTAAGTTTATTTCATTTGGATAAAAATCTAATTAATGTGCAAATTAATTAAATAGTTTATTCACACTATTAAATGGATTAATTAATCAAAATTTTAAAATCAAATCAATCTAAACTTAATAAATTCCTTCTTGAGTAAATACTTAGGTGTTCAATAACCTAAGTAACTTAAGGAAATCATATCTAACCCATATGTGTGGAAAGGATTATGAAAGTACTTAAATTAAACCCTTTAGCTTAATTAATCATTAATTGTGAGCCAAATGCATTAGACCCCTTTCTTTCTTAGGTGCATTGTTGATTTAAATTCCTTGTGGTTTTATGTCATACATTGACTCATAATTATTTGGTTAAATATGTTAAAGTGGTGTGGGTAAGGGGTAATTAATAAACTTAATCTACACCTTAACATAAATAAAACATGAAATCAATCTAAAGGTTCTAAAAATTAAACTAAAACATCATACACATGTGGGAGATGGGTTAGGACCAGTAAACCTTTTCACATTTTCTAAGTTAAAATCAAACTCAAAACAAAACTAAAAAACTTCTTTAAATAATTTTGATTCACTTTAAATAATCTTATTCCATAGGATTATCTTTAGGAATTAATTAGGGTGAATAAATTTACATGCTTTCATCACTTTATTTCTTTCCTAGCATGCTAAATGTGTATGTCATATGAAAATCATGCATTCATGTCTTCTAAAAAATCAAATTAAAATGAAATATTTCCTTTATGTCAAATTGCATATTTTGGCTAAAGTAAGAATATGAATGGCTATTATCACTACTAAATCCAAATTTATTTTAAAAACTTATAAATCAAATATCACAACTGAAAGGTATGCTACTTATAATTATTTATAAGCTTGCAAGTGAATAAAATATAAAGATGTGCATTATGTGACTTTCCTCCTCTTCACTTTTAGCATAGTTTTGAATATCATTTGCAAAGTGTATAGTTCATTTGAAAAGAATACAACACTTGCTTAAATATACTCCTATTCAATCCTATGTTATCAATCAAGAAGGATATTCACATTTACACATATAAATTGCATAAACTAATCAAACAAACAAACACAAACTTTTTGTATGATTCCTTTTCCATTCATTTCTCTTTGTACATGCACATGTATCTAAGGAAAGTGATATATTAGTCTGGACATCCCGGGATTGCAAGGCTTTAATTTGCCCCAAGTAGGTCTTGTACCTTACACCCTGGTGCAAAAAATAATGGCGTTATACTCATTTATGCCTTTCATATATGTAAATGTGCAGATGAATAATGGATAAAAGAAACTCTCTTTTTCTACTTATTAAAAATATGCATACATGAAACATCCCAAATTTCCTTAAAAAACTCTCTTAGCATTCATCATGAAGATGTGCTAAACACTTCCATTTGCATGTATAGATATGTTTAAGATTCATCCATATGCATGTTACACATGTTGGAAAGAAATAAAGTGTTGTATATTTTGTGATAGTAATTCACTTTACTTAATCTTAAAATGCATTTCTTTTTGAATAGGTTTGTTTAGAGAAAATCTAAACTTAGGATTAATCAAAACATATAATAAAGCATTCACTAAACAAAAATCAAACATTAATCTACCTTAGAAATTACTTAAGGTAGGAGGAAAGAGAAGTTGTCTTCTCTCTTTCCTCTCTCTTTCCTCTCTTTATAACACTTAGTAATTAATTGTAGATTTATTCAAACCAAACCAAATCATAAAATCAAATCAACCAAATCAACTAAATCACTTAAATGAAACTACCCTCTAAGTTGAACCTCTCACACTTAGAAAACTCTAACTTTAAAGCCTAGCTAAACATACCACACAAACCTTAAATGGTATACACATTAGGCTAAGTCATCATTTCTAGTCCTATGTTAGGGTGGTGCATGGTTTGATGTTAGCTTTTATTTTGTGATGTAATGTATTAGTCTGGATGTTAGGGTGTATGTGCATAGAATGGTAGGCGATCTTAAACCATTATCTTCAGATTGTGCTTAAGGAGCGTTGTAATAAAAATATAAATGCTTTTATTGTGCAGGTCATATACCCCTAAGCATAATCCAAAATAGGCTAGGTGGACTTGGTTACCCATGTTTGGGGGGCTAAGTCTAATTTATACATATACATGCTTGGGATTGTATGGTTTGTTTAGCTAATCTCTATTTTATAGGTTTTAGTTAGATTTCCTTTTTCCCATTTTTATATAATTTTGCAAATTAGGATTTGGAATGATTATTATGTGGGATTAGGATGAACATTAGTTATAAGACTATGTCTTATGTACCATGTGAAGCCTTTGGAGCAACCACATTCCAACCAACCAAAAGAAGAAAGAAGAAAGAAGAAATGAAGAAATGAATAATGAAGACCCCCATAAAACTAAATTCCTTCTTGGTTGTAATCATTTATAATCCAGGTTGTATAAGGGTAGAGCTCGACTACCCAATTTATTTTTGGGTTTGTGCGGTAGAGCGTGACCATAAATGGCCTCTTATTCTTTTGTGCTAACTTTATAAATTGTTTGATATTTATTTTGCTTGTGCATTAAGATGGCATCGCTTCCTAGTTTCTTCTTTGCTTTGATGTATTTCCTAGATGACGATTAGGTTCTTAGGAAAATAAATTTTTTATCCAAGTAAAATAACTCAAAATTAAAAATAAATAACTCATAACCTCACCTAAAGCCTAGGTTGTAAATGAAGATAAAAGAATTAGCAATTCTTTAGCTGGATGTTGTATTTTTTTTTCTCACATCATGCATAAAAAAATATCTTATTTCACTCTTGTTATGGAGGGCTTCCACCTTTGCCAGAGAACTTGGCTTGACCTTTGAGAGCCATGGTGGAAACACACCTCCTTATCTTGCTAATTTTGGCCCATAATCTAATTTCTAATGCATCATGCATATAAATCCTAAATCCTATTTAAAATTGATTGTCCAAAATAAAAATAAAATATTATAAAAAATTTCATTATATTTAAGTCATTAATAATGCCCTACATGATCTAGTCTCTTAGAGAGTGTCTTTAAGTACTTAGTCTCTTTCTAAATAAACAACAGCTTAGCTATCTTGCAAAAATATATGACTTGTCAACATGTATTTAAAATTACAGGAGGAGTTAGTTGGCGGCCACCCCCAGGCGGTTGTAAGTCCAACAGTCGAGTAGTTTATCCTTTCTTGTGGAGGTAAACCAAATGCCCATTTTCGCCTTAAATTTAGGTCATGCTTTTGGTCCTTGCCAAAACTCCCTAAATTTTGGTTCAGATGTCGCAACTTCCCTTTACGGGCTATGAGCATAAATCCTCACCTCTTAGATATTTTCATGACCTTATATCATGGAATTATAAGTCCTAGATTTCTAATAAAAAATTAACTCAAACAAATAAATCACTTCAATTTCAAAAATATAAAGCCCAACTATAGGATAGTTTGGGATGCTTACTAGGCTTCCTAGTATCCTAAGCATCCCCTACTTATCTTCATTTGGCTTCGATAAGAACTCCCTTCTCTTGATCGATCCCACTTAATTTTTTTAAAAATAAACCAATTGATTGATAGTCATATCTTTGAAATCTTTGGAGACAATGATCATTTACCTTAATCAAGGGTATTCCTAAGAAATCTCATTCCTTATGATGTAATTAACTATGGGGGTTTGCCTCTATAGGGAACTTAACAAACCCAATTTAAAATACACTCTGCTTTACTTTTTCAAGTAAAGTAGGAGAAGAAACTATGGTACATTTCAAAGACCCATAGTCTTTAGGAGTCCTTATTAAGGTGATTAGGTCTTTTTGTAGGATGGTGACTTCTGTCTCTCGAGATAGTACACCATTCCTCAATTCTTTATCCGATCACCCCAATAAGAATATCTGCAGATTTGCATGATGTCCAACACAAGAAGTGTTGTTTGAAGAATTATTTTTAGTTTTTCATTTTTTTTCTTTTCTCTCTCTAAAAATATTAGAATGAAGGATTGAAAATAATAAATTCACTACAGGTGCTAAATCCTATTTTAATTGAGGGGGTATACCCCTCAATTGGCAGGGAAGGAAATCCTATTTTAATTGAGGGGGTATACCCCTCAATTGGCAGGGAAGGATGGATGGGATGGACTTGCTCCTTTCGACTAGCAGGCCACCTTCAAGGCACTAGAGAGGTCACACTCACATCCAGGTGGCTCGACATGAGTGTAGGAGGTAATGGGAGGCTGCCCAAGGGTTAGTGTGTAATGGTTCCTTGGCTTGAATCTAATGGGTGCTCGATTTGCATGGGAGGTGAGTCAACTCACCTCCCATTGCTCCATGGCTGACCTAGGGTGGGTTAGGTGAGCTAGGTGGGTCAGGTGGAGCCTCACTTGAGTGTTTTGATGGCTGTCATGGTGATCTGGGAGTTGACCTTGCTTGTTAAAGGGAGAATCCAATGGAAAGAGGGTTTAACCAATGGTTAATCCCCTTGGGTGGGGTCCACTTTACTTTGGGCTATTTGGGAGTGATCTAGGACTGGTTTGGGTTGGGTTTGGCTAGCTCCTAGGGTCCCATGGGTTGGTTTGGGGTGGCTTCGCTTCATTTGGTCAAATGGGTTCATGTTGGGTTGGGTTGACCAATTGGTCAAACCAAGGGTCCAAGGCTAGGTTCAAATGATCATTTGGAGTGTTTTAGTTCAAGGGGTTTTGATTAATTTGGCTTAGGTTTGATTTTGGCTTATTTGGATTCAAATAGGTCAAATGGGCTAAGTTGACCAATTTAACCAATTTGACCAAATTAGTGTTAGTTCATGTTCAATTGGTTAATTGAAAATGATTGTTTTGTTTTGGTTTAATTTGGAATTAATTTGGATTTTGGCCAATTTGACCCTTTAGGTCAATTTGGGCTAGGTTGGGTCAAGTTGACCATTTGGTCAAATTAGGCTCAAATATGGCTTTGGTCAAATTCAATAAGTGAATTGGAATGAACTTGAGCCATTGGTTGCAATCAATTTGGGTTAAATCATGATTTGACCCACTTTTGCTATTTAGGCCAATTTGGGTCAACTTAGGTCAAATGGTCAATTAGGCTTGGTTTGGCTTAATTAAGGGTTTGGTCATGTTCAATCATTGACTATGAATTAGTTTGAATCAATGGTTTCAATCAATTTGGTATATGGTGGATTTTGGCTCATTTGGGTTTCATTTGGGCTAAAGGTTGACCTGATCAAAGGACCAAGTTGACTTGGTTTGACCCAATTCAAGGTAGTTGATCACCCTAATGATTGTTGATCATGATATGTGGTTAGGATGGGCTTAGTTCAATCTAATTTGGTTGGATTAGAACTTGGCTCAAAAAGGTCTTTAGGTCACTTTGGGTCAAGTGGACCTAAATGGGTCAATTGGTTTGGTTTTGGCTTGATTCAAGTTTAGTTGAACTCATACATAGATTTAAGATGAAAATATAAATCCAATTGTTATTGATTTGGAGTCAAATGGATTTTCGCTCATTTGAAGTTCTCAAATCAAAAGGAGCCAACATGGGCTTGACTTGAGTCGACTTGGATTTGGTTTGATAATTGTAGTTTACGTTTATATTTGGGTAAGTGATTGAAGGAATGATTGATTCATGAAAAAAATCCATGGGTTTTGAATTGATTTGGGTATTATTTAGCAAAGTTTAAGAAATTGGCTAAAAATACTAAAATTAGAAATTTGATTTGATTTTGGTTTGGTTTTGTCCATTTGGATTTATATTTCATTTATATTTGTGAATATAAATGAAGGTATAAATGATTAATGATCGGGTACGACATTAAAGAATGATGCATTATCTTGAAAGATAGAGATCGTCACCTTATAATAAACCTAATCACCTAATAAGGACTCCTAAGGTATGATGGGTCTTTGAATGTACCAGAGATTTTCCCCCTACTTTACATAGAAAAATAAAGTAGGGTTTATATTAAGTTCATTGTTCTATGGAGGCATAGTTAATTACATCCTAAGGAATGAGAATTCCATATGAATACTCCCAATTAAAGTAGAAATTAAAGCCTCTAAAGATTTCAAGGCTAGACAATCAATAAATTGGTTACTTTTGAAAATTAAATGGGATTGTTCAAGGAGAAGACTTATTTTAGAAGCCATAGAAAATAAGTAGGAAATTATCATGATACTAGGAAGCCTAGTGACATTCCAATCTATCATATGGTTGGGCTTTATATGTTTCAAATTGAAGAGATTGATTTTATTAAAGTTAACATTTTATTAGAAAGCTAGGACTTGTAACCCCACAACACAAGGTTGTGAAAATGCCTAAGAGGTGAGGATTTACTTGTAGCCTGAAGAAAATAGCTACATCGGATCCTAGATCTAGGGAGCTTCGGCATAATCCAAAGCATGACCTAATTCTAAGTGAAGATTGGTATATAGTTTACCTCCATAAGAGAGGATAAATCACCCAACTGCAGGGCTTACAATCGCCTAGAAGGGCAGCCAGCTAACTCTACCTACGTTTTAAAACCATGTAGGCAAGTCATATGATTTTGCAAGATGGTTAGGTTGTTATTATTTAGAAAGAGACTAATGTCCTTAAACCTACTCCCTAAAGAGACTAGAGCATGAGTGGTATGAGTAATGACTAAATCTACAAATGCAAATCTTTTCAAATTTTATTTGATTTTTGACGCTTCATTTTGACAAAGGCTTTAGGATATTTGTATGCCTAAATCCATGTTGAAACGAGTCATAGGCCAAATCAAGAGAGAAGAGGGTGAAGCTCCGTCAGTATGAGTTGCTCTCACAGGTCAAGCAGTTCTCAAATGTGCAAGAATGGAGGCCCTCATTTTACAAGAGTGATTCAAGATGATATGTATGGTGTTAAATATACAACATTCAGCTAAGGGTTGTTAAATCTTTTAATTATCTTATTTATTGCCTAAGCTTTATGTGAAGTTATGAGTTATTTAGAAATTTAATTATGAGTTGTAGTTGGGTAAAAGATTTATTTTTTTTCTAAAATCCTAATTGTATCCAGGTCATACAACAAACACAAATCATAAATAAACTATGAAAATGACATGTCATTTTTAATGCACAAGCAAAACATAACATCAAATATTTTATAGCTACCACAAAAGAATAAAAGGCCAGTGCGGTCGGGTACTACCGTACAACCCAAAAATAAAATAAATGGGTAGCCGAGCTCTACCCTTATACAACCCAGAATATAAAAGAATAATTTACAGTTTGCAAATGATAAATGCTATGGGGGGACTTCAAGTCCTCATGTCTTTATGTGTCTTCCTCCTTCTTTGATTTGGTTTGCTCCACTTCAAAGGCATCACATAGCCTCCCACGATAAAGCCTTCTAGCCAATGCTCATCCTAATTCCCCCATAGCACTAATCTAATTTCTAATTGCAAAATTACATTAAGAGTAGAAAAAGTAAATCTAACTACAGCTGCAAAATAAGTGTTAGTTAGATACACATACAATCCAAGCAGCTATATTTATAATTTGGACTTAGCACCATACACATGGGTAACCAAGCTCACTTGTCCTAACTTGGATTATGCTTAGGGGCTTAAGCAATCTGCAAATAGAGCATTTATATTTATTTTTAAGCGACCCCTTAAGCACAATCCTCTGTAAAAAATATGATTAGGCTAATCACAATCTACCATCCAGTCTATGAAACATACACCCTAACATCTAGTCTAAAATAATACATCACAAAATAAAACATACATCAAACTATGCACCGTCCTAACATAAGACTAAAAGTGGTGACTTAATATAATGTGTGTGCATTAAGGCTTGTGTGGTATGTCTTAACTAAGCATTAAGGTTACGATTTTCTATGTGTGAAAGGATTCAATTTTAAGGGTTGTTTTACTTCAAGTGCTTTAATTGATTGGCAAGTTTTAATTTATGTTTTCTTTGGTTTCATGTGACTCACACTTAGCAACTAAGTGTTATAAAGAGAGAAAATAGAATTTCCCCCTTTCATCCCTAACCTAAGCCACTTTCTAAAGCATGTTAATTTAATTTATTTCCATTTAGTGATTGGCTTATTACACATTTTAAATTAATCCTAAGTTTAGGTTCACCTTAAATAATTCTATTCAATGTGAAAGGCTTCTTAAGATTAATCTAATTGAAATACAATCACATGATTTATGTTCAATCATTCCTTTCCATCGCATATAACATTCATATGATTTAATCGTAAGTGTATCTATACATACAACATATTTTAGCACACTCAAATCATGAATTTAGATGTGCATATTTGAAGCTTATATTTCTTATTTGATTAAATTATTTAATCATGTTAATTTAGAGCTTTATCCAAATTCTTATACAAAAAGATATAGAAATAAAATTAAATAGGTAAGTGTCATTGTTAAACTAGGAAAGTGAGGTAATTAAATGATCTCCTTGGGGATAACTAAAGCCTCGTATTCCTAAGATGTCCAAACTCTATACCAATTTGCATTCAAACACATGTAAATTTGTATATAAGAATATAAGAAAAGAGACCCAAAATCATATGGCTAATTAATTCAATCATTTAGTCTATTATGAATGCATGTATTCTTAGAAGAAAAGAGAGACTTTCATCCTTTAGCCATACATACATACACATGCAAAGAGAAATAAGTGAGTACGAGCCTTTAATAAATCAGGAAAGTGAGGTAATCAAATGACCTCATTGAGAATAGTTAAAGCCACGTATTCTCGGGATGTCTAGACTATATACTTTACTATCTCACTATACATGAATGTATATGTAAGTAAGAGAAAGAAAATCATGCAAAATTATATTTTTATTTGATTAGAACATTTATGTATGTGAAATAGAATTTCATCCCAATTCTAATGTAGGAACACATGTAAATGAAATCAAATAAGTACGTGTCATTATTAAACTAGGAAAGTGAGGTAATCAAATGACCTCCTTGGGGATAACTAAAGCCTCATATTCCCAGGATGTCGAGACTATATACTTATTAACATTCAAATACATATGAAACTACATATAGTTTAAAGAAAAGAAAGCTCTATTTCACATACTTATGCTATAAACACATGTAAACCTATATGTAATCATAACTACTATCACTTCATATATTATTATGCACTTATAAGCTTTTTTTTAAATACATTTAGATTTAATAGTGATAATAGCCACACATATATTAAATTTAATCAACACATGCAAGCTTGACATAAAGAAAATTCATTTAAGTTTAAACATTTAAAAACATGAATTCATGGAATCACATGACACACATCATTTAATATGATTGGAAAGGACTAAGAAGACAAACACATGTTTCGCTCAATCAAACTAATTCCTAAGAACAATCATATCAAATACAATCATTAAAAGTAAACCAAAGCTTCTTATTAAGTTATTTTGGATGTTTGATTTGATTTAGAGAAAAGAGGAGATTCACTCATTTGTTGCTCCTAACCCATTTCCATATTGGTTAATCAATTTGGTTCATTGAAAATAAATTAAGTTGATTTTATAGATTAATTAGGTTGTAATATGAGTTAAGTCCATTAATTACCCCTTTCTTATATCTCCTTAACATATTCACCCAAGTATGGTCAGCCAACATGACATGCATATGCATTAGAAATTAAATCAACAATGATCCTAAAAAATGAAAGGGGCCTAATGCAATTGGCCACAATTAATGATTAATTAAGCTAAGGAACTTAATTAAGTACTCTTATAATTCTCCCACACATATGGGCTAATTATAATTTCCATAGGATTCTCTTAGGTTATTGAACACCTAAGAGTCTACCCAAGAAACTTAATTAGATGAGATCTAGAATGATTATGGTTTTAATTTAATTAATTATGCCATTTAATTAATGAATTAAACTATTAATTTATTTCAAGTCAAGTGAAATGAACTTAGGGAAAAAATAGAAAAGAGGTCCCAATCTCATTCCCCATGCCTATTCACTATTCCACAATGATTACCAAGCTTAATTAATTATTTCCTTACTGTTTAGAATGTTAATTAATCATCTAATTAATTAAGAAAGTAATTAGGGCAAAGATAAGAAATTTCCCTAATTAACCAAGCAATAAATCTCAAGTAAATTATGGGAGGTAGAGGTCATCCCATTAATCAACCTCAAAAAAGTTTGGAATTAATTACTTTGGTAATTAGGGAGTAGTTAAGATAATTAAGTTTTCAATTAAACCTAAATTAAGCCTTAATTATTGTTCAAATTTATTTAGAAATAATTTTAAATTATTCTCCTTAGAAATACATTTAAAATTAGTATTCATTTAGATTTTTCTATGATTTGTTATAATTTTCCAAAGTTTCAGCTAATTTAAATGATTTTTCATGATTTTTATAAATTCCAATAACTTATTTTTGCTATTTGAACTTCAGAATGTAATATCTTCCAATCCAGAAATCCTTTTTACTTAAAATTTTTTTGGTAGGTGCATTTTAAGTTTAATTTTAATCTCTAAAAATATCAACTCAATCTGATTTATATTTTTAGATTAATTGATGAAATTTGATTTTCACTAAAACCTAAATTAAGCCCAAAAAATTCAGTGAAATTGGGGATTTTAGGTCTGTTGGATTCCTCTCAGAAAGATGAATCCAAAGAGCCATTATTTGTAATTTTTAGTTAAGTATTTTATTTTCTATTAATTTTTGAAATTTTAGGAGATTTAAATCATTTTAAAAATCAAAAAACCTGGAATTTCCTACTTAACACAAAGATGGGGCAATGGCAATGTGCTGATCACAGAGTTTTGCATGGCAGGTGTTACCGAGTCGCCGGCTACATCGCATCGTGTTGCACGCAGACGAGAGAAAATGCAGGAGTGTGGTTTCGATCGAACCTTTCGATCGTGGATCGGATAGTCTAGATCGAATCCATGTGATATGAGGGCAGAATTGGCAGGATCTAGCGTGAAATCTAGACTGTCCGATTACTAGCCATGGGATCGGATGGCTGCTGCTTCCCAACCGGCGAAAGTGACCTGTTATATAGTAAACTGATGGGAAAAATGAGATTTTCACAAAAATTAAATGAAATTTCACCCAAACGGACTCAATTTCACGATGATCTTCACCGAAAAACTTTCCTATTCATGTGGGGATGGTATAAAATAAAAATTGCAAGGTTTATCTAAGGGAAATCCTTAAAATCACACAAGGAAAAATTGTCACAAACAAAAGCTCCTAAGTACGACTACAGTTCTTAAAAATTACCTCACTGGGGATGATTTTCAGCTGCGGTGATGATTCGAGTGCACTCCTGTGTGCAAGAAGAACATGTGGAATGGGTTCGAGCTCTTACTTCACTTCAAAATAATGTATTCTCCAATTTTCGCCACTCCCTCACCAGAATCCACTTGATTTTGATGGATTTTGCTCAAAAACTATGTGGGAATGGTTGTTGGTTGGTTTGGGAGCTCTAGAAGAGTGAAATGAGTGTGTGAGGAAGAGTTTTTGCCTCTCTATTTTTTGTGCTATGGCTTTGGCCGAAAATCACCTCATTCCTTTTTATTTTGGCTCCTAATGGGTGTCCTTGGCTTGAGGTGGTTGGGATTCTCCTTAGGTAGCTTAATTTGAGAGGTCAAGGCATGGGAGGTGGCTGCCAAGAAGGACTAATCGGTGTCATAGCAAGGGGAGGTGGAAGTCCTTCATGCCAAGTATTCCAATGAGAGAGGTGAGGTGAATTCACCTCCCCATGAGTCATGGCTATCCCAACCACCTCTTGGGTCAAGTTGGTCAGTGTCCTTGGTACCTATGTGCACCAATGGATGAGTGACAAGTGGCAAAGAAAGAGAAATGATCATTTAGGCAAGTATCTTTTCCCATGGGATGCCCTTGACCTAAGGGCAAAGTGGTCATTTGGAATTGTATTTAATTTTGGCAGATTGAAAATGAGTCAAAAGTGATTTGGACCAAATTTTAGGTCATTTGGAGTTCATTTGATTTAATTTAGGTTAATTTGACCCATTTGGGCCAAATTAGGTCAAATCAGGTTAGGATGACCCATTGGTCAAATTGGGTCAAATCAAGGGTTGGATCAAGTTCAAATGATCATTTAGAGTATATTAGTGTCATTCATTTGATTTAATTTGGTTTAAATTTGATTTTGGTTCATTTGAGTTCATTTGGGTCAAATGGGTCAAGTTAACCAATTTGACCCAATTGGCCAAATTGGCTTGGGTTGGATGTTGGTTCATATTCAATTGGTCAATTGGAGAGGATTGCATGCTTTGATTTGATTTAATTTAAATTAGGCTAATTTGACCCTTTATGTCAATTTAGGCTAACTGGGTCAATTGGGTTCAATTGGCCTAATTGGATTCAATTGTGGCCTTGATTTAATTCAATAGACAAATCAAAATGAACTTGAGCCATTAGTTGCAATCAAGTTGGTTTAGGTTGTAATTTGGCTAGTTTAGGTTCATATTGGTTAAAGGGTTGACTTGGTCAATGGGCTCAGTTAACTTGGTTTGACCCAATTCATGACAATTGATTAACCTAGGATGATCAACAATCATGACATGAAGTTTGGATTGGCTTAATTCACTTTGATTTGGATTGGATTGAATTTTGGTTCATTTATGTCAAATTGGTCACTTTGGGTCAAGTAAGTCAATTGAGTTAAGTTGGATTAATTTTGGGTTGAGTTCAATTTAGCTTGATGATTGTAGGTTTCATTTATATTTGGATAGATGATTGAATGAATGATTGATTCATGAGAAAATTAATTGATTTTGGGGAGGATTTGAGTGGGATTTGATTGAGTCTAGGGAATTGGCTCAACGAGTTCAAATTTGGCTTTTGACTTAATTTGAATTTTATTTTAGCTATTTGATTGTATATTTGATTCATATTTGGAAATATTATTGAATTTATGATTACCTCATGAAAAAAATCAATTGAATTTGAATTGATTTGGAGGAAAATTTGGCCAAGCTCATGGAGATTGGCCAAAATGGATTAAGGAAGATTTTGATTTAGTTTGATTTAGTTTTAATGATTTGAGTGTAGATTTCATTTATATTTATGAAGATGATTGAAGATATGATTAATTCATGAAGAAATCAATCAAGTTTGAAGAATCAGATGGAAATTTGGCTAAGTTCATGGAATCCAATCATAAGGCTTAAGGAGGATTTGATCAATGGCTTCAATCGTTGGATTTGGGATTTGAATTTAGTATTTGGATTTGGTATTTGGATTTGGGTTTGAATTGAATTTGAGTTTATGTTTGAAATTTGGATTTGGATTGAATTTAAGAAGGTGTGCGTGGATTATGTTTAAGCTATAGGGTAGGTGATCTCCCTAATCTCTAAGGCATGGCCTAATTCTATGGTTGAACCTTTCTAAGTCTCTAGGCTTAGGTTAAGTGCTCACCTAATTACTAGATGTGTCTTATGACTAAGAAAATATTAGTGTCTAAAGATTTCTATGTCTAAGATAAAGAGATTGAGAACTCACTCCAAAAGTGAGTTCAAAACACATGACATCCATAAACTTAAATAAAAACTTATAAGACTCCTGGTGGTATGATTGCAAATGAATTAAGCTAAGCCAAGTATGCGCATAAGCTTGAGCTTGTTTACTATTCTCGAGCTCAAGCTCGATTTAAGCTTTTTAGAATGGTGTTCAAGCTTGAACTTATTTAGAAGTATCAAACTCAAGCTCTAGCTCAATTTGAGTTTGCTCACGAGCTCGGTTCAAATTGGATTATTAAGCTTGTTAACGAGCAACTCATTTAATGAAATAAATGAGCTTTAACCAAAAATTTATTCGAGCTTGTTTGGGAGCAGCTTGTTGAAAAATATATAGGTGTTGTATTGATTAAAGCTTATTAAGCATAAAAAATAAAAAAAATTTAAATAATACAGTTCACAAACAAGCCTTAATCAAGTTGTAATCGAGCAATAATCGAGTTATAATCGAGCCATAATCGGGCTCCTTAGCAAGCTTGTTCATGAGCTTTAAATAATATTGTTTATGAATATAAATGAACAAAATGACAAGTTGTTCAAGCTTGTTCATTTAGCAATCAAGTACTTTCAAAAATGTTCAAGCTCATTTGCTTAATTAATCAAATGATCATGAATGAGATCTAATTAAGCTGAGCCACGAGTAGCTTGTCACACATTCAATTCATTTGCATCTGTACCTCTTAACTTTCAAAAATAATCTTAAGAACCTTCTTTTTTGCATCTTAGATTTTTATGTGAAACACTTTAAACTTAGCTTCAACACATTTTATTATTTCTTTTGGTTTAAGATTTAACTATTAGAGTATGATAGAAAGTATTAAAAAAAGAAATAAACTCTAATGGGAACTATTGATGACCATGACTCAAGTGTGTTGGGAAGATATACTTAAAATTATAGAAAGTTCAACATAGATATTTCATGCTGGATACATGCAAATTCCACTTACACAGCTTAATAACTTCATGCTCAATATCCTTATCATTGCTTGTGGGCTCTAAAAATTCTCCATCGACCTCTCGATAATATTGAATTGAAGAGAGTGTGCTTTAAATGTCAGTGTAATTTTTAGAAGGCATATGGAATAGTAGATAAGACACAACCCAGAGATTTCGCCCTCATTTGGTGAGGGCTTTAGATCTAGTTCTAGGTTTCCTATAGGCGCAAGCCCCTATAGTTAATTACCCCTCTCAATAAGTGAGAGAGAACTTTCGATTAAGGCAAGTCATTAAATCGCTAAATGCGTAGCATATAGTAGCAGCATATGGTGTTTTAAAAAATTTAGATTTATGAAATTCATCATTTCATCTTAAACTAGATGGTTGGTGGAATGATGACATGCTTGATCTATATCCCATGGTTCTATCATCCTGGGGTGTCATGGTCCCTAGTCTAGTTAGTCAAAGGAGGTTGTCGACCCAACTTGACCGAAGGATCCTTATCAGCAACACATGGGTTACTTCGTCCAAAAAATCTTTGTGGACTTGGGGTGGTGTTTGTCTAAAGAGACAGACTTATGTCTACCTTAACTGACAGAGAGCTTTTTTCCCTATCAAGTATACCCAATGATTCATAACTCAAAGGGCAGAGACACTGGGAAACATACGGGCTACGGTCGTGATCATAATATAATGGAGCCTGATTGGCCAAACCACCCGATCAGAGGACTCTGGTCATAATTTCTTTATCTGTGGAGCTTACTGGCCAAGCCACGCAGTCAGAGGACATGAGCCACATCCTTACTGGCATGAGATTGGTTGAGAGTGAACATAATAGAACACTTGATTTGGTATTGGCTCCTTTGTGAGCTAGAGTTTTCTTAATTTGTCACCCCCGATAAATAATTACGGAAGGTGGATAGATTGAGTTTTGCTTTAAGCTTTTAATGTTTGAGTTTCATTTAAGCAGTTTTTAACTGGCACTCAATTTGAGTTAATTTTATTTGAAATTAGAATCACATTTTGATGAAAGTATCCCCTCTAGTTGAAATCACCATTGAACACAGCCATCATCGGGGTAGTTAATTAATTGACTCGAATATACTTGAGAACTTTAGATCCTACCAACTCTGTTTAGCTTCTAACAGAGGATTAGATCTACTGTTACATGACAGAATTAGCCACTCAGATATTTCACTAAGTTGAAATTTTTATAATATATTTTAAAGTTTTGCTAACTCGACCCCTACAAACGGAAGCAACCCACACAAAGATCCTCAAACACTTGAATCTAAACATGATATGTCGTGACCCATGTGGGTGTATTTGAGAATGCCCAATTAATGCCTTATGTTCTATAATGATGTGTTGTTAATCCGTATGATACTTGAATTTTAAATGGTGCCTTCTGCACACTTGCATTTAAGTATTGCGGGTTCGGTGGCATTAAAGGCATTTTAAATTGATCTAATAGCTTATTAGATCCCTTGGAAATAATACTAAATTGCTTTCTTCTATTCATAGTTTTATAGTTAATGAATCTTCAATAGACTTTCATCTATATCTATTGACAATTTTCAACTCGTTCAATCTTTCAATTTCATTAGGAATTTCTTATGGATTCTTTGATTTTCTTTAATTTATTTGGAGTGAATTGTAATTTGAAATACTTTCTAAATCCAACAATATCTTATGTACCCTCATTAGATAGTTGATCAAATCATCTTCTAAATAGATTGAGATGAGATTTTGAAGTGCTAAATTTATATTTATTACCAAAATATCTAGTTCACTTCAAATTCATTGAAACATCCTTCTTAAAAAGCTATTTGGGTTTCCCAAAAAATTCTTGTTCATATTAGCTACTGAAATATCAAAATTCACATTTGCTAGTAAGCCATATAATCAAGCCTTCATTTGCAAACCAACTTGTAGAACTTAATGTAAATTTATTTGCAAGTTATTTCCATTCAGTCTTTGCTTGAAATTGAGTTTTCAGATTCAATTGATCTCTATTGAGATCACCTATCAGTCACTTTTGAATTATACATTTGAATGATATACTTCAATCATATTACAAGCTTTCGATAATCCAATCATACATTCAAATGGATTTATGTTTGTAAAGTATCGTTCATCTTCACTCAGTCAATCTTTTAAGTTTAGATTTGAATCTTATAAATGTTATTCACCTCTAAGCCTTACAATTCAGAATTTAATTTGATGTCATCATTAATTTATAAGTTTGAGCTCATAAGTTACATTCAAATCGATTTATTTTGAGTTCAAATTTTATTTAGAGCATAACCTTTCAATTTTTTGTCAAATTCATTTCAAGTTCATTTACATTTAATTTTTAATTAATTTATTTATTTAGGACTTTATATTTTATATTTGACTTAACGTTAAAACTCTTTTTTTTGTTAAGACCCAAAAAATTGAGTAAATATCAACAACCTCTCGGCATCATCCACACGTCGGGGGCTGCATCGGGAGTGTTTTGGCTTACTCGATATGCCCTATTGAGCATATAGCAAGTGGCATCTTGTGACACCACAGCCTTCTTCTTGCACCCGCTACGCCCTATTAGGCATTAGTGGGGTCTTGAAACCTACAAATAGAGAAATGCAACACAATATATATATTTATTTCTTTTTTTTCTAAGTTCAAAATTTAGTTAAAATTTTGGCAGCATTTCAGCTAGGGGAGCGACATCTAACCATTTTCTTTGGCCTGCTCGGTATGCCCTATTGAGCGTAGCGAGTGGTGTCTTATGACACCACAGCCGTCTTTGCACCCGTTATGCCCTATGGGCATTAACATGGTCTTGGAACCTGCAAAGAAAGATAAAAGCACATATGTATATATATTTCCACATTCACATTCCTACACATCCACAATTAGCCATAATGAAGAACTTGTACATCCCTATAGGAAGTTTGGCTTATTACTGATATAAGAGGAATTCAAATCTTGCATTTAAACTGGTTTCTGATTTCCATCAAACTAATTGTGTCGACATCAAAAAAATGAAGAAGAGAGGAGAAGAAGGATAGAACGACTGGCTTTGACTTAATCAAAAATAGAGAAGAGAGGGAGAGTGAAGAGAAAAGATAAAGAGAGAAATTTTGGTTTTGTGGAAGTGAGTGAAAAATGGAGAAAGTAATTTTGGATTGGAGAAGAATGAAAAAAAATAAAGAAGGGAAAGGGAAGGGAGTGAATTTTTGATTTTGTGAGAGTAAGAAGGAAATATAGAAAAAGAAATAGAAGAAGAGAGAAAAAGAAAAAGAAGGAAGAAGGAGAAGAAGAAGGAGAAGAAGAAGGAAGAAGAAGAAAGATGATGAAGAACTTGCCTTGCCTTTTCAATTTTGAAGAGAGGAGGAAAATCAGAGAGGAAGAAGTGGAAGAGGAAAACTTGTCATTTGCCTCTTTGCCTTGCAGTAGAAGAAGAAGAAGGGAAAGAGGGGGAACAGTTGGGGGAGCGTGGAGCGGTTGTCATGTGTGAAGGGGAGGTCGAACAAGGCATGGGTGTGTGCAGTCAATCAACGAAACAGAGAGGAGAAGCTCGAGCGTGACTTATGTCGACAGCTCGAGTTGATCGATCCATGCGAAAGGGGAAGAAGTCAATTTTATCAGAGTGGCAATTTAGGGATTTAGGATAATTTAGAGATTTAGGTCTTGAAATTGATTTTTAAATTAATTAATCAACTTTAATGTGAACTTTTCACCAACACAATTAGATAATCAATATATATATATATATATATATATATATATATATATATATATATATATATATATATATATATATATATATATATATATATATATATATATATATATATATATATATATATATATATATATATATTTAAGGTTATTCCAATATTCGACAACAAATATAGCGCTTCACAATCGAGCGTTTGGTTCAAGTCGGCATCAAATTGAGTCAATTTCAGCTCAAAATATGTGTCGCCGCTTTCGACCACTTGATTTTCATGAAGACTTGCTAAATCAAGTGCGAATAGTCTTACTTGATATATTTTGATGTTTCAAAACTAATGACACAATCAATTTTACAAACAGAGGTCATTTGGCTTATGTTAGTGCCTCCTGATCTCGATATACGTGCAAACACATTGACGAAAGCATAGAGCAACATTCTCTTCTCGATTTGAGCTACTAGTGATTTATTGTTTGGTAATTTGGCTTCTTTAAAGTAGTCGATGAAGGGTTGCCTCCAATCATGTGGCTCTTCTACTACAAAGGCTTCACAATGCTTTTTTGAAGCAATGTCATTCTTAACTCTTTTAGGTATAATTCCATGTTGATTTTGAGGAGTATGAGGAGCAACCTGAGTTGCATCCTGTTGTGTCAAATTTGATAACCCCGATACTTGCGGGGATTGGTACTTTGCTGGCTCTAGAACTCGTCGAGTAAATATGTTGATCATGCCATAATCACCTTTCATACTTGTCATTTCCTTAACTAATTTTGCTAAGTAACCGGCTTTACTATTCTTGGATTGAGAGACTCGAGTTAGTGTGATATTTGGTATTTGCTTCATAAGTTCGAGAACTCGCTTATGATAGAAAGCTAACTCAAGCTTGTTGATTTTATAGATGCTAAGTACTTGATTTATAATAAGCCGAGAATCACCAAAAATATGCAAGTTTTGAATGCCTATGAAAATAGCTTCTTCAAGACCTACCACTAATGCTTTATACTCGACTTCATTATTAGTTCTTAGCTTGATCAACCCATATGATCATCTCATTTTCTCTCCTTCTGGTATTATGAAGATGATGTCGATTCCTGATCTTGCCCTTAGGAAATTTAGAGGTTTGACTTGTTTAATTGATGTGGCTCCATCAAAGTATATTTCTCAAATTTATAATTTTTCTCTTTCATGAATTAGCATAATTTGCTCATCGGGTAAATCATCATTAAGAGAAGAGTCTGCAGGGATAGAATGTGTAATAAGAAAATCTACTAAGAATTGTCCATTCATTACTTTCTGTGGAATGTACATGATATCAAATTGTAGAAGCAATACTGCCCATCTTGCCAAGCGACCTGTCAACGCTGGTCTTGTCATCAAGTACTTCGGTGGATCATTCCTTGATATGAGGGTAATCTTGTGAGATAAAATATAATGATAGAACTTTTGTACTGCAAAGATCAATAACAAACAGTGCTTCTCTATCATAGAGTATCTCATTTATGCTCCTATTAATCTTCAACTGATATAATAAAGAGCATTCTATTTGCTTTCTTCATTATGTTATGCCAATAATGCTCCAAGGGACTCTTCTAATGCAGCTATGTATAGAATGAGGGGCTTCCCAAGAGTAGGTGCTTCAAGGATTGGTGGACTTAACAGGTAGCTCTTAATGATATTAAAAGCTTCTTGGCACTCCTTGTCCCATTTGAATGGAGCATCCTTCTTCATCAACTTTGCAAATGGTTGGCAGCATCCTGATAAGTTTGATATAAATCGATGGATGAATGCAAGCCATATTTTTAAAGAATGAAGTTGACACAAACTCTTCGGTGGAGACATCTTCATAATTGCCTTAATTTTAGCAAGATCAAATTCAATTCCTCTGTGACGTATGATATACCCAAGGAATTTTTTAGAGGATACCCCGAATGCACATTTTAAAGGATTCATCTTGAGGCCATATTTTTTTATTCTCTCTAATACAATTATTAAGTCTTCAAAGTGATTTTCATGGTTTAAGCTCTTCACCACCAAATCGTCAACATAACATTCCACCTTGTTGTGAATCAACTCATCAAAAATATGCATCATGGCTCTTTGGTATGTAGCTCTAGCATTTTTTAAACCAAAAGGCATGACTGTGTAGCAGTATATACCAATTTATGTTTTGAATGATGTATATCTTTCATCTTCATGTGACATCTTGATTTGATTATATCCCGATGATCCATCCATGAACGAGAACATATCATAGTTGGAAGTATTGTCCACTAGTAGTTTTGATATTGGAAGCAGAAAGTCATCTTTTGGGCATGCCTTATTAAGGTCCCGAAAGTCAATGTAGAGACAGATTTGGTCATTCTTCTTCCTAACTGGGACAATGTTGGCTATTCAATCTACATATTTTTCCTCTCGAATGAAGCTTACTTTGATCAACTTCTTAGTTTCTACAATTACCTGTTCTTCAATCTCCAATATCATTCACCTAGGAGCTTGCTTAGTAGGCATTGCATCTGGTTTAATATCCAGTTTATAAACTTCTACATCAAAGAATAAGCCTAGCATTTTAGAATATGCCTAGGCAAAGCAATCTCTGAATTCATAAAGTAGCATTTTTAGCTCTTCAACTTTCTCATCAGGCAAAAGGGCACTGACAAAAGTTGGATGGGGATCATCCTCAGCTCCTAGGTTTATTTATTTGAGTTTATCCATAGTAGTTATTCGTCCACCATCTTTGAGTTCTTCAGGTTCAGGCTTGACTTCTACTTCTTCAGCATTTGTAAGAAGAATTTCATGGAGGCCATCTTCTTCATCACTATTAGTTTCAATCTCATCTTTTATTATATTATAACAAGCTTTATTTTGATGAGATTTATGGATGAACCCAAGACCTTTAGTGATAAACTTATCACTTCTTTGTGATGCTTGAGAACTTCTTTGGCTCCACATCTTGTTAAAGATTTGAGTTCTATATTTAGTAGTTCTAATATGAATTCCAAGCTTATACATCATTCTTCATAATTTATGTAGATAGTATATTGGTATTCTTGTTGGCACTATCTCATCAAAATTTTCTTGTTGAGCAGGCCGATCAAAATTGTAAGGTTGAGACTCTTCAGATTTATAGAATAGAGTTCCTATTCTGCCACTCTCACTCAACGGTGGCACATAGAATGTTATTAACTCTTCAATATTATGAACCTCCAGTTGAGTGATTTCTTTGAAGTACTGCTGAGGGATGGGTATAATTTTAAAAGAGTCCTTTGACACTACCAAATGAGATATCCTTCTTGAGGCAACCATCTAAACTCTATTTTCATAAGTAGATTTTTTAAAGTCATAGTCTGAATCAGAATCACTTATTTCATATTATGCCTTTCTTGAAAGTTTATAAGTTCCCTTAGGTTTGACAGGAATATCTTCTTTTTCTTGTGTGTCACTTCCCAAGTG
Source organism: Cymbidium sinense (assembly GCA_021442155.1). Taxonomy (NCBI): domain Eukaryota; kingdom Viridiplantae; phylum Streptophyta; class Magnoliopsida; order Asparagales; family Orchidaceae; genus Cymbidium; species Cymbidium sinense. The sequence goes on from CM038222.1 coordinate 140,754,800, forward strand.
AGAAACTGATCTTCTTAATTTAGATGTAAAGTCAAGTGCTTTAGAGAGTCAGTATTGCCTTCTTTCTTCCTCTTTACATCTACTCTTTTACTTTGTGAAATTTCTTTTAGTTCCTGAAGTGGATGCTACCACTTTAAGAGGCTCTATTAGCTTAGGCTCTTTAGGGATGAAGTACTTTGCATCTTCATAAATCTTTGATTCATGGATGGAGAATGGTTGTATGTTTCTAGGAATTCTGAACTGTTCCCCCTCTTTTAGGTACTTCATACACTGATGCATAGTTGATGGGACCATGACATACTCATGCAGCCATGGTCGACCCAAGAGAGCTCAAAATGATGTATCAGCATTGATTACATGAAACTTGGCTTCTGTATATAAACCTCGAAACTTGAGCTGAAGAATAAAAGAACCCAGGGTTTTGTACCCTTTCTCATTGAAACCATGAACCATCAACTTGTCTCTCCCGAGATGTTGGATATCAAGTGATAATCCTCTTAATACCTTTAGACTTATAAGATTGATAGAAGAGCCTGAATCGATCAATATTCGACTGATCGAGATGTCATCACTTTTTATAGTAACATATAAAGGACGGTTTTGATCTGCTATTCCTAACATAAGATCTTCTTTAGAAAATGTGATTACTGGGAGATCTTGAGTTTGCAATGCTTCAGTCATGTATTTTTCAGCAAAGTAAGCTTCATAACTTTCTAGATCTTTGAGAACATGTATCAAATTTTCTCGAAAGTCTTTTGGCATTAAGAGAGCCTCATACACACTCAGTTGTGCAAGGATCTTTCTCAGATGTGATAGAATATTATAATCTATCTTTTCTCTTGATTTAGGCTTCATTCTAGGATTTTTTTGGAATGATATCTTCATTGACTTCAATTTATTTTCCTTCATCTTTATTTGCATTTCCCCTCTTTGATGATGGTGGTAAGACTTTACTACTTCTCAACTAAACTTGAATCACTTTATCTTGCTCAGATTCTTCTAAAGAGGTAGTTTCTTCAAATTTTCTTCTTCATCTAGAGGATTGGCCAAAAGGGCTAGACTCATTTTTCAACTTCATACGTTTCATGCGTGATGATATCGATGAGTCTGACTCTTCTCCATTGAGAAAATATAGATCTTCATCTAAACTATTATTGTCTTTTTGAGTCATTAAATAAAATTCAGCTATTAACTCTTTAGGCTCTTCTTGCTTTCTTGATAAGAATTTTGATGGGTTGGTCGAGTCTGTTTGACTACCCTTATCATTTTAGAGTAACTGATGTTGAAGAATATCTGATATCACATAGATGATCCGACATGTCTCTACTGGACAAGATTCACCATTATCTTATTCATCTGATTCAGTAATGCGAAGTTTAGGCATTAAGTTTGCAAGCCAAAATGGTTGTCTTGGAGGCTGGTGATACTCCTTTAAATTATTAGTAATCTTTTGAGTTGTAGTTCTCTTCTTGATCTTCTTTTTCTTAACCAGCTTCTTTGATTTATGATGCATGTGTTTAGTAGACTGCTCATCATGTTGTGATGAAGTAGCTTTATCAAAATGCCATTGAGAAGCCCAAACACTTAGTTTAGGTATCTCTTTTAAGTCCAATATAAGTTCAAGTGGTGATTTCCACTTAACTCTAGGGACACCCTTCAGCTATTTCAACATTTTCACAATCTGTTTGGAGACTTCTATTTCCCATTCTTCAGTCTAAACTGTTTTCTCCTTCTTTTTGTCTTTGATGGATGACACTGAAGAGGACATAATCATCCTTGTAGACCCTCTTTTCGGGTTAACTAGAACACTGTCGGATAGTGTAAATTCACCTCGTTGATACTTCCTTTCTAGCCAATCCTTGAAGATATAATAATCTTCAATAGGATGACTGATCATCCAATGATAAGAATAGTGATTTGGATTACTGACTTGATCAGCTTCTTCAGGCCTTTTAATTTCTGGTAATTATAAACCAATTTTTACTACTTAGCGAAATAATTTGGCCACACTATCTCTTCTAAAGCAATAATCTTTGTTCATCTTTTCTATAAAAGATGGCCGCATTCGTTCATCATCTCTTATTGCTTGTTTTGGATGCTCCCCACCACTTGGAAAAGTTTGAGGTTTGTCATTGCCTCCTAATACTAGTTTTGGTTGTGGATTAAAATAGGCAAGCTTCTTTCCCTTATCATCCTTGTGCATCAGCTGTTTTCCTTTATCCACATTATATATCACCCTCTTTTCACCATTTGAGTTATAAAAAGTAACATGAATTTTATTTCTTCTTGAGTCTGAAGGTTTGTTTCTCTTTGCTTTATCTGCATAGATTTCAGACTTAGGGCGATTTAGCATGTCAAATTTAGCCACCCTATCGAGAAAGTCCTAGAATATTGCAATTAACATCATACATAGAAATTGTGTCATTTTATCATCCATATTGCTCATTAGCAATTGGATCGCATGTTCTTCTTCCAATTGTTGCTCACATTTCATACTTAGGTTATGCCAACGACTTATGAATTTTGTCACTGGCTCATCTTTTCTCCTCTTCAGCAAGGCAAGGTCAGCAATTATTATTTTCTTGATTGCACTAGCGAACCTCTTCACGAATATTGTTTCTAATTCAACAAAAGTTTTAACCGAATCATTTGACAATTCTACATACCACTCGAAAGTAGCTAAAGTCAAGCTGCTGATGAACTGATGGAAAAGCAGCATAATTCTGTTACCACAAGTAGCCTTAAATTGGGCTAGATGTTGCTTTGGGTTACCAAGCCCACTAAAGGTATTAAATTTTGGCACTAAGTAACCTTTCGAGTACGGCACTTGATCATATTCAACTGGGTAAGGGTGACCCTTACTCACCAACTTTTTAGCCTGCTCTGAGGCTATGAGTGTCTTTATCTTTTCATTGATTATCGTTTATAGTTGAGCAGATATCATTTCCGGTGTGTTAGCCATATTTTGAATTATTGGTTGAAGAGGTTGTTGGTTAACTTCAGTCATAGCTTCAGGTGTAGCATGTACTGTAGGAGCTTGAGGTACTAGAGCGATTGGTGGTATAGAAGTTGTATTATTAGCTACCTATTGATTAGCATATGAAATAGGTGCTACAGTTGATGTGATATTCTTCTGTAATATTTCTATCGTGTCATTCATCTTGGTACCGAGCTATGCAATTTTCTTATCTTTAACTTCCATTTTATGCTGCATTTCTCTTTGCTCTCTAGCTAGCACCATGGCGTCAATCAATACAAGCTCTTCTTCTTCCTCTATTCCTTGTTGTTGTTCTGCTCCTTGCTCATCTTTAGGGGAAGAGCTTGACTGTTCTTCTCCTTGTGCAGTCGCAGGAACAGTCATTGATTGGGCTGACTGATGACGCTGATTATGAAAGTGTATACCAGGCTGGTCATTTCCTAGTTCAATCATATAAATAGCTTCAACACCCATGATCTCTTTCTAATTTCGATCCTCTTCTTCTTCATCTTTAGCAAAGATTGAAGATCCATCATCTATTTACTTCTATGAAGACTCTCCTTCATAAACATCGAATTCAGGTTCAGGTTCCCTGGATCCATGTTGCTAGTGATGGTGCTGAGCAAAAAGTTCATCTATATCTTTGATCATATAGACAACTTTTACTTCCATAGTGTTCTCTTCATCACCTTCTTTTTGCACATGAATTTCTAATCTACGTTTCCAGTGGATCTCTGGTTCAATGTGTGGAATGAATACTTCTTCCACTAAAGGACTATGATCAAAGTAAACTTTCTCTTATGAGGGTGAATCTGATATTGATGGGATCTCCCAGAGGACTCTCCAAAGTGTCAACCTTCATATCTTTCATCAGTAATATCCCTTCTTTTGGGTATCTACTTCTAATGAGTTATTTTTGAGGTAGATTTCTGAGTATATGTATCAAATGTCACACCTCTTCCATTCTTCAGGATTTCATTATGGGGCCTTGACCTCCATACCTGTTTATCCTTTTATCGGGACATTTCGGTAGTGGATTCTTGGACAGACGTTCTGAGTGTCACCCTCTGCTTCTTACCATGCGAAGCATACTTGGCTCGATGATTAGTTACCATAAGAGATGACAGCCTCCTTGGTGGAGCTTCAGTATTTTCAATTACCACATACCTCTAAAATCTTCTTTTCATTAAGCCTCTATCCTTGGCTACTTTCTGAACTTTATGTATTCTGGCAGACAGTGTTTCAGGCTATCTCCTCTGTGGTGGTGGAGCTTGACATTGTTGGTTCCAGAAGGACTGCTTTACTTGACCAGTAGAGCTATTCCATTTTACCCACTTTAGATTGTCAAAGTTATTGTGGGTAAGAATACTTGCTTCCGATGGCAGTATTACTTATTCACTAGGTCATTCGAAGGGGATCTACTGAGCCCTTAGCTCAGCATTTCTTCTTCTTCTCTGCCTTCTGGTTAATTTGCTTCCTGATGAGGAAGCTTCATGATCATGTTTTCATGTATAAAGATTCAATCGGTGGGCGTAATGAGGCATTAAAGACACAGTTTACCCACTAATGGTTCTTTTCATCACGGGGGCTTCAGATTGACCTAGCCTTTTAAAAATTGAAGTTCTCTATTGGGAGAACTTCTTAACAGTGGTTGGATGCTGAACTGATTGGCGAACGTGGCTAGTAGGAGCTTCAGTAACTTGAGGCCTTCCAGAATGGCCTCAGACAAGTGTACCATGTGTGGGTACTTTAGGAGTTGCAGCAATGATAGCTGAGAAATTCAAGCTACCAAATTGAATAGTAGCTCTAACATCTCCTGTGTTGATGATTCAAGGGATGTTCACACCACTAAACCGGACAAGTGAAAGTGCTCTATAGATCCATTCTATAAATGTGAAAGATGGGGATTAGTAATTAATAATTATTATTTCACCCGATACTTTCAAAATACAGATCTACTATAGAAGAAAATAAAAGTGTAATAAAGGTATGCTCAATAGAATAATTCATTCGACATAAAGTCTCATACAATAGTAGTTTGAATTTATTATACATTTAAATAATCATTTTTTGTTTTAAATTTTCAAATATTTTATTACTACTATAGCATGTATATGATTAGCCAAAGATGGAAAGAGAATCTTGTCCACAGCGGAGTCGCCAGAAATTTATGGGCTCCAAAAATTTGCCACTAACCTCTCGATAATATTGAATTGAAGAGAGTGTGATTTAAATGTCAATGTAATTTTTAGGAGGCAAACGGAATGGTAGATAAGACACTACCTAGAGATTTTGCCTTTATTTGGTGAGGACTTTAGATCTAGTTCCAAGTTTCCTATAGGCGCAAGCTCCTATAGTTAATTACCCATCTCAATAAGTGAGAGAGAGCTTTCGATTAAGGCTAGTCGTTAAATTGCTAAATGCGCAGCGTATAGTAGTAGCATATGGAATTTTAAAAAATTTTAGATTTATGAAATTCATCATTTCAGCTTAAACTGGATGGTTGGGGAAATGATGATGTGCCCGATCTAGATCGCATAGTTTCATCATCCTGGGCTGTTCTGGTCCCTAGTCTACTTAGTTAGAGGAGGTAGTCGACCCAACCTAACCGAATGATCCTTATCTGTAACACATGGGTTATATCGTCTAAGAAATCCTTGTAGACCTGGGATGGTGTTTGTCTAAAGAGACAGACTTAAGTCTACCTTAACCCATGAGGGTTTTTTCCATCATATATACCCTATGATTCACAACTCAAATGGCGAGCCATTGGGGAGATACAATTACGATCGATAATATAATGGAGCTGACCGTCAAATCACGATTGAGGACTCAGTAATCGCTTCATCGTGGAGCCACTCAAGTCAAGCGCGGAACATGGGCCACATCCTTACTGACATGAGATTAGTTGAGAATGAACATAATAGAACACTTGATTTGACATTAGCTCCTTTATGAGCTAAAATTTTTTTAATTTGTCACCCCCGATAAACAACTGTGGAAGGTGGATAGATTGAGTTTTGCTTTAAGCTTTTAATGATTCAGTTTCATTTAAATAGTTTTTATATTGGCACTCAATTTGAGTTAATTTGATTTGAAATTAGAATCACATTTTGATGAAAGCATCCCCTCCGGTTGAAATCATCATTCAACACAGCCATCATCGGGGTAGTTAATTGATTGACTCGAATATACTTAAGAACTTTAGATCCTGTCGACTCTATTTAGCTTCTAACAGAGAACCATATCTACTGTCACATGATAAAATTAGCCTCTCAGATATTTCACTAAGTTAAAATTTTTATAATAGATTTTTAAGTTTTGTTAACTCAGACCCAATCCTAAGACTAAACTGGGAAGCAATCTGCGCAACATCCTCAGACACTTAAATCTAAACATTCAGCATAGTATCGGGGCTCATGCAGGTGTATTTGAGAATGTCTTAATTAACGTCTTCTATTACATGCGATGTGTTGTGAATCATGATTTACTTTGAATTTTAAATGGTGCCTTCACCACATTTAAGTATGAAGTTCTAATAACATTGAAGGCATTTTAAATTGATCCAATAACTTGTTATATCCCTTGGAAATAATATTTAATTGCTTTCTTCTATTCATAGTTGTATAGTCATTGAATCTTCAATAGACTTTCATCTACATCTATTGACAATCCCCAACTCATTCAATCTTTCAATTTCATTAGGAATTTCTTATGGATTCTTTGATTTTTCTTTAATTTATTTGGAGTGAATTGTGATTTGAAAACTACTTTCCAATTCTAGGAATATCTCATGTACCCTCACTGGATAGTCGATCAAATCATCTTCTAAATTGATTGAGATGAGATATTGAAGTACTAAATATATATTGATTACCAAAATATCCAGTTCACTTCAAATTCATTGAAACATCCTTCTTAACAAGCTATTTGAGTTTACCAAAAAATCCTTGTTCGTGATATTACAAATATCAAAATTCACATTTGATAGTAAGCCATATAATCAAGCCTTCATTTGCAAACCAACTTGTAGAACTTAATATAAATTTATTTGCAAGTTATTTCCATTCAGTCTTTGCTTGAAATTGAGTTTTTAGATTTAATTGATCTCTATTGAGATCACCTATCAGTCTCTTTTGAATTTTACTTTTGAAAGCTATACTTCAATCATATTATAAGCTTTGGATAATCCAATCATATATTCAAATGGATTTATGTTTGTAAAGTATTGTTCATCTTCAGTCAGTCAATCTTTTAAGTTTAGATTTGAATCTTATAAAGGTTATTTCCCTCCAAGCCTTATAATTCAGAATTTAATTTAAAGTCATCATTAATTTATAAATTTGAGCTCAAAAGTTACAATCAAATCGATTTAATTTGAGTTCAAATTTTATTTAGACCATAACCTTTCAATTTTATGTCAAATTCATTTCAAGTTCATTTACATTTAATTTTAAATTAATTTATTTATTTAGGACTTATATTTTATATTTGACTTAATGTTAAATCTTTTTTTTATAAAGTCCCAAAAATTTGAGTAAATTTCAACAACCTCCTGCCATCCCCGCATGGGAGTCATCGAGTATTTTGCTTACTCAAGACACCCTATTTGAAGGAGGAAGCTTCTGACACCACGCCTTTTTTCAGACTCGCACGCCTCTATCGCATTAGGTCAAACTCAGAACAGAGAAATGCAATACAATATATTCATTTTTTTTTCTAAGTCAAAATTAAAAATTTGAGATTTTGTGTGAGCATATCTAACAATTTTTTTTTTCGCTGTGACGCCTATAGGTGAAGGGGCTCATGACACCACGTACCAGACTCTACCATGAGGCATTAAGCTCATAGAATCAAGAAGACAAATATATATATATATATATATATATATATATATATATATATATATATATATATATATATATATATATATATATATTTTCACATTCACATTCACATTCCTACACGTCCACAATTAGCCACAATGACGAACTTGTACATCATTATAGGAAGTTCTGCCTATTCCTCATACAAGAAGAATTCAAGTTTCAATTCTTGCATTTACTGAAATCTGATTTCAGAATTCCAGTTTGCTGAAATTAATTGGGTTTTGTGGCTCGATATCGGAAAATGAAGAAGAGAGGGAGAAGGAAGGATAGCAACGACTCGACTTTGACTTAATCGAAAACAGAGAAGAGAGGGAGAGTGAAGAAAAAGGATGAAGAGGGAAATTTCGATTTTGTGGAAATGAGAGAAAAATGGAGAAAGTAATTTCAGATTGGAGAAGAAAGAAAGAAAAATAAAGAAGAGGAAGGGAAGGGAGTGAATTCTCGGTTTTATGAGAGGGAGAAGGTAATAGAGAAAAAGAAATGGAAGAAGAGAGAAGAAGAAAAGAAAGAAGAAGGAGAAGAAGAAGGACGGAAGAAGAAGAAAGTGGATGAGGAACTTGCCTTGCCTTTTCGGTTTTGGAGAGTTGGAGGAAAATCGAAGAGGAAGAAGTGGAAGAGGAAAATTGTCGTTTTCCTCTTTGCCTTGCAATTGAGAAGAAGATGAAGGGAAAGAGGGGGAACGGTTAGAGGAGGGTGGACCGGTTGCCGCGCATGAAGGGGAGGCCGAATGAAGGCCTTGCGGGTGCGTGCGATTCCTTAACCGAACGAACGGGAGAGGGAGACGCTCGTGCGTGGGATTTGAGGCTCGATCCGGCTTGGGTCGGACGAACCATGTGAAAGGGGAAGAAGTCGGGTTTATTAGAGTGGGAATTTAGGGATTTACTGTAATTTAGGGATTTAGGTCTTGGAATTGATTTTTAAATTGATTAATCGACTTTAATAAGAACTTTACGTCAACATGATTAGATAATCAATATATATATATTATTGATGTTCAACGCAACGACGAACTGCTTCAATAACAATTGGTTTGACAATGAGTCAATACCAAAATACACGCCGCCGCTTTCACCACCGATTTTCGCATTTATTTGTCAATTGAGTGAGAATATTTACTTGATAGATTTCAATGTTTTAAAGTTAATCATAATCAATTTCAATTTAACGAGATGGTTTGTTTTGGTTTGCCTCGACCTCGATATACGCGCGTACACGCATACTGACGCTTGATCATCAAGTTGTGTAATATTTATATTCTGATCAATTTTGATGTTCTGAACATGATGGCGAAGTCCATTCATCGATCGGAGGTAATTTGAATTGATTTTGGCGACATCCCACGATTTCATGATTTGCTGTCATTTCAATCACCCCAACATTTGCAATGCACTCATCCGAATTGAGAATGGACAATCTCATTTAACGGATGTTCTAACGTTTGATCAATTTTATGAACGGAGGTCGCTCGTGCATCATCGAACTTCCCGACCGATATGCGCTCCGACATTTGTAAGCTCGATCGCTTGACGCTGTTCTTACATGCAATATTTATATGACCAATTTAGCGTTCAATGCGGCGAAAGTTCATTCATTGATCGGAGATCATTTGACCATTTTTTGTAACGCCCAGAGATACTCATTTGCATTATTGTCACTCAAGTCCGTCGAATTCAACTTGTGAGTTTGATTTGACTTATGAAACATATATGGAGGTCAACACTGCTATCTTTACTTGAAGCACTATCCATTGTTTCGTACCCCTCATCTATATGGAGATAATAATTATAAAGTTGAAAATAATAATGTGTTAAAGTACCTACTCTATTAGGGTCTACAGTACTTCAAGCACTAAAGTGTTACAAACATATTAAGAATGACAAACTATAGTAGATAAATACATGAGAAGACACATGAAAGGAAATGAATTTAGTAATCATATAAAGTAGATGTTGATGGTTGAAATGTGATATAGTTGGTATTTGGTGTTTAAACTTGTAAAAGAACAATCTCAACATAAACCAAAAGGTTAATGGTAGCTACCTCCAAGATGTATGAACACACTACATCATCATCGATACTAATTGCAACAAAGTCTTTCTCCATCGAAAGCTACATATTAGTTTTGCAGTGTAGTGCTCGTCATCATACTTCAATGCACCAATAATTGTGTTCTTTAATTTTAGCTAACTACTTTGTGGTGAGAATATATATTAGATTACTTTTGCCTCCCATATATCCAAACACTAATTCATCTAATAGAGTTATATGCTTGTGAAATCTAAGCATCAACTAAGCAAATGATTGATTCATTTTTCTGAAGTTATTATGTCGAATGTATAGAAATTTCTTTTCAAATACTGAGCTAATCTAACTTTTGTTACATACATTTGAAAGTGAAAAGGTGAGTGCAATTATGCTAATTTAGTTTTAGATAATTAATCAACTATTGGATAGCAAAATTAATTAATAAAAATTTGTTTGTAGTTTTAATCAATGGAATAAATAATTTTAAAAGGCCTAACTTGACCTTTCATTAATAAATACACGCTATTGATTTATTAATAAGAGTGATTGATTTTTAAGAAGTCATTCATCCTAATTCATGGTTATTTAAAGTTTATAGAGCCCTTATCGAGAATAATGACTAGCTTAACGGCTAGACGTTTAAAAAAAAAAAAGCATATTCATATTGGTAGTATTCAAGCCACATAGACGACCCCCTTAGGTAACATTCATTCAAAAACAAAAATGATATTTTATTTCTCCTCATTTTTTATTTTTCTCTGGACATTATGAGAACATTCTTTTCTAAATATAGGCAGGAAAAATAATAATCAATTGATAAGTACCCTGACGTGGTAACGGCTATTTTTTATTTTTCATTACAGATAGACACCCCTTCCCTACGTATGACTAGACGACACGTAGATAAGGTGGGCTCGGATCGATATCCTATGATGATGTGCTTAGTCGAAGGCTTTGTTTACCTCTTTTTTATGCCATTATTTAATTGGTCAGGATAGATGTTATCACGCTTTCGCCCATAGTTTCATTGCGGTTTTGACTCCTTAGAAATTTCCCATCTCATTTCCTTCAAGGAGTAGGATCTACATTGCCATCCTCCATGGCTGCCTACTCTTATAAATATAAGATGTTTTGGAGGAGAAGTCCCATAACCTTATTCTTTACTTCTCCGTAGCTCAAGCAATCTGCATTAAGTAGCAATGGGTTCTCTCATGCCAGGTTGGGATGCTCCTGTCCTCGACCCAGACACAGGTATGTTCTCTCCACTCCTTTCATGACAGCACAGTAGATTTTTTCCCCTTATATTATTTCATAAAGCCAATTTTGAAGTGTCTTTTTGCAGCTAGAATTAAAAGAAATAAATCACTTACTCGGGAAGAGATCAGAACCTTTCGGAGACTTCATGAAAGCTCGCAGCATGTTGGAAACGATAAAGGCTTCGCAGTCCCAAAAACCTCAAACAAATATGAGGTGAGTGGAAGAGATCTTGAGAATTTCGAGTTTTTTTATTTCTTTTCATCTGAAATCTTTCTTCGCGTCTGCAGGTTTTGGAGACAAGCGAGGTTGAGGAAATCAACAGAACTGCAGACTGGTGAGGAACTCAGAAACAACTTTCATGGTGGTATTTCCTTGTAGTTAAAATCGCTTTGATTACATAATTTGGTTGCGTGTATTCAGGTGGACAAAGAGTGACTGGGCATTTTTAAACGAGCCTCAACTGGATGAAACTGGGATGACATACAACTATATATCACAGTTCCAATTTCGCTGAGATAGCAACAAAAAAGTATTAGCAGGAAGATTGATTGTTTCTTCTCATTTGTAAATCTATACCAAGCCCATGGTTCATTGTAATAGGACGAGGATTATAAATTATATGCATGTAATTCTTTAACGGCTTCATATGTTCTCCTTTCTGCTGTTGCTGTGTGAGGTTTGTATGCAATTTTAGGAAAATTCTTGTTCAAGAATGTTATAAATTTGAAACTTGATGAAAATTTGCATAAAATTAAACATCATACTAATGTAAGACCCCAACACTCCAACAATAGGAAGTCTTGTAACGGAAGTTATAAGCATAAACTATCCTATGGACTATATTACTGCAAGTGAAGCAACACAGTAAGCCAGCAACTACATCTTCTTCAGTTACACACTTATGCTCTATCCTTTGTAGCCCCGATGTCACACCACTCTTCACCATCATTCTTTATCTTTTTTTTCTTCTTTTTTTTTTGGCTAAAAATTATCTCCAAATTATTTCAATTTTTAATAAAATTACTAATTTGATAAGTAATGTTAGTAGTTCATGCAAATGAAAAGATATTCTAAGAGAAAATTTGCTTAATGGAGTTCTTGAAAACTGGAAAGAAATGATAGTTGAATCAAGAAATTACTTTTTAATTGGTAGGAGGTACATGCTATAGTTTTTTTGGAAAAAGTTGAGGGCATTAGCCCAATTCATTCCAATAGAAAAAGAGGTTACAGAAAGGTGACAATCTGAAATATAAAACAGCAATAGACTATAAGAAATAAAAACGGAATAAACCACAGAGCATAAGCTCCCCGGGATTACAAAAACTTAATGGTAAAAGAAAACAGTAAAATAGAAAAAAACTAACTGGACTCAGACACAAAAGCTCTAAATCTGGAGGATCAATATCACTGGAGAATATAACCAAGCGAAGCACGATGGAGAACGGGCTTCCTTCATTGCCATCCGATTATTCCTTGTTCGATGTAACCAGTTGCAATGGAAGGCCTCCTGAGGATTCTCCAGTGAAAGATCACCGTGAGATCAAAAGCCATCATTGTCCAAAGATTCCACCAAAATAAAAACGGGGGGGAGAGAAGAGGGGGGGGAATAGCTAAGAAGCATCTTCCATATACCACCGACGAAGTTGCTGTTTCACAGTAAGGGGCCAAATTTCTTTAATTTACCACCGTGACACTTTATACCCAACACGAGTATGGATTTGGGACATGAGCTCATGATAATTAGCAGCAGTGGAAGAAAATAATCTACTGTTCCGTTCTTTCCAGATAACATATACCGAGATAGCAGTAATAAGAAAGTGGAGTTTTCTTATCATTTTATGCGCTGTAATATCAACATATCCCAGAATTTGATGAAGAGAAGCATTCATAAGGAAGAACCGACCGTTAGGAAGAAGATTCCTGATTAGATCCATGGAAAATGGACATTAAAAAAAAAGGTGATTGTGAGATTCATTCATTTCCATACAAAAACAGCATTTCAGAATTGATCCAATACCCCTACTTGCTAGCACATCCGAGGTTTTCAGACAACCGATATAAGCCATCCAACAATACAAAGAATAATTTAAAGCATTGCCCTTAAACCAAATTTCTTTGGACCAATTTACTTGAGCATGATCAGCAAACAAAACCTTTTTCAGCACCCAATTAGTTGGATGTTTAAAATCTCCCCAGGAGATCCAATCCGCCCCTCCATATATTGGAGTATGGTTAATTTTATCGAATAAAAGAGAGAATTCAGGATATGAGCTCCAAGGGAGATTCCACTTCCCTTCAGATATCGTGAGAACGCACTGCATCGAGGAAAGCCCAACAAATCAGAAAACTGACCACCTTTAAGTTGAAACAAACTTAGTTTATCACACCAAGGGTCTTTGAAAAGCGAGAACAATTTACCATCACCAATATTAAATTTAAAACAATCTTTGAATTTATGACAAAGAGATCTTAATTCCTTCCACAGAGAAGAGACTTTACGAGAAGATAAATCTCAAATAGAACCATATTTCTGCTCACACCACTTAGCAAATAGAGACTCTTGATTAAATATTTTCCATATAGATTTAAGTCTATTAAAAGAAAGAAGAGCAGCAGCAGAAAGGAGGCCCGATCCTCCAAGATCCCTTGGAAGAGTAGTCCGTGACCAAGAAATGGTGTGCAGTCTCTTGTTACCCCCATTATGGAAGAAAAAATTAGAAGTAAGAGAGTTGATTTTCGTAATTATAGTTTTGGGAACAGCTAAAGATCTGAACTAGTATGTAAGGAGACCATTCACAGAGGATCTAATAAGTTGGTATCTCCCTCCTAGAGAGAGGAATTTGCTCTTCCAACCAGCCATCCATGAGTGAAGTTTGTCAAAGAGGTTATTGAAGTGTATTACTCTAGTTGGACCTGTTACCAAAGGAAGACCAAGGTAGTTCAGAGGAAATGAACCTAGCTTAATATTAAGTATAAGGTCAAGACCTCCCACCATGGAAGACTCCTTGGAAAAACAGATGACCGATTTGTCATTGTTTATACCCAATCCCATATAAGCTTTAAGTGCCTCAAGGCAGCCTTTTAATGAAGAAATAGAGTTTCTGTTTGCAACCCCCATAGTCAACAAGTCATCAGCAAACAGAAGATGAGACACTTTGCAGGAACCCACCAAAAAAGGATTAAAACGTCTGAGATTTACTTCTCTATCCAGAAGACATGAAAATGTATCTATCGCAATAGTAAATAAGAAGGGAGAGGGGGCGCCTTGCCTAGCCCCAGGAAGATGAAAACCATCCTTTAATTTCTCCATTTAGGACGACTGAGAAAGGAACCTCCATAATGCAAGCCTCAATCCACTTCACAAAGCGCATTGGAAAACCCTTGGCCAGTAATCTATGAATGAGAGATCTTCTATTAATAGAGTCAAAAGCTTTCCTGAGATCTATTTTCGCAATAAACATTCCTTCGATTTTTTACGTAATACTCCTTTGTAATTTCATTCATAGCTGATTATCGAATATCCCTACCTTTAATAAAGGCAGATTGGGCCAGATTGATGAGTGAGGGAAGTACTTTTTTCATTCTGTTTGCTAGGATCTTAGCTAGCACTTTATAGAAAATGTTACAAAGTGAAATTGGCCTGTAATCAGAGATTTTACAAGAGTGCTTTACTTTTGGAATGAGAGAAATTAGTGTATGTTTAAAACATTTAGGAAGTTTGGCGGATTTGAAAAAATGGTGTGCCGCTCTAAGAAATTGTTTTCCGGTCACTTCCCAAGTAGCCAAAAAAAAACTGGAGTTAAAACCGTCTGGACCAGGGGATTTATTCTCTCCTATACTTTTAAGAGCTGTGATAATTTCCATGTCACTTATATCTTCCTGCAACTCAATAGCCTGACTTGTAGTAACTGTATTTCCCATAGGGATATCCGAGTATAATATGAAATTATTTGAGTTACAATTGAATAGAGATTGGTAATACTTACATAATTCCTCAGCCATCAGTGGATTGGATATCTACCCATTCTCAGTGTGAAGTTCACGAATAAGATTAGCATTTTTTCTTTCTCTGATGGAGTTGTAAAGAAATTTCAGATCATCCTCAGAGTAAGTCATCCAGTGCGCCTTTGCCCGCTGTTTCACCCACATACTCTCCTTACGGACAAGACCTAAGTATTTAGAATTTACTTCCTTAGCAAGCTGCTTTAGATAAAGATTGCCAGGATCTTGCTCAAGATAAGCAAAGATCTTGGCTTGTTCATTTTTTGTGTGGCTAATGTGAGCTTGAAGTGAACCAAGATCCCATTGTCTTTCCTTATACGCTTTCTTAACCTGAGCTAATTTTCTTGAGAAAACAAATAAAGGATCACCTGCTACAAAACCGTCCCAAGCAGCCTTAGAAACATCCAGGAAATCTGAAGAAAGGGACCAGTGGTTTTTAAACATAAATCTATGGGAGAGAGGAGGAAGTTGTTGTTCAAATGTAATAATCGAAGAATGATCAGAAGAGAGGGATGAAAGAATCTTATAAAATGAGCCGGGATACACCTCAAGCCATTGGGAGTTACAAAGAACCCTATCCAACTTAGAAAGGATTGGTTTTAATACTTGCTGATTAGACCAGGTGAAGAATAACCCCACGCTAGGGAGCTCCAGCAGCTCACTATCATTTATGCATTCCCTAAAATCAAGAGAGTTATTGAGTGAAATCAGGTTACCTCGATTTCGAAGAAAGACAACAATTAAAATCACCCATCACAATCCATGGTTCCGCAATATTTGTAGCGAGAGATCTCAAAGAATTCCATAACTCCATACGCCTTAATGCATCATCTGCATAAACGCAAGTCAGAAAGAAAGTGGTTCCACTAACCGTAGTAATTAGACCGTGAATGAATTGAGGAGACTTTGAAAGGAGAGTAAAAGCTAAACTACTAGAACTCCACTTAAGCCAAATGCGACCCCCCATTGCTTGATCGAAGTTCAAGCAGCAAGATTCATTTGGAAAGAGATTAAATTTCTTCAGGAAAAAAGGATTTAGAGCATCTTCCGAGTTGATCTTTGTCTCTAAAAGACACATAAGGTCAATATTATACTTCTTAATGAGCCGCCAACAATCACGAAGTTCTCGCCTGAAGAAGCTCACAGACGCTCCAACAACCCATTACCGGAAAGGTCATTGAGAAGAAGAGGTTAAGGGCTTTTTGCCCTTTTTTTCTTTACCTTTGTTAGCAGAGGGAATCATATTAGATGTTTGCTTAGAGTTTTCCTCACCCATAATCGAGTTACCGGAAGTACTTGGTAATTTCCCTTTTGGTTTCGATAAATCGATTCGGCTTGGAGAGGATGCAGCTGATCTTGTGGTCATCCCTGGAGCATTGAGATCATTAAGGAAATCAGAGGGATGGTCTATACCATTAGTCTCTTCGTCCGTTGAATTTGTTATCACCCGCTCCACAGATCCGTCAGAGGGAATTGGTGATTGGTTCAGATCTGCCGTCTTTAGGACTTGAGGAATAATATCTAAAGGAGCTTCATCTACTTCCTGGTCATTGCTCATGGCCAATGGGGCAAATTGAGAAGAAATTTCTAAATGATTTAATTGCATTCTTTCACGGGAATTTCCTCTGACAGCTTGATGAACTATGCCTCTGCTTCTTGGGTTGGTCTTTGTTACTTGCATTAACAGACATTTCATCTCCTCATGTGAAAAGGATTGGCATTTTGTATATATTGAAGGTTTCCAGTCGTATACAATTTCCTGATCGAATTTCATCCCGTTTAGGTTGATTGGAATTGTATCCGGAAGTTTGGAAGAGGTATTTACCTGCACACAAATTCTTGCGAATGTTATCCGGGCTTTTGTAGCTGTTAGGTTATCCACAGCCAATGGGACCCCGATTTGGCTTGCTACCTTCGAGAAGCCTTTCTCGTTCCAGCAGTAAAGCGGAAAGTTAGGTAATTTGATCCAAAGAGGGAGTTCGAAATGCTCTTGGTTATCTGGAAATTCCATTTCCATTGTTGAAAATGAAGGGACGACCATTAAGAAAACACGGACCGTGATCCCATACTAAGTTATAGTCTTCCAAACAAGGAAAATTTGAAGAGGAAGAAATCCCCTTCCAAGGTCAAAAGATCCATATTCTCTTTGAATTTCCACCGTTTTTTGACCGCAGCCAGTAACGATCCATAATATGGCCTTTTGCCAAGCGCATGACCAACCAATGACAAATTCCATTCCTTTTGGCCTTCTGATAGATCTTCCTCAGAGAAACACACCTTGGATGTGTCTGGTGGGATATAAGATAGAGCTATAGATTTGCTTTTATCGTTTTGCGCGATAAGGAGTTCTTTCCATTTTCCTGAGGTAAAAGAATCACTCGGCTTCTTACCTAATGAGGAGGAAGTACTCGGGGAAGATGATAATGGTGGAAAGGTTTTGTTGAACATATCTTCAGCCAAAGTCATGTATACCAATGTGTACCTTCTGAGGTGAGGTCACTGTGGAAAGAGAAGAAAGAAGGTGCAAATTGGAGAAGAAGAGAGAAGATTGTACCAATCCGCTGTAAACCTTGAGCAAGAAAACTTACCTTTGAAAAACCCTAGCCGCCTCCCTCCCATTCGAAGACCTTTGCCCTTTTTGTACATGCTATAGTTCACATAACGGCTCGCTTATTAATTTAATTCTTTTGCTTTGATCTATGATTGATATTCTAGAGATAATAGAATAAGCTGATTCAACCAATGACTAAGAGGTGAACAATTTGCCCTACTTAATTCTATACAATATTTTAATTTATTTTTTATTTTGGGGTCATTTAAATTGCTATTAATTAGAATTTCAGTGCATTCTAAATGTAGTTCAATGTAAAATCATTATATTTAAAATATTTTATGATATTCATTGGTTGTAGAATAAACTTAGGAGTTTTCTTTTTTTTTTTTGGTGTATAATAGGTGGGGAAGATGACTCAACGTATTTGAAAGTCGCTCAAATTAGATGATTTAGAATACATCAAAAATGAATTAAAAGGTGAATTACAAATAAATCAACAAAACTTTGCACTTTTTTTTTTGTCCAACCAAATAACTTTAAATTCCTTACATTTTTTTTTAAATTTAACTCACTATTTATAGTCCCTTATACTTGAAGAAATGTATAATGAGATTGACAATCAATTATCCCAAAATTTACAAAGAAATTATCAGGGTATTACAAAATACCACGACTTTGATTAAGTTTCTAAGCAAAGTCATTGGAATGTGAGAAAATATAAATTTACTAAAGTTCATTTATTAAAAATATGGCATACTTATTTCAAAAATAACTAAGATATTTTCAATGCAAAGAAAAAGATTGAGGCAATATACTCAAATGAAAACAAATTTAAATCACCATTAAATCAAGTTATTTTACTTTATAACAAATATGCAACTTGAATAACTTATTAATAGATTTGTTAAGATAAATAATTAAATGTTAAGTTATATGCTAGAATACATGTGATTTATTTTCAACTTTTGATAAGCAATAATTAATATATTTGGTCAAATTTTATCATTCGCATTTCTCAAATATAAATCTTATCACTATAGAAAGTCAACTTAGAAGTTTATATTGACATAAATCTAGTGATACATTCTTCTAATGCTTTTATAATTTTTAAATGACTTGGAATAATAATATTTATTTTTTAGTGTACTTACTTATAAAACTTGATTTAATATTACAAATTACTACAACAACAATTAAATGAGCATTCTCTATGATGATATCTTGCTTCATTACCCCCTCTTGAGTATTTCATTATAAGGGGTTCTTATAAAAGTTTACAATTACTTTCTTTCTTTATAAAATGAGTAACTCCTTTATGTCTCAGTCTTATATGAGATGACATTTTTGACTTCTAACTCTTTTCTTTTAATATAATGAATTATCCTATTCTCCTAATGGTTTTTTCCGCCTTGAGTTTTTCATGTAAAATCTGTGTTATTCTATCTTTAATTTTTAATAACTTATTAAAGTTAGTAAAAATTGAGAAGTAGGGAAGTAAGAAGTAGTAGAGAGATGAATCAAGTAATTTCTTTTCAATCGGTTGGAGGTTGGAGTTACATGTTAGAATTTACACAATCGCTTGTCAATTTAATTCCTTACTTTAGATCAAGCGTTATTATTCTTGAGTTAAAAGTATAAGATGATTCAAATAGTGAGTAAAGAGATGAACAATGTCGTACTTAATTCTATACAATATTTTAAATTTATTTTTAATTTAGGGGTTGTTTGATTGCAAACATTTTAGAATTATAATTCATTCTAAATGTAGTGCAAATTAAATCTATTATGTTTAAAATACTTTATGATATTTGATTGGTTGTAAAATAGATATAGGAGAAATTTTTTGTTTAAATTATTGTAAATTAAAATCCTCCTTTTTTTTAATAAATTTTTTTTTGGGTATTATGCGGCAACTAATAGTAACAACGACGGATGGTGGCGATTGTCATGGTTGAGACAAGTAGCCAACAATTACAACGAACAGTAGCTAGTGGTCGACAAGCAATAATAGTGACACGCTATGACAATAGGTGAGGAAAGTACTTTGTGTACTAAAAAGTCACTCAAATTGGATGATTTTAGAATACATCAAAAATCAAATGAAAAGTGAATTCTAAATACATCAATAACTTACTTTGTACTTCTTTTTCATCCAACCAAATAACTAAAATTTTAAATTAAACTACTTGCATTTTTTACATCATCAAAACACTTTAGCTCAACAACCCCTAATATTTGATTTAATATGAAGACTTAAAGGGGAAAATTAAGATTGTCATTCATTGAAGATAATAATGATATTTCATGTGCCATTTAAGTAATTATTTAATGTTTTTAAAATATGAATAAGAGACTCTTAATAAAATTTTCATACACTCATATATATATATATGAGATAGTAGATAAGACACTACTTAGAGATTTCACCTCATTTAGGGACTTATCTAGGTTTCCTATAAAGCATAAGCATACTCCTCTCAATGCAGAGAGAGAACTTTATATTAAGGCTAGTCGTTAGATCGTTTAATACGTGGCGTATAGTAGCAGCATGTGGAGTTTAATATTTAAAATTATGAAATTCATCACTTCAGCTTAAATCGGATGATTGGAGGAATGATGACGTGCCCGATCTAGATCTCATGGTTTCTCATCCCGCATTCTGATCTCCTAGAGAGGAGGTAATGAGCCAACTTGATAAAAGGATCCTCACGAACACATGAGTTACGCCGTCCAAGAAATTCTAGATCTGGTTTGTCAAGGAGATCTTAAGTCTACCTTAGCTAATAGAGGGTTATTTGCTCTATCAAGTATACCCAATGATTCACAACTCAAAGGACGGAGCCATTGGGGAGCATACGGGTTACGGTCGTGATTGTAATATAATGGAGCGACCGCCAAACCACTCGAGAGGACTCAGAATCGCTTCATCGTGAAACCACCGCCAAGCCAGCAGAGACGTTTTTACTAGCAAAAGATTGATTGAGAGTGAACATAGTAGAACACTTGATTTGACATTGGCTCCTTGGTGAGCTAGATTTTTCTTAATTTTTCACCCCCGACAAATAGTTGCGGAAGGTGGATAGACTGAGTTTGATTTAAATTTTTAATGATAGAATTTCATTTAAACAGTTTTCTATATCGATTTTTAATTTGAGTTAATTTGATTTGAACAATAGATTAATTTGAATATATTTAAAAGCTTTAGATCTACAACTCGCTTAGTATAACATGATTAGATCTCCTTAGACATAATCGCCGATATTTCATTGATTTGAAACTCTTATTATGTTTTAGATTTTGTTAACCCACACCCAATTAAGACTAAATCGGAAGCAACCCAGAGATCCTCACACTTGAATCATTTAAAGATAGTTCATGCGAAAGTGTATTTAAAATGAATTAACTAATGCTTTCTGTTCACTTACAAAGTGTAGCGAATTCGATGACGTAGAAGACATTGTAAATTGATCTAATATCTTTTTAGATTTTTCAGATTAACATTCAATTGATTCCAATTTAACCTGCGTAGCCTTTTTAGACATTAAAATTTGCATTTTAAATCTCCATGTCCGAGCTCATGCAGGTGTTTATGGCTTAGATAATTTCATCTAATTAGTGATTTCGTTGATTTTGAAAATCATAATTAAAATGAAATTCTTTAATTTTTGATTGAAAGAAATCCTATGATTTTTGTAGATTTTGATTTAGCATCGTCTTCTGTCTGTTTGTACCAAGAGTTGTAGATTCGGTAGCGATGAAGACATTGTGAATTGATATAATATTTTATTAGAATTTTCAAATTAATATTTAATTGATTCCAATTTAGCCTGCGCAGTCTTTTCCGACATTAAATTTACACTTTAAATCCTTATGTACGAGCACATGCATGAGTTTATAGCTTAGCTAATTTCATCTAATTAATGAAATCATTGACATTAAAAATCATAATTAGAATGAAATTTCTTTTATTTTTGATCAAGGAAAGTTCCTTCATTCAAAAGATTTAGTTTATTGTCATTCAATACAAAGAATTACAGATCCGATGGCGTCCATTTGAAAGTTTTCACAAGCTTTGAATAAGAATATATTCATTTTAGATATGTGTAATGAATTTATTTTCATTCAAGTATTTGCATGTAGTTTGGAATATTTGACCCAAAGGAGGACAATTTATAAGTTAGTGAGGACATACTTCATGCCAGATTCATACAAGTTTATATTAAGTTCACCCAAAAGAAAGCTTCATGCCTCTCTAATTTTATCATTTAAGGACTTTTCATATTTTCTACAACAAAAGTTGTTAGACCCAATTTAGATTTATTTTTAACTTCATATCAAATTCTCTATTTATTTGAAACTTAAACTTCAAATTTATTGCAAATTTATTATGAGTTTAGTATCAGTCTCCCCAAATTTTAAATACAGTTTATTTAACTTTGAGAAATTTACAAGAAAAAAGAACTCACTCATTACTTCCTCAAATCCCTCTAAATAAAGCTAAGAGAGAGCGCTTGTTTAAGTTTAGATTACTCGAGAAAGAGGAGGAAGGATTTTACTTCACACTTTGAGAAGGCTTTCAACTTGCTTAAGTTTTGTAAATGTTTTTCCTCTTTTTTTTCTTTGTTTTACTTTTGTGTTCGTTGTATGTCATTTTACTTTCCCCTTTTTTTGTTTAACACTTTTAGTTTAAATTTAGTTATAGGTTTCTTCACTTAGCTCTAAGCCGCCCATTTTTCTCCCATTTTCATAAGTCAAAATATTTGACGTATTTTTTTCACTCCATCCCGCAGTATATCGTGAGTATTGCTTTTCTCAGACGCTTCATGAATAGCGAGTGTTGAACACCACGCTGTTTCATCTCATCGCACTCATGACATAACAAGGCCTTCAAACCCGAAAGAAGACATACAATGCAATATATATTCATTCCCCATTTTTTCTAAGTCTAAAATTAAACAAAATTTTGGCATTTCATCTGGGAGATTATCTAATGACCTGTTCTCGACGCCTCCTCATATAATGGTGTCATGACATAATCGACATCTCATCGCCTCATGAGCACGAGGCCTTCAAACCCGCAAAGAAACACAAGCGTGATATATCCACATTCACACATTCCACATGTCGACTCATTTTTTATGCGGTTGAATGATCGAGGGAACGGTTAGACATGCCGAAAACCAAGAGAATAACCCGCCTCATGATGGTGTTCCTCTCATTCTTAAGAGAAGGGTCTAGACAACGCCAAAAACCGGGTGAAGAACCCGCCTTTAGACAATGCTGCTTACTGTTTGCGGAAGAAAGAGGAGTTATTTAGTCGCAGGGTAGTGGAAATGCGGAAACTTAGAAGAACCCTCAGGACGGTATTCATCTCCATTTGCAAGGGAGAAAAGAGGGATTGTTTGGCTACAAGGATAGTGGAAACGCTTAAAATCTAGAGAAGAACCCGCCTCTTAACAACGCTGAGGTCTTAAAATACTAGGGACATGGTGAACTAATAAAGAAAACCTGGTCTCCAGAATTAAGCTATGAAGTTCCATTGTGACTGTAAGAAATTGAACAAGACTTTTCACCATTTTGTGCCTCTAAGAAATCTGAAGAAATGTCCACTCGTTGAGCTTCAATATTTTCAAGCAACCCATCCTCCAACTGAGCCAATGCTTCCAAACACATTTCCGATCATAATTCTGAAAAGGAGAATTTCATGTATACCAACTCCGTTTAGGCAAACCTAAATCTCTAGAATATTAGATCTTGCTGCTTTCTGCGCATCAGAGGCATCATGGAACTCTTCCTCCTCCGGCACAGGGTGTAGCTCCGCGTCCTTGTTAATTACAGTGGCCGATGAAGCATTGGAAGTGATCCCATATGCAGTGAGGCCTTCTGCAGCTTCGTCTGGGTACTGCACTACCACCCCAGATCAAACACAGTGGTGAACGCAGTAATCGCTGGCACTACCGAGCCTCTTTTGCCGCTCCTCTTAGACGCATCAAATCCCCTGCTGCCCATAATCATAGCGCTGAGCCCAAGCCTCTCTACCTCGAGGCATAGCCTCTCCTTCATGTCTTGATCCTTTACAATGTGGATCTTGAAAAGGATATGAAACTCTACAAGCGGCTGGGCAAGGTTCTGTGCCTTGGTGGTAGTGAAGGCGTCGAAGTCTTCCTCAAGCTTCTGCTACGACTGTTCAGGGTCAACGTCTCCCTCGTTTTCTCCAACAACCATGCGTAGCAAATGGCCGCCACCATTGAACTATTGTTGGGAGTGTATGACGACAGAACTATCTTGGCCTTGACGAAAACTTCACCGTCCGAAGCCATGCCGATCATTTCCCTCCGTCGATGGAGGAACGCATTGATCCCCTTCGCATCCTTAAAATTCAAAACTAAAGCATACGTAGAATCTCCTCTCTCTCCTCCTTTCGGTCTGCCGCATTGTCTGTAATGGAAAAACTCCCCTCTACAGATCTATTGCACTCGTTCAAGGTGGCCCAACCATCACCCTTACTTTGAAGCAGCTGCGAGAAGAATACCCATCTCTGCGGCGATCAAGTGTTCCAATCTCTCAATTGGGGAAGAGCCGAGGCCGAAGGCTTGGATGATGCACTGCAGAGCGTGGGTTGATGGCGAAGGAAGGAATGCCGAGGTTGCAGAGCAGATGGAGAAAGAGGAGAGAGCACGATGGGAAGAAAACAAAGGCATGAAGCGAGAGGGCAGGGAAGGAACGGAACTAGAAACCGTAATCAGAGAGAAAGAGAGAATCAAGCAGCAGTTTTTTTTTTTTTTTTTTTTTTTTGAGGACGAGCGAGAGCAGTTTGTACCTCAAGAGAAAATATTACGTCCACGTAGCTTTACGTGCGGACTCCAATCTATGGACGACATCCGTCTTATTTTCCCCGCTTTACATTAACCGAGCAACAGAAAACGGACGCTTTCTGGCCCGACCCTACCAGAACGCCGATGGCATATTAACTGACGGCAAATATTTCCCACCGACCGCCTGCTGCTCAAAAGCGGAGAAGAAGAACGAAACATTACCGACGCTCGACATTCCTCGTCCGTAAGGTTTTTTCTCGCCTTAGCTCATTGTCGACGCATGCCGGACGTCGCCAGAAGAATCATAAATTGATAGATTCTGGTGACTACAGGGTATTTACGATTCAACTGAATGAATTTAGGGTTTACCGCTCTTCTCAAGATACAGTGAAAGATTGCTTTTTATGTTATTTTGTATCAGAACCTGCATTTGAGGGTAGACCATTTTGTCCCTTTTTCCGCTTTTTTGCTACCTCATGATTATGTTTTAACATGCATACGATATTGGTGGTTTAGCGGTGCATTCATCTCTCTGCACTTGAGTGCACCATTTTGACCTTTTTTTCTTTTTTTTGCCAACCGCTTATGATTATTTTGATTATAAAATAAAGCATTTGATCATTTGGTTTGGGTGGGTATTTATATGCACCCTCCAGACTCTTCTGAGGGTACGCACCATTTTGATCTTTTTGCGCTTTTTTTCTAACCTTATGATTACGTGCAGGCATCAGAAAGGAAGATGGCAGCTTGGGTGGTTTTGGTGGTATTTAGTGTGTACCTGAGGGTACAGACCATTTTGACCTTTTTTATTTTTTGCCAACTACATATGATTATGTTGATATCAAAGAAGCATTTGAGCGATTTTGGTTTAGTGTATCATCAGTTCCTCTTTGGAGGCACCTCTTTGACCTTTTTATAGTTTTTTGCCAACTCCTTATGATTATGTATTAAAGCATTATAATGGAAGCATTTGATGGGTTGGTGTGGTTTTGTATGTTCTGTGTACCTCTTTGAGGGTAGAATTCATTTTGACCATTTTTCCCATTTTTTTGCCAACTATGATTATGTTTAGAACATCAAAGGAAGCATTTGATGGCGCTTTGGGTGGTTTTCGATTTAGTGCATCAGACTCATTCCCTCTTTGAGGGTGACCTCTTTGATCTTTTTTTACGCTTTTCCCCAACTCCATGATTATGTATAGAGCATTATAATGCATTTGATGGCGCTTTGGTATTTGTATTTGTACTCAGAATCTTGAGGGTACTACCATTTTGACCCTTTTTTTCCATTTTTTTTGCCAAACCATATGATTATGTTTAACATCGCAAAGGAAGCATTGGTTGTGGTTTAGCATCAGACCATGTGTACCTCTTGAGGGTACATAATTTTGACCCTTTTTTCTCAATTTTTTTTGGCCAACTCCTTATGATTATGTATGAGCATTATAATGGAAGCATTTGATGGCGCTTTGGTGGTTTTGGGTATTTTAGATTGTACCTCTTTGGAGGGTACGACCATTTTTTGACCATTTTTCATTTTTTTGCCAACTACATGATTATGTTTAGAACATCGCAGAAGCATTTGATGGCGCTTGGGTGGTTTCTGGGTTTTAGTGCATCTATACCGTGTACCTCTTTGAGGGTACAGACCTCTTTTGATCTTTTACGCTTTTCCCAACTCCTTATGATTATGTATAGAGCATTATAATGGAAGCATTTGATGGCGCTTGTATTTTGGGTGGGTATTTGCATTTGTACCCTTTTGACCCTTTTTTTTCCATTTTTTTTGCCAACTACATATGATTATGTTTAGACATTATAAAGGAAGCATTTGATGGCGGGTATTTGGTGGTTTAGTGGATCTCAGGTGTACCTCTTTGAGGGTACACTCTTTGACCTTTTTTTTACGCTTTTTTGCCAACTCCTTATGATTATGTATGTATTATAATGGAAGCATTTGATGGCGCTTTGGGTGGTTTGGGTATTTTGCATTAGACCGTGTACCTCTTTGAGGGTACTGCACCATTTTGACCATTTTTCCCATTTTTTTTGCCAACTACATATGATTATGTTTAGAACATTGCAAAGGAAGCATTTGATGGCGCTGGGTGGTTTAGTGCATTCAGACTGGTACCTCTTTGAGGGTACACCTCTTTTGATCTTTTTTTACGCTTTTTCCGGCCAACTCCTTATGATTATGTATGAGCATTATAATGGAAGCATTTGATGGCTTTGGGTGGTTTTGGGTGGGTATTTTGCATTTGTACTGTACCTCTTTGGAGGGAGACCATTTTGACCCTTTTTCCATTTTTTTGCCAACTACATATGATTATGTTTAGAACATTGCAAAGGAAGCATTTGATGGCGTTTGGGTGGTGGGTGGTTTAGTGCATACTCATGTACCTCTTTGAGGGTACAGACCTCTTTTTGACCTTTTTTACGCTTTTTTGGCCAACTCCTTATGATTATGTATGAGCATTATAATGGAAGCATTTGATGGCGCTTGGTTTTGGTGGGTATTTTGCATTTGTCTGGTACCTCTTTGAGGGTACCATTTTGACCATTTTTTCCCATTTTTTTGCCAACTATATGATTATGTTTAGAACATCAAAGGAAGCATTTGATGGCGCTTGATGGTGGTTTAGTGCATATACTGTACCTCTTTGAGTACCTCTTTGATCTTTTTTTTACGCTTTTTGCCAACTCTTATGATTATGTATGAGCATTATAATGGAAGCATTTGATGGTCTTGGGTGATTTTTTGGAGCATTGTACCTGTACCTCTTTGAGGGTACCATTTTGACCATTTTTCCCATTTTTTGCCAACTCCTTATGATTATGTTTAGAACATTGCATAGGAAGCATTTGATGGCGCTTGGGTGGTTTTGGGTGGTTTAGTGCCAGACCTGTACCTCTTTGAGGGTACGACCTCTTTTGACCTTTTTTACGCTTTTTGCCAACTCCTTATGATTATGTATAGAGCATTATAATGGAAGCATTTGATGGCAGTTTGGGTGGTTTTGGGTGGGTATTTTGCATCTGTACCCTGTGTACCTCTTTGGAGGGTACAGACCTCTTTTTGATTTAATTACTTGTCTTTGAAGTTAACCATGTCCGGAAAAGGATAACTTCGGTGCGTGCCTACCACGTGAGAAATGTGTTCGATATTAAAAGATGTTTTATTGATGAAGCCAGACATTTTAAAGAAGCTTCATCTCCATCAATTCATTAAACTCATCAAGCAAGACTTCGGTTGCCATTACATCGATCTGTCTTGGGACATAAAAAAGCAAGCTTTCTGGGGTGAAGCATTCCTTTCACCGATGAAGTTGCATTGATGATAGGGATGTGAGGGAGAAGGTTGGCGAAATCCTCAGCCGCCGTCACCATCTGACTACAAGAGTTTGAGAATTGATGGTTCGTGGCAACAGGCAAATATACGTTTCTTCTCACAAATCTATTTTTGTATATCACAATTACAGGTGGCATCAATTGATTGCTTACGATGATATGATAGATTTCTGAGTACAACCGTGATGACATTTGGGACTTCTTCTCAATTTGATGTTATTGCATCAAAGATTGAATCTGAGCTACATGAGTGGATTTATCACTCTTCCGATGGTATGTTTTATATCTCCATTAATGTGAAATATAATGTCTTGAGTTTATTTAATATATTCATTGTAGATATGCTACCGAAAGCATCATAAGCCCGCCATTCAACCTGCAAAGCCATGATGGCTAAAATAGAGTTCCCAAAAAATGCTTTCACCGGTTTGGGAGGACGCCGTGACATATAATAATATCACTTCAAATAAGAATGTATCCATTTATGTTGTATGTCTTCAAAATTTTTTATCCTTTACCAGTGCACGCTTTCATTCGAGGACTTATTGGAAGATGAGAATTGGCTCCTTCAGTCCTCGCCCAACAATCTAGACATGTGGAGCATAGTAGTCCCGCTTTAAGTCCACCATCAAGCCCCCACTCCACCTCTATATCTCTCGATATTCTCCAGTGTTTCTAGCCTCGCCAAGACTCACGCAGACTTCGGTGGAGGATGTTCAGGCTTGAAGGACTGAGAGACGATCGCCTTTTCCACAATAACCGAGAGGTTGGATGGGCTTGATTTGGGTTGTCGCTATCGAGGATGTTCTATCCGTGAGGTCCTACCACCCCAAATGAGGTTCCTACCGGGTCACCACAGAAACTCTTGAGAGGCCACGGAGCTTCCTGGATGGTACCCAGGGAGACTACCACGCTGACTGAGGAGGGACCAGAGGAAGCTCTTGTGGAGGCTACCACAAGAGATTCCATCATGAGTTGGATACTTCAAAGGGGAATCTGCGGAATCAAGTAGAGTTCTTGTGGAGGCCACCACTACACACATGCTCAAACCAGAATTGGCGATTGAGCTGGTGTTAAAGCTCTACAGATAAGAAAGAGAAAATTGTTACTTCCCTTTCACACACTTACGGAAGTCTCGAGCAAGAACAAATGATGTGGTGGCCTCCACGCAAGTCCAGAAAGAAAAGAGGTATTAAGTTACTTTTAAATTGTAAATAATAGAAATAGTAGAAATAAATTTTCACTAAATTCTTGTATAGGTTAGCAAGATGATGCAATAAAGGTCGATGACCCATGTGTCGCCATCGGTGGAGGGAGCATCGAATCGAGGTATTAATAATCTCGCCTCGATCCAAAGTCATATTTAGCCTAGCTCGTCATCATCACTAAATTGTTTTATAGGTTAGCAAAGATGAGCCAATAGAGGTCGATGACCCACAGACTGCCATTGTCGTGGTGGAGGAGCATCAGTCGGAGGTATGCATCATATCATCGAGATCGTATTTATTCATAGTGAATGTATCTCTTCATCGCTAGCTTTTGTCATCGCAATTTCGCTGCATCGAGGCACTTCATGTTGTCGAAGTTCTCATCCGTGGCTATTTTGCAAGCTTAATGCTCGATCTTATTGACACATCGCGGTTCTCCTCAAGGACAAGTAAGTCAAGCCTCGGTCCTTCATACGAAAATAACCTACTCTTAGTTCTGATCACTTTAAAATATTTATTAATCAGGGTGATACAAGATTCTACCGGAATATCATTATTGCACGAGGGCGATCGATGAGTTGTCGACGGATCAATATCTCTCGATGCACATTGATGCCTTCGCCTTCCTACGAGAAATGCTCGCTTCGCCGGATCAGATGAACTATTTTGTACATTTCATGCTTGCATTGGGTATGTTACCCCGCATGAATGTTCTAGATACGATTCGCTTCTTGTTTGCTTATGAAAGTCAGTAATGTGTAATTGTTCTCTTCTTTCATCGCAGAGTTATGCCGTGTACCTCAAGAAGATGGAAAGCAAGATGTTCATCCAAAGATATCATCATGGACAAGGCTGGGTCGAAGTTAATCTTAATGCCGCTATATAATCAACACTGGACACTCTTGGTTGGACATATTAAATCAGAGGCCTGGTATTTTTATGACTCATTGCCCAAACCAACCCATAAGAGCATTCTTCCTGAGATTGTAAGAACTATTTTCAAATCTAGTTCATCTTAACTTTTTTTTTCCCTGATCCAACTTATTGAAATTTTTTCTGCCTATTTAGATCAAATTACTTGTTGAAGATGTCAAGTGTGCTGAAGCATCCAAGGAAATGGCCAATCGACATAGTGAGTGGGATACCGCCCAAGAAAATAGTGTCGATCGGAATGTTTGTCCGCAAATACATGGAAGCAAAGAATCGAAACCTCCAAGGTAGAAGATTGGCCAATATATTTAGTATCGAAGTTCGCTTACATTTTGTTTGGGACTTAAAATCCTGTGAAGTGAGAACAATATTATTTTGTCCGATATAAGATTTTGTTTAATGCATCTGTAGTGGCTTTGAAGACCGAAATGTATTTTTTTTTTTTTGAAGTGCATGCACTGGATGATATTTTACTCTGTTTAACTTCTCCTCTCATCTCATATAGTTGAAGTGCATGGGCCCTGGATGATATTTTATTCGCTTTGAAGACTCAAATAAGTGCATGCATCCATCAAGAAGCTCCCAAAGCTAATTCCAATAAAGATTGATTTCCCTGCCATAAAGTGTGATTCTGCATTGTATATTTTCCTTCAATATGGAGCATTTCCATGTCATGAATAGTGATTCTGCATTGTATATTTTCACATATGATACGGTGAGAAATGTATTTGATAGTGATGATTGATAATTCCTGTGTTCGCCTCCTGAGATGGATCTATAAAAATAACTTTTCAAAAAAAAATGTTTAGGTTTTTTGAAATGGCTCATTGTTTTATGATTAATGATGCTATATATCTTTAGTTGATTTGGTGTAGTTATATCTGATGATGTTATTAAGTAGTGTGGTTTGTTGAAGCTATATATATTATTTATATTTCGATTGTGAGGTTAATGTTGATTAGTAATTTATTTACTTGGATAGATCTTAGTTGTGCTTAACATGTACTTTTTTTCTCACTTAGAACATACTTATGAGCTCAATTTATGCTTTGTCACTTTAGAGGCTTAATTTATTCGACATGAGTCTGAATTGTTTATAATTTATAATATATCCTCTGTAAAAAAAGATTGGTCAGACCAAGAGGTACAGAGGGTACATGCAAATACCCACTCAAAACCAAAAAACCGCCATCAAATGCTTCCTTTTGCAATGTTCTAAACATAATCATAAAGGGTAGGCAAAATAAAATGGGAAAAAAAATGTCAAAATAATCTCCAAAGAGGTACAGAGGGTACAGATGCACTAAAACACACAGAAACCACCCAAAATGCCATCAAATGCTTCCTTTGTAGTGTTCTAAACATAATCATAAGAAGTTGGCAAAAAACATGTGAAAAATGTCAAAATGATCTCAGAATTCCTCCAAAGAGGTACACATGGTACAGATGCAAAACACCCACCCAAAATCACCCAAACTGACATCAAATGCTTCCTTTGCTATATTCTAAACATAATCCTAAGAAGTTGGAAAAAAAAATGGAAAAAAATGTCAAAATTGATCTGTACCCTCCAAAGAGGTACACAGGGTATAGATGCAAAATACACCACCCAAACTAAACCGCCATCAAATGCTTCCATTATAATGCTCTAAACATAATCATAAGGAGTTTGAAAAAAAAAGGGCAAAAATGGTCTCAGACTAGAGGTACAGAGGGTACAGATGCACAAATCACCCAAAATGCCATCAAATGCTTCCTTTGCGATGTTCTAAACATAATCATGAGTTGGCCAAAAAAAGTGTCAAAATGGTCAATTCCTCCAAAGAGGTACAGTGGTACAAATGCACTAAACCATCCCAAAATCACCCAAACCGCCATCAAATGCTTCCTTTGCAATGTTCTAAACATAATCATAAGGAGGTAAAAAACTGAAAAAAGGGACAAAATGGTCAGACCTCCAAAGAGGTACGTGGTACGATGCACTAAACCACCCAAATCACCCAAACTGACATAAAATGCTTCCTTTGCATTGTTCTAAACATAATCATAAGGAGTTGGCCAAAAAAAAGAGAAAAAAGTGTCAAAATGGACCTCCAAAGAGGTACAGGTACAAATGCACTAAACCACCCAAACCACCCAAACCGCCATCAAATGCTTCCTATGCAATGTTCTAAACATAATCATAAGGAGTTGGCAAAAAAATGGGAAAAAGGGTCAAAAGAGGTCTCAGACTCCAAAGAGGTATACAAAATGCACTAAACCACCCAAATCACCTAAACCGACATCAAATGCTTCCTATGCAATGTTCTAAATATAATCATAAGGAGTTGGCCAAAAAAAATGGGATAAAAGGGTAAAAAGAGTCCACCTCCAAAGAGCATGCACTAAACCACGAAACCACCCAAAATGCCATCAAATGCTTCCTATGTTCTAAACATAATCATAAGGAGTTGGAAAAAACGCAAAAAAAGGTCAAAATGACCTCTCCAAAGAGAGGGTACAAATGCACTAAACCACCCAGAAACCACCCAAACTGCCATCAAATGCTTCCTTTGCAATGTTCTAAACATAATCATAAGGAAAAAAAAGGGTCAAAAATTCACTCCAAAGAGGTGGTACAAATGCACTACACCACCACCAAATAAACCGCCATCAAATGCTTCCATTATAATGCCCTAAACATAATCATAAGGAGTTGGCAATAAAAAACGGAAAACAAAAGTCAAAATTGATCTATTATTCATATTTATTGATTACAATTTCCACAAGAGGGATTAACTCATTCACTATTGCTTAAAGAGCTACAAACACAAAGATGTCAAAATCTCCTATGTAACCAACCAAAACCGGATAATGTCATGTATCAAAATGTTTTCGAGATAATATCCATCATCGCCTTAGTGTACCCTTCAAATTATTGTTTCATCGGAGTTTAAGTTAAATTCCCATGTAGAACATCATAGAATTGCAAAGATCGATATATATGATATGTGCATACCTCCAAAAACACTTTGGCATAGCAGAAAGAAAACAAAACGCCCACGCTTATCGTAGTTTCAACCAAAAAAAGTAGAAGGGTTTGAAGATTAATATTTAAAATACCAAAAATAATACAAAGTAGAAAATTACTCTTAGCTTTCTTGGATCTCTCCCAATATCCCTTCCTTGAGTTGGAAACACCCTTTGACGTTGCTTAACTGGATCTTTAAGATGTCTTTTCCTTATCACGTGGTTAACTTCTTCTTCCTAACCGAGGGGAATTCCACTTATAGAGTCAACATCATCATATAGTTTTTCTAGGGATCCAAGCATGTAGTCCAAGCATGCCACTTATTATAGTTTTTCTAAGGTCAAAAGAGGTCTGTACCCTCCAAAGAGGTACACAGGGTACAGATGCACTAAACCACCCAGAAACCACCCAAACTGCCATCAAATGCTTCCTTTGCAATGCCCTATACATAATCATAAGGAGTTGGCAAAAACTGGAAAAGAAGATCAAAAAAATGTACCCTCCAAGAGGTACGAGGGTAGATGCTAAATCACCCGTAAAACCACCCAACCGCCATCAAATGCTTCCTTTGCAATGTTCTAAACATAATCATAAGGAGTTGGCAAAAAAACTGGAAAAGAATATCAAAATGGACTCTCCAAAGAGGTACACACGGTACAGATGCAAAACACCCACCCAAAACCACCCAAACTGCCATCAAATGCTTCCATTATAATGCTCTATACATAATCATAAGGAGTTGGCAAAAAAAAATGGGAAGGTCAAAATGGTCTCAGACCTCCAAAGAGGTACACAGGGTACAGATGCACTAAACCACCCAGAAATCACCCAAACTGACATAAAATGCTTCCTTTGCATTGTTCTAAACATAATCATAAGGAGCAAAAAAATTGGAAAAAGGATCAAAAGAGGTCACCTCCAAAGAGGTACACAGTGGTACAAATGCAAAATACCCACCCAAAACCAGCCAAACTGCCATCAAATGCTTCCATTATAATGCTCTATACATAATCATAAAGAGTTGGCAAAAAAAATGGGAAAAAACATGGTCTCAGACCCTCCAAAGAGGTACACAGGGTACAGATGCACTAAACCACCCAGAAATCACCCAAACTGACATAAAATGCTTCCTTTGCAATATTCTAAACATAATCATAAGGAGTTGGCAAAAAAATTGGAAAAAAGGGTCAAAAAGAGGTCTGTACCCTCCAAAGAGGTACATACATGCAAAATACCCACCCAAAATCACCCAAACGCCATCATCAAATGCTTCCAATATAATGCTCTATACATAATCATGAGTTGGCCGTGAAAAAAAAAAGATCAAAAGAGGTTCAGACCTCCAAAGAGGTACAAAGGGTAGATGCACTAAACCACCCGTAAAACCACCCAAACCGCCATCAAATGCTTTGCAATTTTCTAAACATAATCATAAGGAGTTGGCAAAAAATTGGGAAAAAGGGTCAAAATGGCCCTCAAAGAGGTACATGCAGGTACAGATGCACAAACCACCCAAACCGCCATCAAATGCTTCCTATGCAATGTCTAAACATAATCATAAGGAGTTGGCAAAAAAATGGGAAAAATGGTCAAAATGGTCTGTACCCTCCAAAGAGGTACACAGGGTACAAATGCACTAAACCATCCAGAAATCAAACTGACATCAAATGCTTCCATTATAATGCTCTATACATAATCATAAGGAGTTGGCAAAAAAAATGGGAAAAAAAGGTCAAAATGGTCCAGACTCCAAAGAGGTACACAGTGTACAGATGCACTAAACCACCCAGAAATCACCCAAACTGACATCAAATGCTTCCTATGCAATGTTCTAAACATAATCATAAGGAGTTGGCAAAAAAAAATTGGCAAAAGAGGTCAAAAGAGGTTTGTACCCTCCAAAGAGGTATACAGGGTACAAATGCAAAATAACACTCAAAATTAAATATTCGACAAAAAAAATATCCAAATTACTTCTAATTGGAAGAAATGAACATATTCTTTTCAGATAGAACAAGAATATCACTAATAAACCGTAGAAAAAAATGCACGAGAAGCATTACCGATGGATTTGTATTTTATACATCCTCGCCTAAAATGGTTGTCAACGCTTCTCCATCTTCATGGTTCTTTTGTAAAAGGAAATGAGATTTTCAGATCTCTTCTTAGCTTGTTTGTTGGAAAAACTAACCCCTAAATCTCATATATTTCTTTAAATTCCCCGCGTTTGAACGACGCTAACGGGTCGCCGGAGAAATGTATTTACCCGCTTAATACGCCATCGACGTTCTGCCTGCCAAAAGCCGCCCGTTATCTCGCTGGTTAATCGGTAAAGCGGGGAAAAATACCGACAGATGTCGCCCATGGATTGAGCACCGACGTAAGCTACGCACCGACGTAATATTTTCGTAGTTGGGGGGAGCTTCGTCGGATTTTGCTTTTAAATCAATTATCCGAATATGTAATTCATCTTAATATAAATTTTATGACGATAAACTCATATTGTTAATATATATCAATTTTAGGTTATTCTAATATTCTAGATATAATAGCACAGTCTGTTTCATAATTGGAGGCCGTTTGGTTCAAGTCGCATCAAATTGAGTCAATTTCAGCTCAAAATACGCGTCGCCGCTTTCGACCGCTCGACGTTCATGCAGACATGTCTGAATTAAGTGCGAATAGTCTTATTTAATGGATTTCTACGTTTAGAAGTCAACAACGCCATCAATTTTGTAAACGAAGGTCGTTTGGTTTATGTTGGTGTTTCCTGACTTTGATATGTACGCGTCGCTCACTGATCGATATCGATTGTGCAATATTTATATTCTAACCGTCGATGTTCAATGTGATGACATTTTATTTCGTCATGGAGGTCATTTGTTTAATTGTCCGTCATGTATTATATTGTGTTTTTGATCCTTCGACATTTGCACGACTCTTTGAATTGGACGTGAACTCATTTGATAATTTTGATATTTAAAGAACGACGATCAATTTCGAGAATGATGTCGTTGGACATCCGAATCCCGACGATATGCGTCGACATTATTAATAGCTCGATCGCGCTCTTTGGATTATGAAATATTTATATTAAATTTACGAGCCTCAACACAACGATGAATTCGTTATTCGTCGAAGGTCGTTTTCACCATTTCGTGATGCGGGTATATTTTGCTTCAACTGACATTATCAAGTCAATTTGAATTTTGGGACCCAACTTTTTACACATGTGAATGTAATATATATATATATATATATATATATATATATATATATATATATATATATATATATATATATATATATATATATATATCAATTTTTTAAAAAATAACCCTGATGAAATATATTAAAAGCTTTAATTTGAGCAATGGCTAAAAAAATTATTTACCCTATTAAATATAAAAATGATATATATACATTTTTTTATCCATATTTTGTTTTCTGGGGTAATTTGAGCGTTTGAACATGTATATTAAAATTGAGAAAATAAATTAAAAAAAGAAAAATCTCTACCAACAACCACTCATATTTTATTTTACTCACATTATGGGAACGTTCTATTCTCAATATATGCAAGTACTAATCAATTAATAAGTACCCTATTGTGATGTGACTATTTTTTAATTTTCACAACAAATAGATACCTCTTACCTATGCATGACTAGATGACACCAGTAGATGAGGTTACCTTTTTTGACATCTTCATTATTTTATAGCTCCGGATGGATTGTTTCCCTCTTTCGCCCGTAGTTTCTACGCGATTTTGTCTCATTGAGCATTAGTAATTAGATATTCCGTCTCTCCTCAACAAGTAGAAGTTAAACCGCCATCCTACATGGCTTTCTACTCATATATATATATATATATATATATATATATATATATATAAAAAGCTGCTCTGAAGGAGAAGTCCCATAACCTTAGTTCTTTTCTTCTCTACATTAGCTCAAGCAATCTTTATTAAGGGGCTATTTAATTGCCTACATTTAAAATGTACAATATTTCAAATACATATTTTTGAACATTTTAAATATTTAATAAAGTAAAGTTTAATGAATATTTTAAATACATCGAAAAGTTATATTTTAAATTCTCCAGGATTTGGGTGAATTTAACACACCGAATATAAAGTGATGCGGGCTGCACGCAGCATAATCACCCATATCACGGCCACGCCAGCCCCAATACACCATGTCGTCATGCGCCTCCCAATCTCACAACGCCAAACCTTCGCTTTTTTATATTACATTTCATAACCAAACAAAAAAGTCAATTTGTAAAACTCTCAACCAGAACTATAAAGTAATCTTTTATCAATTTTACACTGATTTTTTTTATCTATTAAATAATACACAGCCAAAAAGCCTAAGTAGCAATGGGATCTCTCATGGCAGGTTGGGATGCTACTGTCCTCGACTCAGACGCAGGTATGTTCTCTCCACTCCTCTCATGGCAGCACAGTAGATTTTTCACTCCAACTTCAAACAGTCGTTTTGCAGCTAGAATTGAAAGGAACAGATCACTTAGTAAGATATCAGAACCTTTCACAGACTTCATGAAAGCTCCCAGCACGATGAAAGCGACAAAGACTTCACAGTCCGGAAATCCTCAAACAAATAGAAGGTGAGCGTAAGATATCTTATGAATTTCCTGTTTTTTATTTCTTTTCTTCTAAAATCTTTCTTTTTGCGTCTGCAGCTTTTGGAGAAAAGCGAGGTTGAGGAAATCAACAGATCTGTGAAAAAATATTACATCCAGAGTCTGCACGTAGCTTTATATGCAGACTTCAAAACAACGCGTCTGATTTTTTTTTCCGTTTTAGCTTAACGACAGAATGAACTGACGCTGTGATCGCCGACCCGCCCGCTCCTGCTCAAACGGAGAAGATCATCGTTGGAACGTATGGGAGAATTTAAAAGAAATATATATATCTAGATTTAGGGTTTATGGGTGTATTTTTTCTTGCAAACCAAGCTCGAGAGAAGAGAAAATCTCATTTCATTTTCTAAAAAAACCATGAAGATGGAGAACTGGAAGTTATGGCGAGAAAATAGGCGATGTATTAACTAAAATTCATCGGTAATTTTTCTCAACCGTTGTATATGTATAATTTTTTTGTTAGTGTTATTCCTTGAAATTCTTTTATTTAGTGTATATTTCCTACACTGTTTGAAGTTCTTGCAAGAGACTTTGCTTATTTTGAGGAATTTTGCATCATCAGACTCATAAGAGTATGGATGATTTTCTGAATATTTTTATAATTTATTCTGCCTGGATGGAGAAAATATGGTCATTACATTCCCTTAGAAATAATTTTCTTTGGCCTGTTTAGAGAAAATATGTTCATTACAATCCATCACGAACAATTTGGAGGTTGTTTAGTTATTTGGTTATTTTTTTAATGTTATTTTGCATCTGTACTCTCTTGAGAGTACAGATGATTTTTGGACATTTTCTCCAGTTTTTTCGGACTAGTTGAGATTATTTTCATTACTCTCTGTACTCTCTGTACTCTCCTAAGAGTCTGAGCATTTCATCATTTTCTTTCCTGATTGGAGAAAATATGTTCATTAACACAATTTGGAGTGTTTGGTTGATTTGTTAGTGTTCCAGACTCTCTATACTCATGAGAGTACATATGATTTTAGCCAATTTTTTAGGCCTAGTTGTTGAGATTAGGTTCGCATATTTAAAAAGTTGGATGGTTTCTAGGGATTTTTGTATTTGTACTCTCGTAGAGTGATGATTTGCCAATATTATTGCGTTTATGGAGGAAATATGTTCATTACAATCCATTAGTAGCAATTTTGTAGGGTGACTTGGTTTTTTATGGTTGATTTGCATCAGTCTTTATTGACTTTTCATTTTGAAGTTTACCATGTCGGGAAAATAATAACTGAGATCATTCCTCCTTCAACGGTGTTTGATAATACTACAACACTCTTTAAGAAAGTCATTGACATTTTGAGGCTTCATCGCATCAATTCATTAGACTCCACGAATTCAACAAGACTCAATTGCTATTATTACCTCATGTCTTGTTGGGACATAGAAGCAGACTTTCTTCGGGTGGGCGGCATTTCTTTCACCCGGATGAATTGTAGTGATAATAGGGATGCCAAATAGAGGGAGAAAGTCTTATGACATAGAAGGAATGCTATCATGAGGTTAGCACTTCCAAAGGAAGCTTAAAGAGCATCTTGAAGGTAAAAATACAAAGCAAAAAGCACAGAAGACTACCCTCCACTCTCTCGTACTCTCATACTCTTTGTACTCTTTGTACTCTCAGTACTTTCCTCACTACTCTTTGTACTCTTATCAACTCATAGGTAACTTAATATAATACTGTTTATGTTTCATCGGTAATTTTTCTCAATCGTTGTATACGTATAATTTTCTTATGATTTTTTAGTGTTATTTCTTGAAATTCTTTTATTTAGTGTATATTTCCTACACTATTTGGAGTTCTTTGCAAGAGGACTTTGCTTGTTTTGAGAATCTTGGCATACTCTCAGAACTCATGAGTATTGACCAATTTCATATTATTTTTCATGAGTTCCTGGCCTATTTGGAGAGAATATGTTCATCACATTCCATTAGAAGTAACTTGGAGGCTGTTTAGGTTAGTTTTTAGGAGAGTTTTGCATGTGTACTCTCTGTACTCTCATGAGCTCTCATGAGAGTACATTACAAAGTATTTTGGGCATTTTTTCCAGTTTTTATGAGAATGTTTGGAGGAAATATCTTCATTACAAATCCATTAGAAATAATTTGGAGGCTATTTGGTTGCTTCTTTAGTATTATTTTGTCACTCACTCAGACTGCACTCTGTTTCCTCTCAGTACTCTATGTACTCTCATACTGGAGAGCAGAGCATTTTGATCATTTTTCTGGCAAGTTCAGAGGAAATATGTTCATTATAATCCATTAGGAATAATTTGGAGGCTATTTGGTTAGTTTTTTAGTGTTATTTTGTATCTGTACTCTCTGTACTCTCTTAAGAGCACAGATGATTTTATGGACATTTTTTCCGTCTTGCTCGATTCATGTTCTAGTAAAGCAATTAATTAGTTTTGGATGATTTCTAGGAGATTTTGCATCTGTACTCTTTATACTCTCATGAGAGTACAGAGCATTTTGATCATTTTATTCTTATTTCTTTGACTTGTTTGGAGGAATTATGTTCATTACAATCCATCAGGAATAATTTGGAGGCTGTTTGATTGATTTTTTTAGTGTTATTTTGCATCACTCTCAGAGAGATGGCCAATTTTTTATTTGTTATTATCTTCATTACATTCCAGTGAAAGCAATTTGGTGGCTATTTAGATAGTTTCTTGGGGATTTTTGCATCTGTACTCTCTGTACTCTCAGTATTTAGCTCATTTCTTTCACTTTCTTTGGCCTGTTTGGAGAGAATATATTTATTTATGGAGCTATTTTACATGTCATATTTATGTGGAGCTATTTGGCCAGGTGAATGAGGTCAATGAGTAGTGTGATGATGAAGTCGTGATGCCTAATGACCCAAATTTAGGGAGACTTTCCACTGTTTGTGAATGAGGCGTATAATCATGACTATGCACATCAAACTGGCTTGTTGGAATACTAGTTATTGGCCAAACTCAAGAAATTGAAATCAAAAGATTTTTTATGTGCAAGGTTGAAAGAAATCACGCCTAAACGGCTTAGCAAAATTCAAGAAAACTGATATAAGGACTGCTTTTCCGGCCATGATTAGATTCTCTGTTGACTTGGACGGGAACTGGATGGTTAAAAAATATATAGAAAGTTATAATCATTCATTGGCAAAGCCCACTGACCTACATCTTCTCAGATCACATACATGCATTAGCGACGAAAAGGCTTCCGTGTTGAAGATAATGACAGAGGAATTAGAGCGACCATTCAACTATCTAAGTGAGGAAGTTGTATGTAGAGAATATTGGATTCACAAAAGAGATGTTTTCAATTTTATTCGAAGAGAAAAATCGAGGATCTGGCGACAATGCATTAATACATATGTCAAGGAAAGGCAAGCAGCGGATGAGATGTTTGCATGGGATGTACAAGTTGATGAGTTAAATTGCTTAGTAAGTTTTTTTTTGGAGCAATGGCATGTCTAGGATAGAATATTACTGTTTTGGTGATGTGATAATTTTTGATACAAGCTATCAACTCAATAAATATAATCTTATTTGTGCCCCTCTTGTTGGAGTGAATCATCACTGAGAAAACGTGTTATTTTGAGTAGCCTTTTTATCAGAAGAGACGATTGAGTCATTCTCATACTTTTCTTCTTGATGAGTGACCGACATCCTACAATAATATTCACTGATCAAGATCAAGCTATGGCGAGAGCTATCGAAATTATATTACCACATACTCATCATAGGTTGTGCCAATGGCATATTTCGAAGAAAGCTTCTTCTAAGGTTCAATAGTAATAAGTAATAAGAGGGTACTGCATTTACATGAAAATTTGACTGAGGAAGAGTTTGAAGAAGCTTGGTCCGCCATGCTATAAGAAGGTAATTTGCATCATGCTTTTGTCGAACTTTATAAAATTAGATCCAAGTGGATCAGATTCAAAAAAAAACTCATTCTACATGGGCATCTTGTCAATGCAACATAGTGAGTCAATGAACAACATATGTCACGGAATCTCTAAACCAACATGTTCGGTCAAAGATTGTTTCTTGGGGTTGGAGAAGGTTATGGAGACATGGCGCTGGAATGAACATGACGAAGACTTCAAACCATCGATGTTAAGACCATCTAATTCTAAAATAAGTCATATGTTTTATACAAGAAAGCTTTATACTATGTTTGAGGAAGAATTTTTGCATGAAGTTGGAGGCCTATCGATGTGGTCGAGATGACCATAGAGTATTTGGTGAGAAACTTAGAGAATAAAAATTCATCCAAAACATGAACTGTCCATTTCAATGGGACTACCCTAGATGTAACTTGTACTTGTAAGAAATTTGAAATGATGGGATTACTTTGTCCATTGTATCAGAGTTCTTAGTCAGGAAGATGTAGTGCGCATTTTGGATAAGTATCTTCTCATGCGATGATCTACCAGAGGAAAGAGAGATATTTACATCGATAGTGCATATAGAAAATTAAGAGATGTGAAAGGCACAGATGAAAATGCTGCTGGCATTATTTTCTGGAACCACATTAGTCGATATGCATATCAAATAAGCGTCAGGGCACAGGGTAATAATAGAGCTGAGGACTATATGCTTCAATCCTTAAAAAAAACTATACGGCAATGTCGAGTCTATAATAAGTGGAAATTCTCTTCCAACGAGAAAGAAGAAGAAGTCAACACAGACAAGGAAAAGACATCTTAAAGGATCCAAGCAACGCCCAAAGGGTGTTTCCAATGCAAGGCTTAAGGGATAGAGAGATCCAAGAAAGCCAAGAGTAATTCTCTATTTGCCTCTTAATTTTTAGTATTTAAAATATGCTAATCTTTAAACCATCCTATTTTTTATAAACCAGTACAAACCGATAGTATAGAACGTGTTTCACCCATTGCAACACCTTTCTTATGCGAGTGTTTTTCATAGTGAATAAATATTACATCGATGTAAAAAATCATTAAGCGATCGATGTTCTACCTTAGAATTCAACTCGAGTTCAACAATCGGGAAAGGGTACACTAAGTTGATGATGGATATTATTACAGGAAAATATTTCAATGCATGATATCATTTAGTTATGTGTTCTTCAACTGTGCAATCATTTCTGCACAGAGTACAGAGAGTAGAGAGGGTACATAACTTGCATGAAACCGAAGGTCCAAATGGACTTTAATACAATTATTTTATGCTTGGTTTTTTCCTCACTATGTTTGCTCTTAAAGCAGCAGTGCATAGAGTTTACCCCCTATTAAGGACTTTGTAATCCTTAGACTGTGGCAATAAAATTTTTCATATTTTATCAAATTGCAGTTTCTGATTGATGAGTCTACTTGCTTACAAGGATGAGCTGATTTTCATTGCAGGCATTACATAATTTGATATATACTCTATAAAGTACTCTACATTTTATGAAATTATTTTTATTGCATGCATTACAATTTTTGATAAACCCGTATGTTCCTATCAACAAGTTTAGTAGAAGCTGAAGAAAAAAAAATTCTGTGATAAAGATGATATTAATAATGATGATATTAATTTAGTAATTATTTATAAGTTTATCAATAATATTAATTTAATTCAGATGATACTTTCAGTTATTACATTATTTGAAAAAAATTCCTCACCTAAAAATATAGAATTTGCTCCACACTGCCTTCAAAAATTAAATTTCTAAATAAGATGTTGGTAAGCCGCATCATCGACAGTTTATTTGTCTATTTTATGCACATGTTTCAGTAGAAAGTAGGTTTTAAGAAACATGATTTTGACTGGTAGAAAGTAATTTTATGCATTCACAAAATTCTACCACATTTTTAAAGATCATAATTTCTTTTAATAAAGAGTTAAGTTTAATAATCGTACCCACTTATATTACGTTTACATACTAAGTAGTTCATATTGCTTTTCCTGCATACTTTTAGATTGAGGCATTTTAAATGTGGCTGAGTATAATGTAAATTTTAGATAATGTAAATTTTAACTTTTTTTTTTTCAGTTAATCCGAATTTAAAATATGATATGATTTGAATATCAAAATTAAGCTTATTTTCTCCAAACAAGTAATGAAATCATCATAGAATTGTAAACAATATTATATCAACTACCCATGAATAGAGAAGAGTACATAGAGAGTCTAGAGAGTACAGAGAGTACAGAGAGTACAAAGGGTATAAAAAGTACAGAGAGTACAGAAAGTACGGAGAGTATAGAGAGTACATAGAGTACAGAGGGTACAGAGAGTATAGAGAGGGTTCACATGCAAACATAAAACTCATAAAAGGCAACCCGAGCATCCAAACTTGTTATAAGTAAACAATTCCTCCTGTCAAAGCAAAAGTGGAAATGGGAAAAAATAAGCAAATAATCTATAGTATGAGGAGAATATAAAGAGTT
The DNA here is from genome assembly GCA_021442155.1 of Cymbidium sinense. Lineage (NCBI taxonomy): Eukaryota > Viridiplantae > Streptophyta > Magnoliopsida > Asparagales > Orchidaceae > Cymbidium > Cymbidium sinense. Next base: position 140,798,871 of record CM038222.1, read on the forward strand.
AAGCTATAGAACACCTCAAATATTCTTGTAGTCAGCCATTAAACTACCTGCAATGGAATAAAGAGTATAAAGAGTATAAGAAGTATAGAGCGTGCAGAGAGTAGAGAGAGTATAGAGAGTACAGAGGGTATAGAGAGTATAGAGAGGGTTCACATGCAAAACTACTCAAAAAACTTATAAAAAAGTAACCCAGGAGCATCAAACTTGCTTTAAGGTTATAATGAACAATTCCTCTCCGTCCTGCAAAGCAAAAGTGAAAATGGAAAATAATAAGCAAATAATCTGTATTATGAGGAAAATACAAAGAGTTAAGCTACAGAACACCTCAAATATTCTTATAATACCTTCAAACCACTACGAATGGAATAAAGAGTATAAAGAGTACAATAAGTACAAAGGGTACAGAAAGTACAGAGAGTACAGAGAGTATAGAGAGTATAGAGAGTATAGAGAGTATATAGAGTATAGAGGGTACAGAGAGTATAGAGAGGGTTCACATGCAAAATTGCTCAGAAAACTCATAAAAAAATAACCAGGAGCATCCAACTTGCTTTAAGGTTATAGGGAACAATTCCTCTCTGTCCTGCAAAGCAAAAGTGGAAATGAGAAAAAATAAGTAAATTATCTGTACTATGAGGAGAATACAAAGAGTTAAGCTACAGAATACCTCAAATATTCTTATACCCTTCAAACTACTTGTAATGGAATAGAGTATAAAGAGTATAAGAAACAGAGGATCTGAAAAGTATAGAGTATAGAGAACAGAGAGTACAGAGAGTACAGAGAGTACAGAGAGTATAGAGAGGGTTCACATGCAAAACTGCTCAGAAAACTCATAAAAAAGTAACCCAGGAGCATCCAACTTGCTTTAAGGTTATAGTGAACAATTCCTCTCCGTCCTGCAAAGCAAAAGTGAAAATGGGAAAAAATAAGTAAATAATCTGTACTATGAGGAGAATACAAAAAGTTAAGCTACAGATCACCTCAAATATTCTTATAGTCAGCCTTCAAACTACCTGCAATGGAATAGAGAGTATAAAGAGTACAAGAAGTATAGAGAGTACAGAAAATACAAAGAGTAAAGAGAGTACAGAGAGTACAGAGAGTACAGAGAGTACAGAGAGTACAGAGAGTATAGAGAGGGTTCACATGCAAACCTGCTCAGAAAACTCATAAAAAAGTAACCTAGGAGCATCCAACTTGCTTTAAGGTTATAGTGCAATTCCTCTCCGTCATGCATAGCAAAAGTGGAAATGGGAAAAAATAAGCAAATAATATGTACTATGAGGAGAATACAAAAAGTTAAGTTACAGAACACCTCAAATATTCTTATAATGCCCTTCAAACCACTCAAGAATGGAATAGAGTATAAAAGTATAAGTATAGAGGGTATAGATAGTACAGAGAGTACAGAGAGTTCATAGAGTATAGAGGGTATAGAGAGGGTTCACATGCAAAACTGCTCAGAAAACTCATAAAAAATTAACCTAGGATCATCCAACTTGCTTTAAGATTATAGTGAACAATTCCTCTCTATCCTGCAAAGCAAAAGTGGAAATGGAAAAAAATAAGAAAATAATATGTACTATGAGGAGAATATAAAGAGTTAGGCTATATAACACCTCAAATATTCTTATAGTCAACCTTCAAACTACCTGCAATGGAATAGAGAGTACAAAGAGTATAAGAAGTATAGAGGGTACAAAAAGTACAGAGAGTATAGAGAGTATAGAGAGTACAGAGGGTACAGAGAGTATAGAGAGTATAGAGAGTATAGAGAGTACAGAGAGTACAAAGAGTACAGAGGGTGCAGAGAGTACAGAGAGGGTTCACATACAAAACTGCTCAGAAAACTCATTAAAAAGCAACCCAGGAGCATCCAAAATTGCCAAGGAAAATTGAAGAAAAATAGATGAAATACTCTGTATACTCCTAGGAGAGTACATAGAGTACAGATGAAACACATCCCAGTAAAGCATTCCAACGTCAACCAAATTACTGCAGGTGTTCTCTGCTAATAATAAAAGATCCAAACCAAGGAAAAAAAAAAATAAAAGAAATACTAATTAATTATTTCCTACTTATCAAACTTTAAATGTACAGCTTCTTCATTCAAACAAAAGATAGCATAAGAGAACTCGGCCCTAAAGTAATTCATCTTCTTTGACCAATCTTGGTGGTCAGCCCAGTTAAGTGGGGATTTCCTAATTGCTGCCTCCATGTACTTGCAAACAAACATCCCTTAGTCAACACGGTTATCTTAGACTAGCAACCCACTTACCATTTTGATTGACCATTTTATGGGATCGCTCACAAAAGACTGACCAACATCTTCAACAAGTAATTTGATCTAAAAAGCAAGAAGTATAGTCAATAAGGGGGTAAAAAAATAGTTTACAGAAACCAAATTGAAAACAACTGTTATAATCTCAGGAAGAATGGCCTTATGGGTTGGTTTTGATAATAAATCATAAAAATACCAAGCTCCTAGCTTAATATGCCCAACCAGGAGTGTACAGTGCTGATTATATATAATTGGAAGTAAGAGTATTGACAACAAGGACATCTTTGGATGAACATTTTGCTTTCCTTGTGTAGGTCATATTTCACATAGCTCTATAAGAAAAGAAGAGAACGTTTATAAATTATAGTTTCCTTATATACAAACAAGTATTAAATCATAATATAACGCATAACTGGTAACTTACCCAAAAGCATGAGATGTACAAATAGGGGACATCACAGAGAGTACTCCTCACAAAGAAGAAGGTGAATGCATCGATCTGTGCATCTAAGAGATACTGATCTATCAGAAACTCATTGATCTGCCCTTGTGCAATAATGATATTCTCAACCGTGAATACTGTATCACCCTACAAGTGAAAAATATTTTAAAGTGAGCTTAATTAAATGAATAGGTTATTTTATGTATGAAGGAGTTGATTGAAGATTGTCTTACTTGTCCTTGAATCGAGAGCACGACGTGTCAATAATATGGAACACCAGCTTAGGCAGAACAACTCTGGATGAGAAGTCAACAAAATGATGTGCCTCTGCTGGCTGCAATGAAATTACTGATGATGAAAGTTAGTGATGAAGAGCTAGATTCATTATGAATTATGGATCGATCTACTGAGATAATGCATACCTCTGACTGATGCTCCTCCACCACAACGATAGTAGTCTGTAGGTCATCGACCTTTATTGGCTCATCTTTGCTAACCTATAAAAAAATTTAGTGAAATCTATTTATATTATCACAAATTTAAAAGAAAGTAACTTAATACCTCTACTATCGGCTTCTCATCTTGAGTGGAGGACACCACATCACTTATTCTTACTCGTGACTTCTTGTAAGTGTGTGCAAAATGGGAACAATAGCTTTCCTCTTCCTTATCTGTCAAGCCTTCACACTATGCTCAATGCTACCAATTAAAGGCTTCGGAGCATCTTCATGTGCAGTAGAGGCCTCCACAATAGCTTCCCCTATGGTGGACTCAACAGGGGCTTCCCAAGTAGAGGCTATCTCAGGGCCTTCCCAAGTGGAAGTATTCATGGGCGCAGTAGTTGCCTCACGGAGACTCCCTCGGCCTCCCTGGGGGAAGCTCCTCAGTAGCCTCCATAGGTGATGCCCTGTGACCTCCTCAAGAGTTTCTGGTGACCTCCATGTGAGCTTCCCCATAGTAGGGATGGTGGACCCTCAGAAGAACCTCCTCGATAAGAATGTCGCAAATCAATCTCATCCATTCTCTCTGTCATTGTTGCTTGAAAAGAAGATACTATATCTTTCAAGTCCCTAAAACCTGTAAGTATCCTCTCCACCACAAAGCCTTCTTTGGGGTAGCAGAGGCGGCTAGACACTGGATGGGGAGCATCGAGGAGAGACATAGAGATTCGTGAACTCGGACTTAGAATGGGATATGCTCAACATGACCGCATGTTAGGCGGGAAAATGATTCAAGGAGCCAGGTCTCCTCTTCTGATATGTCCTCGAATGAAAGGCAGACCTGTGTTAAACCAATAAGAAAATGTAATGACTACATCATAAATAAATATATTCTTATATGAACTAAGTGATATTATTATATGTCACCTGGTGTTCTCCTAAACCACTGAAGGCTTCATCTAGAAACTTTATTTACCATCGTTTACTTTGCAAATGGAGATGGTGGCCTCATGATGCGTGCTGACCATATACAATTAATATTTATATAAGTTAACTTCAATGCATCAAATAATACATAATCGAAGATATAAAATATACCATAAGAAGAGTGACAAGCTACCTGTGTCTATGGATCTTTGATGTAATACCATCAAATTGTGAAACTAGGAAGGCCCAAATGGCCTCACCTTGTATTCAAAGAATTTATTTATGTCATCGGTAATCAATTCGATGCCCCTATAGTTGTGATATACAAAAAAAGGATTTAAAGAAAATGTATGAAAACTATAACCATAAAACATAACGAGCTATCTACATGCTCAAGCATAGTCTTATAGTCCACCTGAATCGAATCACAAAGATTGCCATAAGACCTTCTCCCCTCTGTTTGGCATCCCTACAATTACTACAACTTCATTGGGGGTGAAAGGAATGCACTGCCCACCCAGAAAGAAAGCTTTCTTCTCTATATCCCAGCAAGATAGGATTGAGGTAATGGCTATTGAGTCTTGTTGAATTTTGTGGAGTCTAATGAATTGATGTAGATGAAGCCTCTTTAAAATATCAATAACTTCATCAGTAAATTGTGCTGCAATATTATCGAATACCGTTCTAACGGTGGTAGGCATGCATCTTGAAGTTATCCTTTTTCCAGACATGGTAAACTTTAAAATAAACAGTCAGTTAATGATAGTATAGATGCAAATCACCCATAAGAAATAACCAATCAGCCTCCAAATTATTCCCAATTGATTTGTAATGAACATATTTCCTCCAAACAGGCCAAAGAAATTAAAAAAAATTGGCATAAATCGTCTGTACTCTCAAGAGAGTACAGAGAGTACATATGCAAAATAACACTAAAAAAACTAACTAAATAGAGAGTACAGATGTAAAATAATACTAAAAACCAACCAAACAGACTCTAAATTATTCCTGATGGATTGTAATGAATATATTTCCTCCAAACAGACCAAAAAAATTGGAAAAAAATGACCAAATGCTACTCAGAGTACAGAGTACGAATGGAAATCTCAAACTATCCAAACAGAGAGTACAGATGCAAAATAACACTAAAAAATTAACCAAACAGCCTCCAAATTATTCCTAATGGATTGTAATGAACATATTTCCTCTGAACAGGCCAAAGAAACTGAAAAAATGATCAAAATACTCTATGCTCTCATGAGAGTATAAAGAGTACAGATGTAGAAATCTCCTAGAAACCATCCAAACATCTCTCCAAATTACTTCTAATGGAATGTAATGAACATATTTCCTCCAAACAGGCCAAAAAAATTAGAAAAAAATGGCCAAAATTGTCTGCACTCTTAGAAGAGTACAGGGAGTACAGATGCAAAATAACACTAAAAAACTAACCAATGAGCCTCCAAATTATTCCTAATGGATTGTAATGAACATATTTTCTCCAAACAGGCCAAAGAAACAGGAAAAAAAATGACCAAAATGCTCTGTACTCTCATGAGAGTGAGAGTCGAAAATCCCATAGAAACCATATAAATAAATCCAAATTGCTTTTAAATGTAATGAATATAAATAATCTGACCAAAGAAACCAAAAAAAAAGGCCAAAATCGTCTATACTCTCAAGAGAGTATAGAGAGTATAGATGCAAAATAACACTAAAAAGCTAACCAAACAGCCTCCAAATTATTTCTAATGGATTGTAATGAACATATTTCCTCCGAACATGCCAAAGAAACTAGAAAAAATGACCAAAATGCTCTGCACTCTCATGAGAGTACAGAGAGTACATACATATACAAAAATTCTTCGAAAATCATCCAAACATCCCTTCAAATTGCTTTCAATGGAATTTAATGAACATAATCTCAATAATCGGGCCAAAGAAACTGGAAAAAATAGCCATAAAATTGCTTCTAATGGAATGTAATGACCATATTCTCTCCATCCAGGCAAAATAAACTATAAAAATATTGAGAAAACCATCTATACTCTCATGAGAGTACATAGGGTACAGATGTAAAAATCTCCTAGAAACTATCCAAACAACAACCAAATTACTTCTACTAGAATATAATGAACATAATCTGAACAACCAGGCCAAAGAAACTGAAAAAAATGGCCAAAATCATCTGTATTCTCAAGAGAGTACAGATATAAAATAACATTAAAAAACCAACCAAATAAATTATCCAAATTATTTGTAAATAAACATATTTCTACGAACAAAGAAGTCAAAAAAAAAAGACCAAAATGTTCTGTACTCTTATGAGCGTACAAAGAGTACAGATGCAGAAATCTCCCATAAACCATTCAAACATCTCTCCAAATTGCTTTCAATGAAATATAATGAATATAATCTCAACAATCAGGCCAAAGAAACTGGAAAAAATAGCCACAAAATTGCATCTAATAGAATGTAATGACCATATTCTCTCCATCTAGGCAAAATAAACTGTAAAAATATTGAGAAAATCATTTATGCTCTAATGAGAGTACAGAGAGTTTAGATGCAAAAATCTCCCAGAAATCACCCAAACACCTACCAAATTGCTTCCACTGGAATATAATGAACATAATCTAAACAACCAAGCCAAAGAAACTAGAAAAATTTAGCCAAAATCGCCTGTACTCTCAAGAGAGTACAGGGAGTACAGATGCAAAATAATACTAAAAAACTAACTAATCAGCCTTCAAATTGTTCCTAATGGATTGTAATGAACATATTTCCTCCAAACATGCAAAGAACGAAAAAATGAATGAAAAATGCTCACTCTCATGAGAGTACAGAGAGTATAGTATAAAAACCCTAAAACCAAGCAATGAGCCTTCAATCCTTCATGTAAAGAGCATTTTGTATCCAAACAGGAACAAAAGTATTTAAAAGAATGCCAAAATGGGCTGTACTCTTCTAAGAGTACAAAGAGTACACATGAAAAACTAAAGCAAACAACCAAAAATCAACCTATAAACAAATTTTAATGTCATCGACTGAACATACTATAATTCCTAATCAGAGCACAAAATTCATCTTGAAACATGACCAAACATCCTACCATGTGATATACTAAACATTTTACAAGGCTAATCAGTTCAAAAATTTGAAAATAATGGCGTGTACCATCTTGACAGGAAAGAGAGTACACATGTAAAATATCTCCAAAACTACTAAAATACATCTCATCAAAGAACTCAAATGTTCTAAAAATTTTACCGCATGTTGAAAAGAATAGAAAACCCTAAATTCATTAAAGTTCGTGAACACAGTGTAAATACCTCATACACCTACAATACCTCAATGGAAGTTATTCAAGATTTGCTAAATCATGAGCGTGGGACGTTCGAGAGAGCGAGGAAGCTAAAGAAATCCCTAAACTGTCATGCGTGGGAGGAATGTCGAACGACTCCCGTCTCATTTTTCTTCTCCTGTTGTTTGAACGAGGTGGGCCAGGATAAATAGTGTCATCGCCGCCCAGTTATAGTCTTTGTCGCTAAAAGGGAAAAAACTACTAGATCGAGAGATTGAGTCCGCACGTAAAGCTACGCGCGAACTCCAGACATAATATTTTCTCCATATCTGCAGACTGGTGAGGAACTCGGCAACAATTATTCATGATGATCCTTCATTAAAGTTTAAATTCTTATGACTTACATAGTCTGTTTGTTTGTATTCAAATGGACAAAGAGTGACTGGGCATTTTTAAATGAGCCACCATAGGATGAAACTGGGAAGACCTATAACTATGTATCACAGTTCCATGTTGCTGAGATAGCCACAAAAAAGCATTAGAAGCAAAATTGATTTTTTTTCTTTTTTCATTTGTAAATATGTATCAAGCTTATATTTCACTATTATAAGACATGAGGATTGTATTTGATAGGCAATTTTTTTAAAATAAGTATCATTAGAATGATAATTAGGTAATTAAGTATGATTTTAAAAAATTCAAAATAGGTACAATCGTCCAATTCTGCCTCATGTTAGATCTGACGCATGGTGGTGCCGTTGAAATGAGACCATTCCTTGTAGCGGCGATTACCGCCCCACTGTGGAGGCTTCGAGCCAATCGTCCACTAAGTGACCATGACATATATTATTTTATCAATTCTCGATTGGAGCTTGATTTGGCCCCAACTGCTTTCCTCCGTAGAGCTGACGCTCTTCATTTCCATCGACGGCCTCTCCTCTCGAAAATTCTCGCATCCAAGCCAAACCACGCATTGAGCATCTTGTCCAGGTAATCGAAAGGAACTTCCTTTTTTCCCGACAGCCAATTTCATGTCGTTTGATGACTTTCCTCTCCCATCTAGCGACCGTTGGAAGTCAACATTAGCTTTCGGTGATGATTCCGATGGCTCCATTTCGTTCGAGAAAAATTCCTTTGGCTAATTTTGCATTTTTTTGCGCACTTCCCCATCGTTCTTCGTAAACACACAGTAAATCACTTTTTTTTATCAATTTATAAATTAATAGAGTACGTGTGCTAGGGGTTAGAGTTGCATGGTTAGACTTTTGTTTGGGATTTGATTTATAGGTTTTGGTTTATTGTTAAGTAAGGGTAGTATTATTTAAGGTGTCGATTAATATAAATTGATTATTCATATAGTTTGTTTTGCAAGAATGAATAGAGAATTTATTTCACGATTCTTTTCTATGGAGGCAACCGAGTATCGATGAGCAATTCAAGTTATGTGGAGGTCAAAATCGTTGTTCTTACTGGAATTGAAGCAACGGATTATGAGAACCTTGCACATTGATTTAGAGCGTCACACACTCACTCTTACAGGTCGTTATCTGGTGGGTAACAGATTTATAACGTCTGTAATATCTGACAATGAAGTTTGTGAAGTAACACTAGATGAAGCTTCCCGTTAGATGTTAGTGTTATATGTCTAAGTGGAGGATGTTAATGTTGCATTCACATCAATTGATCTGACAATAAGGTTAGTAGATATACCACTAAAGACACACTAAGATTTCATCACACATGCACCTCTAGAGACACAACACAGCTTTGATGAGTTGATTCCCAGGTAACATCTTGTCAATCTTTCCCTACTTACAGTTGTAATAATTAATATGATTAGTTATCATCCAACTTATGAGTTTTTTGATAGCGATGATGTTGTTTATCGTTCAGAGAAATCATATGTGCCTCATAGTGCTGCAGGCGAAGATGAGTATCAAACTATGAGCAGTGGTTCAAGTGGTGAGTCTGAGCAGAATATTAGTGATGATGACTGCTCACTCGGGGTAGAAGCCACTGCTGGAGTCCGACCACCATCTTCTAAAAAATCACTCACTCCGAAATATTGATAGTGAGAGTCAGATGTTGTCCACAAACGAGTATGTCCGGATGTGCCAGACTATGAGAGAGTGGGACAACGATATTTACTTCGACGGTCCTTCTAACGAAACTGTCCTAACAGATGATACTAAAATCCCGGGTGACCTTGTTGAAGGTATGTGCTTCGTAAATAAACAGAGTCTGTAATTTGCTATTGTTGGGTGGTGCATAGTAAATAATGTTCGTTCAAACAAGCTTTGAAGCAGAAGAACTATACTGGTTATTTCATGATACATGATAGTCCTACTAGACCATGTAAGTGCGTTTGCATTGTAGCAACAACCGACGCTTAGGGGGTGCTTGGAGAATATCAAGAGTCGGTGAAAATCATAGATGTATCAATGCAGTACGAGGTCATCTGTTTCTAAATTCATAGCTTACTTCAAGATATCGATGACATCGATAGATCAAACCCAAGGAGACACAGGATGGAATCAAAATTCAATGTTAAAGTTTAGTATGAAGGCTTATGCGAGACGAAGGTAATAAAAGTAATATTTGGTGGGAAGAGTCTGGACTCTCAATCTTTTATGGAATCGGTTGTAGTTCTTACGGTACAAAATTCATTAGCAATTTAGCAATACTTGATCAAGACTTTTTTGGGCCCTTCAATCATGGGATGGAGCGACCAGACCGAGCTTGACGGTACTTTTTTGTTAGGAAACTATCGTGGTACATTATTAATTGCTATTGGAATCGATGAAAATAATAGATTTTTTCCACTAGCCTTCGCTGTTGTGGAGTCCGAGTCGATTGATTCTTGGTTGTGGTTCCTGCAATGCTTACATGTTATGTTGTCTGTTGTCTATGATAGACGCGATCTTTGCATAATTTCTGATAAACATGCTAGTCTATTACGTGGATGTAGAGAAGTGTTTCCATGGGCAGCTCACAGACACTGCTTACATCATCAGCGTGAAAATTTTAAGAAGTTAATACGCAGATTGGGGATTGCTGATGTGGAATTTCTATGCCAATAGATGTATATGACAGGAAATACTGATGATATCCGATAGTTCAATCGTTTAATGTTTGATATTAAAAATGTGAAAGAAGAAGCTCACAACTAGCTTGTAGAGCATGACCCTGTCAAATGGGCACTTGTGCATGACGGTGGAATGCGTTATGGGACAATGACGACTAATGCATCTGAGTGTTTCAATGGTGTCCTGAAATGGGCTCATGGTTTACTGATTCAAGCTCTTATCACTGCTATCTACTACAACTTAGTAGCTTTATTCATGAAAAGACTAGCCACCATAACTCAGCAAGAGGATGTCAACTTCTCTATTTTTATCCAAAAGGTATCCACAATGTTGCAGCGTACGAAAAGAGAGGCTAGACATTTTCTTGAACCTGTGAACATCAACCCGCGTGAGATGCAAGTTTTTGATAGATCCAGTCTCAGGGTTGATTTGTTAGATAATGACCTATGTGATTGTAGTTGTAACAAAATGATCATATATCATTGGGTTTTAGTTACTTATTAGTTTATTAGTTTTTATTTATTAAGGTTTAGGGTTTAGGGTTTAGGGTTTAGGGTTTAGGGTTAAACGGTTGAACCACCTGACTTGCGTGTCATAATACTACACACTGCAACTGTATAAGCTGACATACATAAATGCATTCCATACATAACCGCTTTGAGTGGTTATCTTTCGCAGAGCAATAAGGATTCATACCCAATTTTCAAGAAGATCGTAGACAACGTGCAAATAGATTCAGAAACACAATGGATGAAAATCTATCTAGCATTAGCAGACCCTGTAGTTTATGCAAAACATCAGGTCACTACAGGTCATCCTGCCCTCACAATAGTAATAGTCGACGGTATGTTCTCCCTTGTTGTTATTGGTTGTTAGAGGTTACACACAAGTTGTTACTCAGATTTCCCTTTTACATTCTAATGCTCTAGTTTTTCTGTTTAATTAAAACTATTATTTTTCATTTCATTGTATAAAACTGTCTGATACTACTATTTGCGCTCATTTTTTTCAGTTTGATACTGATTTTTGCTTTTATTTTTCTCAACAGTTACGATGGCAGAGAAGGACCACCCACTAGCTAGATGTCAGTGACGTAGGCCTGCTAGGGAGGCCAACCCACCGTTGGAGCATACACTTATTGAGGTTCATCCTAGCATAGCATCCCTACGTGGGAGGCATCGAGCCACTCACCCCGATACTGTAAGTAATATTTAATTTATTTTTTTAACTTACATCTGCTTTCCTTTTATTTTGGTTAATGACATATTTTTTTTTGTAGAGCACCATGCTTGAGGCTACGTCACACTTGCTTATGCTGAAGGAGTGGCCCATCACGTGCAGATGATTCATCCGTGGGCTAGAGCAGGTGGGCCTACACTATGTTAGCCAGCTTTGCTTCATCCGCCTAGATCATCATTTGCCGACTGCCTTGGTTGAGATGGTCTCCAGAACAATACCTTCCACCTGGCTTGCCGGTGAGATGATTGTTACACTCCAGGATGTGACGATGATCCTGGGACTACGAGTTGATAGGCCACCTATCATAGGCCCAATTGTGATTGGCGAGGGGAAGAGATGAGACACCTGCCTGATTGCTGTGATGATTTGTTGGGATGACACCCCTTACCAAACGTGATGTATCATGAACCGATCAGTCCACAGATCAGTTCGACATTCAAGATGGGTCAAGCACACGCATAGACACGCATCTTCGAGGGTGAGGTGGACTTTTACGGGAGTCGCATAGTTGAGCACCGAGGAGTTTTTTCGGCACCTGTGTGCTTACATTCTATTCCTTATTGGTTGTTTCTTACTACCGGTTACGTCAGGTTCAGAGGTCCATTTACAGTATCTACCACAACTAGTGGACCTGGATACCTTCAGTACGATGGCTATAGGTGCAGTAGTTTTAGCCCACCTATATAGGGAGCTGTACGAGTTGACTAGGCCCACCAGGTGCAACATGGCTGGATGCTTACACCCCCTTCAGATATGGGCTTGGGAGCATATTCATGTTGGAAGGCCGACTCTACATGCATCCCATATTTGAGCTTGATGATCTGGGTATATTTTGTTTAGTGTACATTCAAATTTTGTAGCTTTTATATGTGTTTAAACTATTTTTTGTGTACAGATGGAATGAGAAGTATGTTCGCCAACTGCCAATGGTGAACGTTGTAGTATAAAGAAATGAGTTGGATGGCTTGCGGCATACACAGGTTGGATTTACATATAACACTTCAGTTTAAATATGTGCAGCTTCTAATTTGACATAATTTTTAATATGTAGTGATCCGGTCGCAGTGGAGATCACGCACATCTATTAGACATTCGAGATATGGTTATCACAAGTCCCTCTTATCAGTTGGAAGAGGGTTGAGTGGCATTTATCAGATAGAGTGTCATACTCTCTCATTCGAGTCGATAAATTTCCTAGTTTCAAAAGGGTCATGTAAAGCGGATGTCGACCGGGTTGATTATCACCAATCACACATTGTCGCTTGGGAGAGGGATTGCCTCGTGAGCTTGATATGGACGAAGACTATTAGTGCTAGTTCGTGATCATGGCTTCTCAGATACTGGTCTCCCGACAGATCCCACCACTTACTATGCCAGAGCACCAGTGGAGCGTATTTATGTAAGTCCTGATATAAGTATTCATCTGAATTCAATATTTATGTAAGTGTTAATTTTACATACTATTTTTCGTGTAGGCGGAGCACATCGTGGTGACTTGGGACATCTTTCAGCCATACTTCAGCGATGTGGATGAGCACCACTTACAGGGATGCGTCGATATGTACGAGCTACTATGCAGAGACCTGGATGAGCATGTACATATCGATGACACATATTACAGATCGGTGCCTACAGAGGGTGTCATACACCATGATTGGAGCACTAGGCCATCTACTTATGCGGATCCAGGTCCATCTACATATGCTGATCGCTGATCTAGGTCCTTTTACCTATCAGCCTACATATGAGTCGCAACCACCTATCTTCCAGTCACAGAATGATCTAACGCAGACTACCAAAGATCTTGCACTGGAGGGTCACCATCAGCTGCGTGATTGTCCATCATGTGCACCTAACCAGTACACACCTGGGAGTGGTGCGATTCCACGCAGGCACCAGAGGCTTTAGATGTTTAGGGTAGTATATTTGTTCATCTGTACTACATTTCTTTTTATCTATTTTATTCATTGATCATTTATGTTTATTGACTCTCACTTAGTTGAATGTACTTGTTCAAATTGGGATGCAAATACTCAGATCATGTTATTATATTTCATATACACTTTCTTTGAACTACTTGAATCAAACTAAACTGGTGTTCTACTCAACTCTTTCACCTACTATTTTGTGTAGTATGACATTCAAACGGTTTAGCTTACAAACTTGTAATAAAATAAATTTGTTTTAAAATTCATCACTATACAAATGAATCGAGATGTAAATTAAGTAAGAAAGGTAATAAGTGACTCTATTACAAAAAGGCACAATATTAAAGATTAACTCAACTTCATAAGCTAAATCAATCAATATACTAATCTCTGAAGTCACTAAAATATAAATCTAAATATTGAAGATACATGTGTGATTACTAATATTTATGTTAAAATCATATAATAATTATTAAAAGTAATGCAAATCAAAATTATAAAGATACTTTGCATTATAAGAATTATTTTTGACTTAATATCATACTTATATCCCAAGCTTTGTAAATCAATGATACTTTGTTTAAAAAAAAACATCTAAAGAAAGTCGCTCACTTAGTGGGCGTCGTTTCAGTAAGCTGCCGCCCACTCAATCGGTCTATTTCAACGCAGACGCGCCACGTCAGATATCTTACGTGCAGGCCAGTCAGAATTGGGCTTATTGTACCTATTTTAAAATTTTTAACCATACTTAATTACCTAATTAGCATTCTAATGATACTTATTTTTAAAAAATTTCCTATTTGATATGCATGTGTGATAGGGACCCGTGGAGTATCGAAGAGGGGCAAGGGAGTTCCGAGAAGATACAGAGAGGAGATTTAGGGCTTAGGGGCCTTTCGAGCGGCCTGACTCTAGAGAGAAGAAGCAAGAATCTTAGAAGAGAAGAAGGGAGAAGATAATCTAGGAGAGTACTTACCCTTTCCTATTATCTCTTATTTTATATGATATATTGCTTTACATTTTCTTGGTTTTCTTGATTACGAATCAATGCTATGTCTAATGATTACTTGCATTCTTGGTATCTCTACAAAGGTTCTCTTTGTATTTTCTGTTATTGGTTACTTGTTGTCGATGCTGCTCAAAGTCCTTTCGGTTTTTTTCTTTCTCTTTTTCTATTATTTTGTGATGTGTTATCTGGGCACACATCATTACCCCCTTCCCCAAAAATGACCTTGCCCTCAAGGTCGAAATCAGGATATGCCTTCTGAAAGTCTTTGAGAGGGATCCAAGATGCGTCCTTTGTTAATACACCATTCCATTGCACTAAGATTTCTTTTATTGGTCTTTCTCCTTACAATATAGTTCGTTCTTCTAGAATATCAATTGGTTTAAATAATGGTTGGCCTTCAATAAACTATGCTGGAAGTATTGCTGGGTGTAGGTAGAATCTTACCGAAATTATTTTAGACGGGATACATAGAATACATTGTGAATTTTTGTTGTATCTGGCAGCTCTAGTTTATAAGCCACTGTACCCACTTTTTGTATTATTTTAAAAGGGCCATAATATTGCCTTTGCAATTTTGTGTAAGGCTGAGTTGTTACTGAAGTCTGCTTATATGGTTGCAATTTGACAAGGACTAAATTGTTCACTTGAAATTGCAATTCTCTTCTTTTCTTGTTGGTCATCTGTTGCATTCGGTTTTGTGCCTCTTGTAAATTCTCTTTGAGTTGTTGTAATATTTTGTCCCTTTGTTGTAAAATTGTTTCTACTTCCGGATTGGTAGTGGAATTGCAGTTATATGGTATAATTGAAGGTGGAAGTCTCCCATAAACGATTTGAAAGGGAGTCATCTTTGTAGATGTATTAATAGCTATGTTGTAAGAGTATTCTACCCCAGGTAAGTATTATAGCCAACTTTTTGGTGATTCTAATACAAAGCTGTGAAGGTATTACTCATGTGTTCTGTTTGTTACTTCTGTTTGGTCATCTGTTTGTAGGTGATATGAGCTACAATGATTAAGTGTAGTCCCACTTAGTCGAAAAAGTTCCTGCCAAAAGAAACTCATAAAAATGGGATCTCTATCCAAACAATACCGTGTGTGCCAAGTGAAGTGTTCTGGATACAAAAATATTTGAGACTGTGGTTGCTGAAAAATTAGTGTTAAGGGCTGAAAAATGGGCATACTTAGATAATCTATCCACCACTACTAATATAACTATTTTATTTTGTGATTTGGGTAAGCCCACAATGAAGTCCATTGAGAGTTCCTCTCATATAGTTGTTGGTATTAACAATGGCTGCAGTAAGCATGTAGGTTTTTGGCTATCATATTTCACTTGTTGGCATGTGAGACATGTTGCGACAAATTGTTGAATGTCTTGTTTCATTTTTAGCCCAGTAGAATTGTTGTGTTATTCTTGCTAATGTTCTTCTTATGCCACAATGGCCACCCAGTGGTGACGAGTGTAGTTCTCTCATTATTTTGATGCGTAAGTCTGAATTTGTAACTATTACAATACGGTTTTTGTAATATACTAACCCTTTATGTACTCTGTAGTTCTAAAATTTCTCTAGATTTTCTGTAATATGGTGTAACAGTTGTTGCAATTCTGGTTTAGTTTGTGTTTCCTCTTTAATTTGATCTAGCAAGGAAGTGAATTGTTGTGTATAAGCATAGAAGCTGCTGCTGTTTTGGTTCCGTGAGTCCTCTGTTGTGGAGTGGGTTTTGTCTATGTTGTGAACCTTGCGGGACAAAGCATCAGCTGTTTTATTTGCTATACCTAGTTTGTACTCTATTACGTAGTTGAAACTCAAGAGTTTGATTAGAAACCGTTGTTGTTCGGGTGTTTGAATCATTTCATGCATTAATTCTCTTATGCTCTTTTGATCCGTTCTAATTGTGAATTTATTTCCTAGCAGATATTGGCGCCACCGTCCAACTACTTTTGTGATTGCATACAGCTCCCGCGCATATGTTGATATTTTTTGTAATATTGGTGATAGTTTTTTGCTGAAATATTCAATTGGGTGGCTGTTTTGAAGTAAAATTGCCCCTATTGTTGTACCTGAAGCATCTGTTTCCAACACAAAAGGCAAGAAAAAATTGGCAAATGCCAAAACTGGTAAGGATACCATCGCTGCTTTTAGTTGTAGGAATGCTTGTTGAGATTCCTCTGACCATTAGAATTATTGTTTAGCTAATAATGACGTTAATGGTGTTGCAATTTCTGCATAATAACACAAATTTTTTGTAGTATCCTGTTAATCCCAAAAATCCTCTTAGTTGTTTAACAGAATTCGAAGGTGGCCATGATTGCACTGCTTCAATCTTCTTTTGGTCTACTGCTATCCCTTGTGCCGAGAGAATATGTCCCAAGTACTCTATTTTTTGTTATAGAAATTTACATTTTGATGGCTTGATGAACAATGTATGTTGTTTTAATTGTTCAAGAATCGATTGTAGATGGACTTGATGTTGGTTTATGGAGGGGCTGTAGATTAATATATCATCAAAAAAAACTAACACACATTTACGTAAGAAGGGTTTTAGGATTGTAGTCATCATTGCTTGAAATGTTGATGGTGCATTCGTCAATCCGAATGGCATGGCTATGAATTCATAATGTCTTTCATATGTCCTAAATGCAGTTTTGGGTATGTCTTCTTCTGCCATCCTTATTTGGTGATAACCTGAACATAAATCCAGTTTTGAAAAGATAGCCGCTCCATGTAATTCATCCATTAGCTCCTCTGGTGTTGGTATTGGAAAACGGTCTGGAATAGTGCTCTTGTTCAGTGCTCTATAATCCACACAAAACCTCCATGTCTCATCCTTTTTCTGTAACTAGAAGAGCTGATGAAGAAAAAGGACTTGTGCTTTCTCTTATAATTCCTGCCTCTAACATTTCCTTGATCAGTTTTTCAATTTCTATTTTCTAAAAATAGGGATATCTGTAAGTTTTTACCTTTATCGGTTGAGCTCCTAGAAGAAGATTGATATGATGGTCTACTGCTCTCTTTGGAGGTAATTCTGTTGGAGGTTGGAATAATTCTTGATATTGTTGTAATGTTTGTTGTATGTTTGCAGGTAGTTCTCTGAATTCACTTGGTGGAGTGTTGACTCTGCGGGGAAACTTCTCTTATGTGAAAGTATGATACGATTTCAGCCTTGACTCTAAGTTTGGTGAACTGGTGTAGGGTAATGTTCTCCAGGTTTGATGTTGTGTCCCCTTGTAGTTGTATTAGTGTGTCTTTGTATTTGAATTTCATTATCAATTTCTTATAATCTGTTGTGCATTCTCCAAGATGTTCTAACCATTGTACTCCTAATACTACATCTGCTCCTTGCATTGGTACGAGATAACAATCCATTACAAATGTGTAACCTTGTAATTTGATTGGTATTTGGGAACACACACCTGAGCATTGGAGTGTTTCTCCATTTCCTACTAATACTTTGAAAAATATTGCGGTTGTTACCGTATGGTCTATAAATTTGGCCAATTGGGATTGTATAAAATTGTGTGTCAATCCACTATCAATCAGAACTTGCACTATAATATTTCCAATCATGCCTTGTAGACGTAATGTTCTTGGATTTGATTTTCCCATGAATGCGTTAAAATTGATTTCTGGAATGTCATAATGGACTAATGTGTTTTTCTGTTGGATTTCAGGCTGCAGATTATGGTCTTATTTATCGTTAACTATCATGAGAGCGAAAAGTTTTGATTTACAGTTGTGACCCCTATGATATTTTTCATCACAGTTGAAACATAATCCTTTTTTTTCTTTCTTCTAGCTGTGCTGTTGTAAGTTTCTGAACTGGTAGCGTGAATTTGTTGTTGCCTTGGTTATTTTGCAGTGGGCTGTTTGGAGTTGGCAACAGTGGTTGGTTTTGTTTTGTTATAGATGCTTGAGTATTTCTGAAACTCATTCTCATGTTCATATTATCAGATATTCGATCTTCCATCAATTTGGCTAGTTGAAAGGCTTGTTGTAATGATGTCGGTTGTAAAGCTCATACCTTTCTTTTGATCGTCGCTAATCGATTCAAAACTTTGAAGGAAGGTCGGTGGAATGCTCTGCAATCGATTTGCTAAATCCTCAAATTCATTGTAGAATTGTAAGATGATTTTGTTGCATTTTTTGCTAGTTCACGCAAGTCTCTATATAATGATGGTCCAAATCTTTGAATGACTGCTTTTAAAGTGCCAAAGTTGAAGAATCTAATAGTTTGTTGAGGTGCATCCATTGGAACCAACTCAATGCTGGTCCATCCATATAGACTGATGTTATGATGAATTTTTGTTCCTCTGAAAGATTGTAATATTGGAAGAATTGATCCGCTTTAAATAACCATCCCCTTAGATTTTCTCCATTAAAACGAGGTATATCAACTTTTACGGGTCTTGAGTTTGTAGTTGTTGATCAGAATTGTGGAGTAAGTTCTATGGGTGGGGAAAGACATACCTGGGATTCCTTACTTCCTTCTTGTTGTTCTTGAATTGATTTCTCCAGCTTGTCTTCAATGGATGAAAACCTGCGAGAAACTTCATTAAGAATTATTGTAATTGATGTCATCTATTCATTGTTTTTGTTCAGTCGACCGACACATTCTTCTAATGTCTTTGTAGTATGTTTTGTGCCTTCTGCCATGTTTGTTTTGTAATAGGAATCAACGAGAGCACCATGATAGGGACCCGTGGAGTATCGAAGAGGGGCGGGAGAGTTCCGAGAAGATACAGAGAGGAGATTTAGGGCTTAGGGGCCTTTCGAGTGAACTGACTCCAGAGAGAAGAAGCAAGAATCTTAGAAGAGAAGAAGGGAGAAGATAATCCAGGAGAGTACTTACCCTTTCCTGTTATCTCTTATTTATTTATATGATATTCCTTTACATTTTCTTGGTTTTCTTGATTATGCTAACTGAATCTGTTATGTCTAATAGATTACTTAGATTTCTTGGTATCTCTACAAAAGTTCTTTTCTAGTATTTTCTGTTTATTGGTTACTTGTTGCCGATGCTCGTGCTTACTGTTCAAAGTCCTTTAGCCATTCTGGTTTTTTTTCTCTCTTTTTTCTGTTATTTTGTGATGTGTTATCTGGGCACACATCAATGTGATTCTTTAACAGCTTCATATTATCTCCTTTCTGTTGTTGGTATGTGTGAGGTTTGTATATAGTTTTAGAAAACTGCTTGCTCAAGCATGCTAAAAATTTGAAACTTTTAGAGAACTTGCATAATATTAAGCATCATACTAATGTAAGATACAAGCACATCAACAATAGGATATCCTCCAATGAAACATTAACTATCCTATGAACCAGATCGCTGCAACTGAAGCTTTCAATCAATTAGAGTTTAAGGTCATCATCTGCCGGGATCAAGCAAAGGCATCAGCACTTGCATCTGAATCGGCAAAGTTTAATATCAGGCTCTTGGGAGAAGGCAAACCAGCTACCACATCCTCTTCAATTCCACACTCATTTGCTCCCCTTAAGATCTTGAAGTAACCATCCTGCACAATGAAAATAGTGCAGTCTGAATACTCGTAATCACTCCAATGAAAATGAAATACCTTTTAAGAGATTTTGTAGAGATACAGGCAAAGAAACATACATCACCCCATCCTCTGTTCCATTGATTAGCAAGAAGCTGTATAGACAAAAGATATCAATAGAAGATTAAATTGATATCTAGTTAAACTATCTTAAAGATAAAGAGTATCAGAACAAAAGAACAGACCCAGAAATCTTCGCCTTGCTCGCTAGTACCCCAACCAATTAACTTCACAGCATGTCCACCCAATACATCACCTGTGATGTGCTTGTAAACTCCTGATTTGTAGTGGGCAAAATCCTATCAATAAGAAACCAAATGACAACATGTTTAAGTATAAGTTCATTATGAACATTAAAAACTGCAAGTTCATTTTCTTTTGATTATAATTAAACTTAAAAGGAAATTTATCTTCGATATCAGTCAAATGGACATTTTTGTTTCTCCTTACCTCGTAGACAGTGAAGGAGACTTCCACAGGACCATTTCGGTAAACCTCTGCCATTATATTATGAGGATCAGAGTTTATTCTATAAGCGTTGACACTAAAATGCTTCGCCTCTGCCCAGACTTGTTTATTGAGCTTACAATGCTTTTCACATCTGGGTGTTAGATATGAAGGTTCACATCCTGGATGAGAACATCCAATCTGATCGAAGTATGGGTCGCACTACAATTCATGGTATTGTGAACTCAGTTTAGACATATTCGAAAAATCTCTTTACTTCAAGGGAGAATAGAAGAAAAGATGCAAGAGAAGTAAAAGCGTTTTTATAAACAAAGTGCTGTTATCCCATCATAAAGAATCATGAACCGAGAAATTACATGCAGGACATAAAAAATGAATAAAAAAAAAACAAGAACTTGCAAGACTGGTAAGAAATATCTTACATGACCAGCGAAATCTTGCGAAGTTTCTTTCAAGAGCTTTAAGACACCGTTATAACGACTATTATAATGCACCTTGAAGAACACCTCTTAGCTTCCAGTCTGATGTATACTCAGAAATCTTTTTATTTCAATTGACTCAAGCCAATTTCTAGTAGAATTTAATGCGTAATCGATTTCAAGTCACTCAATCATGTTCTTGCTTGAGCACAAACATAACACACTCATCAATGCGCATATCGAGTTTAATTGAAGTTCTTTCAAATGAGCCATCTTTAAGTCGGAGCAAATCAATTTCAATTTTGCATTGAGCAAATCTCGAGTGATTCTCAAAACAAAATTTGAGTTTCAGACATTTGATCAGCCTAATTTCCAACTCATTTTAAATTAATAATATGTAATGAAATGGTTTAAAGGGTTTAAAAAAAAAACTATGGCAAGATGCACAAAACATCCATAATGGATGAATTTTGCATTAATTTAAATTCATTCAAGGAAATGTAAAATGATTAGAAAGTTGTAAGCATACTTCCAAAATTAAGTCCCATTGCATGTATCCACAAACCTGAGATAAAAAATCCATCATTGGATAGAAAGTAATTATCTCCCTCAACTTAGAAGCCCACAGTACTACACCAGTTAAGTCAACTTAATAGCTTGCAATGATTTGGTGGTTTAGCACAAGGAACTATTTCGTAGACATGTTATGTGCTCCCAAATTATGGCTAAGCTGCAACAGTACAAAATTATTAATCAATATTCCCACCTTATGAAGAAAATTGTGTACATTATCAAACTTATTTCTCAATGAACAAATATAATCTTCTCCACAGCATTAAATTAAATTTGAGGAAGCTTAGTGTTTAATATATAGGAAATAACAAGGGTTAAATCTTCTGAGGCTATGAGCCATCCATGAAATAGACCGCCAACGATGGCCCAAACTGGTCTATTTTAAAGCATTCAGAGTAAATGCACGAAAAATTCAAATGATCTAATGAACCATTGTATTTACATTGATAATCAGAACATCAAATAATTTAAACCGCCTTCATAATTCAGAAAATTTTGTTCAGAAGTGATTATTTTTAATTGAAAATTTTACCTAGTCTTGCAGGCCTTCCATAACACAGTCTACAAACCATCAATCTTCTTCATTCACTATAATGTTAAATAAAAGACTAATATATAAAAATTTATTAAGCATACTATGCTGACATTTATGGCCTCAAGCTAATAATTAAAGACCAAAGCATCTTCCTCCTAACCTTACTTTACTGAGGAATTATATGTGAATACTGAAAATTAGATCAAGGTAACTGTTGATTCATAGTTGAGACAGTAGAAGCAGCTTGATAAATAGAAACATAAGCTCACCTCTTCAGTAACAACACCACTCTGAACAAAGTACTTCCAAGCAAATATAGGGTAACCTCCATCGCAACCATCTCCACACATAAATCCACAGCATGCCAAGAGGTCATTAACAGACAGTGAAACATTCTGCAATGATGGTTCAGCGATCAGTAATTGAAATATTCAAAAGAAAATGGACTATTTCGAGAAAGACCAGTGTGTCTATTAGTTACGCAATTCTCACAGCATCAAAACGAATGCAGAAACGGTCTGATAGGGATTCCACAGCACCAAAAGCCCAACAAGAACCACAATGTCCCTGAAAATTTTTTTTTTTAAAAAAAAACCTTTGTGTGTGATTATGAGACCTACTAAACAGTCACACCACAAATAACAAAAGACAGCATCATACCTGATCTTTTGATCGAATTGGCAATTGAATGAGATAGGCAATAAGGAAAAATTAGAAGCATCAGTATGATGTTCAAATAAGAATTATAGTTAAAAAAACAGTGATGCAACTAACCAAGTATTCTTCCAATGGAGCTGCAATGAGACCATGCTGTTCTAGCATCAAATTCCTTTGGCAGCTTCAAAGAGTTAGGATAAGTTTTGACAGGAATATCAATAATGGCATTGGGAGGTGTCTGTTTGACTCCAAGAATATGTTTGAATTGGTCCACCTACACAACAAGGAAGAGTTGACAGTTCAAGTAATCTTTTTTAATGATAAGATCATCATTATTATGCTTATCCCAACTATTTAGAGATGGCCTTAGGTGTTAACTCTATATGCAGGTGTCTTATTGTTCATCTTCCAAGAATATCAATGTGGACATAAATTCAATAAATTATTGAGTTATTTTATTTTTTTTCAGCTTTCTTTATTTCAAGAAGCATATCTTAGTCCACCATTAAGTCTGTTAGCAATTTAGCAATTTGCTAGTTGTTTGTTAGCAACTTATTTGTTAGTCCATTTATAAGTTTCAACTTACACGAGAAAGTTCAGAACATCAATAAAATGCCTTTTATGGATGTGGAAATTCTTCATCTATGGTATTTTCCAATAGCCTGTGAGCATACCTGTGGCTGCAACTTTCTTTATCATGGTTTCTTTTGATACTAAACTTTAAAAGAGCCTAATGGGATTATGGTGAATTATTGATTACGTTAAAAACCAAAAAGCAATTAAAGCTTAAATAATATTCAATTATGATTATTAGAATTTAGATGAAATAATTATGAATTAAATGTGTTTAAGAATGATGAGTGCATCTATCGGGATCATTTTTTTTTTTATTATTGTTACCTGAAATGTTTCCTGTTTTTTTTTCTGCAAATCAAAAATAAGTAGACAATCCAAATATGTGCTTATTTTAAGTGGAAAGAAAAACAAAACAAATCCAATTATTGCATAAGGAACATGAATTTTTCTTGTAAATTTAAGTATTTTCATCTCTAATATAAAAAATATGGACTTAATGATTACTATTGAAGTAATCCTGTTGTGATTGAAAACTTGTGATTAATTCTTGGACTATTGTTAATGCTAGATAATTCCCCATCATATATTTTATAGCATCAACCTTGACACACTTTTTTAGAATCAATTCTCTTGCTAACCTTTTTTAAATCAATTCTCTTGGTACTCGGCCATTTCTTACCAAGTAAAAATCAAGAACATTTGTTTCATCTATATTTTTTTTTCATTAAATGCATCAACAAAAAATACCACTATTTTAAATTTTGGCATCATGAAATCAATTATATACACATACATACATACATATATATATGAACTCCTTCATTACCCTCTATTCTGACTTAATTACATCTCTTAAGATTATCTTACTCATAATTATTATAATTTTGAATATCAGTTTTGTTTTTAAACATTGGTTCTTCTCCAATCAGCTATCTTTATCCAATCCTATTCAACGAAAGAGAAACTTACTGTGTAATTGGAGAAACGAGGATTCATAACAGCTTTCCATCCAGCAGCGGGGTTTGCATTAATCCTCTCTACAATTGAATTCTACACAAATATCAAGGTATAAAATTAGATAAATATCTAAGTATTAGAGAATCATAGACACAACTTACCTTGAGGATCTTAAAATCAGACATGGCCCGAGGCATTGGTTTCATTGTAGTTGCCTACAGGAGAACAGAATTTATATACACTGAAGAGAAAAAATTTAAAAGCAACAAAAAATGGGATAAAAAACATCGCTCAGGATCTAAGATAGCTCTTTATATTTTACATAGTAATGAAAATTTCATTAAAAACAAAAACAAAAACTCTTTCAATCATGCAAAACAATAACATTTATCATAAAGGAGATAATACTTCTAGATCCTACATTACATAATTGCATCAAGATACATATTGGCCTTCTAAAGGAGCTTAATGAAATATATTTAATCAGCACCAATTGCAGGGTTTCCACAGAACTACAGACATACAATTCAAAGCATTTGTAGAACAAATCTTAAAACTACCAATATATATCATATGGTTTGATTCAGATCTCCACAACGAGAAGCATGATACCTACAACCTCAATCAATCTATCCATCATTACTAGAGGCATGATGGTCTAGCATAGGATCTCAAAGTCGAAGTGAGTTAATTATCCATCCTCCAATCAACTAAAGAAGCAAATGCTCTTAATCAAAAGGCATTTTGGTGCCACATGGACCTTAAAAGGTTAAAGGAGAGACATATTTGTTTTATGTTTCACCAAGGTACTAATTCATTCTTTAACCTAACATTAATAAATATCCAAGGGGGTAATATATATATATATATATATATATATATATATATATATATATATATAGATAGCATCTCACCCTTTGAAGGAAGCTCTACTAAGTTGCTTTTGATCTTTTTTATCACATTGATTTGGGCATCAAATGGTCTTCTTGAAAACTATCCCTTAGGATAAGCTCTTCTTTTTTTCTTAGTTGACAATGCAAGAAGTGAATTTGCACTAAAGATGGTGTCCCTCAAGAATCATGTCAAACTCAAATTTATTCTGGCACACAACAAGATAGGTTTTATAAGGATCTAAAAAATTTCTTATATATTTTAAGGTGTGTGAAAGTATTTGATTAGTCCCAATTGAATAGAAGAAAAATGTATTGATATAAAAACACCATGTGGACTTAAGCTTTTGGAAAAATTGATCATTGACATAATAGGATGAGTCAGGCCTTCACTTCCATGAGTCTTTAGTAGAGGATGAGTCAGGCCGACTGGGGTTTGGTTCGTCAAATAGCTCATAAACCAAGTTCAAAAATCTAAAAAATTGAGCTATCCTTAACTCATTAGCTCGTGAGCCAGTTAGTTTTAAAATATTAATATAAAACTTAGAATATATTATAATTCAAAATTTTAGAAATAAAATTATTTAAAATATTTAAAAATAAATTTTCTTATATTAAGAAGTTTCTTATTATTTTTCTTCTAATTTCTCATTATATTTATTAGATTATAACAATTGCTTAAATTAGAATTAGTTTATCTCTTACATATTAAATGAGTCAACGTTTTAGCCAACTTAAACTCATAGAATAAAGCTTGAGCTCGAGTATAAACTTGGTTAATTAATCAAGCTCAAGTTAGGGGCAACTCAATCTTGGCTCGACTCAATTACACCCTAGTTTTTAGTATCTTTCATAAATTTTAACAGTAATTGACTCTCATGTAGGCATCACACAGTTGAGTGGGTTCTAGCAGATGACATTTAATGGTGTTAAAAACACTAGGGGGAACAAAGTTCAATATAGAGAGCTTACTATCTGAGAATATTAGTTAAGTCCAAAATTTTTTTACTATAAAGATGTTGTGAATGGAGCGAGGCGTAACAAGATCAAAGAGATTCCAAAAAAAAAAAAAATACAAGCACAAAATCAACACACAAATTTACGTGAATATGGGGGAAAAACCATGGGCAACAAGAAGGAGAGAACTTCACTATAAAGAGAAGGAATATAAGGACAAAAGACACTCATATACTCACAAGAGTATAATCACTTACAATACATGAGCACTCATAAGAGTTTCTTGGATACATAAAAGTGACCCATATTTATAATCATAAAAATGACTTCTAAAATTTTCTAGAATGTGCTTGAAATTCCTATGAAAGTCTATAAAATATATGGGCATCTATAATCCTCCAAAGAGTTATTGAATATATGAGAAGCTTCTAGAATCCTCAAAAGAGTTCTAAAACATATAAGAAGCTTCTAGGATACTCCATAGAGTTCATGAATATTTTAGAAGCTTTCATGAGTTAAATTCAGGTCACACTCTAACAAATCTCCGCCTTGACTCGAACTTCAACATGAAGTCTTCAAATCTTGATGCTCTTTCTCCTTATCCTTCAAGATGCACTGCTCAACATAGAATGCCAACCAAGTCTAAATAATGCTTAAACTTGACTATTGGAAGGATCTTGATCATCATGTCCACTGGATTTTCATGAGTGCTTATTTTGCTGACTTTTAGTTCACCACGAACAACAATATCACGAATAAAGTGATATCTAATGTCGATGTGCTTCATTCTCCCATGTCTTTGTGAGGAATATTGCACTCTGACTATAACTGAAGATAGTGGTGACTTGCATATTTTCACAAAGCTCCTGAAATAGCCCGTTAACCTAAATGGCCTCTTAACATGTCTCAGTAATGGCCATGTACTATGATTTTGTAGCAGATAAAGCAATTATGTTCTGCAAATTAGCCTTTCAACTGATGGCTGAACATCTCAAGGTGAATATATATCCAGTAAGAAACCTTCTTTTATCAAAATCCCCAGCATAATTAGAATCAACATAGCCAATAACTCCATCTCTTGCTCTTCAAAATTGTAAGTGAGCTTCGGCCATGCCGCATAGGTAGCGTAGTATCCATTGTACTACAGTTCAATGCACCATCTCATGATTTGTCATATATATGTTGACAACACTAGCAGCATAAGAAAGATCTAGCCTTGAACAGACCATAACATACATCAACAATCCTACTGCACTGGCATATGGCACTTTGCTATATATTCAAACTCATCTTCTGATTACGAAGAAAATGAGCAGATAATAGAGTACTAATATGTATTGAATTCTCCATATTGAATCTATGAATGACCTTCTCAATGTATCCTTTTTGACTGAGGTAGAGTACTCTAGCATTTCTATCCCGATTTATCTCCATACTGAGAATTTTCTTGGCTGCTCCCATGTCTTTCATTTCAAATTTTGTGTTGAACTGTTCTTTAACTTTTTTTAATTTCATCTTATTTTTAGCTACAATTAGCATGCCATCCACATATAACCAAAGATATACAAAAGACTTGTCCTGTAATTTCTTGAAGTAAACACATTTATAAAATCTACTCCGCTTAAAGTTATGACTAGTCATGAATGACTCAAACCTCTTGTATCATTGTTGTGAAGACTGTTTCAATCCAAAAAGTGACTTCCTCAGCCTACAAATATAATTTTCTTTTCCTGGAATTTTAAAACCCTCAAGTTGTTGCATATAAATTATCTCCTCAAGTTCGCCGCGTAAAAATCCGATATTCACATCTAATTGCTCCAACTCTAAATCTTGCAAAGTAGCAATTTCAAGTAATGCATGCATAGAATTATGCTTTACCGCTGAGAAGAATATATCTATAAAATCTACTCCAGGAATCTAACTGTAGCCTTTTGCAATTAGTCACGCCATGAACCTTGGCTCTTCCTTTTCAGTTGTATCTTCTTTTCTTTTGTATGCCCATTTACAGGGGCAGTTTGAATGCAGATGCCAAATGCTGAACATTTGCTGCAAAAGTAAATTAAATTAAGAGCGTTTTAAGAGATTTGAATTCTCCCAAATGAATTCCAACACAAAATCGTAGTGATGCGGCGGTGCTGGTCGCCGCCGCCGCTGGCCGCCGACCGCCCGCCGCCGCCGTTGCACGCCGCCGCCGCCGCTTCGCCATGGCAAGATCGCTTCACGCCGCCATGCCGCCGGGCCACGCACCACCGCCGCTGCCGACTTAGTCGCCGGACACCATTCCCACCACCACCGTCAAACCTTCAATTTTTTTTATTACATTTTGTCAACCAAACAAAAAAATACAAAGTCATGAATTTATAAAGCTCTCAACCAAACAACTATAAAGTAATCCTTTTACACTGAATTACTTTTACACTGCATTCCAAATGCAGGCAACCAAACAGCCCCTTAATGACTTTCTTTTTTTGGCAATTACACTAAGTCCTTGGTTTCATTCTTGTTTAGTGACTCCATTTCTTCAAACATTACAATCATCCACTTCTCAAAATTTTTAGAATTGATTGTTTTAGTATATGTTGATGGATCTTCAATGTCCATGCTTTTGGCTACACTTAAGACATAAGCCACCAGATCAATTTCTATATATCTTTGAGGTGGACAAGTTTTTCTTCTAAGCTTATCTCTAGCAATGGAATTGTATTGATGTTGGAGTTATTGAAACACCTTGTACTTCAGGGTTAATTGAGAACGAACTAATTTGAAACTTCAACAACAACAACAAGCCTTTATCCCACTATGTGGGATTGGCTACATGAATCATTCTTCTCCATTGTGTCCTATTATGTGTCAAATTCTCATTTAATTCAAGAATACTAAGGTCATTTTTTATACATCTTAACCAAGTCTTTTTAAGTTTACCTCTATCTTTCTTAACATTAGGCAAATCTAATGCATCTACTCTCCTAACCGAATCATCAAACGACCAACGCTTTATGTGGCCAAACCATCTAAGGTGACTCTCTCTAATCTTATCTGCCACTAGAGCTACTCTAACTTTTTCCTGAACATACTCATTTTGCATTTTATCTCTAAGAGTAAAGCCACTCATTCACCTTAGCATCCTCATCTCGCAACACTTAACTTAGTCTTATGCTTCTCTTTATTGGCCAATATTCTGCACCATATACATTGCGGTCTTACCACCATCTTATAAAATTTTCCTTAAGTTTAAGCAGTTTTTTTCTATCACACAACAGACCAAATGCATTCCTCCACTTCAACCATCCAACTTGAATTCTACTAATAACATCTCTATCTATTTCACCATCATTTTGAACAATAGAGCCTAAATATCTGAATCGCTCGCTTTTTTTAATGACTTGTTCACCCAATATCACAACACTACCACTAAAACTTCTACAACTAAAATTACACTTTATATATTCAATTTTAGATCTACTTAAAGAAAACCTTTAGACTCTAAGGTTGACCTCAATAATTCAAGTTTCTCTTGGACTCTCTCTCTAGTCTTATCAACAAGAAGAATATCATCAGCAAAAAGCATACACCAAGGTACATTTTCCTGTAAATGCCTAGTAAGAACATCCATAACTAAAGCAAAAAGATAAGGGCTTAAAGCTGATCCTTGATGTAATCCAACTGAAATAGAAAAATATTTTGTCAATTCTCCTTGTATTTGCCACAAGTAACAGCTCTAGTATACATAACCTTAATGACTTTAATATAACCAATATTAACTCCTTTTCTAGAACTCTCCAAAGAACATCTCTTTAAACTTTATCATAAGCTTTCTCTAAATCAACAAATATCATATGTAGATCCTCCTTACTTTCTCTATACTTCTCCATCAAACCTAAGTGCTTAATTCTTGATGTTCTTTATTTGAGATAGTTGCCAAAAGATCCTTGCAGCGTCACCTTTTCATCAAAAATAACAACTCTGCTGATGATGACCTTTTTAGTTTTAGGACACTA
Source organism: Cymbidium sinense (assembly GCA_021442155.1). Taxonomy (NCBI): domain Eukaryota; kingdom Viridiplantae; phylum Streptophyta; class Magnoliopsida; order Asparagales; family Orchidaceae; genus Cymbidium; species Cymbidium sinense. Next base: position 140,829,116 of record CM038222.1, read on the forward strand.
AAGATTGTATCCTTTCACTCTAGCTTTATATCTGCTAAAGATGCATTTCACTGATCTAGTCATTAATTTTTCATTATCAATATGCACATATGCTGGACAACAAAAAATCTTTAAATCTGCGTAATCAGTAGGAGATCCTGACCATACCATTTAAGGAGTTTTCTTCTTGATTGCCCTAAATGGTAATAAATTATAAGATAGCACGCAATGGAAACAGCTTCAGACTAGAATGATTTCAACAATCTAGAGTTAGAAAGCAAACAACAAACCTTCTCTAAAATTGTGTGGTCCATCCTCTTGGCAACACCATTTTACCGAGTATGACAGATTATGAAATGTCCCAAAATTCCATTAGACCTACAGAAGTGGATTGATTGATAAGATAGCATGCAATGGAAGTAGCTTCAACCTAGAATGATTTCGACAGCCTAGAGTTAGAAAGCATATAAAGAAACTTCTCCAAAATTGTGTGGTTCAACCTCTCAATGACACCATTTTGCTGTGGAGTATAGTAAACTATGAAATGTCTCACAATTCCATTAGACTAGCATAAGTAATTAAATTCTTCAAAACAAAATTCAAGACTTAACATGCTTCCCTATTTGTGTCTCAACCATGGTCTTCCACTCTTTAAAACTTGACAAAGCGTAAGATTTATTTTTCAAAAAAATTTTCCAAAGCTTTCTTGAGAAGTCATCAATCATTGTAAGCATATAGTTAGCTCCGCCTTTGGACAACTCTCTAGATGACCTCCAAAGGTCAGAATGTATGTACTATAGTATGCCTTTTTAACAGTGAACACCTTTTGTAAAGGTAACTCTCTTGTACTTTCCAAATAAGTAGTGTTCACAGAATTTTAGTTTGCTGATGTTTCGACCTCTTAGTAGTCCTCTCCTGCATAATTTGGCCACGTCATTCTCACTCAAGTACCCTAAACACATATGCCAGAGGTGGGTGACGTCACTATTTAATAAGGGAGAACCAACAATGGCTCCATCGCCAATGATAGTATGTCTTTGCAGCACATACATTCAATGGACTTTTTCAATCCCTTCATAATCATGAGTGCACCTTTGCTGACCTTTAAAGCTCCACCTTCATCAACATGCTTAGATCCTTTGGAATCAAGAGTACTTAAGGATATGATATTTCCTTTCAGGTCTAGGACGTGCCTAAATTTACCTCACATTCTGGTAACTTCATCAAACATCTTGATTCTAACCGTGTCAATACTAGCTACCTTGTATGATGCATTATTTCTCATGAGCATCTCTCCGGTAGACATTGTTTCATATGTCGAAAACCAATCCAAATGGGGACACGTATGCAACATACAACCAGAATCAAAAATCCAATTTTCATTAGGATTTGATTCATTGATTGAGGTGATAAGGAGCTCACCTTCATTGTAATTTTCAGCAATGTCGGCTTCACCAGCTTTATCAGTCTTTTTATCTTGATTTATAGCGGATTTCTTTTTATTATGTAATTTAAAGCACTTAGATTTTATGTTTTTTTTTTTCTTGCAATAGCGACATACCTTGCTCTAGTTTTGAGATTTTGATCCTACCTTTGATTTGCCATGAAAATTCCTCATGGGTTCTATGACAAACAATAAAACTTTCTGCTTTTGAGTTTGGATCAATCAGAAGATCTTTTAATTTTTCTTTAGACAAAAGTGCATCATAAATCTCATCAATGTAAAAGTGCCTCTACTGTAGAGAATAGTATCTCTAAAACAGAATACGAAGGAGGCAGCAAACACAATAAAATCAAAACTAAATCTTCTCTATCATACGTCACCTCAATGGACTCCAAGTCGGCGACAATCTCCTTAAAGGTAATTAGGTGGTCTTCTAGAGATCAACATTTATTCATATGATGAGAGTACAAATATTATTTTAGATGCAACTTACTGGTAAAACTCTTTCTCATGCAAAACTATTCCAATTTCAACCACATTACAATAGCAGAAGTCTCCTTCAACACATCTTGAATAATATGATTTGAAAGATGCAAATGAATCTGAGATAGTGATTTTATATCCATGCGTTGTTTCTCTTTTGGCGACCAAGTTGTTGGAATCCTATCAAACCCAAGCAAAGCATCGCCCAGATCCAATTGGGCGAGAATTGCCCTTATCTTTACTTGTCATAATGAAAATCGATGCTGTGATCCAATAGCGAAATATCGTACTTACGGTCACCATCTTCAAGAATGCACATTAATAGAACCTGGCACGCTCTAATACTACTTGTTGTGAATGAAGCGAAACACAACAAGATTGAAGAGATGCACCCAAAAAGTAAATACATGCACAAAATCAGCACACAAATTTACATGGAAAACACCAAGGGCGCGAGTTGCAAAGAAATAACAGGTTATTGACAGAAACCCTACTGATGTATTATCATCATTAACAACAATAGAATTATCCCAACTATTTAGGATTTTGTTTATGAATTTTCTTTTTAAATTTTTTCCACTTAAGTGATGTGTGAGAAGCCTACGTTTATTGAAAAGAATTTGTTCAGGGCTTCTTGGGAAAAAAAAATTCTTGGGATGTGTCAGGAAGTGTGAATCTAACACACCATTAATCAAATCTTTCAAAGGCTGAAAATTGTATGCGAGAGTCAACGCATATGTTAGAGGGTGATCCGCATTCAATCCAGGAAAGCTTATAGAATATTCATGAACTCTCTAGAAGATTTCAGAAGTTTCTCATATGTTTATGGGCTCCGAAAATTCGCCACCGACCTCTCGATAATATTGAATTGAAGAGAGTATAATTTAAGTGTCGGTGTAATTTTCAGAAGGCAGATGAGATTGTATATAAGACACTACCCAGAGATTTAATCCTCATTTGGTGAGAACTTTAGATCTGGTTCCAGGTTTCCTATAGACGCAAGCCCCTATAGTTAATTACTCATCCCATAAGTGAGAGAATTTTGATTAAGGCTAGTCGTTAGATCGCTAAATGCATAGATAAAGCGATATGAAGTTTTAGAATTTAAGAAATTCATCATTTAAGCTTAAATGGTTGGGGGATGATGATGTGTTCGATCTAGATCCCATGGTTTTATCATCACATCATGGTCCCTAATCTACTTAGTCGGAGGAGGTGAATTACCGACGAATGATCCTTATCGGAACACATGGGTTACGTTGTCCAAGAACTGGGGTGGTGTTTGTCTAGGAGACAAGTCTACCGACAGGGTATTTTGCCCTACCAAGTATACCCTATGATTCACAACTCAAAGGACAGAGCCATTGGGGAGCATACGAGCTACGGTTGTGATCGTAATATAATGGAACCTAATTGGCCAAACCACCGAGAACTCGGCGAAATCATCTAGCCTCTTGGTTAAAGCCAATTAGAAGACATGTCGCGTCCTTCGGCGAAATTGATTGAGTGAACATAGTAGAATACTTGATTTGACAGCTCTTTGTGGTGGAGTTTTCTTAATTTGTCACCCTCGACAAACAATTGCGGAAGGTGGATAAATTGAGTTTTGCTTTAAGCTTTTAATGATAGAGTTTTATTTAAACAGTTTTTAGATTTATATTTAATTTTAATTAATTTATTTTGAAAAATTGATTAATTTGAATATGTTTAAGAACTTTAGATCCTGTCAACTCTGTTTAGTTGCTAACAGAGGATTAGATCTTCTGTCACCTGCAAAATCAGTTTCTCAAATATTTTACTGAGTTAAAATTTTTATAATAAAATTTTAGTTTTTGTTAACCCGGACCCAATCTAAGACTAAATCGGGAAGCAACATGCGCGGATCCTGAACTTGAATCTAAATATTAGTGTAGGGGCCTGGTGTTTATACCAAATTTAATTTCACCTAATTAGTGATTTCGTTGATTTTGAAAATCATAATTTAGAAATGAAATTTCTTAATTTTTTGTTTTGAAGGAAAGCTTCTTCATTCGTGCAACATTTAGTTTAGTGTCACATTCTGTCTGCTTGTACAAAGAATTGCAGATCCAGTGGCATAGAAGATGTTGTAAATTGATCTAATATCTTATTAGATTTTTCAGATTAATATTTAATTGATTCCCATTTAGCTTGCGCAGCCTTTTCAGACATTAAAATTTGCACTTTAAATCTCTATGTCCGAGCACATGCAGGTGTTTATAGCTTAGATAATTTCACCTAATTAATGATTTCGTTGATTTTGAAAATCATAATTTAGAATGAAATTCCTTACTTTTTGTATTGAAGGAAAGCTCCTTTATTCGTACAATATTTAATTTAGTGTTGTCTTCTATTTGCTTGTACAAAGAATTGCAGATCTGGTGGCGATTGATGAATTGAATATAAAGATATCTTGCAAGTATCCAACTCATTCATTGAAAGCTTTAACAAGCTTTGAAGCACTTGGACAAGGCATATAATTACTTCAAAATATATATAAGCACTCATTCTCTTGTTCAAGCTCTTACATGTATTTCAAGATATCTAAATCAAGAAAGTGATTCCCTTAACATATGCACGAATATTTGTTTTGTTTAAAATGTTATGTGAATTTTAAAATATCTAGTTTGAAGCAAGAATATTTGCCTTAAAATATATGCCACATCGTATATTTAAGCTTTTCATATATATATTGATGCAACTAGTTGAATGTGAACATATCTCATAATGTATGAAAATGTCACATCATTATATTTAAAAGCTTCACAAGTTTGACAGTGAATGAAAACAAATTGCTTCAAACAATCACGTTTCTTTGAAGTTCATTGCATACTTGCTGTTGAACTTTCAACTTCATTATCAGATTTCTTTAAACTTCTTTTTTTTTATTTGCTTTCAATTCATGTATCGTGATGATGAACTCTATTTGAGTTATCTTTAAAGAGTTATGTTTATACATATTGTGATTCTTGTTCTTAAAGAGCTATTGAATTAAAAATAATCTCATTTGAAATCTGATATGGATTCCATTATCACTTGAAAGCTAATATTTTACGACTCAGTGTATTTTACTTAACTACTTTTATTGCTCAAACACATGTTATAACATTGTTTAAACATTCATTAGAAAGGTAATGAAACATGCTCATTGATAAATTGTATGATTGTGTTTTTAAGCAAACCATCAGACTCCCTATAAGCTCTTGTATTTCTTTTATGCATTTGTAACTTTACATTTGTTATGCTCAAAATTTCAATTTAAGACTTTTATTTAATTCCATTTAGACTCTTTGATTGTCTCTTTTTTTTTTCTAAGTATAGAAATTCGATGAAACTTCGACGGCCTCCCGGCATCATCCCCGTGTAGGGGGCTGCATCAGGAGTGTTTTGGCCTCTGCAACGAATGGCGTGTGTGTCTCATGACACATGCCGATTTATCTCGTCAATAATGAACATGTGAGACCTTTAAACCCGAAAGAAGACATACAATGATCTATATATATCATTCTTTTTTTTTTCTCAGAAATTTGATAAAATTTGTAACGTCATGACTACTGTATGTGTAAATTAAATAAATGAAGTAGAGGTTAAAATCCCCTAATTGCGATCGAAATCGATTAAATTCGATTCAATTTGAAAATTCGACTTCATAATGCATCGAAAGCATCAAAATTAATTAAATAGAAAATATCGAATCAATTAATGATCGATCCAAAAATTAAAATTAATTTTTAATGAAATTATGCGCATATCGAAGTCGGGAAGCCCCGACAACGTCCGAACGACCTCCGTTCGCGAAATTGATCGCGCCGTCGTCGCCGAAACGTCGAAACCTATCAAACGACGCCTTCCGCGATCGATTCGACAAAGTGTGCGCGAGCGTCGAGCAATTTGAGCGCGACGTCGCACAATTTAGACCTAATTTCACTACGACCGACTTTGCTACGACTCCGATTCGAAATTGATCAGCGTTCGTTAACGCTAAAATTAACACCCATATTATTGCAGGGTTTGTTACCGCAATAAATTTATAAAATCGTGCGAAATAATATTAATCATAATTAGGTTAACTAATGGCGCTTAATTTCTTATTCTCCTTAATCCTACTAACCCCCTCTTGTGACCTCAATGGAATTAGCCGACCGCTAATTCCTATTGGTTGCCGTTTAGGCAACCAATCAGAGCCCGCGGTCGGCTCTAAAGGCCGAAATGAGGGTTATCCCCTCGGCACTTCTCTCACGACATTTCCCTCTCGTTTTTCCTACTCTCGGTTTCCCTTGCTGCCACGGCTTTCTCGTTGCTCTCGGCATTTCTCCCTTCCGTTTCCTGCTCCCAGCCAAAGACTTCTTGAGCGGTTCTCCTTTCTCTCTCTTGTCCATCACGAGCAGTGGAAGTCGAGCAGGATCGTGAGCCTGGTCGAGATTGCTCTTCTTGAGCTGGCGAAACCCCTTTCCTCCTTTCCTCTTAGCATTGAAACCTCAGGGTCGTTTCTCTCTCTAACCCAGCTTTTTTTATGCATTTGGATATTCAGAAATTAGGGTTTGGTAAAAGCTTTATTTCATGCTTAAAACCATGCTAAATGCTTTCTCTAGGGGTTTGGGATGTTGTATGGCCTAAACCACATGTTTGCTTTTGTTATTTGTGAGATTAGCATCTAAGTTCTTTGAAATTCTGTTTGGAAAGTTATAATTGAGATATCACATCTTGGAAATGGGTTTGGGATGTTATATGGCTAAACCCATGTTTGCTTTTGTTATTTGTGAGATTACAAACATGTGAGTTCTTGAAATTTCTGTTTGGAAAGTTATATTACTAGATTTCACATCTTAGCTTCTTTGGAAATGATAGGTTTGGGATGTTGTATGGCTAAACTATGTTTACCTTTGTTATTTGTGAGATTGCAAGCATAGTATCTTGAAAATTTTGTTTGGAAGGAATTTTGGAATTCACTTTCTGTCCATGAATATGTGTGGTGAAATCGCATAAGGAGTGTTGTTTTATGTTTTCTTCTTGTTGTTTTCCCTTGTATATGGATGTCTACCTTTACATGCTTGCTGAAAATATTTTCCTCTAAAGGGGAATCAATCATTTTGTTATTTAATGGATAAGATGCTTGCTGAAAATATTTTCATCTAAGGAAAATCGCTAATATGTTATTTGATGAGTATAAGGCTTGCTAAACTTTCTTATCTAAGGAAAAATCAATTAGTTTGTTGTTTAATGAGATATGATGTTGTTCTCATGAATTTCATGCTTACTTTGCTTGATTGATTTCCCTATGAAGGGAATTATATATATATCATGCATCTTTCATATGCAAGTTGAAATCTTTCAATTTCATGCTAAAATCTGAAAGTAATTGAGGAATTTGAAGTGTTATGTGACATAGATCTTAGAACACATGGGAGATTCTATATTTCTTTCACGTATATGCTGAAATCTAAAATTGAAAGAAAGGGTTACCTTACTTCATTGCATGACTAGTTGCTATTATGAAAGTCAAAATGTAAAGGGAGATTCATTTTTAAGATTAATTTCAAATTTTCATATATTTTCAGCAAATGTTCAATATACATATTGCTTTCATGAACTTACTTTGGTTTAATACAATGTCGACAAATCTTATCTTATTTAAGTATACATGCAAACATCTTGTGTAAGCTTTAAATTTATTACTTATAAATCTACCATGTTCTCGACATGGAAATCTTATCTATCAAAATTTCGTAGTGGTGTCTCACACATACATGCCTTTCTTGGCATGGTGATCTCTTATGGCAACCCCATATGTGGGGGAAGCCGGGAGCATTGTAAATTTTAATTATTATGCTCTTAATCAAATATCGCGGACTTTCTTTTGTTTATATCAAATCTGAAACTTTAAATTTATTCTTATAAGTTCACTATATTCTCCAACATGGTAGGAAATGATATCTATCAAAATTTATGTCTGAATCCACCTATATCTTGGCGTGCTCTCTCGAACACTGTGGGGAGCTGAGAGGTATAAAATTTTGATTATTTTGCTCTTAATTAAATACATCTGAAAACGACTTGTTTATATATACAAATCTGAGTTTTAAATTTATTCTATAAGTACTACTCATATTTCTCCACATGGTAGGAAACTTGTTCTTATCTTATCTTCCAGCCTCTTTGTGGTGGGCAATAAATTGGTCACGGTGTCTCCCGACACCTACCATACACTTTCTTGGCGTGGTGGGAAGTCAGAAAGTAGCCCTATGTGAGGATGGAGGAGGCTTAGAAATTTATAAAAAAAAAGATAGAAAAAAAGGGATGAAATGCTTAAGTTGTTATGTTGGCTTAAAATTTTCTTTATCTCAAATGTGAATCTTATGTGTTGAATTTCTATATCATCATTTATTTTCTTATTTATTGACCATTATGACATGTATTGTGTAATGCTCAATTATCTAGCTTGACATGTTATGGAATACACATTAGACATATGCTCAAACATAAACCTCCCCTACTTTACTTGTCATTCACCATGATTTACATACACATGAGACATAGTGAAGACTTGAAGCAAACACATATGGAATAAATTAAATCTATCATATGATGACATATATCGAAGATATCAAAAAAATTGTTGAGTTAGAAAAGAAACTCACAAGTATATGTGGCCTGACTTAACCCTTATGCAAGATTGAAAGAACTTAAACTTGTGGTAAAGAAGAGAGAGAGTAGGAAGTGTAGGTATTTTTGTGAAGGAAATCCTCTTATTTATAGGCTTCACAGCCTATCTCATAATCGAAAAAATCTAATTTAATATCATTTGTCATATCGCGTGCATGGACATGTGACATGCCCTTGTGCATCTTTATCACTTCCTTTGAAAGGGAAAATAAATTCTTTGTCATATCTTCTTAATAAATTTAATAAGTATTTGTCCCCCCACTTGTCATGAGCTTGCATTTGAAGGATATGGATTTTAATTAACCCATTTGCCTCTCTTAAATAACATATGACATCTACTCATATCTTTGTCTTCTCCTTCCCTTATCAAAAAAATGGTATGGGTGATTGATCATATGGGCCTTAAAAAAAATGATTTATTTCAATTTTATGTTGGTGATTTGCCATAAAGAAAGGGTTCTTGCCCAAATCAAGTGTCTAAATTCATTCTAGACTTACTTTATATTTGATCATGACTTCAAAATGATTTATTTTACTTTATGTTGGTGATTTCTTATATAGAAAGGATTCTTGCGAATCAAATCTATATCTATTTAGGGTTATTCTTTATATTTGATCATATGAGCTTCAAAATGATTTATTTTATCCCATTTATGTTGGTGATTTGCCATAAAGAAAGAGTTCTTAGCGAATCAAATTCTAAATTCATTTAGGCTCATTACTTTATATTTGATCATATGAGCTTAAAATGATTTATTTTAGCCTTTATGTTGATTTGGCATAAAGAAAGGGTTCTTACAAATCAAGTCAAATTAAATTCATTGCATCACTTTATATTTGATCATATGAGCTTCAAAATGATTTATTTCAACTTTTATGTTTGTTGATTTGCCATAAAAAGAAAGGGTTCTTAGCAAATCAAGTGCCTAAATTCTCATTACTTTATATTTGATCGTATAGAACAAAAATAATTTATTTCATTTACCCCTGATTTGTGACATAAAGGGAGCTTTTGGCCAAAATAATATAAATATTTTCAATGAAAAGGCTTAAGTCTCTTGTCTATTCATTTGATCACAGCTTAATAATTTATTTCATTTTACCTTGATTTGTATAAAGGGGCTTTTGGCCAAAATAATATGATATCATATTTCCAATGAAAAGGCTTAAGTCATGCATTACTCCCACATTTGATCAAATACTTCAAAATAATTTATTTCATATACCTCTGATTGTGACATAAAAGGGAGGTTTTGGTAAAATAATACATATCGTATTTCCAATGAAAGGAAGTCTGCTTGGTCTATTACTACATTTGATCAAATAGGCTTCCAAAATAATTTATTTCAATACCCTATTGTGACATAAATGAGGGTTTTGGGAAATAAGATGTTACATATCCGGTTTGGTCTTGGATAGGGTCAGTTAACAAAACCCAAATATCGCATCAAAACCTAAACTTGCAAATTGACACCTACATTTCAACTGACATTTAATGTACAACATTTTAAAAGAACGATACTCATTATGTATGTTGAAATGTTCAATAGGGACATGTCTGAGTTAGGTATAAAAAAAAACAGATCTTTATACTTCGGTTTAGTCTTGGGGCCGTTAACAAAACTCAAAATCAAATTGACATCAAACTTCAACATTAGGCATCTTAATGTCCATGCAATTTTCAAGAAACAGATATTCATATGCATGTTGAAGTAATTATTAAGGTAAATACAAAGAGCAGATCTTTACATAATCCCGGTTTGGTCTTGGGTAATTAAAACCTAAAATTTGATATTATAAGAATTTCAAATTAATAATATCTAGAAATAATTAAATCATATAGTCTGAATATGAATATCACATGAAATCAAACCCAAGAAGAAAAGTCCCAAACCCATCTATGTTCAAAAGGTGGAGTTTTGAAGGATTATACTTCTTGAGATAATGGAATCCTCGTAGAAAATGGACAGTAGCAAGTCATCGATTGATATTAACCCTGGATCGAGAAGGGTAATTATAATTAAAATTTCAATGATAAATGATCATATATTCAAATCTAAATCAATCGTAAAATGATCAAAATTCAAAGAAAATAACAAAAAAATATAAATAAAAAAATGAAATTAATCATTTAAATTAAAACTTAAAAATCAATCCACCCTCCTATTTGTTTGTTTGGTGACAAATTAAGAAAAATTTTGCTCAAAGCGAAATTAAATACATGCTTTCACACTCAAATATTCCTAAATCCGTGGGGCGTGGCGTCTCTCGGCGTGATTTTCGATATGACCGTTCGACACCGAGCCTCGTGGTTTAACATATGGCACTAAATTACGGTCACGGCGGCCAGATGTTCCCAACTTTCTTTGAGGCGTGAAATAGAATGTATTTGGTTGGGCAAAAGCCCATGTTATTTGACTTATATTTGTCCCTTTAGACAAACTCCACCCAGTCTAAGGACACGGGGCGGCGTAACTCTTGGCGATCGATCGAGGTTGGGTCCACTCCTCATTAGCGGGGGACGCGACGGCCGGGGATGGAACCATGGGATATAGATGGGCGCGTCATCGCTTTACAAAAAGTTTTAAATTAAAATAATAAATTTCATAAGTTCTAAACTCCACTGATTATATACTCGTTTTAACGATTCATTGAATCGAAAGTACTCTCAAGGGGTAATTAACTATAGGGCTTGCTTTATAGAAACCCGAACCAGATATAAAAGTTCTCACCAAATGAGAGCGAAATCTCCGGATAGTGTCTTATCTACTATTCTCGCTTCAAATTATCACAATTTTTTGTTTTCCGAAAGAGGTGTGGCGAATTTTGGATCCCACAAACATTTTCAGGGGAGCGATCTAACGAATGTTACTACTTTCACGCAATGAGATGAGTGGTGTCTTCGACACCATGAGAATCGTCTCTCATGAGCACGACGAGGCTTTCAAAAGAAACACAAGCATGTATATATATCACACATCTCACATGTTCGACTTTTTTTCTGCATTGTAATGATCAAAAGGAAACGAGGTTGGATATCGGAATCGAGAACCACTTGTGGTATTCCTCTCAGTTCTGACGGGTCGAAGGGGATGAAAATGGGAGACGCCGAAAATCAGGAGAAGAACCCACCTAATGACGATGTATTCCGGTTAAAAATTGGAAGGATAATCTGAGGAGGCGTGAAAGAAAGAACGTCTGTGATGTTCTTCTCAGGCTGAAGGAGATTCTGTGAAAAGTAGAGAATTCATTTGGAAAAAAAGAAAATTGGATGAAGCAAAAATGAGATTGGATAACTTTTATGGGAAAGAGTGAAGATATTTTGGTTTTGAAGGAAAGAAGAAAGAAGAAAGTTTGGAGAAGAAATGAAGAAAAATCGTTCAGTTTGGAGAGAAAGTGGAAGGTAGAAGAAAAATGAAAAGTTCAGTTGGAATCAAAGAAGGTTGTCGTTCAGTTTGAAGGGTGAAGAGGAGAGGTTAACGTGGGCGGTTATCGTTCAACCGTCTGAGGAGAGAGCAAGTAACTTCGTCGTGAAGAAGAGTCGCCGCTTCAGCGTGAGGAGGAGGAATCAAACCGAGCAAGTCGTTCAGGGAGCATTCTGCGTCGAAGGGGCTTCGTGAAGGAGGAGGAGTAGTAAATGAATCGAGCGTTCGACAAGCTACTCGTGGCTCGGCTCGATTAGAGCTCATTCATGTTTGTTTGATTAGTTATACTTGATTGCTAAATGAACAAGTTTGAACAGCTTGTTGTTCGGTTCATTTATATTCATGAACATTATCATTTAATGCTCGTGAACATGCTCGCTAAAAAGCTCGATTATGGCTCGATTACGACTCGATTAAGGCTTGTTTGTGAACAATATTGTTCAAATTATTATTTTTTTAGGCTTAATAAGCTTTATTTGATACAGCTTATGTACATTTCTCAACAAGCCGAACAAGCATTAAGGCTTGACTAAAGCTCGTTTATTTTACCAGCGCTAACAAGCTCGATAATCCAATTTGAACCGAGCTCGTGAACAAACTCGAATCGAGCTCGAGCTCGATAATGATAAACAAGCTCAAGCTTGAACACTATTCTTAAAAGTTCGATCGAACTCGATAATATTAAACAAGCTCAAGCTTGAACACATACATGCTCGGCTGCTCGGTTCGTTTCTGAGAGGCTTTTGGCCTTGCATGCGAGGGAAGGGATACCGTCATCCGTGAAGAGGATAGGCCGTTCACTTAGGGCTGGGATTAGATTTAAGTTATTAAATTGATTTTTTCATTGCTTAATTGACTTTAATGTGAATTTTACGCCAGCCTCAACATAGGGTTGATATATATGTTGATTCAAGATTATTTCATTGTTCCGAACACAATGGCGTAGTCCGTTTCGCAATCGGAAGCTGTTTGGTTCAAGTCGGCATCAAATTGAGTCAATTTCAACTCAAAATGGCGTCCGCTTTTGACCTTCGACATTCATCGCAATCCGATTGAGTGAGAATAGTCTTGCGCGTTTTCATTTGAAGCTAATGGAGTGATCAATTTCGTGAACGGAATTCGTTTGATTTGCGTCGGCACCTCCCGACCTCGATATGTGTGCAGGCGCGTTGACGATTCGATTGCTTGATCGGTTAATCAATAAGTTGTACAATATTTATATTCTAACTAATTTCGACGATCTGAACGCGATTGTGAAGTCTGTTTGTCAATCGAAAGTCATTTGGGTTAATTTTGGCAACGTGCATTGCATTTCAGCCTCGATTTGTGCGCTGTCACTTCAAATCATTCGGCATTTGCCCAGACTCATCTAAATTGAGCGTGGATAGTTTCATTTGATAGTTTTCGTTGTTTTGAAGCTTACGGCGTAATCAATTTCATGAATGGAGGTCGTTCGGACATCGTCGCGACTTCGACCTCGCGCGTCGACACTTGATACGATCGATGGGTTGATCACTAGATCATGCAATATTTATATCTTAACCAATTTTGACATTCTGTACGCGATGGTGAAGTCCGTTCATCGATCGGAGGTCGTTTCGACTATTTTTGGAGACGTTTAGTGTTCAGTGCATTTTGAGCTCCGATTTGTGCACTGTCATTTCCGAAGTCCGTCGAATTTGACTTGTGGACTTGACCCGACTTATGACACATACATGGAGCTCAACAATGTTCAAAAACTCTCTGGAGGATTATAGATGCCCATATAAATTATGGACTTTTAAAAGAATTTCAAGCATATTCTAGAGAATTTTAGAAGAGATTTTTACAACTATAAATAGGGATCCTTGGGGTCACTTTTATGTATCTAAGAAACATAGAGTAAGATACTCTTATGGGTCCTCCTGTATTTTGAGTGATCATACTCTTGTGAGTATATGAGTGTGCGTTGACAAGGATAATCCAGAAAACCAATGCAGCAACCTACCATTCTTGTTTCAACATTTTCCAACATGTTTCCAATAAGTACTAAATTCATGATTTAGAGAAGCCCATGAAAGTTTAGAAGGCACGTGGATCTCAACGAAACCTACGGAGCTGCACAAATAGAAGTAAGCTTGTTGAGAAGAAAAAGAAATCGACTCCCCCTATGTTCCAAAAAGCGATCAAGAATTAAGGAAAAAGAAAGTCAGCAACAAGGAAGAAAGTAAAAGCAAATGAGGGCTTGAGAACCAATTAATCCAAGGCTCCGGAATTTCGGCGTGAAAACATCATAAAAAAATAAACTATAGCTCCGAAGTCGCAGATCATAGTCTCTCAGTAAGAATGCAGTATAAAGTGTGATTGGAGTTCATGTTAGAGCCAAAAAAAGGACCAAAGCGTCATGTAAAAGATACAAAATCTAATTGAAGGGTGTTGACTACCCAAATAAGTTAGATTATTCTCACTTCCAGCCGAGCTACTCAAAACGACATTAAAAGGAATCAAGCTTTTTAGAATGATTTCGCTTACCTGCTCCGATTGGCTTACTACGGCCAAACACAGCAGCAGAAAAGCCGCGGCACAATGCCATCGTCCGACCATGTTCATCTCCTTCTCCTCCTCCCTCTTCTCCCCTCCGAAGCTACGGCAGCAAAGAAGAAGAAGACTTGTTTTCAATTAGAAGGAGGAGATGAAATGCAAATGGTGGAAAAGGGGGATTTTTATAAGCCAGGAGGTCGCCATTGATTGGAACTTGGAAACTTTGGATTGGGAAAGAGGCAACGAAGCTGACCGAATTCTGCCGAAATTGCACGAAATTTTTCGCTCTCACGATAACGTTATGCTTGAAGCCCTCCTTTGCTTCTGCTGTTTGGGGGAAAGCGGCGGGAAAATAGCCGACGACGGACTGCTTCGTCACTTGTGTGGAAGTTACCCAGCTCTGCTGCGGTCCAATCCCGATTTGTTTTGAATTATATTTTAGATTTTAGGTAAATTTATTAGGTATGATTTAATGTTTTATTAAATTGAGAAAACGAAAAAACCGATTTAATACAATAATTAAATATTGTAAAGAAATTTAAAATAATTATTTCTTAAATGTTAAATATTATTAAGGTCTCATTATATGTTTTTGGTTTTATTTTTTATATTATTTTTAAAATATATTTTTAAGTATTTTTATTTTAAAAAAATAAATTACATTATTTTAAAAATATTCAAAATAAATTTTTATTATTTCGAATATTTTTAAAAATAATTAGCACCATTAAATATATTTTATTTCATATCAAACTATAAATAAAATAATATAATTTTAAAAAATAAAAATAAAAGTACTCTTAATTGACCTCTTAATTATTACATTATATATATGAGAGATCTCTTAACAATTCTTTATTTTATGATTTATGATCAATATATTTATGAAAAAATGATATGTAATAAAAAGGGTAATATATTCCAAATTACAATAGGTAACTGCACGATTTTTGAGAGATTATTAAAGATCTTTGTACTTTACATTGATATCTCATTGACTTGAGATTAGTAAATTTAGAATAGAACAGATAATGAAACTTGCTCTATTAACGCAAAAGTAAAATAAAATATTTATAATTATTTTTGCTATGTTAATTATTGATGGTTATAATCATATAATTTTTTTTTTTTTTGCCAAAATCTAAAATCATTTTGAAATCAAATCAAATCAAGGCGGTTTGAGCAGCATATAAGTCAGGGGTTGGCATGCGGGTGTTAATTGTATTGATCGAGCATATATGCTTAGCCTATTTAGGGGTTGTTTGGGGCGTGCTACGGTGCTACACCGCCCACGATTCCATTTGAAAAAATCGCATTCCACCAGCTTTTTGAAGAATATGTAATGAGAATATTATATTTTTCAACTTTAAATAGCTCCTTATGGTGACGCCCATCATAATTTTCTAAATAGTAGATTTTTTTGCAGCACTTTTATCATTATTTTTTCAAATAATTGCTGCTATCTCAAACATACCCTTTGTTGGTTTAAATCTTATAATGTGCTTGATCATTTGATCAAATTAATTTGTGAATCGATAATTATTTTTTCCTATTATTTTCGAATGCAATATTTGTAAATTCAAATATATTTTGAATTTTAAATTGTCGCCACAACTATATGTTGGGAAAGGTATCGAAGTGCGACAACTCTTTGAACGTTGTTAAAGGCCTTTCCTCAGGACTGAATCAGTATTCCCATTCTTTTGCTTAGAGATATTGTCTACAAATAGAACGGCATGAAATATAGGTTATTAAAAAGTTTAGATTATGATACATATTATGCCAAGTTCATTACTTTGTTAGTGTGAGATCATATGCTGATTATTCGATGAATATTAATAGTGCAATTATTATAACAAGAAATCTATTGCATACTCAATGCTTTGTAAATTTATGGTGATCTATCTGTATTGATAAAATAAAATAAAAAATTTATTCTGTTAATAATAATAAACCAGACATAGTCTGGAGCATAAATTAATTTGTAATTGAATCTGTATAAAGGCTTAGTTTTGTTGACATAGTCTTATGTAGCGTTTAGACTCAATCTTCAACAATCTAATAATAAATTGGACTTTTGACCTTGAATAGTAACTATGCATCTGATATGAATCTTTATTTCCCTGGTAATATCAGAAGCAAAAGAGAAAGAAAACTGTGTAAAGGAGGGAATGCTACAACAACAACAGAGATTATTATATTCAACTGAACATATTAATTACAGAATACAGCCACAGTAAAGACAACATTCATATTACAGAGCCAATATTAACAATTTTCCACAAAGCAAAAGTACCGGAAGACGACCACGAAAGGATAGCATCGGTAGAAACCGCATAGCAGAAGTAAGGCCCTCGAAGCATAATCAAGATACTTCAACAAAGCGACTTAATAAACATACTCAACAATGAGCGGAGATCAAGAAACAAGTCATCAAGGCAAGCTACATCGATAACAGAATAACAACCTCAAGGGCGGTTAAAGAACCGTGGATCCACTTAGTAAACTCAACAGATCTAACCATAGGGAGAGTGAGAACAAGTATAAATAGAGATCAAAAGCCAAATAGAGAAAATAGAAAAGAAATCTCAGAAAGAACTTATCTCCTTCAGTCTCCTCCTTCGTCTCTTCATCCTTCTTCTAGGTTTCCTCGGAAACCACCGCCTGGAGAAACCTCGTTCTCCTCGATCCCACAGCCCTAATTCCTCCCGAGGCGTCTTGACGGCTCTGACCAAAAGCGAAAAGGTAAATTGAATTAGAATTTCCCTGGCTAAACTCCTCACGAAAGGATCAAGAACCGCCGACGCCATCCCACTCAGCGTATCCGCCACAAAAGCAAAGACGTCAATCGGAGAAAGAACATCTGTAATCCACTAACAAATCAGACGGAGGTAAGCGTTAGGACAAAGGGCCCGTCGAAACACAGATCCAAGGGTGGAGAAGGAAACCACCGATCTAACGGCTCGATTCCCAGCTCAACAAACACACGATCCGAAAAGCATCCAACGGCAAGCAGTATCTAATCTACGGTCCAGATCTCACCCGATAAGACCACTATAGCAACTCAACCGGGTTCATACCACTCGAGAGTGACTCGAGCGACTAACTCAATTGATTTTAATTGTATTGTTCCAGTCCCAATTCAAGAAATCAGCTCGTATCATTGGTGCTCTTGTTGACTACAACACTCAGAAAATGGCAGAAGGAACAAGAAACACATCAAAAACACTTGAAGAATGTGTTACCAGATTAAACAAAACAAGAGCAAATGACCTCGCCACTATGGTATTGGAGAAATATCAAAAGATTGACCGCCATAGAAACAAATTGGAAAAACAACCTCAAAGTAGGTGATGCATCCCATTGAATCCTATTCTCCAAAGCACCACATACAAACACACCCATGTCAATACCTCTTAAAATAGATATGCCCGATTTAATGGAGAAGACTGAGGATGGCTCTTTAAAGGAGGCTTTTGATATAACTCCTGATGATCGAAATTTTAATATCCTCAATATACATGGATGGACTTGCTTTGAGCTCAATGGATGTAAAGTAAATAAACAATTGTATTCTTGGCCAGTTCAAAGAACAAATTATGCAAAGATTTGGCCCTTCCTCTACAGAGATTTAAGAGGAGAACTAGAGCTTCAACAACAAATCAGAACAATTTTATAATGAATTTGAAGACCTAACCAAATTTGGACATTCCACATGAATTGCTACAAAGGCTGCTTTGAATCGGGCTTAGAAATTAAAAGTAAGAGCCTACTTTCTTCCTTGAACAGCATTTCACCAAGCTAATGGAAGACATTGTCCGATGTAACAAAATGCATAAATAAAGAAATCCACACTTAAGTAAATAGCAACATCAAAGTGCTCCAACTACCTTATTGCAGCCTCCCACAAATGCCACTCAACAACCAACATCAACAAAGAAATATCAATTCAAAATTTAACAGCAACTCAAATAGAAGACAGAAAAAGAAGAGGCTTATGCTTCAATTGTGAGGAGAAGTACCATAAAGGGCATATCTGTAAGTCCAAGTTATTTGCATTAATGGCAGTCAATGATGACCAGCAACATCAACTGCAACATGATAATCAGCCCGACAACCAATGGGTACAAGAAGAAATATTAACACCAAGCTTCAAATATCAGCCATTCAATCCAGGTTAAGACAGAGGACATATAATTGTTTAATTATAGAATAGTCTAAATAGTTGAACTAACGACCATTGAATTAGCTTTAGAGTATAATTGAGATATAGCCAATTCTATAAAGCCCATGACATAGTGCAAATAAGAAATGCCGAATTATAAGCAAAAGCGACAAACTTCCCAATATCAAATAAATGGCTATAGAGAATTCCCAAAGAAGATAGTCAACAATACAGCCACATTACAATGGTAATACAGAGAAGTTCAGGGGAAAAGATTGCTATAAAGTGAGAATCTTAAGATATGAATTCAGGAATCAGAAAAGGGCAGGTCTTAATGGTGACCTTAAGGGCAAGGTCAGTGTGAGGAGGGGAGTAATGATATGAATCTTTATTTCCCTGGTAATATCAGAAGCAAAAGAGAAAGAAAACTGTGTAAAGGAGGGAATGCTACAACAACAACAGAGATTATTATATTCAACCAACATATTAATTACTGACCAGTAAGAAAGACAACATTCATATTACAGAGCCAATATTAATAATTTTCCACAGTGACCAAGTCTTAACCTGAAGGACGGGACCACAAAAGGATAGCATTATCGGTAGAAACACGCGGTAAGCATTACAAGGCCCTCGGGAAGCATAATCAAGATACTTCAAAAAGCGACTTAATAAACATACTCAACAGAGCCGGAGATCAAGAAACAAGTCATCAAGCGGTGGCCACATCAGATAACGAATAACAACCTCACGAAGCGGTTAAAGAACCGTGGATCCACTTAGTAAACTCAACAGATCTAACCATAGGGAGAGTGAGAAAAAGTATAAATAGAGATCAAAAGCCAAATAGAGGGGATAGAAAAAGAAATCTCAGAAAGAACTTATCTCCTTCAGTCTCCTCCTTCGTCTCTTCCTCCTGTTATCTTCTTCTAGGTTTCCTCGCCGGAAACCACCGCCTTCCATCGGAGAAACCTCAGTTTCTCCTCTGATCCCAGCCGCAGCCCTAATTCCTCTCCGGAGCATCTCGATGGCTCGAACAGTCGACTGAAACGAAAAGGTAAATTGAATTAGAATTTCCCCGGCTAAACTCCTCACGAAAGGATCGGAACCTTCGATCGTATCTGGATCCCACTCACGCGTATCCGACGACAAAAAGCGGTCAGATAGAAGAACATCTGTAATCCACTAACAAATCAGACGGAGGTAAGCGTTAGGACAAAGGGCCCGTCGAAACACAGATTCAAGGGTGGAGAAGGAAACCACCGATCTAACGGCTCGATTCCACCAACCACACGATCCAGTCTTTAGCATCCAGTTAAAGCGTAATCTACGGTCAGATCTCACCCCGATGGGACCAAGAGCAACTCAATAGGGTTCATACCACTCGAAGGAGTGACTCTGACGGGACTAACTCATTGAGCTTTGAATTGTTCATCCCAATTCAAGAAATCAGACGCATCCATTAAACTAAGTACCGTCATTTTCTACAAAGAACTTTGACAAAATGTTATGTTTATAAATCTACATATGAATTATCTAGTGCATGGGAATAGTTTAGCATGGTCTAATGTTTAACATGATTTATAAGCATATTGTTATTGTTAGAAAGTGAAATAGTGGAAGCGTAAATAGGATAAAGAGCAAAGCTTCTTGGAGATACAACGTAATAAGAGATACAACAAAAAAGTGAGAATACAAAAATGCACACACTAAATTTTATATGAAAATATTTCAAAAATTGGTAAAAATCATGAGTAGAGGAAAAGAATGCACTGATCAAAAAGATATTTGTGGGCTCCTAAAATTTGTCATCAACCTCTCGACAATATTGAATTGAAGAGAGTATGATTTAAGTG
Source organism: Cymbidium sinense (assembly GCA_021442155.1). Classification (NCBI taxonomy): domain Eukaryota; kingdom Viridiplantae; phylum Streptophyta; class Magnoliopsida; order Asparagales; family Orchidaceae; genus Cymbidium; species Cymbidium sinense. The sequence continues at coordinate 140,849,669 of CM038222.1, forward strand.
TCGGTGTAATTTTCAGAAGGCATATGGAATAGTGAATAAGACACTACCCAGAGATTTCGCCCTCATTTGGTGAGGACTTTAGATCTGGTTCCAGGTTTCATATAAGCGCAAGCCCCTATAGTTAATTACCCCTCCCAATAAGTGAGAGACAACTTTCGATTAAGGCTAGTCTTTAGGTCGTTTAATGCGTAGCATATAGTAATAACATATGGAGTTTAAAATTTGAGATTATGAAATTCATCATTTTAGCTTAAAGCGGATGGATGGGGGAATGATGACGTACCCGATCTAGATCGCATGGTTCCGTCATCCCGGGCTATCGTGGTTCCTAGTCATACTTAGTCAGAGGAGGTAGTCGACCCAACCTGACCGAATGATCCTTATCAGCAATACATGGGTTACGTTGTCCAAGAAATCTTTGTAGACCTGGGTGGTGTTTGTCTAAGGAGACATGCTTAAGTCTACCTTAGCTGATAGAGGATTGTTTGTCCTATCAAGTATACCCTATGATTCACAACTCAAAGGGCAAAACTATTGGGGAGCATATGAGCTACGGTTGTGATCGTAATTTAATGGAGCCTTACTGGCCAAACCACCCTATCAGAGGACTTTGGTGGTGCTATCATGGAGCCTATTGGCAAATGCGCGAATGAGTGTCCTACTAACATGAGATTGGTTGAGAGAACATAGTAACACGATTTGACATTGGCTCCTTTGTGAGCTAGAGTTTTCTTAATTTGTCACTCCCGACAAACAATTACGGAAGGTGGATAGATTGAGTTTTGCTTTAAGCTTTTAATGATAGAGTTTCATTTAAATAGTTTTGATTTAGATTGTAATTTAAAATATTACTTACACTTAGTTTACTTGTTGAATTTTTTTCATTCTCTTCGCTTGATTATGTTCAATTTAAATCACTTTTAATAACTTATACCAATTTCAATGTTTATTACTTTAGCCCTACTCATGTTTATTCGCTAGTATTATAATCATCTCTACATTCATATAAGAGTTATTAAATCAAATTTAGATTCATCCTTAACTCTACATCAAACTCCATGTTTATTTGAAAATTAGACTTTAAGTTTATTGCAAATCTGTTATGAGTTTAGTATTAGTCTCCCCAAATTTCAAATAAAGCTTATTTAATTTTGAGGAATTTACGAGAATGCGAACTCACTCCATCATTGAATTTACATTTGTTGTCCTGCTTCAGTTTAAGCAATGAAAAGTTATACTTGTAGGAAAAAGTATTGTCTCATACAATTTTTTACTTGTTATAATTACTCATCTAATCTCGCTGTAATATTTAATTTAAACAAAGATGGGTCTCGCATTGCTTCTTTCCATTTCTATAAATAGGGTTAATTGGGGGCCTTCCATTTCATATAGATTGCTTAGGGTGCTTTGGAGTTTGAAAGGGGAGAAAGATATGATTATATTCCAAGTATGTATTTTATTCTTTCAAAGTTCCTTTAAGTATTTTCTTTGATTTAGTGTTTGTCATTTTAATTTGAATTTAGCTTTAGGTTTCCTTGCTTAACATTCTTAAGGTTCTTTTTATTTTTCACTTATTTTCTTAAGTCAAAAGATTTGATGAAATTTACGGCGGCATTTGAGCGACATCTAACAATTTATTTGGCTTTTCGGTGATTAGCGTAGCAGTGGTCTCTGATATCGCATGCCACTTGACATATGGGACATTAGCGGGATCTTAGAATCTGCAAAGAGAGACAAAAGCATATATATATTTTCACATTCACACGCATTTTATACATTTACATCGGTGCGAGGCAACAGTGCAATCAACACGATAATGATATCTCTCCTTTCTCTATTTTTTTCTTTTATCTAACATATTTTCCTTTTTGGCTTTTTTTTTTTTAAATCATAGAGAGAGAGAGAGAGAGAGAGAGAGAGAATGGAGGGCTCGGTTTGCTTCAATGGCTCGGTTCGCTTCAATCTATAGATCATATGAAGGGAGGAAGATAGAGAGAGATACATAGAGGGGGAACGGGTAGAGGGAAGGCTCTAGTGGGCTTCACGCTAGGGAGAGGCTTCCGATTGGCTACTCCAAACAGATAGATGAAAGGAAACAATCTCGTGTGGCTAGGTATATCGAGAGAGGGAGCAAAGAAGAGGGGGAGATGGTGAATGGGAAGAAAGGAATCAGAGGATGGGATGGAAATCAAAGTGGAGGAACTTACTGTTTGGTTTGCGTGCGTTGTAGACGAGAGGAGGAAAATGGGCGAGAGTCTTTGTGATTTCAGCTGGAAGAAGTGGAGGATATGGGCTCAGTTTGGAGGGAAGAAGTGTTTGAACCATGCGATTTTTCCGTTGGCTTGAAGAAGAGGAGGGAATGGTTGGAGGAGGGGGAACAGTTGCCGTTCGTGGAGCGCACGTGAAGGGGAGGGGACACAGCGTCGGATCGTGTGTGAGAGGGAGCTGAGCCATGCGTGGTCGAGTGAAGGAGGGAGGCTCATACCTTTAGGTTCTCATGCGTGCAGAGGGACGAACCGAGCGGAATGAGAGATTAGGGCCGATTGAGTGGGATTTATGGCTAGGATTAGATTTAGGTTTTTTTTTTTAAATTGACTTTCAAATTAATTAATGTGAATTTTATGCTGACACGATTAGGTAATTAATATATATCAATTCAAAGTTATTTTAATATTTCAAACACGAGGCTTTAAATCGCCGTAGTTTGGTTTAAGTTGGCGTCAAATTGGGTCAATTTCAATTCTTTCGACCACTCAATTTTTGCTCAGACTCATCCGAATTGAGTGCAAATAGTCTTACTTGATAGATTTCAATGTTTTAAAGCTAATGACGCAATCAATTTCATGAATCGAGGTCGTTGGCTTGTGTCGGTGCCTCCTGACCTTGATATGCGTGCAAGCGTGTTGACGACTCGATCGCTTGATCGGTTGATCATCAAGTTGTGTAATATTTTTATTCTGACTAGTTTCAATGTTCTGAACGTGATGGCGAAGTCTGTTGGTCGATCGGTGGTCATTTGGGTTAATTTTGGTGAAGTCCCATGTATTTCAGTCTTGATTTGCACGCTATCACTTCCGATCATTTGAAATTTGCATAGACTCATCTAAATTGGGCATAGACAGTCTCATTGGTAGTTTTTAATATTTCGAAGCTAACGATGCAATCAATTTCATAAATGGAGGTCGTCTGGACATCGTCGTAGCTTCCCTACTCTAATATACGCGTCGATGCATTGATAGCTCGATCACCCGATTGATTGCTCTTTAAATTATGCAATATTTATATTTTGACCAATTTCGATATTCTGAACACGATGGCAAAGCCTGTTCATCGATCGGAGGTCATTTAGACTGATATCAGCCATGGTTGGTGCATTTTGAGCCTCGATTTACGCACTGTCACTTCCGAAGTCTGTCGAATTCGACTTGTAGACTTGACTCGACTTATGACACATATATGAGGGTCAACAAATGCCCCCCAATAAATGTTATTCACGCATGGAGTGAGTCACGTTTGTTGAAAACTAGTTAACCCTTTGATTTTCTTCTCTCCCCCACTTTTTTGTTCCACTTCTTTTCAGTGCTTCTTAGTATAACTCTCTCCTTTTTTTATTTGATGCTTTATTATACTGTCATTTGCATTTTTATGTGTCGTTTCTCTAATCACTTGATAGAAGAATGTTCAGTTGGAGAAGACCTGATGATCTATCATCTGTTGAGCCTAGCGAGGAGGCTATTTGATTGGAGATTGATAGACACGATCCTCATGGAGATGCTAATATTAGGGATAGGATTGAGTAGCACACCGATATGTTGAGGGGACATGACTTTTATCAGTGTTTCTTTGCTTGCTCTTCCATGCTTCCTGACTGTACTTTAGGTTTTGTTGCTTCTGAGGATCCCGTAGATTGTGTGGCTACCATTAAGTAGATATGCAGGGACTATAATCCTCTAGATAACACATGAGAGGTCGACTTTGGATATTCGATATTTTCTGACCGCCAACATTGAAGACGAGGCGTCTAGACTTCGAGCATCGGTATAGTCGAGCTTATTAAACTTGCTTTGAGATTCATCTATTGGCAAGATTTCTAGTCTTCCACTTGGATACGTCATATGGGTTAGATACATCTTGCAGGTTTACAGAGACACTTTACGGACAACTGATATTTATGAGGCAGTATATGTGTCTTTATTTGATTTTGGAGGTATGCCTTCTTCTTGGGCTCATGGAGTAGCGAAGTTCTGGGATGCTAGTACTAACACTTGTTGGATCGGAGGAGTTGGCATTACCCTTTGGGATTCTGACTCACGGTCTCGATGGTTACCGCTACGAGGAGTGTTTCACTTGATGAGGAGTTATTTCGTAGGAAGCCTTTAGATGATTGTGATCGATGAGGTAGGCTAGCTATGCCTTCTATTTATATTGATCTTCTGAACCACTTTCGCCAGACTTTCAAAGCGTCAGGACGTTCTAAATGATCACGAGCTGCACTACCTGTGAGAACATGGATTATGCTCTATTTGAGGAGACTGTAGCACTGCATGACCCTTTTCGATTGGGTGTGTCTGATGGCAGTTACTTATCTAAAGAGATTGTGGAGCCTATTTTATTAGCAGGAGCGACTTCTCCAGCCCTACAGGGATTGAGCAAGGATTTGTTCTTAGCTAGATTTATAGTGACATGACTCTGTATTTTTGTGCTTCCCATTACAGAGAGATCAATTTGTCCAAGTGCTTTATTAGCAGCCAACAGAATTTCTCGAGGTGAGCATATTTCTCTAGCCCCTGTAATGTTAGCTAGGATTTACAGAATATTGAGGGTGATTTCTGAGGTTGATTCTTTAGAGTTACGAGACGTGACTCTATCGTGGCAGTACTTGTATGCTTGGGTTCACCTCCACATATATGGTGCATTTGCTTATTTTGAGTATCTTGCATTCTTTTCAGGGCAAGGATATCCAACAGTCTTGTAGTTATATCGAGCATCTTCTACTTTGAAGATGGAGTGGATTCACATGTTCTTGTTTGCTTCTTATTTGGTCAGAGATCAATTTTTGTTAGTTCAGTAGCCGGATATATTTGGTTTACCATCCGACTTGATAGAGGTTGATCTTATTGACAGTGTTGATGAGAATGACAGATATTCATTGCTTCATGGTCGTCGAACATTAAGAGTATTTTAGTACTTTTTAGTTCACATCAAGGATGGTTATGTTATCGATTTGGGCTGGGTTTATTATAGAGGGTTGACGGCTCCGATGGTAGCCATTCATCCCGGTAGATATTAGGAAGATCCTTGGTCTCCATATTTTGACTTTAGTGCTCACTTTGAACCCCTCACGAGTCACAGGGGTTAGTTATACCTCACACAGTGCACTATCTTTTGGTCCTTTTTACGGCGTGGTGTCGGGATATGAACGGAGGGTGAGATCTTTAGGAGTTCTTCGAGTTCAGAGGCCTCGACGTCAGTCACCATCAGCAGGACACAATAACGCCAGAGTTATAATTACTATTTTTCTTTTCCAATACTTCTAGCATCTTCTTTGTTGCATCATTAAAATTTATTCAATGCATCTAATATTTTAATTTGACTCAGATAGATACAACAGTTGATGAGCGGGTCAGAGCTGAGGACACCCCTCCTTATAACAGAGTTAGTATTCCTACTACGATGAGATTTCTTTGGCAGCTCGTAGATGTAAGAGTAGCCAACTTACGAACTGCAAGATTTGTTCCATGAGTCCACCTCCATAGCTTTATGACTTGATGAGGTGCCTGTGGTAGCATGTGTGAGGACTCGGAGTTGGGTTGTGCGTCAGGCCTTTGATACTACCACCTCAGATTTTGCTACTCCTTTTATGGAGCCACTTTTCTCTACTGAGCCTGACTCTGCCCATTATCCTAGCTAGACTTTTGAGGTAAGAGATCTCATTCCTAACCAACTTTCTGTTGAGCCAACACATAGCCCTGGAGCTTATCAGATAGTGAGGGTCCTCGAGGATTATGCCGCTTACGATACACCAGTTCAGCCATATTCGCCATGCTTAGATACTTTCTTCCTCTCTTTATTCTTTAGTTGCACTTCTTTACATTTACTACTCTACTTTATGCTGATTGTTTTCATTTATTCATTGCAGTGCCTGATATAGGTTATGAGTCTGAGTTCTACCATCGATATCCCTGTACACTAGATCCATATGATAGGAGCATGCAGGATTGTGGCTTGGTGTTTTTAAGGGACGTGGTTTCTTGACTTACTTTGGATTCACCAGAGTCACTAATTAACTTCACATCATATGCGAACACCATTCTGGATCTTCTAGCTCGTATTGTCTTGGAGGAGAAAGTTCTCAAGTACTTGAAGATTCTCTGTAGAGACGTAGAGTTTCTGATCTATCAGATGAGATCACTCAGTATTGTCCGATTTGGCGGTTCTTGGCGAACTTGAGGCAGTCGCTTAGTAGGAGGCGGTGACCTAGCACGATGAGTTTGAGGAGATTGTTAAGGCTCTACGACACGACTGTTAGAGTTCGATAGATGTCTCTTTCGAGTTAGAGAGAAAGTCGAGCAGTAAGGCGCGAGGATAGGAGAGATCGTCTTATGAAGCGGAGCACCACCATTACCAGATGTGTTACAAGGCTATGGTAGATGCTGAGGATGTCTTGACCATAGCTACTGATGCTTTATAGTTGGCTGAGAGTGAGCACCAGTCTTTAGTAGTTTATTCAGCACATCTTTAGGAGCTACAGTTTAGGCTCCCATGATGTACTTTTTCTTCTTCTTCTTTTTTATTAGTCATGTATCGACTTGTTGTATTAGTGGACATCAACATTCATCTGTTACTTTTGTACTTTTTTGCTTTGGCAGGCTTGATGAGAAAATCAGCTTTGATTTGTGCTTTTGGCTTGATTTGTGTACTTTATGCTTTGGGTTTAATTTGTGTGCTGGCTATAGAACGTGAATCATTTCAGCTTCAATTGCAATAGCTTACGGAGCTTTTGATAGGATTTGTCATTAGTATGATGCCTTATTTAGAACATGCTAAATGACAGGATTGAACGATTTGTCAAAATTGACTTGTTGGATAGATAAGAGTTCTTACACCATATAGTCTCTGCTTCAATGACTTTGCTGAAGATGTCTTTCTTTTATATCATTGCAGATTTGAGTTTCCTCCTAGCTTCATGCTTGAATGGGTTAGTTGGAAGAATTGGTTTATTTATTTTGATGAAGGACTCTGCTAGGGAGTTGGTTTATCTGTGCTTGGTCGAATTTGAAATCCCTTCTATCCTAGCTTTAAGCTTGACGGACTTGATGAAGGACTGACCTGATTTGTTCATATTGACTTTATCAAGAAGTGTATGTATGTCATGAATCCTGTGTTTGCAGCTTTGATAGATTCATTGAAGGGTACGTACAGATGAACCAGCATTCCAGCTTATACTAGGTCTAGGTTGAGTTATCAGTCTAGCAATGTGTGCTTTAACAGACTAAATAACCATGAAATTCTTTTAGTTTGGCCATCGGCTTTATATGAACTATGGAATTGCTTCCTCGATCCTGTGCTTTCTGCTTTAACGGACTTGATGAGAAGAATGGGTTTGATCTGTTCTTTGAGCTTAATCAGATCATTTGAGAATAAATTGAGATATCACTCTGTGGGCAATATATAGATTGATTTGAGGTAGCCTTGAATTGAGAGTTTTCTCAGATTATCTTGATCTATTGATCAAGTAGAAAGATCTCTTGGATTCTAGTTATTTGTAATCACCAAGTTGGATCTGGCTTGAGATTGAACAACTATCATTATTGGACTGACGAGCAGGAGTTCTTTCACTATGGCCTTTTCTTACGACTTGTTGAGTGAGGAGAGCATCAACAACTCAGCCATTTATAGGCTTATTGAGTCTGACCTGTAAAACCTACTCAAGTCTTCGACTTAAGGTATGATGGGATGATGATTTGGTCATCAGATTGATGAATGGGGGCTCTTTCACTATGGCTTTTTCTTACGGCTTGTTGAGTGAAGAGAGCATCAACAACTCGGCCATTTGTGGGCTTGTTGAGTCTGACCTTTAGAACCCATCTATATCCTAGACTTCAGGATGTAGAGGTTGATGTTTCTCCAACTTAATTGATTGAAGCTTCCAAAATTGAGAGTTCTTCTAACTTGATCTCCAAAATTTGGCAAATCTGGGAGATAAATTTTTGACATTTATAGTTGTCTTTTCATGCATAGAAATAGATTCTTTTTGTTCCTATAAGAACCTGCAACTAAACAATAAAAATTATGGATATATTCAGGGATTTCAGCATAAAGCTCAATGTCAACCTAAATTAGAATATATTTGAGGATCTCATTTTATAGTACCATGTCAACTCAAATAAACTCGCCATAAACTAAAAAAATGCCTCTATCTTGTAGGGAAAATTCTAAAGCACATTTAGAAGAACTTTCAAGATGAAATTATGCAAATACATCAATATTTGAATTAATATGCTCTTAAGAGAATTTTAACATGTAACATTGCTTCCATCTATATATATAAATCTAAAAATTCCTTCTATGTAATAGGGGAATTTTCACGAATAGGGTTTTTCATCTAGAGTGAGTATGTTTATTTAGGGATCTCGGCATGAAGTATGATGTTGACCTAAATAGATATACTAAAAAAAATACCCCTATCTTGCAGGGGGATTTCTATTGTACTGCGGGAATGTATTCCTCATTTATAATACTTTTTAAAGTATCTACCATTAATTGGTGGCATTGGTCTTTCACCATTTAGGTCGATGAGTTGATATGCCTCTCCTTGATAAATTTTTTCAATGACAAAAGGGACCTCCCAATTAGGCTCAAATTTATCACCAAATTTTTTATTAGAAATAATTGATCTTCTTAGCACCAAGACCAATTCTCCTTTTTGGAATGTTCGAGATCGCACCGTATGGTCAAAGCTCTGGACATCTTTGCTCAATAAATCTCCAGATTTTGTTGAGCTTGCAATCTAACTTCATCAAGTGCGTCGAGTTCTTCCATTCTCAAATGAGCATTTTGATCTTCAATTAGATTATATTGGATGGATACTCGAAGTGAAGGCAACTCAACTTCGAGCGAAAGAACTGCTTCAGTTCTAAATACCAATGAATAGGGAATGGCTTTAGTCGGCCTCTTGTTGGTGGTTTGATATGCCCATAATGCCTCTATCAGTTTGGTATGCCATTCTCTCTTATTTTTAGTAAGGATCTTCTTGAGCAGCTTGACTAATATCTTGTTGAAGGCCTCCGCCAAATCATTTGCTCTTGGATTGTATATTGAAGAGTATCACCAATCAATTTTATGTCGATCGATGAATCTGCAAATCATTATATTTTTGAAACCTATGCCATTATCAAAAATTATTCGGCGTGACACTCCAAATCTATAGACCACATTATGCATGAAGAAGTTGATCACTCAGTCAGCAGTGACTTCTTTAAATAGGGTAGCTTCAGCCCACTTAGAGAAATAATCAGTCGCTGCTAGGATAAAGTGGTGTCCAGTTGAAGATGGTGGATCAATTGGTTCAATTGCATCTGTGCTCCAACATTCAAAAGGCCAAGATGCTATTATTGGATGTAGTGGATTTGGAGGTTAATGGATTATATTCCCATGTATCTAACATTCATGACACCTCTTAGCATGATTGATACAGTCTCTCATCATAAATGGCCAATAATAGCCCATCTTTTTTATCTTTACTATCATCTTGGGACCTAACTGATGTGCACCACAAAGTCCTTCATGAACTTCAACCATCACTTTGGTGCCTTCATCTATATTTTGACATCGAAGCCACATTTGTTCAAAGGATCTACGATATAGAGTGTTGTTAACGAAAGCATAATGCAATATTCTCTTCTCGATTTGAACTGCTAGTGATTTATTGTTTGGTAATTTTCCTTCTTTAAAGTAGTCGATGAATGGTTGCCTCCAATCATGTGGCTGTTTTACAATAAAGGTTTTCCATTATTTTTCTGAAGCAATGTCATTGTTAGCTCTTCTTGGTACAACTTCTTGTTGATTTTGGCGAGTATGAGGAGCAACCTGAGTCGCATCGTACTGGGTCAGATTTGGTAAACCCTCTACTTGTGGGGATTGATACTTTACTAACTCTAAAACTCATCAAGTAAATATGCCAATCATGATGTAATCACCATTCATACTTGTCATTTCTTTAGCTGACTTTGCTAAGCAATCAACTTTACTATTCTCGGATCGAGAGACTCGAGTTAGTGTGATATTTGGTATTTTCTTCATAAGTTCGAGAGATTGCTAATGATAGAAAGCTAACTCAAGCTTGTTGATTCTATAGATGCCAAGTACTTGATTTATAATAAGCTGAGAATTACAGAAAATATGCAAGTTTTGAATGCCTGTGAAAATAATTTCTTCAAGACCTACCACTAATGCTTCATACTCAGCTTCATTATTAGTTCTTGGCTCGGTTAACCCATATGATCATCTCATTATTCCTCCTTCTATTTTTATGAAGGCGATGTCGATTCCTGCCCTTGCCCTTGGGAAATTTAGAGGTTTGACTTGCTTGATCGATGAGACTCCATCAAAGTACATTTTCCAAATTTGTGATTTTTTTCTTTTATGAATGGGCATAATTTGCTCATCGGGAAAATCATTGTTAAGAGAAGAGTTTGCAGGGATGAGATGTGCAGCAAGAAAATCTGCTAAGACTTGTCCCTTCATTGCTTTCTACGTAACGTATGTGATATCGAATTATAAAAGCAATATTGCCCATCTTGTCAAGCAACCTATCAATGCTGGTCTTGTTATCAAGTACTTCAACAGATTGATCCTTGAAATGAGAGTATTTTTGTGAGATAACATATATTGACGTAGCTTTTAGACTGCAAAAACTAATGCCAAGCAGTGCTTCTCTATCGGAGAGAATCTCATTTATGCTCCTATTAATCTTCGACTGATATGATAAAGAACATTCTTTTTGCTTTCTTCATTATGTTGTGCCAATAATGCTCTAAGAGATTCTTCTAATGCAGTTGTGTATAGAATGAGGGGCTTCCCAAGAGAAGGCACTGTAAGGATTGGTGGATTTAACAAGTAGTTTTTAATGCTATTGAAAGCTTCTTAGCACTCCTTATCCCACTTGAATGGAGCATCCTTCTTCATCAACTTTGAAAATGGTTGACAACATCCTAATAGGTTTGATATAAATCGATAGATGAATGTGAGTTGTCCTTATAAAGAACGAAACTAACACAAACTCTTCTATGGAGGCATCTCCATGATTGCCTTGATCTTAGTGGGATCGATTTCAATACCTCTATGATGTGCAATGTACCTAAGAAATTTTCCAGAGGATACCCCGAATGCATATTTTAGAAGATTCATCTTGAGATCATATTTTTTGATTCTCTCCAATACAATTCTCAAGTCTACAAAGTGATCCTCATGATTTAAGCTTTTCACTACCAAATCATCAACATAACATTCTACCTTCTGATGAATGAGCTCATCAAAAATACGTGTCATGGCTCTTTGTTATGTAGCTCTAGCATTTTTCAAACTAAAAGGCATGACTATGTAATAGTAAATGCCAATAGGTGTTCTGAATGATGTATGTCTTTTATCTTCAGGCGCAATCTTGATTTGATTATATCTCGATGATCCGTCCATGAACAAGAACATGTCATAGTTGGAAGTATTGTCCACTAGTAGTTCTAATATTGGAAACGAAAAGTCATCTTTTGGGCATGCCTTATTTAGGTCCCGGAAGTCAATGTAGAGATAGATTTGGTTTTTCTTCTTCTTAATTGAGATAATGTTGGCTATCCAATCTGCATACTTCTCCTCTCGGATGAAGCTTGCTTCGATCAGCTTTTTAGTTTATGCAATTACCTGTTCTTCAATCTTCAATCTCATTCACCTATGAGCTTGCTTAACATGCATCGCATCTGGTTTAATAGCCAATTTATGAACTGCTGTATCAGGGGATAAGCCTAGCATTTCAGAATATTTCTAGGCAAAGTAACCCCTGAATTCACAAAGTAGCATTTTTAGCTCTTCAACTTTTTCATCAGGTAGAAGGGCACTAACAAAAGTTGGACGGGGATCATCTTCAACTCCTAGGTTGATTTCTTTGAGTTCATCCATCGTAGCTATTTGTCCACCATCTTTGAGTTCTTTAGGTGCGGGCATAGCTTCTACTTCTTCATCATTTGCAAGAAGAATTTCATGGAGGCCATCTTCTTCGTCACTATTAGTTTCGATCTTAGCTTCTATTATATTATAGTAAGCTTTATTTTGATGAGATTTGTGGATGAATCCAAGACCTTTAGTGATAAACGTATCACTTCTTTGTGATGCTTGAGCACTTCTTTGGCTCAACATCCTATTAAAGTTTTGAGTTCTATTTTTAGTAGTTCCAATATGAATTCCAAGCTTATGCATCATTCTTCATAATTTTTTGTGGATAATATATTGGTATTCTTGTTGGCACTATCTTATCATAATTTTCATGTTGAGCAGGCTGAGCAAAATTGTGAGGTTAAGACTTTTTAGATTTATAAAATAGAGTTCATGTTTTGCCACTCTCAGTCAATGGAGGAACATAGAATGTTATCAACTCTTCAATGTTATGAACCTCTATTAGAGTGATTTCTTTGAAGTATTGCTGAGGGATGTGTATAATTTTGAAGGAGTCCTCTGACACTGCTAAATGAGATATCCTTCTTAATGCGACTATTTTCATAAGTAGATTCAAAGTCATAGTCTGAATCTGAATAACTTGTTTCATACTTTACCTTTCTTGAAAGTTTATAAGTTCCCTTAGGTTTGATAGGAGGATCTTCTTCTTCTTGTGTGTCACTTCCCAAATGTGGAACTGATCTTCTTGATTTAAATGTAGAACCAAGTGCTTTAGGGAGAGTCGTCATTACCTTCTTTCTTTCTCTTTGCTTCTGCTCTTTCACTTTGTGAAATTACTTTTTAGTTCCTGAAGTGGATGCTACCATTGCAAGAGGCTCTGTTAGTTTAGGCTCCTTAGAGATGAAGTATTTTGCATCTTCATAAATCTTTGCTTCATGGATGAAGAATGGTTGTAGGTTGCCAAGAATTCTGAACTCTTCTCCATCTCTTAGGTACTTCATACATTAGTGCATAATTTATGGGACCATATCATACTCATGCATCCATGGTCGACCCAAAAGAGCTCTAAATGATGTATCAGCATCGATTACATAAAACTTAGCTTCTGTATATAAATCTTGAAACTTGAGCGAAAGAATAAAAGAACCTAGGGTTTTCTTCCATTTCTCATTGAAACCATGAACCATCAACTTATCTCTCCCAAGATGTTGGATGTTAAGTGATAATCCTCTTAATACCTTTAGACTCATAAGATTGATAGAGGAACCTGGATCAATCAATATTCGGCTGATCGAGAAGTCATCACTCTATGCAGTAACATATAAAGGACGGTTGTGATCTGCCATTCCTAATATAAGATCTTCTTCATAAAATATGATTACTGAGAGATCTTGAGTTTGTAATGATTCAGTCATGCCTTTTTTTTTGGCAAAGTATGCTTCATAACTTTCTGGATCTTTGAGAGCCTGTATCAAAGTTTCTCGGAGGTCTTTTGACATTAAGAGAGCCTCATACACACTCAGTTATGCAGGGATCTTTCTCAGATGTGATAGAATATCATAATCTATCTTTCTGCTTGATTTATGCTTCATTCTAGGATTTTTGAGAATGATATTTTCATTGAATTCAATTTGTTTTCCTTTGTCTTTATTTGCTTTTCCCCTCTTTGATGAAGGCGGTAAGACTTTACCACTTCTCAACTGAACTTGAATCACTTTGTCTTGCTCAGATTCTTCTAAAGAGCTAGTTTCTTCAAATTCCCTTCTTATTTTGGAGGATTGGCCAAAGGGGTTAGACTCATTTTTCAGCTTCATACATTTCATGCTTAATGATATCGATGAGTCTGACTCTTCTCCGTCGGGAAAACATAGATCTTCATCTGAGCTATTATTATCTTATTGAGTCATTAAATAAAATTCAGACGTTAACTCCTCAGGCACTTCTTGCATTCCTGATAAGAATTTTGATGGGTTGGTCGAAGTCGCGACTACTCTTGTCATTTGAGTTCTCAAGAACATCTGATGTCACATAAATGATTCAGCATGTCTCTACTATACAAGATTCACCATTATCCTCTTCATCTGATTCACCAATGCAAAGTTTAGGCATAAAGTCTGCAAGCCTGAATGGTTGTCTTGCTGGCTGATGATACTCTTCTAAATTGTTAATGACCTTTTGAGTTGTAGTTCTCTTCTTAATCTTCTTTTTCTTAGCCAACTTCTTTAACTTATGAGGCCTGCATTTAGTAGATTACTTCTAGTGTCGTGATGAAGTAGCCTTATCAAAATGCCGTTGAGAAGCCCAAATACTTAGTTTAGGCATTTCTTTTAAGTCCAGTATAGGTTCAAGTGGTGATTTCCACGTAACACTAGGGACACCCTTCAGCTATTTCAGCATTTTCATGGGCTTTTTGGAGACTACTATTTCCCATTCTTCAGTCTAAATTGATTTCTCCTTATTTTTGTCTATGATGGATGATACTGAAGAGGACATAATCATCCTTGTAGACTCTCTTCTAGGATTAACTAGAACACTATCAGATAGTGTAAATTCACCTTGTTGATACTTCTTTTCTAGCCAATCTTTGAAGACATAACAATCTTCAATAGGATGACTGATCATCTAATGATAATTTGGATTACTAACTTGATCACCTTCTTTAGTCCTTTTAATTTCTGGTAATTGTAAACCAGATTTGACTGCTTGTCAAAATAATTTGGCCACACTGTCTCTTCTAAAGGTGTTGCGTGCTAGAAAACCAGTTGCGGTAGAGTAAAAGTTTATGCCTTAGCTTCTTTGGGGAGTCCAGCACACACACATGTATTTAAAGAGCGAATAATAAAACTCCAAAATTTTTATGTGGAAAACCTCAAAAAGAGGGAAAAACCACGAGACCTAGCCCAATAAAAATCTTCCACTATGTATCTGTTTCAGAGTACAAGATCTTCCGACACGGATTACAGATGTATGAATAAACTTGCTAGTAATAGACAATGTTGACGATAATGTTGACAACGATGTTGATGATAATGTTGACAATGAAGTTGACGACGAAGTTGACGAAGATGTTGACGATGATGTTGACGATGATGTTGACGACGAAGTTGACGACGATGTTGA
The DNA here is from genome assembly GCA_021442155.1 of Cymbidium sinense. NCBI lineage: Eukaryota > Viridiplantae > Streptophyta > Magnoliopsida > Asparagales > Orchidaceae > Cymbidium > Cymbidium sinense. The sequence goes on from CM038222.1 coordinate 140,864,954, forward strand.
CGATGATGTTAACGACGATGTTGATGACGAAGTTGACGATGATGTTGATGATGATATTATGACCGGCAATAATGGTCGACGATGGCGATCACGGCTATGATGGCGCTTGGACGACCGCCGAGTGGCAACGATGCTTGGAGGATCTTTAGAGCTCTCTTGCTTGCCCTTCTTCTCCTTCACTTGGCCTCTCTCATGAGGAATGAGGGGCTATTTATAGATTGGAGGAGTGGCGTCTCAGAATACATGCAAAACCCGCATTCACTCCACTTCATCGACGGCTCAAAATGATCCCCTTGATCATATGATGTATTTTGTGCATTTGAATGCCCAAATGAAGTCGGTTAAGATCTTTGGTTTGTTCCCGCCATCAGACGCTTGATTTGACTATAAACACTTCATATTTGAGAGCTATTTAGGGATTTAACTGATATCCCAAAGTTTTTAAGGATATTTTAAGAGGTTGATCTCGACCAGTTTCAACTTCTGATCAGCTTGCTTTTAACATCAAGATTCGTGCTTCGACTAATAGTATTTTAAGTGTCATATCAAAAGGAATAATCTTTGTTCATCTTTTTCTTAAGAGATGGCCGCATTTTCTCTTCAGCGCTTATTACTTGTTTTAGATGATCCCCACCACTTGAAAAGTCTGAGATTTGTCATTGCCTCCTAATACCAATTTTAGCTGTGGATTAAAATAGTCAGTCTTCTTTCCTTTATCATCATTGTACATCGGTTATTTTTCTTTATCCATATTATATATCACCGGCTTTTCACCATTTTAGCTATAGGAAGCCGCAAGAGTTTCATTTCTTCTTGAGTCAGAAGGTTTGTTTCTCTTTTCTTTATCTGCGTAGATTTCAGACTTAGGGCGATTCAGCTTTTAAAATTTAGCCACCCTATTGAGCAAGTCTTGGAATGTTGCAATCGATGCCATACATAAAAAATGGTGCCATTTTATCATCCATATTGCCCATTAGCAATTGAATCACATGTTCTTCTCCCAATTATTGCTTACATTTCATACTTAGGTTATGCCAATGACTTATAAATTTTATCACTAACTCATCTTTTCTCCTTTTCAGCAAGGCAAGGTCAGCAATTGTTATTTTCTTAGTTGCACTAGCGAACCTCTTCATGAATATCATATCTAACTCAGCAAAGGTTTTAATCGAATTATTCGACAATACCACTGAAATATATCGTCGACGAAATAAAAGCGATCATTCCCTCAAGTACAAGTAGCCTTAAATTGGGTTAGATGTTGCTTTGGGTTACCAAGCCCACTGAAGGTATTAATTTTCAGCATTGAGTAATCTTTCGGGTACGACACCTGATCATATTCAGCTGGGTAAGGGCAACCTATGCTCACCCACTTTTCAGCTTGTTCAAAGCTATAACTGCCTTTATCTTTTCGTTGATTTTTTTTCTAGCTGAGCAGTTGTTACTGTTCTCGGTGTGTCAGCCATATTTTAAATTATCGACTGAAGAGGTAGTTGGTTAACTTCATCCCTCGCTTCACGTGTAGCATGTACTGTATGAGCTTGAGGTACCAGAGTGACCAGTGGTATAGAAGTTATATTATTAGCTACCTATTGATTAGTAGATGAAATAGGTGCTACAGTTGATGTGATATTCTTCTGTAATATCTCCATCATGGTATTCATTTGTACCATTATATCATTCATCTTAGTACCAAGCTGTGCAATCTTCTTACCTTTGACTTTCATTTGATGCTGCATTTCTTTTTGCTCTCTAGCTAGCGTCATAGTGTCAATCAATATAGGTTCTTCTTCTTCCTCTAGTCATTATTGTTGTCTGCTCCTTGCTCATCTTCAGAAGAAGAGCTTGACTATCCTTCTTCTTCTGCAGTCGAAGAGATAGTTGTTGTTTGGGTTGATTGACAATGCTGATTATAAAAGCGTGTACCAGGCTGATCATTTCCTGGTTCAATTATATAAACAGCTTCAACACTCATGATCTCTTTCTCATTTCGATCCTCTTCTTCTTCATCTTCAGCAGAGATTGAAGATCCATTTTCTATTTGCTTCTTTGAAGACTCTCCTTCATAAACATCGAATTTAGGTTCAAGTTCCCTGGATCCATGTTGCTGGTGATGGTGCTAAGTGAAAAGTTCATATATATCTCTGACCATATAGACGACTTCTACTTCCATAGTGTCCTCTTCATCACCTTCTTTTTGCACATGAATTTTTGATCGACGTTTCCAGTGGATCTTTGATTCAATGTGTGGAACAAACACTTATTCTATTAAAGGACTGAGATCAAAGTCAACCTTCTCTTGTGAGGGTGAATCTGACTATGATGGGATCCCTTAGAGGATTCTTCAGGGTGTCCACCATCATGTCTTTCATCAGTGGTATCCCTTCTTTTGGGTATCCACTTCTGATGAGTTATTTTTGAGGCAGATTTTTGAACATATGTATCAGATGTCACACCTCTTCCATTCTTCAAGATTTCATCACGGGGCCTTAGCCTCCATACCTATTTATCTTTTCATTGGGACCTTTCGGCAGTGGATTCTTAGACATGCGGTCCAAGTGTCACGCTCTGATGCTCACTGTGCGAAGCATACTAGACTCAATGACTAGTTACCATAAGAGATGGCAACCTCTTTAGTGGAGCTTCTGTATTCTCAATCACCATAGGCCTCTAAAATCTTTTTTTCATCAAGCCTCTATCCTTGGCTACTTTGAGAACTTTGTGTATTCTGATAGATAGTGTTTCAGGTTGTCTCCTCTATGGTGGTGGAGCTTGACGTTGTTGGTTCCAGAAAGACTGCTTTACTTCACCAGTAGAGCTATTCCTTTTTATCCATGTTAGATTATCAAAGTTATTGTGGGTAGGAATACTCTCTTCTGGCAATAGTATTGCTTGTTCACTAGGTCGCTCAAATGGGATTTGCTGAGCCCTCAGCTCAGTATTTCTTCTTCTTCTCTACCTTCTGGTTAATTTGTTTCTTAATGAGGAAGCTTCATGATCATGCTTTCTAGGTACAAAAGGTTCAATTGGTGAAGCAATTGTACTAAGAGGCATTCAAGATGTAATTTGCCCACTGACGGTTCTTTTTGTCACGGGGGCTTCAGATTGACCTAGCCTTTTAAAATCTAAAGTTCTCTGCCAGAAGAACTCTTTAATAGCTTGATTGACAAACGGTTGGGTAGGAGTAACTTGAGGCAAGATGGTCAGGATGAATGTACCATGAGTGGGTACTTTAGGAGTTACAACTACGGTAGTCAGAAAATTCAAGCTATCAAATTGAATGGTAGCCCCAACATCTCTTATGTTGATGATGGCGTTGGCTAGGCAGATGTTTGCACCAAGCCCTAGCTGAACAGTGAAAGGAGTGCTCTGAAGATCCATTCTGCAAAAGTGAAAGATGAGGATTAGTAATTAATAAATATTATTTCACCTCACATTTTCAAAATGCAGAGGTACTATAGATCAAAAAAAATTGTAATAAAGATATGCTTTATAGACTAATTCATTCGACATAGGGACTCATATAATAGTAATTTGAATTTATTACACATTTAAATAACTATTTTTTATTTTAAATTTTCAAATATTTTATTACTACCATAGCATGTATATGACTAGCCAAAGATGAAAAGAGAATTATGTCCCTAGTGGAGTAGCTAGAATCTGTGGGCTCCAAAAATTTGCCACCGACCTATCGATAATATTAAAATGAACAGAGTATGATTTAAGTGTCAATGTAATTTTCAGAAGGTAGATTGAATAGTAGATAAGACACTACCCAGAGATTTTGCCCTCATTTGGTAAGGACTTCAGATCTGGTTCTAGGTTTCTTATAGTTGCAAGCCTCTATAGTTAACTACCCCTCCCAATAAGTGAGAGAGAACTTTTGATTAAGGCTAGTCGTTAGGTCGCTTAATGCGTAGTATATAGTAGTAGCATATGGAGTTTAAAATTTAAGATTATGAAATTCATCATTTTAGCTTAAAGCGGATGGTTGGGGGAATGATGATGTGCAGATCTAAAAGCGTGGTTCTCATCCCAGATGATCCCTAGCCATTTAGGAGAGGTAGTCAACCCAACTTCAAGGATCCTTAAGACACATGAGTTACGTCATCCAAGAAATCCTTGTAGACCTTGGGAGGTGTTTGTCTAAGGAGATAAGCTTAAGTCTACCTTAGCTGACAGAGGGCAGTTTGCCCTATCAAGTATACCCTATGATTCACAACTCAAAAGGTAGAACCACTGGGGAGCATACGGGCTATGGTCGTGATCATAATATAATGGAGCCTTATTGGCCAAACCACCTGATCATAAGACTCTGGTCATAACTGCTTCATCTGTGGAGCCTCATCGCGCAATGAGTCGAGGACATATGTCGAACATGAGATTCGTTGAGAGTGAACATAGTAGAACACTTGATTTGACATTGGCTCTTTTGTGAGCTAGATTTCTTAATTTATCACCCCCGACAAATAATTACAGAAGGCGGATAGATTGAGTTTTTCTTTAAGCTTTTAATGATAGAGTTTCATTTAAACAGTTTTTTAAATTGACACTCAATTTGAGTTAATTTGATTTGAAATTAAAATCACATTTTGATGGAAGTATCCCTTCTAGTTGAAATCACCATTCAACACAGCCATTATCAGGATAGTTAATTGATTGACTCCAATATATTTGAGAACTTTAGATCCAGCAACTCTATTTAGCTCCTAACAGAGGATCAGATAAACCGTCACATGACAGAATTAGATTTTCAAATATTTTACTAAGTTGTAATTCTTATAATAGATTTTTAGGTTTTGTTAACCAAGACCTAGTCCTAAGACTAGACTGGAAGCAACTCGCACAGCATCCTCAAACAATTGAATCTAAACATTCAGCATAGTATCGGGGCCCATACAGGTGTATTTGAGAATGACTTAATTAACACCTTCTATTTGCTTGTACGATGTGTTGCGACTCCGATGGCGTTGAAGGCGTTTTGATTTAGATTGTAATTTAAAATATTACTTACACTTAGTTTACTTGTTGAATTTTTTACATTCTCCTGGCTTAATTATGTTCAATTTAAATCACTTTTAATATGTTATACCAATTTCAGTGTTTATTACTTTAGCCCTACTCATGCTTATTCTCTTGTATTGTAATCATCTCCATATTCATATAAGAGTTATTAAACCTAATTTAGATTCATCCTTAACTCTACATCAAGCTCCATGTTTATTTGAAAATTAGACTTTAAGTTTATTGCAAATCTATTATGAGTTTAGTATTAGTCTCCCCAAATTTCAAATAAAGCTTATTAATTTTGAGGAATTTACGAGAATGCGAACTCACTTTATCAAGGAGTTTACATTTATTATTCTGCTTCAGTTTACGAGAATGCGAAATCACTTTATCAAGGAATTTTTTACTTGTTATAATTACCCATATAATCCCACCGTCATATTTAATTTAAACAAAGATGGGTCCCACATTGCTTCTTTCCATTTCTATAAATAGGGCTAATGGAGGGCCTTCCATTTCATATAGTTTGCTTAAGGGTGCTTTGGAGTTTGAAAGGAGAGAGATCTGATTACATTCCAAGTACGTGTTTTATTCTTTCAAAGTTCCTTTAAATATTTTCTTTGACTTAGTGTTTGTCATTTTTAATTTGAATTTAACTTTAGATTTCCTTGCTTAACATTCTTAAGCCGATTCTTTTTATTTTCCATTTTTTTCCTAAGTCAAAAGATTTGACAAAATTTTGACAACATTCCGTAGGGCACATCTAATTTGTTTGACTTGTTCTGCAAGATATTGAAGCGTAGTGAGTGGTGCCCAACACAACCATCTTCGCATGCTATAGGTTATGCTCTTGGAACTTGCAAAGAGAGACACAAGCACATATATATATTTCACATTCACGATTTTATACATTTACATCGGTGAAAATGATGCATGATAATACAGATATCTCTATTTTCTCTATTTTTTTCTTTTATCTCACATATTTTCCTTTATGACTTTTTTTTTTAAATTATAGAGAGAGAAATTGAGATAAAGAGATAGAGAGATAAAGAATGGAGGGTTCGGTTTGCTTCAATGACTGAAGCTTTTAATCCATGATCGTATGAAGGGAGGAAGAGCTACATAAGTAGGCTTTTTTACCCAAATGGAGGAAATAAGGGATACAGAGAGATATAAGAAAGAGATGAAATAATCAAAGTGGAGGAACTTATTGTGGCTGCTAGGTGGATGAGGAGGAAAATGAGCAAGAGTCTTTAAATGGAAAGGAGGAGAGGGAGGAAGAAGTTTGAACCATGGATTTTGCCGTTGGCTTCAAGAAGAGGAGGAGGAATGGTTGGAGGGGGAACGTTCTGGAGCGCATGTGAAGGGGAAGGAGACGCGCTGGATCGCATGAGAGGAGCCGAGGAGCATGTGGTAGTGAAGGGAGGCTCGTGCCTTGCCCTCAAGGAAGAACTGAATGAGAGAAAATTTGAGTGGGATTGAGATTTAGAGTTTTTTTTAAATCAACTTTTAAATTATTTAATCGACTTTAATGTGAATTTTACGTTTACATGATTAGGTAATTAATATATATATATATTAATTCAAAATTATTTCGATGTTTCAACGCAGCAACGCAAAGTTCGCAATGAGTTCAGCTGGCATATCAAGCAAAAGCTAATTTGACCACTCAATTTTCATGCAAACATGTCCAAATTGAGTGCAAATAGTCTTATTTGATATATTCTGATATTTCAAAGCTAATGACGCCATCAATTTCATGAACGGATATCATTCAGCTTGTGTCGGTGCCTCCTGATCTCGATATGCGTGTAAGTGGACTCAATTTTTTGATCAAGTCTTCATATATATTCACCAATTTTGATATTCGAAATGCGATGGCGAAGTCCGTTCGTCGATCGAATGTTATTTGGATTGATTTGGTGAAGTCTCATGTATTTCATCTTCGATTTGCGCGCTGTCACTTCTGATCATTCCACATTTGCACAGACTCGTCCGAATTGAGTGTGGATAGTCTCATTTAGTATTTTTTTTAATATTTTGAAGCTAACTACATGATCAATTTCATGAATGGAGGTCGTTTAGACATCGTCGCAGCTTCCCTACTCCAATATGCGCATCAACATATTGATAGCTCGATCGCTTGATCAGTTGCTCTTTAAATTATTTATATTTTGACCAATTTTGATGTTCTGAACGTGATGGAGAAGTCCGTTCGTCAATTGGAGCTCATTTGGATTAATTTCGGTGATGTTTGGTGCATTTTGAGCCACAATTTATGCACTATCATTTTCGAAGTCCGTCAAATTTCACATGTAGGCTTGACTCGACTTATGACACATACATGGAGGTCAACAATATTATAAAAGAGATAAGTGGTAGCTCAAGAATAAACACAAAAACACTCTCTCAAAGATCAAAAGTAAATCTCACACTCTTACTATTTATCTTACAAATAAGGGATTGAGTCTTTTGTACAAAGTGAGAGGTATTTATAGAGTTATACAATATCACTTACGAGAAAATACTGAAAAAATGGACCAATAAAGTAAGAGCACATAGATTACAATCTAAAAGTCATAATAAAATTAATCCAATGATAAATACACTCAATTCATGTGCTTATGCTTTCCAACTAAAGCAAGAGCACATGGATCACAATCTAAAAGCTATTCTAAAATCAATCCAACTATAGAGGTCTCTATATTTTTCTACTTAGATGAGTGAGACCTACAAAATTCATATCAATAATTTAACAGCTATCCTTATTAAATTCTTTGATAAATTTCATGTGATCTATTAAGCTTTGAAGTTATGTATATATAGTTTTGGATTTTATGCACTATAGTAATGTAAATGAAATATATTTCAAACAATATTATTTTTTTATTTATATTCATTTTGTGATTTATATTTTGATAAATGAAGATTACACATTCACTAAAAATCTAATGTCTTATAGACCTATGGTTGTTTAGGAAAACTTATTATAAAGTGATATATAATACTATTAAATTAATTGAATTTAGGTTAATATGACATTATCATGTATGAGATATAGATTTTGGTCATATATCCTGTTAAGTATTATGTGTTCTTCATACCTTATAAGTGGTGTATCAGTCTTTGAGTTCTTTAAATAAATAAAGATTGTGCTTTTTCACTTAACACTCCTGTTGGATGTCACCTAGAGAAATTTTAGTGTGGATTATATTCAACACTAACTACTCTCCAAGACTTTAAAATAAGTGTGGCCTCTAGAGTTTTTTAGATTAAAATATTTTTATACATCTTCAAATCATAAGTTAATGCAATAATGTCTCCCCTTCCATATTTTTAAAGAAATAGACAACACAAAATAGCATTTCTAAAAGAAAGTATATTATTGAGTAAACTTAAGTGCAAAATGGTTTGAAAAGAATCTAAGAAACAAGATCAATGAACACCAAACATTATTACTGAAGGATAATGAATATTGGTGGGCATTAGCGATTAGATGCTAATCGATGATCTGGCAAATTTGTAACCTCTAAGGTGGCCATTTAGTGGTTCTCTAAAAGTTAATAAGACTCTAAAATTATCCTTGATTTCTTAACATTTCACATTTTGAAAATATAAAAATAAAAAGAGCCAAGTTTTTGTTTATAGATATAAAGAGGGTAACTCGATCATTATTCAAAGTTGTCTCAAAACATTCATTATTATTATCAACATCAAATACATCACATCACGTCATCATCTAAGCTAGAAAAAAAATGATCGGACAATCCCATCCTATGGTTGGCCAACAGCACACTCTTTGGTCAACAAGAATAAAGTGTCAATTTAAAGCTCCCCACAATATGAGTACAATTGGGTTGTCTGATCAAAAGTTCTTGTTGACCTTCATATATGTGTCATAAGTCAAAGAAGTAATGACAATATATAAATCAAAATATATTGACGCCAGAAAATAGTCGAACGACTCGATCGATGAACTTTCTTTGTCCGCGCTTAGAACATCGAAATTGATCGGAATATAAATATTTTACAACTTGATGATCAACTGATCAAGCGATCAAGCCGTCAATGCATCTACACGTATATCGAGATTATGATGCGCCAACGCAAACTAAATGACCTCCGTTCACGAAATTGATTATGTCGTTAACCTCAAAATGTCGAAATCTATCAAGTAAGATTGTCCACCCTTAATTTGAACAAGTCTGCATAAATGTCGAGCGATTGAAAGTGATGACGTGCATTTTGAGTTGAACTTGACTCTATTTGATGTTGACTTGAACCAAACGATCTCCGATTGTGAAACGGACTATGTCGTTGTGTCCAGAATATCGGAATAAGCTAAGATTGATATATATAAACTATGTGATTCTATCGGTATAAAATTCATTTTAAGAGTAATTAAATACTTAAAGAAATTAAATAAACCTTAATCCTAACCTAAATCCATAAATTACCCTAAATTCCACTCTAATAAACCCGACCGGCTCTCCCATCCGAACGCGCGCAATCTGTTTCCTCTTCACGCTCGCTCGATCATCTCGTCACAGCCAAAGGAAGCTCCCCGTTCGAACTCGTTCGGCTTCCCTCCATGCACAAAACCGCTCGGATCTCCCTCTCTTCTCCACGCACCGTTTGAACAACCACTCTGATATGATCCCAAATCATATAATAGCCTTTACAGAAATCAGAAACCAATTATGAATAGTAACATTAACTTTCCAACAGAGAACTTACATTAAATAGTACAAGAGCTTCCCAATGAAAATATACAAGAGATATTGCTAAAGAATAGATAAGAGGAACAACACAACTTATTACAACAAAGACAACAAGAACAAGGCTTTCATAATACTAAATCCAACCCAACGAAGATCGACAAGGAATTGAGATCAAGAAACCTAAATGGACATCTAACAGAAGATTAAAAGCATGAGATCGGAGACACGGCGGAGGCAGAATATCCAACGAATAGCAATGATTCAGAGCGAGCAAAGCGAAAACTATAAATAGAGATCGAGAGAGGAATGAAAAAAGGGTTGAAGAATTTATCTCAAGACTTCTCTTCTCCCTCCTCGATCTCCTTCTCCTTTCCCAGGCTTTCTCTCCTATAAATCTCAAATCCCGGTGGAAACCGGAAAACCCCAAACAGACGGCGTAAATCCCCGGAGCTCCTCCAAACTCTCTCTCAAGCTGGTTCCGGCATCCTCAGGACTTTCCTACGGTGGATCTTCCTTGGATCGACCCTCACCGGTAAGGATCTCCTCCATCTCCCTCCGATCGCCTCTCAGAAACCCTAGCAGACGACTCAAACCGACGAGCTGAAACAAAACAGAAAGAACAGGCAAGTAAGGGTTAGGGTAATTCAAAACTCGATCCAACGATCAAGATCAGCCACGCGTTTTCAATCCGGATCGATTTAATCAGATCGGACATACGAAACAAGCGTGTAATCCACTCGACCATTAAAGCACCAAGAACCATCGATCAAGCAGTCCAAGGCGAAGATAATACAAGGCAATCCAAGTTTCCAAGCGGCGAAAGACCAATCCAAGTGAGCCCATCCAGCGGGAGAAAAGGCTAGATCCAGCGGATCGAAGCTCAAGCGTTTTCTTCCTTTACTCGTAGGGTTAACTCAATTGAAAGGGTTTAACTCGGTGTCACGACTCAACTCACCCAGACAATTGGAGCGTCACAGATTAACTCAAACTGAATTATTCCTTCAAGCTCATATCGGACAAAGTATGAGTAATCGGGATCTCGTGTAATTACAGAAAAAGAACCTTATCATTGGTGCTCTCGTTGATTCCCAAAACTCACATCTACATCCTCAATCAGAAAACATGGCAGAAGGCACAAGACACACAGCAAAAACTATTGAGGAATGTGTAAACAGGCTAAACAAAACTGACGAACAAATGCAATCCATCACTATGATACTCAATGAAGTATCCAGAAGACTCTCTTCAATTGAAGAAAAATTGGAAAATAATCTGCAAGAACAACAACATTCACAGGTATGTACCCAAACTCACTCTGAAATCTCTTTTCCTCCTAGACAACAAACTCAAAACAACAATAGGCTAGTGAAAGTAGACATGCCTAGATTCAATGGAGAGAATCCTAGAGGTTGGGTTTAAAGGCGGAACCAATTCTTTCAATATTATAGCCTCTCGAGAAGACCAAAAATTCTTTATAGCATCTGTTTACATGGACTGACCAGCATTAAGTTGGTACCAATGGATGCATCTTAATCACCAATTACACTCTTGGACACAATTTAAAGAGCAAGTTATTGAGATTTGGCCCCTCATTGTATAGAGATTTAAGGGGTGAACTTGCAAAATTACAACGAAAAGCAGTGCAATTTTATAACAAATTTGAGGAATTAGCAAACCAAATATCGTGTCCACCGGAATTCTTCTGAGTTGCTTTGAATGGTTTAAGGCAAGACATAAAAGGGAAGTTAGAGCATTGCGGCTAGCTCACTGCGAAGCTTTCAGTTAGCTAAATTGATGGAGGATAGGCTGAAGATATAATACCAAGATATACAGAACATACCAAGCCCAGTAAACAAAACCGAACTATCAACCACCTTTGCCAACACCCCACTAATGCCAATTAATCAAAGCAATGGAATACCCAATAAACAAATCATTCCCATACAATTGACAACACAACGGATGAAAGAAGGAAGAAGGGATTATGTTTTAATTGTGATGAAGTATCACAAAGGTCATATTTGCAAATCAAAAATGTTTACTCTAACATAATCAATGAGGACCAAGTATTTAGAAGAAAATGAGTGGAAATACAAAATCAAGAATATCAACTACGACATTATAGTCAACCCTCGGTGGATACAAGAAAATGCCTTAGAACCAAACTTCAAATATCGACCATTCAATCCAGTTAAGGCAGACATATAAATGTCTAATTATAAAATAGCCTAAATTCTGCATAGTTCAACATAGAATTAGCCTAGATAGATAAGTCGGATATAGCCCAATTATCTAGCATAAGATAGTCCACGATGATAAGTCATGGGGCAACAATTCCTTCCAACTTCAAGTAGAATGGCCACAAGATTTCCCAGATAAATGACCTTCCGACACATTACAAAGGTAATCTTGATAAAGTCAAGAGAAAGGATTGATATAAAGTAAGGATCCTAAGGGAGGAATTCCAAGACTATTACAGTTGGGCTCACATAAGCACTGAGAATCAAACACAAATTACATACAACAGAATCATTTACTACAATCCCAATTACTATGCTTAACCCTCAATTCTTAAACTCTATCATTAGAGCGAAAGCAGACTAATCCGAGAAAATAGGTGATCGCAGGCACTCGAGAGGATCAACACAATTACAGAAATTATGGCCAAAAGTGGTGCTTTTCTTTATCATTAAACAAAACAAGCAGACCTAATCCGAGAAAATAGAGGTGATCACGCAGCATACTCAGAGGATCAACACCTTGAGTTCGTCTCTCAACAAGAGCACCAAATGATAAGGTTCTTTTTTACGTAATTACGGTGAGATCATTAATTCACTTTGATACGTCTGATGAGCTTGAAGGAATAATTGATTTGAGTTAATTGGGTTGATTTACATTCAATTGGGTTATGGGTGTGAGTTGAGTCAGGACACTGAGTTAAACCCTTTCAATTGAGTTAACCCGGCTGAGTAAAGGAAGAAAACGTTTCGGGAGCTTCCTGATCCGTTGGATCTAGCGCCTTTTTCTCTGCCGTTGGATGGGCTCACTTGGATTGGTCTTTCTTGCGCTGCTTGGAAACCGTTGGATTGCCTTGTATTATCTTCTGCCCTTGGATCTGTTTTTTGATCAGATGGTTCTTGGTGCTTTAATGGCTGAGTGGATTACACGCGTCGTTTCTGTGCGGTCTGATCTCTGGATTAAATCTGATCCGTGGATTGAAAACAGCGTGGTGATCTTGATCGTTGGATCAGTTTTGAATTACCTAACCCTTACTGTTCTTTCTATTTTGTTTATTTCGTCGGTTTGGAGTCTGGGTTTCAGAGGCGTCGGAGGAGATGGAGGAGATCCCTTAGGTGAGTCGATCCAAGGAAGATCCCGTAGGAAAGTCACGAGGATGCGGAACCGGCGAGAGAGAGTTTGGAGGAGCTCAGGATTTCGCCCGTCTCTTGGGGTTTTCCTGGTTTCCACGTGGGATTTAGTGCATAGGAGAGAAAGCCTAGGGAAAGGAGAAGGAGGCGAGGAGGGAGAAACAGAGAAGTCTTGAGATAAATTCTTCAACCCTTTTCATTCCTCTCGATCTGTTATAGTTTTCGTTTGCTCTGCATCTTATTGTATTTGGATATTCTTTGCCTCGTCCGATCTCATGCTTTTAATCTTCTTTAGATCACGGCCATTTAGGTTTCTTGATCTCAATTGTCCTTGTCGCATCTTCATTGGGTTGGATTTAGTATTATGAAAGCCTTGTTGTTGTTTGTTGTAATAAGTTGTGTTGTTCCTCTTATCTATTCTTTAGCAATATCTCTGTATATTTTCATTGGGAAGCTCTTGTACTATTTAATGTAAGTTCTCTGTTGGAAAGTTAATGTTGCTATTCATAATTGGTTTCTGATTTCTGTAAAGGCTATTATATGATTTGGGATCATATCACACTCCCTCCTTCTCCACGCACGAACCATTCCCTCAACTACTCCCACTCGCGATCTCTCCTTCTTCTCTTAAAACTGATCGGCAAGAAGGGTTTGACTTCTTCCACTTCTTCCCTCCAAACCGAGAAAACACTCTCCCCACTTCCTCCGCTCTCCAAACCGCAACCGGTAAGTTTCTCCTTTCTTCTTCTTTCTTCTCCAATCCGAAATTACTTTCTCTAATTTTCTCTCATTTCCACAAAACTAAAATTTTCCTCTTTTTCTTTTCTCTTCACTCTCCCTCTCTTCTCTATTTCCGATTAAGTCAAAGACGGGTCGTTGCTATCCTTCCTTCTCCCTTTCTTCTTCATTTTCCGATATCAAGCCACAAAACCCAATTAATTTCAGCAAATCAAAAATCTGAAATCAGATTTCTGTAAATGCAAGATTTGAAACTTGAATTCCTCTTGTATCAGTTATAGGTCGAACTTCCTATAGGAATGTACAAATTCGTTACTGTGGCTAGACGTGTAGGAATATGAATGAGAAAATGTGAATGTAAAAATATATATACATATATGTTTGTGCCTTTCTTGGCAAGTTTCAAGACCTTCCTAATGCCCCATAGGGCGTAGCGGGTGCGAAGACAGTTGTCATGTCGCAAGACATCACTCTCTACACTCAATAGTGCATACCGAGCAAGCAAAAAAAAAATATTAGATGTCGCCCCCCTAGTCAAAATACTGCTGAAATTTTAAGTAAAATTTGGGACTTAAACAAATTCAAATGGAAATCGTCTAAACTTAAATTAAGTAAGAAAAATACATGATAAATATAAAGATAAATATTAAATCAAAGAGAAATAAATGGAGAATACTTATAGGGAAACTAAAAAAAACAAAGAAATATAATAATGAAGTAAAATACTAACTTTAAACAAAAGCAAATTCCCTTCCTTTCTTCAAAATATTTAAGGGCTATGAAGTGTTTTTCAAGCAAATGATATGAAAGAGAAGACCTCTCTTAGCCTTATTTATAAGAAAGAAAAGCCATTTTTGAGGGACCCACTTATAATTAAACTAACAATTAAGTACAATGACGGGTGCAACATATGTAAAACATATCACAACAACCTTGTTCCACATTTGCTATCAAATGATATGCAAGTGAAACTTAAGGAAGTTAATACCAAGCTCATAAGAGATTTACAATAAACTTAAAGTCTGATTTTTAAATAAGCATGGAGCTTGATGTAGAGTTAAGGAGGAATTCAGATTGGGTTTTAATAGCTCTTATATGAATATGGATGTGACTACGATACTAACCAATAAACATAAATATGACTAAAGTAATAGACACTGAAGTTATTATAACTTATTCCAAGTGAATTAAAAGTGATTTAAATTGAACACAATCGAGTTTGGAAAATGATGATGAAGCTTGATAATTCATTTATATTCTATAGCAAACTATATGGGTTAATAGTTAATTAGTTAAAAAGAATTAATTGAATCTTGTGGGTTATGTTCTATCATGTGTGAAAAATGATTGAAATAGAACAAGCCAAGTGCAAATATAATTTTGAATTCATGTTATACTTATGAGAAGATTACATGAAGCTAGAAGGTTAATTTTCAAATGAGATAGAGGCCAATTTAAACCATAAAGTGAGATTCATAAAGAATAAGTCTTCTTATGTAATCCAAATATTGGAATGTCTAACTAAAAACGAATTTCTAAATAAGGCTTCCTTTGAACATAAAATTGGCACATATGAAATTTGTTGAGTACTATCTTCGCATTGAGGTGAAAATCAAATGAATTTCAAAAGAGATTTTCACTAAAAATGAGTAACTTGTTGGAAAGACTATAAGCCAAATGATATTTGAGAATTAGAAAATCTAGTAAGTAAGCTAATTACGAGCAACATTTTAAATTACAATCTAAATTAAAATGTCATCGGATTCGCAATGCATCATACAAGCTAATAGAAGGCGTTAATTTAGGTGTTCTCAAATAAACTCGCATGGGCCCCGAAACTATGCTGAATGTTTAGATTCAAGTGTCTAAGGATGTTGCACGGATTTCTTCCTAGTTTAGTCTTAGGACTGAGACCAGGTTAACAAAGCCTAAAAATATATTATAAGAATTTGAACTTAGTAAAATATCTAAGAAGCTAATTCTATCATGTGATAGTAGATCTAATCCTTTATCAGAAGATAAATAGAGTTGACAGAATTTAAAGTTCTCAAATATATTCGATTCAATCAAGTAACCACCCTGATGATGGCTGTGTTGAATGACGATTTCAACTAGAGGGGATATTTCTATCAAAACATGATTCTAATCTCAAATCAAATTAACTCAAATTAAGTATCAATTTAATACAATGCCTAAATGAAATTCAATCATTAAAAGCTTAAAGTAAAACTCAACTATCCATCTTCCGTAATTATTTATCGAGAGTGACAAATTAAGAAAACTCAAGCTCATAAAGAAGCCAATGTTAAATCAAGTGTTCTTCTATATTCACTCTCAATCAATCTCACACCAGTAAGGACATGGCCCATGTCCTCTGACTGTGTGGCTTGGCCAGTAGGCTCCATAGATGATGCAGTTATGACCAGAATCCTCTGATCAAGTGGTTTGGCCAGAAAGGCTTCATTATATTACGATCTTAATTGTAGCTTGTATGCTCCCCAATGACTCTGCTCTTTGAGTTGTGAATCATAGGGTATACTTGATAGGGCAAACAAACCTTTGTCAGCTAAGGTGAACTTAAACATGTCTTTTTAGACAAACACTACCCCAGGTCTACAAAGATTTCTTGGACGATGTAACCCATGTGTTGCTGATAAGGATCATTTGATCAGGTTGGGTCGACTATCTCATCTGACTAAGTAGACTAAGGACCACGACAGCCCAGGATGACGGAACCATGAGATCTAGATTGGGCATGTCATCATTCCCCCAACCATCCGCTTTAAGCTAAAACGGTGAATTTCATAAATTCTAAATTTTAAACTCCACATGCTGCTACAATACGCTATGCATTAAGTGATCTAATAACTAACCTTAATCGAAAGTTCTCTCTCACTTATTCGGAGGAGTAATTAACTATTGGGGATTACACCTATAGAAAATCTAGAACCAGATCAAAAGTCCTCACCAAATGAGAATAAAATCTCTGGATAGTGTCTTATCTACTATTCCATCTGCCTTCTGAAAATTACACTGACACATCATAAATCATACTCTCTTCATTCATTTTTTGAGAGGTTAGTGATGAATTTTTAGAGCTCACAGATTTTTGGTGACTCCGCTGGGAACAAGATTCTCTTTCCATCTTTGGCTAGTCATATATGTGCTATAGTAGCAATAAAATTTTTGAAAAATTCAAAGAAAAAATGGTGATTTAAGTGTGTAATAAATTCAATACGAGACTCTATGTCGAATGAATTATTTTGTAGAGTATGTTTTTATTACACTATTATTTTGTTCTATAGTACCTCTGCATTCTGAAAGTATGGGGTGAAATAATTATTATTAATTACTAATCCTCATCTTTCACTTCTGCATAATGGATCTATAGAGCACTCCTTCACTGTCCAGCTAGGGCATGGTACGAACATCTGCCTAGCCAACACTATCATCAACACAGGAGATGTTGGAGCTACAATTCAATTTTGGTAGCTTGAGTTTATTGGTTATCGTAGCTGCAACTCCTGAAGTACCCACCCATGGTACACTCGTCTGAGGCCATACTGGAAGGCCTCATGTTATTAAAGCTCTTACTAGCCATGTTCGCCAATCAGTTCAGTAGCCAACCACTGTTAAGAAGTTCTCCCGATAGAGAACTTCAATTTTTAAAAGACTAGGTCAATCTGAAGCTCCCTTGATGAAAAGAACCGTCAGTGGGCAAACTATGTCTTTAATGCCTCGGGGTATAATTACCTTGCCGATTGAACCTTTCATACTTGGAAAACATGATTATGAAGCTTCCTCATCATGAAACAAATTAACTAGAAGGCAGAGAAGAAGAAGAAATGCTGAGCTGAGGGCTCAATAGATCCCCTTCAAATGACCTAGTGAATAAGTAATACTGTCGCCAGAGGCGAGTATTCCTACCACAACAACTTTGATAATCTAAAGTGGATAAAAGAAATAACTTTACTGGTGAAGTAAAGCAGTCCTTCTGGAACCAGCAATATTAAGCTCCACCACTACAGATGAGACAACCTGAAACACTATATGCTAGAATACATAAAGTTTTCAAAGTAGCCAAGGACAGAGGCTTCATGAAAAAAGATTTCAGAGGCCTGTGGTAGTTGAAAATACTGAAGCTCCACCAAGGAGGTTGCTATCTCTTATGGTAACCAGTCATTGAGCCAAGTTTTCTTCGCATGGTGAACATCGGAGCATGACACTCGGGTCACGTGTCCAAGAATTCACTATCGAAAGGCCCCGATGAAAGGATAAGCAGGTATGGAGGCCAAGGCCCCATTATAAAATCCTTAAGAATGGAAGAGGTGTAAGATTTGATACATATACATAGAAATCAGCCTTAAAAATAACCTATCATAAGTGGATACCCAAAAGAAGGGATATCACTGATAAAAGACCTGAAGGTTGACACCCTGGAGAATCCTCTAGGGGATCTCATCATCGATCAGATTCACCCCCACAAGAGAAGGTTGACTTTGATCACAGTCCTTTAATGGAAGAAGTATTTGTTCCATCCACTAGAAACTTTGATCAAAAATTCATGTGCAAAAAGAAGGTGATGAAGAAGACACTATGGAAGTAGAAGTCGTCTATATGGTCAGAGATATAGCTGAACTCTCTGCTCAACACCATCGGCAACAATATGAACCCGAGGAACCTGATCCTGAATTTGACATTTATGAAGAAGAGTCTTCATAGAAGCAAATAGAATTCAGATCTTCAATCTCTACTAAAGATGAAGAAGAAGAGGATTGAAATGAGAAAGAGATCATGGGTGTTGAAGCTATTTATATGATTGAACCAGGAAATGATCAGCTGGGTAAACACTTTTATAATCAACATCGTCGGTTAACCCAAGCAACAACTGTCTCTACGAATGCACTAGGAGAAAGATAGTCAAGGTCTTCCCCTGAAGATGAGCAAGGAGAAGAACAATAATAAGGAATAGAGAAAGAAGAAGAGTCTATATTGATTGACGTCGTGGCACTAGCTAGAGAGCAAAGAGAAATGCAGTGTCAAATGGAGATCAAAGATAAGGAGATTGCACAGTTTGGTACCAAGATGAATGATATGATGGTACAAATGAATATCATAATGAAGATATTGCAGAAGAATATCATATCAATTATAGCACTTATTTCATCTGCTAATCAACAGGCATCTAATAATACAACTCTTATCATACCAATGACTCTGGTACCTTAAGCTCCTATAGTACATACTACACATGAAGCGAGGAATGAAGTTAACTAACTACCTCTTTAGCCAATAATTTAAAATATAAATAACTTGGAGCAAGAAAACCGCCGCCTAGAAATAATAATCAATGAAAAAATAAATACAATCATAGCCTCGAGCGTGAAAAGTGAGTAAGGTCACCCTTGAATATGATCAAGTATCGTACCCGAAAGGTTACTTAGTGCCGAAATGTAATACTTTCAGTGGGCTTGGTAATCCAAAGTAACATCTAGCCCAATTTAAGGCTACTTATGGTAATAGTGAGAGAATGATGTGCTTTTCATCGATCTCAGCGACCTCACCGCTTTTGAGTTGTATGCAAAATAATTGAATGATTCGGTTAAAACCTTTGCTGAATTAGAGACAATATTCGTGAAGAGGTTTGTTAGTGCAATTGAGAAAATCACAATCACTGACCTTGCCTTGATGAAAAGAAGAAAAGATGAGTCAGTGACAAAATTCATAAGTCGTTGGCGTAGCCTACGTATGAAGTGTGAGCAACAATTGGAAGAAAAATATGCGATCCAATTGCTAATGGGGAATATGGGTGATAAAATAGCACCATTTCTATGTATGTCATCAATTATAATATTCTAGGACTTGCTTAATAGGGTGGCTAATTTTGAAAAGCTGAATCATCCTAAGTCTGAAATCTATGTAGATAAAGCAAAGAGGAACAAACCTTCAGACTCAAGAAGAAAAGAAACTCATGCCATTTCCTATAGCTCAAATGGTGAAAAGCGGGTGATATATAATATGGATAAAGAAAAACAACCGATATACAATGGTGATAAGGAAAAGAAGTATGTTTATTCTAATCCACAACCAAAATTGATTTTAGGAGGCTATGATAAACATTAGACTTTTCCAAGTAGTAGGGAGCATCCAAAAAAAGCAACAAGTGATGATGAGCGAATGCAGCCATCTCTTAAAGAACAGATGAACAAAAATTATTCCTTTAGAAAAGATAGTGTGGCCAAATTATTTTGGCATAAAGTCAAAGTTGGTCTACAATTACCAGAAATTAAAAGGCCTGAAGAAGCTAATCAAGTCAATAATCCAAATTACTGACCCTATCATCAGATGATCAGTCATCCTATTGAAGATTGTTATGTCTTCAAAGATTAGCTATAAAGGAAGTATCGATGAGGTAAATTTACATTATCCGACAGTATTCCAGTCAATCCAAAAAAGGAGTGTTGACCTCATTTTTAGGATGACCTCTCAACCCCTCCATCTTAGACATAAGACTTCTCTTATACTTTAAGAGTTCCTTAGTCTTAAGACGCATCTGGTGATTAGGTGGACACTCAACCTAGCCCTAGAGACATAGAAGAGTTAGCCATAGGAATAAGTCATGCCTTAGGGGTGTTTAGAAAATTTGCCTACCCTTAGCTTGAACCATTCCTCACTTTCCTTCCTTCAAGTCAAACTCTAAATCAATCTTATTTTATTTTCTCCAAACTCATATTAACTCCATTTGATTGAAATTCATGATTGAAATCCATGAATGAAATTCCTAAGTCCTTTAAAATTCCTTTTTAAAAGACTTAGCCAAAATCAAATCTAAAATAACTCAAATTCATGGGATATTCTCATAATTTATTTATATTCTTATTTATATTCACATATATAAATGAAATATAAATATAAACCAATCAAATCAGATTCAAAAATTCAAGCTTTAAACTCCAAAAATTTCCTAAGTCCTTTAAATTCCCTTTTAATGGACTTAGCCTAAATCATGATCAAATCACCTCAAATCCTTGAAATTTTATGAAGATCCATTTATATTCTCATTTATATTCACATATATAAATGAAATATAAATTCAAATAATCAAAACTTCCAAAAATCAAACTCAAATCCACTCAAAATCCAACCTAAGCCTTTCAAGCCAAAATCTTGAACTTAGCCAAATCAATTTCAAATCAAGCCAAACTCTTGATTTTCCTTTATGATTTAATCAACCCTACAAACATGAATCCAAATATAAGTACAAACTTCAATCACTAAATCAAAACTCAATTCAAAAATCAAACCCCTAATCTATTCATATTCTTTCTTTGAATATGAAATTATCAAATGGATCAAAATCCATTTGACTTCAAACCACTTGCAAATAGATTTATATTTCAATCATAAGTCCATATACAAGTTCAATCAAACTCAAATCAAGCTTTGACCAAGCCATTTGACCTACTTAGGCTCACTTGACCCAAAGTGACCTAAAGTACCCTTATGAGCCAAATTCTAATCCTAACCAAATTGGATTGAATCAAACTCACCTATGTCTCTCATCATGATCAACAATCATCATGGGATGATCAATCAACCAAATTGGGTCAAACTAAGTCAAACCTAATGATTGACCAAGTCAACACTTAGCCAAAATAAAACCTAACATAGCCAAAATCCATTATAGGCCAAATTGATTGAAACCATTGATCTAAATTTATTCATGAACTATGTTTGAACTTGACTAAGTCAATATTTGAGCTTAACCTAGCCTAATTGGCCACTTGACCCAAGTTGACCCAACTTGACCTTCAAGTCAAAATGTGTCAAAACTTGATCTAAGCCAAATTGATTCACATGAATGGGTCAAGTTTATTCCAAATCACTTGTTGAACTTGACCAAAGACTCAATTAGCCAACTAGACCTAACCTATCCCAATTGACCTTGAACCCAACTTGACCTAAATGGGTCATGTTGAGCTAAATTCAAACTTAACCAAAATTGATTGGAAACAAAGATACCAATCCACTTCATATGACTAACCAAACTCAAACCTACCCATGACCTAGTTCAAATAGGTCAAATGGGTCAAATTGGTCAACTTGACCCAAGTTGACCCATTTTGACCTAAATGGGTCAACATGAGCCAAACCATATCAAGTGAACTCAAAATCCAATGAAACTTGGCCAAATCTATTTTCTCAACATGCCCAACATATTCAAATTCAAAAATTAGCCAAAGACCATTCTACCCCTAGGCCATAGAACAAATTTTGGTCTAATCCATGGGGAATTTGATCAAGACCTCTTCATATCTACTTGATACCTTCCTAATAGGTCAAGTGGACCCTATGGAGGGTGGTGCACCTAACCCAATTGGTTTGGTTCAGTCCAAATAGACCCAAGGCCAAAACTGACCACCTGACTTAAATTGGCCAATTTGAAAACCTCCCTCCACTTAATTTGAAGCACATGGGAGGTTACCAATCCACTCCTAAGCTCCAACCGACCAT
Organism: Cymbidium sinense; assembly: GCA_021442155.1. NCBI lineage: Eukaryota > Viridiplantae > Streptophyta > Magnoliopsida > Asparagales > Orchidaceae > Cymbidium > Cymbidium sinense. The sequence continues at coordinate 140,887,308 of CM038222.1, forward strand.
GTGCCAACTTCAAACAGCCTAAACAACCCTTTCCATATGGTCAATTGGATTAAAATGGAAACTTTAGCTTTGGTCGTTTGATTGCCATAGGGGGAGATATACTCCCCCTAATTCAATTCAATTCACACATCCTCATTATCGATTAAGTAAGGGAGAGTGTTAGGATCCATCAGAGAGTGATCCCTAGCCTCCTAGGGCTCTAGCCATTTTCCCATTCCCAGTTTTTAAATAGTGAAAATAGAGGAGCTCCATTGAATCCTCAATATCCTCTTCACTCAAAACCACTTCAATTCACTTTTCATACTCCACCAGAGGATCAAGTCGAGTCTACTCAACACCTTTCCCAAGCTCCAAAGGCAAGGAGAGGCTCACGTAGATCAAAATTGAGATCACAAGGAGGAGGTGTTGGTCCATAGAGCAATCTACATAACCTCAAGAGCTAATTCTTCAGACAACTCCTCAACGCAAAGCTCCTCTCGGAATCAGTGCGTGAGCATCTCCAGTGAGGTATTGAATTTTTTGACTATTAGACTTAGGAGGTGTTGGTCTTTTGTGAAAGAAAGTGTCACATCATGAGAATTCCACCGTTGGATGTGATCTTCTATGCTTTGTGATGGTGTGTGAAAAATTTTATCCTAATTTGAGCTCAATCGAGCTTGGATCAAGGCTTGGATCATGGATAGTCTCCATTGATCCTCAGGAAAAAACATAGATAATCCTAACCGTCCATCCACGCATTTTGGATGGACGGCTGAGATTAACTGTGCATTTTATAAATCCATTTATCTATTTATAACCATGGGGTGATCTCTAGCCATTCAATCCTTGATCGAATGACGGGTATCAAATCGTGTCCCACCGCCGTGGTGATGGGACGTTTAAGTGACCCGCTCATGACACGATGCATGTAAAGCACACTGATCGCCACCGCCGTGTGTTGAGCTGTGGGCTAAGGGGATTAATTATGTTTCAATTAATTTTATTTAATCCTCTAAGTTTCAAAAATTCATATCTACCTAAATAAAAATCAAAAAAATATGAGGTAAATTTCTATTGAAAGATAATTCAATCTAGAATATTCTAAAATTAGTTTTAATGGATTTTGAATTATTTCTTTCTCTGATTTTGCCTTTTAATAAAAAATCTTATTACTAATTACTCCTTAATTAATCCTCTGATTAATCCTAAATTTCTTGGGTATATTTTGGGGGATGACTTCTACCTCCCCTAATTTTCTTAGGATTTATTGAAGGCTTAATTAGGGGAATTACAAATGTATTTCCTAATTACCCTTTTAATGTAATTAAGGATAATTAAAGATTTGATTAGTATTTTAATCCCTTATTGAAGTTGATTAAAGTTAGATCTAGTAAATAGGAAATAATTTTGAGGTATTTCCCCTAAGCTATTCCCTAAATCCTTTTTTCTTTACTTAATCCTCTCTTAATTATGGGCTAATTCATTAATTGTCCTCTTAATTAATTTCTAAAAATTTCTAAAACTTTTTAGAACTTAATTAATTTACTTTGGGTAGATGCTTAGGTGTTCCAAAAGCCTAAGTTCAATTAAGAAAATCAAAACCTAACTCATATGTGTGAGGGGTGTCTTTGAAATTACTTAAGTTAAACACCTTAGCTTAATTAACCATTAATCATGAGCCAAATTGCATTAGGCCCTTTTATTCCTAGGTGCATTACAAATTTAAATTCCTTGTGAGGTTTTATATCATCTCATTGGCTCATAATTATTTGGTTAACTATATTAAGGCAGTGTAGGTAAGGGTTAATTAACATGCTTAATTCATACCTTAACCTAATCAAAATTAAAATGAATCTAATCATCTAAAAATTAAATAAAAAATATCAAACACATGTAGGAATGGGTTAGGAACAGTAAACTCAATCCATATTTTCAAAATTAAATCAAATCCAAAATCAAACAAAAATCATACTAAATGAACTTTGATTTACTTTAAGCTTTCTTATTTCATAATATTATCTTTACGATTTAATTAAAGTGAATGTGTTTACATGCTTTCATTTCTTTAGTTCTTTCCCCAACATGATAAATATGTGTATCATGTGGTTTCATGCATCCATACTTTTCAAAATTCAAATTTGAAATGAAAATGTTTACTTTATGTTAAATTTGCATGTGTTGGCTAAAGTATAAATATGAATGGCTATTATCACTATTAAATTCAAATTATTTTCAAAAATAGATGAATCAATTATCAAAACTAAAAGTGTGCTACTTATATTTTAATTATAAGCTTGCATGTGAGTAAGATATAAGGATGTGCTTAGTATAGGTTTTCCTTCTCTTCTCTTTTAGTATAGTTTTGAATAGGATTTGGTAAGATGTATGATTCATTCGAAAAAGAACCTAACACTTATCCAATTCCATATTCTATTCATTTCTATACTAAAACTTAAGAAGGATACCTATGCTTGCACATATAAATTTCATAAACAAAATAAATCAGCTAATAATATTTTTTGCATTCTTTCTTTTCCATTCATTTCGTTTGTACACATGTTTGTATTTAAGGGAAATAGTATATTAGTCTGGACAACCCCGAGGTTATAAGAATTTAAGCAGCCCTAAGTAGGTCTTGTGCCTTACACCTCTGGTTAACAATGGCGTTATACTCACTTATGCATTTCTTACTTTCATGTGTGCATGTGAAGATTGGATAAGAAATCCCTTTTCTACTTAAGAAAAATCATGCATCATGAACTTCGAAATTTCCTTAAATGAATCATTTAGCATGCATCATAAAGTGTGTTAAACATTCTCATTTGTATGTATAAATATGCTTAGGACTCATTCATATGCATGTTATACATGTTGGGAAAGAAAGGAAGGGGTGTATGTTTTATGAATTTAGTTCATTTTATTTAGTCTTAAATACCTTTATTCTTGAATAGGTTTGTTTAGAGTTCATCTAAACTTAACATTTATTAAAATACTTAATCAAAGCATTCACTAAACAAAACTAAAAACATGAATCCACTTTAGAAATTACTTAGGTTAGAGAAGGAAAGAGAAGTTCTCTTCTGTTTCCCTCTCTTCATAACTTAGTAATTAATTCTAGGATTCATTTGAACCAAATGAAAACATGAAATAAAATCAATCCAAAATAATTAAATCACTTAAATGAAACTCTCATCTGAGTTGAACATCCTTCATAATTAGAAAATTTTAACTTAAAGCCATAGCTAAGCATACCACACAAACCTCCAAAGCACACACATTAGACTAAGTCGCCACTTCTAACTTTAGGTTAGGGTGGTGTATGGTTTGATGTTTTCTTTTATTTTAAATATATATTTTAGACTAGATGTTAGGATGTATGTGCGTAGAATGAATGGTAGGGCGATCTTAGTCTAACCATTTTTTTCTGCAGGGGATTGTGCTTAAGGGGTGATGTAATAAATAAAAATATTAATGCTTTTGCTATGTAGGTGATTATACCCCTAAGCATAATCCAGTAGGTCAGGTGGACTCACTCACCCATGTGTGGAGTGATAAGTCCAATATACATGCTTGGGATTTTGTGTGATTTGTTTAGCTAACCTTTATTTTGCAGGTGTTAGCTTGATTTACTTTTTCTTTTCATGTAAATTTTGTAATTAGGGTTTTTGAATGATTATTATGGGAATTAGGATGAACATTGGTCATAATATTTGATCTCATGTGCCATGTGAAGTCTTTGGAGCATCCATCTTCCAACCATCTAAAAGAAGGAACCAAAGAAGAAAGAAGAAAAAAAAGAAGAAGAAAGAAGAAAAGAAGAATGAAGAAAAGAAACTTGAAGACCCTCATAATGATAAATTCTGTACTTAATTATATTCAATTCATTTATAATCCAGGTTGTATAAGGATAGAGCTCAGCTACCCAATTTATTTTCGGATTTGTGCGATGGTACCCGACCACAAAGGCCTCTTATTTTTTGTGATTAACTTTATAAATTGATTGATGATTTGTTTAGATTTTGCATTAAGAGTCACCTTTTTCCTAATTTCTCCCTTGCTTTATGTATGACCTGGATGTGGATTAAACTCCTAGGGAAAAATAAATCTTTTACTAAACTTAATAACTCAAAACTAAAAATAAAGGACTCATAACCTCACCCAAAGCTTTAGTTTAAAATCAAGATAAAATAACAATTACTTATTGGATGAGCATTTATTTTACAATATCATGTACAAATGCATCTTATTTCACTCTTGATTTAAGGGCTTCCACCTTTGCTAGAGAAACTTGGCTTGACCTTTAAGAGCCATGGTGGAAACACACACCTCCTCCCTTCTCATAGATTTTGGCCAATAACTTTATTTCACAGGCATTAGGCATATCAATCATATTAGCCCGAATCAAAATAATTATCCAAAAATTAAAGTAAAATGAAATCTAAATTGCATTAGATTTAGGTCATTTGAAACATGTCCTTACATGATCTATTTTTTTAGGGAGTGAGTTTAAGGACTTAGTTTCTTTCAAAATAAATAATAGACTAGCTATCTTACATATAGTATAAGACTTGCCTACATATATTTAAAATCATAGGAGGAGTTAGTTGGCGGCCACCCCCAGGCGGTTGTAAGTTCAAACAGTAGGGTGGTTTGTCCTCTCTTGTTGAGGAAAACCAAATATCAATTTTTTCCTTAGATTTAGGTTGTGCTTTCGGTCCTCACCAAAGCTCCCTAGATTTAGGTTCTGAGGTTGCTTCTCCCATTCATGGAGCATAAGCATAAATCCTCACCTCTTAGGCATTTCCTTAAATTCGTGTTATGAAATCATAAGTCCTAAATTTCTAATGAAAAATGCAACTCAAATAAATTAAATCAATTTCAAAAATGTAAAGCCCAACTATAGGATAGTTTGAGATGCTCATAGGTTTCCCAGCATCATGTATCTCTTATCTTTCTTTCTTGATAATAACTCTTTCTTTGATCAATCTCATTTGATCTTCAAAAATGAACCAATCGATTGATAGTCCTTTCCTATTGAAATCTTTGAAGACAATGATCATTTACCTTAATCGAGAGTATTCCTAAGGGATACTGTCTCTTAAGATGTAATTAACTATGAGGGCTTGCCCCTGTAAGGAACTTAATGAACATGGTTTAAAATAAACCCTGCTTTACTTTTTTTAAGTAAAGTAGGGGAAGAATCTATGGTGCATAAGTAGGCCCATTGTCCTTAGGAATCCTTATTGAGGTGATTAGGTCCATTAAAGGATAGTGATTTCTATCTCTCGAGATAGTACACTATTCCTTGATGATGTACCCGATCACTTGAATAAGCACATCCACGGATCTATGTGGCATCCCAAAAAGATGAATTTTTATATTCTTACCTTCAACCACAGATTTGAAGGAAACCATATATAGAAATTTTTAACCAACAGGGAGTCTACAAGGATGATTACATCATCTTCTGTATCATCCAACAAAGATAAAAAGAAGGAGAAATCAGTTGAGATTGAAGAATAGGAAGCAGTAGTCTCCAAAAAGACTATGAAAATACTAAAGTAGCTAAAAAGTGTCCCTAGTGTTAAGTAGAAATCACCACTTGAACCTATATTAAACTTAAGAGAGATGTGTAAACCAAGTATTTGGGCTTCTCAATAGCATTTTGACAAGACTACTTCATCACATTGAGTCAATGCGATCATAAATCAAAGAAACCAAAGAAAAAAGAAGATCAGAACTATAACTCAAAAGATTATTAACAATTAAGAGGAGTATCACCAGCTAGCATGATGAACATTTAGGCATGCAGACTTTATGCCTAAACTTCATATTGTTGAATTGGATGAGGAAGATAATGGTGAATCCTGTCTAGCAGAGACTTGCTGAATCATTTATGTGATATCAGATATTCTTTTAATTACTAAATGATAAGGGTAATCAAACATTTCTAAAAAAACTCTTATCAAGAAAACAAGAAGAGCCTGAAGAGTTAACATTTGAATTTTATTTAATGACTCACAAGAAGGTAGCAGTTCAGATGAAGATTTATATTTTCTCGACGGAGAAGAGTCAAACTCATCGATATCATCACATATGAAATGTATGACATTGAAAAAAGAGTCTAACCATTTTAATTAATCCTCTAGAATAAGAAGGAAATTTGAAGAAGCTACCTCTTCAGAAAAATCTGAGCAAGATAAGGTGATTCAAGATCAGTTGAGAAGTGGTAAAGTCTTACCACCTTCATCAAACAAGGGAAATGAAAATAAAGACAAAGACAAAAAAATTAAAGACAATGAAGATATCATTCCCAAAAATCCTAGGATAAAGCCTAAATCAAGCAAAAAGATAGATTATAATATTTTATCACATAAGAAGATCTCTACTGATGTGTACAGGCTCTCTTGATGTTAAAAAACTCAGAAACTTGATACAATCTATCCAAATGTTATAAAGCATATTTTATCAAAAAATGCATGACTGAATCATTGCAAGCTCAATATCTCCCAGTAATCACTTTTTTTTTTGAAGAAGATCTTATGTTGGAGATCACCATCCTTTATATGTTAGTGTAGAGAGTGATGACATCTCGATCAAATATTGATTGATCCGGGTTCTTATCATTCTTATAAGTCTAAAGGTATTAAGAGGATTATCACTTGATATCCAACATCTTGGGAGAGACAAGTTGATGGTTCATGATTTCAATGAGAAAGGGTAGAAAACCCTAGGTTCTTTTATTCTCTGGCTCAAATTTTGGGATTTATATACATAAGCCAAGTTTCATGTAATCGATATTGATACATCATTTAGAGCTCTTTTTTGTCAACTGTGGCTGCATGTATGACATGGTCCCATCAACTATGCATCAATGTATGAAGTACCTAAAAGATGGAGAAGAGTTCAAAATTCCTGGAAACCTACAACCATTCTCCATCCACAAAGCAAATATCAATGAAGATGAAAAATATTGCATCCCTAAAGAGCCTAAGCCAACAGATCCTCTTGAAGTAGTAGCATCCACTTCAAGAACTAAAAAGTAATTTCACAAAGTGAAAGAGTAGAAGCAAAGGGGAAGAAAGAAAGCAATGTCGACTCTTCCTAAAACACTTGATTCTACATCTAAATCAAGAAGATCAGTTCTTTATTTGGGAAGTGACACACAAGAAGAAGATATTCCTGTCAAACCTAAGGGACTTATAAGCTTTCAAGAAAGCCAAAGTATGAAATAAGTAATCTTGATTTAGACTATGATTTTGAATCTACTTATGGAAATAGAGTTCAGATGATTGCATCGAGAAAGATTGCTCACTTGGCTGAGTCAGATAACTCACTCAAAATTATACCCATCTCTCAGCGATGCTTCAAAGAAATTACTCCATTGGAGGTCCAGAACATTGAAGAGTTGATAGCATTCTCTATGCCACCATTGGGCAAGAGTGGAAGATTAGGAACTCTATTTTACAAATCTGAAGAGACTTGACCATATAATTTTGATCAGCCTGCTCAATATAAAAATTATGATGAGATAGTGCCAACAAGAATATCAATATACTATCCACATAAATTATGAAGAATGATGCATAAGCTTGAAACTACTAAACATAGAACTCAAATCTTTAACAGGATATGGAGCCAAAGAAGTCCTCAAGCATCATGAAGAAGTGATAGGTTTATCACTAAAGGTCTTGGGTTCATCCACAAATCTCATCAAAATAAAGCTTGTTATAATATAATGAAGATCACTAATAATGATGAAGAAGATGATCTCCATGAAATTCTTCTTATAAATGATAGAGAAGTAGAAGCCAAGCCTGCACCTGAAGAACTCAAAGATGGTGGACAAATAGCTACTATGGACAAACTCAAAGAAATCAACCTAGGAGTTGAGGATGATTCTCGTCCAACTTTTGTCTGTGCCCTCCTACCATATGAGAAAGTTGAAGAGCTAAAATTCTATTTTATGAATTCAAGGATTACTTTCTTGGAAATATTATCAAATGCCAAGCTTATCTCCTGATATAATAGTTCATAAACTTGCTATTAAACTAGATGTAATGCCTATTAAACAAGCTCCTAGGCTAATGAGATTGGAGATTGAAGAGCAGTGATACTAAGAAAAGATTGAGCGCTTCATCAAGGAGAAGTATGTAGATTGGATAGCCAATATTATCCTAGTTAGATAGAAGAATGGTCAAATCTATCTATGTATTGACTTGTAATACCTAAATAAGGTGTGCCCAAAAGATTACTTTTCCTTCATATAACTACTAGTGACAACACTATAACATGTTCATTCATGGGGAATCGTCGAGATGCAACCAAATCAAAATGGCACCTGAAGATGAAATACATACATCATTCAGAACACCTATTGGCATATATTACTACACAGTCATGCCCTTCGATTTAAAAAATGCTAGAGCTACATACCAAAGAGCCATGATGCATATTTTTGATGAGTTGATTCACTAGAAAGTGGAGTGCTATGTTGATGATTTAGTGGTGAAGAGCTTAAACTGTGAAAACCACTTTGAAGACTTGAGAATTGTATTAGAAAGAATCAGAAAATATGATCTCAATATAAATTCTCTAAAATGTGCATTCGGGGTATCCTCTGAAAAATTCTTGGGGTACATTGTATGTCATAGAGGAATTAAAATTGATCCTGCTAAAATTAAGGCAATTGTGGAGATGCCTCCACTAAAAAGTTTGAGTCAGCTCTATTCTTTATAAGGATGCCTCGCACTCATTCGTCGATTTATATCAAACCTATCAGGATAATGTCGACCATTTGCAAGGATGATGAAGAAGGATGCTTCATTCAAGTGGGACAAGGAGTGCCAAGAAGCCTTCAATAGCATTAAAAGCTACATGTTAAATCCATGATCCTTTGATACTCACACTCATTCTACACACAACTACATTAGAAGAGTCCCTTGGAGCATTATTGGCACAACATAATGAAGAAAGCAAAGAAAATGCTCTTTATTATATAAGTGGAAAATTAATAGGAGCAAAAATTAGATACTCTTTGATAGAGAAGCACTGTTTGACATTGATCTCTCAAAACAAACCATGAATATCTCACAAGATTACCCTCATCTCAGATTGATCCAGGGTATTTGATGACAATAACAATTGACGGTCGATTAGCAAGATGGCGATTGTTCTACAATTTGATATCACATAAGTTTTGAAGAAGTGAAGGGACAAGTCTTTGATTTTCTAATCAATCCATAGACTCTTCTCTTAATGATGATTTGCCCAATGAGCAAATTATGCTCATTCATGAGAAAAATCATAAATTTGAGAAATGTACTTTATAAATCGATCAAGCAGTCGAACCTCTAAATTTCCCAAAGGCAAACAGAATGATCGTCTTTAACACTAGAAGGAGGGATAATGAGATGATCATATGGTTCAAGAACTAACAATGTAGTTGAGTATGAAGCATTAGTGGCAGGTCCTGAAGAAGCTATCTTTATAAGCATTCAAAATTTGCATATTTTTGTTGATTCTCAGCTTATTATAAATCAAGTACTTAGCATCTATAAAATCAATAAGCTGAGTTAGCTTTCTATCACAAGCGAGTTCTTGAGCATATAAAGCAAATACCAAATATCACACTAATCAAGTCTCTCAATCCGAGAATAACAAAGCTAATTTCTTAGCAAAATTAGCTAATGAAATGACAAGTATGAATGGTGATTATGTCATGATAAGCATTACTCGATGAGTCCTAGAGCCAGCAAAGTATCAATCCCCGCAGGTAGAGGGGTTATCAATTTTGACCCAGTAGGATGTGATGCAGGTTGCTCCTCATACTCCTCAAAATCAACATAAAATTATACCTAGAAGAGCTAAGCCTGACATTGCTTCAGAAAAGTAATGGGAAGCCTTTATTGTAGAAGAGCCACATGATTGGAGGTAACCCTTCATCGACTACTTTAAAGAAGATAAATTACCAAATAATAAATCACTGGCAGATCAAATCGAGAAGAGAATGTTGTGCTATGCTTTCGTCAACAACACTTTATATCGTAGATCCTTTGAACAAATGTGGTTATGATGCCTAAATACAGATGAAGCTAGCAAAGTGATGGTTGAAGTTCATGGAAGACATTATAGTGCACATTAGTTAGGTCCCAAGATGTCAGTAAAGATCAAAAGGAGCTATTATTTTCCATCTATTGTGAGAGACTGTATCAATCATGCTAAGATGTGTCATGAATGTCAAGAATATGAGAATATAATACATCAACCTCCAATCCACTACACCCAACAATAGCATCTTAGCCATTCGAATGCTAGGGAATAGATATAATTGGATCAATTAAGCCACCATCATCAACTTGACACCACTTTATCCTAGCAGCGACTGACTATTTCTCTAAGTGGGCTGAAGCTACCTCATTTAAAGAAGTTACTGCTGGCTCAGTGATCAACTTCTTCACACATAATGTGGTATATAGATTTAGAGTGTCACGTAGAATAATTTTTGATAATGGCATAACTTTCAAAAGTATAAAGATTTATAGATTTATCGATCGACATAAAATTGATTGGCGATACTTTTTAATATACAATCCAAGAACAAATAGTTTGGCAGAGGCCTTCAACAAGATATTAGTCAAGCTGCTCAAACAGATTTCTACTAAAAATAAGAGATAATGACATACCAAACTGATAGAGGCATTATGGACATATCAAACCACCTACAAGACACCGACTAAAGCTACTCCTTATTCATTAGTATTTAGAACTAAGCGGTTCTTTCTCAAGTTAGTTGCCTTCACTTGAATAATCAATACAATCTAACTAAAGATCAAAATTATCATTTGATTATGGAGGAACTCGATGCACTTGATGAAGTTAGATTGCAAGCTCATCAAAATCTAGAGGTTTATCGAGCAAAAATATTTAGGGCATTTGATCATACGGGACGACCTCGAACATTCCAAAAAAAGGAATTGGTCTTGGTGCTGAAAAGACCAATTATTCCTAATCAGAAATTCAATGGAAAATTTGAGCCTAATTGAGAGGGCCCTTTGTTATTGATAAAGTGTACCAATGAGGGGCATACCAACTCATTGACCTAAAGGATAAAAGATCAATGTCACCAATTAATTATTGATACATTAAAAAAGTATTATACATGAGGAATATTATTGTCCTTATTTTTAGAATGAGCTCTCAACATCTCCACCTTAGGCTTAGGACTTCTCTTAAACTTCAAGAGTTCCTTAGTCTTAGGACAGATCTAGTGATTAGGTGGACACTCTCCCCTACCTCTAGAAGACTTAGAAGAGTTAACCATAGGAATAAATCATGCCTTAGGGGTGTTGGGAAAATCTCCTACCCTTAGCCTAAACCATTCCTCACTTTCCTACTTTTAAGTCAAACTCCAAATCAATTCTATTTGATTATCTCAAACTCAAATCAATCCCATGATTCAATTCCATTATTGAAATTCATGATTGAAATCCATGATCAAAATCCATCAAAAACCCCTAAGTCAAAATTTCCTAAGTCCTTAACCCTTTCTTAAGGACTTAGCCAAAATCTTGATCAAACCTATTCCAATCTTTGAAAATTTTTCATGATCCATTTATATTCTCATTTATATTCATATATATAAATGAAATATAAATGAAATATAAATTCAAATCCATCAAATCAAATTCAAAATTCCAAAATAATTCATGAAAATTTCCTAAATTACTTTAATTTTCCATTAAAGGACTTAGCCGAAATCAATTCTAAACCTTGATCAAAACTACTCAAAACCTTGGGATTTTCTAAAAATCAATTTATATCCACATTTATATTCTCATATATAAATGAAATATAAATATAAATCAATCCAATCAAAGGAAAAAATAAATTTCAAATTAAAAATACTTGAAATTCCCTTAAATCCCTTAATTTTTTATTAATTGATTTGACCTAAACATTGATCAAACCACTTCAAACTCATGGGATTTTCTCAAAATCAATTTATATCCTCATTTATGTTCTCATATATAAATGAAATATAAATATAAATCAATCCAATTCAATTCAAAAATTAAATTTTAAATTAAAAATTCAATTAAATCCTTTCAATTCCATTTAATGGATTTAACTTCAAATCATGATTAAACTCTTTCAAACCCTTGAAAATTTCTCATGATCAATTTATATTCAAATTTATATTCACATGCATAAATGAAATATAAATTCAAATAATCAAAACCAACCCCAAAACTCAAACTCAAATCAACTCAAAATCAAATTTAAGCTTTTCAAGTCAAAATTTTGAACTTAGCCAAAATCAATTCAAATCAAGCCAAAGCCTTGATTTTCTCTCATGATTCAATCAATTCTACAATCATGAGCTCATATATAAATCCAAACATCATTCAAACAATCAAAACCCAAATCAAAAATCGAACCAAAAACTCCTTCATATTCTTCCTTTGAATATGAAATTTTCAAATGGATCAAAATCCATTTGACTTGAAACCACTTGTAAATGTATTTATATTTTAATCATAAGTTCATATACAAGATCAATCAACTTCAAATCAAACTTTGACCAAGCCATTTGACCTACTTAGGCGCACTTGACCCAAAGTGACCTAAAATATGAGCCAACTTTTTTATCCAAATTGGATTGAACCAAACTCATATACCCCTCATCATGATCAACAATCATCATGGGATGATCAATCAATCAAATTAAGTCAAACCAAGTCAACCCTAAGGGTTGACCAAGTCAAGACTTATCCTAAAATGAAACCATATAGCCAAAATCCACCATATGCGAAATTGATTGAAACCATCAATCTAAGTTCACTCATGACATATTTTTGAACTTGACCAATTAAGCATTTGAGCCTAACCTAACCCATTTGGCCCACTTGACCCAAGTTGACCCATTTTGACATAAAGGGTCAAAATGTGTCAAAACTTGATCTAAGCTAAATTGATTGAAACCAATGGGTCAAGTCCATCCCAAATCACTTGTGGAACTTGACCAAAGCCTCAATTGGCCAACTAGACCCAACCTATCCCAATTGACCTTAGACCCAACATGACCTAAAGTGGTCATGTTGAGCCAAAATTGAACCTAACCCAAATTGATTGGAAACAAAGATACCAATCCTCTCCATATGACCAACTAAACCTAAACCTACCATTGACCTAACCCAAATAGGTCAAATGGGTCAAATGGGTCAACTTGACCCATTCGACCTAAATGGTTCATATGAGCCAAAACCAAATCTATACCAAATTGAACCAAACCAAAGGCACCTAAACATTTAAAATAGTCATATGAACTTGACCCAACCCTTGATTTGATCTAATTTGACCTATTGGTCAACTTGACCCAACTTGACCCATTTTGACCTAAATGGGTCAACATGAGCCAAATCCTATCAAATGAATTTTAAATCCATTGAAACTTGGCCCAATCTATTTTCTCAACATACCAAACATACCAAAATTGAAAAAATTATAAAATGACCATTATACCCCTAGGCCATAGAACAAATTTTGGAATAACCCATGGGTATTTTGGTCATGCACTCATCACAATCACATGCAAAATGACCTAGTGATGAGTGGTGCAGCCAACCTAATGGGTTTGGGCCAACCCATTTGGCCCATGGACCAAACCTGACCCATAGGCATGAAATCGAAAATTCAAACTCCCCCTAAAGCTCAATTGGATGCACATGGGAGTTAGGCTTCCACTCCTCTGGCCAAATTGATCATGTGCACACTTCTAACCATCCAAACAACCAATCCCATGGTGTCAATTGGATTAAAATGGCAAGCTTGTGCTCGACCGTCCGATTGCCATAGGGGGAGATATACTCCCCTAATTAACTTCTATTTTCATTCACTAAAGATCGGTTGAAGGATAGGAAGCCAAAGGATCCATTGGAGATTGATCCTAAGCATCCTAGAGCTCATTCGATTCTCCCATTTCTCAATTTTCAAATAGTGAAAATAGGGGAAGCCAATTAAATTGCCAACTTCTTCCAAACTTCATTTCCTTCCAATACCTTTTGCAAGCACACTTAGGTGACCAAGTCGAGCTCACCTAAGTTGATTCCCAAGTTCTGAAGGCTAGGGACGATTGAATTGGATCAAAGCTGAACTCAAGCTAAGGAGGACATGACCCATAAGAAGATCCACTCCATCTCAAGTGCTCTAAACTTTAGCAAGACTTTGTCTCAACTAGATGAAGCTTATCCAAAGGAATCGAGCATCGGTGATCACCTCCTGCGAGGTTAGTGAATTTTTGACCACTTTGGCTAAGAGGTGTTGGTCTTTTGTGAAGTGGATTTTAATCTCATAGGATCCTAGCTATTGGATTGGTCGCTTTGGTCTTTTAGATGGTGTGGGTTGAGTCTTGATTGAATCCATGAAGGATCGGGCTCGGATCTCCCCTTGGATTATGAACGGCTCACATTCCTCCTTAGGGAAGAACTCAACCCATCTCAGTCATCCATCCGCACATTTTTAGATGGATGGCTGAGATTATTAGGCACATTTTTAATCCCTTATTTGATTTATAAACTACCGGTGTATCCTCAATCATTCGATCTTTGATTAGACATCTAAGGGTAAAAGCGTGTGCACCACCGTCGTTCTTCTAATGTGACAAGTTAAATAGGGAGCTCACAGCGTGACGTATGTAAAGCGCACTGACTACCACCGCCATGCGTCGTGCCATGGGTTGGGTATTAAGTGGGGTTTAGTTATTTAACTAATTAATTCCTAATTAATCCCTATAGCTTTTAAAAATCATAACTCTTCATAGAAAAATTAGAAAAATAAAAGGAAAAAATGACATGGATAGATAATTCCATCTAGAATTTTCTAAAAATATTTTTAATGTATTTTGATTTCTCTTTTTCTCTGAATTTGGGTTTCTTTGGGAATGTTAATTAGCTAATTATTTCTTAATTAAGCCACCAATTAATCTCAAACTTTTTGGATTTATTTTAGGAGATGATCTCTGCCTCACCTAATTTTCTTGAGATTTATTGAGGCTCTGATTAGAAAAATTGCTAGCTCATTCCCTAATTACTCATTTTATATAATTAAGGGTAATTAAGGTATAATTAGTGGGTTTTCCCTATGATTAAGTTAGATTAAGGTTAGATCCAGTGAGTAGGGGTTTTAGAGAATAATTTTGGGATATTTCCTCTAAGCTATTCCCTAAACCCCCTCTTCTTTTCTTAATCCCCTTCTTAATTAAATGTTAATTCATTAATTACCCCTTTAAATAATCTTTAAAAATTCTAAAAAATCTCTAGAACTTAATAAGTCTAACTTGGGTAGATTCTTAGGTGTTCAATAGCCTAAGCCTAATTAAGAAAATTAAAACCTCTTCCATAAGTGTGAAGGGGTGTTTTAAAAGTACTTAAGTTTTCTTAGCTTAATTAACTCTTAATTGTGAGCCAAATTGCATTAAGCTTTTTCATTACTAGGTGCATTGCAAATTTACATACCATGTGGGTTTTATGTCATCTCATTGGCTCATAATTACTTAGTTAATTTTTCTAAGGTGGTATAGGTAAGGGTTAATTAAGTCACATAATGTATACCTTAACCTAATCAATGCTTAAAATGGATTTAATTATCTAAAAATTAAACTAATATATAAAACACATGTGGGAATAGGTTAGGAACATCAAACTCATCTCACCTTTTCAAAATTAAATCAAACTTCAAACAAACCAAAAAATCATTTTGAAATTCACTTTGATTTATTCTAAGTTTTCTTATCCTTTAAGAATGTCTTTAGGAATTAAGTAAACTGAGTTTATTCATGTGATTACATTACTTTAGATCTTTTCCAACATGTTAAATTGTATGCCATGTGACTTATGCATCCATGATTTTATGTTTTCAAAGTTTTAAAATGAAATTATTTACTTTATGTCAAATGTGCATGTGTTGGCTAAAGTAAAATATGAATGGCAATTATCACAACTAAATCTTAAGTATTTTCAAAACCTATAAATGAAACATCAAATCTGAAAGTGTGTTTTCTTATAATTTAATTATAAGCTTGCATGTGATAGATTATAAAGTAATGCTTAGTGTAGTCTTTCCTTTCTTTCTTATGTTAGTATAGTTTTGAATATGGGTTATTAAGATGTAGGGTTCATTTGAAAAGAACCCAACACTTACTTAATTTCAAACCCTATTCATCTCTATGCTCTCACTTAAGAAGCATTGCCTACACTTGCATGAATAAATTTCATAAACAAAATGAAACCATTAAGTAAACTTTTGCATATTTTTTTTCCATTTCATTTTTTTTATATGCATGTTAAGTACTTAAGGAAAGTGGTATATTAGTCTGGACAACCCCAAGGCTATGAGACTTTAAGTAGCCCTAAGTAGGTTTTCTACCTTACACCTTTGGTTAACAATGGTGCTGTACTCACTTATGCCTTTCTTACTTTCATGCATGTATGCAAAATTTTAGATAAGGAAAATCTTTTCTACTTAACAAAATTCATGCATCTAAATCTTTTAACTTTTCTTAAATGAATTACTTAGTATGCATCATAAAGTGTGTTAATTATCTTCATTTGCATGTATAGATATGCTTAGGGTCCATCCATATGCATATTATATAGGTTGGGAAAGAATTGAAGTAATGTATGTTATGTGAATTTTGTTTCATTTTTCTTAATCTTAAAATATATTTCTTTTTGAATAGGTTTATTTAGAGTTAATCTAAACTTAAGATTAATTAAAAGATTTAATCAAAATATTCACCTAAATAAAATTAAAATGTGAACTTAGCTTAAAAATTACTTAAAGATTAGGGAAGGAAAGAGAAGTCCTCTTCTCTTTTCCTCTCTTTATAACTTAGTAATTAATTGTAAGTTTCACTCAAATCAAACTAAAAAATGAACTAAAAATAACCCAAAATACATGAACAACTTAAATGAAACCCTCCTCTAAGTTGAATATGTCTTTCACACTTAGAGAATTTGAACCTAAAGTCCTAAGCTAAGCATGCCACACAAATCTTCAAAGCACACACATTAGCCTAAGTCACCACTTCTAGCTTTAGGTTAGGTCGGTGCATGGCTTAATATTATGTTTTGTTTTACGATGAATGGTTTAGACTGGATATTAGGGTGTATGCTCATAGAATGAATGGTAGGACGTGCTTAGTCTAACTATTCTTTTCTATAGGGGATTGTGCTAAATGGGCTATATCATAAATAAAAATATAAATGCTTCTTGCTTGCAGGTGCTTATACCCCTTAGCATAATCCATAGGCCAAGTAGACTTAGTCATTCATGTGTGGGGTGATAAGTTTAATATACATGCTTGAGATTTGTATGGTGTGATTTGACTAACCTTTGTTTTGCATGTGTTAGTTAGATTTATGTTTTTCCTTTTCATGTAATAATTTATATATTTAGGATGTTAGAATGAATTATTATGGGGGATTAGGATGAACATTGGTCATAAGATCATATCTTATGCACCATGTGAAGCATTGGAGCATCTACCATTCAACCACCCAAAGGAAGATCCAAAGAAGAAAGAAAGAAAGAGGAAAAGAAGAAAGAAGAATAAAGTTTGAAGATCCCCATAGCAATGAATTCCTTTTTGCTTAATTGTAATTCAATTCATTTGTAATCCGAGTTGTATAAGGGTAGAGCTCGGCTACCCATATTTGATATTTTTGGGTTTGTGCGGTGGTGCCCAACCATAAACGGCCATGTATTCTTTTCGCGCTAGTTTTATAAATTGATTGATATTTGTTTAACTTGCGCATTAAGTGGCATGATTTTGCTAGTTTCTTCCTTGCTTTATGTATGGCCTAGATGTGGATTACGCTTTTTAGGGAAAAATAAATCTTTTACCCAACTTAAAGATTCAAACTAAAACTAAATAACCCATAACCTCTCCTAAAGCTGAGGATTAAAATCAAGATAAAAGAATTAGAAACCCCTTAGCTGGATGAGTTCTTACTTTATAATATCATGCACAATAGCATCTTATTTCACTCTCGATTGGAGGGCTTCTATCCTTGCCAGAGAACCCGACTTGACCTTTGAGGGCCGTGGTGGAAACTTCTAGCTGATTTTGGCCAATAAACTTCTTTCTCATGCATTAGTCATAAAAGTTCTATTAGCCTGAGACAAAATGATTGTCCAAAAATGAAATAAAATGAAATTTGAATTAAATTAGATTTAGGTGATTTAAAGCATGCCCTTTACATGATCTAGTCTCTTTAGGGAGTGAGTTTAAGGACTTAGTCTCTTTCTAAAAAAATAGCCTAGCTATCTTGCATAAGCATAAAGACTTGCCTACATGTATTTAAAATCGTAGGAGGAGTTAGTTGGCAGCCACCCCCAGTAGGTTGTAAGTCCAAGCTATTGGGTGGTTTGTCCTCTCTTGTGGAGGCAAACCAAATACACATTTTCTCCTTAGATTCAGGTTATGCTCCCGGCCCTCGTCGAAGCTCCCTTGATTTAGGTTATGAGGTTGCTTCTCCCCTTTGTGGGCCATAAGCATAATTTCTCACCTCTTAGGTATTTCCTTAATCCTGTGCTAAGAAATCTTAAGTCCTAAAATTCTAATAAAAATTACAACTCAAATAAACTAAATCAATTTCTAAAATTTTAAAGCCCAATTTTAGGATAGTTTGAGGTGCTCGCCAGGTTTCCTAGCATCATGAGCATCTCCTACTTATTCCCATTTTGGTTTTGATAATAACTCCATCTTTTGATCAATCCTATTTGATCTTCAAAAATATAATCCAATCGATTGATAGTCTTTCCTATTGAAATTTTCAAAGATAATTATCATTTACCTTAATCGAGAGTTTTCCTAAGGGATCCCATCTCTTAGGATATAATTAACTATGCGGGCTTTCCCCTGTAGGAAACTTAATGAACTTGATTTAAAATAAATATTGCTTTACTTTTCTATGTAAAGTAAGGGAAGAATCTCTAGTACATATGCAGACCCATCGTCCTTACTAGTCCTTATTGAGGGGATTGGTTCCATTAAAGGGTAGTGACTTCTGTCTTTCGAGATAGTACAATATACCTTGATGACGTATTCGATCACCTAAATAAGTACATCTACGGATATGCGTGACATCTTACTAAGATGAATTTTTGTTAGGGTGTTCTTTTCTTTTCTCCACAGATTTGAAAGGCGACTCCCTTATAGAAATTTTTCACCACAGATTTTTTTGGCGACTCCGCTGGGGATGGTTCCTCTCTCCATCTTTGGTAAATGATAGCTATCTTTGAGTATCGATAGTGGGTTTGTACTTTGGTATGAATCCAAGACTATCTATCTTTCTGTTGGCACTTAGCTCATTTTATTCTTGAGTTGAGTTAGCCAACATCTTTAGGTTTTAGGACCGCATTCCCTGTTGGTCTTAAAACCCCCGTTGGTTTCTCCAATGGGTAAAATGAAAAGATCTAAAATAAAAAAGAAACATCTTAAAGACTTCCTCCTTATCATCTTCATGATAAGGAAAGGTTCATCCTAAAAATTAGAGATCTCCCATAAAGAACTTTGGTTTTGCACCTTTTTCAAAAATTCACTTAATAAAATATTTTCTACAAAAATTCTTCACCCTCCTTTAACAATTCATGTAATTGTTATATGTAGGGATTTTCCAAGATAAAACTAATAACATTTTCCAAAAGCACAAATGAGTATCTTCTTTCAATTCACTTTGATGAAGACATCACTTATTATAAACAATAATCCTTTTCAAAAATCACAATCATAATCATAAAACTTTTCAAAAAGCACAGATAAACTGTTCTATACAATACATTCACACTTATTGAATGAAAAGTTCATCTATAAACAAAATCAAAATTTTTAAGAAAAGCATACATAAATATCTTTATTTAATATGTTTACGTTTATTAAACAAAGGTTTCATCCCCAACTAAAAATAAAACATCTTTTAGGAAATTCTACTTAAACATATCTCACGCATGTTTTAAGTTGGAATTCATCTCTTTTAAAAAAAAGCAACAATCACACACAAAATACAAATATCATATTTCAAAAATAAAATCAATTTCCAATATACATACTTAAATTTGTTGAATGGAGGCCCTCTTTTCAAAAATCAAAATCAACAATCACATTTGGAACTTCACTTAACATACCCTAAATTTGTTAAGTGAACTCGCCAAATACCAAAAATTGTCAAAATTCTAAACACATTTTGGAACTTCATTTAACATACACAAAGTTGTTAAGTAAGGTTTCCAAAATAAATATCAAAAAAATTTTCAAAATTCTAAACACATTTTGGAACTTCATTTAACATACACAAAGTTGTTAAGTAAGGTTTCCAAAATCAAAATCAAAAAAGTTTTCAAAATTCTAAACACATTTTTGGAACTTCATTTAGCATATACAAATTTGTTAAGTAAGGTTTTCAAAATCAAAATCTAAAAATTTTCAAAATTCTAAACACATTTTGGAACTTCATTTATAATACCTAAATTTGTTAAGTTTCTAAATCTGAAATCAAAATTTAAAACAATTTTCAAACACATTTGGGAACCTCACTTAACATACCCAAATTTGTTAAGTAAAATTTTCAAATCCAAATTCAAATTCATCAATCAAAATTTCAAAAAAAATTCAAAACACATTTGGAACTTCAATTGACATACCTAAATTTGTTAAGTAAAGTTTCCAAATCAAAAATTCAAAACTTTTTAAAACATACTTTGGAACTTCATCTAGTATACTCAAATTTGCAAAGTAAAGTTTCCAAACTCAAAACAACAATTTCTCACCCACCTTTGGAAATTCTTCCCTTAGCATACCAAATTTGCTAAGAGAAGTTTCCAAAAATTAAAATAAAAAAAAAATGAAATCAAAATTTTAAACGCACCATTTGGAATTCAATCTAGCATACTTAAATTTGTTAAGTGAAATTTTCATTTCATAAAACCAAGTGGGATTTCATCTTTAGCATACCAAATTTGCTAAAGTTGAAACTCCACTTTCAATCATTTCAAAAGCAAAACAAAACACTTAGGATCCACTTAGCATACCAAATTTGCTAAAGGATCCTACCCCTTTCAAAAAAAATCAAAATTTCCCAAACAAATGAAACACTTAGGATTTTCTTAGCATACCTAAATTTGCTAAGAATCCTATTTTCAAAATAAAACAAAATAAAGTTAGATTCTTCACTAAGCATACCTAAATTTGCTAAATAAGAATTCCAAAAATGTTCCAAATTAAAATAAAACAAAAATTTTCAAAAAGAAATAATCACTTTTACTTCACTTAGCATACCTAAATTTGCTAAGTAAAATTCCAAAACATTCAAACAACACAAAATCATTTTGATCCTTACTTTAACATACCCAAATTTGTTAAAGGGAAGGGGTCCTCCAAATCCAAATCAAAAATTCAAAATCAAAAATAAAATGAACCTTTGGAAGCATCTTATCAAAATCTTGAATCCATATTTCAACAAACCCAAATTTGTTGAAGTTTGGATTCAAACTTAAATTCCTCTTTCAATAAATATTTCCAAATCTATTTGAACCCCACTTAACACTTCCAAGTTGTTGGATGTGGGTTCAAATTTTCAAAATTCTAAATTCAAAATCTATGGAGACAGAAAACCGATACAAGATTCATTTCTCATTGTAGATTTCTTTTAGTCAGTGCAATTTTCAGTTGTCAGTTTCAGTCAGTGCAATGGCAGGATCATAAAAATTTGTCTTTACCTTCCCTCACGGAATGGATCTAACCTTGGATTAGGCTGACTTCCCTCGCTTGGATCATACTCATTTGATCCACTTTGGCCATGGCTTTGAGGGAGCCAAGATCACTTGTGAGGGCATTCCCCTCACAACAGTGGTGGCGGGGCATCATCAAGGTAGACTTACCCTTGATTTGAGATCTCCTGAAATCTATGGAAGTACCACGACTTTAGTGGTTTTGGTACCAGTTCAATGGTGATAGTTCATCCTAGAGTTGCCGCGTTGTCTGAGCTAACACTCATCTATACCCTCAAGGGTAAGGCTCCCTGGTTTTGGATTTCTTCCCCACATTTGAGTATGGGTCTAGCACTCTCTCATCCTCCCACCCGGATAAAAATCATGTGGTCAAAGCGGTTCCATACTAGATAGCCAGAGAGTTGGGGTAGTGGTCAACCATGGATGAGTCTCATATGATCACATCACCACTAGTTATAGAGAACCAATTTCATCCTCTCTTAGGATTAGATAGAGAGGATGCCAGGAGGATTCGTTTGTCGCCTCCTCTAGTGGTGCATCTATAGTAGATAGTTTCTCAGAGTAGGAGGGTCATTGCCTCCCTTGTTCTTATAGGTAGGTGGAGCATACGATGCCGAGTCAGTGCTCGGTTTGATTTGATCTATTATCCCCATGGCAGGAGGCGTCAGGAGGGAGCTGAGGCCCATACATCATACATCACTAGTAGGGAGAAACGGAGGTTCAGCAGTCAGTCAGCTACTTCTACTTTGGTTGACTTTCTAGCTCGGTGCACTACCCGCGTCGATCATACTGATAGTATTTTCCTCATGGGGACCAGCCATCATAGGAGGGTAGCTCCTATACATAGAGAGTTGGTGGTGTCTCCATCCCACTGCTCTACCCCATGTCTACCACCGCCAGTTCAGGTTCCAACATCACCCATTCCATCCAAGGCCATGAAGGCCGCATCTGGGGAGAAACGTACCCCGTTGGTGATCCAGTTATGGTGAAGGGATCTTACTCCTCCTACACCACCCATTATGGTAGGACCGAGCTCTTTTGCTCGACCTTCTACTCCAGTAGTGGTGTGAAAGGAGTGGCAACCGTGGAGCATCGTCGTCTTTCCTTCACCAACTCCACCCACCATAATGGATGCGAGAGATGAGAGTTATCATGGATATTCCGGATGATAGTTGGTGCAGTGTAGAGGATCATCTAGGATTGTTACCCCCCTGCTAGTAGGTTGAGTATCATTCTTCTAGTGAAACACAGGATTGACTCATAGCTGAGGTGAGGTCCGGCCTCAGTTCATGATAGATCACCAAGCTATTTGTACCTACTAAGTTAGATCGATCCTTAAATGAGATAGTTGCACACTATTTTATGAAGAAAAAGGAGATCTTATGCTATGCATGGTCTGATGAAGAAAGAGTCAGCTTCGATCCCAATGAAGATGACTTGATGGGATTCGGAGCATGCATGGTCGAGACTGAGGTTCTCTTCTTAGGGAGTAGAGCCATGGAAGAAGGAGGTTGATCAAGGAGACAGAATCAACCCATCACCTCTAATTAAGGCGAAAGATGAGCATTGATAGGATGGCATAATTTGTAGGACTTGTTGCGGCGGTGTCGAGCAAGCCCTTCAGTTCATCCCATCGATGTTAGTCGGCTGAGCTAGTGCATGTCTTAGATCTAGTTAAGACTCTACCTCCCATTGAGCAAGGTAGCACTAGTCTATATAGGAAGGTAGTGGAATCCATACATGAAAAGATCTAAAATCCATGTTGAAGCAGTGAAGGAAGCTTTGGCTCAAGCAGGAGGATCATTCCAAAGGGTAGACCCTACCCATAGGAATTTGATGCCATCAAATATCCCAAGGGTTTCATGCCTCCTTCCAGATGGTAGTGGGAATTTGAGGCACATATAGCTCACTTAGGGGCCAATTTTACGCGATGGCATGATGCTTTACTCTTTAGACTCTTTGTAGCCAGCTTAGGTATTTCCTTTGATTGGTGTATATGAGCGCCCAATGGTTTGTTAGGATATTTCTGAGTTAGAGCAACTCTTTCAAGAGATTTAGCTCAAAGGTTCTGTAAGTGATCTGCAGACAACACTCTTGAGTCACTTGTTGATTATATTCTCTTATGGCACAACGAGTATGAAGTGTGAACCACTATCAAACAACATGCCATTGAGATTCTCTTGAAGAATATTGTGGCCAATCTTCATGCTTAAGGGCTTCACCATAAAGACATTTGAGAAGCTAATCAACAAGGCTAGTCTACAGGAGAGGCCAAACATTACCTTTTCTAGATCGTTGCCAAGTAATCCTAGAAGGTTTATGAAAGAAACCGGAGTAGTAGATTGACAAGGAAGCTAGAGATCGGTCACAACCTCGACAACCTCCACCTCCTTTGCCACCCGAGGAAATATAGCCTCCACCTCAGCCTCCAAGGCCACCACGCCTCACCATACCACCGGCACAATATGCATATCCACTACTAGGTAGCTATGGTCCTACTATTAGATAAGTTAAACAAACCTTATTCTTTTAAGAGGGAGGTAATCAAGAAAATCTTTAAGAATCTCTTAAAGAAACCTAATTTTTAGCTACCCGAGCCTAAGAGACTGGAGGAAGTAGGCAAAAGTCATGATCCAAACTTTTTCCTTTACCACCGTATGTTAGGCTACATTTTGGAGGATTGCTTTATATTCAAGGATTGGGTTGAATATAGTTTCAAGACCGGTGCAGTCATTATCCCAAAGGAATACCTTGTGGAATAACCTTCTAGTTCCATTAGGGTAATCTTTGGGGATACTAGTGATCCTACCAAAACAAAAGAAGGTTGGGACATCTCTTTGTCTAAAATCTCTAAGAAAATAATTAGAAGATCAGAAGCTTTCTTGAGGGTTCTGAGTCTCAAACCTCCAACAGGAAGGTTTGCAAGTTGCTAGTGCCAACTCTAGGAAAGTGGGAGCTCAATAGCGTGCGGTCATGTGTCAGGATAGCACTTAACCACCATGTGTCAGACTCCGACCTTAGTTTGCAGCTTCCACACCGG